>OY728148.1:430921213-433472463 GCA_963277665.1 Viscum album
TAAGTTTAGAGAAAAAGGACACCAAGTACGTGACTGCAAGGGTAAGAAAAAAGTTTCAAATTAACAATGCTTCATCTGCAAGGAGTTGGGACACTACGCGAACTAATGTCCAAATCATTAGAGTATTCCACAAATGATGCTATTGGATAATAATCATGTTATGATTCTACCACAGATGAGGAGGAATGATTAGAGTTCTTATGTTGTTGTTAGGAAATTATGTCATTTGAGTGTTGTATCAACAATGTACTAGTTATAATAATTATGGAGTATATAAGGATTGTATTGCAGTACTATTTCATTAAGGACTTGAGATTGTGTGGAACCAAGAAAAATGACTCAATAGAAGGTGAAATTTTTGGAATATTTATGGTTGAGAGAAAGATAAACCATAATATGGTTCTGATACCGATTTATTGATTTTGGAAAATACCTGATTGATTTGGATGATTATATTGGATATTCTTGATTACCTTGAAACTGATTAATGATTTTTATATTCCATAATTGTTGGAGTTTACAACATTTTTGGATAGAAGAAGTATATCCAGTATTCTATAAGGAATAAGAGATCATGAATATAATAAATACGGGTTTATGGTAATTCAGGATGTTGTAGTGTTTTAAAAGAATACATGATGAATGTGTTCAAATGTTATAACACGACAAAAGGATATTCATTGTGTATACCTTCCTTATAAATTTTGGACTGTGTGTTTGGAAAAAACTATTTTTTATAATTATAGTTTGAGATTTATTTTGAATTTCCATAAAAGGACAACCTGTAGGTCGGGTGGCAACCCGTCGCGTCCGAAAAGGCCGCGAGACTTGAACCTACAACCGAAGGGCGAAAAGGTTGTATCACCAACCACTGGCCCACGTGATGTCCTGGATTGAATAATTTTGTTTTTTTAAAAGGTTTGGTAGATTAATTATAAATTCATTTTTTTGGAACCTTATGAATCGGGTAAATAGAATATTATTTTAACTTTTAGAGTGAAAAATGAGTTTGTGGTAGAAATTAGTTAAAGGATGAGACTCTACTTGTCAAGAATATATTTATCTTCTTCTCTTATTATATGAAATATTTAATTCTTATACTTTAGTTAAGAGATCTTAAAATAAAAAATTGTGTTATCCTAATATAATATGTTTTGTCGAATCGATGGAATTTTAAATCTTCATAGATTGATGAATTCAAGGCCCTCAATTTTACACTTTTTTGTGATTGATGACCACAATCCCTACCTTTAAATATTTAAATTTTTCTTCCAATTATATGTCTTTAACTTCCACCAATTTTCTCTTAAACAATATCATAATTTTGTGGGGACCCTTTCATTTCCCATTTCCTCTTAATAAGACTAAATTTTATTTACCTCATTTCCGATGTGGGTTTTCCCAAAGGTATTTTCTATTTTCAACATTTTATTTTCAAAAAGTAATTTCAAATTGCGAGGACACAATTTATTGAAGGAGGGAAGAATGTAACAACCCAAGATTTCATAGTACGTTATTTCTTTAATGTAATTCAATAACTTGCACTACATGCAACACCGAGTTCTAGCGCACCATGACTTACCAAACAAGCCGTTCAAAACATATTATGAATAGTATTAATTGAATTTTGAACATTTTATAATCCTTATAATTTTATAATCCATATTATGAGTTTCTTAGACATAATTTTATAACAAATACATTTTTTTAGATAGAAGCGGTATTTCTCAAAAAAATGTAATTTTACTGCCTTTTAATGGCGTAGCCTTTTTAAATCCAATATTTGAAACTTTTATATAATAAATCCGACAAAATAAAATTCTTCGTTATAATAGGGACATATGAATTTATTTTCAATAATTTTTTGGTGTTTTTCTGTTAACTTTTATATTTGGGTGAATAATGAAAAATACTATATTTTACGTAAAAACAAAATTTTAAATAAAAATAGTTTATATTGTTAATTTATACATTTTAATGGTTTGGAAGTATAAATATATTATATTTTTACCATTTAATCCAATGATTGTCATTGTAAGTAATTTCACTTTTATGTTGGACATAAACAAGTGTCAATCTTTTGGTATTTATTATTTCTTAAAAATACGCCTTTTGGTTTTGACAGCGGGAATTAATTTTAAATAAATAATTGAAACTTATATGTTTTTAATTTGGTAAAATAGACTTCATTATAGAATTCGGAATATCAAAATTAGCTTAGGGTAAAATTTTTGTATTTTTCTGAAAATATTTATTTTTTGATGAATAGTGGAAAACACTAAGTTATAATTTAAAATTGAATTTTTAATTAAATAATTATTTAATTTATTTAAACTTATTTTATGTCAAAATAGATAAATAATACCTATATAAGTTTAATGTAATTCATTTGAGTTAGTTTATAATAATTTTTGATATATAAAAATTTTATTGAACTTTCACCGTCTTTTACCCACCTCCTAGGAGAATTTGCAAATTCACATAAAACATAATTTTACCGCTTCTGTGAGGTGAATTTTGAAAATCCGAGAGACGCGGTTAATATCATGGAGTAAAATGTGGTTAAATAAGATAAAAATAATTTTATGTGAATTGTAACTTTTGACTTTTATTTACCACGGTTAATGGTAAATAGGGTAATTCAAGATAAAAAGTGTTTTATAATAATACAACATTACCTTAACACTTGTACTAACCTTATTTTATGAGTCATGTCCGACCATGGTAATCCTTGAGTCGAGTTTGGGACCCCATGGAGCCACTTGAGAGTGATAATGACTCTTTTAATTAATTAATTTAAAGTAATGACAAAAATGAAACAAAAAAATATCTTTTAATAAATTAATGTTAGCATGGGGTTATCTAAGTTATATTTTTCATCTATAAATATTCATTAGAAATATTAAACTATTTATTACATCATGGTATTTGGTTTATAATTTTTAGACATCAGATAAATTATGTTATTTATGTCATAATGATGATGCAGTAATTACATTATTAATGAAATATTAAAATAATTGATATTCTAAATACCCAAATAAATATAATTTGAGACTTTTAATGAATTAAACAAATTTTATTTGTTAGTATGACATGTTAGTATTGATTAAATAAATATGGTTCGAATTAATAAATTTTTTATGACTTTAACAAAAATCAATTATTAAATAATGTCAAAATTGACATAAAGGAGTTTTCAAAACAAATAATATATTATTAATTTATATAATATTCATAAAAATCTATGGTTCAGCCAAAGGACTTATAAGTTGATAGATATGTCATTAATGAACCACTTGGGGTTCTCTTGGCAGTTTATAGTTAGTTTATTAACCATATAATAGAAAATTACAAAGAGACATGGTAAATGTCAAACTATTTAACTAAGAGTTAAATCTAAAATCCAAGGATTAAATATGACCCTAACTTGTTTGAAATCTATTGGATCAGTGTTATTCGACCCATACCCACCTTATAATATAAAAAATCTTACTTGGTGCCATTATAAACCAAATATGAATTTATTATAAAATAATACTTTATGTTTTTCCTAAAGAGCCCCTCCTCCCCCTTATAAAAGGACACCACTTCTAACCAATTCCTCACACCTCTCAAGAATTTTTTCTCGTCCGAAATCTGCCAAATTAGGCTCCATCGGTCCATATCCTCCTTCTAGAAGCCTTAACGTAGGAATAAGGCACTTCAAGAGTCCTTTTTGGTTCAAACGAAAGGGAGTTACCCAAATTAAAGGTAACGATATCTCTTAGCTTCTTTTATTTTATTTTACTTCTCCAACCCCTAAACAATTATTATTTTCTTTTGTAACAAAAACTGTATCCTAAATATTCTATGATATTGTAATGAGATGTATTCAAACTACACTTACACACACCTCCTTCTAATGGGTGAAAAACATAATGTTTCTATGGATGGAAACCAAACGCCTCAAGAAACGATGATTGTTCAATTATCTCCTACCACCTCTCATGGTGGCCATTATGATGACACTATAATTATATATGATATTAATTATATTTATTTTATATATAAGCTTATTTAATTCCATTTTATAGCTTTCCATTATTCGTTTCATGTTGTATATTTATACAATAATTTCATTTGAGGAAGTGCGGACCACCGCCCCCTCAAAGTGATATGATTCGTTAATACCATACATGGAACTTATAAAGGAAGGTGTTACTGAACATAAGTAACAAATATAAGTTATTATATTATATTGGAATAATAATATACATATGTATCATTTGATTTTGATTCCTTTTAAAATGAAAAATGAAATGGAAGTAGCATTCATGAGTACGTACGGAATACCGTCTCCACGAACACTATGAGATTCATTTCCCCATCATACCCAGTCAAGAATAATTCTCTTTTGATGATTAAAAGTAATGTTTAAGGACTTAATATCATTATTGATATTAATAAGATACAACCTATCCATAACAAACATGGCTTACGTAACGATGTTTATAAAGGAAAATGAATCAGTTGACACCCGAAACCACGATAATACTAAAATATTATTTACAATGAAAAATTAAGACATCATATATGATATCATGTTTATGTATATGATTCTTGTATAATTTAATAATAATGATTTAACTATTATACCGGATGTTAAACTACCCTATATCAAGGAAAAGTACAATGTAAGGGTTTATTTCACAATCTCTTTACTATCCGAGGTTGTTTATACCCAATTATCTACTGAGACATATTTATCATCCACATCCATGTTTCATAAAAATGTATTTCAAAACATTTTTACAATTTACAAGACTATGGGTTAAATTAATTTATACCCTTTTAGACTTTTTATAAAATGTTTTGAAAGGAATATTTCTATCGTTTTCAAAATGAGGCCCTTTTAACCTTTTCGACAAAATTAAGGTAAGAATGTCTATTTTAACTTATACGGTGACGGCGGTTATTTTCCGCTGTTATAAAATCTTTGAAGCTTCCCTTAGAAGCTTATAAGAATATTTTCTAAGTAAATGTTTTATGTTATAATTATGTGACTTTTAAATGATTTCAAAAAAAGAGATATTTCTCTCAAATAGTTTTTGATTTCATCTATTTCAACATCCTTTGATGGATTTTAAACTTATTTGAAGTTGATTTGTTATGATACAAATCTCCCATATTGTATTGAAGGTTTTGTGATATTTTTGAATGTGGATGTGTTATTTTTATACCATTCATGGTTTATGGAGAAAGTATTGACATTTCATATGTTAGTATTTCTATGAATGCTTATGTTATGTTTCAACCTATTCATATGAGGAAAGCATTGGACTTAGTATGTGAAGGGTGGATCCTGATATAGCTTCTCAATGCATCGATAAGTCTCGTGACACAAACTAGTGTCTTGGAATGAGTCCTTGATAAAATCTTATTTGTAGTCTAGTCACGAGGCCTTGGCTACGTGGTTATGATAGTCTGGAATTATGCATTCCATCATTATGAAAGTGGTTATTGATATTGCATGTGATTATTTAACTAGTAGAATATCCATGTGAATAAGTAAATGGAATTACTTCATTTTATTTTTCCCATATTATGCTGAAGTTCATGTTTAAAAGTCTTTTTATTTAGATATACATTGCCTTAAATGTTTATATTTATTTAATAATGTTTCTACTATATTGTTATCTTTACTGAGCATCTGAGCTCACCCCTTTCTATGTTTTATTTTTCCCAAGATGTGAAGAAATATTTTATGATTGACCTACAGGGATAGTCTGAAGGGGATATGAGTGTAGACTATAGAGACTTTGTTATTGTAGTTTTTCACTTTATGATGTAATGTAACATTTATGAATGTATCATGTGATTTAAGGCTACTAAAATAATCGGTCTTTCGAGACTTGATCTTTTGTGATCATGCCAATGATACGTAATAATTCACCGACTCTGGCTAAATGGGGTCGGACCATTAAAATTGGTATCAGAGGAAGTTTAGTACAGGCCTTGGAAGCTAGATTTGGATAAACTCTGATTAGAGAACTTAGACCTAAGATGTACTTTGAGGATTATTATAGAAGAACTTCCTAGAATTTTGGTATTGTAGAGATTTTGTGAGTTTTCCGAGAATTACATCACTGTCTGGATACGAATAGGTAGATGCAGCTCTGGCACAAATGTACCTAGGTTTAAACCCCAAAAACACCGCTTTGAGGTAGACTCTAATGGGAATTGGTGCATGATAATGGGCCTTTATGAACTCTTGGTTATGACACTCCCAGGGGATATTCTTAGAAGAATTCTCATTTTCATTACAAATCATTATGAAGGGTTTATGAGTATATAATTCCTCAATGAAAACATCATTATGATTACGGATTATATCCATAAACCATTCAATTTATGTTAGGTATTTCACAAGTTTGGAATTATTCATTGCAATTCATAAACTGACCTAGCCAATGTTATTGTATAGAAATGGAGCCCAATAGAAGGAAAGTGAACTCCAGCAATTCGTATGATCCAAAGAGTAAGAAGGATCATATCTTTCAAAGTATTAAGCCAACATTTAGGAGTGAAATAGTGTTCCGTGTATTCTCAACATATGAATAAATTGTATCATGTGTTAATAAGATAAGTAAAGAATTCAATGTTTCCTATATCTTTTAAGGGAAGCAAGAGAAAAAAGGATGGAAGAGAGAAAGATGGATAAAAGGAAGAGGGAAAAGAAGAATTTTCCAATATGTGATAACTGTGGAAAAAAAACCCTAGTACTTTCCTAAAGGGAATGGGAGTTTGTTATATGTGTGGAGAAAAAGGAAACCTATTACGTGACAACAAGGGTAAGAAAAAAGCTTCAAATGAACAATGATTCATCTGCAAGGAGTTGGGACGCTACGTGAACCGATTCCAAATCATCAGAGTATTCCCAAAATTATGCTATTAGATAATAATCAAGTTATGATCTACCACAGATGATGAGGAATGATTAGAGTTCTTTTGTTGTTATTAGATAATTATGTCATTTTAGTGTTGTATCAACAATGTACTGGTTAGAATAATTATGGAGTATATAAGTATTGTACTGCAGTTCTATTTCATTAAGGACTTGAGATTGTGTGGAACCATGAAATGTGACTCAATAGCAAGTTAAATTTTTGGAAAATATATGGTTGAGAGAAAGATAAACCATAATATGGTTCTGATACAGAGGTAGTGATTTTGGAATAATACGTGATTGATTTGGATAAATTATATTGGATATTCTTGATTACCATGAAACTGATTAATGATTTGTATATTCCATCATTATTGGAGTTTACCATATTTTTGGATAGAAGGAGTATATCCAATATTCTATGAGGAATAAAGGATCATTAATTTAATCAATAAGGTTTTATAGTAATTCAGAATGTTGTAGTGTTTTAAAAGAATACAGGATGAAAGTGTTCACATGTTATTACGGGGAAAAAAGGATCTTCTAGTTTTTTACCTTCCTTTTAAATTTTGGACTATGAGTGTGTACAGATGTATTTTGGATAATTCTAGTTTGAGATTATTTTTGGATTTCCCTAAAAAGGCAACTCGGAGGTTAGGTGGAAACCCGTCACGTCCGGCAAGGCCGCGAGACATGAACCTGCAACCGAAGGGCAATAAGGGTGTATCACCTACCACTGGCCCACGTGATGTCCTCGATTGAATAATGTAGTTTTTTTTTAAAATGGCTGGTAGATTAATTATAAATTCATTTTTTTGGAACCCTATAAAAATAGGATAAATATAATATTATTTTATCTTTTAGATTGAATGATGAGTTTGTGGAAGAAATTAGTTAAATGATGGGACTCTACTTGTCAAGTATATATTTTTCTTCTTCTTTTATTCTATGAATAAATTAATTCTTATACTTTTTTAAGTGATATTAAAACAAAAAAAAATGTGTTATCCTAATACCATTTGTTTTGTTGAACCGATGGTATTTTAAATCATCATAGATTTATAAATATAAGGCCCACAATTTTACACTTGTTTGTGATTGATGACTTCAATCACTACCTATAAATATTATCATTTTCCTCCAATTATATGTCTTTAAGTGCCACTAATGTTCTCCTAATGGAGAACATAATTTGGTGGTGACCCTTTCATTTCCAATTCCCTCTTTTTAAGACTAAATTTTATTAACCAAATTTCGGATGTGGGTTTTCCCAAAGGTATTTTCTTTTTTCAACCTGTTATTTTAGAAAAAAAATTTCAAATTGCGAGTACACAATTTACTGAAAGATGTATGTTTTTAACACCCCAAGATTTCATAGTACGTTATTTATTCAAAGCAAATCAATAACTTTCACTACACGCAACACTGAGTTTTAGCGCACCATGACTTACCAAACAAGCCGTTCAAAAGAGGTTATGAATAGTATTGACTGAATTTTGATCTTAATATAATCCTTATAATTTGAGAATCCATATTATGAGTTTCTTATATATAATGTAAGAACAAATACCTTTTTTCAGATTAAATAGATATTTTTCAAAAAACATAATTTTACGACCTTTTAATAGTGAATCCTTTTTAAATCCAATATTTGAAACTTTAATATATTCAATTTGACAAAATAAACTTTTTCATTAGAATTGAGACATAAGAATTTAGTTTCAATAATGTTTTGGTGTTTTTCTGATAACTTTTATATTTGTGTGTATATTAAAAAATACTATATTTTAACTGAAAAAAAACTTTTTAAATCAAAATAATATATATTGTTAAATTATACATTTTAATAGTTTGGTAGTAAAATTAGATTATATTTTTACCATTTAATCCAATGATGGTCATTGTAAAGAATTTCACATTGAAATTGGACATAAACAAGTGTCAAACTTTTGGTTGCTATTATTTCATAAAAATACGCCTTTTGGTTTTGACAGCGAGAATTAATTTTAAATTAATAAATGAAACCTATATGTTCTGAATTTGGTAAAATATAATTCATTATAGAATTCCTAATATCATAATTATCTAAGGGTAATTTTTTGGTATATTTCTGAAAACTTTTATTTTTTGATGAATAGTGAAAAACACTGAGTTATAGATTAAAACCAAATTTTTATTTAAATAATTATTTATTTTATTTAACCATATTTTATGTAATAATAGATACATACTACCTATATAAGTTCAATTTAATTCATTGGATTCAGTTTATAATAATTTTAGATATATAAAAATTTTATTGAACTTTTCACCGCCTTTTACCAACCTCATAGGAGAATTTGAAAATTAAAATGAAACCTAATTTTACCGCTTCTATGAGTGTAATTTTTAAAATCCGAGAGACACAGATAATATCAAGGTGTAAAATGTGGTTGAATATGTTAAAAATTATTTTTGGTGAATAGTAACTTTTGACTTTTATTTACCGTGGGTAAAGGTAAATAGGGTAATTCTAGGTAAAAACCATATTATAATAATAACAAATTATCTTAAAACTTGTCCTAACATTATTGGATGAGTCATGTCCAACCATGGGCATCCTTGGGGTCGATTTTGGGACCCCATGGAGCCACCTAAGAGTGATAATGACTCGTTTGATTAATTAATTTAAAGTAAATACAAAAATGACACAAACAAATATCTTTTAGTAAATTAATTTTTAAATAGGGTAATATAAGTTATATTTTCGACTGTAATTATTTATTGGAAAGATAAAAATATTTCTTACATCATGGTAGTTTTTTTATAATTTTAAGACATTAAATAAATTAAGTTATTTATGTCATAAGGATGATGAATTAATTACATTATTAATGAAATATTAAAATAATTGATATTATAAATACCCAAATAAATGTAATTTGAGACTTTTAATGAAGTAAAAGAATTCTGATTGTTATTAGAACATGTTAGGATTGATTAAATAATTTTTTTCTACTTAATAATGTTATTAAGAATTTAAAAAATCAATTATTAAATAGTTTCAAAATTGTCATAAGGGAGTTTTTAAAACAAATATTATATTATTAATTGATATAATATTCAAAAAAATATAAGGTCTGGCCAAAGGACATATATGATGATAGTTATGTCATTAATGAACCACTTGGGGTTCTCTTGGAAGTTTATAGTATGCCTATTAACCATATAATATAAAAATAAAAAGAGACATTGTAAATATCAAACTATTTAACTAAGAGTTAAATCTAAAAGATAAGGGTAAAATAGTGACCCAAACTTGTCTAAAACCTATTGTTTGGGTGGTTTTTGACCCATCCCCTCCTTGGACTTTAAATAATCCAGTTTGGAGCAATTATAGACCGAATATGAATTTATCATAAAATAATATATTATGTTTTTCCTAAAGATCCCTTCCTCGCCCTTACAAAAGGACACCACTTCTAACCAATTCCGCACACCTCTCAAGACTTTTGTTTCATCCAAAATCTGACCAATTAATCTCCCTAAATCCCCATACTCCTCCTAGAATCCTTACCTTAAAAATATGTCACTTCAAGAGTCTTATTTGATTCAAACCAAAGGGAGTTACACAAATTAAAGGTTATGATATCTCTTAGCTTCTTTTCTTTTATTTTACTTCTCCAACCCCTAAAATCTTCTTATTATTTTCTTTTGTGACAAAACTAGTATCATAAATATACTAGGTTATTTTTATCAGAAGTATTCTAACTACACTTACACACACCTCCATCTAATGGGTGATGATCATAATTTTTTTGTGGATGGCAACCAAACGCCTCAGGAAATGATGATTGTTCAATGATCTCCTACCACATCTCATGGTGGAAATTATAATGGATCTATAATTAAATATGATATTAATTATATTTATTTTAAATATATTCTTCTATAATTCAATTTTATAGCATACCATTATTCATTTCATGTTGTATATATATATGATAATTTCATTTGAGGAAATGCGTACTACAGACCCCTCAAAGTGATATGACTCGTTCATACCATACATGGAACGTATAAAAAATGGTGTTAATAAACATACGTAACACATATAACATATTATATTATAATGGAATAATAATATACCTATGTATCATTTGGTTTTGATTCCTTTTAAAATGAAAAATCTAATGAAAGTAGCATTCATCCGTACATACGGATTACCATCTCCACAAACGCGATGAGATTCATTTACCCATAATATACATTCAAGATTTATTCTCGTTTGATGGTTAAAATTATTTTTTAAGGACTTGATATTATTCTGGATATGAGTAAGATGAAACATATACTTAACAAACACGGCTTATGTGACGAAGCATTTAAAGGAAAACGAATCAGTTGACACAAGAAACGACGATAATACTAAAATAATATTAACAAAGCAATATTAAAAGATCATATATGATATCAAATTTATGTATATGATTCATTTATAAGTTAATAACAATGATTTAACTGTTATACAGGAGGTTAACCTACACTCTATCATGGAAAAGTACAAGGTAAGGGTTTATTTCACAATCTCTGCATTATCCGAGGTTGTTTATACGTAAGTATCTACTGGGACTACTTTACCATCCACATCCATGTTTCATAAATATGTATTTCAAAACATTTTTACAATTTACTAGATTATGGGTTAATGTATTTTATACCCTTGTTAGTATTTTTATAAAATGGTTTGAAAAGAATCTTTCTCTCGTTTTCCAAACAAGGTCCTTTTAAACATTTTCGACAAAATTAAGGTAAAAATGTCTTTTTTAACTTATCTGGCGAGTGCGGCTATTTTATATAGTTATAAAATCATAGATTCTTCCCTTAAAATCTTATAAGAATATTTTAAAATTAAATTTCTTATTTTATAATTATGTCACTTTTAAATGATTTCAAAAAAATAAATATTTCTCTCAAATAGTTTTTATTTCATCTAAGTCAACAACCTTTGATTGATTTTAAGCTTATTTGATGTTTATTTATTATGATACAAAACGTCCATATTGTATTGCAGATTTTGTGATATGTTTGAATGTGTATGTGTATTTTTATACCATTCATGGTTTATGGAGAAAGTATTGACATTTCGTATGCTATTTTTAATATGAATGTTTATGTTATGTTTAAATCTATTCATATGAGGAATTAATTTGACTTAGTATGTGATGGGTGGAGCCCGCTATAGCTCCTCTATGCATCGATAGTTTTAATGAGCCAAACTACTGTCTTAGAACGAGGCCTTGACAAAATCTTTTTATTAGTATTGGCACGATGCCTTGTCTACGTTGTTATGATATTCTTGCATTATGAATTCCATCATTATGAAAGTGGTTATTGATATTGTGTGTGATTATTCGACTAGTAGAATATCCATGTGAATAAGTAAATGGAATTATTTAATTTTATTTTTTCCATATTATGCTGAAGTTCAAGTTTAAAAGGATTTTTTAGTTATACATTGCCTTAAATGATTATGTTTATTTATGAAATTTGCTCTTATATTGTTATCCTTACTGAGCATCTGAGCTCACCCCTTTCTTTGTTTTCTTTTTCCAGGATGTGAAGAAATATTTTATTATAGACCTGCAGGGATAGTCTGAAGTTGATATGAGTGTGGACTATGGAGACTATGTTATTTTAGTTTTTCAATTTATGATGTAATGTAATATTTATGAATGTATCTATTGTTTCAAAGGATACTTAACTATTCGGTCTTTCGAGACATGATCTTTTGTGATCATGCCAATGATCCGTAATAATGCACCGACTCTGGGTATCTTGGTTCGGGGCGTTACAGTTGGATTTTCCTGTTCATTATTTTTTAACTTCCTTGATGCATAGGAAATTAATCTATCATTCTATATAAGGAGACAACGAAGTCTATTAGCTGATGCATCACTATATATCAGAGACACATCACTCCCCAATTTTAGAGTTAGAATCATCACATTCACTAATCTTCTCTTCAATTCATCAAAACAAGCTTCGCATTATATTGTCTATAAAAACATCACCCATTTACTTGTAACCTTGTCATAGGTTTGTCTAAATGGGAGAAGTTTTTAAAGAAACACCGATAATAACTTTCTAAGCCAATAAAACTTCATTCCTCAGTTTTGTATGTCGGAGTCGGAAATTCATATATAGAATTTTTGTTCATTGGATCAATATATATTCCATCATTAGAGGAAATGTATCCTAGAAAGGAAATTTCATGAATAAAAAATTCACACTTTTCCAACATCTCATATAATTTATTTCTTCTAAGTGTCTTTAGAATAGTATGCATGGGATTTTCATGATCACTGTATCTTTTGGATTATACCATGATATAATTGATAAATACTAAAACAAAGTCATCAATATATTCCTTGAAAACTATCTTTGTTAGAACCATGAAAACAATGGGTGAATTAGTTATTCCAAAAATAATTACTATAAACATGCAGTGCTCGTACCTTGTTCGAATTTCTATTTTTTTAAAATCTTCCCTCCTCACATGCAACTGATGATATCCAGATCAAAGATAGATATTTGAAAAATGTTGGGCTCAATGAAGTTGATCAAATAAATAATCAATGCGTAGTAGGGTATACATTTTATTTATTATTATAGCATTGATATCCCTATAATCAATGAAAATCTTCATTGACCCATCTTTCTTCTTAATTAAAATAATAGGGAAACCCATTTGAGAAACACTAGGGAGAAAAAAAAATACATTATCACTAAATTACTATAATTGTTTCTTCAGTTCCACTAATTCCATAGTAGAAATTCTATAAGTGGTCTTTTATATGATCCTTGAAATAGTAATTATGTCAATGGAAAACTCAATTTATAACTCTGGAGGATGTCCTGGTAAATCATTTGAAAACACATCAACATATTCGTGTACAATAGGTACGCCCTCTATTTGAACATTCATTTCCTCGCCCATTGTTATTACAATCCTTTATCCCTAATAATAAAATTCTGTAGAGCTATTAGGGGTGGATATATTTGAGAATCATACGGTGATGTTTTTTCTCTAAATATAAGAGATTCCACATCAACTTCAAAAATTGTATCCTCTTTTTTCTTGCAATAATTTTTTTGCATCATGGCTAGAAATACAATAAATACTGAGGATTATATCAATGTCAATCATGGTTTTGACAGTAAAATAGGATGATAAAGCATATTTATATGCCATAATGGGGACTTCTTGGAAAACATTTGTTGGAATGATACATCTCTTTGTATTTTTGACTGAAAAAAACATTCTTAAAACAAATAGAAAATATCAGTTTTTCTTGGAAAACTGGGAAGATATGAAAGAATGTAATAATCCCAAATTAAATAAAGCATTGGATAATTTTGAGAAATGATTAAATTACCGTCCACCTTTTCATTAGGAACTTCAATATCATCATTTGTGATCGCATAAGCTTCTACCCTCTCAAATGGAATTTTTTAAGGCATGTTTCCTTGATGATTTGTTAAATCATTAACATAGTGTCCTATATCCCTAAAACTATAGCATTGAAAATTAACAGCTTATTTCTTCCCCTTCAAAACACTATCATGATGACTTTTATCTCCAAAAATATAGCACATCCCTTTTTCTTTCAAGTTGTAACTAGGTTGATTCCTTCCATAATTACCATAGGGTGTAAAGACAACTCTTCCCTTCATACCCATTTCGTTTTTTCCTTTTAAAAATATTTTGGAAACCCTCATCTTCTATTTCATTCATTTATAGTTATCATACATAGTGAACTCATTTTTTTTCCTTTATAAAAGGTTAGGCTATACATTTTTATGATGAGAATGATTGGTAGACCAGTGCCTTCCGTAGTAATGGCTTTAGGACATCAATGAATCGTTCAATATTTCTCCTTGGATTAGGTATATTATCTATAGAATGCCTTGTTAACCTTGTGATGTTATCTTCATAAGTTGTAGCATTCTCATATCCATTTTTCATCGAATTCAAAAATTTCCTTTCCATATCTTCTTTCAATTAATGAGGAAAGTATTTCTCTCAGAAAAATTCTTTAAATTCACTACATAAATTTGCTTGTATCTTACTCCTCCTTTTGGATCTGAATTAGTAACAACCATTGATCATCATCTCCTAAAAGATGTTAAACTGTCACGACAACCTTCTCCCTTTCTCTACTTCCCAAGGAATGAAATATCTTCTCTAAGGAACTTATCCACTACTCCGCAACAAATGGGTCTAATATCCCATTAAATAGTTGAATCCATTGTCGCATAAACTGATCTAACTTAGTTTCTCTATGATTTGGATTTGGATTCTCTATATAGGTATTGCTATTTTTCAAAACCTGAGTAATATTTCCTTGTATAGTTATAAGTTGGACCTCACCCATCAATGTTCCAGATCCAACACCATTATCCTGCATATGTGGGTAATCTCTACAAGGGATACATGTGTCCCTACAGTTTACATTTCATTCCCTAGGTAACATTTTGAAATAATGGCATACACTAGAATATGTTATGAATCATAATTTACAATGTCAGCTTATATAAAATACATAACATAAAATTGAAATCTTATTCATGGGTAATCCCATAATCATAAGAGTGGTTTCATTGGGGAAAATTTTACACTGAAATCATTAATAATTTATTTTAAGGGAAAAAGGTGAATTATCCTACACCACTTGTAGGATATCATTAAGCGTGGTTTCTTTTTTAGATTTTTTAGACCTCGATATATCTATTCTAGAGCCACGTCTATTTTCTGTATCCAGACATTGAATTATTTTCTAGAAATATCCACATAATCTATTCCTTACCAAAATTCATGGATGTTGTTGAATGTGTAGAATAAAATAATATCTTAGGGGTTTGTTCCCTAATCTACGTTTTCAAAATATTACTTCCATTTTTTCTTCTAAGCATCCTATGATACCAACTGTAAAGGCTCAAACCTAGTTTCCCAGAGCCAGTTCATTATTAAATTATGTTGGCATGATTACAGGAAAGTAATAACCGAAAGGAATGAATTCTTTTTTTTATTTTTAAAGCCAGATACATACATACGTTCAACAATACAAATTGAAATGAAAAACAACATAAATGGTCTTTTGGGAAAATCCACCAATTTAAGATTATCCAAGAAAGTCCAACATAAAATATCACATCATGTCCTAGGAAGAATAAAACATAAGAAGGGTTAGATCAGATGCTTAGTATGGGTAAACATTATAGCAGAAGATAACATAAAAATTGTGCATGATGAATAATTTAAATCACATGCCTTAAAATATAAACATGAACATAATATGGAAGGAATATGAGTTGGTTAAATATATCCATAATACAACACACTCATTGGTATTTTACAAGTCGAATAACCACTTAAACTATGAATTTATAGCTTCATAATGAGAAAAATGCATATAAAAGACAATATAAATCATACTGTCAAGGCCTTGTCTAAGACATTTATAAATATTTAATGCCTTGTCCAAAACTATTTCTAAAAATGGGAAAGGTATCGGCCATGTCCCTATCTATTTGACTCATGGGACCCACTGATGCATCGAGGCGCTATAACGGGCCCAACCCCTCAAATAATAAGTCCTGTGATTTCCTAATATGATTGGGGATAATCATAAAAAATATATACATTAATATGAATACTAACATATGAAATTTAAATAACAATCCTCGATCATTAAGCATTAATACTAACCATTAAGAGTAAAATGGTGAATGGTTTTATGATTTCTCATCCAAAGTCAAACTAATCACAAAACATTAAATTAAATATGGTAGATTATATGATAAATATTAATCATAATAATCAACAGGGGTGTTGAAATAGATGTAGATACTCTTATAAAATCATTGAGATAATGTTGAGATAGATACTCTTTTACTTTGAAAAGAAGAGTAATTTTGGAAGAAAATATTTTTATCGAAATAGAAGTGAAGTAATATGGTATTTAAATAATAAAATAATTAATTTTTGAAAACTAATAGTTTCTAAAAATATATTATAGTGTTTCCTATTGATTATAGTTAAGAATTTGTAAAATTCCCTTGAATTAGGATTGTATTTCATGTTGAATTTTTTTATATCTTTTAAAACATATCACCTCCCACAAATGAATGTAATGTTATGTATGGAAAACATATATAGAACATTCAGATAGAAAATATAAGTATTACATGTTAATGAATAAGAATTTAATTGAGGCATGTAGATAATAAATGTAACCAAAATGAAAATGGATGTTTGAGTGGAAAACCCATACCTTACGTTTGATGGAATCCCTACATTGATCTTAATGACCTGAATAATCAAATATATGTTTATAAATTATGGATTATAAGACATCCTAAACATTTTATTGATTTGGTATACCCATATTAGGTTCATTTATGGCCTTTTTGTGTGTTCAGATATTCAATTTCAATATTTGGGAGTGTTTTAATCCTTGGTTTTCATGATTGAATTACTCATATTCATGTACGGATAAACATTAAGAATGAGAAATGTTTTCTAGAATTGAATTAATATATTATTAGTTTAAACTCATATGATTACATAGTTCAATAATTCATTTGGTATTTATGAGTGAAGATGAATCATTATATAAAACATTAATGATAATTGATTGGGTTAATTGGTGGTTTTAATCAGAACGAACACATTTTGATTTATAAACTAATATAATGTGTAAAAAAAGTTTTCCAAAACCATAAATAAGCTAAAATACATATATTAAAGTTTTTTAAAACATTAAAATGGTTTCATGTCCAGAATTGAATACGGTAATAGAAATCTAAAACCTATCATCGATGAATGCAATAAAATAACACATCAAGGATGGTGTCTTCATATCAAGTACAAAAGAAGAAGAAATGAGAGATAATGAAGAGTTATTCCTTTATTATAAAAAAAATTCTACTACATGTCTGATATTGGAGTCATCAAAACATTTGGATGAATGGAGGTGAGGAAAGAAATAGAAAAGAAAGGAACTTGATATAACTGAAATGAAAAGAGGAATTTACCTATTGAAGAAATCTTCCTTGAGAGCCTCATTAGTTGAGAAGATTTTGTTTTCTTATGATACCAAGGACTTTTGGACATGGGGGAAGAGCTTGGGATGTTATTTGTGCAGTATTTAGAAAAGTAACAAGGCTTGAGAGGTGTGTAGATAAGAGGGAGAGGAGGGTTTTCCAATTATTATACTCAATATTTTATTATTTGTACATTTACAACCAATTGTATTGATTATTGTGACCCAAAATAGTAATAAGTGAATATGAGTTTGATTCATGTGGTCTAACATCATCCTTACATCACATATGACTCAATAATATTGGTATTTAGTATATTTCGTAAATTATCGTATTTTACTATTCACATAAAATTAAAGTATTTTTGAAAAATACCAAAAAATCACCCATAGAATATTTGAGAATGTATAATTAAATAATAAAATCCATTTTTTAAAATATGTTTTGAAATATTTAAATTATAATTTTTTAAATAAAATCATACTTTATTCAAAAAAACAACATGAAAACAATATCTCATTTTATAACACCCTAAAAAATTATTCAATTCCCCATAAAATAATCTTATAAAATTATGAAAACCAATGAAAAATTTATGATAAAATTTTGTTAAAAAATGTTTACATTTTAATTTATTAAATTTATCCTTAAATTGTAATTAAAATATATATAATATATAAAAATACCAATACTTATACTATGGTCGTTTCTTCACATATAATATGTCTAATTATTTTTATAAATTCATGGGTGGTGTTTCCATATTTTTAATTTTTACTATTATTTACTTTTAATAAGGGTATTTTACTATTCATAAGGGTATGTATGTTTTCCAAAAAACTATGTTTATTCTATCAGACTCTAAATATCACACTGAAACGCTACCGTGTAAGTCAGTATTTCGAAATTCAAATCAATGAGGTGGAAAAATTATGTTTAATGTCTATGTTTAAAAAATGTGTTGTTTTTAGAGACATAGTGATTCAAGCATTCAATATTAATGTAATGTTCATAATATTGGGGTGTTAAAATGTAGTTACCACACTGCTATTCTGAAATAGAGATCTTTGGATATTTCCCCTTTTCCCTTGGCATAATAGGTTTCTTATATTGATCATCATAATTATCCATTAGGTTTGTTCACTAGTTATCGTAATTACTATTTTCCTTAATGTTAAATAACTTATGTATGGGAGGTTCATTATATGTAGAAATGTATCTATTTTAATTGTTATAAAACATCATCTGACCACTTCAGTAATGAATTCCCTAATGAAATTCCCTTCTAAACATAAAACATTTACTATTTCCCTGATAAAAATTTCCCACATTCATATTAAAAAAATATTGAGAATAAAGGGAATCTCATATTCTTCTCTCTGTGTTCATATATTTTCATTTTAACTACATCTTCATTTTCCTATAAAAACCATCAGATTGATAAGTAACTCCAACCTATATTTTCAAAATGAAAAAATATCAACAAAACTATTTGTATATACCGAAATATCATACAGATAAATCCCTTGATAGAATTGGTTTTAAACATGTGAATAATAAATAAACCATAAATTTAGGTTGTGTGATAATAACTTAAATCTACCTCTCACGTGTTGTAAAAGTTTTTTCATAGGTACCAATAGTTCCATTATCCATTTTCTTTATCTGAAGGAACTCCTTCTCTATCATCATACAAAGACTACGACGAATGCACATATTGAAATATAAGTTCATGAACTCATTTAGATTCATAGAGTGAATTTCATCATATTTTCTCATATTCTTAATAAGTTCCCACTGTTGATCTGCTTCAACTTCCAAATGGTAGATATCCAAAATTAATTTTTCCATATTTGAATACTAGAGAATAAAAAATATATTTTTAGGGGCACTCATCAATATTCTAATACTAGTATATCATTAGACCCACAAAAATATTGTGGATGTTACCTCATGGTGGACAATACATAATGATGTTCCCACCATTGTTGGATTGAAATACCATCATTCTTTTAATAATTGGAATGTTGTTAGATCGTAACAATGATATTTTTCATTCCTGCTCCCAAAACATTTGGGTTCATAGGAGGAAATCCATTTCTTTTTTCCATCACACTTAGATTTAAAATGATTCCATTCGATTCTAACCATTAAATAAAACTACAAATTGTAGATTATGAAAAAATAGTCAGGTTGGGGAACCACATAATCATGAAAATCACATATATTATACCTAAATAATGACACCTTCTTTAATCTATGAATCTTTTTTTATCATATTCTATTCATTTCGATTCACTATTTAAATCCTTCATTTTGGTTCATAATGAGTTTTTGAATATTCAAAGCATATCCACCAGGAGCTTCAAACATTATATTGCGAAAGGGCAATTATCATGCCCCAGTTCCCGATATAGTTTAACTCAATACAATGTTTTTAGTGATGTTACCCATAAGTACATATGTTTGAGAACCACATCCTCTTTTAGTATCTGGGAAGGGATGTACTTCTAGGAAACCACTAACTCTATACATTAAAATAATTCACTGACATTTTTTCTATTCATTCACTCAACCATTGACCTATCATTAGACATGGCCTTTGGATTAATTCTAATGATTTCTCATCCTAGTTTTCAATGGTTAACATAACCAATGCTTTGATACCAACTCTAGAGACCTATTTTTTAATACTGAGATATTACATCATTTTGAGAATATTCAATATATTTCACAAACACACGCATGAGGATTGATGTGGTTTAATGCCTTTGGAAACATGGAAACAAAAAACTAATCTATAAGTGTGCTACATAATCCCCCAATATGTTCATCACAACTAGAACCAATATTATAAATATCATAAATATTAGATTTCATCATAACCTTGGAAAAAGAAACATAAAAAAGGGTTTGATCAAATGAACAATATGGGTAAACATGGGAGATACAAGAAGCCTAACATAAACATAAGTGTATGATACCTTGATCAAAATATTTAAAATTAATACCCTACATATAAAATATCATAATCATGAATCTTGGAAAAAATATTGGAATTATATTTTACAATAATCATAATGAAACTGGATGATATTTAACATTAAAGCATAACAGTCAAATAAGACATGTAATTTTTAGAATTTAAATAAGAATGGGAAATCATTTCCATATTTTTATTGTCTCACTACCCAGACCAGAAGAGCAGACATAGTCCGTTACAAAACTGGGATCACTCTCGGTTCTATCCACGTCTCACTGAAACTAATTCTGTCCATATTCCATCCCAATATTACTAAATAGAGTCTATTACCTATTCAATTCTAATCTTAATGAAAAAAGTTCACTCCTTGTTCCAGACCTCTATATCTAATGATATTTAAATAATAACCCGATTTATTAGAGTGAGAGATAGATTATTCCTATCATATAATAAAAACCATATATATGTGTGTTCAATAAGGTTATAAAAATTTACCATAACATAACCTACAAAATGAAATTGTAATCATAAATATTCCACCAAATCATTATATACGGAATATATATATATTTCATAATAAATTTATCAATGAATAATCCCCAAAAATAATATTATCTTATAAGAAGGTCCAAATGTTATGACTTCTGTAGGAGAAACTGTTTTCATTTATCACGAACTGTCCTTGGGGCCCATTCCATGACTACCACAATCCCTCCTTCCATAGGCCAGGGGATGGAGACTAGCACCAATGGAATAAATCCTGATAAAACGGGAAAGCATTGCCTTTATTAAAGTAAAAAAACACAATAGAGTACGCAACTGAAGTAAGTACTAAGTAAAACTGAGTACAAAAGTAAGTGCTGAAAAGTAAATGAGAAAGTATACAAACCCAAATGTAAAGTACAGTACAACTTAAAAGATTGTACAACTACAGTAAAGTAAATAAGGAACCACTTAGTTGTCCTACGGGAATCCCACCTAAAGGGTGGATACAGATGGCCTCCTTTTCACCTCACGTCCTTCTGTCTGCTCCGTGTATGTCTCGCCATGTGGTCCACTTCTGGGTACCGTCTGGCTCCACAAGCCTCCACCCGGATCCGTGATGTCCATTGTCTGCATCCAACATAATGCAATGTGGGCATTGAACATGCAGGGGTGAGTATACGATACTCAGAAGGGACCTCGAGTCCCCTGATAGTCTCCCCGAATCCATGAAGTATAAACCACAAAGGATAGATACAATCACGAAGTATCAACCAACTCTACTTAGGTATATGACCATACATATACATATGTTATCAATCACAGTTTGGACCCAACTCTAGAGACCAAGCACAACCCAGTCTACCCAGGAATGCAAGGAAATCACATTGATGATAATGATTGAAATTCAAGACTCAGCTCACACATGTATACACAACTTAATGAGAGAAAGAGATGATTAGCTGTAGCCACTGAATCAACTTTCACTGTCTAACGGAAGATACCCGCAAAAACATAAAACAAAAGTATAACACTACTGTCGAACCCACAGAGGATTTAGTCCAGTCTCATTGCTATCGAACCCACGGAGGATTCAGTCCAGTCTCATTGCTGTTGAACCCATAGAGGATTCAGTCCAGCTGTCGTCGTTGTCGAACCCATAGAGGCTTCGAGTACGATTATTGTTGTCGTCGACCCCACATAGTATTCCACTATGATTTTCATCTTCATCAAACCCATGGAGGATTCATGTAAGATTTTCTTTGTCGTCGAACCCACAGAGGATTCCAGTACGATTGTCGTTGCAGTGGCAACCACCTCTAGGGTTCCCGAACACAGCACGCTCGATTCTAGAAGGGTCCGCTCCTCGAGCCAAGGGGCTGATACATCAACTGTCACGAAGTCGGAGTTGATGTATCCCAAAGTTCCGTCTCGTCAAAAGGAACCCAACTTGATAGATGGTGCGTCAATCAGACGCCTGGTCTGAGAGATATTAGGATTTTTGTTCCTGGGGCCCGGTTGGAAATATGCTTGTTCCCAACCCGGTCATTTTTCAAAGTTGCCCAAAACTAACATTGAGTATCTCAAAATTGAATGTTTCATCGTAAGGGTCCCAGTTCCGTAGACGATACGTCGATAAGACACACAGTCGTGAATTTATTCGTACTTAAGCGTAACAGGCCCGGCCCATCAAGCTTAGTGGCTGACAAGTCGGGTCGACCCGGTTTTGGCGGGTCTGACCTAGATGGTGTCGGACCGGCCTGGTGAAGCGTGTGGCCAGACCCGAAGGGGCGTGGTCCGGTCCGAGAGGTGCGGATCGGCCTGGGGTGACGCGGCTCGACCCGTCGGGGCGCGGCGCAGCGGGGCATGGCCTGGCGGCCTGTGGATCAGATCGGTTGGCCAAGCGGCTCCGCCTGGGTGGCCTACTGATACAGGGGGGGCGCTTTCCCAAACAGGCGACGCCGAGCAGCACCGTCCTTCTGCCCATCTGACTTCTCCAGCCCGAGCAGCCCACGGTTTCTGGCCGCGAATCCTCAGCCGCGACCCCCATGAGCTTCATGGCTTCTTCCGCTCGGCCGGCTGATGAGCGGGCCTGTTCATTCTCCATAGTAGCCCGCCCAGTGTGGTCTATGGTCCTCCGTAGTGCGGTGCCATGGGGTGCCGCGGTTCCTCCAGCCCGGCTGGCTACGGTCGGCCGGTTCTCCTTCGGCCGAGCAACCCATGGATGTGGGCTATGATTACTCTCCATGCGGCCGACATACAGGTGCCAATTTCCCCAGTTACCTCCATCCCGTCCATCACCGTCGCCATCGAAAAAGAACAAGGAACAAAGGAGGGTCGTTGGGTTGTGTTCGTTCGGCCCGCACCCTCCATGAAAGGCGGTATCATATGGCCAAAGATAAACCACAGTTTCAACAAAGAACGAAGAACAATTTTAATCAATTAAAATTGAACATAATCCCAATTAAAATTGAAGATAATCTCGATTAAAATTGAACATATTCCCCCTACATCGTTATTGACATCGCACGTCAACAAGCCACGAAAGACAGGAGTCGCAGTAGTCGGGCGTCGCGGAAGATGGCGTCACGGAGAATGGTGTCATCCCGTCAACGTTGGAGGAAGAGTCATTGACGTAGGCGACGCTTCTCACGAGTGATGTCTAAACCCTTGACGTGGAGGAAGAAGAAGATAGGAGATGTCGTGGAGAATTATTCACCGAGAGAGGAAGATGTTCTTCATGGAAGAACGAAGCTTCTCTAATTCTCCAAAGGATCCCCACCAAATTATTTGCTAATCAAATATTATAATAGACTTCTCCAATGTTAATGAAATTCCATGCAAATCAAATTCATTCAAAATGAGATGTCCCAATTAATTAATGAAGTAATTAATTGGTTGGGGTGGCTCAATCAATTGGTGGAAGGTGATATATAAATAAGGGATAAGATGGAGAGTTATAAGATTTAATAAGGGGTTTTATGGGGGTTTATGAGAGTTAAAGGAGGATTTGAAGGGTTAGGGGCACATGCGGGCCCACCACCCTTAGTTATATCCTCCCATGGGAAGTTAGGTGGGGTGTGGGTCCCACCTCCGACTTCCCATTGGAGGAATTTACTTCCACTTAAAATAAAATTGTAACACAACAATTTTATTTAAGTCTTAATGAATCCCCACATTTTAACTGCCACAAATGACAAAATTCAACTGCGGTAAAGGTCCCCTTAAGGGAATACATGCGCTGCAAGTTCATTGGTGCCCTTAGATTTCAATTCTGAGCAATGGTTCAAAAGATAGAAAAACCCACTCATTCGTTCACTGAACGTACCCGCTCGTTCCTTAAAAATTTATTTTTTGGAAAATGATTTTCCACAATACTTGCTGATTTTGTATTAAATTATATTGATTTGGAAAAAAACCCTTATTTATAATAAAAAATATATTATCTAATAATTTAATATTAATAACTGAATGATATGATTAGTAACTGTATTAAATATTAATTATCACGATAAAATAAAAATAGGATAATTAACGGTAAAAAAAAATTTGACATAAATTAATGAATCAAAGTAACCCTAATAGTATAAATATTTATATTTTATTTTCATTTAAAATAATAATATATATATTATTGGCTATAATTTATAATTTGTCGAGTAATTAGTTTAAAAAATATATTTTGATACAATAAAGCATAAATAGTTTTTTCGGTTAATATTTAAATTTAACTATGAAATATATTTTAAAGAATTAATAGATTTTTGAAATAAATAAAATTATAATTACATGTTATTTATAAATAAATTTTATTAAATATAAATTATCGTTTAATTTTTATGAATTCAAATGAAATTTTTATTAATGTTTGAAAATAGTTTATTTGGAAACCCATTAATTTTTAATAAATGATGGTTATTAATATAAAATTTAAAATTCAACTATTTTGAAAATTATTTAGATAAAATAAATATAATTTTTATAACCAGGATGTCTAAATTATCCTATTGTTAATTATTCATAATTTTGGAAGATAATGGAATTATTAGGTAAAAAATAAATACTTTTTAAACAATAATGTCCGTTAGGAAATCATAATGACCCAATAATGATTCAATAAATAGTATAAAAATGATATTCAACCGAATATATTTTTTTGCATTTAAATAATAAGATTATTTATTTGTTTTATTAATTTTATAATACCTTAGATGATTATCGACTTATAAAATATTTGAACATTTCAAAATGATTTCCTTGGAAGTGTGACTCTCCTCCACATAATAGATTTAAATATTTTAATATATTTTTTCCTTATACATTTAAAATAATTTATATGACACACATTTTCTAGAAACCATGGGAATAAACTATGGGATTCTTTGTTTTTAGGAATATTTTATTGTGTAGTTCCAAAAAACCAAAAATAATAATGAAATCACCCCCATTTCCATTATAAATCCACCCAATCTCTCATTCCTATTCAATAAAACCATTTGAAGAACTACCAACCTATTACCCACACACTATATAGTCCTACAATGGTTCCCTAAATTTCTAAAGAAGCCTTTCACGAGCCATTGTGATCACATGTCCCTCTAAGGGATCCTCACCTACATCTCTTCCTTTCAATTCAATAACCATGTTTGAAGTTTTCCTCCTTAATTTCAATTTGAGGTATTGTAATTATTTTTATAGTCACTTCCATGATTTCCATTTTATTTTATGTGTATGAGGGATCATTTATCCTCCCTCATTTGGACCATTACCTATGCTGTTAATATGTCGAAATTCCGTAATAAATTCCCCTCTTCTCATTTCCATTCATGCACTTATTTTATAGTATGCTTCATAATTTCCCTTATTATATATTGGATTATGATTTTATATGAGCCCCTATATTGTAATTTATTTATAAATGATTATTGATTCCTTTAACTCTTGTTAATCCCCCTATTACCCTTTTAGCACAGCTGTTACAATGTCGATATTCTATATGGGATCCCCACTTTCCATCCTTCCTCATTTTTGTCCATGCTTTCTTATATTGTTATAACATTTTATACATAAATTATAAATTATAGGGTATGTTTTAACACCTCTCCCATATTTCCCATAGTATGTTTGAATGATTATATACCTATTTCACTCTCATTAATCCCTCTTATGTACACCCATTACCATGCTGAGATTTTGTAATGGATTTCACTCTCTTACATTCCATTGAGAAATTTCTCTTATATTATTCATCTAAAATTCCATTTCATAGGTTGGGATATAATTCTCAATGATCCCCTTACTTACAATTTCCTTTCTAAATGAAGAGACACCCCTTTCTCTCTCATCAACCAATTTTATGAATCCATGTGTGATGTTGTTATGCTGTGCAAATTGCACTGCGATTTTCCATGCCAAAATTATCATGTATTGAATACCTTGCCCATTTATCTATCAAGGTTATTCACCATTATTTACATATTATTAATGATTATAGATTAAATTTATGAATTCCACATTCCTTTATCATAGAATATATGATTATGTTGAATGAATCCATGTTATATAATCTATGTTGTACACTTAATCATGAGATTGAACTGACTATGAAGGGTGTTCCTTGATAGAGATCAAATGAATTGGGTATTGTTTTGCTTCATGATATTCTATATGAAATGAGGGTTTACTCATTCCAATTTAGGTGAAATGAGGGTTTAATCATTTCAATAAATGTGCTATGGGCCTTGGATCATGTTAATATAATGTTGTATGCTGTTGCCACATTTCCATGTTATGATAATCATGTTATATCATGCATTTATGTTCATGATCTCTTGTTCTACATCGATATTATTATTGTATAACATTTATTTTATTCTAATGATTTTTCCTTTTCTACTACCTTACTGGGATTTTTAGCTCACCCTTTTCTTATGTATATCCTCGGCTTATCCCATGCAATTCTATTTACGAAGGAATGTTGTGGTCATGTAAAAAAGTTTTCAATAATGGTGTTGTATTTCATGTTTTAAGTCGTTTTGTAATGTTCCTAATTTCTAATGAAACATGACCAATCATTACATAGACTAATCTTATGTTCATATTTATTTTTCAAATCATTTCTGACTGTATAATAATGACCAGGGTATTTATAGTTGTTATTGGAGGATAGGTTTAGTTATTTTGGGTCTAGAATTAGAAATCCCCAGTGAAAGCCTTAGGGATAAGACTAAGTATTCTAAAACATTCCATTATTTTTATGGGTATATATTTAGTGTCTTTTAAATAAAATACATCCATTTCTGGATTCGAACAAGTATAGCTTCCTCTGACACAATTGTATCTAAGAGTAAAACCCAAAAACACCGCTTTGAGCTAGACTCAAATGGGTACTGGTGAATAACAATGACCTTTATAGTTCTCCTGGTTAGACACACTCGAGGTATATGTTCTAGTAAATTTAAAAGCATTTCATGAACCATTATTGAGGGAACAAAAAAATCCTTTAGAATATACGCTAGGAAGTAGATCATGGATAACATAGTTCGATACCATGAAATTCATAAGTTAAGAAGATAAATGTAATTTTTAAGTTATCCCTTTAATGTCATTAGATTATCATTTAAGTGTTTAATAGTTTAAAACTACTCAACCTTAATTTTTTACCATTATTCTAGGAAATTTAAGAAAATAGGAAGAACTGGGTTAATTTTCAAATTGCGGGGACACAATTTTTTTGGGGGGGAATAATGTAACGACTAATGTTAAAAAAACTATATTTGATAGCCAATGCGATAGACAAAAATGATCATAAAATACAATGATTATTTAAAAATTACAATTTTAAACTCTAAATTAAATTATATGATATGATTTGTATGATCTAATTTTTGAAATATATATGTAATAAAAAAATTCATAGATGACTATTGATTATTCAATAAAATTTGGGTAATGTCCTTATATTTTACCAAAATTGTTTTAATTAAAATAATATTTTTATTATAATTATTTTCCAAAATATATATATGATTTATTTAATAAATAAACTCATTTTTCTATATCAAAATATCAAAAATAACATAGGGTAAAAATTTGGTATTTTTTTCTTAAAATATTGACATTTTGAATAGTGAAAATATAGTTTACGTAAAATTATCACAAATTTTGATAAATGAATTAATATTTCTATTAATTTGCTTTCAAGGTATTATAATTATTATATAATTATATTAATTTAATTATGTGTAAATTATATTTTTACTGGATTGCATTATATGATTATTTTTGGGATTAAAAATGTCTTTTTCCAGAAAATTGGATTAGAATGCATAATTTATCCCCATTTTAATTTATTAAAATAATCTATAATGATAAATTAATTAAATGAGATATTTATATAAGATATATATCTTTAATAACTGAAAATAAAAAAATTAATATTAGTAGTTATAGAGTTAAAATGAACTCATATTTTTATTAAAAATTTATTTTTGGAAAACCATTTTCAATAATAATTGTGGATTTTATGTTAAATTATATTGATTTTGAAAAACATATTCCAAATTTGGAATCACAATTGTAAATTTTATCTAATAATGTAAACAAAATAATTGAACAATATGATTTATAACTATATTAAATATTAATTATCACGATAAAAGGAAAATATGACAATTAATGGTAAAAACATAATTTGGAAACAAAGAAATAATAAAAGTAACCCTGGTAGTATAAATATATATATTTCCTTGTAATTTGAATTATTAATATATTTATTTTTATTTTTACATTATAATTTGTTAAGTAATCAGTTTAAAAAAATTTTATTTTCACACAAAATAATGTACAAATTGTATTTTATTTAATATTCAAATTTAACTAAGAAATATATATAAATGAATAAATTTATTTTTGAATTATATAATATTATAATAAAATAGAATTTTTAAATTCCTTTTATTGCGTTTAAATGATCATATAATATTTATAAAGTCGTTTTTAATTTTTATTATGGATTCAAAACTATTTTCTGTCAAAATCCATCAATTTTCTATAAATTGTAGTATTTTTAATGTAAAAATTTATATATTTTGAAAATTATTTAGTTAAAATGAATATAATATTTGGAATCAGTTTTTCCCAATTTCTCAACTGTGAATTTTTTTGTAATTTGTATAGACAATCAAGTTTGTGGGTAAAAAATAAATACCATATAAATATATAATGTCTTTTATTACATCATAATGACCTGAGAGTGATGTAATAAATAATATAAAATGGACATTCTACCTAATATACGTTTTAACTTTAAAATAATGTGATTTTATATTAGTTTTATTAATTTTATTACTCCTTAGTGGACCCTCAAAGACTAAAAAACATTTTAACATTTTAAAAATATTTTTTTGAGAGTGTGACTCACCTATACATAAGAAAGGAAAATATATTAATATTATCAGCCCTTTAAATTTAAAGATAATTTATAAGACTCTTCTTTTCTAAAATCCATTGGTAAAATCCATGTGATGGTTTGTATATTTGAAAATTTTCGTGTCTAGTGTCTGAAATCTAAATAATAATGAATTCCCAATCATTTTCTATATAAACCCACTCAATGTCCCATTAATATTACCTAAATCCATTAGAAGATAGACCATATTCTTCCCAATACACTCTATAGTCCCTTGAATGTTCCCCCATGCCACCAATAATCCTCCCCCAGGCCATTAGGATCAGACATCCAGGTCACGGATCCTCGCCTACCTCTCTTACATTCAATTGAAGAACCTCGTTTGAAATAAGCCTTTTTTATTTAAATTGATTGTATTGAAATGATTTTTTAATCACATCCATATTTTATGTTTGATGTCATGTGAAGGGGGGGATCATTTATCCTACCTCATTTTGACCATTACATAAGTTGTTAATATGTTGAAATTTCGTAAGGGATTTCTCTCTTCTCATTTATATTTAAGAACATCTTTTATATGATGCTTCTTAAATTGCATTTTTATATCATGTGTTATCATGTTAAATGATCCCCCTACTGTAAATTTTTTATATAAATTATTATATCATCTTTTCACTTTTATTTATCCTCTCTATGATCCTTTAAGCACACCTGTTACATTGCTGATATTCTGTAAGGCATCCTCACATTCGTTCCTTCCTCATTTTTTTCCATGTTTCCTTATATTCTTAAACCCTTATACTTATCAATTAAAAAGTATGGGTTATGTTTTCTCACCTCGCCCGTACATCCATTATTGTGTTTTAATGATGAAATAACACTTTCACACTCATTAATCCCTCCCATGTACACCCTTTACCATGTTGGAATTCTGTAAAGCATTTCTCTCTCCTCATATCCATTCAAGCGTTTATATTATATTATAAATCTCCAATTCAATTTCATATGTTGGGATACTATTCTCCATGATCCCATTAGTATCCATTTCATGTCTGAATGAAGAAATGCCAATTTCTGTCTCATCAACCCATTTTATAAATCCACATGTGATGTCGTTATGCTGCCATAATTGATCCATGATTTCCCATGCCAAAAGTCATCATGTAGTGAATACCATGAAAATTCCTCTATGAAGGTTATTAATGTTTATAAACATATTATTATTGATTATATACTTTAATGTAGGTATTACACCTTCTTTTAAAATGTAAAAAATTATGATTTTGAATGAATCCATGTTATATGTTATATGTGGATCATGTAATCATTTGATTAATATTATTATAAAGGGTGAACCCTGATACCACTCCAATGTTTTGAGTAATGTTTAGTATCATGATACACCATGAGGATTGAGGGTTTACATAGTCTAATTTTCCTGTAATGACAGTTTACTAATGATAATCCATGTTCAATGATCCTTGAATTAGGATAATATCATGTTGTATGTTTCTGCCACATTTCAATGTTATGATAATCATCCTATATAATTCATTTATGTTCATGTTTCTATGACGCTCCATTGATCTATATATTTCCTAACATGTATTGTATTTATCTGGGCATGCCTTGTTTAACAACATAATATGATTTATAACACACCATTTTCTTATTTAGGTCCTCATGTTATCCTATGAAATTCTAACTATGAAGGAATGTTGAGGTAATCTAAAAAAAAGTTTTTAATAAAGTTGTTGTATTTATTTTTTTATGTTGTTATGTAATGTTCCTAATTTACAAAGACACTAGACTTCTAAATCCTTATAATTGTCTTAATTGAATGTATATGTAATAAATCTGGATTATGTGTGTATCAAATAAAAGGTTTTTTATATTTATGTACAAACAAACAATTTGTACGTAAAAATTACCACCACTTAAGGTTTAATGAATTGTTACCAAAATTAAAATTAATAAAGGATTACTAAATTAAACCAAAAATAGAAGGTTTAAAATAAAAACGTTTCTGGAAAAAAATTATTTTTAAAGGATCATACAACATTATTTCATAATATATTATACATCATGACTTTTTTTTGGTATTCAGATAGAAAATTAATTTATTATAATTGAATATGTTAAGAATTTTCAAGGGTGCCCCATCACCTCTATTATAAAAGGGCACTCCATCATTTAATTCATATCACCAAAATGACCCCTATAGATCTAAAACCCTAATAATTTCTCTTACCAACATCATTATCCTTGTTCTAGAGGTCTTGGAGTTCCATAAAATACAAACCATAGACCGATTTAGATTGTGTCTAATGGAAGTCCACCGAAGAAGTGGTAGTTGTTTTTACCTACTCATGAAGTTAATTTTTTCGTTATATATACCCTTCATTAGTTTTTTCCATTATAATTTAATAAAAAAATTATTATCGATATGCTAGGATTTTATTTTTATTATTGGAATACATTATTCCTACTTTGATTTATTATATCAAAGATGAAAGCACAACACGTTCAGACATACCTCTTACCGTCTCCACACCATTGTGTAATTAGTTTTTATCCACACATTACATGGATGGATATAATGATGGATAATTAAGATATATATATATATATGATAATTAAGACATGATATTTATTCTTTACAAATGAATATACAACCCATTTTCCTACCATTTAACCCATTAATTGAATGACATTGTCAGTTCTGCATACATAAGGGCTAGTGTCTCCACAAAACAAAGCATGTCATTTTACAAGTTATCCCTTGAAGAATGATTTAAAAATTTTATACAATGAATTGATATGATATCTATGTGATTATTAACATAATTAATATGATGGAACTATATCTTATTCTCAATAACCTATATTTATATTAGAAAACATGTATAGGAAAATGAAGCAGTTATCACCCAATACATGGGTAAACAAATATAATATTACCAAATAGGTGGTAAGATTATATAAGAGTATCATATATGAAATAATAAATATGAAAATGGTTCTTCTATAAATTAATAACATGATTTAATCCATTATAATTTAGGTTAAATAAGGTTCAACTGAAGTAAATCTCAAGGTAAGGGTTTATCATCACACTTTTACTTCTGTGAGTTATTCTCCACTAATTTCTTTTTTGTGGTGTGTATACTACCCATTGATTTGTAATATCATAAATTAATTTATTTTTATGGTATTAAGTGTTTTTTAAATTTCATTATTTCATGGGTAATATGAAATAATTTATTACAAAGTGGTAATAAATATTTTAACTCATTTTCTTTTCAATTGATTAAACATATACTAGATTGATTATGCCATGTTAAGATTGTGTTAGGAATGTTTTTCTTTGCATTATGTTGTATTTACACTTTTTATGTGTATTTTATGTTGATGCACATAATATTTTGATTGTATTATTTCCTAAACCATATACAATTTCTATGTATGGTAAGATATATTTTATTAATTTTGGAAATATTGATAAGTACATATTTATTAACCAATATAGATATTTTATGATTAGGGAAATTGTTTGTAAATTAAATTTATTGTTAGATATGTAAATATTTATTTGGTTAAAATTCATCGGTAGGTCTTGGAAATATACAGCTCCTTGATGCGTGAGTAGTCTACTGGGATGAATCAGTTACACTACTATTAAATGGGTTCTTACCCATAAATATTAAACCATCTTTTGAATGATCTTAACCGTTGTAGATCATGTGACATATACATGGCGTCCAATAATTATTCATTTACTACATTTATAATTTAGTTATTTTTATCCAAAGGATTCTCACTATGAAAAAATCAATGGATGAATTTTGTTCTCAGTTTATTGATTCGATGTAATGTTTTATCAGTTTTATATAGTTCCATATTAATTATGACTATTTATTCACACTACAGGAAATAAAGGATATACCAACGGTTTAGAACCGTTGGTATAGGCTGGAGAACCGTTGGTATATTCTATACCAACGGTTGTCTAAACCGTAGGGAAGTAAGGCGTGGGGAATGATATATACCAACAGTTTGCAGTAAACTGTTGGTATATCCCACTCTAGGTATGGATTTGCCAACGGTTCAACAAGAACCGTTGGTAAAGGTTTACCCAACAGTTCTAAACCGTGGGGAATACTATAATTCTGATCTTATACCAACAGTTCACAACCGTTGGTATAGTATTTTTCCCAACGGTTTTCATAAAACCGTTGGGAATTCAATGGTTTTGATCTTATACCAACGGTTGTAAACCGTTGGTATAGATGTTTTCCCAACGGTTTCAATGAAACCGTGGGGATATGTTTATGTATGGTTTTTTACCAATGGTTTATTGAACCATTTGTATAATTCTTTCTCAAAGTATACCAACGGTTTACAACCGTTGGTATTCTGTATTTCCAGAATTGTTGCACAGCAGCCCCTCCAGTAGCCCCTCCAGTGCATACACCTACATAAAAAACAGCACTAAAAATAGTGACAGACTTAAAACAACAAAAAAGAACACCAATTATTTGATTACACCACCTATTTGAATAGAGTCATGGTGAATAATTCCCCCTTTGAATCTTCATATGACAAAAATCATCCAGTATAGTTGAATCATAGTTTCAATAAATCAAATATTATTTACACCCATTTCAATCTTCATACGACAACCACTTTTATAATATATGGTGAAAATGTATTTTCATAGGAGTCTCATCACTTGTGACTCAATAAGTGCCACACCATGCCTCAAATTGAGGCTGGGTTGACTGGTACACATCACATATGATCCATGGATCATTTTCCTAATGTTTCATCACAATCAAAATCTGTTTGATCAGTTTGGCATATGTACGTAAAATATTAATCCATTTTGAACAAATGAGAGGTATTTTTGGTGGTCCCCGCCCCACGGTGACTCGTATTGAGGCGGGGTTGACTCATACATATCACATATGACCCATGGATCATTTTCCTAAAGTGTCAAAAGAATTAGAATGTATTTGGTCTCTTTCCCGTATGTCAATTGTTGATATCACTTACAATTTAGTCCATTTTGAAGAAAAGAGAGACAGTTTGAGTGGTCCTTGCCACACCGTGGCTTGGATTGACGTAGGGTTGACTCGTACACATCAAATATGACCCATGGATCGTTTTAATAAAGTTTCAATAGAATCTTAATTTGTTTGGTTGGTTTGGCGTATGTCAACTGTTGTTTTCACTTAAAATTATGTCCATTTTAAACAAAAGAGAGACACTTTGAGTGGTGTCGGCCACACCGGGCCTCATATTGAGGTGGGGTTGACTCGTACATGTCACATATGAGCCATGAATCATTATCCTAATGTTTCAACACAATCAGAATCTGTTTGATCATTTTGGCGTATGTATGTAGAATATTGTCCATTTTTAACATAAGAGAGATAGTATGGGTGGTGTCGGCCTCACCGTGCCTCAGATTAATGTGGTATTGACTCTTACAGATCACATATGACCCTTGGATTTTTTTCCTAATGTGTAAATAGAATCCGAAGGCGTTTGGTCAGTTTCCCGTATGACAGTTGTTGATTTCACTTACAATTTAGTCCATTTTCAACAAAAGAGAGAATTTTTTAGTGGTCCAAGCCACACCATGGCTCGGATTGAGGCGGGGTTGACTCGTACACATCACATATGACCCATGGATTGTTGTCCTAAATTTTAAACAGAATCCGTAGGTGTTTGGTCGGTTTTCCATATGTCAGTTTTTGTTTTCACTTAAAAATAAGTACATTTAAAAAAAAGAGGCACTTTCAGTGGTTTCGGCCACACCGGGCCTCGGATTGAGGCGGGGTTGAATCATACACGTCACATATAATTCATGAATAATTGTCCTAAAGTTTCAACACAATCATAATCCATTTGATCAGTTTGGCGTATGTACATAAAATATTGTCCATTTGGAACAAAAGAGAGGAAGTTTGGGTGGTCCCGGCCCCTCGGTGCCTCAGATTGCGATGGGGTTGACTCGTACACATCACATATGACCCATGGATCATTTTCCTAAAATTTAAATATAATCTGAAGGTGTTTGATCAGTTTCCCGTATGTCAGTTGTTGATTTCACTTACAATTTAGTCCATTTTGAACAAAAGAGAGACATTTTGAGTGGTCCCGGTCACACCGCAGCTCGGATTGAGGTAGAGTTGACTCGTAAACATCAAATTTGATCCATGGATAATTTTAGTAATGTTTCAACAGAATAAGAAGTCGTTTGGTTGGTTTTGCGTATGTTAGTTGTTGTTTTCACTTAAAATTATGTCTATTTTAAACAAAAGAGAGATAGTTTGAGTTGTTCCGGCCACACCGCAACTCGGATTGAGGCTATATTGACTTGTAAACATCACATATGACCCATGGATCCTTTTCCTAAAGTTTCAATAGAATACGAAGGCATTTGGTCCGTTTCCCGTATGTTAGTTGTTGATTTGACTTACAATTTAGTCCATTTTTAACAAAAGAGATACATTTTGAGTAGTCCTGGCCACACTGTGGCTCATTTTTTGGCGGGTTTGACTTTTACACGTCATATATGATGCTTGGATTTTTGTCCTAAAGTTTCAACATAATTCGTAGGCTTTTGGTCGTTTTCTCGTATGTCAGTTGTTGTTTTCACTTAAAATTAAATACATTTTAAAAAAATGAGAGGCACATTGAGTGGTGTCGGCCACACCGGGCCTTGGATTGAGGCAGGGTTGACTCATACATGTCACATATGATACATGTATGATTTTCATAATGTTTAAAAACAATCAGAATCTGTTTGCTCAGTTTGGCGTATGTACGTAAAATATTGTCCATTTTGAACAAAAGGGAGGAAGTTTGGGTGGTCCCAGCCACATGTCGCCTCGGATTAAAGCATAGTTGATTCATACACCTGAAATATGACCCATGTATCATTTTCCTAATGTTTCAATAGATTCCGAATGCTTTTGGTCCATTTCCCGTATGTCAGTGGTTGATTTCACTTATAATTTAGTCCATTTTGAACAAAAGAGAGAGAGTTTGAGTGGTCTTGGCCACATCGTGGCTCGGTTTTTGGCGGGGTTGACCCATACACGTCACATATGACCCATGGATCGTTTTCCTAATGTTTCAAAAGAATCTGTAGGTGTTTGGTCAGTTTGGCGTATGTCCGTTTTGTTTTCACTTAAAATTAAGTTCATTTTAAACAAAAGAGAGGAACTTTGAGTGGTGTCGGCCACAATAGGACTCAGATTAAGGCGGGGTTGACTCGTACACGTCACATATGACTCATGGATTGTTTTCCTAAAGTTTCAACATAATTTGTAGGCGTTTGGTCGGTTTCTCGTATGTTAGTTGTTGTTTTCACTTAAAATTATATACATTTTAAAAAAAGAGAGGCACTTTGAGTGGTGTCGGCCACACCGGGCCTCGGAATGAGTCGGGGTTGACTCGTACACGTCACATATGATCCAGGTATAATTTTCATAATGTTTAAACACAATCAGAATCTGTTTGATCGGTTTGGCGTATGTACGTTAAATATTGTCCATTTTGAACAAAAGAGAGGCAGTTTGGGTGGTCCCGGCCACACGGAGCCTCAGATTAAGGCGGAGTTGATTCATACACATCACATATGACCCATGGATCATTTTCCTAACGTTTCAATAGAATCCGAAGGCGTTTGGTCCGTTTCCCGTATGTCAGTTGTTGATTTCACTTACAATTTAGTACATTTTTTAAAAAAGAGATACAGTTCGAGTAGTCCCGGCCACACCGTGGCTCAGTTTTTGGCGGGGTTGACTCATACACGTCACATATGACTCATGGATCATTCTCCCTAAGCATCACGAGTCCATCCATGAGTCCCTAACTTGTAACCCATCTCTTATCCTAACAATTAACAAGTAAACCAAATCAAACAAGGCATAATTCACATAACATGGAGAATGTACAACAAGGATTTGTATTCAAATTAATGAATATAATCACATGAATTTGATGCGGATGAATTGATAAGCTTACCAAGAAATTCATATATTTCAAGACATAAAAAAATAGAATAATCCTAAATAACATTGCATGATCATTGAAATAAAAAAGACATGTGAAATCAACATGCCTACAATTACATATCATCCATGAGGTATAACATTTAATCAACTTGTAATAGAATTATACATAAGGCATATGTGTCTCATTAACTTGCATACACAGTTGTACAAAAGGAAAATGTTATTCAAGTCCGGGGGGCTGTCCGGGGTCCAAGGAGGAGGGTGGGGGGCTATCCGGGGGGCTATCCGGGGTCCAGGGAGGGTGGGGGGATGTCCAAGGGGCTGTCCAGGGACCAAGGAGGAGGGTGGGGGCTATCCGGGGGGGTTATTCGGGGTCCAGGGAGGAGGGTGGGGGGGCTGTCTGGGGTCTAGGGAGGAGGGTGGGGGCTGTCTGGGGGGGTGGCCGGGGACCAAGGAGGATGGGGGGGGGGGGGGGGCTGTCCGAGGGCAAGGAGGAGGGGGTTGTCCGGGGGTCATCCGGGGACCAAGGAGGGGGGGGGGGCTGTTCGGGGACCAAGGAGGAGGGTGGGGGGTTAACCGGGGGCTGTTCGGGGGGCTATCCGGGGGCAGTCCAGGGGCTATTTGGGTGGTGCCCGGGGGGCTGTCCGGGGTCCAGGGAGGAGGGTGGGGTGGATGTATAGGGGGGTGTCCGGGGGACTTTTCGGGGATCGAGGAGGAGCGTGGGGGGATGTCCGAGGGGGGGGGGGGGGCTGTCTGGGTTCCAAGGAAGAGGGTGGGGCCTATCTAGGGGGTGTCCAGGGGGCTGTCCAGGGACCATGGAGGAGGGTGGAGGGGTTATACAATGTCCTGGGTGAGGGTGGAGGAGGGACTATACAAGGTCTTGGGTAGAGGGTGGAGGGGGTTGTCCAGGGTCCAGGAGGGGGGTGGCTATCCAGGTTTCAAGAATGAGGGGGTGGGCTGTCCATGTTCCAGGAGGGGGGTGTCTAGGGTCCAAGAGGGGGGTGTCCATGGTCCAGGAGGAGGGGGGCTTTGTTAAAGAGAGGAAATCCCCATATAATTCTTTGAAAATTATCTAAACCCAATCCAAACAACATCACAATTCCAATCCATCACCCAACCAAAATCCAATTCATCCTCAATATCAGTAACCTTCCCATTAATCCTTAAACAAAAACTATAAATACAAAACACATATCCATTTTTTGAACTAAACTAAAGTCCATAGATACTACCATATCACCCCACTAAAAAAATGGAAAACCACCTATGCCACTACCCCAACCGTCCACAATCACTTCACATGAAACATACTTATATCCATTACATACCCCGAGACAATATAACTAAAGAAACTCTTTATCATCTTTGAGTGGGCATACATCTCACCAGCACCTCCATTGGTTCATATGTTTCACTAAATACAGGAAATTATTGGTTATGTAGACTTCAAATAATGTTGGTCCATACAATCATGAAACTTAAGTATTGAAGAATGACAAAAAACAAATCAAAGTGCACTTGTTGGGTATTCCATTCCATAAACATCACAAAAAGGTTTATACCAAATTAAAAAAGAAAACGAAAATTATAGTTGCAAAACATTTAAAAAATGGTAGTACATACAGATTTAGAGTGTAGAACTACAAAATTATTTGATTTAAGATGGATCTATCAAGTGGAACGAGTTTCTCAATCTGGGTATAGAGAGATCGCTCACATTTAGGACAAATAAAAATAGAAAATAGAAAAGATAGATGAAGAAAATTAGAACTGAGGTAGGACTTACAGATTTGATTTCTTGAACAGATGTCTTGAATAGAAAAGTTGTTTGATTGAAGAGGATGGATGGAGTTTCCAATACCCGTAAGGAGAGAGCGTCGGGAGAGAATCAATTTTAGGGCTGCAGTCGCACGAAGAGAGAATCGGGGGCTCACTGTATTTGGAGAGAATTTTTCCCAATGGTTTTTAAAAACCGTTGGGAAAACAATGATTGAATATGAAGATTTCCCAATGGTTTTACTAAACCATTGGGAAAATGTGGTTGAATGTCATGATTTCCCAACGGTTTTGTTGAACCGTTGGGAAAAGTCTTAGTTTTAATGACATATGCCAACGGTTTAATGTAAACCATTGGTAAAAGTTGGTTGAAATCAAGCTTTCCCAACGGTTTACCTAAACCGTTGGTAAAAGTTATCCCATAGTGAGATATCCCAACGGTTTAATGAAACCATTGGGAAAGAGGTCTGTAATCCACATATGCCAACAGTTTTCTAAAACCGTTGCCGCCAAACTGTTGGTATAGCTCCCCATTCCAGTAGTGTCAGGTTGTGATCTTAGGTACTTAGAACATACTGAGCATTTTATCTCACCCTATTGTTATGTTTTCTTTTCCCCCTAGGGTCTATGATGTTAATTATTATTAATATATATGGTTACACTAATATGAATAATGATGTTCTCAAAGAAAATACCTTTTATATTTTATTATAAATATTTAATTTTGAAACTAAAATACCTACTTATTTTACCAATACTATAAAACTATTATGTCTGTTGGGATCTGTTTCCTCATAATATTTCCAATCTTATAAAGTAATGCATTAGCTCTAGGATTATAATTTCTGGGTCATTACAGTTTGTATCTAATTAAGATTATTTGAACCCTTGGGAACTATAATAGAAAAATTTTGATTAGAAAAAATAAACATGTGATAGATTCAAAGGATAAGTCTAGAAAAACATCCTAAAAACCATTTTGAAGACTATGATATTAGCTGCACATAAATTTCCTAAATTTTCTAAGTATTTTTATACTTTTGAAATTACAAATTTAGTTTCATGATTTTATGATCTAATCCAGTATATACCGTTATTTAGATATGGTTCTGGGAAATAATAATTGATTCAAAAATAATAGAAATGGTAGATATTTCCCTTCTGATGGAGCCAATACAACAGCTGTAGGAATTGATTGAATTATTTCTATTTTAGGGAAGATTATTTTATTAATGAAAAATAAACTTTCATGTATGTAGAATCCTATTCCATAATGATAATCTCCTATTTTTGATCAATTTATGCTATATAAATATCAATCCTTTAGTTGGACTAGACATTTATTTAATATGTGAAATGGATTAGGTATTCAGGGAATATATTTGTGGAATTGGGATGTGGTGAAAAAGGAAAGTTCATACCGAAAATATATTTTCTCCAAGGTGATGCTGAGAAATAGTGGTGATTGATCTATAATAACTGGGGGAAGAAAATATATAACTATGTGAATGGAAATATTTTAAGGATACAGTCTTTAATAAATATTTCCTTTGTGGGAATCAAATTTAAATGAAAAAAATGTTCCTTAGAAGAAAGAAAAAAAGGGTTAATAATGTGTTTCATTATAGAGACCCGAATCCTGACGTACATGGACATTACATTACTTTTGCGGAATACTTAGTACATAACAAAAACAAACACACAAGGACCGTAATAGATTAGTGTCTTTGGAAACTCGGAATATAATCTTCTAATTGTGGTGAATGATATTCAACATCTCCCATAAAGATCTTATTTTTTTTACCTATAACCTTTCTTTATATCCTGGGGAAAATAAAACAAAAAAAATGTTGAGCTCAAATGCTCAGTAAGGGTAAACAATAGAAATATCAATCACATCATATTCATAAGAACATAACTTTTGGAAATCTTAACCTGCAAAAAAGATCATAATTTCAGAACATGGGATAAATCATAGTAGTGAAATGTAATCTTATTAATCATAACTTAAAACATGAAACTTTTTGGAATACACACATTATCATAGAGAATCATTTCTTATTAGTCAAGACTCATTGCCCAAACTATCTTAGTGGACAAAGTCCCTTTCAAAACCGAGTTCACTCCTCGTTTCAGTCCTGTTTCACTGAACCGGTATAACCTACCGTTCTAGACATGTCTATCTCATGAGATATAAAATCTTTACCCAATGAATTGGAGGGAGATATAGGTCCCACCCATCTCATAGTGATACCATTCTTATGTGTGCCACAAAATCATAAACTATACATCATAGCATAACCCGTGTAATAAAAATGGGATTCTTAAACATTGTGACATCATAAAACAATTCATATAAGATAAAGGAATTCATAAAAATAATTCCATCACAACATAATCAAATCAATGTAATAATAGGTACAAAAACATAACCCTTTATTATCTTAGATGGAAAATAATTTTGATAAAACACTTGAACTCCATTCTTGAGGAAAATATCCTTTCTACTTCAATAACACTTTTCATTTATTAACATGTCATAAAATTATAACTAAAAGAAGTTGATTATAAATAAACTTTAAAGATTATAAGGGAATATTCTTGGAAATAATGTTTTAAAAATCCATTCATGTCGTATAAGTTAAAAGAAAACATTCTTCTCGTACTTTTGTCATAAAAGTCAAAAAATACCTCGTACAAAAAACGACAAAAGATTCTGTTCATATCTTTTACTAAAAACTCACCAAAGGGTAAAATTTGATATAAACTATTTTAGAAGGATATAAATATTAGATATTGTGGGAAACATGGATGTGGATGATAAAATACACCCCAGTAAATACCAAAGTATAAACAATCTCGGATAAAAATGAGATTGTGATATTTCCCTTACCTTAGGTCCGATTTGCTTCGTAAGTGTCCGAAACTCCTGTATAATGATTTAAATAATGTCATTGACTTATTCCACAATCATACTCATTGTTATGATATTATATATGGTTCACTTATGACTTTATATTACCCGTTCATTTGTAAATTCCATGATTAAAAGCGTTTTGGGTAAAATCGTTTCATCTGTCGTCCGTGTTTTGACTTGTAATTATTCATATGACTACTTAGATCATCATTACAAAATTCGAGAATATAAAACATGATTTATATATAATATATATTCATAATATACATATATATAATAAATTAGTAAATGGAAAGAAACACACCGTTCATGGAGACGGTAGGTCGTAAGAACGCATGAACGATGTTTTTGTTTCCTTATTGAGTTGAATGGAATTAAGTAGATGACATACATATATATACACATAAATCCAGTATCATTATTATGTCATATATTTCATGATTACTTATTATATGTACTTTATAATCATTCATGAATGGTTAAAGTGGAGAATGAATCTCATCGCGTCATGGAGACGGTAGTCCGTACGTACGCACGAGCGATGATATCGTTCTCATGATCGTGGGACTGTATTGGAGTGTATGTATACTATTTCAGAATCAATATCAATTTAAAATAATCATATATAGTTATTATTTTCACCATTATACCCATCCAAGTAAGGTGGTGGTGGAAAATAGATTTCACCACGACGTGGAGACGGTATTCCGTACGTACGCACGCGCGGTGATTTAGTTTTCCGTAGGATGGATAGATGGTGAAATAGGGTTTTTTCATACTTATAATAACATATAAGTATATGAGTGATACTGATGTTATTAATTCATAATGAAACAACCTAAGAAGAAGAAGTGGAGGAAGAAATAAAGATGAAAGAATCGGTAACAGACATTACCTCTTCTTTGAAGCGCCTCTTTGAGTCCTCCTTTTAGGGTACTAAAATTGGTCTTTAAGGAAGACCAGAACCTCTAGGATGTTTCTAGGGAAGTAGAGAAGATAATTTGGCAGGGGTTTTCCAATCTTGAAAGCTCAATGTGGTGTGAGGAAGAAAGGGAGAAGGGTCCCTTTTATAAGGGAGGAGAGGGACACCTTTGGAATAACTAAAAATATTATTTTATTATAAAGTCATATTCGGTTTTAAATTGCTCAAAAATAATTTATTTCGAAGATAAGGTGGGGATGGATCGAAATAATCTCATCCAATAGAATTTATACATGTTTAGGTTCCTATTTTAACCTTATCATTTAGATTTAACATTAAGTTAAATAATTTTACTTTTACCGTGTCTTCTTGTGTTCTTACACTATAAGGTTAATAAACATACTATAACAAGACAAAAGAACCCCAAGTTGTTTATTATTAATATATATAACCTTTTCTAAGTCATTTGGCCGAACCTTTGATTTTTAGGAATAAAATAACAATTAATAATATAATATTTGTTTTAAAAACTATTTTATGTCAATTTTCACACTATTTTTTAATTGATTTTTCTGAAATTCATAACAGATTTATTAGTTCTAAAAAAGTTAATTAAATCAGTATTAACATGTCATATTAACCTATAAAATTAGTGGAATTCATAAAAAGTCTCAAATTACATTTATTTGGGTATTTATAACATCAATTATTTCAATATTTCATTAATAAGATAATTACTGCATCATCGTTGTGTCATAAATAAATTAAATTATTTAATTTCTAAAAATTACAAATAAACTATCATTATGTAGGAAATCTTTTTAGCTTTCTAATGAATATTTATAGTCGAATTTATCTTATGTATAACCGTATATTAAAAATGATTTACTTATTAAACATTGATTTTAACTATTTTAACCATTCTTTTAATAAAATAATAATAAATGTCCTAATCTAATCCAAGTAGGCTTAAATGGTCATATGTTATTACTAAGGTTGTTTTTGGTCGAATTACACATATCCAATATAATTAGGACATGTGTTAGGGTAATAATAATATCATTTTTACCCTCAATTACCCTATTTACTTTTAACCGTGGTAAAAAAAAGTAAAAAGTTAATATTCACCAAAAATTATTTTCATCTCATTGAACCACATTTTAGTTCTTGATATTAAACGTGTCTCTCGAATTTTTGAAATTCCACTCACAGAAGAGGTAAAATTATGTTTCATGAAAAATTCAGTTTTTTGACTACCACTTAGTGGTTTCACTATTCATCAAAAAATGAATGTTTCTAGAAAAATACATAAAATTAGGCCTAAGATATATTTGATATTATGAATTCAAAAATGATGTATATTTTACCAAATTCACAACATATCAGTTACATTAATTAATTTCAATATTAATTCTCGTCGTCAAAACAAATAGCGTGTTTTTAAGAGATAATAACTATCAAAAGATTGACACTTGTTTATGTCTGGTTTAAATGTGAAATTACATCCAATGACCAAAATTGTATTAAATTGTAAAAATATATTCTAAATATTCTTTAAAACCACTCAGATTATTAATTTATCACTATTAATTATTTTGATTAAAAAATTGTTTTTAATTAAAATTTAGTAATTTTCACTATTCCTGAGAATATGAAAGTTATCCGAAAAGTACCAAAATTTCACCCAAAGCTAATTTCGATATTCCGAATCGAAAAATGAAGTCCATTTTGAGAGTTAAAATTTCTATAATTTTAAAAGGTGGTTATTACTATTCATAATGGCTAGTTTTTATAATATTTTAATAGCATATTGTTGTTTAGTGAAACTCGGTATTTTGTACTAGACACGCTATCGAGGAAGGTCGCGATTGCGTGTAATGCAAGGAAAGTCAAAGATGCGTGTTGTGCAAGCCCCTTTTGGTGTAGCGTACACCACAAGACATGAAATTAAAAATATTATTTTTCATAAAATCTTGGGGTGTTACATTCTACCACCCTTAAAATGAATTTCGCCCTCGAAATTCGTTGGGGTTATAAATGGTTTACTACTCGAAAGTTTCTTTAATAGAAACCCACATCGTAAAAAGGAATACCAAAACAAATCTTTAAAAACAAAAGTATGAAACGTAACGGTTACCCAAATAAACTACTCACTGGGTTTCCACATAGGTGAAAATATGGATATGGAAGAGAAATCTAACAATCATGTTCTGATGGAGAGTGGTAGAGAACATGGCTATGGAAAAGCCAGAAATCACAAAGCTATTGATTTGTGATGATCTAAGGTACCATCTAATTCATCAGATATAAGAGCACTATGACAACATTTTTGGTTTTCAATATCATTTGAAAATTTTGAATTAGAAGAAATATTTGCTTGATTTTGGTACAATCTCACTGTTGTACGTGCTTTGAACAATTTCCACTTCATCACTTAAAGAAATGAATTTGAATTTGTTATTCGTGAAGTGTTAACAGATCATGTGATAAAATGATGGGTCATTCCATCTGTTTCAAACAAACGGTTAGCAAAAGTTATCAAATATACATAAGCCCATCTATGGTGATACTAATCATATATAGTTCCTAAAATTGACTTATAATTCATATATCATACTGATTAATATAATAAAACTAGTTTCTACTAAACAAGGACTTCTTGTAGGCCAGTGGTAGGCGATAAAGGCCAGTCGTACTTCGGTTGTGGGTTCTATTCCCACAGCCTTGTCCGAAGCGATGGGATTTCGCCCGTCCTACAGGTTGTCCTTTTTCTAAAACTATATTACTATAACATCCCATCAATAATATCAAAAAAACTTCTATCCTTAAACAATAATAACTTATGTCCAACATAATCTATTCCAATCTTTAGGCTTACCCATAATACTGCATTCCACTCTCATAATATAGTGAAAATGATTACCAGAGATTTAATACCATCGTTGATCCCCATATATCATAAGATATGTCTTTTTGGTCACATTCCAAACATTCAAAGGCCTTAATCATGTGTTCTCTTGAATACCCATTGAACCTTAGTGAAAACATGAATGCAGTTAAATGTTAACTCTTTCCACATACCAAAATCCTCAAAATTCTATATACTCAAACTGTGATATCCCTTAGTCCTTATATCAATCATGATCTCATGAATACTGTCAAATATGTCATTTTCTCGTTTTCCCTTCATTATGCACATATCAGCTTTTTTCCAAAAATATCTCAATCACATTCCATGGTTACTGGTACCATAAAATTATTGAAGACCATAATAGACAAATACATAAATATTCCAATACTCAACATTATTTTGGAATCCCATTACATAAAAACTTAATCATTCCCCCACATCGTTGTCATATTCAACATCACCAATGGTGATCGCATGTGAATTCCCTTTGTCATTTGACTTAAATGGTTGCCCATGTCGATAATCACTAACCCTTGGATTGGGGCATTTATTGGCATAATGTCCCATCTCCATGCACTTGAAACATTGAAGTACAGTAGGATCATTCTATGTATCCCTTCCTTTGTTTGTATCATTAGATATATTCTTCCCATCATTGCGGCATTCAAATGGCCGATGACATTCCTTTCCACATTTGAAACATTTACATGTCCCTTTAAGACAATATCCACCATGCTTCTTTCCACACTTTGAGCATAAGGAAGCATTCATCTTCTTTTCACCATTATTCTGATATTTCTCCTTGAACTCCATCTTTCGTTTCTTGTCAAAACTATAAGATGGATAAGTAACACCAACTTCCATTTCTACCTTGATAGCACAACGCACAATTTATTCATAGCTACTGAAGTCTCTTATAGTTAATGCCCTTAGATGACTTGGTTTTAAGACACTGAAGAATCAATCAACTTTACTTTCAGGTTGGATGATAAATCCAGATGCATACCTTGAAAGACTTGTAAAATTCGCTTCGTATATACCAACAGATTCATCATACTTTTTCTTTAGTTCCAGAAACTAATTATCCATCATTGTTCGAATAATACGAGGGAAGTACTTATTGAAAAATAAGTTCTTGAACTCGTCCCATTCCATGGACTAAATTTCACCTCTTTGCCTCGTATTCTTGATAAGATTCCACCATTGATCAACTTCACCTTCCAAATGATATACTGCTAAGATGACTTTATCATGTTCAGAACATTGAAGAACTGAAAATATCTTTTCAGTGGTACTGATCCATTGTTCAGCAACATGTGGATCAGAAGACCCACTGAAAGAAGGTGGACGTTGCCTCATGAAGGACTCAATAGAATATTGTTCCCTTCTCTGCTCATTTGGAAGTCCAGAATGATTCATCGCTTGTGTAAGTATAGCGATAAGATTTTGCACTCCATCTCCCATAACATTTGTTTTTTCAGGAGGACAATCATTGCATTCTCCATTGCATTGTTCAACACGGTTCCTTCAGGTTCCATCCATCGTATAAAACCCAAAAATAATAGTGTGAGAGGCATAAATCATGCTAGGGAAAACAACATAATAAAGGGGGAGTACCTTCAATATCTAACATCTTAGGTTTAATTCTATGATCCTTAGCGTAATTATAGAACTATAACCAATACGTATACTTAACCTTAGGGACATCCCTAGACATACCTTAGAAATATCTATAGGGATCTCACTAAAGTTCTCGCATCCTAGTTTCCAAAGGTTGACTAAACCATTCCTCTGATACCAACTGTAGAGACCCGAAGCCTGACGTACATGGACATTACATTACTTTTGCGGAATACTTAGTACATAACAAAAACACACACACAAGGACCGTAATAGTTTAGTGTCTTTGGAAACTCGGAATATAATCTTCTAATCGTGGTGAAGGATATTCAACATCTCCCATAAAGATCATCTTTTTTTACCAAAACCCTTTCTTTATATCTTGGGGAAAATAAAACAAAAAAAAGGGTGAGCTCAAATGCTCAGTAAGGGTAAAAAAAATAAATATCAATCACATCATATTCATAAGCACATAACTTTTGGAAATCTTAACCTGCAAAAGAGAGCATAATTTCATAACATGGGATAAATCATAGTACTGAAATGTAATCCTAATAATCATAACATAAAACATGAAACTTTGTGGAATACACACATAATCATAGAGAATCATTTCTTATTAGTCAATACTCATTTCCAAGACTATCTTAGTGGACAAAGTCCCTTTCTGAACCGAGTTCACTCCTCGTTTCAGTCCCGTTTCACTGAACCGGTATAACTTACCGTTCCAGCCATGTCTATCTCATGAGATATAAAATATTTACCCAATACATTGGAGGGAGATATAGGTCCCACCCATCTCATAATGATACCATTCTTATTTGTGCCACAAAATCATAAACCATACATCATATCATAACCCATGTAATAAAAATTGGATTCTTAAACATTGTGACATCATAAAAAAATTCATATAAGATAAAGGAATTCATAAAAATAATTCCATCACAACATAATAAAATCAATTTAATAATAGGTACAAAAACAGAACCCTTTATTATCTTAGATGGAAAATAATTTTGAGAAAACACTTGAACTCCATTCTTGAGGAAAATATCCTTTCTACTTCAAAAACACTTTTCATTTCTTAACATGTCATAAAATTATAACTAAAAGAAGTTGATTAAAAATAAACTTGAAAGCTTATAAGGGAAGAATCTTGGAAATAATGTTTTAAAAATACATTCATGTCGTATAAGTTAAAAAAAACATTCTTCTCGTACTTTAGAAGGAAAAGTCAAAAAATATCTCGTACGAAAAAAGAAATAAGATTCTGTTCATATCTTTTACTAAAAACTCACCGAAGGGTAAAATTTGATATAAACTATTGTAGAAGGATATAAATATTACATATTGAGGGAAACATGGATGCGGATGATAAAATACACCCCAGTAAATACCAAAGTATAAACAATCTCGGATAAAAATGAGATTGTGATATTTCCCTTACCTTAGGTCCGATTTGCTTCGTAAGTGTCTGAACCTCCTGTATAATGATTTAAATAATTTCATTGACTTATTACAGAATCATAATCATTTTTATGATATTATATATGGTTCACTTATGACTTTATATTACCCGTTCATTTGTAAATTCCTTGTTAAAGAGCGTTTTGGGTAAAATCATTTCATTTGTCGTCCGTGTTTTGACTTGTAACTATTCATATGATTACTTAGATCATGATTACATAATTCCAGAATATAAAACATGATTTATATATAATATATATTCAAAATATACATATATATAATAAATTAGTAAATGGAAAGAAATACACCGTTTATGGAGATGGTAGGCCGTACGTACGCATGAACGCTGTTTTCGTTTCCTTATTGAGTTGAATGGAATTAAGTAGATGACATACATATATATACACATAAATCCAGTATCATTATTATGTCATATATTTCATGATTACTTATTATATGTACTTTATAATCATTCATGAATGGTTAAAGTGGAGAATGAATCTCATCGTGTCGTGGAGACGGTAGTCCGTACGTACGCAGGAGTGATGATATCGTTCTCATGATAGTGGAACTGTATTGGAGTGTATGTATACTATTTCAGAATCAATATCAATTTAAAATAATCATATATAGTTATTATTTACACCATTATACCCATACAAGTAAGGTGGTGGTGGAAAATAGATTTCACCACGGCGTGGAGACGGTATTCCGTACGTACGCATGCACGGTGATTTCGTTTTCCGTAGGATGGATAGATGGTGAAATAGGGTTTTTTCATACTTAATAACATATCAGTATATGAGTGATACTTATGTTATTACTTCATAATGATACAACCTAAGAAGAAAAAGTGGAAGAAGAAATAAAGTTGAAAGAATCGGTAACGGACATTACCTCTTCTTTGAAGCGCCTCTTTGAGTCCTTCTCTTAGTGTACTAAAATTGGTCTTTGAGGAAGACCAGAACCTCTAGTATGTTTTAGGGATGTGGAGAAGATAATTTGGCAGGGGTTTTCCGAGCTTTAAGGCTCAATGTTGTGTGAGGAAGAGAGGAAGGAGGCGCCCTTTTATAAGGGAGGAGAGGGGCACCTTTGGAATATCTAAAAATATTATTTTATTATAAAGTCATATTCGGTTTTAAATATCTCCAAATTGATTTATTTCGAAGCTAAGGTGGGGATGGATTGATAGCCTCTCATCCAATATAATTTAGAGAAGTTTAGGTTCCTATTTTAACCTTAACATTTATATTTAACATTAAGTTAAATAATTTTACTTTTACCGTGTCTTCTTGTGTTCTTACACTATACGGTTAATAAACTTACTATAACAAGCCAAAAGAACCCCAATTTGTTTATTATTAATATATATAACCTTATCTAAGTAATTTGGCCGAACCTTAGATTTTTAGAAATAAAATAACAATTAATAATATAATATTTGTTTTAAATACTATTTTATGTCAATTTTGACACTATTTAGTAATTGATTTTTGTGAAACTCATAACAGAATTATTATTTCGAAAAAAGTTAATTAAATCAATACTAACATGTCATATTTACCTAGAAAATTATTTTAATTCATAAAAAGTCTCAAATTACATTTATTTGGGTATTTATAACATCAATTATATCAATATTTCATTAATAAGATAATTACTGCATCATCGTTGTGTCATAAATAAATTAAATTATTTAATATCTAAAAATTACAAATAAAATATCATTATGTAAGAAATATCTTTAGCTTTCTAATGAATATTTATAGTCTAATTTATCTTATATATAAAACTATATTAAAAATTATTTACTTATTAAACATTGATTTTAACTATTTTAACCCTTCTTTAAATAAATTAATAATAAATGTCCTAATCTAATCCAAGTGGGCTTAAATGGTCATATTTTATTCCTAAGGTTGTTTTTGGTCGAATTACACATATCCAATATAATTAGGACATGTGTTAGGGTAATAATAATATCATTTTTACCCTTAATTACCCTATTTACTTTTAACCGTGGTTAAAAAAAAGTAAAAAGTTACTATTCACCAAAAATTATTTTCATCTCATTGAACCACATTTTAGTCCTTGATATTAACCGTGTCTCTCGGATTTTCAAAATTCCACTCACAAAAGCGGTAAAATTATGTTTTATGAAAAATTCAGTTTTTTAACTACCACTTAGTGGTTTCACTATTCATCAAAAAGTGAAAGTTTCTAGAAAAATACAAAAAATTAGGCCTAAGCTATATTTGATATTATGAATTCGAAAATGATGTATATTTTACCAAATTCAAAGCATATCAGTTACATTAATTAATTTAAATATTAATTCTCGTCGTCAAAACAAATAGCGTGTTTTTAAGAGATAATAACTATCAAAAGATTGACACTTGTTTATGTCTGGATTAAATGTGAAATTACATCCAATGACCAACATTGTATTAAATTGTAAAAATATATTCTAAATATACTTTAAAAGCACTCAAATTAATAATTTATCACTATTAATTATTTTGATTAAAAAAGTTGTTTTTAATTAAAATTTAGTAATTTTCACTATTCATCAGAATATGAAAGTTATCCGAAAAGTACCAAAATTTCTCCCAAAGCTAATTTAGATATTCTGAATCCAGAAATGAAGTCCATTTTGAGAGATAAAATTTATAAAATATTAAATGGTGGTTATTACTATTCATAATGGCTAGTTTTAATAATATTTTAATAGCATATCGTTGTTTAATGAAACTCGGTATTGCGTACTAGACACGCTATCGAGGAAGGTCGCAATTGCGTATAATGAAAGGCAAGTCGAAGATGCGTGTTGTGAAAGCCCCATTTAGTGTATCATACAACACAAGACATGAAATTAAAAAGAATATTTTTCATAAAATCTTGGGGTGTTACATGCATAGTATAAAGCTACATTTACATTATAATAATGTTATTTGATAGATTACATTTTAAAATTGGATTGAATAATTAATAATGTCTTTGAAGGGAATAGTCCATGTCTCTAAGTGGTGATGGTCTCGCAAAAAGTTTTTTCATACGATTAAATATACTTATGCTACATAAACACACACAAGTAATACTTTTTGTCCTGGAGCTGCAATGGAAACCAATAGAATAAGAGGTAAATAGAAATAAATATGGATAAAGGGTAATAGGGAAAGTGGGATTTATCATATGCTATAACTATGGAATGATTCACTTTGGAAAGTTCTTGAATGTATTAGAATTGTGTTATAAGTGCATAGATAAGGGTCATCAAGAAAAATTAATCCAACAGGAAGGATTAAAATGATTCTATTAAAAGTTAAAACTATATGGATATTTGATACTAAAAAAACAAATTCCCTAATCATCAAGAGAACATACCTCATAAGAATATAATATATCAAGATCAAACTTATTATATTGATACATCTATAGTAGAATGATTAAATTTCTCTAATATTTGGATTATTGTTTAATATTTTAAAAGTATGTTTTCAATAATATATTTGTTATAATTATTATAGAATTAATTGGAATTATAATGAAGTACAATATCATTGTAGATTTAAAATATTATGATGAACAATACAAATGATCAAGAAAAATGGTTCAGTGGAAAAATTGAGTTTCTTTGAAATCCTATTATTAGGGAATGATAACACATATATTTCGTCCTAATATTAGGATAATGGTGTTGATGTAAGAAGATAATTTATAAGGATAATTTCAATTGGATTGTGTTAACTATCTTGGAACTGATAAATGATTAATTGAATAAGTTTTTTATAATCTCATATATGGATTTTTGAACATTTTTTTAAGGAATATATCTCGTAACAGGTAATTTTAACCGGGAATAAGAAAGCGTGAATCATTTCAATAGTGCTCAATGGTAATTCATATTATTACCATGTTTAATAAAATACAAGATGACTATTTGTACATATTTGGTATGTGACGATTTATAGATACTTTATGTTTTTTGGAGAATCAAATTATAAGATTGATTTTGTTAATTTAGTTTCTTTTTAGACTATAAATTTTAATATATGTATTTTGGATGACCCTTAAGGTTAAATTCTTTTCGAATGGATTATGTTGAACATTGGGGTATTTTTGTTTGATATTGTGTTCTGATATATTATATTGCATAACCATTTAAAATAATTTGGTTTTCAATAAATTTTTTAATGATAAAGGATAGAATTTTGGGTTTTCATGCCTAAAACAAATATTCATGAACATTCATTTTCCAGTGTATGTGAAGATGTAAAAATTGGTTGAAGCCCAATAAATATATGAGATTATGCTTATGACATGAAAATAAACTAAATATTATTATATTTTTATGTTCTTATATGGATAGTAAAATAATATCTAAACTGTTGGAAAATAATGTGGTAACAAAAACATTACTGTTTACTTTTGTTACTGTGAATTAATTTGCCTGTTAAACCATCATATATTTTTTATTTTGAATCAATTAACATTATAATGACCATATTATCTAAAATTATAAATCATAATATGATATTTAAATTACTCTTCCATTACCAAGATTTTACTTCCCATTAAATTTATCAAATTCGAAATCCAAATTTTTGGCGACCTTCGTATTTCCTTTTCAACCTTTTTAAGAGAAAGATTTATTAACCCCATTTACAATGTGGATTACCCATAATGGAATATTAATATAATTAACCATTGATTTTCAAAGTGAAATTTCAAATTGAGATTATAAAATTGAGTTAATTTTGGTAGAATGTATCACCCCAAAACATTATGGTATGTTTATTTAAATAATTTAATATTTGTGAAGTCTTATGTTTCATGCATCATCTAGATTAAACAAAAAATGATGTGTTATTATTCATATGATATAACAATTTAATTTATCATAATTAATACTATTAACTATATTATTAAATTTATATATTTTTTATATTTAGCCAAATGTTTTTAAATTCATCCAATATATTTAATAGGCTTAAGATAAGAACAAATCAAATTGTACACATACAAAACTATATTTTTTAAAGGCGGGTTTGTTTGCATTAAATGGAAATCATGTTTTCAAACAAAATTTTTACATTTTTATAAATTATTTTTGAAAAATAAAAATTTATATATAAATGATAAATTTATAAATTAAGTAAGGGTGTGTTATTTTTGTTTTTCAGAAAATGAATTTTTTCCAGAGAAAATTAGAAAACCAAATTTTTATAAAACATTAAATTTCATTACATTAATGTATTATTATTAATTTAATTTTTAATTATTATGAAAATATGTATTGTTATATATATAGTATAATTTATTTAATTTTAATAATTATTAATACTTATTTTAATATTAGCGTATTTTTCGGCATAAAACAGATTTTTTCATGAAAACTATTTTTAGTTCTATTTTATTAGTCTAATTCTATATTAAATTATTACAATTATGTGTTATGAATATTTTAAAATGGATTCCATATGTGTTATCATATGTTCAAAATTTATTAAATGTTTTGATTTTAATTTTTTAATATGAAAAATATCATTCGAAAAAATACAAAATGTTAGGTTAAATAGGATAATTTATGGTAATATTAATATAAAAAGGATGGTAAAATTACACTAAAACATTCCGAAATTCTATTGGATGGAATATATTAACAAATTAAATCCTAATGTTCTTATTTTAATTATGTATTATCTTCGTTCCATGAAAATGACTTTAAAGATATTAATACAATCAATGTCACAAAATGTCATTTTCTCGGTCTTACATATATGTTATTTGTATACATGGGTAAAATGGAATGTTATAAATGAATAGGAGTGTCCATTATGAACATACTAGATTATTTTAACCATATAAATTTATTAATTAATTTTGGAGTCCTTTTAGATGATATTGTGATATTTATGATATTTTATTTCAGGAAAAGTCAAAGATGTCTCATTAATAATTTTAATAAATATGTTATATTTAATATTATTTTAGTAAAATAGATACTTTTATTATAGATATTATTTTAAAAAATAATATATATATATATATAGTGGTATTTTATTGTTAATTTTTACTGAATGGTGGTTACCTTAGATAATTATACAATGAGAGTACAATTATTTTTTTATTAACAGAAAAATAAAATACATGAAATTAAAAATTTTAGAATAAATATAATCAGAATTCATTGATTTTAACCATGGAATTTATGGATTATAATGATATATTAGATGTGTATAAATTTTTACATTCTATGTTATATTTTTTCCTAGTTCCCTTTAAGGTTAAAGTAATGAATAGCATTAAAATTGACATCAATGCATTTTTATCAAAATATCAATTTATTAAGTTTCAAAAATTATATAAAATAAAATATTCTTTTTGGATTAAAATTTCATATATTATTCATTTCCTTTATATTTAAATTTTTATGTCTTAATAATACAACCTTTCAATATTAAATTAATAGTTAGCATAAATAAAATTGTCATCAGTTAATTAAAATTCAATCAAAGTGATAGGGTTTGAAATAAAACTAAAACATGTAAAAATGTAATTTTATGACGATATTATAACCAAGATTAATTTTATATTCGAATACATGATAATTCATTGGTATTTGGATTGAAAATGAATTTACTATTAATTAATATCTTTATTATTTCCAAGTGTGCCCCACACCTCAATTTTAAAATAGCACTCATTACGTCATTTCATTTCCCCACCTTGAGAATTCAAGATCAACCAAACCCTACCAATTCATCTCCCAAAAATTCTTATCCTTTTTCTGAATGTCATGGTCTTCCAAAAATACCATCATTATATACATTGATAATAGGTCTTAAAGTTGTCCTCAGAAGAAGTGGTAATCGTTTTTACCAACACATTCAAGATAATTTCTACTTCTAATTTATCTTCTTATTCTATTTCAATTATAAAGTAATTAATATAGTAATAAATATGTTATAATATTTTATTATTATTATGGTAAACCCATATAACCCCTTTTACCCATCTTATGAAAAAAGAAATCACCATTCATGGGTGCGTACAACATACCGTTTCCACGCCATTGTGTAATTTGTTTTCATCTCCAAATAAATTGGATAAATATAAATATTGATAATATATATTTTTATGATAATTATTAAATGATATATGTTATAGAAAAATTTACATATCATCTACTTCTTTACTATTTCACCCTTTAAGGGAATGTTATCATCGCCTGTGTGTATGTATGGCCTACCGTCTCCATGACATGATGCGATTCATTTTACATGTTAACCACTATAGAATGATTATAATAATTTATATAATGAATAAATTTAATATATTTTACAATAATATCATTTTTTATATGATGTAATTATATCCAATGCACACAAACCAGGACTCATATGACAAAAGACGTATAGAAAAAATAAAGGAGTTAACACTCAAACCAAGGGTAAAAACTATATATTTTAATAGAATGGGTTATAATATGGTATAATAGGATTATATATTAAATCATAACTAGTAAAATGATTCTTTTTTAAATTAATATGTTTATTTAAACCTTTATACATTAGGTTAATGAATGTGTAACTAAAGAAAATTTCAATTTAAGGGTTTCTCATCTCCCTTTTAATTTTTTTAGATATTCTAGTATTCACCACTTATTTATTTATTTATGTGGTATATAATTTCCTATGATATATAATGTCTTTAATATCATAATTTACATTGTAGTTAATTTTTTTTAAATTTCATTGTTTTATGGGGAAAACGATCCGACTAATTACAAAGTTGTAATGGTTTTCTTAACTCAATTTCCATTCTTTGGGATAAACATATACTTCATTGATTATTTCATGCTACTGTTATATGTGAAATAAATTATTATAATATTATATTTCATTTAGAATTTTTTATATTGATTTAATATCTGTAAATATTATCAATTAATTTTATTATTTGTCAAAATATATACCACTTTTATATACAGTGATGATTATTTTATTGTTTCCAAAAATTTTGATACATCAAATTTTTTGACTTTATATGAATATTTGATGATAATAAAAAGTATTTATGAAGTAAATATATTATTCATTATATGGTTAATTATTTAGATGAGAGATACAAGTGGAAAATTGTATAGATATCCCCTCAATGCATCAGTAGTCTCATGGGGCATATTAGTTGAGAAATATTTTAATGGGTATAACCCATAAAGGATAAAACATCTTGCGAGAAGTATTGATTATAGTGGATCATTTTACATATACAAGATGTAAAATAATTATCCATTTCCTACTTTATGAATTTAGTTATTATTATTTAGAGGATTTAAACATTGATATATATAAATGGATGAATTTCATTCACATTTTATTGATTATATGGAATGTGATCTTAGTTATTGACAATTCCATATTGATTCTTCATATTGATTCATGTTATATTACACTATACTTATCCCTTATTTATCATTTCATCTCACCCCAATTATAACTACAGGAGAAGACATATTTGGTATTATTGGAAATAATTGAGTACTCCCATTTTTTCCCTAAGTCATAAGGGTAAAAATAGACCATTTTAAAACTATAAAGGTTAAATGGTAGAAATATGTCTTCATAATAGTTTGTAGTAATGTGTATCTGATATTTTACTTCTATATTTTTTAGACCCTGTTAAACAATTTTTACCTTAACTGTAGTGTTAAATGTTTACTACATTCACAATTCATTTTGGTCAAAAATTAGGTAGCAATTATGAGAAATTATTAATTATGATGAATCCAAAAATGATTTCCATTTTTCCAAATTAAATTATCATATATTGAAAATATAATTGGAAGCAATTCATGTTGATGTGATGAGAAATCAACTTTTTAAAGAGAAAATAATCAAATGTTTGCAATGTTTTTATATCCAAATCCAATATATATTGATTAAAATAAGCTTATTTTTACTATTTAGTTCTAATTGATCTTATCATACATAAAACACAATTTTAATGTATAATATATATTGAAAAATAAATTAATCATATCATTATTTTTCGTCTAAAATGTATAATTTTTTAGTATGTATCAAAAAATGAATCCTTTCAGAAGAAAATAAAAAAATCACCATAAGATATTTGTGAGATTATTAATAAAAAATGAATTTAAATATGTCCAATTCATTTTTTTAGACATTCATAAAAATTAATTTTTTTATTTCTCATAAAATAATTTCTTCTAGAAAATAGTATTTTTATGTCATAAAAATATTTTACTAAAGATTATATTTTTTTTTATAAATATTTTTTCTTGATATAAAATCATTATCATTTTATTTAAAAATAATTTGTTACTATTCATATCAATATTTTTAACAACTAGTTTATAACAATCAATGTTAACTAATAAAATTAGTAATATATCTTGGTTTCATTAATAATCAGTATTATGTATAATGGATGACATTCTAGTGTTGCCTATAGATAAAGCACAACTTGGTGTTATGTGTAATATAAGAAAAATATGGTTTAGTATCCATGTAAATCCATAAAATTGATTTAATTTATCGAGAAAAATAATTTATAAATACTTGGTGTGTTACAATCATGGATTTTATTCTTGGAACTTAGGGGATGAAAATATGGGCTTTGTGATAGTGGATTTTATTTATCTTATTTCTATTGTGATAAATATTAAGATGAAATTTGAGTATGAGAACAATCCTCCATACATTGAAGTATGCAAAATGGTTGGTCTCTTAAATATTAAAAAAATTATTATATAGATGAAAATGGAAGATACTCACAAGGGAATTTATAGGAGATAAGTGAGAGGAACATAAAAAAATACTTAGTTTCATATAATGGTGCATCATATAAGAAATTTATGGATAACTTATTTCACCCTAATAAAGTAGTTTACCTTATCCATGTTTAGAATTTGGATGGCTTATATGGAGGGAGAACATGAAATGGGGAACAACACATCCTATACACATGATAGGGAAATGGAAATGGTGTCCTTTTTGGTTGATAATATCTGAAATGATGAAATTTATAAAGACATATAATCTCTAGTAATTATTTTTTCATAAGATTCAAATGAGTCTTTTGAGTCACAATATTCATTTGACATGCCAAATTCAATATGAGACCACTCTAAAATAGGAATAGTTGAGTTATTAAATGGGAGGCTCTATTTTTAGAGTAGTGTGTATCAATAAATTAATTTATGTAACTGATATCTAGCATCATGTATTTTAGGATAAGGTTTTGGTAATAATATCTAGTATTGAAAGTATTATTCAAAATTCAAATTAATGTATGCGTCTATATCCATATTTACATTGATTTAATGACTAAGTTAGATGTATTAACACAACATCCTGTGGGATGGACTTCTAGTTCCCAAGATCCTAAATTGGTTAATTTATACCTTAAAAAAAATAAAAAATAAATTTTGAAAAAGGTTCTTTGTCCTATTTCAATTAATTCATAACATCAATCTAGACCTGTTCGTATTCACTCATCACCTAAAAAAAGAATCACTATACCCTATTTTCAACTCCTTTTCAATTCATTGGTTGAATGATGGTCACATATAGACCTCAATTATGATAAGAAATATAGGTAATAATAAATCCACTAAGATAATGAAAATTTTTGGAATTTAAGAAAGGGCCACCACATCATAACATTGATGATTATAATGATCATGTTATGAAACATTATATGTATGGGCAATATAAACAAAATTAGTATAGTTAGTATACTTATACTGAATAAAAATATATACTTTTATTCTCTAAATATAAGTGGGATTCATTGAAAATATTTCATCTCCTAAAAGATTATTCTATAATCTTCTGAGAACAATTCAGTCACAATTAATGTTTATCAATATTTGGGTTTTAACCAATCTGAATATGGTGGAAATTCAAATTTCTACCCACAATGAACATAATCTTAATTTTTGCATAAAAAATTTATGAAATCAGCACTTTTATTAATTTATCTATTATTATAACACATATCATGAAAGAAGTTCATAATAGAGGGAGATCTATTAATTTTCTAAAACTCTTAGTGCCCCATGTATCCTTCTGGGGGATTTCATCAGAATTCATAATTTATGTGAAATGATGGGTTTTAGTAATGATTTTATTTCATTCAAAGAATTTAGAGCTTATATGGAGTATTGAAATATATTTCCTGTAAATCAATTTGGATATAAAATTTAATGGAAATGAAAATATCGTCACAAATTAGTTGAAATAATTTATGATAGATACATTTTCAATGATTTGACTATGAATTTCGGGGTTGTAATTGCCTAATCCAATATAAAATGAAACTAATTTTACCATCATTCTATTTTTTGGATCTTGATTTGTAGTGGAAATAATAATTCTTTCTTATTTAGATTTTATAATTCATCAGCTGCATACAATAATGGTGTCATGATTTATTGGGATACCTCAAATTATGGGGTTAATTGGGTTGTTTCTTTAAATTGTGTCCTCAATCTTATGTTTCTTAATAATAAAATAAATGATTAAATATTTTCCATTTCTACTCTATAGAAAAAGGAATTTCTTCTCTTGAATATTCCCATTAAATTATCTAATAAACAAATACATATTAGGAATTCACTATTGGATTAAATCATGAAGATCAGGTCTTCTATGGTCATTCCAAACTGTTAGCCATTAATCGAAATATAACAAATAATATTTCATTCCCAAATGGCTCAATAATTGTGATTGGAATTCTATATTCATTATTTTTCAAAAAATTAATGAAAATTTAGAAAATCCCGATTCAAATTCATGTATAGTGATAATTTAATTGGTAATAGGAAACCAATTGCTGATCATGTTGTGTCATATAATATTATAATTTTTATTCATCAATAAACTACATATGAAATTATATAAGGTGTTATTCCTACACATGTGACTACTTTAGATAATTTTATCTTTAATTTTATACCTATATAGATTTAAATATACGGCATTGATTTATATCATAGTCATGTGAGTTGCTATGTTTGGGTTCCGTCACCAATTATTTATTCCAAACCATATGGGATACTATTTGGTATGAGTTTTTCATGTTATTTTTACACAATGTTGGAGGTTACCGTATATCGGTATGTATAGAATATCTATTCATTCCACTTATTGCAAAATTTTAAATTCTAATTACATATATTTCTTCATGAATGTTTCAATTATTAATAATATCTAAAAATCCATATATAAACATCAATCTGTAAGGGTTTCTTGAATCTAAAATAACATTTTACATTTAATTATATATTGTCTCATTAAAATGTGAACTATTATTGATTTACTCATTAAGGATTCTGAATTTTTCAATCATTTTAGAATATCCACTAGATGTGGTAAAATTTATTTGATGATAAATATAAAAAAAATTGTGACACCATTGATTAGATATTATTTAACAAGGTTAATTATAATTTCATTTTTTATAAAAACATTTACTAATTATATTATAATTATTGATGAATCTGCTGATATTTCAGTAATGATTAATGGATCCCCAATGAGATAAATCACATGATCAATAGAAGAATTAATAATTCACCACACTCAAATATTTTTTTAAAATAAAAATGGTTTCATAAGCATGATTCTTCAAAATATTATAGAAAATTGAAATATAAATCCATTAGATATTCTAGATGAATACTTTCTCTATATAACATGTTTGATGAGGATGATATTATGTTTTTTACACATGGGGATAAGAATAAAATTAAAAATATATTATAAGACTTCTCTTGTCGACCATGATTCTCACATTTCAATCATATTAGGGGTTATATTTGAAGGAAATAAACTTTATGGATGGGCAAATACCTTTTAATGGTTGGTGAGATTTTACGATGAAACACATTATCATCATTACATATTTTATGTCATTCATTATCTAAAAATTTCATTCTATATTGGTATGGAATACCAAAACCCCATTTAATTTCTATGCCTGGTGGGTGAGTATTGTTGATCGAAGAATTAGCAGTATAATGGGGAATAATTTATATACACTTACTGACCTTGTGGTCGTTGAAATAATAAATCATGTCAATTAAAATCAATCTATATAATATCATTTTATGTGGAGTCTGTTCAATTAAAAATTGGAGACTATTATTTATTTCAGAATAAAATATTTAAATAATATTATAGCAATAAATCTATGTTTTAGATACTTTTATTTGGATAGCACTCAAGTATTCCTTATCCAACATCTCTTATCAATACACCTAGTTTTTCAATAGAAACTATAATAATTATTTTGGTTTTCAATGTTATATAAGTACACCCTTGTTTACACTGTATAATAATGTGGATATAGTGGACGAAATAAATTATACAAACAATGAGGAATTGGATGCTACATCAATTTAACATTAAAACTCAGTTAATGTGGTTATTAGAAACCCTAATATTATTAATCAGGATTACATTCTAATCTGTTAAATAGTTATAAATGGGATAATACTTTAAATATTTTTACCACAATATAGTGTAGGGTAATATACATGGATTGATTATAAACATAAATAAATAAACTATTTAACTATGTTGATTTTTTATGACATGGATAATCTCCCACTCAAAACATTTTGTAGACACATATATACTTGTATTTTTTATTTAACTCTTTTAGAGATGTGTTTTGTGACATCCTCCTGGGGAGATCTCAATAACCTTTTATTGAGTTGTGATTCCACATCAGTACATTAGAAAATCATTTTTAAATTTTTGATGTGTAGCTCCCTCGGAATGAATTTGTACAAGTGTGCCATATATTCTATTCTCGAGTATCTATTTCAGTGTAGCACTTCAACATATTTTAGGCTTCCTACAATGAACATGGTCACTTTCTTTTGAATAGGTGGAAAACTTTTATTCTTGTGAAGTTCAACTTCAATCATAAATTTTATATTTCACAATTTATAGTTTCAGTGAATAGTTAAAACCATTTTTATATTGTTGTATAAAAAAATTTTATAGCTGATTTATCTATTAAATGATGAATCGACATGGGTTGATTATTATTTTAATTCATGGAAAATTTGATAACCTAGGAAAATCTACATTTTTTTAATAAATAAAATGAGTCAAACGAGGTGAATCTAGATGAAACCCAAGATTTTTAAACTTTGGATCAATGTGAAAATATCAAAATGGTGTAATAATAGGATGACATTATGGCACCTTTTTAATTATATCAACCTTTTGGGATGAAAGTTTTGGTGAAATTATGGAGGATGATTTGGAAATATTGATATGATGGAATAAAAGAGATTATGATGGTAATTCTAGAAATCTTATAAAAAATGTGACATATGTGAAATTTAATATTTCAAGGAATCTAACTATACAGTATATCAGATTCGTAGAGATTCATTCATCGATAACAAACTATATCACACACACACACACTGTGAATCCAATCTCATGAAGAATGTATTTAATAAATAAGAGATTACAAGTTACGATTTGTTTCTTACTGATTACCCACCTAATGAGTTTATTCCTCTTTTACTAAGGGAAAAAAATAAGATTACATACATTTGATTATTTTAATATTCATATAATGAAAGAGAATCTTTATTCTAGGAATGGTAACATTCTTCCTATAGAATAATAACCTTAAATGATTATGTAACAACTAATAAATAGATTGAAAAATAAAATAAATAATTCTAGAAATATTAAATGCCATACAATTTGGATGAATGATAATGTTTGAATGATTATATAGATAAATATAAAAAAATTGTGTTATATGAAAATTTTAGGTTTGAATAATGTTTCTACAATATTTCATTTATTTCCAAATTATAGTAATAGTTTCGACAATTATATTGATGGTATTTGTTTAAAATTATATCTAATAAATTATTTAAAATTAATAAAAAATAATAGTGTAAGAGGTTGATGAAAAATTGTAAAAAAAATCTTTCATTCTGAATTTAATATATAATTTTATCCATATATATAATATTATAACCCTATATTATTGAATAAGTCATTATCAAAATAATAAATAAAATTTCTTACCCTATTGGTTAATTAAAATGATAAGGAATAAAATAAAAAAACAACATTAATATTATTGGTTGATGTTATTTCATTATTATATTATTTTTACTATAACATATTGCTATTTTGAAACATTCTTCCTGAGAGCGACTCTATTATATTTTCATATTTTTAATAAGTCAACCCCCACTTCACACTCACATATTGAGAGGAGTTACAAGATGATCATGATTAGCCTGGATAGACTCTATCCAGAACGCTTTTCCTTACATCCCTCCCTCTCTAGTAATGGTCAGAGGGGGTCATAGTTGAAAAACCCTGGTCGAATCAAACGCACTTGGTGCAACCCTCTTGGGGTATGATTCCATAATATGGATGAAATTATTGATGTTCTCATATATCTAATCTTATATATTTTCCTGAATCACCACATTATCCCAATATCCTATGGGAGAAGTGTTCTCGACAAAATCCTCCCATTGCTCAGTTGTGACACACCTTCATTGTGGAATAACTATACAATTCCAAACACATGCTATAAAATACAGACCATTAAGATTTCACAATATATAATGAAATGTTTATAACTACCCATAAACAAAACATTTCACATAGAGTACCCATACAGGTCTGAGAATAACTGAAACACTAACCTCGTCTATCCCCACTAAGGTCACGACTAACAAAATATAACCAATTCACTATGTTACATGACTTACCTTCTACTCATTTTAAAATATTATCTATTACAAAACTTACTCAGAAAAAAGTTTGATTCACTTACTTCCCCTTATCAAGAAAACATATCTAATTATTATTTAGCATTTTACATCCCCTTTTTACCCATTTTCATCATCTCATTTGACCCCATTTTCACTACATTAACAACAATAAAATACATGCTTCCCTATATACTCAACACACTCATCCCAGGTCTACATACTATAATGAATGTGTAATATATACCCGGTTTCCTATAACAATGCATAAATTTACAATCCCCTTCAATTGCATCCATGGGAAAAATAAGATAAAACAGTCAAATTATACTAACTGTGCATCTCCCAATTCGGAAATATCATAAAAAATAACAATGATTAAAAAGAACAAAAATTCCCACCCTGAGTGACATGGGGTTTCTCTCATACATTGGTTAGCTACTCCCAATAACAAGTTAATTACCAAATCCTGAAATAGTCGTAAATAGCTATATACCTTTCCCAAATAATGAGTCACCGAAAATACCTTCCATAATACAACTTTTAACATCCCCAACCAATGTGTCACTATAATGGTGCCACAATCTGGGGCATCACCTGGACTCAAGAAATCCTCCCCGTATGCGAGAGGCTTCTAACTACACTAGAGGGACTAATAGTCACATAGGAAAAAACTACCCTCTTTCTTAGAGTTATTCACAATAGAAAAAATATACAATAATATAAAAAACATAGACAAACCATTATTATGCATGAATAATTCTCACCCAAACTAGGTACGAACCCCAATTAATCGTAAATATGTCATTTCATGTTATAGTACCATGTGGAATTAAACCCAAAATAAAGATAAATTAATGAATTACAAAAAATTTCCTATCTCCAAGTCCAAAACCTCATCCACACACATCCCAAATCTTACTCAACTCTCAAGAATTGGACATTTCCCTTTACCTGGCCACCAACCATTAAATATCCTTAGGAAAATCGATGCTAACCTGAAAAGGATTTTTGTACAACTCAGTAGGCCACCACCACCAGTTTTTACACATCATCTGGTCTAAATATAAAATAAATATAATTTATATACAATTATAAGTAAATATCTTTTATCCTTATTGGATAAAAGTAATAAGGTTTCCCCAAAGAGAGTACACCATTAAATTCATATTCAATATGTATAATATCTTAATGTTTAATTAACTATTTTCATGTGTTTAATGGACTAGGAATGGCCATTAATCGCATGGAATGTGGGAGTAAATCATGTCTTATCTAACTAGGGACACACATCACAATAACCACATTATACTCACCTCTAAGTCTCGGCCATGGTGTAATGAAACCATTAAGGGAATAAAAATCTGTCCCCTTACATAACAATTTCATTGGTGAGTAGATTTTAGAGCATCAATCCAACTCGACCCATGGGATTGAACACCATGTCTATACCCCACTATACTTATCCATGTTTATATGGTTATTTATAGGTTCACAAGACACAACCACATTATAACCAAGCATAGACAATATCTTAAGTAATATCGAAAAAATAAAAACAAAAATGCTAATATATATTTTTCCAAAACACATTAATACATTTATCATTTATATCACATTAACATTTTCCCCAATTCTCATTACCCATGCATAACTCAATAAGAATATTCAAATACAAAACATGATTCATTGACACATTCCCATTAACCCAATTTAACCCTTTAGTAATCAAAACTAAACAATACCTTAGTCATTATCCACAACTAGACACATCTAACAATAATCTTTTCTTAATATTTAAATTAACTCATTTACACATTCTACAAAGGCGCTATACCATCACAAGACAATTTAAAACTTTACATTTCCAATAACCATGTTCAGGATGGTTGTCCCACCACATGGGTGTCCCAAAATTAGTCAAGCCAACCTCCATTCATCCCATAGGGATCATTATGGGTTTTAATTTTTTATTTAGACACTCAGCATGTAAAAAAAATACATTATGTAATGAAAAAGAACATAAACCCACATTTAAAAATCTATGTAAAACCCAAGGGATATAACATGTAGACCACATACCAAAAATATGTTGATGAACGCAATTCTAATCTAAGCCTTATATCCCAAATAAACAACCTTTTAAATCCTCAAACTAGATCTCATTGTAAAATAAGGGTTTTAGAGCATCAGATGGAGATAAGATAAGGATGAAAAACCTAAACCAAAATGATAATAAAGAGAGGGATTATAACCAGACAAATAATTGATTCTCACCCAATGGCATTGCAAATGGATTAGTATAGGTGTTTAATTACCTCATGGATTCTTTGGTTTCTAGGGTTCATCACTTGGTCTTAGAATATCAAAAAATGGGAGGAATATAAAGTAAGGATCATATATCCCATAATAAAATTTCTATAATTTTTTTTGAACATAACAGTGGTCCAAGGTTCACCTAAAGGGTTGGATAAATTTTTTTAAAAGAATGTGTTATCCACTACTGAAGGATATTTTAGTCTAATGGTTACATGGGCAGGTAGCACAATTTGATAGACCGTGTGCCGACTATGTGTTATGATTTTATCCATGGCTTCATGGTTAAATACCAATTCCATAATGTTTTATTAAATGTGATCCAACCATGTATCAGGAACATATTTTTATGGTTCTCCCCTTTCTAATGTACAAGTCCTTTGGAATACCCTCATGAACCGATACACACCACAAAACCATTTGATTAACCAAAAATGTGTGATTGAAACAAAAATTTAAACATCGACATACCTCCACGAAGTTTGGGATATAACATTATACATATATCAAAAATAATTATGAATAATTTTTTTTTACTATTCATACTCTCTAATCTGCTAGCTTGGTAATAAATCCCACAATGAATAATAATAATTCACTAGTAACTTGTTATTTATGAAATATGGTGTTGCATATTAAAAATGAAATCAAATTTAATTCATTGTAAATATATTATCCAATTTATGGGTGTAAAATTATACCCTATTATATAAATTTATCCCATAAAATTATATTCCTCCAATACAATCAATTGTGGACACTTATTTCCAATCAACACCATATATTTCCTCAATTTTTCTTGAAATTTATGATTTCTACCCAAAATATTGACCTGGTGTTTTATATTATTCTTAAATACTTTCTATAATATATATTGAATATCCTTTAGTAGTTCCTCACAAGAGAGATAATTCTTAAATAGTATGAACACTATGTTTATTACATATCAAGGATCATGTATGTACTTTCCAATGAGAGATACAATGAAAAATATTGAACATAAGAGATATTTAATGCAAGGACAATTTCATTAAAAACTATTATGATAAGATAACAAATTTAGATGATTTTATATATATATATATCCATTTTATATAAATATATTATTTTAATATATCATATCCTTGATAAAAGTATATATTCTATGGAATACATTTATGTACCCTTTAAACTATTGATTTCATGGATTATTTCCATCATAACATTATGTCAGCTATGAACATCCCTGATGTTTTACTAAATGGATATATCATTCTCCTTGATTTTATTCTATTGAATCATTCCCTAATAGATTTTTTTCTTTAACTTAATACAATCACATTTTACTTCTACATATCCTTTCATACATGGATTTATAAGGATCTATTGAAATGCATGAGTAAATTCTATTACTGTTGGAAAAATCAATTTGATAAGGGTTTTTATCCAAAAAAACAAAATCAAAATAAATTTATATCAATACATCACCTAGTGTTTGAATGATACACTCACACCGAACATCAATTATATGTTGATATGTAGTGATCATGATCAACTACGAAATTCCTAAATCATAGAATACTTCCCATGAATAGTGGGCGAAACCTCAGATCATGATAAATTAAAATAGAATATGGTACTCCATAATGTCATACCACTTCCATAATTAATATACTATAGAATTAATCAATTTAGAAATCGTTTATTATTGGATATAAATGTTAAAAATCATAAGGTGGCCATCGGAATCCAAAATATAAATGTTTTATTAAGATATTATAGAGAGTTAGTTGGTTAAATCCAAGGAAATGTTTACCAATTTAAATTACGTTATGACTAATGTTTTTAAAATTCTATAATATATTTTCCACTCATACATAACTTGTGGACATAATAGTTATCTTGTTTTATATTATGAAAAATATATTTTCATGTTATCCCACAAGAAATACTATTTTATAATACTACACATCATTTTACATTCTAAATAAAAACAAAATGACATACTATGCAATTCATCCAACTACTAAATAAATTCTATCACTGTGAGAAACATAATCAATCCATGTTCATTACCATTTGGTCATTATAATTGTTGAACTCAGGATCACTCCTAACATTATTCAATAGTTAAACATCTTCCTTTTTCACCAAATTAATAATCAAAATGAAGGATGTTTGAACATTCATTTGAGAAAGAAATGATTTTACCTTTTTATCATGATTTGACAGTATAGATTCTAAATGTCAAAAAATATTAGATCCCTTTAATTCCAAATAATTGAAATCTTTGTATCTTTATCTCTACTAAGTTCATCATCTACCATGTTCACCTTCCCACAGTTGTAGGGTATTGAGTACTCACAATCCTTAATAAACTAAAAGATTTTACATTTTCAAATATTTAACCCGTTCGGTGGGAATATATTAACAATGTATTTATGATGAGTACATATATCACATTTTCACAAATAATAGAATTACTCTATATTTACAATGGAAAAATTACGGCTTCCATCTTCTTATCATGAGTCATGTAATGGTTCAATAGTATTTTCAATTGGTTAGTGGAATATTCTATCAAAATATCATTTTGTATAAAAAAATATCAGTACCATCATTGACTCACCACTATATATCAATAACCCTTCTCAATTATAGTATATTATGGGTATAGGTACATGAAAAATTTTTCTCATAGATTTCATGAAATTATCCTATCAATCATCTATCTATAGAAACATAGTCTCAATCCTTGCAAACATCATTAACAGATTTGTTAGCAGTGATAAATTACACATAATTGATCATTAGTATCCTATTCACCTAATAAAATTTTGAATCTTGATCATCATGGTTATTCTAGGTTTTTTTCTTGAACTTATAGCATAGTATGATCCACCGATATACCATCATATGAAATTTTATGACACAGTAGAGAGCCTTTCAATAGACAATATTCATACTTGTATTATTTAAGTTATATATTATACTTCCTCAAGGTCATATATAAGATCACTAAATTTTATATATACTTATCCTTTTCCCTAAAAATATAAAAATATATTATATATAGATTATAATAAACTATTCATGATAATATCTAAAGACTATATTCATTAAATATATAAATATAAACAGGGAAATGGTATGTCTAAATGGATTTTCTATAATTTCACACTCATTATACCACATATATTGAAATTTTATTTTCATTTCCAAATTCTTAATCATAAATAGAAGATATATAATTCAAATATAAATAATGAAAAAATATTGTGCTCTACCTAATTGAAAAAATAACTCATCAATATGGTGTAGAGAATACTTTTTTTATTAATTAGATTTTCAGGTTCTCAATAATTATTTCAAAGATGCATTGAAGTATCACACTTCTTATGAAAGAATAACTGGACCCCATGATGAATCATTGGGATGATTGAATCCCATTATCAATATTGTAATGGAGTTTCTTTTTTATATATTATAATTCGGTAAGGGTAAATATATATGATGTCTTTTAAATAAAAGTATCACTAGGTTAAATGTCTATTTAAAACTCCACTACACAATATGGGGGTTGTCTATGAACTTCATCTAGAAAACGGACACCTAATTCTTCATCAATTAGAAAAAATTCAGTATTTAGTTTTCCTCTAGACATTTGGGATAAATATACATCATGCATAGCTACTATTTTTTTCATTTAAATTCGATTAGGATTTCAGGTTCATCGTCACTGTGATAGATGATAATAAGTTGATTTGTAATATAATATATAACATCCATTCTATGAAAAATGATATGGTATCTATAGTGAGAGAGCTATTCCCTACCAAAAATAACAACTATTTTTTCAATAAGAAGAATAACAACATATTAGGTGGTATATTTCCACAATCACTTATCATAGAGGATAAATAGACCTGATATGTGATTATAACACCGTTAGTGTATTTTACCTCCAACTCAACATAAAAACATTTTAGTGGTGATGTGATTCCCTTATAAAATTCATCATATCTAAAATATAGTGTAGAACATAAATTAAATAAAATATTTTCAATTACATAGAGAATGATAAGTGTACCCTTCATAAAATCATTGCACAAAACCTATTTGGTATAATGGTTTGAATAATGTTTCCCATATTCCATTGTCTTCATTGGATTCTGAGTATTATTATCATTATTGGACCCTACATTAGGAAATTTATTGACATAATTCCCAAATTCCGTGCATCTAAGAATATATGTGTGGGTGTTATATTTAGTTGAGATTTCATTCCCTTCATTCAATTGACTAGCCTCTACACATCACATTGAAATTACATTACTTGATGGCCTGGATTCAGAGACCTGAAATATATTCCTGTTCTTTTAAATAAAATTTAAAATATTTTTCTAAACATATTATTTGAATATAGGAGTTAGAAACATCTTAATCCCAGTATGTGATAGTCCACATTAGCTTCCATAAAAATCACTATTCATTTTCTTATCATAAGAACATTTAAAATGATGGCTTCCTAACTCTATTTCAACATTGGGTGCACATAGATAAATTAATTTGTATCTTTTTATGTCCCTTATAGATAGAAACATTTAAAAGATTTTATTAAAATAATTATGGCATTTAATAATAATTAATTTTGGATTGTGGATAAAACATGAAGTGAACCTTAAATTCCTAATAATTATTGAATAAGAGGTATGAATGGATTCATCGAAATTCTATTTAGAAATTTTAGTGTCAATCTGAATTTTACTGTGACGGGTTCTAGGAATGTAATTATTCAGAAATGAAAACTTTTACTACTCCCATTCAATGGAGTTTATTCATCCTTTTTTATTCAGATAGATGGTAAGAGACTACCATTGATCAAAGTCACCTTCCATGTTATAGAATAATATGTCAACACATATGTTCTGAGTAGATATTAATGAAAAATACAATTTACATAACATTTATCCATTTCATGGAAGCATGTATATCCGAATAAAAACATAATATGGATAGTTGTTGTAACAGAAAAGTGTTTAAGGATTGTTTCTCCTTCCTTGGTGAATTTGTATGTTAATTAACTTTCTTATTTTATATAATTGATTTATAGGGTTATGGTATCATAGTGACAATATATTTCCTCCAAAACCCCAATACATCAACTTACTGATGAGGATGGTCATTTTATTATATGTCACATTCATTTTTTATATTATTTATTCTATTTAAAACCACTGATAAAAAATATGAAAAAATAATCCATAAATTAATCGTTAATCATTAGTATGAAAAATAATATATTAACATAAATAATTAAAGATATTTCAAAAATTTTGACACCTTCTAATAATCTTATTATAGTTTTTTCATTTAAAATAGTTATTTCTTGGTCCTAATATATTCAAAGCCTTCTTAATAATTAATGATGAAAATGTAAATTAACCAAATCATATCCTTCGAATGGGTCTATCATTGTGTGTAGTCTTAAGCCCAGAAATTGTGGATAGGTTATGATTGTCTTAATACATAATATTTCCCTTTTGATGTTAATATACATAGGTTTATGGATTCCCCAAACACACCGGAATTCAAGTATCATGTCAGAGATATATTTTCTCTTATAAAACATAAATTTTATTTACTAGAACTTTACCATATTATAAAATATATAAGATTATCCACATGGTTATCAACCCATCATTATAATATAAATTTCCAAAAATAAATAATCCTTTAATTGTTATCAAAGAATAAATATGAGTTTAATATAAATAACTATTTCATAATATTTAAAAAATATTCAATATAAAAAACTATTATACGGGCACAAAAAAATATAAATGTTTATTGTTTGTTTTCATTTTTCATAAAAAAACATGCTTTATAATGTATCCTTAAGATTTTCCTAACTATTAACTATATTCATAAATTTTTCCACTTATCATTCGTATAAAATTATATAAAAACAAGAACAATAAAAACAGAAGAATAATTTGATCTCTAATTCTTAGTATGTGTAATCATTGGAAATTTCAATTATGTCAATATGTGATAATAAGGGTATGAAAATATGGTCAAAACATAATATGTATGTACCTAAAAAATTAGATATTTTAACATTGATTCATTGTATAATGATCTATCATAATATAAGGAATAATCCATAATTGTGGGAAATCATCAATATTCAATCACAATCTGTATTTCAATATCATAAATATATAAATGTTGAATAATCATGACCATAAAACATCATCAATATTTTATAATCAGTAACATGTTTTTTAATTATATAATTTCATGGAATAAGGTCCTCATATTGTATTGCCTACATGAATCCATGTATACACATAATCGTGTTGATATTATAAAATTCCATGATTAATGTCGAGAACTTGAAATTAGCCTCATTCATAAAATTGATATACCATGAGTTTAATATCATTAACTAATGCATTTAATGGCCATAATAGACCAAAAAAATAGATAATATATTCATATTTACTCCACGTGATCATAAAAACAGTTATCATGTCATCATTGAATAAAAATTGGAGAATAAAATGGGTCGCATTGATATATCATCACCTAAATCATAAACAATCTATAAAATGAATAAAAATTTCACTTAAAATAACCCCAAACATGCACTCACAGATTAAGGATTGAATAAAAAACAATAAATTTTCATCATTGATACTGAGTAAGGTGCCCAATTTTCAATATATAAAACATACAACATCAAAAGTAGATTGTTAGATCAGTTATATTCTCAAGAAACATTTGGGTTTAGAGTTTTTAAGAATTAGGAAAAAATGTTATCATTATTGACTCATAAAAAAATTCATAATGAAAAAAATCATCTCACATTATAAATAGCTTTTCAAACTGTATATTTTTTCATTGTCATCATCCACATAAATTACATCGAGTCATAATTCATTCACCCCCAATCTTTATAACCGAGGGAAACTAAAACATCAGAGGGGTGAGGCTAAAATTATCAGTAATGGTAAGCCTAAGAATTAAAAATTTAATGACATTAAGGAGTATAAGAATATAATTTGGTTATAATTAAATATTCAACATGCATGAGTATAAAATAAAAATATTTATACCCATCAATAATATGATGATCAAAAATGAGAAAATGTTTTATAGAAATATCAAAGGAAAGAGTAATCATAATCAATAACCATAATCCATGTGAAATCAATCATGAGAATAATAAATAATATAAACCCATAGTGGCAATATATAAAACATATTATTAACCTCGAACATTGTCTTCACATCACTACTTAAAATGGAATTACCAATATGGTGTAACTCCATCTCTAGAGTACCCAATGCATTAAAGGGATATAATGGACCCACTATTACTTTGTTTAAAATGGAACCACCCATCCATTGTTAATAACATCACTATCTATAGTTGGATTATAATGTAACCACACATAATAGGTTTATAAAAGATCCACCTATCATTATAAACAATTTTTGAGAACCATTTCGTTAATAATGTACATAGGGCATTCATTTCATCATAAACTAATTTCAAAAACCTTTATTCATTTTTAGAAAAAATGATTAACACAAGGAAAAGTAATTGGTTACCTTATAATAATTTTGAAACATGATTAAAATGTTGAAAGGAAATTGTTCTAAAGAAATCACAATAACATGATTAATCCATGGAAAAGAAATGAGTTCCATGAAAATGAATTTTAAACATCCTTAACCCATAGAAAGGAGTCAGTTGACATAAAATTCGATATGAAATATGATTAAACTATTTAAAAGAGTTGATTTTAATGTAAATATATGATAAAAAATATTAATTCATCTAGAAAAAGAATGAGGATGGTATCATTACTATATATCCACATTTTATTATATTTTTCAACAACCATTGTTGAAATTAATGAATGAAAATACCATTAAGAGATCATTAAAATCATTTTTAGTGATAAGACTATTTTTTATTTTAAAAATAACATTTAGAATTTAAAAATATATAAAATATTTATAAAAATATTTTCATTGAATAAAAAACTATAAATATATAACATAAAAATAAAGAAAAATAATATAGATGATGGTTGGGGATTCCAAATATGATATAAATTATAAAAATATACATTCATCTCAATATATTTTGAATAAGGGAGTCAAAGTGTTTAATTTGAAAAATGTAATTTAATTTTCTATTAGTAAATTTTTATAAAATATACAATATTACAAAAAAAGTGATTATTAATGCAATTTTTTTTAAAAAATAATATTTTTTATAATATTATTGAAAAAATATGCATGGAATAGAATGATACCCGATCTAATGGAAGATACATGATGGGTATCACTTACAGATGAATTTATTGATATTTATTCAATAAATAAGAGTTGAAAAGAAAATAAAGAAGGTGAACTACATTAAAAACTAGATGATAAAATAAGATATGTAGTTCAAGAAACAAATATTATATTATTTCATAAAAAATAATCTAGACCATAAACAACCCCGAGTGAAAGGAAATTACAATGTTCATATTTTTACACTTTTATAACACTTCAATCACAATATCTATCAAATAATAACAACAAATACCTCTTAAAATATAATTAATATAAATATATTAATTATATTACATGTCAATGTGGATTTAAATAAACCATTTAAAATTATTTTAGTTCAAAACATCAACATATATCCCAAAAAATTTAATTTGAGACGAATAACATTTAAAAAGACCACGTCATTGAAATGAATATTAATAAATGGGGTAATAAGGAGTAATAAATGTTGATCCATGAACCAAATAGAATAAAAATATAATAGAAAAATTTATATTTCAATTCAAACCTAATAATATCATAAAAATATCAATGGAATAAAGTTATAACCCAATGAAAAAATTGATTTAATATGCCCATTAACAAATGGTCGCATTCCAATAAAAACAATTAATAAGAAATAATTCAAAATTAAGCAAAAAATAAAGTAATTTATGAAGTATTAATGATATTATACATAAATTTTACTTTATATACCCCCACATAATAAAATAATGTGGGGAATATGGCCTATATCTAAAACAAGTAATATTGAGATGATAAACCCTTACATCGAGTCCATACATTCCATATGTATACTTTAACTCGTATATAATAATAGTAGATAAATTATATAATTTATTAGTAAAATTTTTCAATACTCATAACTTATAATTTATTCAATTATTTTATTTATTTTTAATGACACATTTTAATACTTAATCAGTTTACTCCACATCGGGTGTTTTGAGGTTTTGAGGTATATTGTTTCAAAAAGGATTTGGTGTCTTTACCTAGGCAGAAGAGTTAAATAATTAAAAATATCTATAATAATATCCACATGATAATTATCATATTTATTCATTAATTATAATTTAAAAAATCTGAAAAATATTTATAATAATTTAACCGCGTTGCGATCATGGAAATGATATACCATACATATAAATGAGAAACACTTACATTTTTCAATAATAATTATGGAATGAATATATGTTTTTTATTATATTTAAAAATTTATAATAATATCATAAATACCATATAATTTATTAAATTTCAATTATATATATCATTATTGTGGTGTGGTTATGAAAAATGAATCATATCACTTCATGGATGCAGTAGTCCACATGTATATGAAAAACGTTATCTTTTTTCAGTATAAGAGAGAAATTGTAATAATATATTTTAATAGTGATTAATATTTCCCGAATATCATTAATTTTTCATTTATATAACATATATTAATTAACATTTCCCTTATCACATTCCATGTAAAGATTTATTGAAAAAGGAATCACATCGCTTCCCAGTGGTGTAGTCCATCGTACACATGAAGGATATTTTCATATCCCCAGAAAAAATAAATTAAAAATGTTATATCTAATAAAATAAGTCCATAAGTTTAATATTATATAAATATCATATATATTCATTAAATCAATCATTAAAACATAAATTTAGAGATGATGATTTAAATCAAATGTCATAGACTGGGAAAGAAGTAGTCTGTCATACACATAATGATGATTTCATATCCCATTTGATGAAAGAGGAGAATAATTCATCTTATTTAGTTTTTTAATAACAAATAAATATATAGTATAATTTTTTACTAGTTATATAATATTATCATTACTAAAAAAATATTTGAGTCGGGTGAAATAATAAATAAAAAAAATATTGTTTGCTATTTTATCTCTTCTCGGACCTAATCAATAGAAATATACCTAAAGTATTCCACGAATCTGTATTTGAAAAAAAATATTTTAGGATGAGGTAATGTAATTTTTTTTATTATGGTAGTTAATGGATTATCAAATATGGAATTATGGTTTGAGGAATAATGGTGATGGCTGACCATTTATAAGTTAAGGGAGTGGAAATGTTTTAATTATGAAAAACAAAATAGTGTAGCCACATTTTTTGAAATTATAAAAACATTAAAAATTAGAAAATTTTATATAATTTCAATTAAACCATGAAAATATGAAACTCCAATAATTTTAAATAGGGATTTTTTCATTTTTACTGTTATCATTTTAGATTGACTACTGGAAAACACATTCTCACCTTAATTGCATCAATTTGATTCAAACGTTTTACTATCAAATGTTGTAAAACATAATTTTATATTTTTATTTAACATATACTATTTTTAACCTAAATATGGAATTAATTTCACCACAATCATCTTAAATATGTTTTGAAATATTATTTTAAATTACAACCTCAAATAAGATGAACAAGTATGTTTTCAAGAAGAATTATTTTCAAGGAAAAAATTATTTTATATCAACATGAATCATAATAATAACATTTTTCTCAATATATTTTAATACTTATTGATATATAATATAAAAATTTCATTTAGATAAATCCTAATTATGTTTTTTTAATTAACGTAATACATGATGACAATTAAATTAATTTATCAAAAAATACAATTTTTAAACCCAAAGAGAATCATATACTAAAATAAAAAATGGATTTGATAAAAATATATTAATTGGAAAAAATTTTGATAAAAAAACATAACTAATATGAAATAATAATAAAAAATAATTATATTTTAAGATATATATATTTATCTAAAGGAAATAAATTTTTATTAAATATTAGTATTTTCGCAATTCTTAGAAAAATTAATATTTACTAAAATCTCAAAAATATTCCCCAAAAAAAATTTGGTGTGTAATTTTAACAAATAAAGTAAATTTTATGAAAGTATTTTTCATAATTTTTAGAAAATTAAATATAATATGATTTCATGAAATTAAATACAAAATATTTTTTATGTAAACATATTTTTGATGAGTAAAATTACTCCACTAAAAATTGATTGACTATTTACAAAACCTTAATCGATAATTTATATTTTGTAGGAAATATATATGTCATAAATTATTTAATTATATTCATACATTCATGATTAAAAATATGTTTAAAAAATATATATATATACATATATATTGTGGGTCATTTAAGAATGTCATTGATTATCGAATAAGCTATCAAGCATATATTTCTTGTATAAAATCAAAGGGTGTTACGTCCTAACCCCCAGAAAATAATTTATTTTCTCTCTCCAATAAAAAATTCTTATTAATAGTCAAGGTTTATACATTATAAAACATTTTTTTTGGAAAACCATTTTGTATAAAGGGTTAATAAAACTCCCTATTTATAAGAGGGAATTAGACGTATGAAGGACATCTGGAATAACACTTGCTGGTTTTCTAAATTGGAGAACATGGGATGGTGATGTAGACTTGTATACTAAAGAAAAATCATATATGATTATGTATAGTGATATAAATCATTAATTATATGAAAGTGAATGTTCAATATAATGTTAAATACCTCAAAACTATAAATCTGCAATGAGTGAAAATATCATTGGTTTATCCTAAATGAAGGTAGTAGGATAACAATTTGGTTTTAAGAACAATTTTTAGATTTTAAGAATTATTTAACCATATTGACTGGATATAGGGTGATATATATTTACATTACATATATAATTTAATCCTTTATCCTATTTCCACCACAATATCATCTTTTTCAAAAAACAAGGTGTATTCCAAACAAAGTTTTCCTTCTTGAATCGCAAAAATAATATTTTAAATACCATATAAAATTAATAATAATTATTATTATATTCCACCTTTCACTTGAAATTAATGAAACCAAAAATGTTTATAACATTATAAGATAATTTTTACAACGAAGAAACCATCATATTATGAAATATTACATTAATTTCTAAAAATCAACATTAACACCCACAATTAAAACTAAAGAATTGTATAAATAACTATACCTATATCCAAAATATCCTAAATAGTGTCTATATTAAAGAGTGTATAGATGTCAAAATATACCTCATACATTTCATCTGACATGAAAACAATATGGTGATATTATTTTGAAATAACATGAAACCCTATGTCAATAAACACATTACAATATTATTATTATCTATATAGTAAAAATCATGTTCCCATTTTTACATAAATAATAAGTATTATTTAAAATAAATTGGATTTTAATAAATCAAAAAAATTTCCGAAAAATTTTAAATTCTTGCTTCACATTAAAACAAATATTTATATAAAATGAATAAAATGAATCCTAAAATGTCATTAGTAATTTTATGATCTTTTTTCTTCAATCCACAATGGTGTTTCAGAAACATTGACATTATTATCATACATAATATTATACACCTATTGAGGTTTCTAGAAATCCTAATATTTCTTCACATTAAAATATATATGTATCCAATGTTACTTAAATTTTTTCTCTAATAACATCTATAACAGCTAGGATCTCATGCTCCTAAATTCAGTATTAAAAATATGATGTTTACATTTCTAGAATTGATACCACTAGAAGTGAACCAATTTTCAATATCCAAATCATACAACATATAATGTAAAATATTGTTTCATCGACATTCTCATGGACCATTTATTTTAAGAGTTATTTATAATTATGAAAAAAACATAAAATCATGGATTCATAAACATTTGGTCAGTCAAGATGAACATAATATTCCACCGTACTAAGATTTTAATCTTCCACATTATGTCATCATCATCATCAATATGATACGCATCTAGAAAAAATCCATTCATCCACATTATTTATAACATATGTAAAAAAATAATAATAATACAGATCTCAAATCCCCATTAATGGTAAACATAAGAATTCCTAATTGAAGTACCCCATAGAGCATAAGAATATCATAATGGAATAATAAAAATGTGGAAGTACATGACAATAAATAATAAAATCCATACCAATAAATATATAGATCATCAAACATAAAACATGGAAAAATACTTTATTAATAATAAACGTTATCATAAACAATAATCATGAGACATCGATGTTAATATTTATCATAGGAAAATTTATCAACACATAAGAATCATAGAAAAAAGATATTAGTAAACTTGAATAGTATCTTCAAATAAATAATTATAAATGTAATAAATAATAGGTCGGACTTCCATATCAGGAGTATGAAATGCATTAAAGGGTTATATAGGACCCACCTATCCATGTTTTATAATGGAACCACCCATCCTTGGTTAATAATATAATCACCCGTCTAGTTTTATAATGCAACCACCCATATATGGATTATAATTTAATTTTCCCTAATTATAAATATTATCCATGAACCGTATAATAAATAGAATACATTGTTCATTCATTTAATCATAAAATCATCAAGAAACCTCTATTATATTTATATCATGATTAACCCATTAAAAAATTGGTTCCATAACAATCCCTTTGATACATGGACAACATAGATAAAAGGAACTGATTCCATAAATCAGATTAAAACATTATTAACCTATGGAAAAGAGAACATGTTCTTTTAAAATATCATAGAAACCTGATTATCACATTGAATATAAAAAGGTTCTCTAAAAACTCATTCAAATGCAATTACCTTATGGAAAATAAATAGTTTCAATGTCAATCTATCTGAAGAAATATAAATCCATCCAGAGAAAAAATAGGGTTTTATCGTGTCAAAATATACTGATTAAATTACATGTAAAAAATGGGTTTTTGACATCGATGAATCAAAATAATATTAAAATATCATTAAAATAATTTTTAGGAAAACAAACATTTCCTTTTGAGAATCAATTTTAAAAACATAACATTCAGTTATTCTAAGAAAATAACTTTATTTGAAATTATCTATAGAATAAGTTAAATGAGACATCAATAAATATAATTTACATGTCATTGGGAAAATCCATCCTTGATAAAAATTATTAAAACAAACATTAGTTTAAAAACTTTTTAAACATGTTAGTCAAAGTGTCCAATTTAGAAAGTGTTATGATATTTCCCATTAAGAACATTTTAATAGAGGTAAAATAACATGTAACTTGTATTTCCGAAAAAATATATTTTTAAAATTGAATATTTTGCAAAATATAATATAACATAGATATATAGAAGGAAATTTACCTGATATAAAACAATATACATGATAATATTCAATTACAAATAAATTTTTTCATATTTTTTCAATCAATAATGCTGGAAATACAAATAAAACAAAAGAAACACATCAACTACCATATGATAATAAAATATATATGTTCCAGGAAAATAATATAAAATTAATTATTATAAAAGAATATTGAACATAAACAATCTTGAAAGAAAAAATATTTTAATTTAATGCCTTTTCATATTAAGTAACTCTATAATGATGAACCCCATGAATGAATAAAATCAAATGGAACATTAAATATCATTAACATAAAGTAATTTATGAAATTGAATTTCAAAGGGGAAGTATGTAAACCACACAATAATATTTTTGTTCTTAACATCCTCAAATGTACAGATTTAAGAGAATTTTCGATGAATAACACTGAAAATGAAAAAATAATTGAACTAAAAATTAATCAATAGACTGATTATGTAGAATAAATTTAAATACTCACTATTAATTTAAAAATAGTGAAAAACAATTTATATATCAAATAACACAATATCATATAATAATAATTACAATGGAAATGTTTTATAACCATACGAAATGTAATTTTGTTAAGAACCCATTTACCACATAGTTATAATCAAATTAAATCCGTTTACATGAAATAAATCATATTTTAACCTAATATACCATTATATTTGATGGAATCATGATATAAAATATAACATCTATATTATATACACCTCATAATGAAAATATGTGGTGAAAATTGCATGTCTCATAACAAGTAAAAGTCATACGACAATCCCTTTCTTTGAGCTAAGACAATCATTATATGCCAATTAGCTCAATTATAATTTTATAAGGCAAATTATTTAATTTATTATAAAAAATTTATTAGTTTAATACCATATAGTAAAATAAATTTTTACTTTTTTTATCATTTAATTACAAAATCTATTATATCCATGTCGGGTGTTTTGAGGATGTTCGGATCATTGTTTCAAAACATCATCGGTGTGTTGATAGAGGTAAAAAAGGTCATTATTTGAAAATATATATAATAATTATTGTGAAATAATTTCCATATTTATTCATTGGTTATATTTTAAAATAAATAATTAATGTTTTTTAAAAAATTAACTATGTCACAATCATTTGGATGGTAGACCTTACACATGTATATGTAACAATCCCATTTTTCAATGATCATTTTGGAAAGATGTAATGTATTATTTTATAATTATAAAATGATAAAAATATAAAAAATAATTTCATTTTTCTTTAAATATTGTTATATAGGTCATTCGTGTATTTCAGTTGTGAAAAAAGAATAATATCTCTTTATTGATGTGAAAGTCCACATATATACAGACAATGTTATCATTTTTCAATGTATGGAAAAAATGATATATTATATTTTAAAAAATAAAAATAAATTATTAATATAATAAATATGAAATTTATATCACATATATTCATTAATATTATCCTTATTTCATTCCATGTAAATTATTATTGAAAAGTAAATTCGATTAATTTTCGAGGTGGTAGTGCCTCGTACAAATGAGTAATGTTATCGTATTCCACACCTAATGAACTGTGAAAAAAGTTAATTGAGATATCATAAATTGTTAAGTATTAATATGTAACAAATAACATAAATATTATTTATATCCATCCTTAAAAAAGATCTTGAGATGCAATAATTTAAAACAAATCACATTGATTTATGTGGCATTAGTCAGTTTTACAAAAATTAATATTTCATATTACTTTGGATTGAAATGGAGATTTATTTTAGATATTATATTAATATAATAAAACATTAGTATAAATTATACACTTTATTTATCATATGATAATATTTGATGAATATTCTATATAGGTGGAATAAAAAATACAACAAAAACACATTGTTAGAAATTTTACCTCTATTCAAACCACCTCTTTAGAATTATTTTATTCAATTCTTATAATGAATTCTAAACATATAAAAGGATTATAGTGTGAGATGATTATTTTTTGGAAGGTATTTGGGTAGTTTTTTTCAATACCAATATTGTTTGATGTTGTGAATACGAGATAGAGTGATTGGCCTTTTATAGGTGAGGTGAGTGGAATACATGAAATTTTGTAAAATAAAAAGGTGAACCCATGTTTGTCACAAGAAATAAGGCTCAAAAATAAATTATTATTGAATATTAGATATTATATGGTCTAAATATTTAAATAAAATAGATTTTATCTCATTTTATCCCATTTCATTTTAGTTTAACCACTTATTAAACCTGTTTTCACCTTTGCAGCGGTAACTTATTATTTCTGTTTTTACTATTAGTTATTGTGAAACATTATGATGAACTAATTATATAATATAAATTATTATGATAAAAAACTGGAATCCATATTAAAAAATTAAATTAAAAGAAGTGGAATCTTTAATTTAAAAAATTAACCCTTATACGTGATGAAAAATTGGGTTTTCAATATGTGTATTTTTTGAGGAAAATATAATTTTATATTAACACTATAACTAATATTAATTGTTTTATAAAAATAAATTAATTTTTTTGATATATATTATAAACATACCAGACAAATAATATCTTATTATGTGTTATTTAAATTAATAAAATACGATAAACACTATGTAGTTTAAAATACTCGTCCAAAAACCCCATTTTTTAAACCCAAAGACAAAATTATACTAAATTTCACTATCAATTAGATTAAAATAAAACAATTGGGTTAAATTTATTTAAATAATACTTACCTAAATTTATATAACGTTCAAAACATAAGGGTTCAATTAAATTTTTTTATTTTTTGAATACGAATGACATTAAAAAATCAGTATTATCATTATTCATAAATAATTATAATTTACCAAAACAAATCACCAATTTCATCCAATGTAAATTTGGATAAATATAATTCATTGAAATATTAATTTTATCTAATAAATTTTATAATAGTTCCAAATATTATTTATTATTTTTTTCATTAAAAGCAATAAATTATATTTATGAAGAAAACCAATTTTTCAACAACAATATTATTTTTCTTAAAATAAATTGATTATTTATAAATATTTATATATTTTTTATATTTATTAGCTTATATATATTAATCATTAATTATTGAAAACTATTTTATCCTTATTCATTAAATAATTGGTTTTAACAATAATATATATCTCTGTTCATTTAAGCTCGGTGTTGCCTGTCAAATATAGAATTGAACATTGTTTTATTTACTAGAATATTTGGCAGTCAAGTCCCCCCATCTCCTTTCATAAAAATTATCATCAAAATGATACATTTGTAATTGTGAGATAAGGTTGGATATCTAAAAATTCATTGTTTTTTTGGAAACCAACAATAGTAATGGGTAAATAAAACACTCTCTTCATAAGAGAGAAAAATAAGAATGAAAGTCATGTTGAATAACACATACTATATTTTCAAATACCTAAACATAGATGGATTGTAAAAATTTGGATATTTAAAAAATGTTTTAATAATTATAGTTAATTATAAATTCATGGACCATATTAATTTTAATGATCAATTGAACATTATAGCCCTAAAAACCATTAATCTACAATGATTGAAAATACCATCAATTCGTCTAAAATTAAGGTACAATGATAAATTTTTTATCAAGATCCATTTTGTTTTATGTTTTAAATATTTCAACATATATAATAAAAAAATGGAGAAATATACTTACAACCCTTGTTTAATTTCATCTATTATCCAATATCTATAAAAATCTTATCTTTTTCTCAAAACATTGATTATTCAAGTTGGAGTTTTTATGGGTGAAGTACAAAAATATACTTTTAATGACTATATAATCATAAATGGATGATGAAACTATTCCACATGTCCTTATACTATAACTAAAACAAAAATGGTTTGTTCATGGTAAGATAAGTCAAAAAATTAATAAACCAAGATATGTTTAAATAATACATTAACCTACAAAATTAAATAAAAATACAAAAAAATTATAATAAATAATTGAAATAATATATTTCATGAAAACAAAAATAACATCAATAAAAATAACATTAAATATTTCTTTATCTTTAATGATGATCTCTACCCTCCCATCTTATGATAACAAAATGGAGATCTCCTTTTTAAATACCATTAATCACTTAGTCACTGAATCAAATTATAATAATTTAGTCACCAATACGATAATAGATATATTACCATAGTTATCTAAAAAACCATGTTTATGTAATCCCAAGAGGTTGTTAATAACTTAAAACTTATGTACATAAATGTAAATACATACTTCACATTAAACCATATCATTACATATTTTTCAACCTAAAAACATTTCTTCCAAATGGTAATTAATCACATGGACATCTCATCACATAAATCATCAAAGGGTTGTATAATAATTCAAAATTATGATCATAATTAATCTAACATACTTTGATGGTATTCATAAATCATAATATTGCTTCTAATGAAAGAATCTTAATATCAAATGTTATCAAAACATTTCAATCAATACCATCTATAACATCCCTAAACCCTCACTCATGGATATATTTTTGAAAATAAAAACATTAAATTTAATTATATTATATTGTTGAAGGTGACCCAATTTTCACTATCAAAATATTAAGAAATAAAAAAGGAAAATATTGTATCACTTATCTTATAAAAGATATTTATGTATAGAGTTTTATTGACTGATTACAAATTCTTAACATGATAGATTAATAAAAAACTCTATATAATGATTAAGACAGTATCTCATTATCCATTGATTTTAATATTCTGAAATATTCCATCATTATTAGCCATATGAATCCCATCTAGAAATAACTTGTTCAACCTAAATATATGTAAACTAGGGAAAATAAAACATAAGGGTGAGTTAAAATTCTCAACAAGGGTAAATGTAAGCATTAAAAATGGAATGCAATTAGGGATCATATGATTAGCATAAGGGATTGATAAATTAATCAAGGTTCTTGAGTATATATTAATAATATTCATACTCATAAATATTTAGATCAAAAAATATGAAATCATGGAAAAATTAATTAACAATGTCAATAGAAATCAGAATCAATAATCATGATCCATGTCTTACTAATCTTGATAACAATAAATATTATAAACAAATTTCAGGATTAGATTGGACTTATTGTAATTACGGAAAATAATCTTCACATCAATTATTAAGAATGGAAAAACCATTATGTATGAATTCAATATTTTGATAACCCAATGCATTTGATGGCTATGATGGTCCCACCCATTAATGGATTATAATGGAACCTCCTGTCCTTGGTTAATAGGGTAAATACCGATCCCTATTTAATAATGATACTAGTCACCCTTGGTTTATAATGGAACCACTCTTCATTATTAAAAATAACCAGGAAATGCATCTGGAATAAAGTGAATAGAGAATTCATAAAACCCTAAACTCTTTGAAACATCATTTATACTTTACAATATATTATTTACCCATTGAAAAGAGATGAATTCAACAAAAATATCCCTGAAACATTATTAACCCACATAAAAGAAAATGATTCCATTATAATCTCTTCAAAACAAGATAAAATAATTTGAAAAAATGTTTCCCAAGACATTTTCATTGAAAAATGATTAACCCATATAATTGAAATGGTTTCCATAACAATACCTTTGAATTATATTAACACATTCAAAACATGTGGGATCAATGTCATTTTATTTTAAATAATATAAATCCACCCAAATAAAGAAAGAGGATGGTATTATTAAGAAACTATATTTATTAAAGATTATGTAAACAATAGGTGTGTTGACATTAATGAATGGAAATACAATTAAATTATCATTAAAAATAGCGGAAAACAATATTTTTATTTTGAAAACCAAAATTTTAGAACTAAAAAATGAAAAAATATTTTGAGAATATTTTTATTTGGAAAAAAATGATGGAACCATATAATAGAAACATATTGAAAAATTATGAACATTATGGTGGTAAAATCTATTCATTTCATAGATCTTAAAAATAAACATTATTTCCAAAAAATTTTGTAAAGGGATCCAATGTGCCCTCTTGGAAAAAAATGAGAAATTTATTGTTAACTCTTTTTTGAAATATTTTAAGAGATCATTTAAATTGGATTTCAGACAAAATTAATATTTAAAAATATATATTTTTTGAAATATTTTTTAAAATATAAAATTCGAAGATAACAATACTAGATCTAAAAGAATAGAAAAAATTAGTATCAATTACAAATGGACTTATTGATATTTTTAATGATAGACCGATACCTTGCCCTGAAAAGAAAGATCCCTTTATTAGAAAAAAATAGTAATCTTACACCAGTCTAAAATTAGAAAATTTACATTGATCCCTCCTCATAATGGGATGAAGATCAATACACATATGATCACCCCAATGAAAATCAGAGCTACTAACACCTTTATTGGAATGATCATCTACCAATGAATTTTCTTATATATACACATGAGTAATAATGGGTTCATTTGAATAAAGCAGATCCAAAGTTTTAGTCCATCTATTAGTCAGCTTCAAAGAGAGATGAAGAGAACTCATCCTTACAGCTAACACCAAGTGCGTGGAATCACATTATATGCATAATTTATTCCAACCTCTTCTATCAGCATGTTCAACCACCTCAATAAAATGATACATCTTTTCTTTTATAGGAGAGGCAAAACAACACGATCGATAAAGGCATCCAATAACACATCCATGGTGATCTCTAAAGACCGCACCAAAGCCTGAATCACACGGATTACACGTGAGGCACCATCTGAATTTACCTTGATCCATCCATGAAATGGTGCTCGCCGAAACACTTAAATTGTTCCAAAAGGTAAAGGAAAATTTCTCTTAACACTCACCCTATTTATAATAGACAGATCATGAAAGTAATTCCCATAAAATTTTCCTTTCGGAATGGCAGACTAATGGATTGAAGTGAAGATTCCAGAGAAAACCACACCTGAAGAAAAAACATGCTTCTCATGGATGATTTTTTCCTAGATTACCAAATAAGTTAGATCAAATCCACCGCAACAATGAGGAAAAGAGAGTAGAGCTATGCTGATAGATTAATATCATGCTAACTCATCATAAAAGTATCCATCCACAGCAGGTGCACTTAAAAAATCAGGAGATCTCTACTCACATTGTTGAAGCTGTTATGCAACAATGAAAAACATGATTAATGTCATCCCTATGTTGATGACACATGACAGACCTAGAGAAGAGGGAGATCCCATATGTTTAAAGATGGTCCTCTATTGTAAGCCTCATGTGTGCTACTCTCGATGAAAAGATATCCCAAGATGGTTTTAAGAAGCCCCTGTTAAAATACCCATCCATTGAGAACAAAAAAAAATTCCCACAAATTATTATAAAAACCATTAGAGTTAATGATCCCATTAGTAGTTGGATCTCATGCCCAGATGTCTCCCCTGGAAGACAATAAGTACATACTAACAATAGAAATGACCTGATTTGGAAGACCTTCCATAGAACCAAGTCGATCTGTATTTTACTGATCAACATCTAGATTGAGATTATCACTAAGAACCAAGTCTTCTAAGCGTATACCAGTACAATTACATTTCCAAAAAGGATGGGAGGATTCCTTTGAAACCATCCAAGGAGAATCTGCATAAATTCTGAAAAAGATGTTCCTGAAAGATGGCCAAACAGAGGAGTTAATGTAATTAAGATTGCATGATTTGAGTCTGTGAATAAGTTTTCTCTAAGAAAATAGAGATCTTAGGATTTCATGTTGTAAAGTCTCCATACAAAGGCTTCCTGCAATGAGTCATTAAAACATCCCAGATGTTTTATACCAAAACCCCCATCATCATAATCTTTGCACACATAATTCCAAGGGACCATTGCAAGACTCTTTTTAGTGACACATCCACTCAAAATGATGTTCTTGATAGAGAAATTGATGCTCTTGATTAAGTAAATAAATCACTTATAAAACATCAATGTGTAGACAAATTTAGAGATGATGATGGACTTTACAAGACATACTATACCAGACATGCATAAATATTTACCCTTTTAGGAAGAATGTTGTCTCTGAATCAGTCCAAATATGTTGTAAAAAAGGAAACCTTAGGTATACCCCAAAATAGAGTCACTCCCAAGTAATTTATGGGCACACCTCCTTCTCGAATACACAACTCTCTAATGATGTCATTTTTTCTATTTGATGGTAAATTACTTCAAAAGTAAACAAAGGATTTATTCCAACTAACCACCTATCCCAAAACCATATCATAATACAAAATAGATATTTTTATGTTCTCGATATTTTCTTCTTACCCTATAGTGATGAGGAAAATGTCATCATCGTAAAGAAGGTGCAATGGAATAACCAACCATCTTCTTGCATGAATGGTTTTCAACTTTCTGTTTCCATCCATGATAGATAAGAACATACTCAGGTAGTCCTCACTAATAGAGAAAATGATTATTGACATATGGTTACCCTGCCTATCACCGCTTGAACACTAAAACTATCCTTTAGGAGATCCATTAATAAGAACTGAAATGTGTGCTGAGCTCAAAATAGTCGTTATCCAATTAATAAAAACATCATCAAATCCATACATGTCAAGAATCATTCATATGAAGCCACATTCCATTGTATCAAAAGCCTTCTTGATTTCCAATTTGAAGAAAATGTTACCACCTCCGATGGGACTTTTGAGGAGACTCACACATTTCTAAGAAGATATAAGGAAATCCTAGATCAATCACCCCTTGATAAAGCCAAACTAATTAGCATAAACAATATTGAAAGAAATGTGTGATGGCTTACAATAATGAATATTGAAAATGATTTTGTGAATAGTGTTGACCAAGGAAACTGGCCTGATTAAATGAATATCATTTTCTTTCTCCACATTTGATATAAGGACAAGGAACTGATCATTAAAACTACTAGGAAGGATACCACATTTGAAAAAGTGTATAACCAACCCGAAAACATATTCATGAATTATATCCCAGAAAGATTGAAAAATAAAATTAACAAATCCATATGGACCAGGAGAACTCTCTGAGTTGAGGCTGAACATAGCCTCCTTGATTTTCAGATCAAGAGGAATAGCAATGAGATTAGAGTTATCCTCTTGGTTCAAAATACTTGGAATCACCCCCTCCGAAGAATTAATAGTAAAATGTGACCCATTGAAGAGATCCTTGAATTAAGGGATTATGTTCCCCACTAGATCATTTTTATTATCAATTAGGTTGTCCCCATTTCGGATGAAAGAAACAGGTTTAGAGATATTTCGAATTTTCTAAAGAGCATTAAAAAATTTGGAGTTCTTATCACCATCCTTTAACCAGTTATCCTTGAAGAAAACCTTTTTTAAGGCATCATTATGTTTGATTATATTGTTGAGCTTGAAGATTATACCAGTTTCATCCAAGCACCCATAGGAGAAATCATTTCTCGAATTGATCTCTTGGATGTTCTAAAGAGTTGTCTCAAGAGAATAGATATCTGAATCAAGAGAGATAAATTGATCCTTGCTCAATAATTTCAGATTCCTTTGGAGGATTTTGAGCTTGGTGATACATGAAAAATCATCATTCCTGCAATTTACAGAATCCCATGTGTGTTGAATAATAGTCCTACAATCCTGATGAGTGACCCAGGATTTATTGAACCTAAAAGGGAGAGGGTTCTTGGGTTCCTTGTCAAAGAGGTCCAACAGAATTAGGTAATGATCCTAATTAAGTCTAGAAAGAGTCGAACATGAAATTGAACCCCATTTATCTATATAAGAACCACTGATGAAAGAACTATCAATATTTCTATCCACATAAAGATTGAGATGCCTCTTATTCCAAGTATATTTGGCACCTACTAAATTAACCTCAACCAAGTCATTTTATTCAATGGATGTCCTGAATTCTCTCGAAGTAATGAAATTGATGAAAGATCCCATATTTTCATCTGGATTGAGAATTGAAATATAGTCTCCCAATATTATCCAGGGACTAGAGATGCCTGATTTCAAGGACCCCATTTCCACCCACAGCGTCTTATCATACTGATAACTATTGTTGGCATATACAGTGTTACAAAAACAATTAGTGGCAGGATAATTGAAGGAGTAGGAGACATGCTGCTCACTTGAAACAGCGATGTATTTATTGGTCATAGAAGAATGATCTAAGACATACATCCTTTTGACATCAGTTGAACAACTAATGGTTTCGATTAAATAGAATCCAAAATTATGTTAATTGGAAATATTAGGAATGAATATCATTTTAGGCTCGGATAGACCTATAAGAAAAAGGATTGTGCTTATGGATGAACAACTGAATGGATGGGTTGGTTTCCATATTATCAAGGCCTTGAAAATTCCAAAAACACATCTTCATTGGAAACAAACTCCACAGTTGGGACACCTTATATTCCATGGTTTCTTAGGTGGCTGACCAACCTTCTTTTTGATTTCTCTAGATCCTTCTAATAGATCTGTTACATCAACTGTGATGTGAAACAAAACATTTCCTTTGGCATTCAGTTTCAATTTCTACATGTATGGCAAATTTTCCTAGGTAGAATTGGTATTATCATCACTCTCCTAGATAACAACTCTAATTTGATCAACTCTATCCAAATGAAGTCCAACTATATTAGAAAATTCCTTATTGCTTGTAGATTCAGATCCCTTAATTTTCTTCCCAAAATGATCCCTTGTCTGCAAGTTCGAAGTAGTGTCAATGCTACTATGAGTTAATGTGCCATAAATTTCTGTAATATTACCAGAATAAGAATCCTTGGAAATAGATTCATTAATTTATAGGGCTTTTCCCAAGTAATTCTGTCCAGAATGGGGAGTGTCACCAACCTCAATAATTGTGACCTCCAAGGTGTTTCTTTTTGTGCTTCATTAGTTGGATTATGAACATCTCTAAAAGTGAAGACCATATTGTATATGTTATTAAACCGTTATAGATAAGTGAATTAATCTTCCATTTCATGCTGCCATTTTAGAGCCAGATTGAATATGTCATTTCAAATCACATAATCCAGATCTTTTATAGCATCTTGGTCCTCCTCCTCTGAAACTATGCCTGCCCAGGTTTGCTTCCTGATGAGTGATCCATTCTATTTTTTTTAGAGATAACAGATTGGATCTGTAGATGATTAACATTATAAATAACAGGTGGAATCTTTATAGTTACCTGTAAAGGACCATCATGGTCTTTTATGACCCTCGTTTTATCAACATGGGAATTTTTTATCTTTTACTCTTATTGGAATCACTCCATTCTGAGACTTTCAGGACATTACCCTTATTTTTTAGAATTCTGCAGTTGGGAAAAAAGTGACCCACCATCATGAAAACCTCACAAAAAAGAGGAACATTCCCATATTCAACTTTCTCTTTGGTTTTGTATCCCTTATATTGAAATGATATACTATTTAGATTCTTCAATTCCAGATTTACATCAACAAGCATACGAGAAAAGAAGCCGAGTTCTCCATCCATGGTCCTTTGATCCAATCTGATTGGAGTTCCAATACAAGAGGATATATCATTCAGAATACATGGATGCCAATATACCCAATTCAGACCATGAAACCAAATCCAAATTTGGGTATAAGATTTCTTGAGATTAAACGGATTGAAATTAATATCCCATTCAGATAGCCTATGAATTCCAGGCATCAACAACAAATTTCCAACATTCCATTATGAATTCAAATCCTCCTTGAATTGTAAAATTATATGAAAAACCCACTCCCAATGGGAATTAGCCTCCAATCCCTATTTCCCCAGCAATGAAAAATATTTTTCCTAGCCACATCATATGACCAGGGTATATCACCATTTGAGTAGATCAAAAAACCTAAAATTGAAAACATAACAAGATTAATCTTTTTCATAAGGGCTTCCAGATCTGCCTCAACATAAAAACACCCATTCTCAAGTAGTGTGACAATGGATGGTTTATTTGAATCATCCTTGGTAGGCTCTCCAGATCCCGAGAGGGCTTCCACAAACAATAATCATGTATTCTTCAAACCGGAGGGTTCTTGGGAATCCCTGGATTTGATCGCATTTGACCGAGATCCACGATCATTCTCGTAGGCCAATTCCCATTCATGATTAAATGAATCCATCAAGGAAATCAGGATCACAAGTAGAAAAGTGAGGATTATTCATTTCCATATTTAAAATTTCCTCCTGCTGTCGCCATCCCTCACAAATCAAAGTTATTATTCTACTTATTGATATTTATTCCATAAATAAGTGCTAAAATAGAAATCATACATTTGAAAAACATTCAAATACCCTAGATAATTAAAGAGATATTTTTTAATTAAAAATTCATCACATTATTTCCTCTAAATGAAACACGAATATAAATAATCCTAAAATAAATGATATTGTATTGTAAATCCATTTCCACTTTGGTTGGTCTAAAATTGTAAACCTAATGAAATATGGACATCAAATGATACATTAAATATCCTAAACATAATGGTAATTGTGATATAACAAATCAAAGTTGAATTATATAAACATCATAAAAAGATATAGGTTAATAACATCAATATGTTTCCTAAAGAGAAAGAATCTATGATAATAAACCCTTAAAAATATTATATCAATGAATTTAGAATTTATCATTGAAGTGAATATATGTAATATAGTAAATACATTGAAATAAAGTGGAAATAAATTATAAAAAAATTATATTTCAATTGAAAAATAATTATTTCCTAACATATCAATGGAAAAGAGTTATATCCGAATGAATTGAAATTGAGTAAAACATACATATATCACATGGTAACATTTGATTCAAATAAAATTATATAAAATAATTAAAAAGGTAACATAAAATATGATGATTTATGAATCCTTCATGATATGACATGAAAAATGATAGTATGTACATTACAATATATAAACAAGTGGTGAATATGGAATATGCATTACATAAGTAAGAGGGGGATGAGAAACCATTACCTTGAGACTAGAAATTCCATGAAAATCATTTAACACAATTATAAAAATCATTTATAATTTAATTTATTAATTAATAAAATTTATCTTTTTTAATTCCTTATACATCAAGAAGTTATTTTATATCATTTTAATTCCATTTTTAAATATTTATTCAATTATATTATTGTGGGTATTTTGAGGTAATTTGGTACATTTTTATAAAATGACTTTGGTGTGTTGAATAAGGTCCAAGTGGTCATTAATTAACCATCTAAAAAGTAATAATAATCCAATATTATTCAAATTTAATCATAAATTATAATTTTAATAAAAAACATGAAAATGGTTATGAAAAATGAAATAATATGTGACTATGGAGACGGTGGGTCATGTGTACTCATGAATAATGTTTTAATTTTGAAATGATCATTTTGGAAAGAAGCTATGTATAATATTATCTATCCCTAATGATAAAAATATCATAAATATAATATTATTTTTTAAAAAATATTTATTTATATTTTTATTATGATGTGGTGATGAACAAATAATCACATCGCTTCTTGGAGTTCATTGTCCACACATATATGAAGGACGTTATCAATATTTCATGTAAGAAATAAAATGATATATTAAAATTTCTTAATGAAATGTATTTCACAAATATAATTATTATTCAACTTATATTACATATATTCATTAAAATTTTCATTTTTACCATTCATTTTTAGTGTTATTGAAAGACGTTTCACTTTACTTCGTGAGGTGGTAACTTGCCTTACAGAAAAGTGATGTTATCATATTTCCCATAGAATGGATATTAAAAAGTTATATGTTATATCATAAAAATATTAGAATCTATTGGTTTCTCATATCATACATTTTATTTTAATACATTAATTAAAAAATACATGCTAGGAGATGATGGGAATAAAATGACATCTACTGGGAAGGCGGTAGTCTGCTGTATACATGAGTGATAATTTCATATCACATTTTCAGAAGATGATTTGTATTTATGTTAATCTTGTAAAATAATAATATTTTAATATATAGGATATAATTATTTTATCATATCATAATATTTGGGAAATATTTGAATCAAGAGAATAAAAAATAAAATAAAAATACGTAGTTTGGAATTTTACCTCAACGCAGACCACATCTTTATGATTATTCCTAAAGTATTGCTAAAATTAAAAAATGAAAATAATTGGATTATATGATTATGGGATGTGTGTTTTATAATTTTATTTATGTATGTTATGGTTTATCAAAAAATGTTTGAATGTGTGAGGAAGGGAGGAGTGTGGGTGGACTTTTATAAGTGAGGTGAGTGACACAATCGTAATTTTTGAAAAGAAAATCATATACATAAGTTTTTTCAAAAACCAAATGCATCCAAAATGAATAACTCTCAATATATATAAATTATAAGATCAATATATATCCTGAAAATTGTTTTTATAAATGATTTTGTTACATTTTGGGCCATATTATTTTAGTTTAACCCTCCGGTAAACCCGTTTGCATATTAATCATAGTAAATTATTTTTACTATTTCAAAATTTATTTACAGTAACATAATATGTCTAAAATTTCAGAAAATGTAAATTATTATTAATACTAATATTTAATACAGTATTTAAAATTAAATTCACATAATTTTAAATATTTAATTGCCAATTAAAACCTCAAATGTGACATAATCTTATTTCCAATAAGTGTATTTTTCACAGAAAAGATGATTTTATATTAACTATATTAATAATATTAATTATTTTATTAATATAAAATATTATTTATTGATATATAATGTAAATATTTATAATATCTTTCTATACAGTTTCATCCACCTAAAGGTCTCATTTGGTTTGTATAATAGAAGATATGCTATTTAATTTTATATGTTAGGGGAGTAAGAAAATTTTAATTATTAAGAATATTAATATATAATGAAAAATAAGTCATTGGAAATTAGCACCAAATTGAATCAATTTCGAATATATGATGATATTCTAGAACCTCTTAACCCCCTTGAGAGGGGAGAGGTTAAGTAGGTTATCAAATATTTCTTACAATGTGACAGATCTTTTTCCCACATTGGAATGAACTTGTTGAACCTCTCTATTTGAGTAGTGTAGTAATAAAATATTCAAATGAAAAGAGATAAAACAGATAAATTTTACATGGTTCAACACTAAGGGATAGTCCACATATCGTATGCGGATAGGGTGTTATTTGCACCTGAATCCACTAATCATTACTAGATGTATAATAGAATTGTTTTTACATAGTCACTTTGTGAAAAGAACACTACCATTACATGGTTTGAGGGATAGATATGTGAATCCCTCCAAAAAAATTCATCATCTCCTTCATTTCATAATTCCTTAAGAGAATTGTAACTTAGTTTATCAACATAAAGTTTTCTCCAATGTTTTGGTATTAATGTCTTCCTCACTGACTTAACACAAGACTCTTCTTATAGCATATACATTAGTAGATCCACATTGATATATTTTTTTCTGTTAGATAACTAATATTCAAATATATCTTTTTAGAAATATGCTTTGAAAACCTCACTAACTTCACGAAGATCCATTCCTTCAGGAAGCAATCTTCCATCGCAAAGCACTCTAGACATCATAGAATAAACATCCTTCATGAATCCCCCATCCTTCACCGAACAAAAACCTTTGTGAATATCATTGATTTAATGAAGAAAAATAATTGGAATTAGTATAGACTCCACAAGACATATCATGTTGCTGATGATCTTATTGAATTTTAGTTTTATGGGGCACTCCCAGCATCATGAAATCAGAGCAATTCAGAATTTTACATCAATGAATTAATGCTGAGTGTAGTGTGGTAGCCTTTTATTTATTGGCTCATCTATTTGAGATGCACCATTTCCTCCACTATGGTTTTTAGATCATTCAAAAACAATTTCAGAGTGCACCTCCCTTCACAGTTAAAAAATGAAACTAACTATTCTCATTGTTTTTCGTAGTTGTGGAGTGTTTCATCCAAATGTTGCACAATCATGATGATCATCTTCTTTGGATCGCGTAGAAACACGATCACTTTTTGTGATCCTACTGATATTCACAAACATAATCCTAGGATTTTCAAAATTCATTCCTTTTCCATATTTTCATTAGTCCTTCATTAAAAAAAACATTTTTATGCTTTAAATTCCCCAAATTTTGGACCACAAAAATATTGAAAACACTAAGAAACATTTCCAACATTAATATTGTTGTCTTCCTGAACTGTAGGAACTAATCCCTTGTAAACTCCCTCATCGTCCATTGAGGATTGGAAAGAAACAAAAACCATACTCCATTTATAGAAAATTCCACCCTTTTTTCCAACAATCCCCTCATTTGGGTTAGCTTTTAATATACCAAAAAATTAAATATAGCATAATCAACTATCAAATATGATACCGAAGAATCAAATCATACAACAATATATATCTACATGATCAATGATCATTGTAAAAACAAGAGGGGAATCATGAATTGAGTTCCTGTGTTTTAGAATACATAATGTTGTCTAAGCTAATTTCTCATCTCTTATTGTTTCCTCACAACACTGAATTGTTTTCCCCAATCCCATTTTCTCCCTTTGAAACTCATCATTATACTCCTTAGTTTTCTCCAATATAATTCTCTATCAATAAAAATCATCATTATACCCTTTGTACCTCATTGAATTTTTCCATTATTCATTCAGATGCAATAGAAAACCATTGAATCATCGAATTTTCAAATCTCTCCCATTGGAAATAAATAGAAAGAATAAAATTTTGACCTATAGAGCTCAATTCACACTCCAACTGAATCATCTCATTCCCATAAAATATTAATACTTCCTAAAATAGAAAAAAAAATAGTTTTCATCACTAAGAACATGGGAATAACCATGACCATATTATTTACTATGAGGTGATTAAACACCCTGTTTTAGCTGAATCATCTTAAATGCATGTGCTAATAGTGGCTTGGTCAGAATGTAATTTACTTGATCATTACTTCCAACATGATCTATTTTAATTAGTCCTTGTTCAACCTTTTCCTTGATGATGTGATATCAGATATCAATGTGTTTCATAAAGGATTTCTAAATACGATTCTTCATAAGATCAATTTTACTCTTTTTATCATAGTGAATCATAATCGGCTGTTACACCTCAACACCTATATCAGATAGCTATTGTTACATCTAGATTATTTGCGTGCATGAAATTGTAGAAGAGATATACTTAGTTTCATCTATACTTAGAGAATTACTTTCTTATTTCTTACTCAATCAAGACAAACATTTAATGCTAATGGTGAATTATCCACTATTTTTTGATTTGTTTTCCACCAAATCTCTAACCCAGTCAACATTAGAAACTATGGATAGTTCATTATATTTTTCTACATGAAAGTATAATCCATTTTTATTAGTACAATGAATGTACTTCATGATTCATTTAATTGTTTCCAGGTATTATCTATTCAAATTACATTAAAAGTGGTATTTTGAGAATGTTGAAAATGTAATATCTAGCTGCGTTGTAGTTATGTAAAGTACACTTCTGATTATTCTTTTATACGTGGGGGGATTTAAAAAAGTCCAATCATGATTATTTATAAGTTAAGTTCCTACTGAAATCTAAGTCAACATTGGTTTGGATTCATGCTTAGGTCACTTCTATAAAAACACTCATGCCTAATTTTCATTAGATATAAATGTTTAGTATTTCGTAGGAATCATGTATGTGATCTTACCAATAATATAGATTTCAAATTCAAATTTCATGTGATCATAAAATCCTTTCACTAATCCTTGACTGCTGCCACCAAAAATAATATCATACACATACACCATCACTATAAATTGAGCTTCTATCCATTATTCTCATGTATATTATGATCAACAAAAATTTGTTTAAGTTTGTATTTTTCATATAATAATCTAGTTGAGGATACCATGTATGTGTTTCTTGATTTATACTATGGAGGGTCTTTTGGGAGGTTTTGATAGTGTTTCATCAGTAATGGTTTTCTTTTATAATTCTTCATGTGAATCATATTATTTTTATTGGAACATAATGTTTTACGACCCATCCACTATTTTTTCATCGGAATTAGTCTCTTGAACACATATCAAGACACATATTATTCTTTTTCAAATGAAAGGATATTTTTGAAAAATCCTAAATAATAATGTCTGATAACAGGTAAAATAATGATTCTGGCAGCTTCTTCATCATCCCATAGTTTTCCCCCCCATTGGAAATAATTACAAGTATCTTCATAATGTTAAATCTCATTATGAATGGATTTTAGGAAATTTTAGTATGTAGAAAATCACAAGAATGGTTCTTTATCTTGAGATGGTCCATGTTGGTCAAATTTCTCATCACCACTATGGATAACATTATTGAAAACATTTTCTCAAGGATACCATAAATAATATCAATCAATGATGGAACCCTCTACAGCTTAGCAGTCATAAATTGAATTCCCTATCTTCTTCTAAGGTTCCACCATTGAGAACATGCTTCAACATAAATTCCCTGCAACATAAGCACAAATACAGTACAACAAATTATTAAAACAATAAGGTTGTACCTTATTAATTCATCAAAATAAAATACATTATTTATATGATATTCTCAACCATGTTTCCTCATTTGATATAGTCTTTATGTTTTCCCAACTAAAACTATTTTCTAATTTCTGTTTTCGTTTCATGGATATCTTCGTATTCTCTTCACATTTTTGTGCGGAATTTTTTTCTTAATAGCCATCATGGATGTTACAGTTTATTACTCTTAAAAATATCTTATTTATCTTGTATTAAGGTTATAAATCCTTCTCCAATGTGACCAGACTAACTGAATATGTCACAAATTACATCTTTAAAACCCTAGATTAATTTTTTTAAACTACAATGACCATTGTTTTCATCACTTGGAATATTTGATTTTTATTTCGGATAATCCTTGTCTTTTGTATGTTTATGTTTCCACATAAATTCAAAATATTCTAGACAAATAACTCAAATATAATTTGAATAGTTGAAGTACGTTTTGAACTTCCCCATTGCTTCATCTTTGTGTCATCCATATTAGTAGTTTTCTTGGATTCACTTCCCTTTATCTTCTTGGACATAGAATCCAAATACATCCCACAAGAATTTATTGATACCTTCTTGGGTGGATTTATATTAAAAAAATCTTCTAACTTATTCCCAAGTATTTTTCTTCATACATAGAAATATTTTGAAATAGTCTATTATTATCATCATTGGATACATGTTGAGATTACCATGTACCATCTATGTGACCAATACCATTTCATACCTCCCATATGATATAAATAATTCAAAATTTGTTAAAGTAAAATGATACTTCTAGACATGTGTATTTTTCTTCTTCACATTAGTATTTCTCTCCCATGAGATATGATTCTTCGGAGGTTTCTCATTTTTAGGATTGTACCAAAAAATCAGTAAATATAACCCAAATATATAGCAGCACCAACATTGACCAATGAACCTTGATCTCCTTTTATCTCTTGTATATGGTTGTTAGATCTCTATATTGGCTTTTGTGCTTTTTTTGGGTAAAATGATTCCATAATCAGTTTTTTATCCACCCTTGTCATGGTGGTAAAATTCTTATCACCTTTATTTTTCCATAGTTGTCCACTATTTTTCTTACAATAAAAAATGTTCATGATAATATGTTTAGATACATTAAAACATGTTGGTATTTATGGTACCTATTTCTTCATAACTTCATGAGATAGATCATAAAATGTGGACATTATATTCTCATCACATATTAGTTTCCTCTGAGCTTTTTAAATCTTTATTAAACATTGAGTAGAATCCCAAATTGTTACCTTATTTTGTAATGTCTCAAAAAATTTCATCACAAGATTAGAAAACTATGTTTCTGAAACTTGAAATTTAATATTTAGGATTATTTTTTGTTCTTCAATCATAATAATCATTCCTTCACAAGACATTTTCATTCTAACAACATCATCTTCATACTTCATAACTTTATTCAAACTCACAGAGTCATGTTCCACTATCTTATTGGACATTTATTCTAGTTGTAAACCCTTGACATCTGTGCTATTTTACAATTTTTTTTCAAGATCAAGGATCGTTTCTTCAAGAGTCTTTTTGAATCCCTCTTTCTATTAAATTTTGTTGATGTATTTCATAGAACTTATATAATTTCACTATCTATTTTTTTAAATGATTCAATTTTCCTTGAGAGGTTTAAAAATTCAAGAAATTTTCCATCCAATAGTATTTCCATATTATCCGCTTATCTTTCCCACTGAGTGATATCTACATGCATATGTTGTATAGATATACAAAAAAGAAACTCTTTCTTCATGAAGATCATGAGAAAATATTCATCATTTCTTAATTTCATGTTCTTGTAATGTTCATACACTGAGAATAAACTACCACTAGTGCTGGAATCATTATTCTATGGAAAAAATTCAATGGTTCTAACACATAACTCCTTATCACTTGAATATTTTGATTTACATGAGGTAGAAAAGGCTTTCTTATCATTGGTTGAAACCAAAGACACCTTCCCATTATTTTCCAGGACAAAAATATATTTATTTTCTGAAAGGCATGGGGAAAAAATACTACCACTTCTTTAGATAAGATTGACTTATTAAATTGTATATTGTCATTCATTTTTTTGATCATCTTGGTCTTGTTGGATAAAAAATTATTCTCGGAATCGCCCTCAAAACCGCACTACATTATTGAAATTAGATAGAAACTAATGTCTTAAAATAAGAACAATATTACTATAGAGAATCCAAATTAGGTTAACCTTTACTGTGATACCACCTGTTGGACCCTAGATCACCCTGAGTGTAGAGGGGTGAATCTAGGGTTCAAATTTTTCTGGAAAAGTGATGAATCATATTATAGAATTAGTAGGAACTTGTTGAACCAATATATTAGAGTACTATTGAAAGAAAACATTCATAAGCAAAGAGAGAAAACACCATAATTTTACATGGTTCACCACTAAGTTCTAGTCCATGGAGAATATTGAGAAAGTGTGTCAGTTGTACCTTTATCCACTAATCTTAACTAAATGTGGAATATATAATTTTTTAAATAGTAAATCTATTCTAGGCACAGTGAATATAAATGGTTTTATGGATAGATCCCTATATCCAGCAGAACACTTCCATTGAATACCCTTTTCACACTTCATTGAGATAATTCTAACAAAGATTATCAACTTGCTTTTCACATCAATGGGTTGGAATTAAATTCTTTATCCCTAATATAAGAATGAGAAACTTCATTTACACAATACCTATGTTGATAAAAATTGAAATAAATCTCTACTTAAACAAATTATATAAAAAACATCATTTTACTAAGCTCTTTCATGAAGCTCACTGCCTTCATGATGTTCCATGTATTCATAGAACAAACTACCTTCATGAAGCACTCCTACTATCATGGAAAAAAAATTCCTTCATGAAGTACCCCTATATTCGTGGAACATATGATTTTACAAGGCTCACTGAGTGAAAATATTAAACACCATCATCTCTAATTACTAATTAACCAACAACATTGGCATTCATTATGACTCAACAAGTAATTTGAGATTTTCAAGCTCTCATATAATGTCTATTTCATGAATCTCTGCTATATTTGTGAAATAAAAATTATTTTGGATTTTCCATGGAAGAATTCATCATGTGTGAAGTGGGGGTAGCCTCTTACTTGTAGGCTCAGACGTTTGTGATGCTCCACTACCTTTAGCACATTTTTCAGATCTTTTAAAAACAAAATCGCGATACTCCATCCATGAAAATGCTCTAATGAATCTCACTATTCTAATTCCTCGTCGTAGTCATAGATCGTTCTATAAAAACAACACAAAATAATGATTATCCTCTTCAATTGATCACATAGAAACACCATCCCAATTTGTGATGCTCTTCATATTCACAAATATAGTCCAATGCTTCATGAAATACAAACCATTTTGATATTTTAACATGTCCATCAAGAAAAACCAATTTTCCTGATGATTTACATTCAATAAATTTTGGACACCAAAAATTTGGAAAACACCAGGAAATTAAACCACCATCAATATTATTTTCTTCTTGAATAGTAATAACTCTTCCCATGTAAACAGCCTGATATTCTGTTAAGGAATGAAAATAAACACAAATCATACTCCATTTACTGCAAATACCAACCATGTTTCCAATAAAATATTAAATTAAAATCTATTCATCCAACATGATTTATGAAAATTTTTCATCTTTTTAACACACATATCATTATTTTAACATCTCGTTAACCCTTTTGATTCTTTACAGTAGAAATGACTTTTTTCCTAAGTTACTATTCTTAATGGACAAACAATTTGTCAAACTAATTTGATAATATAAATTAATTTGTTTCATCATATAGAATCCATTTTTTAAAATAAAATTCTTTTATTCAGATGAAATTAATTTTAATAAATGATTGAAAATCAGATCAAAACTTCTTTTCTGGAAAGATGAATTTATAAGCATAAAAATATGTTTAACATCATTCAATTCTATGTAAAACCTATTATATGAAATTTTAATTTAGTAATTGAATTAATTATCCAAAATTTATTTAAAATCCTCCAAAAAATATATAATAATTTAATTTTTTGCGATATTACAGAGTTTTCAGGTAAAAATATATTTTTATAAAAGAAATCACCCTTTACCTGCAATATTTTTATTTTTATTTCAATTAAATTAAAAACTATTTTATTTATATTATACATACATAAATAATACGTTATCACAATTTAATTATTCCTATTAAAACATGCCAATCCAATGGATAGATGATAATTATCAAATAATATTTATAATAATAATAAAAAATAATAATTCAATATAAAATCACAGTTTGCTAAAATGTAATATTTTACGAAATGAAATATACCGAATAAATTAAATTTAAATAAAAATAAATAAATAAAAAATTAGGGAGTTAAAAATTGACTATTTGTAACTATAGATGACTATTGGAGGCTCGTGAGAGGCTACATAGGTATGAGAAACCATTTTTAGGGACTTTTTAACTACATGGGCCATTAGTATTTTGTGAAATTAGAGGATAAATAACTCTTATTAAAATATATGTTTGAGTGGATTTGAATTTCCATATTTGGATATAAAAATTTATAATTGTATAATAAATATATAAGGATTTGGATTCAATTCAATGGTTTTTATTGAAATTTTCAGTTTCATGTAAGGGAGTGTATTTTGTTTAAATTTTACCAAGTGCAACATTAACTACATAGAACCCAGTAAATGTATTCTCGATATCATGAAAAAATTGTTGGTGTAGTGAAATTATATCACATATAATCAGGTATTTTGTGGTATTATACCCTGTATGCAAAGTTTCCAAAGGCTAGAAGATAACCTAAAAGCCATTAGGTACCTTCTGTGGGAGTGTCAAATACAAATCAGAGCTTACAAAATAATATTAATATGGAGAAACATGGGTATTTTACCCCAAAAAATAGATGCCCCACTTTTTTGTAATTTTTTAGTGCTAGAAAATATTGGCTTGATACAAGTACCCTCTAATCTCTTTGACCCTTCATTACCACATATGATTTGGGAAGACCATGAGATATAGTTGTTGGGGATTTGGGTGTGTTATACTATATTCATATTATTTCAATCTATTCAATTTTCATCCAATTTTATTATGTTGAATTTAGTATTTAATGACTAAATATATCAAATCAGTGTGGAATCACATAAAGAAAATTCATTTTTTATTATAGGGGATAAATAAATAGTTATTCCAACAAAAACATGAATTTTCACAATATTCCATTGTAGTTAATCGATTATAATAAGGAATATTCACTGTTAATTAATTTTAATAGATATTATTTGATGAATTAATATTGGATTTTGGGTAGTTTAACAGTATTGAGACTGGGGGTGTGTTTAGTGTCACAAACTACATGTTATACAAAATATTGTAATGTTTATAAAAGTTATTGATAATCTAGTTTCATTATTTTTTAATTAAATATATATTATTTTGGAATGAAATTATAAATTTCATGTAACATTCAGAATGTTGGTTTGAATACTAATAGTGATATAGTGATCCATTGTGAATGAAGATAATAGTTGGACTTCATTATAACAAGAAAAAAATCCGGATTAATATATGTGGAACTTAATATTACCATATGTATAGGTAAATACATTTGTTAAATGGAAATATATTTTCCTTATGTGTGTTTTTTAACAAGAGTGTAAGATGACGGGGTTTAGGTGGTAGTTGGAAACCATGTGTGACCTTTTTGGATTGTTACAACAATACCCCACATGCTATCTTAGACTGGTAAATACTCTTTGACCCTGATTAGGATGTGTATGTTAGTGAAGTTGTGTAAGGCATGATGAGGAGTGTATAACCTTGACTAATGTTTAAAAATAATTAGTGAGGCCTTGTATGAGATTTCACAATTAACCTTGGAGAGTTGCAGGTTATGAATAATATATAGATTATTTTAATGGTTAACTATGTTATCTAATATGGTCACTCATGGGTTATAGAGATAAATTCATGGAAATAGAAATATTTTCTTAATAGGCATGCAAAGAATTAAAAAAATGATGGAATATTGAATTAAACACCGAGTTAAGTCATTCAATGAATATGAACATATTAAATAAATTGATATTGATGGATTAATAAATTTAATTAATGCATTGGTGATGAGATGAATGGATGGGTGGTCTAGTACCGTGAGGTGGTGTTGTTCCAAAGATTGACTGATTATGTGAAAATGATTTATATTTGGAAAAATGTAATGTATATTCAAGTTATAATAAAATTACAACGATAGGACACATATCTTGAGGTGTCACCAAAATTTCATACAAGAATATTAGACAATTATTGATAAATAAAAAATACATGCCATAGAAATATGTTCTACATAACCACAAAGGGTTAGGTTATTTGTAGACTAAACATATAATAATATTAATTTTTGAAATATCGTCAATATCTATAAAAATATTATTATAAAAACATAATCATATTAGACATATCAGGGATTAATAGATCTTATAAACCATGGAAATTTTTAAACATAAGAAAATGTGAGAAAGAATTCTCAATAAGGGTAATCATTGCAGATATCAATCGATGATCATATGTGATAAAAATATATAGTGTTATATCATGATCTTAAAAAAATAAATTCATACCCAATCAGTCAAAATCATTATTCATGAATCAATGAATATGGGTTTCTTATAAAAAAATAGCAAATTATAAGAGAGTGGAATAATCAATAATCATCCATGATCTATGTGAACAAATCATAAACATAAGACATGGTTTTATGGATAATATATAATCATCAAAAAAAAAATTTGTAGTCTTCCCTCCCTACAAAGGCTATCATAGTTGACTGGTTTAACTATACCATTCCATTATTTCCCTAGTTAAATTTTATCCTCATGACTATCAGAAAGGAAATATTCCCTTATTAAACTAGGTTCACTCCCTATTTTATTCTATACGTTGTCATGATATATTAATCTTTAACTAATAAATTAGAGGACTATATATTTTTGGGCCCACATGTCACATAATGAAAACCATATATATATATATATACTCCATAATATTATAAAAATATTAAAAAATTATTCACTATATAATAGTTGAAAAGAAACCTGTTTCCATAATATATCATTGTTTCATCGTATAATAAATTATGAAAATTAATAGTTTTATAGTGGCTTCATCATAACCTAATAAACCAATGCGATAGAAATGGGTTTCATAGAATCATCCTTAAATAATTGTTTCATTAATAAATACAATAAAATATTTAAATGGAATAATTAGATCGTTGGACTAGTGGATAATAAAAATCATTAAATTTTTTTGAAATATAATTAAAATATATTAAAAAAATAATTATAATATTTCTTATAAAAATCTAAAAATATCCATTTTATTTTGGGAACATCAAAAACTAAAATATACAACAATATTGAAAAATTATTTCTTTTAAATTTACCTTAGAAACTCATTATGTAATAGATAAATAAAAAAATAGTCAATATTTATGGAGAATATATTCTTGAAATATACATGAAAATAATGATTCCGTTATACATTTTATTAAATAATAAATATCCAATTTGGAAAAAATAGTAGTACATAGTAAACCATTATATTTACATACAATTCTTGGTTAAAATGACACTAATCAATAATTGGATGAGTCAAAATATCAATCTTAAAAACTTATTTAATGTAGACAAGTAGTTAAATGTTTTTTTTACAAAAGAAGAAATTTGAATTGTTTATATAAAAACATTGTGTCAGTTATGTAATATAAAAATTTAGGAAAATGGTTCTATTACAAGTAAATTTATAGAATATATAGTGAAAATAATATGAAATGTGGTTTAAATTATATTGAATATGTAATTTTCACAATTAAAATTTACCATAGAAAACCCCAAAAAGAATTGATATTTTTAAAGAAACTGTTACCTCAAGTTGTGTATTTCATCAAACTTGTTAGAAAACACTTAACAGTAAATATAAATTTATTAGAAATCTATTCCATGTCTATATTAATACATGTGATATAATTTACCATATTTTATATTTAAAAATTTTCATTTACTAACAAGTTCATTATTATAATGATAAGTGGAGTGTAAACTAGTCTATTTTCCATTCAGGATTTGATTCCAACATTCTAATATTTTCACCTTGTTAATTGTTTCGTCATATTTAGAATCATAATCATTTAATATTTTTTAAATATATATTCTTCTAATAATTATTCGTATAAAGAGGTGAAGAAATATTAATGACATCACTTCATTGAGGCAGTAATCCACATGCACTCCCAGGTTATGTTTTCAATTTTTGATTAATTTAATAGATGAATATTAAAAAGAAAATCATATTTCTAGAAACATAATCATTTTATAAATACTATATAATATCATAAATATATACTGATGCCAATCCATGGAATATAGAGATGAAATATAAATCATTTCACATCGTGGAGGTGGTAAACCCCACCTACACACGTGCAAGATTTTCATTTATAATCAAACGGGAATGTGAATGAAATTTGATATAAAGTTAATAGGAAAATATCTAATTATGGTGAAGAAACATTTTTCATTATGTTTTTATGGTTATGTAACATCTGGTGTAGACTTATTATATAAAAACATGGAAATGATATGTAAGAACATATACCTCTTCTTTAGGAATCCCCTATTGAAGAGCGTGTTATTTTATGTTGTTTTGGTATTTTTTGAAGAATAAAACAATAAATAATGGATTATAATATTGGGAGAGAATTCAGGTAATATATTTTAATGATAAAGTCCTCATGTGTTGTATATAATAAAGGTGAAGAGGTACCCTTTTATAAATTATACAGGTGTTAAAATTTTGAAAATTTGAAAAATTATTATATTATATATTTTTTAGTCAAGTGAAGTGGCCCAAAAATTCCAAATATTAAAATATTAAACATATATTTTGACGTTAAATAAACCAATAATATTAAATACTGTTTTTCAGATATTTAATACATTACATCCCTTTTTAACCACTCTATTATAAATTTTTAACCTTACTCTGGAAATGTGATTATTACCATGTAAACTGATAATTATTTAATTTTTTTTGGTAAAATCATTAAATAATATATATTACTATGATTCCAAATATTGAATATATATTAAAATGATCATTTTCTATATTATTTTGAATTTCACTTTAAATGAAGTGTGCATAGTGCTACAAAACCCTTTTTGTATAAATATATTTTTAATCATAAACCAAACTTTAATCCCTTTCATTTCTAAGGAAAACAAATATATGAATTTTAAAATATTTTACTGAATAAATTATATAAATAATTTATTATAATAATTCATAAATAGATATTAATTTAATTTATTATGATAAAATACCCTTCAGGCATAAAAATTTTATCATAAAAACAACACATTTTATAATGAAATGTATCTTATTTAATATATATCAAATTTAAATCCAAGGAATTAATATTATAAATATGTAAAAAATATTTGTTTCTTAATTTATTTATTCTTATTCACACTCTTCGCTCCAACATCTTGGTGATAATGATCACATAATGAAATATTATTTCAAAGAGTTTATTTATGTTCATTTGAAATCAATGTTGTGTGTAAATAAATCAATCAATGAAATAAAATTAATTTAAAGATAAATATATTAATGATGTATTTGGATATTATATTCTACCCCTACCCATTATAATAATTTCTCCCTTCATATTCTATAAATACAATACAATCAAATGATGATTATTTTTCCTGGTCGCAACATTGAGATCGAACATAGATTCCTCAAAATTATGCTTCCATCAAAACAGTACATCCATGTGAGTGGGGTTATCCCATGACACTTTATCTAATATATAACAAATCCATATGAGTAATTACTAATAAGGGATATAATTATCTTGTTATATGAGCAGTGTGTTATGTACATGTGAAGGATCAGGTATGTATTTCTTTACGAGAGATACATGGAACATGTCATGTACTTGAGAGAGATTTATTGTAAGTAGAAATCAAGATTAAATAATACATATATATTCAAAAATATTTAAGGAATTCATATGTTTAGTTTTCATTTTTACTCGTATTCTAAATATCAAATCCCTTTTCTATTGAAATATTAATAGTAATATATTTTCCAAAAAATCAAATTCCAGATCCCATAATATATTTTCTTTAAAACATTTAGTTCAAAATTTTTATCCATGAAATTTTTGTTTTATGGATATAAAAAAATATTTCATTTCCTTATATATCTTTGGTGCTAATGTAATTAATTCTTTAATACCCCCATAGTGCATTGGACTTCTACACTTCCAATGATAAATGGATTCTAAATAATCTATTTTAATAATTTAGTTAATGAAATTAAGGACCAAAATCCCAATTGGATACTGGAGTTGATATGAAACCCCATTAAAATTAAAATAATATGATCTCATTATATTTTATATGGAATTAATTTTCCAATAATATTGGCTGTATATATGGGTGAAATGAAATTCAAATGTTTGAATCGATGTCCAAATATTCTTGAAGACTTCTCCAAAACTGTTACGTAAGACTCAGATCAGGATAAGATATAATAGAATTTGGAATTCCATGAAACCTTAACACAATCTCAATTTATATCATGGGAGTATAATAAGCAGTGAAATTTTATCTTATTATAATGAAACCTGTTGATTTCATATTTAAATTTATTATATCCCAAATAGTATAATGTCCTTTTGATGTTTTAGAGAGACTTAAAATGATATCCATTATTATGTTTTTCCATTTACATTCTATATTAGGGGATGGTCATAAAATACCCTTACTATTTTATCTCATTTATTCACTTTCACACATAACATGCATCTAGATATAACCACTTTAAAAGAAATTTTCCTATTATCCCACATGAAATACACATTAAGATCTATATACATTATATGACACCCATGAATAATAATGAATTGTGGTCTATTTGATTCATCTAATAGCTCAATCATTAAATATATTACCAATGGGACACATACACGATTCAAGAACCATTTCACTCCATCATAGTCATGTGTCAACTCATGATAAATCCCCATATTCTTATATAGCTTCAATACTACATTTTATCCCTCCTTACTTTATATAATGATCAATGATTGAAGATTTAGTACTGAATGATAAGATACAAACGCATTCATCTTGATATAAAAATCTATCATTTGAAAATCCATATGTATTGGATATCGTTTTATTCTTATCACACATAAAATAGAGTGTTTTTTCTAGATTAAACCATCATCCATATTGTTCTCATTCCCATAGTTGTAATGTGTTGGGCTGTTATAATCATTAATCAGCTCCAACCATTTCATTTAGTTCATATTCAAGAAATAATATGTGATTATTATATTATATTATATTATTAGTATATATATAACATATTTCACCATAAATAAGATTCCTCAGTATTTCCCATGATAAAATTACGGTTATCATCACAAAATAAGGATTATGGTAATTATTTCCATGATTTTTCAATTATAATGATGTAGAAGATATCATCATAACATTATCATCGATGAAGAATCCCACTAAATTCTATAATGTATCACTATTGATCAAAAACCCTTCTCTACTAAAGGGTAGAGTGGTCATAAGATAACTAATAAACCTCCAATTTAAATGAATTTTATTTTATTTATATTCATCCAGCCTTATGAACATGGTTACTATACGAGTAAACATGTTTATTTTATTGCATAACCATGAGAAATATCTTCCAAAGAATCACTAGTATCCAACAGACCAAATAAAACTATACACCATAGTCATTGTGGATTATCTTGGACTCTTTTTTAATAACATAGTCCATTGAATAATACAATTATATATCCTCACATGATATTATATGACATAAAAACTAAACATACTATAACCAGAAAATATATTTAAATAATTTAGAATGTAGTTACTCCTTCTTCAGGGTCCTCATTATAATAATCAAATTACCATCATAATCTTCATTTCTCATTTAATATATATGAATGTCATAAAATAAGACAACCACAATATAATCATTTTAATATGTTTAACCTCAATTAATTATATCCTAGAAGATAGAGGGGGAATTAGTAAATATATTATAGGAATAAGTTGTATTCAAAATAAAATGATATTAATTTAAATTAGACGTTCATTGTAATTACATCACATAAATATTATAATAGGTTGATTTACAAAATAAAATTTTATTTAAATTCATTTTAAATTGTTATTATAACTATATGGAGAATGTAAATCAATTCCCAAAATATCATCATATTCAATTATATAGAGAAGAATAATTTTTATCCAAATTATATTACCAAAACTTTCAATCACATAATAGATATATTCTTAATATTTTATAATTATACCATTAATATTTTTTGCTAATAAATCACCCTATAATCAATGTCAAGGTGACATGATAGTCATAAAAAATTCTTCTAATATGTATGAGTGGGTAGACTTAGAATAAAAAAAATACATTTTCAATTATAAAGTCGATGGTAAGTGGTCATATAATATCTTTGTTCTCCTAAAACTATTTAGAAGTTGTGGTCACATATTACTTCCCCATATACCTAAGCTTATGAAATTAAGAATTATTTTTTTCATCATTAACACTAAATCGCATGCATTAATTAAAATAATTTCTATATTCTTCAAAATAATATCACTATAGTGAAGGTTGTGTTTTTATATTTATTCCATCACCAATATTGGCATGCCTCTTCACCTCAATTTGGAATTATTTTCTCAATGGCCCTATTTACCACACTTTAAAACATTACCATACCATAATAGAAATTACATTAATAGTTTAATTACATATATCAAACTGGAAAGAAGATTACATTTTATTATTTTATGGGTTTTATTATTATGATTTCATTGAAATTAAATCAACCCATTTTTTTCCAAATTGAAAAGAATAATGTGGGTATATAAACTATATTTCTAGATTGATGACACATTGAATAATTTTTTAATTAAAATCAAATACTCATATAGCCAATTCCTTTTGGATAATTTCATTGATGCCACTAAATAATCAGTCACTATTTAAATCAAAATTTATCATATATATATAATCATACATTGAATTTCTTGTGAAATTTACCTCGTGTAAAAAAGTTTATTATACATCCCAATCATTTATTTATTGAAATTTAAATTCCATTTTCATGAATATATTTCATGGAAAAAAATATTCAAAAATACACGCTTATTGTCCTCACTTTTCATGGAGTCAATTTAATCATCTATCCTTGTATTCATGAAAAGAACTCACAATTGATTAGCATCACCTTATGAATTATTCACATTAAAAATATTCCTTCCATGGTAAAATATTTGGCTAAAATTGAATATATTTTTTGTAGCATTGATTCATTTCAATGTGACTAGTACATTAGAGGATCCACTATTTAACAATTTATGTTTCGTCATAAATGCCTTAATATTGAGTTTTATATTCCTTTATCCACATGGTTGATAATTAGGATTTAACAATACATTATTATCATGATAGATGTGGGTGATAATTTCCCCCATATTTCTCATCCCATACCCGATTTGAATTGGTTTCACAAGGGTAGTACAATTTCATTTCCTATCACATTCATTGTTTATGCCACTATTTTATGTTCTAGTAATTGAATGAATACAAATATAACAATCTTGTAATAGAACATAAACAATTATATAAATTAACCAATGAGTAAAAAAATCATTTTAATGATATCCATAATTATAACATGTTTATTCATCCCAATACAAATTTTGTTTATCTAATTTCACTATAGATTAGCATTAGCTGTCAATTGTAATATCCTCACACTGATTATAAATGTTTATAATGATGATAATAATTAGAAAAATCATATCCCATGGTTGTGTTCATCTTGGTATGTATTTTTTTCCCACTTATCATTCACTAAGTGAAGATTGTGTCGATAATCATCCATTATTTTCTAGGAATTTACCCCTAGGTTCATCTGTGCCCTAAATAAAATATTTCATATCATTACAGTGGTTTAGTTAATTAAAAAAATTCATAATCATTACATTACTAGAACATTAGGATGTTATACTATACATTGTCATGCATGTACAGTTTTCCACAATGTTCTCTGATACAAATCTCTGAAAAAAATTTGTCCCTTCTTTCACACCCATTTCGGTGGTATAATAAATTCATAGATATATTTTACATAAATTATGATGAATATTAAAGTTTTATCACAACAATATATTACACATAATATTACATTATTAGTTTCTTTAAGGATGATATAAATAATAATGTGATTTCATGATAGATCACAGATTTTCCCAAAAATTACTTCTCAAATATTTCATTTCTTAAATAAACCCAATAAATGTTCATTAATATCATAGTGAAATTAAAACATAATAAAGGGTGATCTCAAATAAATTGTAAGAAAATCATAATACATATCAATCAATGATCATATATGAGCATATACACAAGTGTATGAGATCATAATCATAATATGATAATTCTAAACCCTATCTGTTGAATATCATTAACAGTAGATCATAGCCTAATGATTTTCGATAAAAAATAAAAAAACAAATATTGTAGAATATTCAACAATAAATCAAGTTCCATTAGAGGATATCATAATAATAAGATATTGGTTTATATCATACCAATATTCATAGACATTCTTTTACTTTATAGTTATCACTTCCAAAACTATCATAGTGGATTTTGTTCACTCATGATTCAATTATGTCCTTAATGAAGGTTCACTCTCCAGACAAAAATAATGGACAACTTACATTTCTAAAATTAGTTCCTCCCCCTTTTAGTTTATATTTTATCATGGATATAAATATTTATTGAATGAATTAGATGGATATATAATTTTGTTCCCTCAGATCGCTTATTCATAATATTAAATATGTATACCCAAACATCATAAAAACAAAAAATATTTGAAAATATCATAACCCATAGAATGAAATATATTTAATTAACATTTCAAAATTTACTTATTTCCTAACCCATGGAAAATAAATGGGTTTAATAATCATTTCCACATAACATAAATAACCCCTGGGAATGAAACCTGTTTCATAGAATATTCCTTAATGTTTCATCATAATACTTTCCATAGAGTATGATTTTGGATGGTATAATAAGATAAAATCACTATATAAACCTAGAAATACATAAATTTTTCTTATTTATATGTGAAAAATCCATTAAAAATCCAATTAATAATTTCTTCAGAAATAGTAAAAACAACCTAGTAAATACAGTATCATTATAAAATAAAAAATTATAAAATATATTGAAAAATAATTTTCTTTAAAACAACCCTAAAATATTTTAATGAAATCATAAAATAAATTAATATCAATTATAAAGGTAAAATAAATTTGTGTGATAAATGTTTAAAGAATGATATTTTGTAGTTTAAGTAAATACTAAAAATAACTAGTTAATACAAAATTGTAAAAAAAACCTCTTAAAAACATTGAAATTGTATTAGGGTATTTTTGTAAATTACCTTAAACAATAATTAGATCATACAAAACTGAATTCTTGATGTCAATCTGAATAACGTGGGAACAAATTAAATTGATTGTCGGTGAATGGGGTATTAATATCTGTTTTTCTATAAACAATTCTTCAAAAATAAATTATGTACCAAATAGTGGAATATGGTATAATTATCTAATTTTTTTTAATAACCATGGTTGATAAATATATATGGGTTTTAGTGGATAAGGACTATATGATTTAACTCAATGGAAATTTTTATTGATAATCTAATAAATACATGACATTATAACATAAACCCTTACATCATGCCTAACATTTTATGTTACCAATTAAAATACACAGTATAAATAATAAATATTATATATATATATTACATAACCATATTCACAAATAAACAAATATTTATAATTCTTGTATAACATCCAATTACATTTTGATATTATTTTCTTTTTCAATATGAACATACAAATAATAACTTGTTTTTTTCATGTATGTTTCAATTAACTAGATAAAGTCCTTACCCAATGGTAATGGTTTTATTTTCTTAATAATCATAATAATTTCATAATTATCATATTTATTAATTATATAAATTTTAAAAATAAATTATAATGTGGTGAAGGAAAATAAATTGAATCACTTCATGGATGTTGTAGTCTACATATATACACGAGTGATGTATCACATTTCGATGGATGTAAATAAAAAATAGTATAAAATAACTCTTCATTAAATAATCATAATTATATCATAAATAATATATATATATATATTATATATATCTTAATTACCATCCAAACAAAAATGAAAAACAAATCACATCCTATTTTAGTGGAGGTATTAGTCATATATATGTGAGAGATATAATCATTACCAATTTATAATATATAGATAAAAATGGATATATAATAAAAATAAAAACACATTATTCTTTTTAAGAATCTAATAAAATAATGATATGATGGAAAGGGAATATTTTGGGATGTATTATCTGAATTAAACATGAAATATATCAGTAAAAACATATATTCTTCATTCAAAATCCTCCTTTTATGATTACCTTTAGTATTCTTGGATGTGTTATATGGGAATACCAAAATAACATGTTCATGGGTATAGATGTTGGGTGAAAATTTGGGATGATAATGGGTTCGATAGGGTGATCATGTGTTGAGGACATGATAAGATATGAGGTTCTCCTCTATATGTGAGGTAGTGCATGACCACTTTCATTGCAAGGTGCAGCAAATTGTATGTAATTATTCACATATAATCTTACTAAATAACTAGTTTTTAGAAAATGGGTATGATGCCAATGTAAAAAATAATATTTATTTATAGGTATAAGAAGGGAGTCTAATTCTATTATCTAGAAAAAAATGAATGAATAAATGGAATAAGTGAGAAAGTGCATAAATTTTTTAATATTAAATTAAAACATATGAAGTGAAATGTTTTTGGGTTTCATTTGATTATAGTTATTTGAAAAAGTCATTATTTGGTATTCAAGTTATTTATTAAAATGATATACCAAGGTTATTCAAATATATTATTATTTCTTTGTCCAATAAATGGTAAATATGTATATAATGATGAATTCCTTTATCCATTAATTGAATTATCAAATACACATTACCATATTACCTCTAAAACAATCAAAAAATTTTCCCTTAATAGTCATTTGGTTACCCCTTGTGACTCCTTTATTTTTTTCTACTTGGGTTATCCTTGGTCTAATACAACACCAATAGTCAATATTAAGTTAAGTCATTAATGTAATTATAAAACAGAATTCACAATGATATAAATACTAGTTAATTTTAATTAAAAATCACATATAAACATATTACAAGAAAAACAAAAGAAATTATCTTCCTATTAACATGGTCATGGTTGGTGGTATCATCATAAAATAATCCCTTACAACAGATACAAGAAAAAAAGGAGAGAGTTGTAATTACATAAAAATATAATTTAAAATAAAAATAAAACACAAATTTTTGATTTTATAGAGATTGAAAAACAGATTGGAAGAATCAACCCTAGGAATATCAATCCTTGAACCAAGAGGAATGCATTACAATAAATATTTATTTAGAATAGATGGTGTGTACCCAATAATACCCAACATGCACGCCTGTCAACAGTAGTTGACACTGTTTTCTCTATTGGTTAGTGATCTTTCTTGTCAACCATTGATTTCAATGTGTCAGTTGTATGTTTGAGGGATACAAATCGTGTGGCACTACCAAACATGACAAGAAATTCCTTTTCAGACACCAATTTCTCCTTGAAGGGAATAAAAAGTGTTCGCATAGTGATCATATCATGTGTTATTTCTAGTCTGCTACATGGTCGTGTAATTTTTCTACAAAACCATGTCTGGGAATATGTATACAACATGGGTTTATAATGATCACTTCATGTACATATTCCTATTTTATATTGATAACCACCAATTGGTTTATTTGGACAGATCTCTAGAATTTTTTTAAGGAACATCGAAATAATGATTTTTACATATAAAAGAACATTTATCTCCTAAAAACATGTTTTTACAGTCAATTAAATGTTTAAAAATACAAGAATATATTGGGTTTATCAAATCCCCCCCACACATGGTCATTTTTTCCCTCTACAAAAATTTCTACATCTAATTAATAAAATCTGAACTCCATGAAGGGAAGTATTCATCTAATAATACATATAAATATTATAAAAAAGTGGAGTATTTTAAAAGTAAAAACATATTTCACTTTCATAAATATTCTAATATTTCCTCTTATATAATTTAATTCAACAAAATCATTCTCATATACATATATTTTTCAACTTTTCATAAATAGACATTCCACAAGATGATATTCCACGCCATAAAATGTCCCACTCACCACTCAAGATCATTTAATTAGAGTTATTATAAATATATTGTATATTCACTCTATCCATATGCATTGAAGTATTCTTATTTTCCACAAAGAAATCAAATAACAAAAATCACGAGGTCTTTCAAATAAGAATCAATTGTTTCTGAGTCTATGGTTTGGTTGGTAATGATGTAAAAATAATCATAGAGTCTTGAAAAGGAGGATGAATTCATCAATAATAAATCATGATAACTAATAACAAATCTCAATGAAAGTTCATCCCTATCAGGATCTCTTAAATGTTCCCAACACCATGATATTTCATTTACATCCTGGGTTTGCAATCCAATAATAAGGTTAATCAATGTTTTTTTCACTTTTCCATCATTTTAATTTTTGAAAAAAATTAGATCATACCACTAACAAAAATAATTACAATTTTTTAAACAATTCTATCCAAATGAAAAATTTGAACTCTCCCTACACTTAATTTTATGGTTTCTCACCAAAATATTACATGAATCGAAAAAATCCCTCATTAATGCTCAAATAAATAATCATACAATATTATTAAACAATTAAGATATGAAGTATAATTAAGCTTATAATTTTGATTCAAATCAAATCATTTCATGGTTTCAATTGTTTTCACAAAGATTAGATATAGGGTGGGTCTCAAGGTCAAAGGGGATGAAAATTAAATCATATTCCTCATACATTTTAATGTGATTCATAATCAACAAGTTTTGATGAGGAAAACACATATGTTATTATAGTCATGTAGATATGCGGGTATAATAATGAATATTTAAAATAAATCCCAATAACATTCTCGAAAACTGATAATAATGGAATAATAATTGTTTTTCACTTGAATATACCCTAAGTTTCCATCACCCTCATTAAATCTGAAATGGATAATCATGCTATATTATCAATGAATTTGGGTAGGATGTATTAATAAAATTTAATATGTATTTTTATTAGGGATGTTCATCGAATATATACGTTTTATTGTGGTCAGATGTATGGTGGGTTGCAATATCGAAGCAGTTGAAAAATCAATAAAATGAATTTTTAATTTAAATTTGATTTTGAATATTCATGTTTTTAAGATAAAAACTCACAAGTTATTGTTGTCATGCATATCCCAAGAATCTATCATGAATGTGTGTATAAAATATAATATGACAAAAGGCTCGGAACATCTTTTAGGAATAAGGATAATAAGGATTCAATAATTTCAAAAAAATAGTGAAAATGATCTATATAGTAAATTCAAGTGTATGATGGTTTAAATAAAAAATCAAATAACATTGGAAATCATTTTAGAATACATTAAAATTAAAATTAGCATGTATATTATAAATTTTCAATCTATATATTTCTTGTTTAAATTTATAATTAATAGAAAAAATTCACATTTTAAAATACTTTTCTAATAATGATTTCTCATATTTTAGTTTAAAGGGATGACTGGTGAAATCAAGAGAATCTCCCCCACACATATTACTACACATAGTCCATTATGTGAAATAATTGGGATGAGTTGATGATGTGGAATAACAATTGGGATACGAGGAGGGAGATTAGCGAAATAATTATTCTAATGAGAGAGGAAGAAAAAATAAACACCAATATAATACTCCCCTCATGGAGATCCCAATAGTATGGAAGGAAGTCAAAAGGAGAGGCCCATGATGGTCTAGAGTACTTGTAACTGTTGATCAAATGGAGAATAAATTCTAAATGCATATAAATCAACATATCATAATAAAAGAAAACAAGATATATATATATATATATAATAAGTGAACCAAAATAGTCATAGGGTCGCCTCATATGGGTAAATATTTGAAACAAGGAGGATATTTTATTATAGGGGTAGTAGACGTGGAATCTGTAGTCACTAGGTCCCCACTCAGGGAGGTTGGATTGAGGATTAAATCTCATTCCTCAGGGGTTTATTTGGAATATGAATCATTAGTGGATATGAGAACGAAATATGTGGCTAGAGATGATAGCGTAGTCTGCACAACAGAATGATGATGATTTCATGGAGGAGCATAATTTGGGGAGAACTCAATGCTCACGAACTATAGAATGAGGCCCAACATTGCCTATATATATTTGGGTCGCTGATTGATGAAATCCTAGATGTTCCCTATGATGCACTGATAGTGTTCCAAAGTGGAAAATTCGAAGGAGATTGGGAGATCATCCAAGGGTGTGGGTGGAGGTGGTGTTGTGGATAGTCCATAATAATAGAGAATCGTGGAATAATATGGAATTGGTGATGAAGTGGAATGTTTTTTAGAAGGCATGACTATTGGTAGAGGGGGTTTACATGATATGTTTCACCAACTTGATCATAGGGGTCAACTCTCACCCATTTTGTAACCAAGGCATCCAGTGTAAGAACAAAGGCATCTCCCTACCTCTTGAACCTCCTCATGTGAATAATAATGACGATGCCCACCCATTATGGAGAACATAAGAAATCATGATAGAGAGATGGCCCAATCACCCCTAGATAGTGTTCCAATCGGGGGGTATACAATCCCCCATTCATGTTTCACTGATGGTTGGGGATCCTGGAATAGATATATGAGCCGTAAATAGTGTTTTTTTAGTTAATCATGCTACAAAATCATGTAAGAAGCTCTATTCCATGTCTGTAAACAACACCAATGTCCTCATGGATGCGAAAAATGTTGGCACTGAGATGATGATGGTTGAAATTAATGGAATGTGAAACGATTAGAGTCTTATTATATGAGGTGGGGGTGTACTTTTGGTTAGTCCCAGCAATCTCCTATCACACAAATATTAGTTCAGAACACTCAAGGTGGGTGAGAGATGCAATAGGAGGCATGGTTGGTGGGATTTGGATGAAACTACACCCTTATCTATACTTTTACACAATGTGTTAAAAGTGGCCGATGCTAAGCCAAAATATGACTGTAGTTATCTTATCTCTAGGTGTCTCATGATATGTGGGCTCGTTGAAACCTAATGTTACAAAAATCTCTAAAAATAATTCTCTGAATGTGGGATTTCTGACATGGAGTGTGTCAATCATGTTGGTGGGACAATGTAATCCCACAATATCCCACCATACCACTGAATGTAGAGGGATAGTAATATCCATGAATCACTCGCATAGTTATATGGTGCATCATGAAACTCACCACAACCTATCAACAATATAATTATTATTATCAATGATCAGGAATAGATATAGAAGGGGTTGTGAAACTACCGGTACTAGATATATTGGAGTACCATCTACCAATATAGATGGCCTAGATGTGGTGGCTTTGGTTTGAGTAGCTGATGTTGAAGCTGGTGATGAAGTTCTGGAAGCTGTGGATTTTGTTGTGGTTGTAAAAGGGTCATATGATGTCATGGATGGATCAGAAAGTGTTGGGATGATAGTATGATCGACTACATTAGATCCCTCAGTAGTGGAATGAATGTGAACGGGTGCTTTTAGGGACATATATAGATGTGGATGATGTGGCTATCAGTATGAGAGGTGGAACATTACCAAAGATGGTAGATGCAACATCGGAGGATCTGTCGCTGAAGGTGTTGTCGACCTCTTCACCCAGGTCCGCCGTGTGGGTCACTCGCCATCGGTATTGGGAACATTACACTTATCAATTTCTGTATCTCTATATTCCATAAACTGAAATAGAAAAAATAGAAAAAGACAAATGAAACAATAAATAAATAAATATCATTTACAAAACCTAAAAATAAATGTACACGACATGTACAACAAGAGTACAATGCTTGTAAGTATGATTTTGGGAAAAAGGCACTTCACAGGAAAAATGGATACATGCCATGTGTCTGAACATTAGTTCATGGTCATGTATGTGCACATAAATGGCCTCTACAATGAGGGGGAAGGGAAAAAAGGACACAATGTGCTTTGAGAACACACATGTAATGTGGGACTACATGATATTCAAATCGTGTACCACTTGTGAAACAACCCAATTTTTCAATCACCAGTTCAAAATTTGTGTCGAACGTATATGTTGAGTGTATTTACATGGAGTGTGAACTATGTATGTGTTTTCACATTGGTTCATTGAAGAATGAATATATGTTATTCTACTAGGAATGTCCCTACATGACATGTACTGACGGTACATCACACATGTTATTAAAATTTAGTAGAGAGTACGTGTGGTATTGTATATATTTCACATAGCATGTGTTCTTGTTTTAAATTACTATACATTTAGTTTTTTACAAGTGACTACCCAACTCAAAAGTCACCCAAAAACTCATATATGTCACATAGATAATAGTCACCGAAAAACATAACTTGATTGAGTATCGAAATGAGGATGACATTATGACCTTAAATGACCCAGAATAGAGGATTGATGGTAATAGAGTTTAAGTGGCATGTAAAGGAATAAAATGATAATGTGGGAGGGGTTCAATGCAATGGTTTCCCTATTAGGGTTCCCCATCATTTATAGCTGAACTATATGGAGTGTGTATTTGAATACACGTCGTGTATGAGTTTGTTTATGAATAATGATGTATACTTATTATTCTAACTAAATATTAATTAATATTATTTTTTTTAAAATAAAAATAAAGACATAATTACAAAAGAAAAATTAACCTATACACATATTATACCAATTAAATACATGATTTTTTTCAAAAAATTAATAAAGAGACTACAAACATCAGTCTAGTTCTCAGGGTGGGATTTGAACCAGCAACCAGGTCGATCCAAATTGATGCCAATAACCCCTAGTGTGAAGGTTGTAGAACGGAGAGTTATATTTTATTTTAATATATAAGGTATATAAACAATAATATTAGGTTATAATAAGAATGCACAGTGTGTGGTTTTGATTATTGAAGATTAGGATGATTCATGGAGATGTGAAGTGTTTAAACCTATGTCTTCTAAACCATGGGTTTCAAAAAATCCAATCTTTCCCATCACCAATGGTTGATTTATTATTTTTGAAAATGTTTTAATTTATTAATGAAAACACGACCCACATGTCATTTACCAAAATACAAGATATGTAGTATCATTCATGTGAAAAAGGATTGAACTAAACAATCTAGAAGGACTCGAACACGATTCTTTTAGATTCATGGCCTACACCACTAGCATTTAATTCATCCCCATGATTGGGTTTCATTTAGTTTTAAATGGTTTTATTTAATATTGAAAATAGAAAACACATTATTTATTTAAAACATATGATTAAAAAGAATTAATATTTTTCTAAAGGCAATGGTGGATTGATTTGAACTGAGGATGCCTTGGATATACTCCAGCAACTATTCCATCATCACAAACTTCATTCGTATTTATTAACATAATTAATGTTTCCATATACTAAACTTTATGTTATAATATACAATAAAAATACTATTATGAATTTTGTATCTACGTACACACGTCATGATAATATATTTTACTCGCATTTAAACAATATCTAAAAGAAATGGTGGTATGTGGTGTGTAGAGGATATTTCCATGTTGTGTGATTATTAAAATATAAAATAATTCAAGAAAAGGGAAAATATGGGCTCAGTTTCATCCTAAAAAGTGTAATTATTTTATGACTTTCGCTCGGCATGAGTTAAGGTTCATACTTGTAATCGGAAGGTGGATATGGATTGAAATTCACAAACCACCACCTATTTCTGACACATGTGTCTTTTTATCATATTTATCTATCATAAGGTATTCTAGTCAGAGTCTTATAGTACTCCTACTCCGTGGTTATCATAGTTTGAAGGAGAACTTTTTCATTTGTTTGATTGTGTACATTATCCAATTTTCAAGGTTCATCCTTATAAATACTAAAATCTAGATAATAATCAAAGGCATCCTCTAATGTAAGAATATTATTAACTAAAGGGTTATAAAAAATTTAATAATAAAATTATGTATTAATATGTTGTGATGTGACATCATATTCAAATTTTTATTTTTTATAATAACGATTAGAGATTTCTCATGAATGATATGTGGGAAATATATCATAACATGCCTCCTTGTTCAAAATTTGGTAAGAACACCCAGCCTTAAACTCAACTAGATTATCCTTATGAGTGAGTATTATTTAATGTTTTATAACAAGAGTACCAAGACATACCAACCTTTCGGTTAGGTTCAAATATCTTGTGGTAAAGTCATTCATCACTGGTATTAATAATTCGATATTTCATGAAGATTGTCATTTAAATGGATAAGAGATTGATGGGGTAAAGAATGCACATGGGTTTTCAACTTATTGAACTACATCATCCATGTATGCGAAAATATTATTGTAGAAAACTGTATGATAATGCAAGATCATTTGGATAAAAAGACTCTCCTTGTGGATCATACAAATCCCCATTCGAATATAAGTCATTAAGAATGTCTGTTTGACGGTCTAAATAAAATAATCAAGTAATGAAAAATAAAAATATGAGGTATCAAACCTCATTCTAAAATTTCACTTTATATTTTTGTGTTCCCCAGTTACAGCGCAACAGTTTTTAATAATACCATCACATAGTGGGGAAAATGGAGTGTATTTTTTCTCTTCTAATACAAGTAACTATGTAGTTAGTGACTATGTATAATAAACCCTATGTGAAAATAGAGAAGAAATTATAGGTACATGTGGTATTGAAAAGTACATTATCCTGAAAGGGGAGGTTGAATGAAGGGAATGTGTGAGAATGTGAAATGATTTGTAAAAATTTAATTAAAATATTATAAGTGAGAGAAAATTGCAAAAAATTTGTCAGGGATTATATTTTATTATATTATTTTTTTAATTTTCATTTTTGGTATTAAATTTATTTATTAAATTAATTTACCATGGAGATTCAATTATATTATGGTTTTGTGGTCCAATAACTAGTAATTATATATTTAAATGTCAATTACTTCATACAGTAACTGAATGTTCAAACACACATTAATACATTACACATGAAATAGTGGAAACTGACTCCCCCAATGGTCATGATATTATCTATTGAAACTCTATTAGTTTTCTCTACATCTTTCATTCTTTCTCTGATAAAAAATAAATAATTATTATGTAATAAAGTCATTAATGTAACTATAAAATATAATTTACAATAAAATTAACACTCCAAAATTTAACCTATGCATCACATCTAACCTTATTATGACCACAATAAATAAATTGGCCTTTATAACCATGGTCTCAGTGTATAGGTTGAGTTAAAACTGATTCCCTACAATGAATACAAGAGTATGTAAGGATAGGAGAGGAATTTCAATAAAATAGAATTGAAAACAAAAATAAAACTCAAATATTGCATTTGGGGGAGGTCAAATGGAAGATTGGAATAAAATTCCCTTGGAATATCCAACCTCAATCTATGAGGGCTTCTTACCAATTTATAGAAAAATAGACTAAGTTTTTTTGTACCCAAAATTACATTCCATCTATGCAGGTCATCGATTTTTTCCCTTTTTCACCCTTGGTTTGCAACCAAACAAGAAAACCATTGGATTCAACATGTCGATGGTCTATTGGTGGGGTACAAGCCATGTGGGGCCACCAAACATCGCATGTAGAGTTTGTTTTATCCATCAAGAGCTTCAATAAGGTTATAAATAGTGTTCTCATAATGAATAAAAATCATGTTATATCTCGTCAGATACAAGCGTGTGTACACAGTCTAGTCAAACCATGTATGGGCATAGGTACTTAGTGTGTGTTTATAAATTACACAACATGTATATAAAATTTTATATAATAATTTCTCTTAAATTTTGATGTTGTCTAGACTGTCCAGAAAAATCACCATGAACTGCCAAATAAATCATTTTATCCACAAAACATGTGTATTCGATGAAAAAATGTTTTTATACAGAATAAAATTTATGAAAAATATAAGCATAAATGAGGTACATCATGAAAAAAACAAGAAAAAAATTGAACAATTTATTTAATATATGTATTAATCATGTTCAGTAGGTCAATTGTAACACCCCAAGATTTTATAGTACATTATTTTTTCAAAGTATTTCAATAACTTGCACTACACAAAAGAGGTTATGAATAGTATTAAATATATTTTTAATTTTATATACTCCATATAATTGTAACATCCATATTATTTGTTTCTTAGACATAATATAAGAACAAATTAAATTTTTTAGATAAAGGATGTATTCTTCCGAAAATTCAATTTTAACACCTTTCGAGGTCGTACCCTTTTTAAATCCAATGTTTAACAGTTTTATGTACTAAATTTGACAAAATAAACTTCTTATATAGAATCTGATGACAAAAACATAGTTTTGATAAATATTTGGTATTTTTTTGATAACTTTCATATTTTGGTAAATAGTGAAAAATACTAAATTTTAATTAAAAATATTAGACAAAATAATTTATACTATTAAATTATGAATTTTATTGTTTTAGAAGTATAATTATGTTATATTATTATCATTTAATACAATTTAGGTCACTATAATTAATTTCCTATTGAAATTGGACATAAACAACTGTCAATCTTTTGATAGATATTGTTGCTTAAAAACATGTTATTTATTTTGACAATGAGTATTAATTTTAAATTAATTAATGCAACTTATATTTTTAAATTTGGTAATATAGTAATCATTTTTGAGTTTTGAATATCAAAAATATCTTAGGATTAATTTTTGGTATTTTTCTGAGAAACATCAATTTTTGAGGAATGGTGAAAGACACTGAGTTATTGAGAAAAACCGACTTTTTATTTAAATAATTATTTATTTTATTTAAATTTTATTAGGTAATCATATATACATAATACCTATATATGTTCAAAATAATTCATTTGAGTCATTTTATAATAAGTTTATATATATATAAAAATGTTATCGAACTTTTTACAGTCTTTTACCCACCTCCTTGGAGCTTTTAAAAATTTGCATAAAACATAATTTTACCACTTCTGTGAATTGAATTTCAAAAATCCGAGAGAAATGGTTCATATCAATAAGAAAAATGTGGTTCAATAAGGTTATAACAATTTTTTATGAATAATAACTTTTTTACTTTTATTTACCACAATTAAAAGTAAATAGGGTAATTAAGTGTAATGATGATGTTATTCATACCCTAAAACATCTCCTAATTCTATTTTATATGTGTATTTCGACCAAAACCAACCTTAGGAATAAAATATTATCCTTTATATCCGCTTTTATTGGATTAGGACATTTGTTATTATTTAATTCAAAGAGGAGTTAAAAGAGGTAAAATCAATTTTTAATAACTAAAACATTTTTAATTTAAAATTGTAAATAAGATAAATTTGACTATAAATATTAATCATAAAGACAAAAATATTTCCTACATAATCGTATTTTATTTATCATTTTTAGATATTAAATAATTAAATTTATTTATGACACAATGATGATGCAGTGATTACCGTATTAGTGAATGATTAAAATAATTGACATTATAAATATACAAATAAATTTAATTTTGGACTTCTTATAAATTCAACTAACTCTATAGGTTATTATTACATATTAGGTTCGGTAATATCAATTTTGTTCGATGTAATCATGGTATTATTATTATAACAAAAAAACAAATACCAAATAGTGTCAAAATTGACATAAAATTGTTTTTAAGACAAATATTATATTATTAATTGATATAATAGTCCTAAAAATCTATGGTTCGGCTAAAAGACTTATATAATAATATATATGACCTTAATGAACCAATTGGGGTTCTATTGACATTTTATAGTAATTTTGTTAACCATATAATATAAAAATACAATGAGACATGGTAAATGTCAAACTATTTAATTAAGAGATAAATCTAAACGTTAAGGTTAATATGGAGAACTAAACCCATTTAAACATATTGGTTGAGTTTTTTCTACCCATGAACACCTTAGAATTTAAATAATTCATTTTGGATCCATTAGAAAACGAAAATAAATTTATTATAAAATAATATTTAATGTTCTTTCTAAGGTGCCCCTCACCCCTCCTATAAAATACAACATTCCATTATCTCAAATTGAAAACTCCAATGCTATTTGGCTCGGCCATCCCCTATCAAAATATCCTCACAACTATCCTACCTTCATCCTATAGGAAATACTTTGGTCATAAATCCATCCTATGGAGCCCTTTTGATCAAATCAAAAGGAAGAACTGGAAGAAGAGGTAATGATTTCACCACCCTCTTTTAGGTTCTCTTATTGTTCCATATATTCTTTCTTTTTTGTTTACATTCTAAAATAATAAATCTAATATATTTAATATATTGTGATGTTATTATAAATATGGAACAACTATATTAATTATTCTATCTATCTTATGAATGATAATGTCACCGTGCGTGTGTACGTAAGGCTTACCGTCTCCACGCCGTGGTGTAATTTGTTATTCAACACTATGTTATTTGAATGGATATAATGATGAGAAATATATATATAAATATTTAAAAAAACATTCTAATGTCTCTGAAAAATTAATATACCATCCAATTCCACAACTTTATGGAAATGATATTGTCACTCGTGCGTACGTACGGATTACCGTCACCACGATGTGATGATATTAATTTCCACGTTTACCATTCATCGACGATTATAAAAATATATATTACTAATAAATATGTAATACTTGAAATAATAATGCAACTGGAGATATATATATATATATATATGTTCTTACATATATCTTACTCACTTAGTTCCATTCAATACGATATGAAAACAGAAACAACGTTTATGCGTACGTACGGACTACCGTCTCCATAAATGGTGCTTCCATTCCATATTAATGTCTATTATACAAATTTATATTATAAATATATATGATCTATAAATCATGTTTTATATGATAGAAATATTAAAATATTTATCTAACTGATACAATCAAGAGTAACAATTTAAGACACATACGATTAAGAATGTGATTATTATCTGAAATGTTAACTTAACATGGTAACTAATATCAAATGGGTAGTATAAAGTCATAAATGAATCATTTATGGTATCATAAATATTAATCTAGTTCTATTATATTTTAATAACATACTAAAATCATTATACATGAGTTTAAACGTACCCTCGACTAATGGAAAGTGCAAGGTAAGGGGTTTCTTATCTAACTTTTAATTCAATGAGATTTCCATTGTTCACCAATTATTTATTGCATGTGGTGTATTTTTCACTACCATTTGATATATATTATCATTATTCTTTTTATAATCATGATGTCTTGTGATTCATTTGGTGGTTATTAATTATTTTTCATATGACTTGATTGATTACAACAAGGCAAGGGTTAATTTCACAATCTCTTTATTAACTGAAGCTATTTATATGTAATTATCTACTAGGACCTCTTTATCATCCACATCCATGTTTCTTAAAAATTAATTTCAAAACATTCATTATATTTTTTAGTCTATGGGTTAAATTCATTTATACCCTTGTTTTAGTTTTATAGGATGTTTATAAAGGAATCCTTCTATCATTTTCCAAACAAGGTACTTTATGTCCTTTTCGACAAAATTAAGGTAAGAGTGTTTTTTTAACTTATATGGTGGGTGCAGATATTTTCTACTGTTATAACATCACCAATGATTCCCTTACAAGCTTATAATAATATTTTCAAAATAAAGTTTTTCATTATTTTTATGTGACTCTTAAATTATTTCAAAAAAGAAAGTGGCATTTCTCTAAAAAAAGGTTTTAATTACATCTATGTCAACATCCATTGATAGATTTTATGTTTATTTGAAGTTTATTTATTATGATAAAAAAACATACATGTTGTTATGAAGGTTTTATGATATGTTTGAATATGGATGATGTATTCATATACCATTCATGGTTTATGGTTAAAGTATTGACAATTTTTATTCTAGTTTTAATACAAATGTTTATGTTATATTTCTACATTTTCTTATGATTAATGTATTGGAATAGTATGTTCTGGGTTGAGGACCAATAAAAGTAATCCCTCTGAGATGGGGTCCAGTTAAATCTGACCCTCTAAGTAGGAGTCCGGTTACAGAGGCTCTTGGGTATGGAGTCTGATTACAGAGGCTCTCTGGGATGGAGTCCGGTTATACTGGCTCTCTGGGTTGCAGTCAGGTTACAGTGGCTCTCTGGGATGTTGTTCAGTTATAGAGGATCTCCGGGTATGGGTCCAGTTACAATAAGCCCATAGGTCCTAGAATGTGTCCCTGACACATAAATTATACTCTGGTATGATACATTCCTTAATTATAAAAATAATATTAAAGGTTCAGTTGGTCGTTCGACTAGTAGATTACCCATGATTATGTTTTATTATGAAATTCTATACTCAGCTCATATTATTTCCATTAATGTATTAATGTTTTTTATTGGTAAAGGCATTTGGTTATAATTTTTCTCCATGCTTAATATTTATGTTATCTTCCGCTGTATTTCTTACCCTTACTCAGTGTTTGAGCTCACCCCTTTCTATGTTTTATTTTCTCTAGGATTCCATGAAGTGTATTGTAATTGATGTGTAGTTTTAATTAAGAGAATAATGGCACTAATAAAGGATTATTTATGTTTAGTTGTATATTATAATGTGTAATGTAACATTAATTAATGTAATATATTTTTCAAGACTGCTAAACCGATCGGTCTTTTGGGATATGATTCCTTGTAATCATACCAATGTATTAAAATAATTCACCGACTCTGGGTAACTATGGTAAGGGCATTACAGTTGGTATGAGAGGAATTTTAGAAATAATCTTGGAAACTAGATTTAGATAAACTTTTATTATAACACATATCCCTAATATAGACATTGAGGATTAGTATAGAAGAACATCCTAAAATTTTGGTAATATAGTGATTTTGTGAGTTTTCCAAGCAAATGCATCCCTGTTTGGATACAAGCAGGTAGGGGCGGCTATGGCACAGATGTACCAAGGGGTAAAACCCAAAAACAACCCTTTGAGATAAACTCGAACGAGAACTGGTGCCCGACAATGGTCCTTGATGAACTCTTGGGTATGACACACATGGGGGATATGCTTAGGATAATTCTCATTTTCTTTACAATCCAATATGAAGGATTTATGAGTATATACCTTCTTCAAAGAAAACGTTTTTGGGATTATGAATTATATCCATAAACTGTTCAATTTTTGTTAGGTATTTTACATGTTTGGAATTATGAATTTCGATTCATAAACTGAACTACTGTATGCTATTGTAATGAAATGTCACCCAAAAGAAGGAATGTGAAATCCAGCAATATGTATGATCCAAAGTGTAAGAAGGATCATATCATTAACAGTATTAAGCCAACATTTAGTAGGTAAATAGTATCTCAAGTATTATAAACATATGAAGAAATAATATCATGTGTTAATAAGATAAGTAATGAATTCTCTGAGTCCTATGTCTTTGAAGGGAAATAAGAGAAGAAAAGGATGGAAGAGAGAAATATGGGTAAATGGAAGAGGGAAAAAAGTATTTTCCCATATGTGATAACAATGGAAAGAATCACCATGGTAAATTCTTGAAGGGAATGGGTGTTTGTTATAAGTGTGGAGAAATAGGACACCAAGTATGTGATTGCAAGGGTAAGAAAAAATTTTCAAATGTACAATGCTTCATATGCAAGGCATTGGGACACTACACGAATCAATGTCTCAGTCATCAGAGTATACCTTAAATTATGCTATTGGATAATAATAATGTTATGATACAACCTCATGTTAAGAGGAATGACTAGTGTTCTTATGTTGTTAATATAGAATTATTTCTTTTTAGTGTTGTATCCACAATATACTGCTTATATGAATTATAGAGATAAACAAGGATTGTACTGTTGTACTATTTTATTGAGGATTTGAGATTATATGGTTGTAAGAAATGTGACTTAATAGTAATCTAGAGATTTTGGAAAATACATGGTTGAAGGAAAGGTAATCCCTAATATGGTCATGATAATGAGGTAGTGATTTTGGAATAAGAAATGGTTCATTTGGATGAATTATATTGGATAATATTTACTTCCTTGAAACTAATTAATGATTTGTATATTTAATCATTGAGGGAGTTTACAACATTTTTTTGGATAGACGGAGTATATCCAGTATTCTATTTGGAATAAGGGAGCATGAATATAATCAATAAATTTTTGTTGTAATTTAGGATGTTTCGGTGTTTTAAAAGAATACATGATGAAGTCGTTCACATATTATTACCTGGGAAAAAGGATCTTCATTGTGTTTAACATTCATATGAATTTTGGACAAAGTGTTTGGATGTAAGTATTTTGGGTATGTCTAAAGGTTGGAATGGATTAATTTTTAAATTGGATGCAATTGTTATGGTTATTTTTGTATTTTTATAAAAAGGACAATCAAGAGGTCAGGCAACTACTAGTCATGTTCGGCAAGGCCACGAGACTTGAACCCACAACCGAAGAGTGACAAGGGTGCATCACCTATGACTAGACTACGTGACATATTGGTTTTTAAAATTTACACTTTTTTGATAGTCTGATAAATGAATTATAAATTCATTATTTTTGGAACCCTATAGAATTATGATAAATAGATTTTTTTTAAATATTTTGGAGGGAAATATGAGTTTTTGGTAGGAATTATGTGAAGGATAAAACTCTACTTGTCATGTATATATATATATAAAGTTTTCTTCCTCTTATTAAGACTAAATTTTATTAACCCAATTTCCGATGTTGGTTTTCCCACAAAGTTATTTTCTATTTTCAACCTTTTATTTTCAATGAACAATTTCAAATTGTGAGGACACAATTTATTGAAGGAGGGAAGAATGTAACACCCCAAAATTTCATAGTATATTATTTCATCAAAGTAATTCAATAACTTGCACAACACGCAACACCAAGTTCGAGCGCACCACGATGTACCAATCTTGCCATTCAAAAGTGGTTATGAATAACATTAACTTACTTTTTAAATTTATACAATCCATATAATTTAAACATCCATATTATGTGTTTCTTAGACATAATATAAGAAAGAATTCAATTTTTAGATAACAGTAGTATTTTTCAGAAAATTCAATTTTACCGCCTTTTGAGCACGAACCCTTTTTAAATCCTGTATTTGACACTTTTATATATTCAATTTGACAAAATAAAATTCTTCTTTAGAATCGGGAGATACAAATTTACTTTTGATAAATTTTTGTTATTTCTCTGATATCTTTCATATTTTGGTAAATAGTGAAAAATACTATATTTTAATTAAAAACAACATTTTTAATCTAAATAATTTTGAGTGTTAATTTTTTCGGTTAATTTTTTTTGAATTATAATTAGATTATATTTTTATAATTTAATATAATTTAGGTAATTATAATTAATTTCACTTTGAAATTGGACATAAACAAGTGTCAATCTTTTAATACATATTGTTGCTTAAATACATGCTATTTATTTTGACTATGGGAATTAATTTTAAATTAATTAATGGAACTAATATGTTTTGAATTTGGTAAAATAGAAATCATTTTTGAATTCATAATATAAAATATATCTTAGCCTGATGTTTTGATATTTTTTTGAGAGACTTCAATTTTAGATGAATACTGAAAAATATTGAGTTCTTAGTTAAACCCAACTTTTTATTTAAATAATTATTTATTTAATTATAATTTATTTTAGGTCAAAATAGTTACATAATACATTTATATGTTCAAAATAATTCATTTGAGACATTTTATATGATGTTTAGATATATAAAAATTTTATTGAACTTTTTACGGTCTTTTTCCCACCTCCTAGGAGCATCTGAAAATTTTCATAAAACATAATTTTACCGCTTCTGTGAATTTAATTTAAAAAATCAGAGAGACACAGATGATATTAGTAAGAAAAATTTGGTTCAATAAGATAAAAATAATTTCTTGTGAGTAGTACCTTTATACATTTATTTACCACGGTTAAAAATAAATAGGGTAATTAAGGGTTAAAATGATATTATTTTTACCCAAACACATTTACTAATTCTATTGGAGTAGTGTAATTCTACCAAAAACAACATTAGAAATAAAATATGATCCTTTAGGTCCACTTGGATTTGATTAGGACATTTATTATTATTTAATACAATGAATAGTTAAATGATTTAAAATGAATGTTTAATAACTAAAACATTTTTAATTTATGGTTATACATAAGATAAATCTGACTATAAATATTCAATATAAATCTAGAAATATTTCCTACATAATGGTATTTTATTTATAATTTTTAGATATTAAATAATTAAATTTATTTAAGAGACAATGATGATGGAGTGATTACCGTATTAATGAAAGATGAAAATAGACATTATAAATATCTAAATAAATGTAATTTGAGAATTTTTATAAATTCCACTAATTGTATAGGTTATTATTACATTTTATGGTTAGTTAAATCAATTGTATTCGAAGTAATCATGCAATTATCATTTTAACAAAAAAACATATACCAAATAGTGTCAAAATTGACATAAAATAGTTTTTAGGACAAATATTATATTATTAATTGATATAATAGTCATACAAATTTAATCACCAGACAAAAGACTTATATAATAATATATATGACATTAGTGAACCAATTGGGGCTCTATTGGCATTTTATAGTACTTTTATTAACAATATAATATAAAAATATAAAGATACATGGTTAATGTCAAACTATTTAACTAAGAGTCAAATATATATATTGAGGTTAATATGGTGACCTAAACTTGTATAAAACTTTTTGGGTGAGTGGTGTTTCACCCATACCCTCCTTAGACTTTAAATAATTCATTTTGAATCTATTAGAAACCGAAAATGAATTTATTATAAAATAATAATTTAAGATTTTTCTAAGGTTCCCCCCACCCCTCATATAAAAGGGCACTTCCACTTATCTAAAATTAACACCTCCAAAGCCATTTGTCTCAACCAACCCCTACCCAAATATCCTCCCAAATATACTACCGTAATCTTAGAGGACTTCCTTTGGTCTGAAATCCAACCTATGGAGTCCTTTTGATCAAATCAAAAGGAAGAACCCGAAGAAGAGGTAATGAATTCACCACCTTCTTTCAAGTTATCTTATTCTTCCACTTACTCTTTCTTTTTTTGTTTCCATTGAAAAATAATAAATCTAGTATATTATATATACAGTGATGTTATTATAAATATGGCACAACTATATTCACTATTCTACCCATATTATGAATTATAATGTCACCATTCGTGCATACGTATGGCTTACCATCTCCACGTCGTGGTGTAATTTGTAATTCAACACTATATTATTTTAATTGATATAATGATGATTAATATGTATATAAATAATGAAAATAACATTATAATGTATCTGTAAAATTATTATAGCATCCAATTCCACACCTTTATGGAAATGATATTGTCTCTTGTGCCTACGTACGGATTAATGTATCCACGACGCGATGAGATTAATTTCCATGTTCACCATTGATCGATGATTATAAAAATATATATTACTAATAAGTATTTAATATGTATCATAATAATAGTACTAGAGATATATATATATATATATATACTAACATATATCTTACTCACTTATTTCCATTCAGTACGATAGGAAAACAGAAACATCGTTTATGCATACATACGGACTACCGTCTCCATAAACAGTGTTTTCCATTTCAAATTTATGTCTATTATGCATATATATATTCTGAATATATATGGTATATAAGGAATGTTTTATATTCAGGATATATTTAATTATTTATCTAAGTGATAAAATCAAGATTAACAATTTAAAACACGTACGATAAAGAAAGAGATTATTACCAGAAATGTTAATTTAACATGGAAATTAATATTAAATGGGTAGTATGAAAACATAAATGAATCATTTATGATATCATAATTATTAATATATTTCTGGTATAATTTAATAAAATACTATTGCCTTCGTATAGGAGGTTAAAAGTTCCCTCTAATAAAGGAAAGTGCAAGGTAAGTGTTTTCTTATCTCACTTTTAATTTCATGAAATTTCCATTGTTTACCACTTATTTATTGAGTGTGGTGTATTTTGTACAGCCATTTGATATATATTATCATGATTCAATTAATATTCATAATATTCTCTGATTCATTTGGTGGTTATTGACTATTTTTCAAATGACTTGATTGATTACAACTAGGTAACAATTAATTTCACAATCCATTTATCATCCAATCTTGTTTATACGTAATTATCAACTAAGACCACTTTATCATCCAAAAACATGTTTGTTAAAAAATTATTTCAAAGAATTATTACTATTTTATAGACTATGGGTTAATGTCATTTATACCCTTCTTTGAATTTTATAAGATGTTTATAAAGGAATCTATACGTCATTTTCCAAACAAGGTACTTTATGACCTTTTCTACAAAATTTAGGTAAGAATGATTTTTTAACTTATATGTTGGTGCAGCTTTTTTCTACCATTATAACATTGTCGATGCTTCCTTTAAAAGATTATAAGAATATTTTCAAAATAAAGGTTTTATTTATAATTATTTCACTCTTAAATGATTTCAAAATAGAAATATATATTTCTCTAAAAAAAGGATATGATTTCATCTATGTCTACATCCATTGATGGATTTTACGTTTATTTGATGTTGATTTATTATGATACAAAACATCCATATTTTATTGAATTTTTTGTGTTATTTTTTACTATGGATGTTCTATTCTTATACCATTCATATTTTATGGTTAAAGTATTGGAATGTTTTATTCTAGTTTTAATATGAATGATTATGTTGTATTTCAACCTTTTCTTATGATTAATGTATTGAACTTGTATGTTCCCGGTTGTGGACCAGTAAAAGTAAGCCCTCTCGGATGGGGTCCGATTACAGCAGACCCTCCAGGTTGGAGTCTGGTTATAGAGGCTCTACGAGATGGATTTTGGTTTTAGAGGCTCTCCGGGATGGAATCTGGTAACATAGGTTCTCTGGGTTGGAGTCTGGTTACAGATTCTCTCCAGGATGGAGTCCGATTAAAGAGGCTCTCTATGTTTGGGTCCGCTTACAGTTAGCCCATAGGTCTTGGCATGAGGCCTTGACACCAAAATTAAATTCTGGTATTATACATTCCCTTATTGTGAAAATAATATTGATGGTTCATGTGGTCATTCGACTAGTAGAATATACATGATTGTGTTTTATTTTGTCAGTATTTACTCAGCACATATTCCTGCCATAAAATTATTCATGTTTTATATTGGAAAAGGAATGTAGTTTCAATTATTCACCATGCTTAATATTTATGTTATCTTCTGCTGTATTTCATACCCTTACTAAGTGTTTGAAGTCACCTATTTCTATGTTTAAATTTTCCCAGGAATCCAAGAAGTGTATTGTGATTGATATGTAGGGTTAAGATTAGGAAATAATGGCATTCATAATGGATTATTCATGTTGTTTTGTATGTTATAAAGTGTAATGTAACATTCATGTATGTAATCTATTTTCCAAGACTTCTAACCTGATCGGTACTTCAGGAATTGATTCCTTGTAATCATGCCAATGCAGCAAAATAATGCACCGACTCTGGGTAACTGGGTTTCAGGTGTTACATAAATGATACAAATTATTAAAATATGGTAATCTGGATGTAGAAACCCCATCATCAAATCAAATTAGAAAAAATATTGTGATATTTTATCCCTAATCACTTATATTAACCCATCATTTATAATTGTTAATCTATATCATGGAAACAAAATTTTTTCCATGGTAACTATCCCTTTTAAGGAAAAATTAAGTTAGAAATATTATATGTTATCAGTTATTATCAAAAAAATGAATGAATCCACTCTATAATATTTAATATTTATAGGTAGAAGACGTCCATTTTGAAAATCAGTGTTTAGATTTTCCCGAAACCATTATTTAATTGAATTTTCAATTATAAAATGAAATTTAATCCCATTATTATCATATTAAAAACATTTAGAGGAATTATAAAACTTATAACTAAATATAATATCTATATAATTAATTAAATTCATTTAGTTATAAATATTAATCCATTTTAATTAAATAAAAAATATTTTCACACATAAAAAATTCAGAGAAGCAAGATTATTTAATAGAAAATGGTTTTATTTTGATGTATAATCATTAGAAAACAAATGAATTAATTTTATAAATTTATAAGAATAAATTTTAAAAATTCAGTAACTCAAAATCATTCTCTCTTTGTATCATCCCATCTTTGATGCCATTAAACATGTTCCATATGTTGGTTTCCCAAAAGGCCTCATGTTCACCTCTTGTTATATAGAAGGATGCAGACTAGAGGTGTGGGTATAAAGAGAGCACAATGTGGATAAAATACCCTAATATTAGGGTAAACATAAAAAGACTAGATATCATCCATGGAACAATATATATAGTAGATAAGAAGTAAAAACTAGAATAGAACGTGTTGTTATAATGAATAAAATCTATAAAAGGCTAATTATCAGTGTCATAAGTATAACATTGTTCACCCACAGGTCCAATCATACATGCTAGAATAAATAAAGGAAATTAATATAATAGTACAAGGCTCAACTATTAACTCTGATCCAGACCACAAACCTGTTCTTCAAACACTATCAAATTGCATCATCCTGATAATACAAATCAACACAAGCATCTTTCATCAATCAGGCAACTATGGGATATAACCATATCCACAATGCATAAATTCTAAACATGAAAAGAATACATTAGGTCTGGACACACACATTTTTTAACATATAGGGGTTACAAAAAATATCATTAGGCCACCCCTTCGACGAACCCATAAATATGCTTTCATAAGTGCATGCTCAAGCAATATACTCGTCCTAGATTCTACATAACTGTAATAATAATTAAATAAATCGAATAACATTAAACCAAATTAAATCTATAGGATTTTGATCCCAGTCTACTAAAAAATTTTCCATCATGTATATGTATATTTATATGTGTATATATATATATTAAAATAAATATATATCCATAAATTTTTATATTCATTATTATGTAGAGAGGAGTAAAATAAATCTATAAAAATTAATCCTTGGGTCTATAATCTAGATCATCATGGAATCCTATGAAAAGGTAATTGAATTAGATGTTATACCACTCATGTTTTGTATCATTTTTGTTGATCTCAGGGTCTATGATCGAAACCTACTATACCTTCTTCACTCCAAGATGAAGTTGTCTCTGAGCAATCTATGTTGTCATAGGGGGTACATGTCATAAATATGGGTTCACCCATACATGCCTCCTATAACTATAATAAATCATACCATATAGTGTTATAAAGTCATGTTAATGTTGAATTAACTATAATTAATTAAACTCAATCCATGTGTAATGTAGTTTGATGTTTGATTCCAAGGTCTTGATTCATAGGAAATCATTACATTTCTGCTTGGATAGTCCCTAAGGGCCTCAACATTAAGTGTTCTATAAGGGATGATCTTTTAGATCCAAATACATTCTAAAAATCCATTAATATAAATGGATAAATAGAAAATTCCCATGGAATTACCTTTGGGTGACGTAGTAAAGGTGCATCCACCCAATCCATGGGAGCATCATAAGCGACATTCAAGGAGAGCATAATCATTTATCAGTTATATTAGAAAATTGGTGTGGATAATCATGTAAAAGTGTCCAAATGAATGATTAGGAGATCCATGTTTATAATTTTACCATGTAAGTCTCGAACACTCGATCCCATGAAGTTCCTTTGAGCTTCCCAAATATATTCATCATGTATTCTAACCATACAAATCCCAAAATTGTTTATAAGAATCCCAATGATTAAGCAATAATAGTATGGTTCATAACCCAAATCCTAGGAAATATGTTTCTGTCTCATAGTGTTATTGAAAAATTCTTCATTTGAGGATCAAAAAACACCAACCATGAAGAACCATTGCTAATGATCGATGCATTAACCATGAATAATTGAATTTGTAAAAAGTGTGATGGTGGTTGAATGGATAATCTACCACTTTAATCACAACCCCTTTGGATTACAAGTTCAACATAGATTCTATAGCAACACCTACTACTATCATTACCCAATCCTCTAATATCTAAACTGAAATCCGACATTTGAGGCAGTTTATTAATAAAAAAATAATGTTTTTTTAAATAATTTTTTTAAATAATTTATCGGTGGTTTATTAAAACACACCGCTAAACCATTTATGTTTTTCAGAAACCCGACACTTCTCCCTCAACCCCTCAACCCCCCCCCCCCCCCCCCGATGCCACCAACCAATATTACCCCTCGAATCCCTAGCAGTTCTCTCCCTCGCCACCCCTCACTGTTAGTCCCTACCCTCACCGCCCTTCGCCACCAGTCCTAACCCGCACTACACCTTACTATATGTCTCTATGTAGCCGCTTGCCCCCCCCCCCCCTTGTACTTGTCCTGAGCCTTCTTCTCATGACCCCTCACTGTGGGTCCTGACCTAGCCCCTCACCACCTATCACAAACTAGCCCATTTCCACCTATACCGATTTTAGCCACATAAAACCCCTCTCGTTAAGGTACTATTTGTGTTTGTTATAAATTAATTTATACATTAGAAGTTGGTTCTCTAAGTATTTGTGTGGATCATGATATGTTCAGCATATTGACTCTTATTTCTATTGTATTTTCATAGATTAAATGAGGTATTATTAATTACATTATTATTTTTTCCCAAATTTATAGATTATTGTTATTCATATGTTATTCATTTTTTATAATAATCAGCTAAGAAGAAGAGGTGGTTGGATTAGTAATCTGAAATCTTATGTGTTATGTGGTTATTATATTTAAATGTATATTGGAGGAGAGAAATTTTCTTTACCTAAAAATTATACACAATAAGAATATATCTAATTAGTCATTCAAAATTGAACCTCCTAAATTATTCTTGTTTACTTTTGTATTGTTAAAATATATCTTCAATGAATGACTATAAATATCTTTAAGTAGCAAGTGAGAAATTGATCAAGTCAAAAAAATAATTTCACTTGGTCTAAGGAAAATTATGTTTTTGGTACCATGTACCTCATTATAGTTACCATATTTTTATAATTACTGTGATTTTATGAACTCATGTAGTCATCTTTAGAGTGATTCTTTTATCAACTAAACACTTCATTAGCATGTCCCACGACATCATGATCATTTTCAACATATTTTTCAATTTTGGCATCGAAGATGTTAATTGATAGATAATACACATCATTGATCATTTACCAATCATCATGAGATGAGCAATGTTTCCCATGTAACACCATACCATTAACAATATATCTATTCAAAACCATTGGAAACTAACTTGGTAAATGGTGTCTTCATCCATACATGAAATGGAAATCCAAGATTTTAAAATAAATAATATTAATAAAAAATAGATATACATAAAAAAGTGAAAATTTGAATAACACATCATTTGTCATCATCAATCCAAAAATTCCTTAGATAAAACAAATGTGTCAAAATGTATCCATTAATTAAAAAATGTTTATGAGAGTATCTTAATTTTTTTGATAATCATGTTATTCCTCTAATCAAATATTGGAATTTAATTGTGATACTTTTTTCAATAATTTTTTAAATTAATATTTTTATTAAATATATATTTCAACATATATTTTTCCACTTCGGTTTCTTAATGGGGTTTAAATGAAAAGTGTGACTCTTTTACACATCATTTTCCTCAAAAATGGACTTTATAGATTTAAACTATCATTTTTAAAACGAATCATTATTAACCTTATGTATTTATATAGGAAAATCTTACTTAACATATTCATATTTTTTCAAGAACTATATCTGAATCTCTGTTTCAATTTTTTAATAGTTTTTTGTTTTAATTTTTCCTATTAATGTATAGGTAAATAGTGACATATATTAATAAAATATGCACTACATTACCGAGGAACACACAACATTATGCTAATGGTTTGGAGGAGTTTTTAGATTTTATAATTTATAATCGATCTGTTGATGCGAAAATAAGATTTACATGTCCTAAATGTAAATTTAAAATATAGTTGAAGAGAGATGAATTTTATAAACACTTATTATTGGAGAAATTCCCAACTTGAGATTTTTGTTGGATTTGGAACGGAGAATCAAAATTTACAGAAATGTGGAGCACTGATGTCAATCTATAATGTGAGATCCCAAAATAGTCAAAAATGGAAAATTAAATGTTAAACCTAATAAATGATTCATTTGACATTGAATGATACTGACATAAACATCAAAACATATCAAAACAACTAGTTAAGGGTGATAAAAAAATAAATGTTTCGAGTGATGCTTTTGAGATTATAGGACAACCAGATAAAGATTGTATCATATCATTGGATCCCCCTATTGATTATGTGGAAACTAATGTAATAGAAAAATTCCCTGAAAAGATAGTTGCATTTGCAGGTTAACTTGATGGTTGAAATCAAGAGTTTTATATTGGTAGTTTGAAATAATTAAAACATTTTTTCGGCTGAGGTTATACAATATTAAATACCAATGTGGAATTACAAATAAAACAATTTCCATGATATTAGAATTGTTGTGTGATGAATTTTTAGAATCAAATAACCATAATACTATTTGTGATATGAAAAAACCTGTCAACATTCTTGTTCTAAATTTTAAAAAATACATGTGTGTCCTAATGATTGTATGCTTTATTGGGGAAAGGATTCAAGTAGATAGGACTGAAAAATGTTCTACTTTTAGATGGATGACAATGGGAGATGTTGGATGTCTGAATTAATATAATTCTATAAATAAGAAAAAAAGGGACACTCCTACATAGGTTTTCATTACTTTACTTTAAACCCATGATTGATAATATTGTTCATGTCCTCGAAAACCACTGAACAGGTGAAGTGAATTTATGTATTTAGTAACAATGATGGGCTAATTCAACATCTAAGAGATTCCATATCAAGGAATAAATTTTATTAGTTACATTTAAATTTATAATTTGATACTAGTAATGTTCATCAGGATTAGATTCTGATCAATTTATCACATTTGGTACTTTGAGTACAAGTTATAGATTTTTTCTAGTTTTGATGATCCCTTACAATCTGCCTCTGTGAATGTGAATGAATCAAATATTTTTTCATCATTTTAATGATTATTCCTAAAACAAATCGCTAGAAATTATATTTATGTGTAATTTCATCTTTTAATTGAATAAATACAGGAGTTATGGAGAAATGGTGTTGAGACATATGATACATATTCTATAACATTGTTCAAAAGACAAGATTCTCTAATGTGAAACATTAGTGACATCCATAGACAAGGAAATTTATATGATGGGAAAAAATATAAGGGTTTGGATTTTCTTATTTGTAACTTTGTTTTTGAGCTCAAATGGCTACATTACTGTAGAAAATAGTTCTTCTTGTGTCATCGATGATTTTTTGACGCATCTCATAGATTTTGGATGAAAAAGTCACAATTCAATGGATTCATTAATCGTAGACAACCTCCGTTGATGTTAACATGTTCTGAAATATTGGTACAACATAAAAATAATGAAATAAAATTAGGTATGGTGATTCATTTGAATGATATGTGGAAACAAGTTTGATGTACATCATCAAGTGAAATCAGAAGGCAACAATGGAAGAAAAAAGGTATACTCTTAAAACATCCATATTAGTAATTTCATTTTTTGTAGTATAAGTTTTATGTGATGCATATTGAGAATAATGATTGTGCTAATTTGATCTTCACACTGCTTAATGGTTATGGAATGACGAAGGATTGGATCAATACTAATAAATTCATATAAGTAATTAACATAAAGCATGATCTCGGTCTAGATGAGAATGGAATGTATGCTTTAAAAATGTTTGCAATTAAAAATCAGGATTAATATATATTCATTAGAATTTAAAATCATTAAAAGGTATCTTATGGGTATTGAAATATCATCTCAAGGTTTTTTGACTTAATAAATCATTGGTTACAATTATTAAAAATCAGTGATTCAAATATTTTGCTAAAATAGTTGCAAATATTGGCATTGCATACATTATTACCTGAAATGGTTACTATTATAGTACTCTAATTCTGCACATTTTTTAGAAACAGATATGATAAAAATCTATATCCATTTGATCTCGAAAACATACATGACATATTTGTATTATCAATTTGGACAAAAGGGACGATCTTTCTTCTATTGTTTTTACTGTCATGATGCATTTAACTATGCATTTGGTTGAGGAAGCTAAATTTGGAGGCCCCATACATTATCATTGGATGTATCCAATTGAGAGGTCCATAATTATATGACTTTCATTTCAATAAAAATTTCATGTAACTTCCTTAAATATATAATTAAATTTCTTTTTTTAATTTAATAGATATCCTAGGAAAATGAATTCATACATGAAAAATAATGCTCAACCTAAAGGCCTTATTTTTGAAGTCTTTTTTGCATATGAATTTCTGACAATTTTTTCTATATACATGGATAATAATGAGACAAGATTCAATCATTTGAAATGTTGTGAAGACACATCTAATCATTTTATAATACATTAGAATTGAAAAATATTTCATGATATTGGTCGATCCGTTGGGAGGAGCGCAAATGTTACACAAACAAAAATGGAATTATTACATGAACATAGATATCTGCATGTAAATAATGAAATTTTAGATCTATTTATTAAATAGTTTTGGATAAAAAAATTTGATGAGTGAAATGATTAACATGTAATTAAGAAGATATAACAAAATGTGGAAATAAAGAGGTTGTTGAATGGTTTTCATAATGTGTATGTTCATAAATATAGCAATTAAAATAGATATTTAGTTTGTACAAATATTTTTAATATAACAATGTATATTACATTATTTAGGTCACGAATACTGATACAGAAGTAGAGTTTTAAGAAGATTTGATGTTTTTATCTCAAGGTCCTCTAAAAAATCTATGATGTTTAACACTTAAAACGTGAATTTATTTAGTTTCCTTACTATTGATAGGGAAGAGGGTTTGGAAACACAAAATAGTGGAATATTTATATTTACTAATGTGGGATACTATGGAATATTGACTAATTTATCAAATTACACTACAATATTAATTTTTCAGTTTTTTGATTCAATGAATTGGGTTGATATTATTTGGGGTGATAAAAGTGATTCCTTGCAATTTACTTCTTTGAACTTCTATTACATGACACATATTTGTGATTGTGAGCTACCTGATAGGAAAATATTATCATCATAGGAGGAAATGTTATATTATGTTAGAGTTTTCCTGGATGAAGGTTGGAGTGTATTTTCTCAAAAACAACAAAGAGACATGTTTTTTATGGGTGATTATGTGGAAGATTTTACCTTTGACATTGAATCCCATCAACAAAAATATTTAAAATTATTTGACAATAATGATACAGAATATATTAGTCTTATAAGGGTGAATGAAATATATGTAGTAATTATGTAGTAGAAAACTTACATGATTGAAGGGTAAACTGATTTTCATTGCAGTTATCCATTCATTTATCAAAAGGTGAAGACATTTGGGTATTCATTAATTTTCATTGTTATGTTTATTTTTTAGTACCATGCATATATTATCATTTCTATTTTATTTGGAATTAATTTTTGAAATATATGTTTTGACATTAATGTTTTTTTTATTAAATTAGTGGAATTCCAGAAAAGAATTGATATACTGACTCCATTTGACTCTCAATCGACGTTCCATTGACCATAGTGACAGATGATGGTACTTCTTTCTCCATCCCTACAACATTTGAGGCACGATAATTTACACTTCACCCCACATTCCATCTCTCACACCCTCCTTTACCATCCCTTAAATAGATCATTCGATACCTTCCCATCCAGTAGCCACAGTAGTGGGGGAGTTAGGTTCCCCTCCTAGTTGTTTAGATGTATATTGGAGGCTGAATTTTATAGGTAAATTTTTTAGTATGAATAAGTGTTTTGTAAATTTTTATACTATCAAATTTATTTTCATAAAATATGGAAACAATGCTACTATTGAAAAAAATATGAAATGTTACGATGTATGTAATATGACTAGATTAATGATTGTTGTTCCATTGTATTCCAATTGTTCCATATAGATGACTTTTTGTGATTACTTGTCAATAACACAGAGCAGCTGGTGGTGGAGTCGGTTACCCTTCCCATTACAAATGATGATTAGAGGCATCTACCTTTATCATGTAAGAATGGTGTTTTTATTCAAAAATAATGATAAATTTAATAGATTATGTAGTAATTGAATGTCATTATGTTATTTAATGATAACATTTTCAAAACTAATCTTTGTGTATAGATATATTTTCCACTTTAACATTGCGGATATGCTAGCATGAAAGTGGACATTAAAAAATTTGGGCCATAAATGGAATGATTTTAAATAGATATTATGGAATGAATTCAATGATACATCATTGAGTGTCATATAAAATGTATGATAAAGTACCCAATTGGGTACCTAGAGAGAAATTTTATGTGTTTATTGATATGAATTGTGATGAGAATCACATGGAATTTAAATATATATTTTTATATTAACATCATTTTACATTTATACGTGTATAAAAAATGGAGATGATATTCCATAAATTACTATTAAATTACATTATATTTATTTTAGGATATTTCATTTAATAATGCATGGAGTTGGGCTAATAAAATCATCCCTCGCACTACATGGTCAAATATTTTCCATAGAAGTCGATAAACATTAGTAATAATTTCATTTGATTAAATATTTGTAATAAAATATTATCTATTTAGTATATTAAAATGTTTATTTATATTGTATTAATATCTTCATAGAGTTTAGGGCACCAAAAATACCTAATAGATGTGTGGTTGGTTGTTCATAAAAAATATGATGGGAGTTTTGTTAATGTCTCTACCTAAAAAGTTAGGGTACGAATTCATTTTTCATTATAATAACATATTATCATTTGTAAATATGATAATATATATTTCTTCTAATATTAATGATATTTTAGATAAAGAAAATAATTAAAGTACTATGGAATTCCAATCCCATACAGTCCTATTCAGTCTCCCTGGATGATCTACTTGGTAAGGTCCTTCGGAGGGAGCATCCTGGTCGACTAGGTGGGACGGGTTTGGAACCATTACCATCTGAGGTCTATGTGAGGCCACCATGAATTCAGCTACATCTACTCCTAGTTTTAGTTACTACCTACCCCATGATGCTCAGAGAAATATTTTTTGTATGCAAAACAAAATTCAGGAATAGGTGTCTCAGATATCCATAATGTAGAAACTATTGATTGATTAATACCAGAAGATGAATGGCTCTATCCTCAGTTGTATATCATTTATGACTTGTGGTGAGTAGGTAAATCATACAATTTCAAAATAATTTAGTTCAAAAATATTAAATAGTTCTATGTTTAATGATAAATATATAACATTGTTCACTTTTCAAAATAATTGTCTTACAGTTTCCATTAGGAGAGAGTAAAGAGAGATATAAAGAGGGTAATGAGCAGTATTCATCATCACATAGTAATTAGATACATTTTTTTATGTTTGAGGAAAATATCTAAGGATAGGACTTTCTCATTTATCATATATTGCATGGAGTATTCATATAACATTTTCATGACCTAATAATTTCATTATTTTTGATGTTTCAAGAGGCGAAAAACCTTTCAGGTATACAGTTATAGTTATCCATTCATAGAAATATTGGATTGAATATGATTAAGATAAATACCTTACATTGGTCTTCATTGTATTTCGTTAAAACCATATTATATGATATTTAGACATTATAAATAATCCATTTCGTAATCTAGTATTGTAATACTCATGTAGCATTTATTTCTTGTTAGAATCCCACAATGTAATTGTGAATCATTATGTTTATAAATGTTTTCCTAATATTAAAATTTTCATTCATATTTTACTTAAAACATATATGTGTGCCTGTTTTTCTTTCAAATAGTTATTGGTTATAGTTTTTATTTCCCAAAACCCTATCATCATTTATGTTTCCCCATCCTATTAAGCTGTAACAACTCATTTTTTGACATCAATATCATGACATCACTATTAATGATGCATATCCTTAATCATTCTTCCTCTCGAAGCCTTCCATGTCCTCCCAAATTCCCAGGGACTCTGAGGGTTTCACCATAATAATCTCTCCCCATGCCACCTCCCTACTATTTCTACTACAACAACTATCATTCTAGATGTCACACCGTCGTCCATCCAATGACACTCCCTTCAAAAATCCATAATTTAAACATGACTCCAACCTTATCTGATAAATTTTAGATCAATGGTATATGATTATTTTTATGTTTTAATACTTTAATTACTATTTTTTGAGTGTGAATTTGTGTTTTGTTATTCACTTATAATATTTTATTATTATTCTTCATTTGTAAATATAAATTTATTTATAATTGGTGTTATTTTGAATTCTAATTAGGGTTTTCTTTTTTGTTTTTAAATATGTATAATTATATTTATGAATATAAACACCATGATAAATATAAATTCATAATTTTCTATATAGATGTTTTTTATGATTAAACTTATACATACACTTTTTATTACTTATACACACATTGATGAGTTATATAATATATTTTATTATACTATATAATTTTTATGTAAGTTATTGAGCCAATGTTCAATAATGAGGATTATTGAACCCATAGTGGAAGGAGTGAGGATTAGATACAGTAGATATGATTGGTGTGTTTTAATTTTTTTTTTCAACATGTAAATCAAGTGTAAAATTATGAGTTTCGTGGTTATTTATTTTTTGTGATGTTTATTCGATGGTTTTTTGAATGATTAAGAGAACATGAAAGAATATGATTAGTTAAATGTAATAATTTACTTATTTAATTTGATTTTGTTGTTTAAAATATAGATAAACATAGTAGAAGAGAGTATATATATAGAATATATACATTTAGTTGAATATTCATTTAGATTATCCATATGGGAGAGAATGAGAAAAAATAAGGGAGGAAAATAAGTTATTGTGATCGTGTATTGTTCATACTAATTTGATAATGAATTTTATAATATTCAAGAAAAAAATAAGAATAATAATGAAACAAAATCAATAAGTTCCTAGAAATCCAATTTGTGGTATGTTATAACTCGTAGGGGATGAATCAATGTTGATGTCTTTTTATCAAATTGAAATCATTTTAAACCCTATCCTTTTATATCTTTACATGTTAAGGTGAACAAATTGCTCACTCTATTTTATCAACATCATATATTCATACAAAAAATTTAAACACACACCAACATAAGTGTCCCCATTGATTTTCAAGGTTATCCTACAAAAATGAGAAGGAAAATCCATTGTGTGGTATGGATTCATCTGATATTACACCACCACTAGTATCAACCTATTATAAAAAGTGAGCATGGTCTATCCTTGATCAAATATTACATCATTCCTAACAATGATTTATTACATCTCACACTCTTTCAATATCTCACTGGCCCTTTTTTCTGCCATCCTAAAAGATTAAAATAGTGTTTTCTAATAATAATAAATATATCAGTAGAATATACAATTCCTTTACATTGATTTTACAAATTCTAGTTTTCCTTACATACTTTCACTATAAAAATAAAGTTATTCACATATTTTGAAAAACAAATGACCAAAAACTCTTCTTCTTTATATTCTTTACAAAATAAATAAATGAGTTTCAACTATCACTTATTCTTCTTATGTACCTTTCAAAATTCAAGATTCTAATTTTTCTGAATATTTAACTATAAACCCTATTTCGTATTTATCTTTCCATACAACACAATGCTTCTTCAAATAATGCAATAATAATTTCATTTTTCTTCCCTTTATATCCTCTACATCATTGAAAAATGAAAATGTAACACGTTATTGTTATTAATATTTCATACTTGTTGCAAGACCAACTTCTATATTGTATCTGAATTTTGAATTCAAATTCAATATTCCAAATTATGTTAATCACTTATCAAATTATATAAATTTTTTTCAAACAATTGGATCTTATTAGACCTCAATGTCATCATTCATGATGTTAAATTACATCATATATAGATTATGAGGGGACCTATAGTCCAAATTGAGAAATGTCTTTAGATCCTCTCTAAATAAGAATTATCCTTTTGAACATAGCTGGAACCATAATGGGTTGGAACCTATTTTGGAACAATTTCTCTGAACTATGATTGGATTTTCACTTATAAAAGATGTTAAATGGCATCAATAAATGGAATTTGGTTTTTGAATGGTTTTTTATACATTTTAGATATTTTATAAAATTTCAAGGGTGGTTTTCATTGAGAAAAATACTTATTTGTATGGTTTTATACAAAATATGGTATTAATAGCATGGATTTTTGTGTTTTTCCTTGTTTTAGAGGTGTGCTGTTGTTTTATTATGTAAAATATACATATCCATGATATATTTCGTTAGCAATAGATTTTATGTGTGCACACATTGGGTAATATGTTCGCTGTAAATGTTTTTAGGGTACTGGGGATATAAAATCTATAGCTTGTTTTTTTTGTAAATCAGCATATATCAGCAATTTTAAGAGCTTTATATGTTTATAGTTTTTATCAATGGCTGTTAAAACTGATGATAAAAATGAAAACAAATTGTTTAGATGTTGTTAAAACCTCCACTAAATCTATACCATATTTCCCAACTTAAAAGCACCACAAAATATGAGAAAACTTCTGTTAAATATATTGTCTATGACACTTCCTAAAAACCACTGCCAAAAGGGAGAAATCGCCACGTATTAGATGCTAACACCAGTTTCAGTGTCTGTTTTATGAAACTATCATAGAAGCATATCACAGTGGTTCAAACGACCACCAAATTAAAAAAAACTATCATTATTTTGTGATATACTTGTTATAAATGCACTAACACAAAGTTGGTCCACATTTGGGCTGTCTACTATGTCCCTTAAATGAAAAAACTACGGATCAGTCATAAATTAGATCCTCAAAGGCTAAGAAAATAGATATAATATGAACTGTGATGTAAAATGGGCGTACACAAGTTAAATGACATGTACGTCAAAACCACATTCCTAACCATGTACTTATATATGATCTGGCTCCCATCGGGTCTTGTTATGCACTTATACCTGGAATGGACACACTAGGGGTCATTCAATGTACTACTACAAAGCTATGTCAATCCATAAAGCATCTCTTACCAAGTACGCTAGAAATAATCCCATGTTCCCTTACACGATATCTTTTTACAAGTACCCTGGATACATTTCCATGTACTCTAAAATAGTTTGTACTGAAAGTACATGGTGTGTACATTCCAAAACTCATATTCATGGGGACTTAGCTACATGAATGTGTATAAGGCCATTTAGTAGTACACATTGTGACTTAACGTATATTTCATGTAATTTCTATACATACATCATCCATGAGTAGGAGGAACGAATGATATGTTTTCTCTAAACTATATGTCGTGTAAATGGATTTTCATGTACAAAAAACACTCCAAACAGCCATAAAACCCCCCCATTATTCCTTGATTTTCTATAGATCCACCCCATGGAGTCCAGAACAATCATAATAATGTGTTAAAACATAAAAAATGATAAACATATTAAAATTAATAGTAAAACCTAAAAACCACCTAATTTTGGGAGGAATCCACTAAATCTCCTCTCGTTTCGTTTATCCTCAACTATAACACAACAATTCAGCACAACTCGAGCTCTGTCAAATTACCTCTCGTATCCAATTTTGCACATTCTCTTTTTATATCTCTACCTCTCCCTCTCCACTCTAATTCAAGTTATGGATGAGGCCCCCTACCGGTGTATTTGGGAATCTAGGTAAGGAAAATAAAAGAACCTATGATAATTAAGAAAAAAAATTAACAAAATGAAAATAAATAAGAAAAATGAACCTAAGCAGACTCTTTTAAACATCACAACATTATACCCATCCTAGGAAAAACTTCCCATTTTGGACTCAATATTAAATATAAAATCATAATCTAACACTATTTTCAAAATTTATTGTCGAGCGAAAATGGGAGAATAATTTATATTTTAATTAATTAATTATTAAATTTCAGTTATTCCTTGAAAATTTTAATAGTTTATTATTACACAAAACTCCTTCAACACGGTAAATAAATAATTTGGTGATTAATATACTAGTTAAAATATTTATTATGTATAATATTCTTGGGGAAGATAACTATTTTATAGCTTGTAATCATCTAAAAGAATAAAGCCAATTTTTTTATCAAATTTCCAATCCAAAAAATCAATGTGTAACATCTTGAGATTTTAATATAAATTAACGTGTTCAATATCATACATGATATGTATCATCAAGTATAAAATAAAAACAAAATATTATTATTTAAATATGTTTATTATAACCTTTCCATCAAATTGGTAGGAATGAATAGTACTAATGACTTTATGAAATATATAATGGTTGTTTTAATTAATATATTAGTAATTAAATATTTGTAAATATGTAATTAATTTTTATTAAATTAATTTTATTATATTTTGGTAATTCTATTTTATTCGTCAAAAAATTTCATTAAAAATAATTTTTATTGTTTTTATTTACTAATAATAAAATTATTCCTCAAAATTTTAGAAAAAATATTTGAATAATTTAATTTGATTTTTTGGTTTCATATTGTCAAAATAATTTTTGAATATATTTTTTATTATTTTTCGAAAATATTGATTTTCAATGTAATAATGATAAATACTAGTTTTTATTATAAAATATATTCTATTTAAACAGTAAGAGTTTTAATTTGATTAGTTTTAAAGGTTCATTACATAAAGTCTATTTATATTAATTAATTACTATTTTTAATCCGTTTTATTATTTAATTTACTATATAAATATTATATTTTTATAAATATACATTTTTTCAAAATCCATTTTTCTATGTATTTTTATTGATTATTTTTAACAAAAATTCTACCAACTTTTTTGTTTTTGATTTTGAAAAATGGATTAAATATAATCAATAATATGTTACTAATTTAATAAATACGACCCTTTTATTTTAGGACAGTATAAATAAAATAATAATAATTTTTATTACCACAAATACAGGTATGTCTAATATTTTAGAGTAAAAATAATAAGATAAGGATTAGAAAATTAGCCAAACACATTTTCTAATTTTATTTTATGATTTACTATATAAAAAATCAATCATTAGATTGAATTTATGACCATTATAGTCACATTCTGGAAATTAAATTCCATATTTTATTTTACTTTTAGAAAAGTCAAACCTGTCACACTATAGTTAATAATAAGTAAAATATAATTTATGTATGTGCATCCCAAAGATATGTTAGTCAATATATATAATCTTTAAATATTATATACATATGTTCATCATGGTTAATTGATTTACATTTTTAGGGAATAAATAACTACATTAAAGGGTTACACAATGATGATGTTGTAATTATTAAATTAATGGAAAAGTAAAATAAATAATATTAAATATTTTAAAAATTGTAATAATATAAATTCAAGGTCATTCACGAATATTATATTTTAATATGACCTTTAATGGATATGATAAAATTGTTTTTTAATAGTTGATACTTTTTTTATGTTCTTAATGTCAAGGTAATAAATAGTTTTAAATATTAAAATAATAATATTTCATGAATTGTATATTTTATTAAATAATTAAAACCTTAAAAAATACTAAATAAGTTCACAAGGAGTAATATATAGTCTGAAATTTCAACCACTATTCATTTAAGAGCCATTTGGAATTTTGGAGCCATAGAATATACTTATTGTATTTTAATATTTTCTTTTGAAATACCTAACTTGCCCCTCACATCAATTTTTAATGGGCACCAATTCCACCAATTAATTTCACCGCATTGAGAATTATATCATTACTATACTCTTAAAAATAATATTCTCCACTTACCTAAAAACATTTTAGGTGTTTTAATCTCTCATAAATTCCAATTCCATATTCTTTAAGGGATTTTTCTAGCAGGTGATATTATAGAGGTAACTTTCTCAAACCATATATTTAAATTTCAATTATTATTCTACTATATCCTCACATAATTTATAATCATAATCATAATAAATCCATTATCTTGTATATAATATGATTTTATAATTATAATGGATTATATTTTGTACTCCACATTCTTCATCTCCTTTTATTCAATGAAACAAAACTGTTGTCCAAATTATGGCTATTTACCATCCCTATGGATAAAGATTTTTAATTTTCCACTATATCCTTCAATGATTGACATAAATAATTTTTATAGTTAAAACATATTTTAATATGTATATTAAAAATTATTTCATGTTCATGAAATAATGTATATAAAAATAATATTAAAAAAATGAAACTAGTTTGTGATGTTCAAAAAACCTAGCACAATAAACTAGAAATTTATCATTAATTTTTTATCAAATTAATCATCCCCATGTTATAAATAAAAATAGTTTGTGGTAATATTTTACTTTTTCTATATTGAATTAATAACATATAATTTCACTTATGTGGAATTATAAACTTTTTAACTGAAAACCAATAAATACAAACAAGGTAACCAACCTTGAAAACATGAAGTGAATGCTTAAATAAAGAGGAAATTAATTATTATAACTCATTAAAATTTCCATAAATTAGTTTAATAAAATGTTAATATATAAAATATATGTTGATGAGGTTATTAATTTTGTAATAATATAATCTAGTTATCTTATCATGTACCTTAATTGTTTGTTCATAATGCATTCAGACATAAGTTAAAAGACTATTTAACTAAAAATATTCTTTTCAAACGATTTAGAAAAATTGAAATATATCCCATTCTTATTCTGGTTTTTAAAATTGTTTTTATTAATATATTTTTACATACATGCGTGTTTTAAAAATTATATTTCTTAATTTCCCTAAAATATTGTCAATGAATAATATTTTTAAGGTTTCAGGTAAAGGATTATCCATTAAAAAATCTCGTTTTAATGATCCTCATTCATATTTTTTTAAACAATTCAAAATAAATGTTTTTTAACATGTACATAATGAATATAATATATTTATTTCGTACATATTTAATCATTTAACATTTCCTTTTCAATTTTTTATTGTTCATTTCAATTAATTTATTTTCATTATTATGTTAGTGAATTTATTATTTTAAAAGATATTTTTATAGGAAAATGATTTGTTGATAACCAAAAGTGTTTTGAACAATGGTTTAAAACAGTAATCAAGATTTTTCTTCCTTATTTTTTTCATTTTACATTATATTATGTTCTTGTTCTAAGATAGAACCATTTGAAACTGTATAGATTATACGAATGGTTTAGAAACATTATATATCATAGGTGAGCCCTGTATAGCTTATAAAAACTATTGATCCCCTTTGTAGCACACATATAACCACATAATATCATAACTGAAGGTTTTAACCCCATTATTGTTCATAAAAAATGAGTGATCCTAATATATCTTATATAATGGGTGATCCCCATTACATCTCTCCAATGCATTGGGTAAAGATTTTGTTCTTGGGAGAATTTTATTGGATTACTATCATATGATTATTACAATTATAAGGGTTCTATTAGGTTATTATAATTATGATGTCCCATGGAACCTACATGTTCTTTCTATGATTGATAATAAGTATTCACGTAAATCATTTTATTTCCAAAAGGTAATGTATTTATATTTTCATTATGTAAATAATTACTCTATTTTCAAATGAATGTCAATGTTTTTCGAGAAATGTGTTTTTGAAGCATTTTCCTGTTTTTCATAGATTTCATAGATGTTTTGAAAAAATATATTCATTTAAGATAAGGTTTTAATATTATATGGTAAAGGGGTGATATCAATGAGAAAATATGATAATTTTTATAAAGAAAAAGAACGTTTTTTAATGAGTTTTTTATTGTAAAAATATATAATATATATAATTTTAAATATCTAATATATTATTTAATATTTTAATTGTTTTTCCTAATTTAAATAACTATAAACTGCAAATATCATTGTAATTTAAAGTATGGAAATTCAAATTCAAAAAAACAAAAATATGCAATGTATAAGGTCGAGCCTTTGCAATTTTTCAGAAAGGAAGATTTTCGACAACATTGGATATGGGGAGTTTTATTGGGGAAAAATCAAACTAATAGAGTTTTATTTTTATCATCTAGGCAGATAAATACCATCAATAATTAACATGTTATACCATTGAAAATTTTCATACTTTTGATGATCAAAATTCAGAATTTTTTCAAGTATTATAAGTTAATTGTGATATTAAAATTCATATAAACATGGGAAATTGTAAAATGTATATATTTTAAAATAAAATAAATTTTCAGATATCATAAAAGATACATATAATGGATCATAACTGAACAATACAATATTTTTATATAAATATGACCATTATAAACTATCCATTAATTTTATAGGAATGGACACTACTAATGAAATTGTGAAATATATAATGATCATAATCATTTATAGTGTGTTAATTAATAATTTAAAATTAATTATTATATTCTAAGTAAATTAATTCTGATATATATTTAGTAATTCCAACATTTCTGCAAAAATATGTTTTTATTAAAAAATGATTTTTATAACTATTTATGTAAAAATAATATAACTACTTTCTGGATGATGAGAAAATTTATTAGAAAAAATTATCTTCACTGTCTGGTTTAACATTCCAAACTAATGTTATAACAGTTATTTGATACTTTTTGGAAAAATATTATTTTCAATGAGTAGTGAAACTTTATTGTTTTTAATGAAATTTTTTTTATTTACATGGTTAAATTATTATTTGGATTAGTATTAAATTTTAACTAATCAGTTTTATTATTATTTATCCAATTTTGGGGTATAAATTGTTTTTATAGTTTAATATTGTATAGAATCATTTAATATTTTAAAAGAGTCATTTTTCTAAAAACCCATTTTTTGGTTGAATTTTTTGAATTAATATTCTATTTATTTCAGCCACATTTGGGTTTTAAAATTTAATAAATATATTCCATATGATAATAATATGTTACAAATTTTGTATATATATCAGATTCATTTTATTACAATATAATTAAAAAAATATTTGTTCTTATTACCACAGTTATGGTTAAATCATTTAATTTGAGTTAAAAATATTTATGATGGTTTTAAATTTACATTCACATAATTCATAATATTGTTTTATGAGTGATTCTTGACCAAATAAATACTTCTTAAAAATTTGAGACCCTTTTAAAGAACCTGGTTGGGAATATACCCCTCATAGTATTTTATTTTATGAAAATTCAAACTTGTCATGCTATTATTATTAATTAGTATTAAATTTATAATATATTTTCACTAAGAAGCTTTTTTAGGCCATAAATTTATTTTTAATGAATGATTAATTATCATAATAACTGTAAATAATTTTTAATTTTTAGTGAACAAATTACATGAAAGGCCTACACAATGATGATGTAGTAATTATTAAATTAATTATGAAATTAGAGAAATGATATTAAAAATATAAAAATATATAATTTTATTAAATTCATGGTGATCCATGAATTATCTCTTTAACTATGATATGTATATTATAGAATAAAATATATAATTAAAATTTGACTTTTTTTTCTTATTTTAAATTCATAGTAATGAATATTATTAAATGTGACAATAGAGATATTTCATGAATATAATATTTTATTAAATTATAAAAAAATCATAAAATCATTAAATATTTCTATATAGGATTATATATGCTCTAAAATTTCATTCTCAGTTAATTTATATTCTGTTTGGATTTTTTTGGCATGAGAATAATCGTACTATTTTTAATTTTATTTGAAAATTCCAAAAGTATCCATCACCTCAATTATAAAAAAGAACCCCATAAATCAATTAAATTCACCAACATGAGCCTCCTAACAAACCAATTCTATAAAAAGTTCACTTCATTACATGGATATAAAAATTCTAGAGGTCCTGGTCTCACAGAAATACCAATTCAATGATCATTATGGGATCATTACATATAGGTGGTATTCGAAATGTAGCTTTCACAAACTAACTCTTTTAATTTCATTTATTATTATATATTATCCTCACCTCCTTCATCCACAAAATAATAAAAACTATAGTATCATTATATAATATAATTTTTACTACTAATTTAATATCTTATGTGCACCACTTTCCTCATTTCCTCATATTCAAAGAAAGAAACTCATTGTCCAAATTATAACTTTTTACCATCTCCATCAATAATTATTTTTCATTTTCGGTAACCCCCTTCATGTCTGGTAAAAAAAAGCAATTTTATGGTTAAAAATATTTTAATATTTATAATATAACTTTTCGGATACAATATAAATAATAAATATAGACATAATATTAAATAAAATGAAACTAATTTTTTATTGTTATAACAATCACTAAAATTAACTATATATTTATCAATAGTGTGTGGTCAAATGAATCATTCTCATATAAATAATTAAAATTGATATATGGTTCCATTTGAACATCAATAATTGAATCATGAACACATAATTTCACTTATGTATAAGTTTTCAAATTTTACAAGATCATCTGTAAATATTCAGATGTTAACTGACCATGAAAACATGAAACAAAAGCATCTGAAAAAAAATTAAAATATTTAACATTGCTATGTGGCGATAATTAAAATTTATAAAATTTTAATAAATAAAAAAATTCAAATTGTTTCCAAATTAATTAAGAAATAATTGTAATTTTATTATATTAGACATTATGTGTAACGGTAGAACAAATTCTGACATAAGGTAAAGGAATACTTAACAAAAAATCAACTTTTTAAAATGTTTCAAAGAATATTTTTCTAAATATTTATCTTTAAATTTAAGGTTTTAAAAATTATTTATATTTTTGTATTTATATGTACATTAATTCGTTGAAATTTTAATTTTCAATATTCTAATTTTTTCTATAAAATTAATCGTCTTTAGGTTTTAAGTGAAGGACATTATTTTAAGAATCCTCTTCTAATGCTCCTCTTTCATATAATTTTAAAAAGGTAATGTAAAACATTTTTTACATATATTACATTAATATAATATCACTATTTCTTAATTCTATAAAACAATAATAATTCTATTTTAATGATTTATATTTGTTTTCATATAAAATGGATTCATAATTCTATGTGTGTTCCTTGATTCTAAAAGTTATTTTTAGATGAAAAAGGTATTTTGATATCGAAAAGTATTTTAAAAAAGAGTATAAATGGTTTTTCAATAGATTTATTCATGAGTTTGTCATATAACATTATTTATGGTAATTTTTCCAAGATAGTAAAGGGTGTAACTGTTATAGATTTTAGTAAGGTTTGACCCCCATTATAGCTCACGAGTGAGACCATAGTTTCTTATAAAAATGGTTTAGACCCTTTATAGCTCTTGGGTGAGAATGTTATTTCTTATACAGAAGTTTGGACACATTTTAGCTCATGAAAAATATGTGATCATGATATATCTTATAGGTTGGTTGAAATCCTTGATTTCTCTCCAATTTTTTGGGAAATGATTTTTTTCTCCAGAGAATTATATTTGAAGTCACTCATATGAATATTCCAATTTTTAAGTATTATATAATAGTTGTATGATAATGATTTCCCAATTCACCTACATGATTTTTTGTTCTTGTTAATGAGTTTTAATAAAAATAATTTTATATTAACAGTTAAGATAATTAAATTTTCCTTAAGTAAAAATTAATATCTTTTCAAATGAATTTGTATGTTTTTTAAAAAATGTTTTTATAGGGTTTTCTTGATTTTCAATAAATTAATGGTTTTTTTCTTTTATGTCACATTTTTTTCTTATCCCATGTTTGATATTTTTTCACATGGTTTATGGATTATTTGGGACAATAATTACATTATGGGAGATTTCTAATGATTTTTCATAAATAAATACCACATTTTTTAAATGATTTTTTAGTGTAAAATTTGATACAAAATATTAGAGTTCCCATGAAATTAATGGGATTACATTTTAAGAGTATAAAATAATTCAATAAAAAACTAAACTGAAAAGATTACTGGATTTTAAATAATTTGTATTTTTGTTTAAAAAAATTAGAATATTTATTGATTCAATTTGGATATTTACATGCAGGTCCATGAAATATCCTCAACATAAGCCATATCATCCCCAAGAATCCTTGGTGGTAAAAAAAGATGCCATTATATCATCACACCCATTAACAGAACTACGATATATTTATTTTCCAATTTCCACTCCCATTGCATCAACAACTACATGGTACCCCAATGAAATTCAAATAGGACTGATCTTGTTCTCCCCACCATATGAATACCCTTATTATCCTCTCATAAACAAACATCAATCTTAACGACTCATGAAAAAAAATAAAAATGAAGGTCACCATCCTATAATGGACAATAGGGAACTCACTTCATTATGTCTAATCTCATACTACTCCATGATTGTATCCTCAGAAAGTTCTATTATCAAAAAATGAAATAAATTTAATTTAAAATAATCTTAGCATTGATTTGATGCTCTATAAATTCACTCTTGTTGATGTTCAGCTAGAACATGACCATATTTAACATATAGAGCACTAAAATTTCATTGAATGGTGTGTATATCAATCCCTGGTCTAGGATCACATCATAGTAGGCTACACATACCTTTCCCTAACACGTGACACCATATCACATGACAATGTTTTTCCAGTTCCAAACATAGGTAAAATACCCCACAACATCATATTTATTTTTTATGTCATCTATACGATGGAGTAAAATTATTCACTTTTAACCCATATCTACCCAGACCAATCCCAGGTAATGAATTCGGAAAACATACTTCTCATATCACAAGAATCTACCAACCAATTTACTATAACATCTCCAACACAGGTTCCACTAAATCAGTTCATTGAGCTAGGTCATCACATGTACTCAAGTGCACCTCCCCATACACTAGATGTTGATCACTTGCAGTGATGCTCTAGATTAGTCATGTGGGTATTATATATCCTCTTGGTCAGAGTAAACCAAAGAATAAAACATATAAAATAACAGAGAAAACATTAACTAATCATTGAAAATCATAAATAACCATTTCTAAATTGGGTAAAAACCACATCCAATAGTAAATATTCCATGTCATGTATTGCTAAGTGAACAAATTCTAATATAAGATAGTGGAATATCAAAAAAGTTCCTCACACCATGTCTGAACCCTCATCTATGAATGCCCCATCTCAAAAAAAAACCCCTATCATATTTCCATTACCCTTGTCGTGGCCTGCAAGCATGAAATTTCTAAGGTTCCCAATAGAGGCGTGAGCAGGGAGTTAGTTCAACTAAGTAGGCCACCAAAAATAATGTCTACAAAATATACATTCTGACAGACAATGCAAGCAATTATAAATGATTGTCATGTAAGGGAAATAGTATTCGGGAGATGTTGGTCATCAATCTCTACTTAGCTATTACTAACCAAGGTTCCAATTCATTATTTATCATTTATTATATGTTCGTCATCAATCATGATGTTTCTAAGTTAGGAATTCACATCATTCAGGCATGGTCCATGGAATATAACATTTTTCATAAGTGAACTACTTAAATTTTTATCTCACTAGGGACAATTATATCAAGTGGTCAACACACAAACCATAGATCCTTAGTCCATGTATTTTCATTGAATACAACCATTGGGGGAATATGGCATAAGTCCAATTTCCCTACCCATGCATTCCTGGATAGGTTAAAGCATCATTCGAACCCTACGTGGGGAAGGAGAGTCAATCCTTTATCCCACCACCAATACATGTGTACATTATTATCCATCCATCAACCACAAAAAAATTATTTCACAAAAAACCAATAAATACAATAATAATAATTCATAACAATCAACATAGTAAATCATATTGTGCCATAATAAATTAACTCATTTTCATTTAAAATTCATATCCATTTATCTGAATCCCTATTCTCATTCCTTAAACCAATATGTATATTCACCAACTCCAATTCATTAGCCTATATTCATCAATTACCATAAATTAACCCATTTATCATTTCTCAGGTGTTTTCCTTCTTATACATTTCAAGCACAATTCTTATATAACATAACACAACCTCTTTTTTCCATCCAACCCATTATGTATATGCCATAATTACCATGTACTAATTGATTCAATATATTCATCAAATCCATTTTGCAACCCTATTTATATTCTATTCAATTGAAAATCAATTTACAATTTATCATGCACATCATTTCATATATACTAATTATTTTAGGCATCTCAACATTATTCAAATCCCCATGGACAGAATCTAATTTATCTCAATAAACTCATTACTAATCCATGCCAAAAAAACACCTTATTCCATTATAAACATAGGTAAAACTATCAATGTTACATTTTCAATTCATCTAACCACATTATTAGGTTCCACAAGGGCTCCATGTTATTATGCATCAACTCTACCCCTCACAATGTCAATTCCTAGGTTTGAGAAAGTGTTCATGCCTCATCGGTGTCCCAAAAATGTTAAATGTTTTCAATGATGCATCCCAACTGGACCGAAAAGGGTCAAACTAATCATTTGGACACAAAAATCACAATATCGTACCCAAGGTAAGAAATTCACAAAAAAAAATAGTGACAATAACTCAATGAAAATTCACAAAACAATAGGAAAAGTATGGGTGAATACTTGTAGACCACCTACCTCGAATCTGATGAGGAATGCACTCTTAATTATGGACATTGATCTAGATTAAAACACATTCTGAATCCCTAAACTACATTCAACCAGAAAAGAGGGTTTTATGGTTGTAGATGAAGATTAGAGAAACCAGAATCCCTAATCCAGAAAGGAGAATCAAGAGGATCGATAGAATTACCAGGTGATTCAATCCACAAAAAATAGTGGTCTAATTGTTCAAGAATTGAAGTAGAAAGTCCCTTGGGATATTGGATAGTCCAATATTGTCATAAGGGTTGTAAGATATGAAATGGAGGAGAATCATGTGTTGGGGATAAAAATCCAATAATTTCATATTTATAAATTTATGAACATTGCTATGATATATAGTCTCACCCCACAGATTTCCATACTGGGGGTAAACCATACATAACCCAGTGTTACAAATACATTCCATCACAAGGTAATATATGAATTCTGTGCAGTTAGCTTAACCGTCTGGTAACCATGTGAGATCCTCTGCCCAAGGCTGCATAGTTACATGGGATTCTCAACATGTTTTTCACTAACCGTGTGCAAACCTTGCAACATGCCCCGAAAGCTACATTTCATCCTATTTAATTATCAGAACCCCCAAAACACCCCTGATCCTTATCATGAACATGTGAAACACATATTTAACAAAAATATGATAAATAAAATAAATCATAAAAAAACACACCTTAAAAAGACCCATGATCTTACAACCTACCCACCATATAGTAGCTCATCCTTGAGCTACAATTCCAGAGAATCCCTGAGCATCCATAACATGATTTTGGGAAAATATGGTCACCTATCAATTCACATTTACTTTTTTTCCATTTAAAATTACAATGCTACCAAAAATGTGAACCAAGTCACAGTCAAGTCCTGTATGAATTCCTCACCCCAACCCCCAACACGAGCTGGATACTCCTCAATGATGCATGACCTTCAACAACTCCCGACCACTAGAAAATCATAAAAAAAACAAAGCATACATTTCCTTACTCAGAACACATGGAATCTATGCACATAGTATTATATAAATGTGGATGAACCAATCACCACCCCATCAGTCTGATCCCCAACACAACTCATGACCTGAATCACATGGTGTCATTTTCCTCTATTTTCTAGATTCTAATGGAGAACAAACCTGATATATCCCTCCAAATAATACATGATCATCCCATCCACATTTACCGACCTTCATTGATCCCCGACTCATCTTCCAACGATCCCATTCCAGAATCGTATATTCAACCACAACCCAAAACACTCTGGTATATGAATTATTAAACCCATGCCAAAGCTCACAACCAATGACAAGTAACCCAAATGGTGTCCACTTGGGTCCCTCTGACCTAAATCTATGATCACATCCTCGAAAAACCATTTAGCTTCTATGGTTATTTCCATATTATTTTGTTACTTTCTAGCTCCACCCTGGATGAAAGACCACTGGATTATCAATGTGAATTTCATATCATACCCGATGCACCTAGTGAGTTTTTTCCTAGGATTCTGGTATAATCCCTTCATCACAGTACCAATCCCTTCCAAACCATCATAAGGCTCCACCGTCCCAAACAACATTCCCAATCACCAACACCCCAATAATTCATACACTATATAAATATGGTTGATTTCTCCCTAAAGCCTTTTCTTAAATTTGAGACACACTTATCCCTCCAAATAATCCACCAAAGGTTATTTACCACTACGTAAATTCATCCCTTTCCTAGAGTCGAGTCGAGTTTTTCCGTTTGACTCATCCGTAAATTCTTTGCTTCACCATTTCCCTGAAACTACAACCAGTAGAAAATTTTCTTGTGAATTTTGAGGCCTTTCCAAACCACTAAACGGAACTTATAATATCCACCTTTTGATTTTATTTGGAGTTATAGAACCCATTATATCTTTCCACCAACCAATGTTACATCTCACAACACTCTTGGACAACTAATCACCTGAATTTCTACTTGCATTTACAACCACCCTGATCCCAAAGCCAATGATTACCTAAAACAAAATCCATGGTCAAGGCCCATATGGACTTTCTGAGAGACCTAGTGTGCACCCCATAAGTTCTCTATTATCATCTCGGTGACTCTACAAAAACTCAACATTTTCCTCCCCACATTTAGGACCTAATCATCACTTACCACCATCTAAGTTCATTAATATTTCTCTACAAATGGTATTCCAATCAATATGGATTACACCCAATCACATGAAGAATACCAAAATTGTCTCATGGCTATCTAACCACCCCCAAAACAATATATTTAACATCAACAAGGCTTCTATGGGTGGTAAACAAGATGTTCGCCAACAACCGGCCCATCCCAATGTCCTCTTATAAAATCATCGATGAAGTGCATCCCATAATACCACATCCACATATACCACTACAATGATAGTAAACTTTGTGATGTTCCTCAACCAACACTTACAACATCAGGTCCATTAGAGTAAATCCATAGATTCTCAATATACATTGAACATTGTATATATTATGGGAATGATCGTCGGTAGTTGTGGTAATCTATGAAGTTGTCAAAGAACACCACCTCCATATTATCAGTTCATAATGTCACTATCATTATAACACATTGGGATCTGTTGGTGATTTTAGGATTCCGTGCTTCACACCTTTCACTAGTATTTTACCCCCACCACTCAATCAAATTTTCCAACTGAGTCTCACCACAAACTATGACCATCTGTCAAGCAGTCATGAACCAAGATTTTTCTTCATACTACATCCACCACAAACTCAAGTTATTATAGTACATCCCTTACAATTAACGTTCAGACACTATGGTTTTCTAGCCATTAAAATCAATGGTTTCTCACATGACCTTTCTTTATGATTTCACTTTATAAAGAACAATAGATTCTTATCCCATTTTAAATTGATCCCTACTAGTGTGTACCCACAACATGACCCCTTAGCTCCCTCAATGTTTCACAATTTCCATCGACCACTCTCAAACCATATATAGTTTCCACAACACACCCACCATCAAGGCATAGCACAATTCCCTCCGAATCACCTAATCATGCCTCATGGTTAGTTAGCCTCATGTGCCTAAGGAATTATTAACATCTCACCCAATAACTCAACCATTCATAGAAACAATCCCATATTTGTGGGCACCCTCACCATGGGTGTTATCGTCAAACAAGAGCATCTAATCATGGTACAATCACCCTGGTCTATTCTTTTGTCAAAAAACAAAACAGAAGCATCCTTTAACTGTCATGCAAACATATGGTTCCAGAATCAGAGTAAATCCTATTAAATAATATTAATGGTAATCATTTGAAAAGGTCTTTCCACTGAATAATTGTCAATGCCTCCTACTCTCAATCACTCACATCACTGGGCTAGCCTCGCATGAGGTTACCCTTGATTTCTTTAAAACTACCGACACATTCCCATATCTCAAGTCACATTAAAAAATCACCAACCTTCCCACTTAGCACTTTTGGATAACATTTAGTAGAATACATCTCCCACATCCCAATGTCCATGTCTAACCACAACCCATATAAAACACACCCAAGATCACTAGGAACCTTGTACGACCTCTCTCATAGCCCTCCATGATGATGAAGTGTCATAGTATCCCTAAACTAGAGTCACGGTGGAAAAAAGAAATTGATTCAAACACCCAATAGGTTATAAATGAAGCAACGTTCGTGAACAATACCCTCACCCCATTTTGATAATCTGTACACATAATGCATTAAGTGACTATTTTATCTAGGTTCCTCCTTAAAGGTAATCATAATCATACATCAACACTGTGAGCCAGAACCACCACTCTATGGTCTGCGATACAATTCTAAAGGCATGAACCCACATGGGTCACCACACAGACAACAATTCCCATATATAATGACACTAAACAATAAAATCATTATTATATCCTTTGTACATCCCATGAAATTACAACTCACAAGGTTAAATACTATCACATAACCAAATGACACCTAACGAACCCAAGGCCACCACCTAACTAATGATACAAGGAGGAACCCCTAAAAGATCATTCTTTAAAACATTATACACACCCACATTTTCAAAATACCTACTTAATCTAATACATATACCCCAAAAATTTTCATTGTAAAATATCTAGATGGACACATAATCGGTATAGACTACAATAGGATAATGAAATACCTCCCATACTTAACTCACTCCACATACATCATTTCGACAGATGTGTTCACATATATACCACAAACCTTAACCCTTATTATAATGGATCGTGATCAACATGGGAGAAGAAAATCACTTAATCACACACCATTCATCAAACGACCCTTTAAACCATTTCCTCCTTTACTAGTGAATCTTTTCTATAAAGCACATTTCTCATATTGAAAAATTTTATAACCATCATTTTAACTCATTTACACATTTTATTAGGCAATATTCATTATCAATTTCAACATCACCACACAAATATTTATATTTTAAACACCATTCGATCCTAACAATTGTTTACAACCCAAAACATTGTCATGGTCATAATGTTTCTTTATACAAAAATATTCATTTACAATAAATTTAATTCTTTTCATTTAGCCTCATTAATTTCATATAATGGGCGACATTTTCTTCAAATTTTTCATATATGTAAACCAAGTTCCACTCACTATTCCATGTACACCCATCTCGTGTTTACCTAGCATGATCCATTCCACCTATATTCTTGGGTGCCTTAGATGATGCATGATTTCACAACCTCATTCCATTATGGACAAAATAAAACATCATAAATCAATAAAATCACACTACATGTGAATCACCTAATGGTGAAATATCATTCAATTATAAAAACACACATCAAGAACAACAATTCCCACCCACAGTAACTTGGTTTTTCCCTCGTATATGGGTTATCTACTCCAATTAATCATCCCATTACAAAGTCCCAATATTTTCCTAATCTCATGTCAACCATTCCCAAATAGTATTAAAGAGAAAAGAGGTCCTATGATTCCACTTTGTAATGTCCCTGACCTGAGTTCCACCAAATCGGTGTCGTGAGCCTAGTCGTAAAATGGCATTAAGTGTGCCTACAGGTACAAAAGAGGGTTTCGACAAGCAATGACAGTCTAGATTAGTCATGTGGGGAGACTATACCCTCTTGGTCAGATTATTCCACAAGATTAAACATTTAAAACAGATGATATAACTAGAACTAATCAATAAAAAGTCATAAATAACCATTTCCCAACTAGGTAGAAACCACAACCAACAATAAATTTTCCATGTCATGCAACAATTCCATGTGAGAAAACCCCAAAATAAGAAAAATAAAGGAAATTAAAAAATGGTCCAGACATCATGTCTGGAACATAATCCATGTATGTCCCATATCAAACTCATCCCAATATCATAGGTCCATTTCCCTTATCCTGGCCTGAATGCATGAAATCAATTTGGGTTCCCAATGGAACCTCAAACAGAGTGTGGGTACAAATCACTAGGCCACCACCAATAGTGTCTATAAAATATCCAGTCTTAACGATATTGTATGAAAGTATAAATGAATGGAATGTAAGGTAATGATAATTTTGGGTCTACAAGTCAACAATATCTATTTAGCTATTAATAACTCAGGTTCCGATTAATTTGTTCTCATTTATTACAAGTATAACATCAATCATTAAGTTCAAAAGTTACGAATTCACATCATTCACAGAAGGTTCAAGGAAAATATGATTCTGTGAAAGTTTACATGTTATGTCCATATGTTACTAGAGATGGGAATATCATGTGATTACCACACATACCATAGATCCTTCGAATATTTATTTTCATTGAATACAACCATTAGGGATATAGTATCAATCCGACTCTCGAAACAATGCATTCATGTGTATTTAAAATCCTATGTCCATCCCTACCCTTGGGAGAGGCATAAGTCCTTTATCGAACGACCAACCCATGTGCCCATACTTATCCATTAATTCACCATACCTAAACCATATCACAAACAAATATAAAAAATACAAACAACAATCATAATCTATAACAATCAACATGGTAAATAATATGGTTCCATAACCCATTAACATATATCCATTTACTATTCACAACAATTTAGCCAAATCCCTTTTCTCATGCCCCATCCCATTAAGTATATTCAAAAAATCCAATACATTAGCCAGTATTCGTAAATTTCCATTCATTGGAATATTTAAACCATTTATCATTTCTCAATCATTTTTTGACATATTCCTTTCAATTAAAATTCTTATATCACATAACACAACCACATTATTTCATTCATCTCATTAGTTATATCCCATAATTCCAATGTCTCGAAAAATTTAATATATTCATCAAGTACCATATGCAACCCTATTTACATTATCTTAAATTCATAACCCATTTCCAATTTATCATGATTATCATTTCAAATGTCCTAATTCTTATTGGAATATCAAAATAATTCATAACCCCTTGCACACTCTCATTTACCTCAATTAACACATTACGATGCCATGCCAAACAACCCCTTAAGCCATCATCAACCTAGTTACAAATATCAATGTTCCAGGTTCAACTCAACTAACCATATTACCATGCTCCACAAGGGTTCCATGTTATTATGCCCAAAATCCACCCCCCCCACTTTGTCAATTCTTATGTTCTAGAATATCGGTGTGCCCCCATTGGTGGACCTAAAACATTATATTTTTCCTCAACACATCCCAAAGAGACGATGATGGGTGTAACTCATCATTTATAAAACCAGATAACCATATTTTACTAAAGGTAAAAAATACACCATAAGAGGGAGACAATACCTAATCACACATGCAGGAAAAAATAACCAAACTAGGGGATAAAACTTGCAGGCCACCTACCAAGAATCTAATAATGAATACCCTCTTAATCATCGCCTTCAATCCAGATTCAAACATGTTTTGAATCCCTATCCATGATTACATAGGAAAAGGTTTTTTAGGGTTTCAAAAGAAGATTAGAGAAACTAGAAACCCTATTTCAAAAAAGAGAAACAAGAAGAACATTAGTCATACTGATGGCTTCGATTACAACAACGACACCCCAAAAGATCTTGAATAGAAGTTGAATGGACCTTGGTAAGATTGGATCATTCAACCTCCTCACTTGGGTTTTATGAGGTGAAATGGAAGTCAATCCTGAGTTGGGGTTTAAAATCCGATAAATCGTATTTCTTTAAATTTCTCAACCTTAATATGTTGTATAGTTTACCCGAACAGTTTTCTCAAGTGAGTGAAAATCGTTCATGATCCCCTATCCCAAAATCTCCCATTAATCTGGGTTCCTATGAATTTTCTATGGTTATCATAATTGTATGGAAACCATATGAAGGCCTCTGTGTAAGGTTTCATAGTTACCTGGGATTCTTGGCATGAGTTTTACTTACCTTGCTCAAACCGTGCAATATGCCAAGAATACTCCTTTTTCCTCCTCTTTAGTGCCGAAAACCCGCCAACCACCCCTATACGTCTCATCAAAAATGGGAAAAATATTTTTAACCAAAATAATGAACGTTAACTGGATCATTAATAGATACACACCTTACAAAAATCCATGATCATAAAATTACAGTTTAAATGGTACCATTTAGAATCATTATATCCCTTTATTATCTAACTCACATTCCCAGGAGTCATTCAACACTCAGAAAACCTAAACAAACTGAATAGAAAATCAATATCATTAATATTGATGATCCAATCACAATGTTCTACCCACTCTGTGACTACATTAGCCACAATAGAAACACTGGCCAATGTGGCCTGGCACATGAATAGTCTTCCCTTCGAAACCAATTTCTATAGGAAAGAACTCATGGTACATTGTCAATTTACAAAGGTAACAACATTACTATATCAAAAAACCTAACCAATAACCATTAATCAGTCTCGAACAAGAATATAACAAAGACTATTTCCAAAAAAGGCATTTGAAAACATGGTAAAAGATCTCATTTAGGTTTCCCTTGATAAAACTAAATATTGACAAGAAAGGGTCCAAATAATGTCTAAGGACCTCTATTTCACCATCCTAGAAATGATAATAAGGTATAAAAATTAGTTCACAAGGTCTAACCACCTAGGAATAAATATAAAAACATATCCATGTTAGGTATGAAAAAAAGATACCTATGTGGGTAAAAACTATCAGCATTTCTCAACTACGGTATGATCCTCATTGAGAATCCCCATAATAAACTACTATATCATTGTAAAAATATCAACACAAGAATGATAATGAAGTAAAAATCATTGGGCATCCTCATATGGTAATAGAACCTATAGGTCTAGTTATTGTGAAACATCCAAGTATCTATAAACATTGTACATAGAGATATGACTATATTATGATAAATGATTGTTTGTTAAGTAGAATTGTTACGCATGAAAAAACTGTATAGTTTTCATTTATAATATTTTAATAATAGAACATAAAAAAACCCCTTAATAGAGACTAAAATTTATATATCAAGTTCCCTATAATCCAACTAGGTTCATTGTACCTCACGTGCATGTGGATTGAGTCATCATCCCCAACATCAAAAGTATCATCATTGATCCCTATAGACATTTATCAAAAAGAAATGTATATGAAATTTTTAAAAAATTAGTATAATTCCACAAAACATATATAACAGAAAATAAAAATTATATTTTCGGAACACATAGAAAATTGGTCTCTATGATCAATATAATTAAACCATAAAAGGCATATAACATGTTAATCCTACATGCCCAATATGATGCATGAGATTCTTATTTCCTATGTAGTCTAGGAGTTATAATAAATCCATGGCCTCTTAGAAATACTAAAAATGTCAAAAGTCCATAATAAATAATATCATTCACATAACTTGTGAATTTTTCAAAGAGAAAATCACATACAATAATAACATAAAAAGACTTTAACAAGAACCTGATATCCTTATAAACCAAGAAATTCTACGAGAATAAGTGTTCTGGATGCACCAATATGATATCCAACACATGTTTCAAAAAATAAATATTCTTTATATATATCAAATCATTTTTAATAATAATATATTAATGGAAATTCTTTGATACCACAATCTGTTTTGCAAATTCTTGATTCCACTAAACTGGTTCCCCGATCGGATTCTCCACAAGGCCTCAAAGGCGGGTCCCCATTTTTTAGAGGTTGACGAATAGAAATGAGGGTATAAAGGTGGTATGGTAGGGATAATAAACCTCATATCTGATTAAACAGAGAGGAAATTACTCTACATCAACCAAGACTGTTAATAAAGAGAGTGTGTAACAAGTAAATAAACTGAAATACAACACGTTGTAATAATGACTGAAATGCTATAAAACCTCAAATACCATGTCATAAATAAAAATATTTCTCCAACTTGGATAACCATAAATGAAGGATTTCATAAAATAAACCAAAATAAATTAATCGGTATCCACAACAATCCATGAACAAGTCCACATAACCTATCTCTGGACACTTTTAAACTACATCATCACAGTCATAAGAATCCACATGAGCAAATATGTTGGATCAAAAAAATCTAGGACATTTCCCTATCCTAAATAAAAATATTATAAACATGAAAAAATGAACAGAGATCTTTACACACAAATAGGTCCAAGGAAAGGGGTAAAAAATAATATCAATAGGCTACAACTAGGAAGAAATTATAAATCTACTTTCATTTTTTAATTCTTAGGAAATATTCTCATCCATACCGAGACATAATTGGAATAAATAAATTAAAAAATAGATTAACAGGAAACAATTGTAAATACCTAGGTCTATGATCTGGGTCAAATAAGTATTTGTAAATCATATATATATATGTATATATTCCCAAATATATATATATATGGGTAAGGTGAAAAAATAACATAGATCAACAACAGTCAATCTTTCGTTATGAAACCCCCATCATCTAGACATCCTATGAATATGGTATTGAGAAGTATGTAATACCATTAAATACTTGAATCATTCGGTAAATCATTGGGGTTTTTATTCTAATCTATAATACCTATTTCATCCAATGTTAGAACGGTATCCGATCATGCTACATAACCAAAGAAAAAAACAGTTCCTGACTCTTGGTTCACCCACATTATTCCACAATCACTATAATAAAGCATACAACAGATCAATATAAAATCCTATAAATGATTAATTAATAAATATCTCACACTACTCAATCCATGTGGATTCGAGTCCAGTGTATCATTCATTGGTCATAGTCTATATGTAATAATGACATTTCAACTTATATAATGTTTAAGGTGCTCACCCTTAAGAAATATTTTAGAAATTCTTTCCATATCCCATTACATTTTCTGCACGCATAAATATAAATGGATCAGTAACCCCATCCCCAGGAAGTGGCTTTGGATGATTTAGTAATGGTGTGTACGCCCGATACTAGGAAGTTTCCAATCCATCACTCAAGGAGAGTGAAACCATCATTCGATTATATATAGAATGTTTATGGAGTGTCTAGTCCAATTATCCTAATGAAAAATGAGGAGTAGCATTAATATCATCTAATCATTAAAGGCTTAAAATCCAGATCACGTGGAGTACCTATTGAACTCCCTAAAATATTAATCACGGAGGCTCAACATCCAATTTCAAGAAGTACATATGTGCATCCCAATGATATAACAACAATAACAATGATGAAAATATGGATTCTGGTAATGATGTTTGGGAATACAAAAGATAATGAACGATTCTCTCTTTGGGCTCAACAACCATCAAATCGTTATCCCCAATACTATCCAACATTACATCATAGTAAATAGATGAATGTATAAAAAGAGTTAGGGTGGTTGAACGCTTAACCCACCACTATTATTAAACCCCAATGGGATTACATGTTTGGACAAGGTTATATTGTTACACATATTAGGATCACTACCCATGCTCTAAATACATAATCTCAGCGTCAGTAAAGGTTTGGGAAACCTACTGGGTCCCTCTTGTCAAAACACTATAGATTCACTGTAATAGCTGGATATTTTTAGAAGATTGATTATTTATTATTATTTATTTGATGTCTTGTGTTTTATGTTACACTAACATAAGCTTTCACTTTGTGAAACACCGTCTTAGTATGTTGTATACACACCACTATTCTTGTTTTGTGTCACAAAAAGATTCATGTTCTCCTAATTGAATTTATTTCATGAAATAATGAGTATATGTGAAGAAATAAATATAATAACCTAGTCATCATAATGGCGGGTATGAATAAACATAAGTATCTTCTGAAAATCTATTTATATGAAAATAAGTGAGTCTATAAAATAAATAAATCACCATTGACAAATTTTATTAATGAATAATATATGTAATATATTCATTTTATTGTTTAAAATTCATCTTATAAGTTTTGTAGATAGGATAAATGAAAAAATTTATTTTGTGGATAAAAGATCTATTTTTCAAAAATCGCATTTTTACCATCATTTGATGTTTCAACAATTTTAAATATATTTTCTTACAAATTTTAATATTCAATTTGAAAAAATAGTCTACTTATTTTAATGTTAAATATAAAAAATTACATAGGTTGGAATTTTTTTAATTTCATGATAAGTTTCATTTTTTAATGAATAATGGAAACATTTATTTTTACTGAAAAGATTATTTTATTTTGAGGTCATTACATATTAAAATTATTTTTCTGGATTAGTTTTAAATTTTAAGTAGTTCATTTTGATCAATTTATAGTTTTTAAAAATTATTTTATACATTTATTTATTAAATTAACTTTTTTTTAAAAGAAAATTTTTCCTAAAAAACACTTTTTAGTGACATTTTAATGGTTTTATATTAAATTTAATTATACAGAATTAATGTATTGGATTTTTTAAAATGGATTTCAAGTTCTGATTCAGTAGGTATAAATTTGGAATGTAGGTCTCTTTTATTTGTGACAAATTTAAATAGTAACCGTGGTAATTTTTGTTACCATAGTAAAGAAAAAATTCGACAATCTTGTTTAAAAACAATGTTATAATAACTTTTCAACGTCCCAAACAAATGAAAAACGTTTATTTACTAAATTTATTTCAGCTATTAATTCCTAAGGATCTAAATTAAATCTTTTAATAGACTTTGTCTATGAAAATTATTTAAATAATACTTAAGTCAAACAAAGTGTCATTTTCATTGTTTGTAATATCTATTATAAGTCCATGTATGAAACAATGGCTGGTATCAACAAATTTAAATGTTATTTTTAATTTAATAAACATATTACCCTAAGATAAACTTATTTTGGACGTTTTGGGGTTATTTGGGAGATATTATGGTATTTATAATAATTTATTTAGTGAAAATTTAATAATGTCAGGTTCATATTTTAAATAATTTTTCATTTTTTAAATAATTATATATAGAACATTATTTCTACTATAAATACACATTTTAAAATAAAATATTTTTTTATCAAACATGGTAATTTATTTTTAATTTTTATGAAATAAATAATTACATTTATTATTTATATATTGACGATACAAAAATTATTTTATTGATGAAAAATAAATACATTATTTTATATGAAAATGATATTATCCATAACATTACACTTGAAAAAATATTATTGGTTGAGTATATCTCAACCATAACCATCCAAGGGTTGATTTATTGACCATTTCTATCCTTTTAGAAAAGATTATGAGGGTTATATTATTTTATTTAAAGTAATGTTAAAGTTTTCACATTCATAATTTAATAAGTATAACATTTTAAAAGATATATTTTGGAGAATGTAAATTATACTAAATATATTATTATGATATTTTGTAGATTTATTTTTAGTATAATATTTTATTTTTATTTTTAATTCAAAAAATATGTAAATTTAAAATTTTAGAAAATTCATATAGAAATTATTTTATTAATATAGATAACTAATAAATGATATCAAAAAATTTAAAATAAATATATTTTTGGATAATTAATATTTATAATGAAGTTTAAATATTAATTATACCTCTTAAGAGTATAATAAAATAGTTTTCTAGAAGTTAAATTCTAATCATAATATTTAAAAAAAATGAATTGAATAGTGTTAAAATTGAAACTATTGATTGTTTATCAAAATAAGATTTAATTAAATTATGTAAAAATAATAAGACACTATTAGAAATATATAATATTTATGATATATTATGAAATTTGATAAATTATTTATTTATTGTCTAATTTACCTCATATAAGTAAATATTTCACCCAATTAATGTTGAAATATTTTTGTTAATCGTAGTAAAAAATTAAATAAGACAACTATGAGTTATTTAAAATGATTCTGTTAAAATTTATAGAAATACTTTTAAAAAATTTATTAGTTGATGATATTGAAAACATATATAATATCATCATCGAATGTGGGTCATTTTGGAGGTTATTGGATGGATTTTTATTTTATTATAAATTAATATTTTTAAAGATTTCAAATGTACCCCTCACCTCATTTATATAAGGGCACATCCACCATTAAAATTTTAAATAATATTGATCTTTAAATCCCGATTATACATTGCCCATATCCCTTATCAACATCTATATTCACATTCTAGAGGTTCTGGACTTTTCAAAAGACCAACTCTATTGCCATTAAGAAGAGATCAAGAGGGAGATTGTAGAATAACAGGTAATCTCCACTACTATTTAATTGAAATTATTTTTTGTTCTACATCGTCCTTATGAGATTTTCACATTATAAATTAATTAATATAGTATAAATTTTATTCTAAGATGTAATTGTGATTATTTAACTACAATATTCCACATTCTATCCATCATATGAAAAATGGAATAACCACGCGTTCTTACGTACGACTTACCACATCCACAACGTGGTGAAATCTGTTTTCCACCACCACATTACATGGATATGTATAATGATGGAAAAAGTAATTCTATATTATTTTCATAACACGTTATTTATTTTGGAAAATTATATATACCATCCACTTTGATAACATTTCATAATTAAAGGAATGATATCATCGCTCATGCGTACGTACGACCTACCGTGTCCATGATGAGATGAAATTAATTCTAAAAGATATCGATTAAATAGTGATCTTATAAATGTACGTAATTAATAAATAGAATATTTATTATGTTAATTTAATTTTTTTAATGATATAAATATGAACTGATAAGGATGACCAATACTTATTCATCATAACATGCAGAAGAAAATACATTAGTTTATACCCAAATAACGAGTAATAATGAAATATTATTACCAAAGGGATGATAATACGATCATATATGATATATTAAAAAATTTCTATGATAATGGAATGTTTAAAGGAAATAAATTAAATCATTATACCATAGGTTCAGATACATACAATGGATAGCATACCTAAGGTAAGATATAGTTTTTTGATCTCATTATTATAATAGATTGTTTATTCGGAAGTATTTACTAATTTATATTTTTCATCCATGACCATGTTTCATAAATAAGTATTCAAAAATATTCATTATATCCATATAGAAAATTATAATTTCAATATTACCTATTGTTTAATTTTCATTAATGTTTATAGAAGTAATCTTTTCTCATTTTTGGTATGAGGTAATTTTTGACATATTTGAAAAAGTATGAGTAGAATGATTTTTTTAACTTATACAGCATGAACATATTTTTACTATTTAATAACACCTTATTTCCATGAATCATAATTTACAAGATTGCATTTTTATTTCCTATTAAATTATTTTCTTTTAAAATTTTACAACATTGTCAGAAAAGATAACATTTTTTAAGAAGAATAGTTATTTTACCTAGGAATAAATTTCAAATGTTTTATCAAAATTAATTTTCAAATTAAATGTCATTGTCTAAATCTGGTAATGTTTCTATCTCCATTATTAATATTATTTGATTGTTTTTATGATTTAATTATATTTATTAAATAAATTTGTTTTATATGTATTATGATGGAATGATTTTTAAAAGACCCATTTTTTCCATTGGGTTATAATATAATGAATGAATTATGTTTCTGTGGTACACATATGAATGGATTTCATTATGTGATGGGTTATACCTATATATAAATCAAATGGATTGGTTAATTATTTATATCTAATTAGATATACATTACTGGAATGGAATGTAAATTTGGTTCAATAATTCATGGCTGAAAAATCATGTAAATTCATTTTAATAATACATGTATGGAATAATCAGTGAACTTAGTTTAGTAACAGACTTTTTCCACTATTATGGTCTTGGAAATGATCCTTGGATAATATGGAAATGATTTTATTGGATAATGTGTTTTATAAAATTCAATTTTTTCTACCAATGATAATATATCATGGTTCTTCTTCAATTATGATTTATACCTTAAGAACATCTATGTTGTAATTCTTGACTCAAGATTTTGTTATTCAAACTTTATGATCATTTTTTACATTATGATTTTTATGTGTTTTTTATGTTCTCCAATTTTATCCTTACTGATCATTAGAATTCACACTATTTATGTTTTATTTTCCCCATGATATAAAGAAGGTATTTATGTAGGAAAAATAAAGTTGATGATATTTGTGAGAGATGTTGAAGGTCTTTCACTAAGTTAGAAGAATGTGTTCCAAGATTCCAAATACAATAAACTAATACGATATTGGGGAGTCTATTTATGTAATTATTTATGTTTTCCAAAAAAGTGAATAAAATTCCATGTATGTCAATCTTTGGTAATTGGAGTTGGTATGAGAGCGAAGGATTAATTAACCATTGTAAAGTATGATGCAAAAACATTTTTGAGACCCCTATAGATATTTCAAAGGATATGGCTAGAGATTTTCCTATGGGTAAGTATAACTTTTGGTTACAGTCCTAGAAAAATAATAAAATGAATAACAATGGATTAAACCTAAAATTTTAGATATTTAATGTACTTCCCCTCGATTATGTTGTCTTCCTAGTTGGATTTTTGTATCTCAAACTATACGTTTTTGTGTTTATAAAATGGATTTAACCTTAAAGAACCATGTTAATGAAAAATGAAATGTGAAATTCAATAATTATACTCCTCAAAACCAAAATTTTATTAATTATTTAATGAAAAATATTATCTATATAATTAAACAAGATATGATTTTTTTGACATTGAAATGAACATCGAAGAGAACAAACTTTTTTGGAGTCCTTTATGAGGAAAAATCCACATTCTGTCAGTGGGTCTTTGGATTCACTGGTTACGTATCAATGGATTTGAACCATTAAAAAATATTTTCCATTCTTCTCTATTTGGAAATTGTAAAAGGTCATTCTGGTTGTTTATCATTTAGAAGGTGAAACAGACCAGTGGTGGACTCTAATAAATAATATAAAGAAGTAAGACCTAAATTGAATCCATGGAATGAGATGATTTAGGGAAGTTATTTCTCAATAAGTAAATTACTTGTATTCTTTGAACGAAGATGAGAATGAGTTAATTGAGCTTAAAAAATGATGATGAATTTTTTGGTACATATGAGACAAATTTTACAAGACTTGCAATATATGTTTCGTGCATTATCATATAACCTAATAGTAAATTTGATATATTTTTTAGTGTATTAAAACAAAATCTCTAAAGGTTGATAGCTATAAGAAAATTATGTAGCTATTAATATATTGTGCATTATGATATCAAGGTAGAAATTGATGCTGGTGTTATATATGTATTTCTTGGATTTGAAAAGGAACGAAAGATGGAGTTCAAGGGAAAAAATAAAAACATTGGTTAAAAAAATATGAGTATTTCCTTATGCTCAATCTATAGATGTAATCATGGGGTGGGTTGTCTAAAAGGGACTAGAAATTTTTTTAACTGTCGAAAAAAAGTCATCAAGATGTTGAGTTCTAATGTAATGTAAAAATGTTATCTAATGATGTGAATAGAGAAAAGGATATAGAGAATGAACCACCCACACTTCAATGCTACATGTGAATGGAAATGTGGAATTTTTCTAACCAGGGCACTAAACAGAGGGTTATCATTGATTATTGATATCAAAAACCTCTTAAGGCCAAAGTTAAAGGAAAATCACTTGAAATCACTTTTGGTGATGTTGAGTTTGACAATGATGTATTAGAAATATTGAGTGTCTAAGGAAAATGATTACGGAACAATGTGGTCAAATCACATTTATAGTATTATGGAATACTAAAATTTCTATGTGTTGGTCCATTATTGATTTCCATTAGTATATGATACAGGTAATAATGAAAAGTGATTGAAATATTTTTGGAAAAAACGTGATATGTGAATAATTATTTGATTAAGATATAATGAAATGTTTGATAGTATTAATGACCTCTAAACTAATATGAGGACCAATTCATATCAGGGTTTCAATATATAGAATATTTGGGATTTTTTTTGGTATTTTGAAAGAGTTAATTTTTTACAGTATTCAGGTTTTCACTAATGTTTTATGTAAATTCATGTTATTACCATGATTCAAGATATTACATGATTAAGTTACTAACATGTTTGGAATGTGAAAACCAAGAACCGCCTTATGAGATATGGGGTTAAATGTTGAGCCAATTTAGATCAACTCTATCTAATGTTTTTGAATTCCAAATTTTATAAGGGTTTTATGGTTATTTATTTATAGAATAATTAATGTAAACTTCATATGACATTTGTTTGAGTATTGTTTTATCTCATAGTAGGTGGAATTATACATATTTGATAACATGTGATAAATCTATATGTAATAGCCTATATTTCTATTTATGGATCACATGATCTACTAATGCATTAAGAATGAAAAACCCAAGTTCATTTCTTTGAATAAGATATGATGTGTAAATTGATCAAGGTATGACCAACGATGATATTGTATTGGAATCAAGTAAGTACTTCCCTAGTGTTATTAAAATTTAGGTAATGGATATTGGAAACCAAAAATTTTGTCCTATTACATTCTTTCATGATGAATTAGTTGGTCCAATAAATCATCACAGATTTATGGATTTACGATGGTTAACTTTCACTTAACTTTGTTCTCTATCACTATCCATCTAAATTTAATGGTTTAATTTCACTTTCATATACATTTTTTTCCATTCAACTTACCTTCTCTTTGTAGAAACCCAAATATGAGTTACTCTAGGTGATTATTCTATTTATAACTTTTCTTTTTAGAATTAATTTTTAATTTTTCTTTTTACGTTGTGAGTTTATATGAAATAAATTTTCATGTATTAAACCTTTTATAACCCTGATGAATTTTAAGGGTGAACCTAATTTTAAGGGGGTATAATGTAACACCATGATATTTTTATGAGATATATCCTTTTTATTGTTATTTTATTTTATGTCATGTGTTGTACTCTTCACAAAAAAGGTATTTCTGGACATTTTACCAATTTTAGTTTAAATTTAAATATCCAACAACTATGTTTTTAATTTTGAATAATGTATTTTAAAAAAGGATTCACAAATTTAAATTTTGTAAGTAGGTACCTTTTATTTCGAACAAATATAAATAGTAACCGTGGTAAATTTTTTTACCATAGTAAATGGTAAATTATTATTTTTAGGTTAAAAATAAAATTATAGAGACTATATAATTACCAATGAAATGAAATAAAATTATTTAATGAATAAAATTCGACCCCTGAAACGTAAGTATCTAAATAATATAACTTAATTGACACTTTTCCATGAAAATGAATTAAATAATATATAAATAATATAAATACACATTGTGTCATTTCTTTTTTCATTAATATATATTATGTGTCGACATTTGAAAAAATCAGTGGTACTAATGAATTATATATGAATATTTAACTTAATAAACATATTTCCTTAATAAAAATATATTTTTGTTGTTTTCGGGCCATTTGGGGGATATTGTTGAACTAATAATATTTTATTTATTGAAAATTTTAAGATTTCACATTCATATTTTAAATAATATATCATTTTTAAAATATGTTTATAAAACAGAAAAATTAGACTAATTATAAATTATTTTTATTTATCATGGTAATTGATTTTTAATTTCTAGAAAATAAATAATTACATTAAGGATTTATAATTTGATGATGCATAAATTATTTAATTGATGAAAAATAAATAAAGTAATATTTATTGAAATGATAATAATCATTAAAAGACACAAACACATAAAAAATATTATTAGTCAAATTTATCTCCACCATAACCCTTCATGAATTGAGTTATTTAACATTTGGATCCTTTTATTGAGATTGTGAAAGTTATATTATTTTATGTAAAGTGGTGTTAAGGTTGTCACATTCATAATTTAATAAGTATATAATTTTAAAAGTTATCTTTTCTGTAAATTAAATTATATTAAATATATTAATATTAAATATAGTTGATTTATCTTATAAATAGTATTTTATTTTTAATTTTTAATCAACAATTATCAATATTAAATAATAAAACAAAATTCATGTAGAAATTAATTTATTAATAGAAATAACAAAAAATGTTATTAAAAATATTAAAAAAAATAATTTCTGCTCATTAATATGTATAACAATTTATATAGATTACCTATAATTATTAGGAATATAATTAAAAACTTGGCTTGAAGTTAACTTATTATATTATCAATTTAAAAATATTGAATTTAATAGGGTCTTAATTGACACTATTAATTGTTTATAAAAATAATGATTTATTAAATTATTTACAGTTTATTATTTTGTAAAAAATATATTTTAATTATTATATGGTAGTAAATGATACATATTATTTATTTATTGGCTAATATTGATCATTTATATAAATATTGCACCATTTTAATATTGTAATATTTATTACCCTACTTTAAAATTAAATAAGATAAATATGTTTTAATTAAAATGATAATTTTTAAAATTATAGACACACTTGCCAAAAATTTATTAGATGGTGATATTGAAACCTTATCTAGTCTCATTTGCGTATTTGGGTCATTTTGGTGGTTTTTTTATGGGGATTTATTTTATTATAAATTAATATATTTCGAGATTCCAAATGTTCCCCTCACCTCAATTATTAATGGGAACATCCCAGATTATAATTTCAATTCTCATTGATCCTAAAATATAGACAATCCCCTAACCAATTACCATATCAACTTCAATATTTAAATTCTACAGGTTCATGTTATCTTAAAAGACCAACTCCAGTTCATTTAAGAGGAGATCTAGAGGGAGATCGTCAATGAAGAGGTAATCTCCTTCACATATCCATTAAAATATTTCATCATATAATTCATATTAGTGAGTTTTTTCAATTATAAATTAACTAATCAAGTATCACATGTATAATTATATTCTATAAATATTATTGAACAACAATATTTCACCTTCAATAAGTCCTACGATGAACAAAATCACCATGCGTGCGTGCATATAGCTTACTGTATCCACAATGTGGTGTAATATGTTTTTTCACAACCATTTCATATGGATTTATATAATGTTGGATATAATAACTATATATGATTATTATAAAAAATTATTTATTCTGGAAAATATAAACACTATCCACTTCAATACTATTTCATAATTAAAGGAATGTTATCATTGCTAGTGCATTTGTACGACCTACCATCCCCACGATATGATGTGATTCATTATAAATGATATCCATTCAAGATTGATTCATTATTTAGAAAAACAAGAAAAATATGAAGCACTTTATACCTGAATAATGAGTAATAATAAATTATTATTACCAAAAATTATCATATGATCAAATATGATATCAGAAAAAACGTTCATGATTCTGTATTAAGTCAATGACATCATTTAATTCATTATACAGGTTTTTAGGTACATGCAATGGAAAGAAGACTAAATGTAAGGGATAATTTTTTAATCTCATTATTGTCCGAGATTGATTATTTGTACATTTTTACTTTTATATATTTATCATCCATGACAATGATTCCTAAATAAATTTTCCAAAATATTTAATCTATCCCTATAAAAATTTGAAAATTAAATTTTTCCCATTTTTGAATTTTTATTTAATTCATTAAAAAGATTCATTTGATGTTTTCAGTAAGAGGTACTTTTTACTTTTCTGAAAACATTTCGAGAAGAATGTTCATTTTTACTAATAGTGCATTAATGGATTTATATGCATTCTAAATGAATTATATCCATGAATCATCATTTTAAATATTTTGTTTTTATTTTCAATGATGTTGTTTTCTTTTAAAATTTTGTGGCATTTTGAGAAAAAAAAACAATTTTGAAGAATAAAATATATTTTCCTTAAGAATTGTATTCAAGTGTTTTATCAAATTTATTTTCCATCTAAGTAGAAATTATCTAAAAGGGGTCATGTTTAAGTCAATGTTATTAAAATTATTTGTTTTTTTATTAAGGAATTGTATTTAGGAAACCTAGTTTTTATATGAATTATTATGGAGTGATGTTTAAGAAACCCATTTTATTCCTCAGGTTATAATATGATAAAAGATTTATATTTTTATAAAACAAATATGCATTGTTTTTATTTTGCGATGGGTGGGACCTATATCTCCCTCCAATGCATTAGGGAATGATTTATATCTCATTATATAGACATGATTAGAATGGTAATAAAATCTGGTTTAATAATACATGGCTGAAATGATAAGTAAATTTGGTTCCGTAATACAAGGCTGAAATGTGTAGTGAACTCGGTTCATTAATGGACATTATCTGCTGTGATGATCTAGGAAATGATCCTTGGATAATATAGAAATGATTTTCTATACTTATGGTTTTTCCAAAATTTCATTTTTTATTCCAAAGATAACATATCACTGTTTGTAATCCTTTATGATTTATTCCATTCAAACTTCCAAGATGTATATCATGACTTTAGATTTTGTTATTCAATTTTTTTTCATGTTTTTACATTCTTATGTTTAGGTTTTTCTTGATTCCCTACATCTTTTCCCTTACTATGAATTTCAACTCAACCTTTTTATGTCTTCTTTCCCCTTGATATAAATAAAAGATTTAGGTAAGTAAACTATAGGGTAATATCTTTAAGGGAGATGTTGAATATCTTTTACCATGTTTGATGAAGGTGGTCCACATTTCTAAAGACACTATTCTAAAATGGTCTGTGAGTGTCTATTTTTGTAATTTAGTACTTTTTGATCAAAATTGATGTAAAGTCCATGTATTTAGAGCTTTTTTTGTTAGAGACATCCTACTTAGGATCCAACAAGGGGATACAAAAGGGAATTTATCCTACTTTGGATACATAACAATGAAAGGAAAATGGAAGAATCCTATGGTGGAACATCTAAAAGTAAATAAAAAGATGAATCTTACATGGTATACTCTAGCTCAAAATGTATAGAGAGGAATCCTAATGATGGTCATCAGGAACAACTACTCTCATTATCGATGTGTCCAAATGGACACATATATAAAGGGATACATCATCAAAGGGGAAATCTACAGAAGTATTGATTAAGAAAGATATCTCAAGTATCTTCTCAGGTAAAATTATCACACTCTAGAGACAACTGGATATGAATATAAGAGATATAAACTCTCAAATGGAAAAAAATCCAAAAACCACCTATTATGAATCCTGAAATCACATATAGGGTTTCACCATTAATATATATACAGAAAAATACGCAGATCATACTAGTCTTGGGTCCAAATTTGACTTCTTGGCATTAAATCATTGAATAACCTAAAAATGGAAACCATAGAGAAGTATATGATATGTACTCAAAGTACAAATAATATATATATAATCCTCTTTCTGGGACTTGTACTTAAATGTGGTATATCTCATATGGGATGTGTCCATGAAATACTATATTTCGTGGAAAAACATAGGGTATGGCTATGTAATAGTACATGGCCACATCCCTCTACATGAGGATTCTTTCGCTATTTCATGGATACATGGTAATTTAATATTACATATCATGTACTAATATAACATGGTGTGTATATTACGTAAATCATATTCCCATTCACTCGGATACAAGGGAAAGTACATGTCCTTGTACTCTTAAAAGGCTTGCACTCACAATACACAACATCTACTTTTGAAATTTAATCCTCTGCAACGTAGAGGAAATCTTTAAGTGTGTTATCTGAACAATATGTTGTTCACAAGGGTTATCATGAATAAAAAACCTAAAAATATTCTTTATCCTAAAAATTAATTTTTTATTAAAGTACAAAACATGCAATGGAATACAATCAAGTGGGACTATAAAAATGAAGACCATCTATATCCCAAATAAAAATATAAATTCATCCATGGGTAGGGATCCATTCTAGAGAATTCTAATAGTGGTAACTATTGAGAATCCATTTTAGCAATAAATGAAACCATGTGATTTCATTCATTTCATGTGCGATGGATGCTAGTGACATTAATAATGAAGTAAACACAACTATATATGAGATACTTAATTTTCCTAGGGATAGGAATGTGGCCTTTATGTGAATAACAAATTCTGTTCAAGTTCTTCTCTACAATAGAGAGTGAAATGTGCTTGGAATGACAATGATTGATGTCGTTGAGCATGGATTTGACATCTAATGTGAGAGAATCATCGTGCTCATACATTGTTTTTTGAGAAAAAATCACTAAACTAATGAAAGTATAAATAAAAACCCATCAGACACAAACCCTTAACTACATGATACATTAATATGGATTCTGAGACCCTGTCTGGGCTTCTTCTATTACACCAAGTGGACAGTAAATGACTACCTAGCCATAGTCGAAAAAGTTATAACTTATCAATATTAAGGGAGGGTGCATCCTACAAATGTTTCAGGATTGAAAAAGGCTTCACAATGTAGCACATGGTCTTTATTTTCATAGAATATCTGCATGATATGAGGTCATTCAGATAGGATTTATTTCTTGCATCCTCGATACACCAACATCATGCCCCCAAGAAACGAGAAAAATCATACCCCTCAAGATTATTGTTTAAAACCCCAATATACCCGAGATGATGTAAATATTCAAAGTAATACACAGTCACAAGAAAGACCAAGTACTCAAGATATCTATATACATCAATTTTCCACACTCTCTATGGAAAAAGATATGTATTGTAGTTTCATTTTCATCGGCTGTGCAACAAGAACAATTGGTTTCTAATAAAACAATCATTCCATAACAAGCTACCTTAGTAGGTAGCAAGTAAATTCAGATCCTTCCAACCATGAATTTGTATCTAATAGAAGATTCAATGATATAGTGTAAACTCTAAAATTCATCATTTCATTAGTACGTATTCACTATGATTCTATAATCCTTGTTAGAAAAAAAAACTGTGGTAAAAACTGGTGAAAATACAAGCATTTGGGGCATTATCCATCTTGATATCATTGAAAATACATTTTTTGGTAGGACCTAGGATCCCTTTAATTAAAAATGATAGATACTAGGTTTTTTGAATGTCATATATTATGATGGTTATTGTAGAGACACCAGTACCATGACCACCTAGTTGTAGTCTCCAATGTTGATGTCCCCACTACGAATAATCCAATGAGAATGTTGTAGAAGGACCAATATGATTCCTTGAAGTGTTTTCTAAAATGTGGAGGTGTGACCTATGTTTTAGTTCTTATACTATCCCTATTTACATTTTATAAATATTCTCTAGAGAATTTGGATTTTATTAACTCCAAATCCATTTTGCATTTAAAAAAGTACATCACCTCTCCCATATTCCTTAGATTTATGACTAAATTATTTGGTCATTTAGAAATCCTACTCTATAAATCCCATTGACTTATACTCTCTCCATGGGAATCCAAAATAAAATATGATAAGAGGATATCATTTTATTTTATAATTATATTAGGTACCTTATGAAATGAGAGTATGTGAGAGTATGTGAATAGGGATGGAAAACATGACACACATGATGAGAGGTAGCCTCCCCCAAATGAAAGAAAAAGATTTTTCTATGTTGTTATGTGATTGGTGTTATTTTCATCCCCCCTTAAAAGTGGAGGTTTTTTAATTTTCTTGGAAAAATAGGCACCCCTAATAAATATAAGGGATAGTTCTTTTGATGAATTCCCAACATGGATTCAATTATTTAGATTCATATCTCTATGCATAAAGATGGGAAAAACATCTAACCAATATCACAGTTTATAATATTCCCACTCAATTTGGAATAATTCTCTATAAAATCATTGAATCCCTTGATATAATAAATAATACCATATATAATTAAAACTATGAAATTGTCAGTGAGATGATAGAATACCACACTAAAATTGGTCTTCCATTGGTAGGGTGAAGAGTGTTATGTTTTATACAAGTAGTTTTGTATATATTGAAGTTATCTTGGAACATAATGAATATTTTATTTGATAAGGGTTCCTCTATAAAATACCCCTATCAAGATTTAATAATTCACATTTTCTCCACTGTAATTGGATTGAGGTCCTAGGTGAGCTATAAAACCAAATGAAAATATCAAGAACCCTACCCAAGAAGCTTATGTATCTAATCACCTAAAAAATAATATTCCACTTCAGCCTCTCATATATGACTTACATATCCACCTTAATTACAATATTGGAACCCACTTCCTTTTTATTGAAATATTTTTTCATTTTATGTGTGATACCCCTAGATCACTGGATTTATTTTCTATTTATAAATTTGTGTTTCTCTTCTTATAGCCAATTTTGAATGTATTGTGAATGTCTTATTTAGATGATAGAGGATAAATTCTTTTAAGGGTCATTGTTCATGATAGTGGGTAAATAATTCATTATAGATGGGAGATAGTTCCTTTTTGTACTTAAAACCATCATTAAGGTGCATGAGAACTTTTTTAAAGAACCTCTATGGGTGAATTCTTGAATTTACTCTGTTAGATCATACATTATGATATCTTATGATTTCAAAAAACCACTCCAAGTAATCTATATTGGCCTTCTACAGTCTCTTAATTACGATACATGATTTCTTCCCAAACCTCCCTCTTAACATTGATATTATCCATGAGGGGATTATCCCGTGGTGAGAACTCATAAGGAATTGAGTTAAATACGGTCACATGTCTACTGAGGTATCCCTCCTGCATTCATGAGATAGGATTTCCGACAAAGGAATTAAAAATATAAACATATATTCTTTCCCACCACCTTCAGGTAATTAGCGAATGATCCATAATTCATGGGACCATAGTAATCTTAATAAGGCATTAAATCAAGTTAATTATAAGTATATAGGGATTTATCAAAAAAAAATAAAATCGAATTCCTTTGGAAAGAATTTTCTGAAGCAACTCCTCTTTTCAGTATCATCGACTACCACAAAAAAATATGGATCATCTCAATAAAAATGTTGTGACCTCCCTTCCACCCCACCCCCACTACTCACTCTTTATGTATCTGTTAATCCATATTCTATCTGAACATACTGAAGGAGGATGTCCTCTAGGGGAATATATGATAACCCTGTGATGGAAAATAAATAATGGAATAGAAGAAAAATAAAAGGAAGAAAACAATGGTTCCCATACTAGCCATTGTTCATAAAAAGAGGTTATACAACACCTTAAAAAAGCACCCCTATTAGTACTCAATATAATATATGAATTCTTGATCCAAGTATCCATTCAATGATTTTGGTCAAATGAACACATGTGAATAATTTAAAATTATATTAAATAAATATTAATAATTAATTACTCAAAAAAATTTTGATCGGTTTTCAATTCCACCAAACTCATTTCTTAAGGTAAACACCAAATTCAGGGACCAACAATGTGGTAAGAGTATTTATCTAAGATCATCAAAAATGATAAAATTCCCATTTTACAACTTATATTTATCTAAATGAATAAATTCAAATTTATGCTTGGGTTTTGACTTTGAAAAAACAAATGCCTTTAAAAAATCCACACGATATACCTTATAATCTCTAAGAAGACTTGTCGTTAAATCTAGAAGCCATTATCTAATCATGATCATATTCAAAACTATGCATACATAACTATCCAATTACTAGAATTATAGAATAAACAACTATCTCCTACACATGATATGTTCAACTGAAACAGTCTCGTACACCCCACCAAAGGAATATCATTATCATAATCTCATAACCAATCATCATACACAATATCACATGTACAATATATATTTTTATTAGATATCAAGGGTAAACACAATCAAAATTAAATGGTGGATTCCCCACCATAAGGCTTAACTAGTACCAGCAATTGAGACAAACCTCAATATGTCTAATTATGAAAATATGAATGATATTTAAAATGAATGAAGCTCAGTGTAAATCAAACACTCTCAATTTGTAATCATGAAAATTTCAAGATGCAATGTTATTTTATTTATATTGGATAACACTAAGAATCCATTTAAATGAGTGAATATAAATCTTTGAGATACTCTCACATAAAAATATGAAACACTTTCCATAACCTAACACCTTACACGATGTGTCCCAAAAATTTATGTACTTGTCAAAAATTGGTTAAATACCTCATGAATCCAAATTTATTTTTTATTCCATATATCCCATAGAAGGATAGTAACCATTTTAACCCAAACTCTTGAAAAACCATTAAAATAAAAATTCATTGAAAACATCATTCCTCAGCTCGCATACAACAACTCCTGTATTTAGAATTCAAATGGAACAATTAACAACTGGCATGTACCTTTATTTTCTGAAACACACACTTTTGAAGAATCCATCACAAGACCATATTGATCCTGATACATGGAACATTAGTCTCATTAATAAAGAAACTACATTCATGAATCATCACCTACACTGTAACTACATTACAAATAGTAGAAAAACTATTCAACATGGCCAGGAACCCAAACATTCCTTCCTATCAAGCCAATTTTGAAACCAAATCACCAAATAAAATTCTTTAAAAGACAAAGGAATCGATGTTACAATATAGTAAAAAGACAACAAATGAATGCATATTAGTCTCAAAATTGTTCATAAACAAGCCTCATTCCTACTTTTTTATTCCAAAAACTCCTTTAAACCCCTCAAACATAATTCAACGGAACAAATTAAATGTCAACCTATACGGGTGAAAACCAAAACTATGGACCCAAAGGTATCTCATGTGGACATATTGATCATGTCTAGAAACTGGGAGACATGATCTAAAAACATATCCCAAATGATCAATCCTATCAATGGGGTGTAATGATAACACATAGATATGACCGTCAAAACTATCAACAACAACCTATTAGGTTTTGATCCTCACTAAGAATCCTAATAAAGAAGTAGTCCCCAATTGTCATGATATCAATGTAGAAAAGTTACTATGCTAACACTAATCAAGAGTATGCATTAGTGAATACCCCATATCAGACCGTTTCATTAAAAAATGACATAGTACATATCAGTATCATACTTAGTGATCCGGATTGATAACTATAAACAAAGGTTGGTAATGTATAATTTCATTCTATGATTTGATGGGAATTAAAATATTTTTTTACTAACACAATAAATAATTGAACCTAATCTAGACCCTAAAAAGGTTCAAAATTTGGGCATTATGTTCCAAATTGACCTACAAGGGTCACTTCACCTCACATGCATGAGGACTGACTCTTCTGACCAAACATCAAAAACCTCAATGTAGATTCACATAGCCTATCATTTGAATGAAATACATATAAAACTTGTCCCAATTGAATATAATTCCACATAATCCTACAAAAAAACACAATTTAGGTATTTATAATGCATAAAAAATTATCCATTATCATCAGTAAAATCACACACTAGAAGGCATCTAACAAGAGAATCTCGAGATCAAAAATTCATTCATGAGATGCCTATTTCCATTAATTGACTAGAGTAAGAAATAAATCCTTTTCCATTTATTATAAGTAAATTTAATAAAATTTATAATTATTCATTACATTATTACAAAATTATTATCACTAATATATGAAATCATATTCATATGTAACATCATAGATCAAAATAGCACTCCCATATCCCTCAAAACTTGGACTTCCTATAAAAACAATTGTTCTTAATGCACCAGTCTAATACCCATCACAGGTTATGAAAAATTCTTAATAATCATCTCCACCATCTCAATAATATTAATAAAATAGGAATAGAATATATCTAATACCCAATTGTAAGATACCAGGAATGATTCCACAAAATCGATTCCTAGAGGAGGTTCACCACAAGGCCTCAAGTGTGCCTCCCCATATTCCAATGGCTGCTGACTAGCAGTGATGGTCAAAAGGTGGTAAATTGGGGAGACTATACCCATATATAATAGTAAACATAGTGGATATAACTAGATATAATCCTTGAAAGAAAATAAACACTGTGAAAAAATACTAATTAAAATGAAATATAATATATTGAAATTATGAATGAAATGCTGTAAAATCCCAAACAACCATGTCATACATCCAACGAAATTCACCGATTTGGATTGACATATATTTAAGAGGTTATTAATGAAGTAAAAATAAGATTATAGGTATCCCATACTAACTATGAACCATAAAAAACAACCAGTGTCGAGACACTATCGAATTAAATTGACATGATCTAAAGAATCCCCAAGATTCGATATGCTCGATCCTGCAACTATGTGCCTCAGCCCTATATACCTTTCATCTATGATTTACCATAAAAGTAGACATAAGGTTTGCATATACACCATGGTGTATTTAAATGTGTGAGATATAATATCAGTATACCTCCCCAATGATGAACCTAAAAATAAACAGTCATAAGAGAATGCTCTTGCAATATGATCATTCTAGTTGGGAAACAATATGAAAAAATTAATAAATAGAATGCATAACATGAAAACACAATTGATATATCGGTGTATTATCCTGATAAACAGTGATCCTTTCCATCATGTATATATTTATTTATATTTTTACACCCATAGACATATATATATATATTCCCATAGATAATTTTATGTTTACATAAATATGTATTCACATGCATAAGGTGAATGAAATAACATAAATCAATAGAATTTTGTACATGGGTCTATAATCCCAATCATATAAAAATCATATAAAAATGGAATTGATTTGGATTTCATACAAATCATGCCATCTCTCATTAAGTTTGTCTCTAGGTACATGATCCCAATCGAAAAAACCTACCTGGGACAATGCTGTAAATGTCTCTATCCAAGCTACATCACTGCATGGGGATATATGTCCTAACTCTAGGATCACCAATAGTCGAGTCCAATAATTATAATAAAGGATATCATATACTGATGACAAATCATTAAAATTTTTCATTGAGATAGATGTTGTACTACTCTAGCATCATATAATATAGTTTACTGTCTGATTCTAAGGCAACAATTCATAGGTAATCAATACAGTACATCTCAAATAATCCCAAAGGGTATCACCCTTAGGTGATCTATAAAGGGTTATCTATGGATCCATAAAAGATCTAAATCCATTTATATAAATGGATCAAAATCCCCATCTTCATGTTGTACCTCTCGGTGAACTAGTAATGGTGTATCCACCATATCCTACGGAGTATCCTTTGTTTTACTCGAGGAGAGAATAATCATCTATCGATTATATCTCAAAAAAGGGTACGGAGTATCATATCAACCATCCAATGGAATGATTAGGAACTACACTTATAACATCTAATCAGGTAGGGATTATTATCATGACCTCGTGAAATACCTCTTGTTATGTCGGAATATACAAAACACACAAGAGGAGGTGAATTGTGTCTTTTCAAAAACACTTCATGTTTTCTGAATTTTAACACACTCTATAAATGAGTGAGATTAATAAATTTTTTACATATGATCAAAGAATAATCAGTAGATTAATACAAATAAAATACATGGATTTTTAAAGTGGTCCGGGGCACAAATATCATGTATTCCACTCTTTAAGATGATATCTCTATGATATTGGTGAATTTCTCTAGAATGGTCATCTTATCACAAGATAGAAATTCCAAAAACTGAGTGTATTTAGTTGATAGATTTAAAATTAAAACAATTAAAATGTATTATAGTTCTGTAAATAGAACCAATTATCTATATCTTAAATCGAGAAGCTGAAACTCCACATCAACTGACTATAAGTAGTAAAAACGCAAATAAATCAAAAATAGATTTTATTTGGTGTAACAAATCAAACATAACATTTTTAGTAGCATGAAACTGATAATAGATGGATATTATTATTAATAAATACAGTCTTTATGATGAAATATGTCTTATGAGATCCAGTTGCAAAAGAGATCATTGTTTTTAAGAACATGAACAAAAACATAGAAATAAAAAGCATACAGGATTGAACATGAATATCTTAAATGTGAAGTCTTCTTCTAGAGTCATTAGTTCATTATAGAAATGGGTATATGATCACAAAAAGGATTGAATAATAATCATACTAATATTCTATATCAACTATATTTTAAGATAATTCATGAATTATTACATAACATGAATTCTAATATTGAAACTTCCAAATCTAATAAAGACACATGATGAACCAATGAAGTGGAAAATTGAATTTACCAGGGGACTCTTAAAAACCCTAATGAATTGGATTAAATATATCAATTCAATATGGTTCTTGGAATCCAATCGACCAATGTTCAAAATAGTCATAGAGGAGCTTCAAAACAGTATGTAACTCGGTCAATCCTGTTGTAGAAATTACAAAAAATATTGCTAATACAAATCTCTGACTTTGAAATGTCGAACGTAGGGTTCCTTCAAAAAGTGAAAAAATAATGAAAATATGGTCAACTATGTAGTATTATTCTTTTTATCATAAGGTTGAAAATGTATGGTTGATCATAAATGTACTGTTGATGATCCATATGTCCCTATTTGGAACATAAGTTTCATTACACATATAGGGTCCTTTAACCGTAATTTATTCTCATGCCAAACAAATGGTTCCTTTCAAATGTAAGGTTCTCTTACCATAATTTTGTAACAACATAATGCTTGTTAACCATATGTACTAATATGAATGTAGGGTCTATTTATTCTTTTGGTATAAGGATGAAGACCCACATAGGGATCACGATCTATATGCATTGTACATGGTGTATGGTTGATTACATACATTATGCTACATCACATAGGTTGTGAACAATGTTTCTAGAATAATCAAAATTATGTCCCAAAACGTAAGATAAATATTCATTAAAAATTAAAATCTTGAATGAAATTTCTAAAAAATAAGAAGTATACTAAATCCCTGAAATACACATAATGAAAAAATAAATTGTAAAAAAAGGGTACTTACGTGAACCAAAATAATTACAATATAACGTTTATATTTTATATAATACATGCCCAAAAATCTCCCCTTTTTATGATAAGAACACAAAAAATTATTAACCTAATCAATTATTTTCAAATCATATTAATGAAAATAATTAAATATTCGATTTGACAGAATTATTTTGATAAAATGAAATGTTGTGTTTAACCAAATATCTCTCCATCGTGTGAGATAAAAAAGAATGTATAAGAATGGATTAAAATGATTTTAATTTTTCAAAGATCAGTAAATGAATGTTATAATAATCTATGTAGATAAATAGGAATGTATTTTTGACATTATACATTAACATAAACAAATATCTAATAAATCACTGAAAATAAGAATAAAAAAAATTCATTGATCAAAATCTGGATAAATACAATATTCAATTTGACTAGAAAAGAAGTTATCCACCTAATGTGGTTATGGTAGAAGAGTTCGGTTAGGGTTGGGCATTGTGTCTAGATTTTTATGATTTTGAGTAGCTTGAAATATTTATTTCATCACAACCATTTTACCCACAATTTTTTCATAAGTCTATCTCCATACTTCAAAATAAAAACGCCAAAATCATCACTAACATGTAAATTTTAAACAAGATTGATTTTCAAAAATTCATGCAAATGATCCTCTTACTACATAATATGGTCTAACTAATTTGTAAATTTTTTTAGAAGAAGCCAAATCATTGGTTCACTCAATTATAATTTTTCAATATGATTTCTTAGATTAACTAACAAAATAGATAATGGAGCACTATTTCATTATCGGTTCTATAGATGGTTATTAATTACCTCTATAATAGTTGTTATTGAATGAAGTCTTAAAATCAGATCTAGAGATTTAGAAGGGGAAGATTTAAAAGCATTGGATTGAGAAATACTTCCTTTAATAGATTTAAACTAGCTTCTTAAATACCACTTCAAGTCTACAAAATCATTTTCAGAAATATATTCAGATCGAAATTTCCCCCCATCAGCTAGAATCTCCATCTTGAAATCACCATAATCAGTCATTGACGTATAATTTTATTTTATTTATCTATGCTAAGTTTGAGCAGTTTCAAATTCCATCCTTGCTGTTGATGAATTCTGAAAATCATCAAAATATTTATTTAAGGCCTGCAGCTACTAATTAAGAACAAAATATTCATTTTCAACATTATTAATCAATATCAAAATATCTTAAAAATAATTAGTCAGGGAATCAAATGAACCTGCATCCTGATTTAGTGACTAATTAACTGTCATAATTTCTAATGGATTAGAAGCATAATTATCTATAGCCTTCTCCACCAGATAATTAATTTAATTTTAACTAGAATACGATACATTATTAAAAAAAATTTTGTCTCCAGAAAGAGATTCTGGTCTTTATACCAATTGATCAAAAACTGAGCATTCAATATTCTCCACAACTTCTGTAGCCACATTTTAGGATCTGAGTATCAGTTTAACTTCCTGAATAATTTATTCTTTGGAAGCTTCTTCTTGAATATTTGGATCTTCCTACTTAAAAACTAGAATATAGACATCCTACAAATCTAAAACGTTGATCTAAACCTGTTGTTCTTCATCATAAAGAAGTTCTTCTAAATGAAATGATCTTGTATCTTCACCTGAACATAAAAATGGTTCATCGGCTGGTGGATCTACTCTATTCCTTGGTTTTATAACTAAGTCATCAATCATATATTTTTATTTATCTTCTTATTCATTAAATATCAATTTTCTATGAGTATATTTAGAAACTGCTTTGGCTCTGGATTCTCCAATTCCTTTATTTCTGATAGAATGTCTCTCCCCCTGATAAAATGATCATGTTTTTTTTGGAAAACTACACTAACTAGCATAAATTTCCCTTCAGTATACTCTAGTAAAAACTCATTTTTCTAAGAGTACGATAATTTTGTACATTATTTTGATGACATTTAATTATTGATATGTAAAAATGAACCATATTCTTTCTAAACATAATAAAAGACAATATACTTCCATAAGGATAAAAAGATATATGAGCATATGTTCTAAAACAATAGCTCAAATACTTAAACATATACCTTGGAAAATTCAATTTTATACCATGTACGAAAAAAACATAATTTACAGGCCTGTATATAATTTTTTTTCCATATCATCTACTCTTGGAGAAATTACCATCTAAATAAATTTCACCAAAAAATATTGATCAGCCTCACGGACCGTAGTAATCATTTTCCTGATATTGTTTGATCCATACTGGAATGACCTAATGTCAACAACCATGGGATCTTGATTAAAAATTGAACACATATCAAAATTTAAAACACCTTCATGGGGTCATTTAAATTTTTTTTATATTCTTAGAGAGGAAATAAAAAAATCGTTGTCCTCTATCTTTGTAGAAATAGTATCTTCAGTCTCCTCAAAAATGAACTAAACACTATTAAAGAAGTGCTCCAATTCAATGTAATATTTGAATTATGTATCTACCTTGTTATATAGAAATTCCAGACCTTTAAATGAGGGATATTTATTAAGCAACAAGTTTGTCTCATAGAACCACTCAAAATCGACGCCTTTTCCATGAAAAATGTTACTTGAAAAATTAGATGATTTTTTTGCTAACTTGGTTCAGCCCCATCATATCTCATTTTTATAATTCTTAAACATGAATTCTCTATGGTTCTATGGTTCTTTGTTTTCGAAGGTAGATGAAGTCTTCAGCAGACGAAGTGGCTTGAGAAACAAAACGGTAATAGATGATGAAAGGTTTCAATAGTCAAATAGTTTCTAACATTACATTGTTTATCATGTCATTACATACGATAATTATGAATTTTTTTAAGCATGCATTTATAAAAATTGAAATCTGAATTATTTACATAAATAAATAGCAGAAATAAATATAACTAAACCTGTGAACAAAATTTGATAGAGATAAATGATCAATAAATTAGAAAAAATCTATTTTATATTAATTAAAACTATCTCCCCCTAATAAAATTTATACTAGTAGTGGGAAGGGGTATAGTAAAAATATCATCCAATTGATATCCATAATTAAAAAATTCCAAAGATATATCATTTTTTAGGACATGGAGTTTCACAAAATGATGCCTTGTATCAATGTGCTTCATCTTTGAATGACATATAGGATTATTAGATATTTTAATAGCATGAGGATTATCACATAGAATATTAATATTGTTGAATTTTAGTACAAATTCTAGTAGTGTATTTTTTATCCATAATACTTGTGCACAACAACTACTGGTAGACACATTTTATTCCTCATCATTTTAAAGATCAAGTGAGTGTTGCTTCTTAATCGACCATGAATCTAATGATTCTCCAACAAAGTGATACATTTATAAGGTAATTTTTCAGTATAATATAAATACAATAAATTTAGTATCTGAATATGAAATTAAATTATGATTAGAAGGATTGGGGTAACAAAAATATTGAAAATAGTTCCTTTAAAATATCTATAAAAATAGTAGAAAAAAAGACGATATTCATTTGGATTTTATTGAAATATTGTATTATTATATAAAAAATATATATTTCTAGTCTTCTATTAGTGATATATAACAAACTACCAATGATACCTCAATATAAATTTTTGTTAATAGGTTACCCGGCTTAATACAAATCACATTTTATATTAGTACACATGGGAGTTTTATTTGTCTTGATGTTTTTGAGAGAAAAAAATTTCAATAAATATATAATATACTAAAATTTATATAAAACATTTCTATAGTTTTTTGTTAAATTTTAAATATGATAAAAAAATTTTCTCCCATCGTACTCTTTTCAAATTCAAATTTATTATATTTGAAAAATCATGAAAATAATTATAAATAGTTGAACCAAAACAGACACCATCAACATAAATTTGAACATATAAAGTATTAGAACTAACTATTTTAATAAATAATGTTGGATCTTCCATACCTAAAGTAAAATAATTTTTTAAATGAATTGTAATTAATCAGTCATACCATGCTATAGGTGCTTGTTTAGGGCCCTAGAGAGCTTTTGCATGTTTAAAAAGATAATTGGGTTTTTGGGGACTTTAAAAACTTGGAGGTTGTTCAAAATATACTTCCTCCTATAAATAACCATTTAAAAAGGCATACTTAAGATCGATCATATATTATTTTAAATACATATGAAATGAATAAGCTAGAAGAATTATAATTGATTCTAATCTAGATACTAGGGAAAAGATATCATCATAATCTAGACCTTCTTATGAATTATAACCATTGGATACTAATCTAGATATAGCCCTAGTAATGGTCCTTTTATCATATTGTTTGTTTCTAAAAACCTAGTAGGCTCCTATGATGGGATAGTTGGTTGGTCTCTCTAGAGGTTCCCAAACATTATTTCTCTTGAAATGGATTAAATATTCTTGCATAGCTATCATCCAAATTTTATCTTCAAAGGATTATTCAATAGTCTTAGGGTTTAGCTGGGATAGATAAGCATAGACTAAAAAAAGTTTTCCTATTACTCGTCTATTTATTATTCTTATGTCTAGAACTCCTATAACAGTTTTTAAAGGTCGGTTCCTTAGAATTTTAGACTATTTAGCCAGAAAAGTTTCAGCTTCTTCAGTTTCAAGTTCTTCTAGACTAGGATTAACATTTTTTAAATCAGAATCAAAATTATTTTTAATGGTTTTTATCTCATGTTATCAAAAGATTATGGGCTATCATATTTTTTATCTTTATCTTTAGTGAGAGGGTTAGTTTCATCATGCATCACATGAACTGATTCTTCTATAATCCTTGACATTTTATTAATCACTCTATAAGCATTATAAGTAGTAGAATTTCCTAAAAATATTCCTTCAACTGATTTTGGATCGAACATACAAAGACTATTTTTTGTAATCATGATATACACCATGAATCAAAAAACATTAAATTACATTTCTTTAGGCATTATCTTATTCAAAAGTTCATAATGTGTATTTTTTTAAAAATTCCAAATTAAAACTCTATTCATGATATAGCTAGATATTTATATAGCTTCAACCCAAAAATAGGTATTTAGATTGTTTTCATTCAATATAGTCCTAGCTATTTATTTAATAGTTCAATTTCTTATTTCAATAATTACATTTTGTTATGTGTTCTTGGTGTAGATAAGGTGAGTTTAGTACACAGAAATGAGAAATGGGAATTAAATTTATGATTCTCAAATTCAATGCCATGATCATTTATTAATGAAATTATTTCAAAACATTTTCAATTTTGTACAACATTACAAAAAACCCCAAAAATGGAGAAATATTTTTTTGCTTAATATTTACAAAATCAACCCAGGTAAATTTAGAATAATCATCAACTAAAACATAAACATATGATTTATATAGCAAAATTTCTACTCTTGAAGGTCTAAAAAATCCATATGGATTTGTTCTAAAGGATTATATGTAGAAATTCTGTTATTAAATTTGAATGATGATTTGTGTTTCTTTCCAATTTGGAAAGCATAAAAAAATCAGTCATCATCATATATAATACTTGGTAAATTAGAAATAATTTGTTTCTACGATAATCTATGTAAAGCTTAAAAAGTACAATTACCATTTCCTGTATTCTATATCCAAGACTCACTTTTTATTGTTGTTAAATAGTTCAATTTTTGTTTACACGTGGAATGTATGTCTAGAGTATAAACATTTTTAGTTATAGGTTCTCTAAACATATGCAATTAATTAATAAAACAATGTAGGAATTGTTAGAGAAATAGACATAGAATCCATCATTAGAAAAATGAGAGATACTTATCTTGTGGTGATTCAATCCTTACACATAAATTACTTTGATTATAGATATTACATTTATATCTCCAAAAATTACAATTCGAATTATTTTCCCTTTTTCATTGTCACAAAAAGTCATATTCCCTCCATCAATTTGAGTCAAAGTATGAAAATTTGATGGATCTCCACTCATATGGCTTCAGCAGCCACTATCCATAAAAAATTGGTATTTTTGTTCTTTTGATTTTTTTCCTACAAAAGAATTTAAATAATTTTTTGTTTTGGTACACATATTTTCATGGGTCTAGAAATGTTTGCTAGTAGAGATATAGGAATCTAGATCTTCTACATATCCTTAACTCCTATTTTTGGTTCAGATAAACTTTTTGATAGAAAATATTTTTTAATGCCACTAAATTGAGGGTTTTTAAATAACAGTTATTTGTTATATGTCCTTTTGTTCCAAAAAATGAGAAGTAACATTTTTTGAGTTGGGAACAAAATAATTATTATATAGTTTATATTTTTCACCCATTCATCATAGACCGAATTTTTCCTCTTTTATTACATTCCAACAAATATTTTAATTTATAATATTTCCCCTTTTCTAATGAAAAGAGCATCATTTTTATAAGTTTCTACATCATATTTCTAAACATTAATCCTTTTTTAATGATCTGCATAGCTTGTGGTAGATGAGTTAAAATTTTCAATTAACACTTGATGTCCTATAAGTAAGGTGTCTATTTTTCCTAAAACAACATTATGAATATTATTTAATGATTTCTTCTTTTTTAATAAGGAGTCAAATTTATCTTCAAGAATTGTGAAATAAGCACCCAATTTATCGTTTGAACAACTAGAATTAGAATCAGAATTAGGGGAATAATAGATTTTGACCTTATCTTCTTCAGGCATGAAGAAAATATTTGTATTTATACATGATTATTCATTTTTTTGACTCATATTTGGATGGGTTTCTAGCGTCTTCTGAAAAACTCCATTTTGCTTTCATTACTCTTACTTATTTATGTTCATAATCATCATTTTTTTATATTTATTCTCTATCTTTCTCTTTTCACATTTTAGTTGAGGACAATTATGTATTATATAGATCAATTTCTTTCATTAATATAATATGACTTCACTTGATTATTTCTCATCCTTTTTAACTGATATTTTGAATCCTATATTTTTCTTATAATTTTCTCTATAGATTCTACCTAATTGTGCCAGTTCCATTTTTGAATCAGATGAGTTAGAATTATTTCATTTTCGGTTTTCTTGGATTATTAATCTTCTCTGCTTATGTGATGTGACTATTAAAGTATTATAATCTATTTTAATGATAATTTTATCATCTTCATCTTCATGTTTCATTTCATATTTATAAATAATCAAAGTACCAATTAGTTCTTTCATGGTAAAATATTTCATAGGTGAATATTTTAGAATAATAGCAGATATCACATTCCATTGAAAATGTATTACTCTTAGTACATTCATTGATTGATCATATTGTTTGATAGGTTCACCTAGTGATATAATATTTTTTTATAATTTTTGTAAGCCATCAATTAATCCATGAAATAATATCTCCATCAAACATTCTAAATATGTCAAATTTCAACATTGTAATTTCATATCTCATTTTTCTTGCATTACCTATTCATTCTTAGGAAAACACAATGGTTTTCCACATTTTATTTTGAGTAGTAAAATGTGAGACATGATTGAATTCATCTGAAAAAAGACCATAGATAATTGAATTCATATCGTTGAAGTTCATATCATATTCAACTTTGGTGGAAACTTCATAGATTTATGGTTTCTCAAGAATATTATAAGGAGTAGTAATGTTTGAATAAATTATAAATAGAATATTTTGTAAAAAATAATCATCCTTGATTTCCAGCACCCACAATTTTCACTATTTAAATATAGACCACTATCCATTGAAATCCCTTCTATGGGATCTTCTATTTCCATCTTGGTACAGAAAGTTAAAATTTATTATTTTTATAGATTTATCCAAAATCTCTCCTCTAATACGTATTGTTAGGACAAAATATACCAAACTCATAAGAGGGGGGATTTTTGTATTTTCAAAACACTTCCAAGATTTTAAATTTAGACACCCTATTTATATTTGTGAATATAAGAAGTGTTTTTATTCTGATCAATGAATAAGTAGCAGATAAATAGAAATTGAAGGCCTGGATTTTAGGGTGGTTTGGGGAATAAATATCCCCCTATCCACTCCACCAGATTCTCTCTCTACAAGCTTGGTAGATATCACTTGAATAGTCCACTTACCAAATACCAAAAATTCCAACAACTGAGTACATGTCTTTGATAAATTTACAATTTAGACAAAAAACCAAAGTCTTCTAGTTCTAAATAGAGAACTCATTATCCACATATTAGATCAAGAATTTGACACTTCACATCAACTGCATACGAGTTTTAAAAACATAAATAAATCTAAAAGATATTTTATTTGTTGAAAAATATTTAACATTATAGTTGCAAAATAACATAACTAACAGTAAATGAATATTTTTTTTCATAAAAGAAATATTCAAGATAAAATATGTAAAATGATATCTAGTTTCAAAATATATCATTAATTTTATGAAATGAAAAAATAGAGTAGTCATATACAATCAAGATTGATCATGCATATCTCCAAAGCGTAGTCTTCTCCCTGATTCATTCGTTCGTTGTAGCCTTGTGTATATGATCTCCATAAATTTTGAATAATTGTCAAAATATTCTTCTATCTTGATTATATATGAAAATATTAATCCAAAAATTATATAAGGATAATTCTCCTTTTGAAATTTCTAGATATACAAAAAAGTGCCAAATGAATTATAGAAGTAATACATTGAATTTACCTAGGGTGTCATTACATCCCTATTGAATAATAGTAATATTATCCATCAAATAGGGTTATATGAATTAAATAAAATGACCATCAAAGTAGTTGAAAAATAGCATTAATATAGCGTGTAACTTGATCACGTCCATTGGATAAATTAATGAAAATATTTAGAAAATAAATCTATAATGTTGAAAAGTCAAATGTAGGGTTCGTTTACAAGGAGACAAAATATTGAAAGTTTGGTAAATCTAAGTAGAGTTAATCTTTCGAAGGTATTGTTGAAAATGTATGGTTGACCATAAATGTAATTTTTATGATCCATATGTTTCTCTTTTACCATACGTTTCATCACTTATGTACTGTTCCATAACCATACATTCTTCACTTTCCAAATCTAAGGTTCCTTTAAAACATAAGGTTCTTTTACCGTAAATTTCCAACATCATAAGGTTGATTAACCATACGTACTGATATGAACATAGAGTTTCTTTCTTCTTCTGGTATAAGGTTGAAGACTAACATAGGGATCACAGTCCATATGAATTGTACATAGCATAGGGTTGATTCCATACATTATGCTAAACCGTGTAGGGTATGAATAGTGTTTCCAGAATACTAAAAATCATGTCCCGAACACTTAGATAAATATTCCTTGGGAATTAAAATATTGAGAGACATTTAAAATAAATAAGAAGAATATTAAATCATTGAAATATTCATAATGAAAAAATCATTAGAAAAAAAACGACATTATTTTTTAGCCTTTAAATCATCAAAATTTATAGTTTATTGTTGAGATAATACATTTTCAAGGCCTCTGGAAAACCCTGTAATATCAATCACTGATGATCAAAAGATGGATCCCAGAAGTACATTTTAGCATACCAATGATATAGAAACAATAACACGACTAGAAATATAGATCCTGGGAAATGTGTCTTGTAATCCAAAAGGTAAAGAATGTTGAATCATGTTAGTCAGAATATACACTAACCGAGAATAACCGATGGTAATTAATAAATAGATGAATTTATATAATGTGTCATGGGGTATGAATGTATGAACCACCACTACTATTAAATCATGATGTTATTACATGTTCGGTATGGGTTATAAGGTGACACTTTCTATCATATCTAACCAAAATCCAAATGTAATAGTTGAGGGCCAGTTAAATGATGGGGAGTATTCTGGGCCCATCCGCTCAAAACTCTGGAGAGAAATCATAATTAGGATCCTAGAAAGCTAAAAATCTGAAGGAATACTACTATGGAACTATTTAAATAATAGAAAAATGGAAGAATCATAGTGTTTATAATATAATTACATATAAATAGAGGCCATCAAAATAACATCATATAGGATGATATGTATATGGATTCATCCTAGAGAGGATCCTAGGGACTAAAAAATATCACGTCCTATTGGGCCTAAAAGAGTCATCTCAAAATGGTTACATCCACGATGGAAAATATAAATAATAATAATTCAATATAGTAAACTCATGGATCATCTTATATTAATGTATCACACTCTTGAGAAATCTGGAATTGATTTCTAGAGGGATAACTTCTTAATTAAACTAAAACCCCTCAAAACGCCCCTTAGAGTCCTCAAATCACATCTTGGGTTTCACCATCAAGATATGCATTAAATTATACTCAAATTTTACTAATCATGGGTCAGAATCCATCTATGGGTGTAAAATCATTTAAAACCTTCCAAAGGGGAACACTTGGGATATACACATCATTTACTGAAAGTACACAGTATATAGATCATAACCTTTTTCCTATAAAAGTATTTATACACATTCTGAACACCATGGGGTCTATCCATGTACTAATACATTTCATGGACTCACTTATATTCAATTATTATAATATTACATTTCTAATTCTCTCTACATGGTGTGCATGAACACATACCCCACCTACATGGACATGTACTATTACAGTGTGTGTACTCAAAGTACAAAATGTATACATTGCAAAACTCATCTACCTATTTACTAGACTACACATCCAACTACAGTCCCTTTTACTAATACTCAACATGTACCCATAGTAAATAGAATGGAATCCTTGAAAGACCTATTCCTCGCATAGAAAAAATACATAGTGTGTGTTCTATGAACCACACACTATATACCCTAGTTTATTAGAACATAAACCCCCAAATCCCCATGAAACGAATATTTCTCTCCAATTTGGTATATATCATCCCTCACGGGGTCTAAAAAATTTATAATAAGATGTTAAAACTTGAAAATGCTAAATATATTGGGATTTATAAAAAACATAAAAATTGCCTACCTTTGGGAGGAATCAGCTAAATCATCAACTATTTCCATGCTCCTCGACTACCACACGATGATCCAAGTTATTCTAAGGTCTATTATGGAACCTCTCATCCCATATCTCTCTTTTTATCTATCTACCTCACCCTATTCTCTCCTATTCATGTGAAAGAGTAATACCCCTAGTGGATTACACATGAGTCCAGCATAGTAGCAAAAAAATGAAATATGAAAAAGAAAAGGAATGAAAATTAAAGAAAACAAAAAAGGATCCCAAGATTACCCTGATTTTAGACACGAGTTTAAGACCCTCCTAGAAAAAAACCCTAATATTGAATCAACATAAAAAATATATTCTTGATATGGTGGTATGTTCATATGTTATGGTCGACCAAACACGTGAGATTAATTTTTTATTTATTTAATTAAATATAATATATTAATTACTCCACAAAAACTAAAAAACTGAAAAAGTATCCAAGACTCTTCCCCTAATTTAAATATCCTATTCTAGAACCGATGTAATGGTAATATTGAATATATCAAATCATATAATAGGGTAAAATATCCATTTTACCCCACAGAGGCATGTGAGAGTAACAATTATAATTTTTTATAAATTTTCCAGTATACTGAAACATTGGTCTTTACACTCTAATTTAATGACAAGATGATACATGTCAAAATATATAATAATATTTAAATGATAGGTCATGGATTTTTTATTCATAGTGTCATGTGTAATGAAAATTATCACTAAAATCAATATAATCTAAGGTGAAGTATATCACAAATTTTCATGGTGTTAAATTTATATTCAATGATAAAGATACATGATATATATCATTGGACATGCTTCTGACCTATGTATAAGAATTGATGTATTAATGATGGGACACTTCCTTTTTTTGGGATATGAAAATATGATATTTTATATACATGATGCTTTTTTAGGAGTTATAAAACCATATAGTTTGGAATGAATGATTTTTCAATTATGGTTAAGACAAGAGAATTCATAAGATGGATTCTATAAAGATAAATTATATTCAAACAGTTTTGATGAAAAAAAATTTAGAGAATATTTTTTAAGAATGGGTATGAAGCTATTTTGACAATGATATTATTATTTGGCACGGATTGTGTAATTTTCCTACTGTGGTGATATTCTTTTAAAGAGGTTACTAATTATTCAAACATATAGTGATTCATTTAATATAGTTTCATGTTCTTCCATCAACAATTTTATATGATTTATGGGATTAATTATATGGTTAATAAGAGATTAAATTTGATAAATGAGTTTGGTAGGATGATAAAATTAATAAGCATCAGTGTAAATTGGTTATGTAGTTGGATATACTAATTACTTATGTTGAAATATTATGTTTATGTGGGATGTTTTGTCACAAAAAAATCATAATCTTGGGTGTGCAATTCTTACTCGACCCTGAAATTATTTTATTTATGAAAGAGTTGATTATCATACTATCATATTGAGTAAAATATAGTTTCATGGGTGTTAAACAAGTGATTTTTAATTTTTACATTTCATTAAATATTTTTTTAAACATGTAAAATATTTATTATTAGGGATACTATTGGTGAAGGCCCATTGATTTTTATGAACACCCAAAATTTACTACCATTGCTGGATATTTAAACATATGGTTGGAATGTATGCTGGGTAACAGTCCCAAATACTAGTTAGTGGGTAAGATGATATCTATACAAATTTAGAGACCGATCTTATGTGATGCTAAGGATGGTGCATTATGGATCCTTGCGACTATTTTTAGTTTTTTTGTAGTTCTACATATGACCAATACACTGGGTGATATTTCTAAAAATATAATACTTTATGGCCATAATGAGTTATTTTTATATATTATGTTGTATTCTTTTATTTATTCTATTAATTAAATTTTAAATTCTTTTGTTTCAATATAATTTGATGTTCATGTTATATTTTTTAGGTTAATTATCAATAATTAGATTCTTTGATATTGTGGTAATAGTCTACACATTTGGTATTTCCAAACCCTCACAACATGATCGAAGAATTTCGCATATGGGGTGGTGGACCTGAAGATATATAGGTGACTAAACATGGTTGGAGGGTCGTGCTTGAGTCTAGGGAATTATATTCTGATTGTGTTGAAATATTATTTTCATCACTAAAATTTAGATAGTGTAATGATATAATGATATCCATGATGTGCCTATATTTTAAATATCAAAATATGAAATCCAAAAAATTAATAATTATATTGATAACATCAAAAAATTTATAGTTAAAATTCATGTTATTAGTTTTGGATGAGAAACATCATCAGGAAATATTAACCATGATCCAAAAATGGATAATGTAGTAAGATCTCATTTCCAACAACAAAATAAAAATAATTAATGGATTTTGTTATTAATATAACCCCCAGTAGTATATTAATGAGTGGATATTAGATGTTTCTTCATTATTGGGATTATACTTCACCCCATGATGAAGCTATAGTATTTCATCCCACTATGTGAGTAATAACTAATTGAATCCAAAAAATAATATATTCCTAATGACCCTCCCTTCTTCTATCAAAACATATTTATGAAATTTTTATTCATTATTTAACATTCCCTAAGAGACTGACCAACATTACAACCCATTAATAATAGTTTTAGAGTAACTGTATCATATTAGGGATCCCCATAATTTTCACATTCATACATAGAAACAATTGAGGAGATACAATTTAATTCTAGAAGCCCTATTGAATAGTATGCTTCAAATAAACAATTGGGAAAAAATTTCTAATTTTTTCAAGGTGGTTTTGGCTCTTGAATTTCTTATGATGGACAGAGTTTTGGATTTCTTCCCACATTAAATTGACCAATTTTTATATTTAATATTCTTCCAATCATGTTTTTGGGAAGAATGTATTAATGGATATCAATGGTTTGCCATATTTTGTTTAATGATGGAATTACATATTGTTATATTCTCTATGAAATCGGTGGAATAGATTCGTGTTCAATTATTTCAATTTTTTACCAAGACATGATAATCCACATAGAAATTAGTGAACTAGTCGTTCATCTCTTCTGATAAAATTATACAACCCTTTACATGAAGCATCCCAGTTTTTCATGACTTATTGTTGATACCATTATGTCCAAAATAATATCTATTTATATATGGATCATTGTTAATGGTGATGTGTGTTTTCTGAAATGAATCCATTACAAGCCCATTTTTTTGGTTCCAATCTAAATGTGGTGTATAGTATAATTATAAGTATGATATTTGATGATGGTGGTGTAAAGGAAATCAATGGATTGTTGAGATGGGGTTCCCACTAGCTGATTTTTCATTACTCCCCATCTATGGAGGATCTATTGAATGGAAAGTGTTTTATCATTACATTTTATACTGGATAAGAATTTGGTAACCATTTTTATTCATCACCTCCTAAGGATTATCTATATAATGTTACATATAAGAGGTTCTCTTTGAATATAGTTTAAGAACATATATATCACATTAAGTGGTTTTGGATTATGTTGTGTGGAAATAAAAATATCTTATTATTATTTAGGCTACTGGAGCGGCTGACCCTCTAGGACCTTCATCTTCCTACCCTCATCTATCTGCCTCCTATATCAATTATTTTTACAGTTCAGAATATGTTTTTTACATGTGGTTCTGACGGCCATTCAAATATACCTCATATTTCCTCTCCCGTGATGGTTGAAATCTATAATGTATGTTTGTGAAGATATCCATCAATGATGGAAAGATTCACTTTGATAATAGTAATGGTGGTGATGAAATAATAGATCAAGAGACTATTGTGATTACAACCCTTATTATATCTTTAAACTCATTCAAGTATCATTATAGTTGATATAATTGGAAATATCCCCATTAGGGACCTCATAGTAGAAACCCTTGAATGAAAGGGAAGTTTCAGGATTTGTTCAGTCATGGATTATAATTGAACCTCTCGTTTATGTATGATTTGGTTAATGGGTGGGAAAATCTTAATCCCACACAATAAGCCAATAGTATTACTAAAGGTAATATGATTTATATTCTCATTATAAGGATTATACTCTTGGTTTTTATGTCCAAATTAGTGGTGTATAGTTTTTATAACATTATTTCTGGTTAATTTCATCATTAGAAATGAGCATTCATTAAAAATTTAATAATTCAATTAATATGGATTGAAATCGGTATATAATTATTTAGTAGAAAATGGAAATAAAAATTCTATAAGACTATCTAAAATATAGAATATTTATATATTAAATAGTTATTAATTTATTAAATGAATAAGTAATATATAATATTTTTATTGAAACTTTAATTAATTTGGACCAGACCAAAGAAGTTGGATAAAATCTATGTTTAATGGGATTTTACATGTTATTAAAATGTATATTTTTAAATAATTTAAAAGATAATAATAAATTATTTATTTATTTTGAGAAATTAAAATTAAATATTTCTTAATGAATAATTAGTTTAAAAATGTGTAATTAGTTCAAACAATACAATATAATATTTAATCTGAAGATTTCATATTAAAATATAAAATTAATGTCTTCAAATTTTTTAAAACAAGTCATGAATTGCATTATGAATGTAGTAAATTGACAAGTTGCATGATATAAATAAATTAAAAACACAATAGAAAGAATTAAAATATCCCCTCTATAATCAACCTAACATTTACTAATGAAATTCACTCTTTTGAAGAAATAAATTACTTATTATGTAATATCGTTATTGAAAACATAGAAATTTAATTTGGTTATTATTAGAAGTTGTTAGTTATATCATATCAGATTTCAAAGATCCTTAATTATCATAATCCTTGATAGTCATTATATAGTGGTCATACGATTAATATATATTATAAGTCAGGAAAAATATGACGGTCATCGCCAATTGTTGAAATTGAATCGACCCATAGGATTGTAAAATATGAATCCCTTTTTTTAGATATTTTGTTGGAGATAATATCACTTGTCTTTTTCTATTGACCATGATCATAAAAATATTCAAAAAAAAATCATGATAGAAATCATTCATATGATATGTCTAAGATTTTTGAGATCACTGCACAAACCGTGTTCACTGAATAACCTCAAGAGAATCTCATCATCGCATAATATAGCCATAGGGAATTCACTGTTGTAATAAATGGATACATATATAGACCATAAAATTATGAAATTCCTTATTTTATTAATTATTTAATTATCATTCCTTACATTATAATTATCAATGAATAAGTTTGACACAAATTCGATTTCGATATGGTGAAACCGAAATGGTTTTTTGGGGAAATATATACTTTCAATCAAGACATTCTAATTACCGAATTGAAGAATGTTTTAAAGGAATAATATATTTTTATAATAGTATTAATAAATCTTATTTATTAGTTGTAAATAATAATATAACATTAAAAGTTAAAATATAAATTCAATAAGGTCCAAGAAACAATTATTGTCAAAAAACTATTATTTTTAAATAATGGGGTTTTTTATTTAAATCTATAATTTATCAAAATTAGGGAAACATTTTTATAAATTATATATTATTTCATAAAAATTTACTTATAAAATATAAAAAGGTAATTTTTTCATAATTTTGCGAAGTAATTTTTTTGGGTTGTAAAAAAGTAACTACATTTTATAAAATTACATTTTAATGACCCAAAAGTGATGATATATATGTAATAGAATGTATCCTTGACCAAACATATATTTTATATTTAAAATAATTTCATTTTAATGTTAATTTTATAATTTTATAAAGCATTAATGACTCCAAAAACAATATTTTATTTTTTGCATTTATTAAAATTCCTTGTAATCATTACTCACTTAAACATCGATAATGGTATAATTTTAATGTGTTAGGTTCTTATACATATAAAATAATGATAAAAAAAATTCATTTATAGAAACCTTGTGAAAAATATGGTATTATTTTTGGTTAGTATTACATTATCATATAGTGTCAAAACTCCTAGTTTGGAAATTAAAAAAGAATTCTCCACAATTTCTTTATAGAAACCATCCCAAAATCCCAGTCCACCTTAGTCAAAACTCATGGATAAGGATTTCACTCTAACCATATAACTCTATATAAATTCAATGGTACTAAAAAGCCCTTATTAAGCTTCTCCAATGATTTTATAGTCCTACCCTTATAGTAGGAGATCCTCAACTTCATCACTTTATTCATGCACATTATTAATTTCATACATTTATGTTTCAAATTGTTAAATGTGTGATATGATTTTATAAATCTATCTTACTATTATAAGGATAACCAATTATTGAGGGAACCCTTTATCACTAATTTAACCCATATATAAAAAATTATGAACACCTATTATACCAACAAGCAAGTGAGATAATTTTCCAGGACAAAAATATTTGTATTGAATACCCATCTCAAATTCCAATCAAAGTTATTATCCTAGTTATACCAATCCTTCAATTATTGAGGGTTTCCATGTAGGTAAACCACACTCCTTAATCATGGTATTAAAATTGATTTAATAAATCCTTATGTTGTATTATCTTGGCGGAACACTTATGAATGTACATGATATGAATGTAATGGGTTGACCGAGATTTATATATCTCTCCATTGGATTGAGTAATGTTTTTGTCACAAGATATGACATGTATAGTGCATGAGAAGATATAATAATCACATTATTTATTTTTTTCATCCTGGTTATCCTTTATACATTTCTATGATTTCATGTTTTATGATGTCACCACATTTATATGTTTCTTTTATGTTATCAAGTTATATCAGTCCTCTATTAAAAATTAGGATTCTCACCCCTCATATTTTTCCATAACATAATGCTTTACCTTTTTTATGAATATCATATTTTCTTAATATGATTTATATCTAGCCCATTTTTAATGTGAATCCAAAAGATATCCAATGATTTTTTATAAGATCAATGGAATATAATAATATTTTCCTTTATTACAGTTTATTTATTTTATTTATACTTCTAGTTGATTTTCAAGGAAAATAATTAAAAAAATAAAATATGCCTCACAATCATCCACGGTTGAATTAATTAGATATTTTTGTTATAAATAATTAAATAATGTGTTATAAAATATTATTTTTCATACTTACTATACGATTAAATTATTATAATTTTTGTATTAGGAATATAATACACGATTCAAATATTTATGGGTAATTATAAACATATTATAAAATATCTATCATTTTTTATTTTTTGAGTATGGGGTTTTAACCAAAATATATATCTTTATTGATACTATATGTGGATGTGGATCTTGCATTGTTGTGCCTAGGGGTGATAACCGTAGATTGAGTGAATTGAGTTAGACTCCATCATCAAACTTTTCATGAAACAATGCCTCCATGAACAACTATTTTTTACACACCCTAGGGTTATTTTTTGGTAAATAAAAAATATTTTCTTAACCATTATTAAGAGAAAAATAATGTAAATTTTTTTGATATAAAAAATATAATTAATGACATTCAATGAAGCATTTAAATTCATAGGATAATGTATATATATCATTCAAGAGTTATCCATTTCCAGTTCATGGTTTATCCTTTATATATTTAATAGATGAAAAAATCATTCCCCTAGTATTCATTTTATTTATAGTCAATGGCAATAAATATGATGAACAATGTCAATATCCAATGTGATATGTAATGTGATCACTTCCCAAATGAGATTATATACTAGATGGGAGAAGTAATTTAATAGAAACATGATTCAACAGAACAAATTCATCCCCCAATAAATAGATACTGAAAATTAATTCCTATTATGATAAAGAATTCTGAATTTTAGTGGATCTAACAATCCTTAAATTTCAAAACAATTTGTCAACTCAATTTAAATGGTCTTCTTCATCTATCAATTTTATGACAAAGAGATGTCCTTACTTGATATTTATCACATAGATATAAAATTCTATCAATGGCGTATATTAGTAAAAAATATAAAGGCTATGGAGGATATAGAATCCATGGAGTCAAAGGAATTCCAGAAACAAATTTCGAACAATGTAATCCCCGAACTCTTTTAATTATAATTGAGAAGAGTTCATAGTCCTTATGATAATGAATTATTATTCCAATTATTTATACAAGGTAAAATTTGACATGAAAAATATGCCACGTTATTTTTCATCTCCACCAAATGTAATGTTTTACACTACTTTGGTGGGAAACACTACTTTGGTGGGATAAATTCGAGTCTATGAAATTTTTTGGTGATTCTAAAAATTGAAATCTATAATCAAAATTTTATTATATTCCGTCAGTTTCAAAATAGATATCACTTAGCCTAAAGGGCCTCACAGTTCTATAGATAAGAAAAATATAATATATTTATTTCTCATTGTGGTATGATAGAGAAAACTACTGGTGGAATAAATATCCAACATCAAACCTAAAAAAAGTGTGGGAAGAAGAATAATTAAATTTTGATAAAGGATACATGGAAATGATTTAGGTGTGGTAATAAAGGGATCCTATCTAGAGAATGATAATAGGTGAAACCCGCAAATGTGACATAAAAAGTAATTCCCTAGTAAATCTTCATCCTTTTATCTAATGTTTACACTATAGTAAACAAATAATATTTCAATATCAAAGCACTAAGAAAAGGTTTTCAAATTTAAATTGACCCCAATGACCACAATGTCCTATAGAGCATGGTAAAGATTATTCCATCACCACTTCTATGGAAGATCCTAAAAATGTTGTTTCAAAAGGAAACCTATTCATTCATTATATGACAGAAAACCAATTATTTTATTATGATTCTATTTATTCCTTCATATCACACATTATTACTAGATGTATTCAATATTAATGTAAAAAATAGGACTGAGATGTTATTAGTGAAGCTGCAGATAGGTCAATTATTTCATCCCATGAATATAACTCATCCTGAATACAACATTGATGGATTATTTTCCCATAAAAAATTATGGTACTCCCCAAAGTGTTATATGATTGTATTATGGGCATAGATCATATTTACTTGTATAAAGACAAAACAAATTTCTGAGAGAAAGAGATAACCCATAGTAATGGAGATTTACCTTTGATTTTATACATGTTAAATGAAGAGGATGAATATTATTGGGTAACAACATATGAAGAATAGAATTTATTTCTTTTAAGAAGGGGTATATAGGTCAAAATTTTTAGATTAATGAATAGACCATAATTTATGAGATACCCAATTCAATAGAATTTGATGATCTATTTCCTAATATATTTCCCTGTCTTCCCATAGATGTGAGGTTGAGTTCTCAATAAAACACATAACTAGAGATTTTACAATATCTATGAATCATTATAGAATATACATTGTTTATCATTTGGATCAAAGGATATAATTATAGTGGAATATAGAGAATGGGATTATATTATAAATTTCATCACTATGGGGTGCACCGATCATCTTTGACAATAGAAGGATGGTCCATGAGCCTATGATTATTTAGATCCAAACATTATCGTGATAAAGGTTAAATATTCTACAAAACTTATTTATGATTAGTATAACTAGCTACATGGACCCTGGTACATCACTAACATGTATATTTTGTCGAGATATTTTATGGTAATTGTAAATAATGTATACATCCCAATGAATGTATTTATTATTGGTTATGTGATCTAAGAGTTTATAATGATATCATTTTAATCACTATTTCTTTTGAGATTTTCGGGACATAATGAATAGAGTGTATAGTGATTACATTGGAAATTTTGTTGTAGTATTTATAGGTGATATTCATATCTAATAAAAAAGAAAAGGAGAACATGTTGAGCATTGGAATAATGTATTGATAACCTTTAGGAAGGTAAATTTATATTAAATGTTTTGTAAATGGTATTTTTGGTTGGAGAAACATTCTAGGGGAATGTTTTCATAAGAAAGGGGATATTTTTTTATCTTTAGGTTATATAGGATATTGAAGGATTGAATATGCAAACTTTTTTTAAGGAATTATACAACTTCCATGGATTAAATGGGTATTATAGTAAAATTTTCATAATCTTCTCTTGGTTTTCAATCCCAATTACTAAACATAATCATATGGTATTCAAGTTTTTCTGGAATAAAGAATATGGAGATATAATTAACTAGATGATGACATTAATAGTCACTATATATCTTCTCACCAAACATTAAGGAGTGATTTTTTAATTATAGTGATGAATCTATAAAGGGATTCAGTTTTTACTCATGAAATATGAGAAAGTTATATCTTTGTGCCTCCTAATTAATGATCCATGAGATGAAATAACATACTGCTAATATAGAATTTCAAGAAGTGATATTATCATAAATGATTTTGAAACATTATAAATATAGTGAATAGTGTGACATTTATACATATCCTAAAAGACTATATTATATATTCACACAAATGGAGCTCAATATGAGCCAATAATGTTTATTAGAGGTGATATATGGTTATGATTATTCTATTTACTTAAATAATAGGAATAAAAAAAGTTGTAGATGACCTTTGTAGAAATAACCTTACTACCATATATAAGATGAGTATTGTAATGTATCTAGAACCTTTATACATTAAAATGATTTATATGGGAAGAATAAAAGGATATTCATCCATCCATTCTAAAAATAAATACAAACAAACTATTTTTAGGGTATCACAGAATATAACAAAGATGATGAGTTTCTACAGAATAAGCTAACAAATATTCCAGTGTTTATCATTGCTAAATATGATCTCATAATGTTTGGAACTCAGATATATGTCCCAAAAAACCAAAATTGAAGAGAAGACATTTGAATGATTTATATAGACCATCTGTCTCATTTCATCATGGAATCACAAATATATATTGATATTTAAATAAAAACATCAGGTTAGATGATTAAAAGAGTGTTATTGCAATGTTTGTATAATGATTAACGGTATGATAATAGGTAAAGTATATATGATAGATGTCTATGGTTATTATGAATGCATTTAAAATTGTAGTTTGAAATTGGGAAATCATAACAATGGATTTATTTATAGGACTCTAAAGGAATCCTATTGAAAATAACACTATTTATGTGGCAATTAATTTCCTTAAAATGTTGGAACAATTCATTTATAAGATGTAATATTTCACTTTTTACGCACTCTTTAAGATATATGTATGAGACATGGTAAAATTTTATGTATTTACACCATCAATTGTATATGACTGAGATCTATGATTGACATATGGTTTTAGTGAATCCTTCAGCAAATGTTAGATACACAACTAAGCTTGAGCACTATTTTTCACTTACAGAAGGATTTTGGATATGAAACTATCTTTCAAAATCATTGGTATGTGTTGCAATCATGTTAAATATATTTCCATGGATGTTCAGATCAAAGACCTACCATAGTTTAAACTACATATAACAACAGTTTTCATTATATTATTCATTAAGCACCATATAAGCCTTTGTAGGGGAAGAGGTTTTGGACTCTAACATACAAAGATTTTTTAACAGTGTATAAGATTATATGAAATGATATTTTCCATGAAATGATAATGGTGTTAAAACAAATTCCAAACCATATGAAATATATACAATGAACATATATAATATACTCTACCAATCAATAATGAAACCTACAGTTTATTGTTTGGAGAAACTATTCCTTTACATATATCCACATAAAAAATTCATTAAGGTTGGAATGAAGTGTATGTGTAGTCAAGAAACATCATCCCCTTTGAGATCCTTGATCGCATTAAATCAATTTCAAATTAACTCACACTCACAAATAATATAACTCTTATAATGGATGTGTTCAACATATCCCTCTGGTATAAGTATATACTAAACCTCAATCATCTACTAAATCAAATGGTTATATCATAGGAATATTTTATTTTAGAAAAGATTATTCAGTAATGATATTATATTATAGAGATAATGTCCTACAATACAATAATTCTCCAAAGGTTTATGTTCTATGGTAGAATCACAAGTTCTATAGAGAAACAAGGAAAACATGATTGGAAATGAATAAAATAGACACATTTTTAAAAATAATGAAATAAAAATTTCATTGGATAATATTTGGAATGGGGGGAGAATGTAACGACCCGAACATTTAAAAATGAAATTCCATTTTTTGAATGAATAAATACTTTATTTTTTAATGTAGGAAAAGAAAATAAATGAACATTTTTTTATTTCAGATTGATATAATTTATATCCAACCAGATTCAAAATTTCATTATTTATCATAACCATTGACAATATAACTATAATATAGTTATCATATGATTAGTATATATTAATGGTTATGATAATTCCTATAGGAATGGACTAAAGAAGGAATGACATCAACCACTATGACTATACCCTATAAAGCCTATTTATCTGAGCTTCTAATGGAGATGATATTTCTACTTATTTCCCTTAATCTTACCCAAGATGTGATTCAACAAATAAAGCATAAGTGAAAATGTTTAGGGTAGAATTTCATTCTCATCAAGATCATGTCACGACCCATGTTCGCTAAACAACACAAAGAGAATCTAACCATCCCACACATTTACCTTTGTGAATTCATAGGATAAATGATGTTATATGTATCTAGATCCTTCCAGTATAAGTTTTTTTATTATTTTATTGAATATAGTAATCTTTATTACTATGTAATAATTAAATATATGTTTGATAAAAAAAATATTTTGATATGATGGAACACAGATTCCATTATTAGGATATATATAGATTCTATAAAAAACAATATGGGTTGAATTTAAACATTTTTGAAGTATATCATATTATTATAACATATTATTATTATAATAATATAATATTTATTTGATACAAATGATAATATATTTTTATAAAGCCAAATTTATTATTTATAAGTGTCCGAATAATGATATTAGTAAAAAACATCATTTTTCAATTAATGGAATTTTTTTATTAGAGTGGACTCTCGTATTTAGATATTAATTAAGAAAAAATTAATATTACTTTTAAATTAATCATATAAAAATTATCTTATAAAAAAAGTGTCAAATTTTTTTGAGATTGTTGAATATTTGGGAAAAAAATATAACCCATAATAAATATACAATATAAATTAAAACACCATAATGACCCAAGAGTGGAGAACTATATTCCATAAGAAGTACCCATGAAGAAATAAATATTTAATTATCAAAATTAGGTGTTTTTTAGTTATTTTTTTTAATTTTATAAAACCTCTATGAATCCCCCAAGTCCTATATTATTTTTATGGAATTAAATGAAATTATTTATAAAAATAAATCACTTTCACATCACTATTTTTATTATATTAATGAGTTTTTAAAATATAGTTATAAAAATATAAAACCAATCCAATTTAGAATAAACCAAGGGAATACCCTAGAAAGGATTGGTTTTGTGATTACATTATCATATGGAGTCCAAATCCTAGATTCGAAAATAATAAATGTATTATAGTATATTTTTATATGAACCCCACCTGGCCATACATTCCTTATCAAAAATACGTTTGAACTAAATGTTACAGTACCATTACTTATCAACAACCCACCCAATGTTTTCTCATTCCTATTATAATATCCTTCAATGTTTGTGGAAGATCAATTTCAAGGAAAGTGATCATCTCATTATTGTCTTTATTCCAGAACATTAATTATGTCATGAATTTTGATAACACATTATTAATGTTGGGATATGATTTTACACATTAATATAACATTCCTTATGATATCCAAGTAATTAGATACACCTTTAACTCCCATTAACTTATTATATAAATATTTTTATACACACTTTATATTGCCAAATTTATATTGGGATTTTCCATGAAAAATATGTGTGTGGTGAATATGATTCTTCATTTCAATACAACGGTATTCACTTAGTTTTACCCATATTTTATTAATTTTCTTTTTTTATATTTATATCCCACACTTGAAAACCATGGGCTTAAAGTTGATTAATGATATACTTATGTTTTATGACCTATATGGAACAAATTTTTTTGTACAAGATTTGAATGTGAGAGGTGGGTCCTAAATTATATATCCCTCCAATGGATTGGGTAATGTTTTTATCTCATGGGATTCAACATATGGTCCATTCTTTTTTATCCTATTAAAACTATGCAATTTTTTCTTAGTGGTTAACCTTGACATAAATTTATTATTTCATGTTTTATGTTCTCTCCACCTTATTATGTGTCCTTTATGTTATCATCTCATATCATGATTTATTGTTCATGATTATGATTATCACCCCTCTTATGATACCTTGATATTAAATTATTCTAGGATATAATAATTTACCTTATGTTATTTTTTATTACCTTATTAGGATTTATATCTCACCCCTTCCATTGGTATGTCCATTGGTTATCCTATTCTATTTTAGAATATCAATGGAACATAAACACAAGAATTGTTGTTTTATTTTATGCCCTTCTATTTATGTTTCACGTTTTTATTTTTTTTACTTATTTAAACATTTAAAATATTCTTAATGATATCTTAGGGTAGACCTAAATGTGTCTTAACCTAATAAATATGAATTAAGGTTTAATAATTTATCGGTCTTCATTCCCTCTCAACCAAACCAAATAAAAATATTCCAACTAGAAGAGACTCCATAATCATTCAATATAATAATATTAAAATATAATTTGGATGTAATTGAAATTTATACATATTTAATGGGTGATAGAAATATAAAATAGATAAACTAGTCATAAAAAATTGTCCGATCAAGCTAACAAATAAACATAGAACATTCTAGGTGGGAAATTTCACATGTGGAAGCCCCCATACATTTTATTGAAAATAAATAGGCTCCCCATGGAATTAAAAAAATCAATATGAAAACCAGAAAATATGAAAGTTATTGAGTAATGAAACAATATATAATGGATACTTGATAAGAGACAAAAAATACACCATATATATATATATTTGTAAAAAAACCCCATTATTCTATATAAAAAAGGAAAAGGATGATTTAGTTCAATAAAATATAATGAATATAGTCTCATGAAGTCCCCATGAAATGTGAGAATTGAACCTTTCATCTTGGAACATTTCACCAAATCTCCATAAGTGATAAGTTTTTATCATGAGAAACTACTTCTCAAAATGAAAGGAAATGAATGGGAAAACAAAAGACCCAAAATAAAACAAAACATTATATCATAGAAGTACTGTACCATAAATATTTATCTCCAAATTCACTATTCCAATATCAAACATCTAAAAACACACATTTAATCAAAAAATAACTTTAAAATAAAAACTATAACAAAGAAAATGAAGATGAAATAAATTTAAATTATCTATTCATATTCATTGTTTTACTTAAATGATACATCGACCAAAAAACACCACATTGAATCTCATATCCAATGAAAAACATTCATATAAAACATCGAAAGGGTTTAGAAATATAATATTTTATATTTCAACATCTCTTGGTTGTTGAAATGATGAAATTAGATTCAGAGAAACACTCACAGTGATCCATCATTTATAAGGGTGACCAACACATCAACCCATAAATGTGTTAAATTGAGTAAAACGTAAAATGATTTATACAAAGAACATTCCATCTCCAAAAAATAGACAATATTCTAGGAATTGACGGACATAAAATAACTTGATATACTAGATAGAATTCACTGAAATACTACCTATTAAGAATATTTAATGTTAGATGCAGATGGATCCCTGGATATATAATCTCCCAAAACATTTATTCACTAACATGACACATTGAAAGAATGAAAGACATAAATAATAATAATTTATGATTAGAAAAATATCCAACTAAAATTAAACAAATATCCTCCTAAAAACATCAATAAACAATACCATATTAAGATACAATATAGAACATTAAATTAGATGAAACACCCCAATATTTGAAAAGAAAAAAATATTGTTCAATGGAATGTGTGACACAAAAAATGATATTTTAAGAGAATACAAAAACCAAAGTTTTTAAAATATATTTAATTGTTAATAAATTCATTCACTTTGATATCATGCGATGAACAAGACACCATGTTTAAGTAAAATGTGATACTACCAAAAAATATAATTTAATCAGGAAAATATTAACCACTACAATAATTTTTTCTGTTAAGAATTAGAATATATAAAATAAAAAAATATATTTTATACATAATTTCATTAGTTATATATTTATTATAAGTAAAAATAATTATCATTAGAAATTAAATAAAATGTTTACTTAAAGATTATATTTTTCTAAAAAGTAGTTTAGTCGCCCTTTTCACCCATAATTTTATAATTGTTTTTGAATATTTTATAAAATTTATAAGAAAAAATTATCTTGTGTTTTTAATATACATGTAAATATTACCTTTGTGTGAAATATTATAATTTTGAGAGAATATTAGTTTTCTTTATGAATACAGAAAAATAAATATTTTCCAAAAAATTTCCTTTTTGTATAAATTTTTTAAAGTTTTATTTATAATTTATATCGTTTTTATGAATAAATAGTTCAATTTTATTAAAATAAATTCAATTATATGAATTTTTATCTAATTTAATATTGAATTTTGAAATTAAAATAATCTATACTTATGATAAATTTGTCATTGGAAACCCACATTCTTATCATGTTAGTAGATATAATTTAAATTTGAATTCAAGAAATTATATAAATTGAATTTGAAAAATGTATTATATATTTTAAATAATAATTATTAATATTTTCTCATAAATTCAACATAATTTTTACCATAATGAAAAGTGAATGCTTTAGAAAAATAATTACAATAATTTCTGTAAAACTGGGATTACTAAGAGTTTAATCAAAGAAGATAACGACTGAAAATTAACTATTACTTATCAAAACCTTAATGGGTATCCATTATTAGACCTTATAACATCTAATAGTAGATAAAAACAAAAAATTTAGTATTTATAATGATAAAAACATAGTTATTTCATTATCATTTCAAAAAGTCTACATATGTTCTCTTTGCCACTTATAAAAGGGAACCAACTATCCTATGCTCTTTAAAATAGAAAAGAAATTTCTATTAGATATACCCTACCAAAATTTCTTCCTTAATTCCCTAAAAATTAATATGGGACTTGTTTTAATATAAATTAAAAACAATGAATGGTTTGGGTTAAACATAATAATTTTTCCAAAAGAAGAGGTGATTCTTTTAAATATGTTATTTTATTTTACTTCTTCTTATAACCCCATATAATATTCTCTAACTATTACTAAGAGATTAAACTAGCATCTCCTATATAATAATTTTTTTAAAGGAATAAACTATATCATTATACACTTCAATGAAATGGGAAATGAAACCGTCGATTGTCTGCGTGGTGGACTGCCGCATCAGGAACCGATATAATTCATTTTCGGTCACCACCATTATTGAATTGGTATAATGATGAATTTAACAAAATTATATCATATTTATGACGTTTTTATATATAATGAATTATTAAATCACATATATTTTCTTACATTCCCTTCAATGGATTATACGATATCATCGCTCGTTTTTATGACACAATAGCACCTCATGAAGCAATGTGATTCATTCTTCAGTTATGCTTTACTTGTAAGGTATTATGGGTAAATTTAGTGAATATATGTGATATAATTTACTTAACCATAAATCTAGAAATTTTATTGCACATAGAATTTCATAGCCTCCAATATGTTGGAAGACAGTAACATCGTTAGTGCATACATGTGGACTACCACCTCCACATAGCGATGCAATTTTTTTTTCATTTAATATTTACATGGATAGTAAAAAGGATGTATTTTATTGATATAAATGTAATAAATAACATAATAATTATTATATAATTTTAATTAACATTCATTCAGTTCATTTTACCCTCTTAAAAAAGGGAAACAATGTAAATTCCTATGCATGGCTTACCATATACATCAATAATGAAATTCATCTTCTATCATTAAAATATGTGGATTACTATAAATAGTAATATAACTAAAATGAATGATATTTACCTATTTTGTTATAGTTTGGAGATTATTTAAACATGATAATTGTAAGAGGAACACAATTACCAAACAAAATCATATATGAAAAAAAAAAGAAATTATCACTACTAACATTGATTATTATAAATAATAATTATTAAATCAGTGATAAAAATGATAAGTAATCCCCATTTGGTTTGATATATATGATTATGTGTAAGGCCCAGGCATAAAAACAATATAATCATATGTTATGTTAAGAATTCACATTGAGAATCTTTTTAGGATTTGAGTTTTAGGAATTCAGGCCATAACTATTAGATTACATTTCGAAAATTAAGAAGTAGACAGTTATACTCAGTTTCCATTTCTTCATAAAATAAAATCTTCTAAAAACATGTCTAGTTCCATGTTTTAGACAACATGTCTTTTCCTTGATCCCATACATGACCATATTCATCATTAAGTCCTATAAAAACATTTCAAAACTTGGTATGAGAATAAAAATCTCATTAAGGGCTAAAAACAATGAAAGAAAACATTTTTCAATCAATACATTGAATCAATGAAATCATACTTTTCAATATTTAACATACCACACAAGATTGTAATATTTTTGAATAAGAAATGGAATTCATAAATCATAAAGGTAAATTGTGGCATCCAAAACATACTTACATTATATATTTTACAAATACATAGGTCATAAAATTTGGAAAACCCATCATAGTATATTACATAAATCAATTAGGATAAACATTAACATTTACCTCTGTCACCTTACACAATGCATTGGAGAGCTATCTCGGGCTCAACCTCCCAAGGTTAATCACAGAACTACCCGTATGTGTAAACAATTCCAAAGAACTATAAAATATTCACAACACAAAATCAAGCATAAAAGAAAGATAACATTTCCACATTTAATTCACAAGATATTAGTTCAAGATATTGAAATAATCAATTCATTTAAAACAAATTAAAAGAATAGTTTTGAATCAAAGTGTCCCTTAGCACTCTAAAACTTTTGAAAAGAATTTAAACTTAAAAACACTCATGTTCATATAAATAAATACATAAAATAATTTCTAAAACATGGATATGAAAGAGAAATATTTAGAAAATTAAATATTTAACACATTTAAAATTATGTCTATTTAAATAATACATTACCAGTTGAGAAAAATATTTGAATAAAAATAATTAAATAATAACATCATAGAAAACTATAAATATCATGATAATAAATAAATTCATTTTATAAAATGTCAAAATGATTTTATATACACCTTATATAATAATAAAGATGCACTATAACACCCAAGATTACACAGTATGCTTCTCTTTGAATAATACAATAGTGTGTGTTGTACGGAACATCGAGTTCTAACACACCACAAACAATCAAACTAGCTGTTATGAATAGTAATACCAACTTTTTGAAGTTTTATAAATTTTATCTTTTTTCAAAATGGACAATATTTTTGGATTGGAAATATCAAAATTATCTTAGGGTGAAATATTTGGATTTTAATGAAAACATTCAATTGTTGATGAATAGTGAAAACACTAAGTTATAGTTTAAAACCGAATTTTTATTTAAATAATTATTTATTTCATATAAATTTATTTTTGGAAAAAATAGATACATAATACCTATATATTTATTCACTGTAATTCATTTGAGTTAGTTTATAATTAATTTAGACATAAAAAACTTTTATTTAACTTTTTAACATCTTTTACCCACCTCCTAGGTGCATTTGAAAATTTAAATTAAACAAAATTTTACTACTTCTATGAGTTGAATTTAAAAAATCCGAGAGAAATGGTTGATATCAATAAGTAAAATGTTCTTAAATAAGATGAAAATAATTTTTGGTGAATAATAGATTTTTATGTTTATTTACTGCGGTTAAAAGCTAAGAGGGTAATGAAGGCTAAAAATGATATTATTATTAACCTAAAAAATTTCCTAATTCTATTGGATAATTGTAATTCGACCAAAAACAACCATACAAATAAAATATGTTTCTTTAGGTCCACTTGGATTAGATTAGGACATTTATTATTATTTAACTCAAAGAATAATTAAACTTTTTAAATTCAATATTTAACAACTAAACCATTTTTAATATAGGGATACACATAAGATAAATTCTACTATAAATATTCATTATAAAGATAAATAATTTTACAACATAATTTTATTTTATTTATATTTTTTATACATTATATAATTTAATTCAATTATGACACAATGATGATGCAGTAATTACATAATTAATGAAATATTAAAATAATTGAAAATAAAAATATCCCAATAAATGTAATTTAAGAATTATATTGAATTACACTAATTTTATTGGATAATCTGACATGTTAGGGTTGGTGAGAAGAAATTTTTTCGAAATAATAATGCTGTTATAAATCTAGAAAAAAATACAAAATAGTGTCAAAATTGGCATAAAAGAGTTTTTAGGAAAAATATTATATTATTAATTGATATTCAATTAATTAAAATATAAGGTTCATCCAAAAGACTTATATAATGATAGTATTATAATTAATGAACCACATGGGGTTTTATTAGAATTAAATAGTATTTTTATTATCCATATAATATAAAAATTCAGTGAGACGTTGTAAATATCAAACTATTTAACGAAGAGTTAAATCTAAATGTTAAAGTTAATAGAGTGATCAAAACTAATCTAAAATCTATTGGTTGTGTGGTTTTAGACCCATACCCAACTTAACTTTTAAATAATTCATTTTCGAGAAATTATAAACCAAAAATTATTTTATTATAAAATAATATTTCTATCTTTTCCTAAGGTTCCCCTCAACCCTCTTATAAAAGGTCACTCCCCCTTCCCTCAAATTCACTTATTGAAAGCCTTTTGAGTTGGCCAACCCCTGAACTAATAACCTCTCAACTATCCTCCCTTCATCCTAGAGGCCTTCCTTTAGTCTGAAATCCAACTTATGGATCCCTTTTGATCAATTCAAAATAATGAACCCAAAGAAGTGGTAAATATTTCATCACATCTTTAAAGTTCCTCTCTTCTTACACTTCCACTTTCTTTGTTGTTTTCATTATAAAATAATAAATCCAGTATATTCTATATAATGTGATGTTATTATCAATATTTTAGAACCATAATCATTATTATATCCATCCTTTTAATGACATGTCTCCCAATGTGCGTACGTACAGCTTACCGTCTCCACATCGTGGTGTAATTGTTATTCAATACATTATTATTTAGTTGGGTATAATAATGAAGTTTAATTGATGTAGATAATAAATATAACATGATAATGATTACTTATATATGATATAATATACAATTATATATTATTTTAATATCAAAATATTAATATTGTCGATCATGCGTACGTACAGATTATCGTCTCCACCAACGTGATGAGATTCATTTCCCATTGTATCCATTCATGAATAATTCTCATTAGATGAATAAAAATAATGTTTAAAGACTTAATATCATTCTGAATATGAATAATAAAAATCCTATCCATAACAAAAATTATTTACGTAACAAATCATATAAAGGAAAACGAATCAGTTAACACATGAAACGACGGTATTACTAAGATATTATTAACAACGAAATGTGAAAAAAAAATATATGATATCATATAAATGTACATGAATCTTGTATAACTTAATAAAAATTATTTCACCATTATACAGGTGGTTAATCTACCCTCAACCTAGGTAAATTACTAGGTAATGGATAATTTGACAATCTCTTTATTATCTGAAGTTGTTTATACATAATTATCTACTAGGACATATTTATCATCCACATCCATGTTTCTTAAAAATTTATTCCAAAACAATATTAATATTTACTAGACTATGGGTTATAGTCATTTATACCCTTGTTTGACTTTTTATAAATTTTTTTGAAGGGAATCATTCTATCGTTTTCTAAACAAGGTACCTTATGACATTTTGGATAAAATTAAAGTAATGTTGTTTTTTTAACTTATACGGAAGGTGCAGCTATATCACACCATTATAACAATGTCAAAGATTCCCATTCAAGCTTATAATAATATTTTCATGTATAAATTATTTCTTCTATAATTACATGAATTTTAAATTATTTCATAATAGAAAGAGATATTTCTCTAAAAATGGTTTCATGTCATCTATGTCAACATCCTTTGATGGATTTTAGATTTGTTTGAATTTGATTTATTATGATACAAAACTTCCATATTTTTTTGAAGGTTTTGTGATATTTTTTACTATAGATGTGTTATTCCATACCATTCATGGTTTATGGATAAAGTATTGACATTTTGCATGATATTTTTAATACGAATGTTTATGATATGTTTAATCCTTTTCATATGGGGAATGCATTGGAATTAGTATGTGATGGGTGGAGCCCTCTATAGCTCCTTGATGGATTGGTAGGTCTCATGAGACAAACTAGTGTCTTGGGACAAGGCCTTGAAAAAAAAAATTATTTGTAGTCTTGGTAGAAGGCTTTGACTATGTGGATATGAAAGTCTGGCATTTATACATTCCATCATTATGAAAGTGGCAATTGATATTGCATGTGATTATTAGAATAGTAGAGTATCCATTTGAGTGTATAAATGGTGTTTTTTTGATTTATATTTTCTATATTATGATGATGTTTATGTTAAAAAGTCTTTTTTTTAGTTTAATACATTGCCTAAAATTTTTATGCTTATTTATGAATGTTTTCGCTATATTGTTATCCTTACTGATAATTTGAGCTCACCCCATTATATGTTTTATTTTTCCCTGGATGTGAAGAAGTATATGATTACTGAACTACAGGGGTAGTCTGTGGGATCTCAGTGTTATCCATGGAATCAATGTCGTTGTAGTTTTCCATTTAATGACGTAATGTAAAACTTATTAATGTATCTATTACATCTAATGCTACTAAACAAATCGGTCATTCGGGCCTTCATCATTTGTGATCATGCTAATAATTTGTAATAACGCATCGACTCTAGGCTTATGGGGTCGGGGCATGACAGTTGGTATCGTAGGAAGTTTAGGATAGACTATGGAAACAAGATTTACATAAACTTTGATTAGACCCCACAACCCTAATATAGACATTGAGGATTAGTGTGAAAGAACTTCCTAGAATTTTGGTATTGTAGAATTTTTTTAGTTTTCCAAGAAATAAATACCGGTCTGGATACGAGCAGGTAGAGGCGGCTCTGGTACAAATTTACCTAGGGGTAAAACCTGAAAACACCGCTTTGAGCTAGACTCGAATGGGAACTGGTGCACGACAACGGGCCTTGCTGCACTCTTGGATATGACACTCCTTGGGGATATGCATAGAATAATTATAATTTTCATTACAAACCATTATGAAGGGCTTATGAGTATATAATTCCTCAATGAAAACATTTTTTATGATTATGGATTATATCCATAAACTGTTCAATTTATGTTAAGTGTTTTACAAGTTAGGAATTATGTATTTAGATTCCTAAACTAATCTACTATAAACCATTGTACAGAAGTGGAGCCTAGTAGAAGTAATGTAATCTGTATCAATGAACACACTCATTATAGGTATTTCCCTCCTAGACAAGATAATTATAGTGGAGCTAGTGATACAACTGGTGCTGATCAACTTATCACTTTATTGGGACAACTCACTCAGGTTATGATTAATTACCTTACCCAAATGGAGCACCCTCATCCATAGCATGGACGATCAATGTTAGATCACTTCATGAGGATACAACCACCAACATTCAATGGGGGTACAAATAAACTAGTATCTAAGAAATGGATAAATTCCATAGAGAAAATATTCCATTCCTTGGGGAGTAGCGAAAAGGAAAAAGTTTTCATGGGAGTTTACAGCCTCATTTGAGATGTTGATCAATGGTGGTAATTGATTCAAAACACAAATAAAGATGATGAAGTATCAGATATGTAATGGAGGGTGTTTAAATAAATTTTCTTAGAAAAATACTTTCATGATGACCATTGAGCGGATATAAAAAGACAATTTATGAGTCTGAGGGGAAAAAGGATGAGAATGTCACAAAGTATGAAGCTAACACTACAATTTAGAGAGGTATGCTGTATATTATATACGTAACCCAATAAGTAAGATTGGTTGTTTCCTTGATGGGTTGAAACCATTTATCCATCTAACATTAGTCTCACAATCCTTCTCATCGTATGTAGATAATGTCTCATGTTCTATCAAGACCAAAAAATATTTCTCTTTGTCATACGACATTAAGGTAAAGCAAGAGAAGAAGAGATTTTCTGAACACTCTTGAAATGGAAATAAGGGGAAGAAGGGAAAAGTTGAATATCAATCCAGTAGTAAATATGGGAAGAAACACTCTGCTACTTTCATGAAGGGAATGGGAGTCTGTTACTAGTATGGTGAAAAAGGCCACCAAGCACATGATTGCATGGGGAAGAAAGAGGTTGTCGATGTTGAATGCTACAAATGTATTGAAAGTGGGGAATAATGCGATAGAATGTGCTATGTCTCAGGGGAATTTACCCTAGAAAAGGACAAGGGATCAAGGCCAAGATTATGCTATTACTACTATTGAGGTTGAAGCTCCGAAAGACGTACTGGCAGGTAATATAATGGTTTCTTCAAGTTTATCCAATGCATTATTTGATTTTGGATCATCGGATTGTTTTATCTCTTCCTTGTATTCTATGAAAATCAGATATTTCCAATTGGATTTAACAATGGATTTTTTATTCAAAACTTCTAAGGGAAGTATAATTGAAAAAATGTTTTTTGAATTAGTCCCCATTGGGGCATGTAAATGTTCTTTATCTGCTGATCTCATCGTCAAACACATGATTGAATTTTATATAATCCTCTGTATGGATTGGATTTTGGACCATGATGAAAAAATTTATTGTAAGAAGAAGGTGGTTACTATTTTTGATGAGTATGATAAAGAAAACCTTATCTTTAGAGAAGAATCATCACCGCCTAATTCTCATCTAGATCCACCCCTAGTAGCTAAACTAAATTCAATTATTGGTGAGGAAGATATTGAAATATCATTGGGTGATTAAATGAATGGTTAAATAGAGGATGTACCAATTGTGAAATAATATGTTGATGTGTTTCCATAAGATTTACCAGGACATCCTCCAGAACGAGAAATTGAGTTTTCCATTTATTTAATACATGGATCGAGGCCCATATCGAAGACCCCTAATTGAATGGCCACTATATAATTAGTGGAACTAAAGAAACAACTAAAGGTATTACATAATAAGAGATTTATTCTCCCTAGTGTTTCACTATGGGGAGCCCCTGTCCTTTTAGTTAAGAAGAAGTATGGATCTATGAGGTTCTACATTGCCTACAGAGAGATCAGTGCTATAACAAAAAAGAAAAAGTTTCCCCTACCTCACATTGATGATTTATTTGACTAACTTCATGGATCTCAATACTTTTAAAAGATTTACCTTTGATCTGGATATCATCTGTTGTGTGTGAAGAAGGAAGACATTCTAAAAACAACATTTCGAACTAGGTACGTGCATTAAGAATTTATTATAATGCCTTTTGGAATGAAAAATTCACCCTATGTCTTCATGGATCTAATGAATAGGGTTTTCAAGGAATATCTTCTTGAAATTTTAGTGGTATTTATTGATGATATCTTTGTATACTCCAAATGTTACAAAGATCATGAAAAGAACATGTGTGTTATCTTAAAAACTCTTAAAATACATGAATTACATGTGATGTTTAACAAGTGTGAATTTTGGTTTCAAGAGATTTATTTTCTTCAGCACATTGTCTCTAAAGATGAAATATCTATTGATATTTTAAAGGGATGAGCAATCCAAGAATATCCAGCGCCGATGAGTATAACTGAGGTACACAGTTTTATTGGTTTAGCAGGTTATTAACTGTGTTTCGTCTAGAATTTTTTTCGATTGGCTAACCCATTAACCAAACTCACACGTAAAAGGGGTGAAATTTGTTTGGAAAAAAGAATGTGAAATTTTTTTTTGAATAATTGATGAGAATATTAGTCAATGCATATATATTGAGTCTACCAATGGGGAATGATGGCTATGATATTTATAGTGATGCGTTAAAGAATGTAATTTGTTGTGTCCTTATGCAGAATGATAGGGTTATTGCCTATGCATCACGACAGCTAAAAATTCATGTGAAAAACTATTCTACTCATGATCTTTAGTTAGGAGCTGTAATATTTTCATTGAATATATGGAGACACTATCACTATGGTGAAAAATATGAGATATATACCGATCACAAGAGTTTGAAGTATATTTTCTCACAAAAAGTACTCAACATGAGGCAAAGGAGATGGCATCAACTACTCATGCATTATGATTTCATGATACACAACCACCAGAGGAAGGAAAATAAGGTGGAAGATGATTTGAAAATTAAAGATCATGTAGTTTTGAACAAGATTAGAGTTGAAAGGGATCCTATTTTTATGGATCTAGTATTGATGGATATGGGAATAAACTTGGAAGGGGAAACATAAATTATTTTTAAAATGGTTTCCAAACCATCATTACTATAATGTATAAAGAGTTCTCAGACCAATGATGAAGAGTTTTAAATGAATATTAATGCTGTGAATGATGGGAGATTGAGTGACTTTGTGTGTGAAGATGGAATTTTGAAATTTGGGAAAAGACTTTGTGTTCCCGATATAACTGATCTAAAAATGGAATTTTTGAATGATTCTCATAGTTCCAATTTATCTATACACCTTGGTAGCACTATGATGTATAGAGATTTGAAGGAACATTTCTGGTGTGACAACATGAAGAGTGAGATTGCTGATTTTTTGTCATGATGTATGGTATGTCAACATGTGAAAGCTGGAAGGCAACAACCTGGAGGAGTCATACAACTTCTTCCTATACCTAAGTAGAAATGGGATAATATTATGATGGAATTTGTCTTGGGATTACCCAAGACCAGTAGATGGAACGATGCAATATGGGTAATTGTTGGTCATCTTACCATGTTAGAAAATTTTCTTGCTATAATATAAGATTTACCACTTGTATGTTTAGAAAGACTATATATTAATGAAGTTGTAAGTCTTCATGGAGTAACACTATATATTGCTTCGGATCTAGATCCTCGTTTTACATAAAGATTCTGGAAAAGTCTTTATAAAGCCCTGGATACTTAACTTCATTCGAGCACAGCCTTCCACACCCAAACTGATGGACAATCAGAATGGACTATTCCAACCTTAGAAGACATGTTGAGATCATGCTCATATGACTTTCAAGATATGTGGGATCAATATTTACGTCTGGTAGAATTTTCCTACAAAAATAGATTCCATTAAAGTATTAAGATGGCCCCATATGAAGTATTATGTGGAATGAGATGTCGCACACCAACCTGTTAGGATGATGTTGGTGAAAGAAAACTCTTAGGCCATGAACTTATTGAGGAAACTATGGAAAAGGTGTAGGTAATCCAAAACCACAACAAAGAAACTCAATGTATGCAGAAGCGCTATGCCAATATCTGAAGTAATGATTTGGAATTTCATGTAGGAGATTATGTTTTCTTGAAGGTATTCCCATTTAAGGGTCTTATAATTTTTGATAATAAGGGTAAATTGAGTCCCAGGTACAATAGACCTTTTGAAATTCTTGAATGAATTGGGGTTATAGCTTACCATTTTTCAATGCCGCCAAGTCTCTCCAAAGTTCACGATGTGTTCCATGTATCACTATTGAGAAAATACATGACTCACCCAACACATGTACTCACCAATGAGTAATTAGAACTCGTAACCGATATGTCTTATTACAAAGAGCCCATCCTGATTATTGATACAAGAGAACAACTGCTGAGCAATCAAGACAACTCGTCTGGTATAATTATATGGATAAACCATAAGATAAAAGAGGAAACGTGGGAACCCGAGGAACATATGATGAAGAACCACCTGATCCTTTCATGAAGTAATATTCTCGAAATTTCGAGGATGAAATTATTTTAAGGAGGGGAGAATTTAACAACCCAAGCTTACCCGATATTCTTCTCTTTGAATAATACAATAGTGTGTATTTTACACAACTCCGAGTTCTAACACACCTCAACAAATCAAAATACCTATTATAAATATTAATACCCATTTATTGAAATTTTATAAATTTTATCTTTCAAAATGGACTTCATTTTTGGATTTCGAATATCGAAATTATCTTAGGGTTAATTTTTGGTATTTTTCTGAAAAATTTTAATTTTGGATTAACAGTGAAAATCAATGAGTTATATTTTAAAATAAAAATTATTTAAATAATTATTAATTAATTTTAAATTTATTATAGGTCAAAATACATACATAATACCTATATAAGTTAAATTTAATTAATTGGAGTCAGTTTATAATAATTTTAGATATATACAACTTTTATTGTACTTTTTACCGTCTTTTACCCACAACCTAAGAGCATTTGAAAATTTACAGAAATCATAATTTTACCGCTTCTGTGAGTTAAATTTAAAAAATTTGAGACATGGTTGATATGAGTATGTAAAATTTGGTTCAATAAGATGAAAATATTTTTGGGGAATAGTAACTTTTTACTTTTATTTACCACGGATAAAAGTAAATTGGGTAATTAAAGTTAAAAATGATATTATTATTACCCTTAACCATGTCTTAATTCTCTTAGATAAGTGTAATTGTACCAATAACAACCTTATGAATAAAATATGATCCTTTAGGTCCAGTTGGATTAGACTAGGACATTTATTATTTTTTAATTCAAAGAAGAGTTAAAAGTGATAAATTCTATGTTTAATAAAAACCCCATTTTTAATATAGGGTCACCCATAAGATAAATTAGAATATAAATATTCACTATAAAGCTCTAAATATTTCCTACATAATTTTATTTTATTTATATTTTTTGTAAATTAAATAATTTAGTTTATTTATGACACAATGATGATTAGTAATTACCTAATTAATGAAATATTTAAATAATTGATATTATAAATATACAAATAAATGTAATATGAGACTTTTGATGAATTAAACTAATTTTCTAGGTTAATATGACATCTTAGGGTTGGTTAGATGAATATTTGTTGAAGTAATAATCCTTTTATAAAGTTAGAAAAAACAAAATACCATATAGTGTCAAAATTGACACAATAGAGTTTGTAGAATAAATATTATATTATTAATTGAAATTATTTTCATAAAAATATAAGGTTCGATAAAAATACATACATAATGATAGGTGTATAATTAATGAACCACTTTGTGTTATCTTGGTTGAATATCATATTTTTATTAACCATATAATATAAAAATAGAAAGAGACATGGTAAATGTCATATTCTTTAACTAAGAGTTAAATCTAAAAGATAAAGTAATTATACTGACCCAAACCTATAAAAAAACTATTTGATGAGTGTTTTAAGACCCATCCCCACCATATATTTTAAATAATTCATTTTGGAGGCATTAGAAACAGAAAACTATTTTATAATAAAATAATATTTCTAGCTTTTCATATGGTGCCCCTCACCCCTCTTATAAAAGGTCACTCCCCATGCCCCCAAATTCACATATTCAAAGCATTTTGGATTGGAAAATTCATTCCCAAGTACCCTCTCAACTATCCTACCTTAATCACAGTGGCCTTAAATTAGTCATAAAGACAACCTGTGGATCTCTTTTGATCAAACGAAAAGGAAGAACCCGAAGACGAGGTAAATATTTCATCACCTCTTTCATGTTTCTTTCTTCTTCGACTTCTTCTTTCATTGTTTTTTGCATTATAAAATAATAATTCCAGTATCTTATATATAATGTGATGTTATTATAAATATGGTACAACCATATTCATTATTCTATCCATCCTTTGAATTACATGTCACCATACATGCGTACGTACGGCTTACCATCTCCACGTCCTGGTGTAATTGTTATTCAATAAATTAATATTTGGATGGGAATAATACGGATGTGTAATTGATTTAAATAACAATTATAAAATGATAAAGATTCTTTATATATGATATACCATCAAATTATATATTATTTTAATATCAAAAAAATGATATTGTTGCTCGTGCGTACGTACGGATTACCGTCTCCATAAACGCGATGAGATTCATTCCCCATCGTATCCGTTAAAGAATAATTTTCATTAGTTGAATAAAAATAATGTCTAAAGTCTTAATATCTTTCTGAATAAGAATATGATAAATCTTATCCATAAAAAACCTTACTGACGTAACAAATCATATAAAAAAACGAATTAGTTAACACCCGAAACGATGACAATACAAAGATATTATTAACAAAACAATGTTAAAAGATCATATATAATATCATAATAATTTATATAATTCTTGTATAATTTAAAAACAATTATTTCACCATTATACAAGAGGTTAACCTCCCCTCAATAAAGGAAAATTACAAGGTAAGGGTAAATTTTACCATCTCTTTATTATTTGGGGTTGTTTATACGTTATTATCTACTGGGACCTCTTTATCATCCACATCCGTGTTTCTTAAAAATGTATTCAAATTTTTTGTTACTATTTACTAGACTATGGTTTAAGTCATTTTTACCATTTTTTGACTTTTTCTAAAATGGTTTATAGGAATCTTTTCATCCATTCCCAAACAAGGTGTCTTATAACATTTTTGACAAAATTAAGGTAAGAATGTTTTTATATCTTATACAGCAGGTGCGACTATATTATGCCATTATAACAATGTTGAAGCTTCCCATACAATCTTATAAGAATATTTTCAAATATAAATTTTCTTTTATAATTACATAACTTTTATATGATATCAAAAGAGAAAGAGATATATCCATTAAAAGGGTTTGATTTCATCTATGTCAACCTCCTTTAATGGATTTAATGATTTTTTGAAGTTGATTTATTATGATACAAAACATCCATATTGTATTGAAGGATTTGTGATATGTTTGATTATGGATGGGTTATTTCATACCATTCATGGATTATGGATAATGTTTTGACATTTCGTATTCTAGTTTTAATACAAATGTTTATGTTATGTTTTAAAAATTTCATATGAGGAATGCATTGGACTTAGTATGTGACGGGTGGAGCTCGTTATAGATCTTTGATGCATCAGTAGGTCTATTGAGATAAAATATTGTCTTGGAACAAGTCCCTGACAAAATCTTATTTGTAGTCTAGGCATAAGGCCTTGACTATGTAGTTATGAAAGTCTGGCATTATGAATTCCATCATTATGAAAGAGGCCAGTGATATTGCATGTGATTATTCGACTATTTGAATATCAATGTGCATAAGTAAACGAATTTATTTTGATTTATATTTTCCATATTAAGATGAATTTTATTTTGAAAAGTATTTTTTTTAGTTTTATACATTGCCATAAATGTTTGTGCTTATTTTTGAAAGTTTCTGCTATATTGTTATCCTTACTGAGAATTTGAGCTCATCCATTTTTATGTTTGATTTTTCCCAGGATGCAAAGAAGAATTTTATGACTATCCTATAGGGATAGTATATGGGATCTCAATGTTTTCCATGGAAACAATGTTGTTGTATTTTTGTATTTTATGATGTATTGTAAACCTTATGAATGTTTCTAGTAGATCCAAGGTTACTAAACTAATTGGTCTTTCGAGACATGAACTTTTTTTATCATGCCAATGATACATAATAATGCACCGAATCTAGGCTTGTGTGTTTGGGGAGTTATAGTTAGTATCAGAGGAAGTTTAGTATAAACCAAGGAAACTGGATTTAGATAAACTCTGATTAGAGCACATTGCTCAAAGATAGACATTGAGAATTAGTATAGAATAACATCATAGAATTTGTTTATTGTATAGATTTTGTGAGTTTTCCAAGAAATAAATCCATGTCTAGATATGAGTAGGTAGATACGGCTCTGGTACAAATGTACATAGGGGTAAGACCCGAAAACACCGCTTTGAACTAGAATTGAATGAGAACTAGTGAACGACAATGGGCCCTGCTGCACTCTTGGTAACAACACTCCCGGGGGATATGCTTATGATAATTCTCATTTTCTTTATAAACCATTTTGAAGGGTTTATGAGTATATACATTCTCAAAGATTTTTTTTATAATTATGTATTATATCCATAAACTGTTCAATTTATGTTAAGTATTTTACATGTTTGGAATTATGTATTTTGATTCATAAACTAATGTAGTTATTCCATTATTTATAAATAAAGCCTAGTGGAAGGAATGGAAACCATATCAATACACACACTCCTTTTAGGGATTTTCCTCCTGATCAGTATAATTATAGTGGAGCTGGTGATACAACTGGTGCTGATCAGCTTATTATTACATTAGGACAACTCACATAGGTTATTAATAATGACCTTACCCATACGGAGCACCCTAATATGCAGCGTGGATGATCAATGTTAGATCGCTTCATGAGGAAACAACCACCAAATACCAATGGGGGTACAAATCCACTAGTAGCTGAGAAATTGATAAATTACATAAAGAAAATATTCCACCCCTTGGGGAGTAGCGAAAGGGAAAAATATTTCATGGTCGTTTACCGCCTCACTGGAGATATTGATCAATGGTGGTCATTGATTCAAAACACAAAGGAGGTTTTTGATGTATAAAATATATAATGGGAGAGTTTAATGAATGTTTCATAGAAAAATACTTTCCTCATGAACATTGAGTGGATATGGAAAGACCGTTTCTGAGTCTGAGGTAAAAGGAGGATGAGAATGTCACAAAGTATGAAGATAAATTTACATGGTTAGCGAGGCATGTTGAATATTATATACCTAACCCAAGAAGTAATATTGATCATTTCATTGATGTGTTTAAGCCATTTCTATTTTAAGCATTAGTCTCACAATCCTTCTTGTCGTACGAAGATATTGTTTCATGTTTCATCAAGATAGAAAATGAATTATCTATGTCTTGCGACTTTAAATCCAATCAAGAGAAGAAGAGATCTACTGAACACTATGAAAATGGAAATAAGGGGAAGTAGGGAAAGGTCAAATATCCATTCTATAGTAAATGTGGGATGAAACTCCATGGTACTTACCTGAAGGGAATGGGAGTCTGTAACAATTGTGGTGAAAAAAGCCAACATGCTTGTGATTGCAATGGGAAGAAAGAGGTTGTAGATGCTGAATGTTACAATTGTAGATAAAGTGGGAATTTTTAAAATTATTGTCTTAGGCATCAGGGGAATTTTCCTTAGATAAGCACATGAAATCAAGGCCATGATTATGCTATCACTACTGCTAAGGTTGAATCTCCAAAAGATGTAGTGGCAGGTAATTTAATGGTTTCCTCACGTTTAGCCAATGCTTTATTTGATTCTGGATCATTGAACTGTTTCATATCTTCCCAGTTTTCTATGAAAAATATATATTTTTAATTTTATTTAACAAAGTAGTTGTCAGTAAAAACTCTTAACAGAAGTATCTTTGCAAAAGTTATGTGAATCCTTCCCCATTAGGGCATATAAATGTTCTTTATCTGCTGATCAAATATTCATAACCCTGATTGAATTTGATATAATCCTCGGTATGGATTGGATTTTGGAACATGATGCAAAAATTTATTATAAGAAGAAGTTGGTTACTATTTTTGAGGACGATGATAAAGAACACCTTATATTTTGAGAAAAATCGTCACCACCTAATTTTAATCTAGATCGTCCCCCACCAGTTCAACTAAATTCCATTATTGGGGAGGAAGAGAATGAAATAATTGTGGGTGAGTAAAGGAATTTTCAAAGATATGATGTACCTATTCTGAAAGACTATATTTATGTGTTTCCAGAAGATTTACCTGCACTTCCTCCAGAACGAGAAATTGTGTTTTCCATTGATTTAATTCTTGGATCAAGGCCCATATCGAAGACCCCTTATAGAATAGCCACTGTGGAATTAGTGGAACTAAAAAAAACTAGAGGAATTAATTAATAAGGGATTTATTCTCCCTATTGTTTCTCCCTGGGGAGCCCCGATCATTTTTGTTATGAAGAAATATGGATCTATGATGTTGTTCATTGAATACACGGATATTAATGCTTTAATAATAAAGGACAAGTATCCCCTACCTCGTATTGATGATTTATTTGACTAAATTCATGGAGCTCAATAATTTTCTAAGATTGACCATCGATCTAGATATCATCAGTTGTTTATGAAGAAGGAAGACATTCTAAAAATGGCATTTCGAACCAGATACGGGCATTACGTGTTTACAGTAATGCCTTATGGATTGACTAATTCACCCTCTTTATTCGTGGATATAATGATTATATTCTTCAAGAAATATCATGATGAATTGGTAGTGGTATATTTTGATGATATCTTGGTATTCTCCAAAAGATATGAAGATCATGAAAATCACTTGCGCATTATTCTAAAGACTCTTAGAAGACAGGAATTATATGGGAAGTTTTGCATGTGTGAATTCTGCCTTCAAGAGATTTCTTTTAATGGCCATATTGTCTCTATGGATGGAATCTCTATTGATCCTTCTAAGATAAGAGAAATCCAAGAATGTCCAACACCAACTAGTATTACTAAGGTACGCAGTTTTATTGGTTTAGCAAATTATTATCTGTGTTTCGTCCATAATTTTGCCTGATTGCCTAACCCATTAACGAAGATCACACGTAAAGGGGTGTAATTTTTTTGGAAAAAATAATTTGAAGAATTTTTTCAAGAATTGAAGAAAATATTAGTCAATGATCCTATATTAACTCTACCAACGGAGAATTATGGGTTTGTTATTTTAAGTGATGCTTAAAAAAGGACTTGGTGGTGACCTTATGCAGAATGATAGTGTTATTTCCTATGCATCACGATAGCTATAAATTCATGAGCAAAACTATCCTACTCATGATCTTGAGTTAGCAGCTGTAATCATTTCTTCGATGATATGGATACATTATCTCAACGGTAAAAATGTGAGATATATACTAATCACAATAGTTTGAAGTATATTTTCTCACAAAAATAACTGAACATGAGTCAAAGGAGATGGCTTGAACTACTCAAGGATTATTATTTCACGATACACTACCACGTGAGGAAGCAAATAAGGTGGAAGATGCTTTGAGCAGATACGATCACGGATTTTTCAACAAGATGAGAGTTGAAAAGGGTTCCTATTTTCCTGGATCTAGTAAAGATGGATATGGGACTAACCATGGATGGTGAAACATCAATTCATTTTCAAATGGTTGCCAAAACATCTTTAATAGAATGTATAAAGAGTTATCAGACTGATGATGAAGAGTTTTAAAAGGATATTATAGCTGTGAATGATGGGAGATTGAGTGACATAGTGTGTGAGGAGTCAATTTTGACATTTCGGAAGAGATTTGTGTTCCAAATATAACTGATCTAAAAAAGCAATTGTTGGATGATGCTCATAGTTCCAATTTCTCTATACAGCCTGGTAGCACTATGATGTATAAACACTTGATGGATAATTTTTTGTTGGGACAATATGAAGAGGGAGATTGCTGATTTTGTGTCAAGATGTATATTTTTCAACAAGTGAAAGATGGAATAAAACATCCTGGAGGAGTATTGCAACCTCTACCCATACCAGAGTGGAAGTGGGATAATATTACGATGGAATTTTTCATGGGGATACCAAAGACTCCTTGAAGGAACGATGCAATAAGGGTCATTGTTGATCGTCTTACCAAGTCAGCACATTTTATTGTTGAATGAGAAGATTTACCAATTGAATGTATAACAATAATATAGATTAATTATGTTTTCAGGCTTAATGGAGTACCACTATTGATTTTTTCTGATCGTTATCCCCGTTAAACATCAATATTCATGAAAAGTCTTCACAATTCCCTGGATACTGAACTTGTTTGAGAACTGCCTAACACTCCCAAACTGATAGATAATCAAAACGGGCTATTCAAACCATAGAAGACATGTTGAGATAATTCTCACTTGAATTACAAGGTATGTGGGATCAATATTTACCTCCGGTAGAATTTTCCTATAATAATAGCTTCCATTCAAGTATTAAGATGGCACCATATGAAGCGTTATATGGAAAGAGATGTTGCACACCAACCTGTTTGGATGATGTTGGTGAAAGAAAACTCGTAGGACCCAAACATATTGAGGAAACGATGGAAAAGGTGAAGGTAATCCAAAACCACATTAAAACAGCTCAATGTAGGTAGAAAATCTATGTCGATCACTGAAGGTTGGATTTGGAATTTTAGGTAGGAGATCATGTTTTCTTGAAGGTATCTCTATTGAAGAGTGTTATACGTTTCGGTAAGAACGGTAAATTGTGTCCAGGTACATCGAACATTTCGAAATTATAGAATGAATTGGGGTTGTAGCTTACCATTTGGCTAGGCTGCCAAGTCTCTCCAAAGTTCATGATGTGTTCCATATATCACTGTTGATAAAATACAAGTCTGGCCCTACGCATATACTCACCTATGAGGAATTAGAACTCGAACCTGATCTAACTTATTCCGAAGAGCCTATCAAGATTCTTGATACAAGGGAAAAAACTGCTGAGAAACCAGAAGACCCGCCTTGTAATATTTTTATGTAGAAACCATAACATGGAAGAGACAATGTGGGAACAGGAACTTATGATGAAGAACCACTCGAGTCTTTTTAGGATGTAATATTCCAGAAATTTTTAGAATGAAATTATTTGAAGGAGGGGAGAATGTTACACCCTAAGCTTCCGTGGTACGTTTCTATTTGAATAATACAATAGCGTGTGTTCTACGCAAATTCGAGTTCTAACACACCACAACCAATCAAACTAGCCATTATGAATATTAATACCACATTTTGGAATTTTATAAATTTTATCTTTCAAAATGGACTAGATTTTTGGATTCAGAATATCAAAATTAGCTTAGGGTGATATTTTGGTATTTTTCTAAAAACTATCAATTTTTTATGAATAGTGAAAAACATTGAGTTATAGTTTAAAATAGAATTTTTATTTAAATATTTATTTATTTTATTTAATATTATTTCTGGTCAAAATCGATACATAATACCTATATAAGTTCAATGTAATTCAATGGAGTTAGTTTATAATAATTTTAGATATATATAAATTTAATTGAACTTTTTACCATCTTTTACCCACCTCCTAGGAGAATTTGAAAATTTATATAAAACATAATATTACAACTTCTGTGAGTTCAATTTCAAAAATCTGAGAGACACAGTTAATATCAGTATGTAAAATGTGCTTCAATAAGATGAAAATAATTTTTTGTTAATAGTATCTTTTTACTTTTATTAAACACGGTTAAAAGTAAATAGGGTAATTAAGGGTCGAAATGTTTTTATTATTACCCTAAAACATGTTCAAATTCTATTGTATAAGTGTAATTCGAACAAAATCAATCTTAGAAATAAAATACTATCCTTTAGGTTAACTTGGATTAGACTATGACATTTATTATTATTTAATTCAATGAAGAGTTAAAAGTGAAGAATTCAATGTTTAAAAACTAAACCATTTTTAATATACGGTTACACGTAAGATAAATTAAACTATAAATATTCAATAGAAAGATAAAGAATTTACTACATATTTGTATTTAATTTAATGTTCTTAGGCATTAAATAATTTAATTTTATTTGTGACACAATGATGATGTAGTAATTACATAATTAATGAAATATTAAAATAATTGATATTATAAATATCCAAATAAATGTAATTTGAGACTTTTTATGAATTCCAATAATATTCGTGGTTAATATGACATGTTAGGGTTGGTTATATGAGTTTCGTTCGAAGAAATAATGCTATTATGAATTTAGCAAGAACAAAATACCAAATACTGTCAAAATTGACATAAAAGAGAATTTCAAACCAATATTATATTATTAATTGATATTATATTCCTAAAAATCTAATGATTGGCCAAAAGACCTATATAATTATTTATGTGTCATTAATTAACCACTTGGTGTTCTCTTGGAAGTATTATGTTTTTTTATCAACCATATAATATAAAAATACAATGAGACATGGTAAATGTCAAACTATTTAATAAATAGTTAAATCTAAAATATAAAGTTAATATAGTGTCCCAAAACACTCTAAAGCCTATTTGTTGAGTGTTTTTCGACCCATCCCCACCGTAGATTTTAAATAATTTATTTTGGAGCCATTAGAAACCTAAATTTATTTTGTTATGAAATAATATTTCTAGATTTTCTTAGGATTCCCCTCACCCCTCTTATAAAAGGGCACCCCACCTTCCTTCAAATTGACATCTTCAAAGCCTTTTGGCTCATCAAACCCCATCCCTAATACCCTATCAACTATCCTCCATTAATTTTGGATGACTTACTTTAGTCATAAATCCAACCCATGGAGCCCTTTTGATCGAATTAAAAGGAAGAACACAAAGAAGAGGTAAATATTTCATCACCTCTTTAAAGTTCCTTTCTTCTTCCACTTTCTATTTCTTTGTTGTTTCCATTATAAAATAATTACACCAGTATCTTATATATAATGTGATGTGATTATAAATATGGTACAACCATATTCATTATTCTATCAATCCATTGAATGACATGTCACCATACGTGCGTACGTACAACTTATCGTCTCTACGTCGTGGTGTAATTGTTATTCAATACATTATTATTTGGATGGGTATAATAATGATGTTTAATTTATGTAAATAATAAATATAACATGATAATGATTCTTTATATTCAATATACCATTTAATTAAATATTATTTTAATATCAAAATAATTATATTGTCGCTTGTGCCTACGTACGGATTACCGTCCCCACAAACACGATGAAATTCATTCCTCAATGTATCCATCCTGTAATTATTGTCATTAGATGATTATAAATAATGTTTAAAGACCTAATATAATTTGGAATATGAATAAGATATGTCATATCCATAACAAACATTACTCACATAACAAATAATATAAATTAAAACGAATCAGTTAACACCCAAAATGATGATAATACTAAGATATTATTAACATAGAAATGTTAAAAGATCATATATGATATCATATTAATGTGTATGATTCTTATAAAATATAATAAAAATTATTTCACCATTATATAGAAGGATAACCTACCCTCGACCAATGAAATGTACAAGGTATGATTAATTTCACAATCTCTTTATTATTTGAGATTGTCTATACATAATTATCTACCGGGACCTCTTTCTCATCCACATCCATGTTTCTTAAAAATGTATTTGAAATCATTTTTACAATTTAATAGACTATGGGATAAAGTCATTAATACCCTTGTTTTACTATTAATAAATTTTTTTGAAAGGAATATTTCTGTCGTTTTCCATACAAGGTACCTTATAAACTTTTTGACAAAATTAAGGTAAAATTGTTTTTTTAACTTATACGGAAGGTGCGGCTATATTACGCCATTATAACAACATCATAGATTCCCATTAAAGATTATAAGAATATTTTCAAATATAAATGTTTTAATTTATAATTACATGACTTTTAAATGATTTCAAAATAGAAAGAGATATTTCCATAAAACGGGTTTGATTTCATCTATGTCAACATCCTTTGATGGATTTTACGTTCGTTTGAAATTGATTTATTATGATAAAAAATATCCATATTGTATCAAAGGTTTTGTGATATGTTTTACTATAGATGTGTTATTTCATACCATTCATGGTTTATGGATGAAGTGTTGACATTTTGTATGCTCTTTTTAATACGAATTTTTATGTTATGTTTAATCCTTTTCATATGAGGAATGCATTGGACTTAGTATGTGATGGGTGTAGCCCTCTATAGCTCTTCGATACATCTGTAGGTATCATTATAAAAACTAGTGTCTTGTCATAAGGACTTGACAAAATATTATTTGTAGTATTGGCATAAGGCCTGGACTATGCAGTTATGAAAGTCTGGCATTAAGCATTCCATTCATAATAAAAGAGGAAATTGATATTTCATGTGATTATTCGACTAGTATAATTTCCATGTGAGGGAGTAAATTTGATTGTCTTGATTTATATTTTCCTTATTATGATGAAGTTTATGCTGAAAAGGCTTTTGTTTTAGTTTTATACATTACCTTATATGTTTATTCTTATTTATGAATGTTTCTGCTATATTTTTATCCTTACTGAGCATTTGAGCTCACCACTTTCTACGTATTATTTTTTCCAAGATGCGAAGAGGTATATTATGACTGACCATTAGGGATATTCTATTGAAACTTAGTGTTGTCCATGGAAGCAATGTTGTTGTTGTTTGCCATTTTATGATGTAAAGTAAACCTTATGAATGTCTCTAGTACTACCAAGGCTAATAAACTAATCGGTCATTCAAGACTTGATCTTTTGCGATCATTGCAATGATATATAAAAATGCACCGACTCTGGGCTTCTAGGGTCGGGGCTTTACATGTACGATATTAATATATTCCTCAATGAAATAATATTGATACGGAGTCCATTAAAAAGAATGTATCTTTAGATTAAGGATTAATCAATGACATTATTATGTGTTAAAATTTTAAATTCACCAAATATAATTGGATATTAAGTGTGAAAACATCAAAGTTCATTCACACATATTAATATCATGACATAATCAAAAAGTATATGTTTAACCCAAAGAATTGAAATTGGGTTAAGAAGTTCCCTTATCTCATGTTCGACTTGACTCGTTCATTATTTAATAACCTGAATTGTTAAATAATGTTAATATCTACTTTATTAAGTACTTTTTTAGGTTTATTATTCTTTTTATATAACTTATTACTCCGTTATAAACATTACAAATCATTTAGTTAATAACAGTCATTTTGATGATATTTGGTACTTGAGTCAAAAGAAAACTTCATAGAATTACATGTTCTTTCTGTGGTAAAAAGTAAATTATCTCCACAATGATATTAATGATTTATATATCATATTTATTCAGTATATATATGTATTTATAACAGTAAATAACATTTGGAGATAAGAAAGGAAATGCACCATTCGTGGAGACGAAAACCCGTACGTACGCATGAACCCTCATTCATTTGAATTTCATATTTAATGGAATGAAAAATTAATGATACATAGGTATATTATAATTCCAGTATAATATCATATATAATTTCATTAAGTCCATCATTTATACATTCCACGTATATCATAAATGAGTCTTATCACTTTGACGGGGCGGTGGTCCACATTTCCTCAAATGAAATTATCATATTTACCCATTATGAAGAAAATAAAGAATGTTATAAATGAAAAATACATAAGAATAGAGGAAATATAATTATATTACATTTAACATATAAATATAGTTCCTTCATAATGGCCACCATGAGAGGTGATAGGAGATAATTGAACAATCATCATTTCGTGAGGTAGTGGTTCACCGTCCATAGAAACAATATGTTCATATCCATTTGATAGAGGTGTGTGGAAGTGTAGTTAAAATACATATTATAAAAACATCCTATTATATTTAGGATGATGTTGTTGTTATAAAATAATGGAATAAAGAGAGTTTATGGGGTTGGAGAAGGAAAAAAATGAAAATAACTTGAGAGAAGACCTTATATTTAAATCGGATAACTCTTTTTGGATTCAATAAAACAGAGTTATTGAATTGTATTCTACCTAGGTTATGTCTTATAGGTGGAATAGGTGGGTGTTTGGAGCTTCATGGAGTATATTTTAGACGAAACAAGGTGTTTGAGAGGTGTGAGTAATGGGTTAGAGTTGGTGGCATTTTATTAGAGGGAGGAGGGGCTCTTTAGGAATGTTTGAATGTGTTATTTTATTATAAAATGATTTTATGTTTAAAAACGTCCAAAATATATTCAATTATAATATGTGGTACATATATGTCGAAATAAAATCATCTAAAAATAATTGAATAGGTTTTGGATATTTTTTTAATCGTTATCTTTTTTTCTTAACCCTTTGTTAACTTATTTAACATTCACCATATCCTCATATATTCAAACTAAACGGTTAATTTGTTTACTATAAAATTACAATACACCCAAAATAGATCATATGTCATATTATTTATTTATTTTTTCTGTATCATATATTTTTAGTATTACTGTGTCATTTAATAAAATATTAATTCTTTTAAAAACCTATTTTTGACAATTTAAAAATTATTCATATCAGGCCTTTTAAAAAAATATATAACAACATGATTATATAGAAACACCTCCATTAATTAAAATATAACAAGTTATTAATACACATAATATTCTTTTATGGAAAATATAATTTCAAAATAAATTTATTTTAATATTTATAATATCATTTATTTGAATCCATTATTAATGAAGGAATTGCTATATCACCGTTGTGTCATAATTATGTTAGATTATTTAACGTCTAAAAATTAAAATAAAATACCATGATTTCGGAAATATTTTCAACTTTCAAATTAATATTTATAGTTTAATAGATAACATATATAACCCTATATAAAAATTGTTTTACTAAAAATATGTTTTTATGTATCTTTTGTCTTTACCTTAAATTAATTAATATAAAGTGTCATTATCACTCACAAGTGGATCAATGGGGTCTAAAATATACCTAAAGATGACCTAGGTTAGAAATATTTAATCCAATAAGGTTATAACAATTTTAAAGGTAATATAATATTAATATAATATTATTTTTTACCCTTATTTACGAGATTCACCCTTTAACAACGGTAAAAAAATATGTTTATAGTAAATATTCAGAATGAATAAAAATAAGAGTTATCTATTTACACAATTTGGTGCTTATACTTCAAATATGTAATCCATTTTTCATATTAAAAAACATATAAGTTGATGAAATTAATTTAAAATTAATTCCCATTGAGAAAACAAAAAAACGCATTTTTAAGAAATAATAACTATCAAAAGATTTACACTTATTTATGTTCATGTTCAAAGTGAAATTACAACCAATGATAAAAATTGGATTAAATGATAAAAATATAATCCAATTACACTTTGACAAAAATAAGGATAAACAAATGTATATATAAACAAATTATATTAAAAGATAGTTTTGAAATAAAATTTAGTATTTTTCACTATTCATAAAAAATGAACATTATCAAAATACTACCAAAAATTTACCCAAAGATAATTTTTATGTCCTGTTTATAAATAAGAAGTTTATTTTTTCAAATAGAACATATAAAAGTTACAAAAACTATATTTAAAATGAGATCTCCATCAAAAGGTTGTAAAACGACCTTTTAATAATATAAGAGTGATTATGATCAAAATTGGATTCATTCTCATTTTAAGTCTATAAATTTTATTGGTTAAATGTATAAACATTAAACCAACATGTTTAATAATATTGTAGTTAGTTCTAATATATTTCATCAATATAAAATCTAGGTGTTAACTACAATGTAAAAAAATATTATATTATTATTTATCATTATGACTCATCCTTGTGTGCAACATGAGGTTTCAGAGAAACCCATTGTTGCGTGTTGGGTAAGACATCAAACATAGCATCACCTTTAATGAAAAATTAATATTTATTTCAAAAATATTAATAAATGTTAAAATTTCATATTCTTTATTTACCTGGGATGTTACATCCTTCCCCCTTCTAAAATTGTGTCCTCGGAATTATAAAACTGGTCTCATAATCTTCATTGAGTCTCAAATTGGATAAAGATTCCATGAAACTATCACATTAAAATAAATAAAGAGAAGTTAAAAGTTCACCTGAGATAACCCATACAAGGATTGCATGAATAAAATGGATATGGAGGAGAAAAAATGTGTCCAGTTCTAATGGAGAGTGATAGAAAACAAGATTAGGAGAATGTTAACCACTAGAAAACCACAAATGTGTGTTAGGTTAAACGGTCTTTGGTTTTATAGTAGGAATAGTAAATATACAACATTTTTTTAAGTTTAATTTATTAATGTTAGTGAATTTATTCATTATATTGAATAATGGAATATGTATATATACTTACATTTCATGTTGTGTTTCATCCTTTAAGAAGTTTCTACGAAAAACTCATATTTTCACCAAACGATGAGTATTCAAGATGACTTGGTCCAACTTGAAGCACTATAATCATATTATATAGAATAACATGGTCCAAAAAAGATACACCATATATTTCCCATGACTTTATAAATTAAACAAATCCAAAAAGTTTATTACAAGATCAGATAATACCCAAAAATATAATCTTTAAAAAAAAGAAATACTACACTTAATCTCCAAAATTGACCAACCAATACCCAAATCACAACAAAGACAATTAAATGCTTAATCATACTTAAAAATATTCTTCCATATATTGCAAATAGGATTGTTATCCAAGAATAAAATGGATTTGATAACATTATCTTCCACAAAAATATTATCATTTTTCTACAAATAAAAGTGGCCACTCTTAAATACTCATTTAGAAAATTAATTAACTTGATCATATATTCTCTATGATAGGTTAATAATTTCGTTAAATAACCCAAATCATCATATATACATAATAAAAACATAGATTCTTCTAAATTAAAATTTAATACATTACTCCACAAATGATATCCCATAGTATTCTATTTTCCTAAGGCATGTACTGTTTCCTGAAAAGAGAGAACATCTTGAAAAATAACCATTCTCATGTAATCACCAAATCATTTTCCTATATTAAGTATATCCATTTGATAAAATATAAGTTCCCAAAATCTACTAATTATTGATCCATAGAATCATTTAACTAAAAAAGAACAAGTCATAATAGCCATGGACTTCGCATAGGTTAGTGGTAGGTGATGTTCCCTTGTTGTCGTTCTGTTGTGGGGTTTATTCCTACAGCCCTGCCAGATAAGATGGATTGTAACCTATCTTATGGTGTTTCCTTTTTATTAAACTTAAAAATAACCCTAACATGTCTTAACCTAAAATATTTTCTTATAAATTTCATTTCCATACCAATATATTAAGTCATCAACATATTATATATATTATCATTTTTTCATATAAATATTGTAAAATAAAACTGTTCCCAATAGAATGAACATCATACCTTGATCATGGTATCCATATGGTTTCATCGTCATCTTGTTCAAGTAGTTAGAAGTTCCTTACAATTAAAAAATGATTTAGGGATCCTTAAAAAACATTTTCATTCTTAATCCAAATACACCTCGTATAACATGGTCCATGTGCGTGTTCGTAGATTTTTTTTGAAAATAATCATGTGTGACGAATAATTTCAAAACATTTGATGAAAATGATGTTTATAATATATTCGGACCGAATTTCAGTTGAAACAATCAATCATTAGTCCTTTTAAAATACCATAAGTATGTTCTGAGATAGTATATTGTAAAAGAAAATATAAATAGTTTGTTTGAGGATCTCCTTCTTTAGTAACTTTCTTAGAATCATAATATTCATTAAAATATTTTGATATGGTAAAATATGTTAAAATGCCTTGATAATATCAATCATTACTGAATGTATGATAATATTGGTAAAATAGGATTTGATTAAATACAACTCATGATACACGATGCTATTGAGGTATACTAGAGTTGTTTTATATCTCAAACAACTAATTGCAAGTGAATTGTATGGGAGAAAATTTTCACAATCATCTAAACATGAATTTGCTATATTTATTACAAAAATGTCATCTGGAATATATTGGAATATTTTTTGGGATCCTTTTTATTCCATTTGTAAACAAATTTCCTTGACAATAAAAAGTTCTAAAAGAAGTATTTACCTAAAATAATAGACATAAGGACTAACCATGTGTTTAATGAAAACTCATAATCCGTAAATTTGTCTAAATCGACCTCTGATACCAACTATAAGGCCTCAGCATTAAAAATTACAAAAGCTTGAGTGTATTAGGCATTCAAAGTGATGATCTTTTCCGGTATGGAGTTTTAGAGAATAAGACATAACTATAAAATTACATTTCCAAAATTACAAGGTAGACAATTCTACTCAATTTCAATTTTCTTCATAAAATAACATCTCTTAAAAAATAAACATGTCTAGTTCCATGTTTTACACATAATGACTTTTCCTTGGTCCCATACTTGACCATATTCCTCTTAAAGTCAGGTGAAAAACATTTCAAAACATGGGATGATCATAAAAATCTCATTAAGTTTTCTAAAACAATTACAGAAAACCTTAGTCCATCAATACATACAAGTCAATGAAATCATACATTTAATTATATAACACACAACACAAGATTAAAATATTTATGAATAACAAATGGAAATCATAAATTATACAGGTAACTTGTGTAATCTATAACATACTTACATTGTATCTTTCACACCTACATAGATAATTACATTTGGAATGCCCATCACATTATATTCACTAAATCTATTTGGAGAAACATTAACGTTTACCTCTATCACATTACCCAATGCATTAGAGGGTTATCTCGGGCTCACCCACCTTAGGTTTGTCACGGAACCACCCATATGTATAAACAATTCACAAGAACCATAACATATTCCTTGCACATAAAACAATAATAAGGAAAGATAACATTTCCCCATTGCATTCACAATATATCAGTTCAAGATATTACCGTAATCAATTCATTTATGACATTCAAAAAGAAGAGTTTTGAATCAATGTTTTCCATACAAATCTGAAATATTTGAAAGGAATTTAAATATTAAAACACGCATGAAAATATTAATAAATATGTAAAATACTTTCTAAAACATGGACACGAAGGAGAAGGTTTTAAACGTTAAATCTTTAAAACATTTAAAATGATATTTTAGTTAAAGAATCATTTGCCACTTGAGAGAATTATTGAATAAAAATAATTTATGAATAACGTCAAAGAACACAATAAATATGATTTTAATATAGAAAGTAATTATATAAAATGTCAAAATGTTTGTATATACACTATATAGGATAATAATGGTGTACAATATTATGACATGCCTCAATGAATGGAGATTAAGACGTAGTCCACTAAAAAGATTGTATCATTAAATTACGGATAAACAAATTTCATAATTACGTGTGAAAAATAAAAATACCCCCAATATAAGTGGATATTAAGTATAAAACTGTCCTAGGTCATTCACACATATTTATAGCACTACATAATCAATAAGTATACATTTTACCAAACGAATTGAAACTTGGTTATGAAGTTCCCTTACCTCATGTCTCACTTGACTCATTCATTCTTTAATATCTTGAAAAATATTCTACAATTAATTTCTAATTACATAATAACCTTTATTATATTTTTGAATCCTTTTATATCACTTATTACCTATTTATAAATAATAAAAAATCATTTAAGTTAATAATGATCATTTTGTCAATATTTGGAACTTTAGTCAAAAATGAATTTATAACTGCATGTTGTCAATGTGATTAAAAGTACATTATCACCAGGATGATATTAATGATTTAGATATAATATATATCATATATATCCATTACATATATGTATTTATAATAGTAAATAAAATGTTTAGATAAGAAATGAAATACACCATTCATGGAGACGGTAATCCATACGTACGCATGAATGATGCGTTCATTTATATTTCATATATAATAGAATGAAAACATAATGATAAATAGTTATTTTATAATTTCAGTATAATATCATATATAATTTCATTAACTCCAACCTTTATAATTTCTACATATGGCATTAACGAGTCATATCACTTTTAGGGGGCGGTTGTCCGCACTTCCTCAAATGAAATTATCATATTTACTCATTATGAAAACCATAAAAATGATAAAAATGAAAAATAATTAAAAATAGGGAAAATATAAATATATAATATATCACATATATTGAAATTATCATCATAATGGCTTCTATGAGAGGTTGTAGAAGATAATTGAACAATCATCATTTCGTGGGGCCGTAGTTCACCGACCATAGAAACAGTATGTTCATATCCATTAGATGGAGGTGTGTAATATTTTATCTAGAATCATTCTCATAAAAAATACTAGTATATTTAGGATACTCGTGTTGTTATAAAATAATGTAATAAAGTGAGTTTATGGGGTTGGAGAAGGAAAAAAAGGAAATAAACTTGAGAGAAGACCTTACCTTAAAATCGGGTAACTCTCTTTGGTTTGAACCAAAATGATTTATTGAATTGCCTTATTCCAAGGGTAAGACATCTGGGATGAAGATAGAGATTTTCAGAGCTTCTTGGGGTAGATTTTGGTAGATCCAAGGGGTTTTAGAGAAGTGATTAATGTGTTAGAGGTGGTGGCCTTTTATAAGAGGGAGGAGGACTCTTTATGAAAGTTTGAATGTATTATTTTATAATAAAATGTTTTTCAGTTTAAAAAGGACCAAAACATATTGAATTCGAATATAATGTACCAATAAGTCTAAATAAAACCATTCAATAAGAATTGGATACGTTTTGAAAATCTTATAAATAGTTATATTTTTTGTTTAACCCTTTGTAAATGTATAAAAATTTTATCATATCCACTTATATATTCAAACTGTATGGTTAATATATTAACTATAAAATGACAAAGGGAAAAAATGGATAATTTATGACATTATTTAAGTAATTTTTCCGAATCATACATTTTTATTATTAATTTATCATTTAAAAAATATAAATTTTTAAAAAATTAATTTATGTCAATTTATTAATGATTCATATCAAGACTTTTAAACAATATATAACAAATTGATTCTTTCAAAAAACATTCATTAATTATGATATAACAAGTCCTTATTACCCCAAACATCCATGGATGTATAAAAATTAATAATAAAATTAATTTTATATTCATAATAACATTTATTTGAATCCTTTAATAATGAAGAAATTATTGCATCACCATTGTGTCATAATTAATGAAATTTATTTAATGTTTAAAAATTATAAATAAAATACAGTCATTTAGGAAAAAGTTTTAGCTTTCAAAATTAATATTTATTGTTGAATATATAACTTATATAACCCTATATAATTTTTTTTTACTAAAAGATATATGTTTATATTACGTTTTTCTTTACTTTAAATTAATTAATTTAATGTGTCATTATCACTCCCATATAGCTCCATGTGGTCCCAAAATCGACCCAAGGATTCCCTTGGTCGGCCATATCTCAAAGAGTAGTGTTAGGAAAAGTTTAAGTGTAATTTAAAATTATTATAATATTATTTTTCAACTGTATTTACCATTTTTACCCTTTTACCATGGTAAATAAAATATTTACTGAAGTAAATATTCATAATGATTTAAAATATAAGTTAACTATTTAAAAAATATGGGCCTTCTAATTAAAAATTTGGAATCTATTTTTCCAAATTCAAAACATTGAATTTTCATAAATTAATTAAAATTAATTCTTGTTGTAATAAAAAAACATGTTTTAAGAAATAAAAACACCCAAAAGAGTGACACTTGTTTATGTCAAATTTCAAAGTAAAATTACATCCAATGAATAACATTTCATTAAATGGTAAAAATTTAATGCAATTAAACATAAAAAACAATAAAAAAATAATATATATATTTATAAATAAATTAGATTAAAAGGTCGTGTTGAATTAAAATGAAATATTGTTCAATATTCATAAAAAATTAACTTTATCAGAAAACTACAAAAACATTAACCAATCTAAATTTTGATGTCCCACTTATAAATAAGAAGTTTATTTTGTCTAATGTAACATATAAAAGTGAAAAAAACTATATTTAAGATGGTTTCTCCATCAAAAGGTAGTAAAACTACCATTTAAAAGTATTAGAGTATTTATGCTTAAAATTGGATTCATTTTCATTTTAATCCTCTAAATTTTCATTGATAAATTTGAAAACATTTAACAAACATGTGTAATAATATTGTAGTTAGTTATACTTATTCCCTCCAACACAAAGGAAATGATTTAACTACCATTTAAAATAATATGATATTTTTATTTTTTAGTATGACTCTGCCTATTGTGCAACATGAGATTTTGAAAAAAACCCATTGTTGTGTTTCGGGTACGCCATTGAACATAGAATCCTATTTAAAGTAAAATTAAAATTTAATTCACAAATATTAATTAATATGAATATGTCATATTTTTTATTTTACTTGGGATGTTACATTATGGTTCTATACTAGTTTTATAATAAACCTATATCTATTATACATTATGTTCTCACACATACTATAGAAGTCAAAAAAGAGTTGATGGTTTCTCATATATCTTTTACAAACATGAGACATATTCCCTATTCATCAATTATTCCATTATTTGGTTAATTTAAAAACCACATCAGTATGTTATATCAAAAATATATTAGTCTCTATGTTATTTAATGTTTAATTTAATTTTTTTTATTTCACGGGACTTATGATTCAAACGTTTACAATGTGGTAATGAAGTATTTTATAACCTCATCATTTCTCTAAAATTGTTATGTTTAGGTGTTCCTTGGGAGAATTATTTTAATTTTCTTAAAATAATTATATATTCAAATAATATTAATATTTGTGATATTTAACATTTAATTATCAATTATTTCAAATCTTTTGTACTTAAAATTGTTTTGAAATGATTTTATGGAAATTTGAATTTATATATATCATTGTTTGAATTTCATTTTTCTTCCCTAGATATTTGTTCTAAATATGATTTCAAAACAATTTATAAATTTTCAAAATTATTTATTAATTAAATTTTTAACCATGTGAGAATTTTTTTTGAAAATAAATTAATGGAATCTTCTAGTCATTATCCAAGAAATAGATGACTATAATTTACCAACATTTTAATATTATAATTTGTTTTAACATGAATGAAATGTAAAAAAATTTCATATATCATTAATATTGAATGTTTAATGAAATATATTATCATTTTTTAGATGTTATATTTAGTGAATTTTATTTTGAAAATAATTTTTTGAATAGTGTTTTAAGTTATTATAATTGTGAGAAGGATATTTTCCTCAAATATATTTCTAGTTTCATTTTATGGTATTTATATTCATCAATGAAATAAATAAGTCATTGTATATATGATCCAGTTTGGATATGTTATATTGATATCATCCTTCTTCTTTGTTTGGATGTTCTGGGATCTGTTTTCCAGAGATATTAGAATCATATTACCATTAAACATATTAATATTATTGATTCATGATTATGGTTAGTTAATTGTGTTAATTTTTATCATTTATTACGTTACCTATTCGTTATTAATGTATATATTTATTTTTTCCCCCATTCATATAAGGAATTAATTGTATATAGTACTTGATGGTTGAGACTCTATAATAGATAGAAACACGATTGAATATTATTTATCATGAGACAAATCAATAGGAAAAATTAGGATAGCTTCCAAGAAAAAATTTAAACTTTTTTATGAAAGGTCTTAACATTATGTTTGACATCATCATCATTAATAATTCCATCATTATGTGGTCAGTTAATAATTTCCATGTGATTATTTTTTTCGTAGAAATCAATGAATAGGTTTCAATATCATGTAATTATGTTTATTGATTTATTTGATAATACTTGATTTGTATTATACTATGATCATGTTATTTTTCAAATGTAATGGGTTTATAATATTGAATTTTCCATATTGATTATTATTATTTATTCTTGATAGGTTCCATTATATGCATAAAATTATTTTTTATCTATTCTCACCATTTTATTATGTCTTATTTTCCCCTTGGATTTAAGAAAATATTTTTTCTAGTAATGTGGGGATAAGGTTGTCATGACTTGTCCTTGTGGCCCATGACGTGACTACCCCAAACCCACCTTCCATAGGCCAGGGGCTGGCGACTAGCATCAAAGGCGTAAATCCAGATAACTGGGAAGGAATTGCCTTTATAAAAGTAAACAAAACACCACAGAGTACAAGCGGAAGTAAAACACTAAGTACAAAGAGAAGTGATGAAAAGTAAATGGGCCAGAATACAAACCAAACTGAAAGTACAACTACAACTAAACAAAAGTACAATAGAAAAAGACAACAGCTGTAAGAACGGAAGAGGCTCCTGGGACGTCCTCCTCGGATCCTACTTGAAGGGTAGGTACAGATGGCGCATCTCCTGGATAGTCCACCACGGATCCTACCTGAAGGGTGGGTATAGATAGCCTCCACAACGATTTCTCCTGTCAACCTCCTCCGTGTGTCTTCTCACCGTGAAGTCCATCTCTGGATACTGACTCGTCGTGTAGTCCACCTCTGGGTACCGTCTAGTCCTCGAACACTCGGCCTCCGTCAGCACTGCCCGTCGTCTCCAACCAACACATCGTGGTGCGAGCATAGCCCGTGCAGGGGTGAGTATAACGATACTCACTAAGGACCCCGAGACCCTCAAGGTCTCACTAAAACCAACAAGGATAACCACAAGGAAGATCTCAATAGATAACCTCTACATAGGTATATGCCCATACATATTCCTAAGTTATCAAGTAACCCATCTCAATCATGAGGAAACACAAAGATTATGAAATCAACGAATAACCACTACCTAGGTATAAACCCATACATATACCTAAGTTATCAAGTGACCCATCTCAATCATGAGTAAACACAAAGATTATGAAATCAACAGATAACCACTACCCAGGTATACGCTCATACATATACCTAAGTTATCAAGTGACCCATCTCAATCAAGAGGTAACACAAAGGTCATAGACTCAGCTCAAAACCAGGATTTTCATTATTGAAACCATTACTGCTGAAGAGCTCCGTCTCTAGAGTGTACAGTGGTCCTGTCACGACTCAGAGGTACTTCTCGCTAACCTAAGACTGCTGAGGTACTCCTCCTGTCGAGTACCGCGAGTCAGCCACCCAAACACAGTAGTGCTTCCCGCCGAGGTATGACACCAAAACATAGAAGTGCACACCCCCTAATAGCCTGCTGAGGCACTCTCCGGATGAGTACCGCGGGTCTGCACTGTCACACAGGTAGTGCTCCGTCCACAATGGGACTGCACCCAAACAAAGTAGTGCTCCGTCCACTGGGCTAGTCGGCTCACTCCAAGTCGAGTTGGTCAAGCAGTCGTCAGGTCTCAGTCAGCTACACGGTCTCCATACTCCACACGCTCATCTCTAGGAGGTTCCGCTCCAGGAGCTACAGGTCGATACTACAAGTATCTCAAAGTCCCATGAAGAAGTATCTCAATGAACCGCCTCGTCATAGGGGTCTCAACGCAACAGATGGCGCGTCAATCGGACGCCTGGTCTATGAGTTATTAGCATTTTCGTCCCAGGGGCTCGGTTGGTTTCGTGAGCGAACCAACCCAGATGTATCTCAAATATACCCTGAAATCTCATAGGGTATAATCATAGGTACCGTTTCTCAACGTGATCACCAACGCCGCTGTCGGATCGTAAAACGAACGTCCGGTCTGAACGATATCAGCTCTTCCGTTCCAAGGGCCTGGTTGGATTTCGGGTACAATCCACCTGGTCACTATCCAACAGCAACCAAAACTCAGCTGAAGTATGCCAAAAGGTCCATCTCATCAAGAGGAATTCAACGAAGTTGACGGCACGTCAATCAGACGTCCGGAGCTCAAGATATGAGTGTTTCCGCTCCGAGGGCCTGGTTGGTTTCGTGTACGAACAAACTCGACCGAACCCAATGTATTCTGAAACCTTGAGTGCAATATACTGAAACGACCGTCTCGATCCAAGGATCACATTTCAACTGACGGTGTGTCGATCGGAGGCCCGAAGCACATGTTATGGGCGTCCAACCGGAAAAGATTCGGTATTAAGGGGTTCGGGCCCGGTCCGACCCGGCCCGAAACCCCCGGGGTCGAACCTAACTGGGTCGACCCAAACCGGGTCCAGGTCTGGCACGCTTGGGCGGGGCCCGGCCTAGGCACGGCCAGGCGCGCTGGCGCACGACGCCAGCTGGCTCGGCTGAATGGTCGAGCCGTTCGACTTGCGGGGGGGGGGGGGGGGGGCGCTGCCCCCCGTGTTTTGTAACTGTGCCCCCCCTTAATGGGGGCCGCTAGCTGGCCAGACATGGGTTTGGACCCCCCGGATTTCCCCTTGTCCAGCCAGCCAGTTTCTACCACCACGGGACCGGCGACGACCGGTCCCTTCCATGCTTCGACACCGGCGGCCCGTTTTCGGCCGCTGGTCCTGCTCCGACACAGGCAGCCCATTTCCGGCCGCCGTTTCCCACGCTCCGCCGCGGCCCGGTACCGGCCACGACCTTGATTCGTCTAGTAGGGTTCAATGGTGCTGCACCCCTCCGTCGCGGCCCGGCTCCGGCCGCGGTGCTTTTGCGGTTCTCTGGCGCGGCGCGACGGTGCCACGACATGTTTCAATTTCACGGTGCGGCGCGACGACGCCGCGCATTCCTTGCTGCATGATCCCGCACGGTGCGACGGCACCGCGCCATTTCCTTTCCAACCACATTAGAAACAAACATGGATAATGGAGGATGACCTGCTGTGTTTGTGCGGTCTGGCCCCCTCTCGTTAATCGATGGCAATTGGTCATATTCCACGAAGAACGTCAAAGTAGTAATCACGAACCAAATAAATAAATAAACCCCTACAGTTTTCCCGCAACATATTCTTCAGGAATCAACTTGATGTTTAGTTGATCCACACTCTTTGATTTAGAAGGATGTAACATGGGGTTCATTAATATTCACAAAACAATTCCCTACTTGGATATTTGACGTCGCAAGTCGGGTGTCGCGGAGAATGGCGTCGCGGGGTCGGACATAGATTCTGTGGACGTCGGGGTGCGTCCGGGGAGGAAATGACGTCTCCTCACTTGTTGCTATTATAAAGAAGGAAGGTACGTTGTCATTGGCGATGATCACCGCGGTCAGCGACTTCTACCTTGTTGTTGAGGAAGAAGAAGACGGAAGAATCCAGGTCACTGAGTCTTCTAAGTCGAAGGGTCGATGTTCTTCGTCGGAGAAGAACTATTCTTCACATTCTTCAATGTGGAAGATTAAGTTCTTAAAAGTATAGAACTCTCCCTCTCACAATTTGCCACAGAAAAAACCAAACTGAAATAAAATAAGGCTTTGCCTTATTTTATTTACTTATGCAAACATTTTCAAAAAATCAAAAATCATAACACAAAACTCAATCAATTAAGTTAATGTGTTGGCTTTGAATTAAAGTGGGGAGAGGGAAAGTCACCCTAATCAATGGTGAGTTTTTTAGGGTTACACACTTAGGAGGGAGTTTTAAGAATTTGAAGGGGTGGGGCTCGTTTGGGCCCCACCTCACAAATATCCTAACAAGAGAAGTTAGGATTTAGTGGGTCCCAGCCCAACTCCCTCACATGGAAGTTAAAACACAAAGAAGAGAGAAATAAAGTGGTGACAGAACTTTATTTCACTTAACACTTAAACCTCTTAGTAAAGAAATAAAATAAAATTATAAAAAAATTATTTTTATTCCTCACAATTTTAACAACTCCTCCCGAGTAAACGCACCTTCTAAAAAGGTGCTCTTAAGCAATTACCGGTGCTACGGTTTCATCGGTTCCCTTGAATTTCAATTCTGAGCACCAGTTCAAAAGTTATGAAAACCCGCTCGTTCGTTCACTGAACGTACGCGAGCTAAACTTCGGAAATTGATTCTGGGAACACCGGGCCTCAGAATCAGGCGCCGTCAGAAACTGCGTTCTTGTAAAATCCCAAAGAAAATTTAGAAAAAAAATTCCCTTTATTTTTATGGTTCTTTACATTACTCCCACCTCAGGTCTTTACGTCCTCGTAATTCTTAAACAAAAACTAGGGATACAAAAGCGGTACTGAGAACGCATTTGAGCCTCCCGCTCTCATGTGCTCATCTGGAGGTTCTTGTACTGCCAGTGAAACCGCACCCGAGGAATAGACCGTTCTCGTAGGATCTGCCCCTATCGATCCTGGATCCCCACTGGAACCTCCGTGAAAGTCACCCCATCACCATCGTCCAACTCCCCATGGTCAATGATATGCGAGGGATCGAGCACGTATCTCCTCAGTTGAGATACGTGGAAGTCATCGTGCACCTGGTGCAACTGAGGTGGATGGGTCAAGTGGTAAACCACCACGCCTACCCAGGTGAGGACCTAAGAAGGTCTGCTGAACCTCGGAGATAACTTGCCAACTTGGCCACATCCCCGTAAACCTCGTTGAGGTGAGACACGTATAAGGACGTGATTTTCATCCTCAAACTCTAGAGGTCTCCAATTCCGTTTATATCTGGACCTCAAAATGACTGCTGCCACTAGGGTAAGGTTGACCGACTCAAGAGTGATCGGTCGCACCCTCTTGTGCATAAGTTTATCCTATACTGCTTGGGGTTTCCTTTTCACCGACCAAGGAAAACCCATTCCGACGTTGTAGTTAAACCTCAACCTTTTTTCCTAATACTGTCAATTTGTGTATGAACTGTGATTGCCTAGTCCATACTCAAACCAACGTCGTAAGGCCTCGACACTGCCACCAAGAGATTCCAACCGAAACTCTCTCCTAGAGGGTCTAACCACACTGTCGGCGTATGTGTGATTATCGAGACTTATCCCAAGGTATCTCCAAACGTGAGGGTCAAGTCTATGGATTACCGGAAACTCTAGGTCTGGGATAAGATTTGTGAAAGCAATGAATGATTCATATCGACGTCCGTTACTACATCAGCTAGTAGTGGACAAAGACTATCCCTTGAATCATTTTTACAGCCATTGGGTCACACTCCATGACTGCATGCAGCCGCACTCTTCCTCCACCCTCCAGCTCCCTGAGCCTGGCGGGGATAACTAAGGCGGGTGGTTGTAGCATTTTAAAATGTACACCAGCTCATGCTGCTCTCCTAGCTCTGCCTCCACGTCTGCTGCTTCACAGACTCATCTCTCCTTAAAGATTCTTCTTCTTGAAACATTTAACATGCTCGAGTCTCTAAGACTGGCGCTGGTTTCCTGTTTCTTACTACACTGTGCAGTCGTCATCCGCTCCTGGATGATTTGGACCTTCTTTGCCTACGATCTGAAAGAGCTGCTAAAATTTCTCCTTTGTCGAAAAGAGAAACACAGTCTCATCCCCTGGACGAACCACGCCCATTGCCTAATACAGTCAATCCTGACATGAATGATGTATTCATTCCATCAATGACGTCGTAAGGCCTCAACGTAACTACCAAGTGATCCAACCGTCACTCTCACCTCCAAGGGTCGAGTCACGCTGTCGGCAGTAGTTTGAGGTCACTGGGTCTCCTCCAGTAGAAATCTCGAAAGTGAGGGTCAGGTCAATAGTTTTAACTAGGACCTCTCAGTATCATCCAAACAAAAGTACAGGAAAGCAAACATCATAAAGATAAGTGTCTTTTTATTATTGCAGCTCATAGTACAAAGACACGAATACAATAGAAATGTGGAGCAGGAAGTACAAGGGATGTATCCACTAGTTCTGCTCCTGTCCACCCGCTCCCGGAGCTCTACTGCCTTGTCCACTGCTCGGCTATTCCACAAGAACTTGCCACTTCTTCTGCCTCGGTGGATCCTCCAATGCCTACGGATCGACTGTGCGGGGAGTCGGACAGTCACTTGCCAGGTGACCCTTCCTGCCGCATTCATAACACTTCCTGCTCCTCATACGGCTGGCTCTAGTCCTCTTGGACCTCTGCATAATCTGTCTACTGCTCACAAATGACTCGGCTACTAATAAAAAATCATGCGGCATAGGCAGCAGCTCCTGTACACGCTCGGGGTGTATAGCTACTGGCATAAACTCATCCCCGAAGAAGGTCTCGAAGTCTTCCCACGTGAAGGTCATCCTATCGCAAAACTGGAACAAGCGGCTCCACCACCTACCTGCTGGTGCCTGAAGGAGGCTGGCAGCAAAGATCACCATGAAGTCTACAGGCATCCCCACTATCCTGAAGACTCTCACAATAGCCTCCAGCCAAACCTCAGCCGCCTACGGGTCCATCTCTCCCCAGAACCTGGGTGGCCTCTGGCGCTGGAACTCGTGCAGCGCGCCCAAGTGGCATGCATCACCTACTGCTAGGGCTGGTGGCATCGGTGGCCCAATGTATGGTAGTAACTATGGTGCCTCAACTACAAGAGGGCCCTATACCAAAGCCTCGTCACTCGATATTCTGTCAGTACGCATATCCCTCTTGGCTCTAGCTGGTCGTCCGTGAAAAGGCATCCTGAAAGAAACAACGTGACACGGTCAAATGATTAATACCTAGTGAGCTGACCTAGTTTGAGATGACTTTTAAAAACTTCCGGAAACACACATACATTCAGTGTTTTCATGCACAATGTCAGAAATCAGTTTTCAAGGTCCTGGTGTATGGATACGTCGACCGCCCACACCAACACTGGACTCCTTGATCTGAAAACCAAACTCGGTACTCTTAACACCATCGCTTCACAGAAAGGAAATATCGGAGATATATGTTCTGCGGTAGAACCGACTCCTCTGATACCAATTTGTCACAACCCATCCCCGAGGCCCATCCCGTGACTACCCCAAACCCGCCTTCCCCAGGCCAGGGGCTGGCGACTAGCACCAAAGGTGTTAATCCCGATAACTGGGAAGGTATTGCCTTTATAAAAGTAAACAAAACACCATAGAGTACAAGAGGAAGTAAAACACTAGGTAGAAAGAGAAGTGATGAAAAGTAAATGGGCCATAATACAAACCCAAATGAAAGTACAACTACAACTGAACAGAAGTACAACAAAAAAAGATAACAACTAGAAGAATGGAAGCGGCTCCTGGGACGTCCTCCTCGGATCCTACCTGAAGGGTAGGTACAGATGGTGCAGCTCCTTGATCATCCACCACGGATCCTATCTAAAGGGTAGGTACAAATAGCCTCCACAACGCTCTCACCCGTCAACCTCCTCCATGTGTCGTCTCACCATGAAGTCCATCTCCGGATACTGACTCGCCGTGTAGTCCACCTCCGGGTACCGTCCAGTCCACGAACACTCGCCCTCCATCAGCACTGCCCGTCGTCTGCAACCAACACAACGAGGTGCGGGCATAGCCCGTGCAGGGGTGAGTATAATGATACTCAGTAGGGACCCCGAGACCCTCAAGGTCTGACTAAAAACAACAAGGATAACCACAATGAAGATCTCAATAGATAACCTCTACTTAGGTATATGCCCATACATATACCTAAGTTATCAAATAACCCATCTCAATCACGAGGAAACACAAAGATTATGAAATCAACTGATAACCACTACCCAGGTATATGCCCATACATATACCTAAGTTATCAAGTGACCCATCTCAATAATGAGGAATGACAATGATTATAAAATAAATGGATAACCACTACCCAGGTATACAGCCATACATATTCCTAAGTTATCAACTGACCCATCTCAATCAAGAGGTAACACAAAGGTCATAGACTCAGCTCAAAACTTGGATTTTCATTATCGAAACCATAACTGCTGAAGAGCTTCGTCTCTGGAGTGTAAAGTGGTCCTTTCATGACTCCGAGGTACTGCTCACAAACCAAAGACTGCTGAGGTACTCCTCTTGTCGAGTACCGCGGGTCAGCCACCCAAACACAGTAGTTCTTCCCGCCGGGGTATGCCACCCAAACACAGTAGTGCACACCCCCTAATAGCCTGCTGAGGTACTCTCTGGATGAGTACCGTGGGTCTGCACTATCACAAAGGTAGTGCTCCATCCGCCATTGGTCTTCACCGAAACAAAGTAGTGCTCCGTCCACTGGGCTAGTCGACTCACTCCAAGTCGAGTTGGTCAAGCAGTCGTCATGTCTTAGTCGGCTACACGGTCTCCGTACTCCGCACGCTCGTCTCTAGGAGGGTCCGCTCCACGAGCTACAGGTAGATACTCCAAGTATATCAAAGTCCCAGGAAGATCTATCTCAAAGGACCGCCTCGTCATATGGGTCTCAACGCAACAGACGGCGCGTCAATCGGACGCCCGGTCTGTGAGTTATTAGCCTTTTTGTCCCAGGGGCCCGGTTGGTTTCGTAAGTGAACCAACCCGGCCGTATCTCAACTGTACCACGAACTCTCATATGGTATACTCATAGGGACCGTTTCTAAACATTATCACCAACGCAGCTGACGGTTCGTCAAACGAACGTCCAGTCTGAAAGATATCAGCTTTTCCGTTCCAAGTGCCCGGTTGGATTTCGGGTACAATCCAACCAGGACACTATCCAACAGCAACCAAAACTCAGGGGAAGTATGCCAAAAGTTCCGTCTCACAAAGAGGAATTCAACGAAGTCGACGGCATGTCAATCAAACGTCCGGAGCTCAAGATATGAGTGTTTCTGCTCCGAGGGCCCGGTTGGTTTCGTGTACGAACCAACCCGGCTGAACACAAAGTATTCTGAAACCTTGAGAGCAATATACTAAAACGACCGTCTTGATCCAAGGATCACATAGCAACTAACGGTGCGTCGATCGGAGGCCCTTAGAACATGTTATGGGCGTCTGACCGGAAAAGATTCGGTATTATGGGGTTCGGGCCCAGTCCGACCCGGCCCGGCTCGGCGCGGCACGGCCTGGGAGCGGCCCGGCGCTCGGCACTAGCTGGCTCGGCCGAACGACCGAGCCGTTCAGCTTGCATGGGGGGGGGGGGGCGCTGCCCCCCGTGTTTTGTAACCGCGACCCCCCTTAATGGGGGCCGCTAGCTGGCCGGCCGGGGGTTTGAACCCCCAGCTTTCCCCTTGTCCGGCCTGCCTGCCCCGGCCGGCCGGTTTCTGCCGCCATGGGATCGGCGACGACCGGTCCCCTCCCTGATCCGACACCGGCAGCCCGTTTTCGGCCGCCGGTCCTCCTCCGACACCGATGGCCCATTTTCGGCCGCCGTTTCCCACACTCAGCCGCGGCCCAGTACTAGCTGCGGCCTTCATTCGTCCGGTGCGGCGCGACAGCACCGCACCCCTCCGCCGCGGCCCCGCTCCGGCCACGGTGCTTTTTCGATTCTCCGGCACAGCGCGACGGCGCCGCGACTTGGTTTAATTTCACGGCGCGGCGTGATGGCGCTGCACATTCCTTGCCGCTTGATCCCGCACGGTGTGACGGCACCGCGCCATTTCCGTTCCCACCACATTAGAAACAAACATGGATAATGGAGGAGGGCCGGTCGTGTTTGTGTGGTCTGGCCCCCTCTCGTTAATCGATAGCAATTGGTCATATTCCATGAAGAATGTCAAAGTAGTAATCACGAACTAAATAAATAAATAAACCCCTACAGTTTTCCCACAAACAAGAATTCCCAACCCGCAACATATTCTTCGCAGATCAACTTGATGTTTAGTTGATCCGCGTTCTTTGATTTAGAATGAAGTAACATGGGGTTCATTAATATTCACAAAACAATTCCCTACTTGGATATTTGACATCGCACATTGGGTGTCACGGAGAACGGCGTCGCGGGGTCGGACGTAGATTCCGTGGACGTCGTGGTGCGTCCAAGTGGGAAACGATGTCTCCTCACTTGTTGCTATGATAAAGAAGGAAGGTACGTTGTCGTTGGCGATGATCACCGTGGTCGGCGACTTCTCCCTTTTCGTTGAGGAAGAAGAATACGGATGAATCCGGGTCGTCGAGTCATCTAAGTCGAAGGGTCGATGTTCTTTGTCGGAGAAGAACCGTTCTTCATGTTCTTCAATGTGGAAGATGAATTTCTTCAAAGTATAGAACTCTCCCTCTCACAATTTTCCACAGAAAAAAACCAAACTGAAATAAAATAAGGCTTTGCCTTATTTTATTTACTTATGAAAACATTTTCAAAAACTGAAAATTCAAAACACATAACTCACTTAATTAATTTAATGTGTTGGATTTGAATTAAAGTGGGGAGAGGGAAATTCAACCTAATTAATGGTGAGTTTTTAAGGGTTACACACATAAGAGGGAGTTTTAAGAATTTGAAGGGGTGGGGCTCGTGTGGGCCCCACCTCACAAATATCCTAACAAGAGAAGTTAGGATTTAGTGGGTCCCACCCCATCTCCCTCACATGGAAGTTAAACCACTTATAAGAGAGAAATAAAGTTGTGACACAACTTTATTTCACATAACACTTAAACCTCTTAGTAAAGAAATAAAATAAAATTGTAAAACAATTCTTTTTATTCCTCACATTTTTAACAACTCCTCCTGAGTAAACACACCTTTGGAAAAGGTGCTCCTAAGCAATTATCGGCTCTGCGGTTTCATCGGTGCCCTCAAATTTCAATTCCGAGCACCGGTTCAAAAGTTAGGAAAACCGGCTCGTTCGTTCACTGAACGTACCCGAGCTAAACTTCAGAAATTGATTCCGCGCACAACGGACCTCAAAATCAGGCGCCGTCAGAAACTACATTCTTGTAAAATCCCAAAGAATGTTTAGAAAAATTTCCCTTGAATTTTACTGGTCACTAAAAAGGTAAAGGGAATAATTACAATCTCCATGAAAATAATTTTTTTTGTTATAAAATATATTTTTGAACTCAAGTATGTCTCTAGTTTTCCAAGACTACTAAAAAATTTGATCCTTCATGATATGATTCTTTATATCAGTTGGTAATTTTATAAATTAACCACCAACGTTGGTTTACTTAAGCTATGGTCTCTACAGTTTGTATCAGTGGAAGTTTAGTAGACTAATTGGGAACCCAATTTGAGAAAACTGACATTAGGAAAATAATCCATATGACATAAATTCAGTATAAATAAATTTATAATATAAAATCAAAATGTTTTTTATGTTTATTAATAATTTTTTATCTAAGAAATATGTTATTGTATTGATACTAAAGGTGGATGTGGTTTTAGAAAAGATGTGCATGGGGTAACAACATTTAAAAAGACACATCATGCTAGACTATAGTGTTTTGCAGTACATGATAAAAGGAATTACTACAATCCTTATTTGAAAATTATGTGAGATATGATTTAGTTAATTAAAATCATAATTTCAAACCATTATTAGTACTTTAAAATACTTCATTTATTTAGAAACATTCCCAAAGAAATCGTGTTTATGAATATGATATTAACAAATAATAATGGTTTCTATTAATGTTACGTGCTTTAATAGTTTCGGTATTATGCATTATCATAAATTATTTTATGATATATTTTACTTTATTCCATTTATTATAAATGGGAACTACAGTATCTAATTGTTAATGATTCAATGAATTTAAATTATATAGTGTGAATTATAATCTCCTTCAATGGCTTATGCCAATCATTCTAAGGGAACTAATCTCCCAAAAATAATCATAATGCAAGGATATAATATCATGTTCTATCAAGATAGGTAATGGATCATCCAAGTTATATGTAATTGAAGTTATGAATGATAAGAAGAGGATGATAGTGAAAAATGTGGATTAAGGGACGAAGGGAATTAAGGATGTTCCCTAATGTGATTATTGTGCAAAAAAACACTTTTATTTTCATGGAGGGAATATGAGTATACTGTAACTATGTATAAAAATACTTCCCTAGTTTTGATTGAATGGTTAACGAATAAACATTTTAACTGTAGTTTTTAATCTATATAAAGATGAGTTTCGGTGAAAATGTATTCTCCAATAATTAAAGGAATATACTTTAGAAGAAGCAGAGGATTCGTGGCCAAGATTATGATTTTACTACAAACTACAAGGAATTATTAAATTTATTATGTATTTAGAATCATGAATTATATTATATATGTATTTTATTAATATTATTCTTTTTATAGTAATTTTGAAAATTATATGGATTTCAATATAGTAGTTCTTATTTATGGATTGGAGAGCACCTGTTATGTAGTATCAATGACTAAGAAAAATGATTCTGTAGTAATATTAACATATTATATTAAAAATGATTTGGGTAATATAACAATTTATATATTCATTAGGATTACATAATAATGATAATATTATGTTTTTGGGATAGTATTAGTGACCATGTTATCAGATAGTTGATGGTTTATTTGTTCTTAACATGAGTTTACATGATGATCAAATTTATGAAATATTTTCAACATACTAAGATATTATTTTTAGAAACACAATCTTTTTAATTAAGGTTTTATGGTGAAAAAGGTAATTATATATTTTTTATAAGAAATAAATGTCCACAATATTTTTTTTGAAGATTAAAATGTTGATATACTTACCTTCCTTTAAATTTATAGAAATTGAAATTGCTTAGAAATATTTTGGATGACTATTAAGGATAAAAATTTATAAAAAGGATTGATTTGAGTTTTGGGAGTTAGTATTGTGGTTTTAGAGATTAAATTATTATACTGGATATTGTTTTCAAAAACAATTTGGTTTTTGAAAATATATAGATAATGGTGGAATATTTTTACTTTATTTTATAGATATAATGATAAATTAAATGTAAAATTTAGTGCATAAAGAATAATAATTCTTATTTTATAAGCATTTCTTGGAGTAATAGGTGAAGTATTAATTGACGAAGGAATAACCAAAGTATGAAATTTGGATTATAAAATTAGATGTTATTGATTATGTTGATTTTTTTATGTTCTTAGTCCAGATGGTAAAGTAATTTTCCAAATCCAAAGAAAAGAACTTAAAATGAAAATGTTATTCAAGAATCCTCATTTATGATGAATCAAATTTTATTGTAAATCATATCATATTTATTTCATTGTGGTCCTAATATTTTGTAGTTTATTTACAATCCTATTATCAATGATCTCGGTCACTGTACATAATTATTTACTCTTTTCTTCCATTACTATTTCATCACATTCCACTAATGTTATACTATTTAGAAACATATTTGTTTTCATTTCAGATGGCCTTAATAATTACATTACACTATTATCGTGGGTAATTATAGATAAGACATTATAAAATATTGCGTTTCAAGAAGGATATTTTCAAATTTCAAACCCCAGTTTATTGTGATTATGAATAAATTTCTAGGTTTTAATTTTAAGGGGGTATAATGCGACACCATAATATTTTAATAGAGGAACATGATGTTCGATACTATGTATGTCTGAAAACACTGTCTTTTTTAGAAAATATGACACCTCAATTCCATAAAATATATTTCTTTTTAATTAAATTCAATCACTTTAATAGATTATGGTGCATGAAACATCTGGTTTAAATGAAACACGATACACTGTTAAAATGTTATTTAAGAATGGCGTAAATAATAAAGCTGTTAGATTAGTGTGTATGAATAAGATTAACTAAACAATGTATAATATATTCTGTACACATTTTTATTATTGACTATTAATTATAAATAAATACAGGAATCATTTAACTCTGAATGAAATGTTTTCTATAAAATGTTATTTTCCTAAAAGGTCGTTTAGTCTTGTTGTGCGCACATAACTTAATATTTTTTTTCATATATTTATAGAAAAATAATTTGAAAAATAAATATGTTTCTTATATATACATCATAAAATTATCTTTTAGTTAATTTTCATGTAATTGTTTACATTATTCTTTTTTATAAATAGTGAAAAATATGCATTTATTGAAAATTTCATTTGCATTGAAAATATTTACAAAATTAAAGTATATATTATATATTTATTAAGTTTAATTATTAAAATATTTAATAATAAATTCAAATTAGCTCAGTGGGATCAATTTAAAAAATAATTTTGATACCTAATCACTCTATACTAATGAAAATTTTATCTTTGGAAACTCATGTTATCGACATGTCTATGAGAATTTTTTTAAATTGAATTCTACCTATTCTATAAATATAATATGAAAAAATGGATATAATATTTGGAATAATCATAAATTTAATTTTATAACAATTTCAACAAATTTTATTACCATAATTAATAGTGAAAATAATAAAAAATAATTAACTTTTAAGGTACAAAACAGTTTATCATGGGTTAATCTAAGAGGATTAGGTTTAATATTAAATTAAGGTTCTTTAAAACCAATTTTAAGTTAATATTTCAACCTAATTTCCTATAATGGTATATAATTACCATTTTTGAAGTACTATTGGATGAGAAAAACCCAGTTATCGCTTTATCATTTCAAAACATCCATTGGTATCCTCTCACCCACTTAAAAAAATGAAAAATGTCTCCTCCCACATTAATACTCCCTAGCCTAGTAGATCAAAAAATAGATATAAAGATCTAATTCATAACTACCAATAAAATATCTTATAGTAATATTTTAGATGAAATATTACCTAGGAAGGCTATTGGTTTAACCAAAAGAGGATTCCCCCACAAGAGAAACCATTTTTTACTATAAAATATCATTTTACTTCTTCATATAACACCTTATAATATTCTATAAAATAGAAAAATAATGAAATTGGTATATATGATATACTTATATGTTATTATTAGAATTTAATAACCAATATCCACATATACATCCATTCGATGGGAAACGAAACTATAAATCATGTGTACATAATAATAACACCTCAGGATCTGATGTAATTCATTTTAAATCACAACAATTCATTGATAGGTATAATGATATATAGGATAACGTTGCTCGTTTTTAAGGCAAACAACCTCCTCACAGAGCACTGCAATTCATTTTTTACATTAAATTTATATGGAAGGAAATAAGGATATCTTTATTGAATTCATGTGATTTTGATAACCTAAAAGTATATATAGAGACATAATATCACATCGTACTTCTTACATTCCAATCCGGTAAAAAAAAGTCACTTATCCGTACATGTGGACTACCACATCCACATAGCCATATGAAAAAACAGATTACATTTTCATGGATAGTAATAGGGATGAGTTAAATTATTATAAATTATATATATAATTATAATTATAATTATTTAATAATGGTGAATTAATATTTATTTTCATTTTATGATACGCATCATGATAATGGAAAAAACGATCATGTATACGTATGGATTATCATCTTTATGAATGGTATTATTCCTTTTCAATTCATAACTTATATGTATTACTATAAATAAATATATAATAAGTAAATATTATATTAATTTATTATACTATGTAGTAGGTATTATATAACCATCATCAATTTAATATGACGGAAATTACCAATCATACACTAAAAGGAAAAACTAATCAATTATGAGCCAAAATAGTGATATTACAATTATTCATTTAAAATTGGTGATAAAAAATAATATAAGTAAGAAATATAATAAATGAAATATATGATTATGTTTTTTAATATATTTATAATAAACCTATATTTACTAAATCGTAGTGTCACACGCATATAAATGAATTTGAACATGATGATATGGTTTCTCCTCTCACTTTTACTTCTATGAGACATTTTCCATATTCAGCAATTATTCATTTGTGTGGTGTATATACATCCACTTTTTATCTGTTATATCATGATTCTATTTCTCTACAGGTTATTTAATGTTTCATTTAAAATTATTTTATTCATGGGGATTATGATTCAAATGTTACCAAACCACTACTGGTACATTTCACTATCTCATCATTATTCAATATTGTTCATGTTTAAGACTCCTTTGGGAGAATTATTTGATATTTCATTAAATAAAGTCATTTTTATAACATATCATTTTTTCTAATTTTATTTATTTAACTATTTATTTTTTCCTATCTATATTAATAAATTTTTTTGATGAAATGAGTTTTAGAAAATCATAATTTATTTCACTTTTTAAATAAAAAACATTTTCCATCGAAAATACTTTTTAAAAAATGTTTTAAATTTTGATTTTTAAATATCAAAATGAATTTTTAAATATGTTTTCAAGTTTTATTAATTTTTTTTTAAAAAAAATCATTGAAATCATTTTGTCATTTTCCAAACAATTCATGTTTGGATTTTACCAAAAAAAGTGAACAAAATATTTTTTTAAGATGTAAACCAAGAATGGAATTTTAACTTATCATTTATAATAAATGTTATAAGACTTATTTTAATAGTTTTATAATTTTATTTTCATACAAATTTAAATAAAATATATTCAATAAACATTATTATTTACATATATTTTCAAATATCATAGGTTGTTTTCCACAAAATATTTTTGATGACATTTTTATAATATTTCTATTCATCAATGAAATCAAACCATTATTTTTGTAATGATAAAAAGGGATATTGGTTATTAATATCATCCTTTTTATTTATTCTGATAGTTTATTATCAGTTTGAATGGGTATTTATAATTTTATTATCATTCACCACATAACTCTAGATTGTTTACGATTATGTTTATTTTGTTGGGGTAAATGTTTAAAATTAGTATGTTGGGTTTTATATATGAATGATTTTGTTAATTATGTCTCAACCCATTCATATTTATAATATATTATATATAGTATCTTAAAAATGGCATTTGGTTATCTATATCCCAATGAATATTGGAAAGATCTCAAGAGTAAAATCATATAGCTATGTTAGATGGGATTCTTCCCATAGATTTAAACTGTCTTTTGAATTGCCTTGAAAATATGTTCCATATGAATGAAATTTTGAATTTATTCATTATGGGATAAGTTCTTTTTGTTGATGTTATTATAATATTATTTATAATAACCTTCTAAAATTTTCAATATCATGTGATTTTTTATATGCCTTAATCTGACAATCATTTAGTCCTTTCATATTATAGTAGAAAAATTGTTTAAATTGAATGTGTTTTTCTTGTTTAAATTTCCATATTAATTATACTAATTTATTCATGATATATTTTATTTTATTAAAACACATACAGAGAAGATGAAAAACCCATTTTATATTATTATTTTTACCATAGATACTAGTAAGTGATTTTAGATTTATATGAATTGAATCACTAAGGGGAATAGATGGTATCTCAACGAAAATATATAGTTTATTTTATATTTAAAAATATTATATGAATATGTGTATGTATTGAGTTTAACAATAAGTATAATCAATTCTGCCCTTCCGTATATGATTTATTTTATTTTATACCAATGTAATAAAGTAACCACAATCTCTAGGATACTGAGGATGAGGCCATCAAAGTAGAAACCATCATCACAAAAAGCTGGCTCTAAAATAAAACTTTCTTAAAAAAATATCTCAAAATGTATTTTTTTTAAAAATTTCTTTATTATATACATTATATAGCGATTAATTTTTTTTTAATATTATGAATTCATGTATTATTTAATATAATGTGATCAGTATAATTCTTATAAATGTCAAATAATGTATGTAAGGAGTTACATGAGTTGTATGATCAAACATTACGTTCCATTAAATATAGACACTTATTTTTTGAATAGAAAATTTTATAATTTATTTTTATTAATGTACATAATAATAATAGTGTTTATATATTTATTGTAAGACTATAATTGATATCACTATTAAACATTTATCTATTAATATTAGGATTTTGGTTAGGGAAAGACAGTCTTGGGGATTATGATTATATCGAAATAATGTTTTTATGTTGTATGATTCATTTGATATTCGATTGAATATTATTTTTTTATTTTATATAACTTAAACCCAATATGAGAATGTTTTTTATTCAATATATTCATGAGAATAATTTGATTAGGTTTATATATAATAAAAAATTATTTAAATGACTAACATTATTAATTAGTCTTATATTTTGTTGTACATTAACTTTTTATTTATATTATTTTTTATTTAGATATTTGATATGAAATTAATCCAATTGTAATAAATCGAATAGACATAAAAATACAGATATGTAATATATATTAAAATATATGAGATGAATTAAAAATTAGATATATATATATATATATATATTAGTTGTTTTGATTTTTTAAAACCCCTAAAATTTCCATGTAACACTTTCAATGTATAGTGAAAAAGATTCAACTATGTGTGTAACGAACCAACCTTAAAACATACATATTATTATGAAATTGAAATGGAATTCACATTACTAAAATTCTAGTTATCTTTTTGGGTTATTTTTTTATAATTTTATTTCATAACTCATACATAAAAACACATATATTAAAAAGTGTACACATCTAGTACTTTTCCATTTTTCCTATAATAAAAAACATTCTAAATAAAAACATTGGGTTTCATGCCAAATCATCTTGACATTAAATTTTAACATCATATTAACTTATTTCTAACCTTAAACCCTATGAAAGACATTATTAATCATCAGATGAGAACAACAGCCAATTAAGGTACATAAAAAATTCAAATAAATAAGTAGTCTCGGAATAATAATTAAAAATATTTATTTCTAAAATAAAATTTGGCCTCAAAATAAAATTATCTTTACTCATGAGATATCATTCTCTATTGAAATATTTTCAAAAAATATCTTATAATATCTAAAATTAAATATTAAATACATAAATGTTTCTTTAAAATCTTGAAAAACACAAAATAATTTTCTCACAAAGTGATATTTTTCAAACATACAATTGTAGCACATAATATTATTTACTCTATGAAATGATATTTTTCCTACAATCCCATTACAATCATTAATAAATCATATTGGTAAATTATTTTACACCAAATAAAATTTCAATATTTTTTTAAAAATCACATTTAGGTTTAGTGAGATCCTATAAAAAGACCATATATGTCCCCAAAAACATTCCAAATAGTGAAAACCAATTTAAGAAAATCATCAAATAAAAAATTCAATATTAAAAAACCCTTGTCGGAATTAAAAAAACCAAATGGTTTTCCTCAATTTACCGAACCTCTGCATGTCTGCTACCAGATGATTCATCATCAATAGGTCACCCTCGAGAATGATGTTTTCATGTCTCCAAGACTCAATCCACAAAAAACCATCACCATTCATATCTTCACCAAATATCACCCAATAACATCTTTAATAATCATTGGGAAACTCAACTAGTAAACATATAATAATTTTTTATTCAACATGATAGAAATGACATACAATATGAGATCAAACCAGTTAAGGCATCATTATCGTATCACTCTTACATATGGAGTAACCCTCATGGTTACACATGAAATAACTATAAGAGTTATACGTGGAGTAACCACTGAATATTCACATGAAATAATTAGCATAGTTATAATTGGAATAATAATTTCAGTATATTCACATATCCTCTTAGCTGAAAACTAATCGGTTGAATTCACCCCAATACATAATGAATTGGATAGATACAATGAGATCAATCGACCATGGTTTATCACAGGACCACCAAACATTGGTTAATTAAATAAAAACACATCATAATTAAAAAAATCACATGACTACCAACATAATTATAACATAGAAATATAATTCATGGAATAAATGGAATGTTATATTTTGTTTGAATAAAATATAGATTATTATAATATAATCCAATAATTAAATAATTGTAACAATGCTATGAGAATTATTTCTGGTCGTATATGTTAAAAATTAATAATACTTTTTTTCTTTTTGTAAATGATGTTAAAACATTCGGAATTAGATTAATTTTGAATTCCATTGAATAAAATTAAATAGAAACACAATGTGTTCTTCTATAATTCACTCTTTTAGATAAAAAGAAATCTAAAAAAATGATTCAAAATATATATTTATGGAAGAAAAATAGTGTTGAAGTGATCCTTTAAAATTTAGATTTTTAAAACAATGTCATTTATGTGGAGTCTATCTTATTATGTACATCTTCTATCATCATGAATAATAATATTATTGCATCAATGTAAATGAGTAATTACCTTTTAAAATTAATTGTCCCATTTATTGTACTTATTACTACGTTATTTACAGTTACTTAAACATTTATGATCACACTAGACATTTGATGTTTTAAGGTACATAATTCCAAAATTACTTCAGTAGGGTTTATATGGTCAAATAAATCATTATTAAATTCTATCCATAATAGTAATATTTTAATAATATTAATTTTTATACATCAATTATTATTTTTGAATAAATTCTCAAGTAGTGTTATAAAAATGAACTATGTTATAATCATAGAGACAGTAGACCGTACAAACACATGACCAACTTTTCCATTTTCTAAAATAATTAAGGAAAGAAAGAATGTTCCATTTTATATTTAGATAATGATATTAATATTTTAAATAATAATTATTTATTTAAAAATAATAATATATATCATTTTTTTGATGTGTTTATGGAAAGTGAATCACATTGCTTCTCAAAGTTGGTAGTCCACACATGTGCACAAATAATGTGATAAATTTGTAGTGAAGGGAAAGGTAACCAATTAAAAATTAAATTAACATTTAATAGTTATAAATAATTCAATAAATATATATTAAATCCAAGATTTATTCAAATATTTATAGATGATGATGGAATACTAATTTAATTGGTATTCAAAGTACTAGTCATCCATACACATGAATGATGAATTACATTCTCATTTGATGAATTTTGGATATAGTAATCTGTTTAAAAATTAACATAATAACATATTATTATATTTAAAATACTAGGTTTATTATGTTACAATATTTTATGAATAATTTAAGGAGGTGGAAGAAGAAACAAAACAAAAACATACAGTTTAAAAAAAACATATTCTTTAGAAGGTTTTATATACTTAGCACCATAAAACCATTATGATTTGTATTATGAAAAAAGTAAGGCACGTTGAAAGTGGTTAGGGATGTTATAATGGTATTTGGATATATATATATATATATGTCAAAAAATGAGTTTTTGTTTCCATATAAATGATAATGACTGGTTCTCTTTTATATGAATGGAGAGAGAAACTATTGGAATTTCCAAAAAAAAACGTATAGATTAATTTTGATGCCAAATGGATTGATTGATAATATTAGAATATAAGGTGTTAATGAATATAAATAATCTTGTAAAATAATTATTTAAATGTTTAGATGACATCTTTACCCATATCATTTCATGTTAATCCTCAATAACCATTTTCACACATACCGTGACAACACGGTTTTCCACACATTAAGTGTGAATATAACAACTATAAAAAGAAAAAATAACTATAAATGGGAGATTTTTATAATTTGAAATTATATATTTATATATTTTACAATTATTATATTTTTAGTAATTTTATACCATTTAATAAATTATTATTTTATTAAAATAACAATAATATCATTTTTATATCTATTCATTAAAATAGAATTTTACCACACAAATAAAATAATTTAATTCAAATATAATCAATAAAAACCTATATAATATATTATTTATAACTAAAAAAATACTTGATAAGCTTTCATTTAAAAAAATTTAAAAAAATTAATATTTTTAATATTATTTATTTTAATCTTCAATTAAAAGAATAATTGCATATCAGCATTGTGTAAGAATTGAAGTGAATTATTTCTTAAATTAAAATAAAATGTAAATTATCTTTATTAAGATAAATCAATAATATATCAAATGAATTTTTATAGATAAATATATCCTTTATTTTGAACCTTGTTAAAATATTCCATTTATTAAATACAAGAGTTAAAATTTTTTATTTTTCCATATATGAATTATTACGAAGCTCATATTCAACCAAAAATCACCAAAAACATCCATATAAAATATAATGGATGATTAGGGATAAAATATACTTATCAAATAAAATCATGGAAACATTTAGGGTAATTTTATTGTCTTTATCAATTTATTTTAAACTGTAATAATTTGGTTTGCACGTAACAACAGTTACAAACATTACTTTTGAAATAATTTATTTTTCTCAAAAATTATAGGGTCATGTTTAAAGATAGATGAAACAAATGAATAAAAATATTAAAAAAATAAATATTATAAACACGTAAGTTCGAAAATTTAATTTAAAATTTATCTTGTAAAATGTGATGAAAAACTATTTTTTCTGAAAATTATATATTTTATGCAAAAAAAAAATTATAATAATTTCAAGTGTAATTTTTCTAAGACAAGCATAATAGTATAATTTTAATAAAATGAAAGTTATTGAGTTTTTTTTTAAAATCCCAAATATAATTTTACTTTGTAAATAATTGAAAGAAAATACATTTTCAAAAAATAAATAATTTTTTACTATTAATTGAAAATTATATTTTTTATAAATTTATAAAAAAATTTATTATAATATAATATTTACGTGAATATATTATAAATGATGTTAATTTTTTAAAATCAACCTTATAAATTTTTTAAATAAATACATATAATAAAAAAATCTAATTTCTTCGGAAATAAATTTTCTCTCTTTTGAACAAAAAAATTGTATAAAATTTTTATAATGAATTTAAATCAATCAAATATAACTAATGAATATAGGGATATGTTTTTTATTAAAATTATATAGGATTAAAAATTCTTCCCCGATTTTTCATATTGTGTTCTCGCAATTTTATTCAATTATTAAACATGTCAGGATTCCTTTCACTCATAGCATTTTTAGACACCGATTTTTCTTTTTCAACAATATTGTTTTCAACAAAACCATAACAAGATGAATTACCTTTTTCTGAAAAACATTATCTATATGGTCAATAATCTTAATAGGTTATTACTCATAAGAAGTTTTCCTTTCATCCAAACAACCTTAGGTTTCCAAACATGAAATGTAGCTGTGAAATTCATTCTCAACATAAAATCATTAATATATATCATTGTATGGATGGTGTGATTAAATAGGTGAATGATGATGAAGATCATATTGAGTAAATGACAAGAAAATTTGATGATGAATTTCTTGATTTCCCAAAATTGTATTACAAGTAAAAGAGTTGTGAAAAAACTCCATTGTATGCTGGTTTCACTAAATATATAGCATTGTCAGCCATAATGAAGCTGTATAATTTGAAAGCAGCCAATGGGTGGAGTGACGTCAGTTTTACGGAACTACATTCTCTCCTTAATGACATGCTCCCTGAAGATTATCAACTCCCAATCCGAACATACGATTCCAAACGAAGGCTACGATCAATGGTTATGATCTCCGAAAGAATACAAGCATGCCCGAATGACTGTACATTATTTCTCAAGGACCAAAAATCACTTATAGAATGCCCAAAGTTTGGAGCTTCCCGATACAAGATAGATGATTCTAGTCCTACAAAATTTGTATGGTAATTACCAATCATTCAAAGGATTAGGTGCCTATATGAAAGTTAGGAGACAAACAGAAAATTGAGATGGAATGCAGATACAAGAATTAAATATGGGAATCTACATCCCTCGGCAGACTCTCCTTAGTGGAAGATAATTGATCACAAGTATCCTGAATTTGGAAACGACCCGAGAAACCTTCGTCTGGCATTATCTTCAGATGGGGTGAATCCTTTTCGTTTTCAAAGAAGTGGTCACAGTAAATGGATGGTTATGTTGTTAAATTATAAATTACCACTGTGGTTATTCATGAAACAAAAATACATCATGTTATCTATTTTTATAACAGGACCAAAAAAACAGGATATTGATATTGATGTTTATTTGGCCCCACTGATCGAGGATTTAAAAATATTGTGGGATTCAGGTGTTGCATTGTATGATGCTTATAAAAATGAAGATTTCACATTGAGAGCCATGTTGTACGGGATGATAAATAACTTTCTTGCTTATATAAATTTTCCAGGATATAGAATTAAATGAACTCAAGGGTGTCCTCTTTGTGAACAAGGTACACAATCCAATTGGATGAAACATTAATCGAAAACCATGTTTCTAGGACATCACAGATTTCTACCCTGAAGGCATAAGTACCGATCATTGACGACATCATTCAATGGTAGTTCAGAAGAACGTACAACACCATCTCCACTAAAAGGTGATCAATTGTTTGAAAAAGTAATAGATTTGGACACTAATTTTGGTAAACCATTTTAAAGAAACCATACGAAAACTAGTTGTAAAAAGTGATCAGTTTTTATTTGAATTACCATACAAGAATTGTCTGTATGTCATAAATTTTCTTGATGTTACCCATGTTGAAAAAAATGTATGTGATAGTGGCATCGACATGTTGCTAAATGCACCCGAAAATAAAAAGGATGGAATTAAGGCTATATTGGACATGGTTTATATGGCAATATTAGAAGAGTTGGCACCAATGAATGGTAAAAAATGAACATTTATTCCTCCTGCTACTTACAATCTTTCCAGGCAGTAGATATATCAATTTTGCAACATCTTGAATGACGTAATGGTTCCAGAGGGGTATTCAACAAATATCAATAACATCTTGTCAATGAGTTATTTTAAATTAAAGGGTCTGAAATTACATGACCCCAATGTTTTTATGCAAGATCTAATTCCTATAGCTTTACGTTTCATTTTGCCCACGAATGTCTATCATACTTTAACGAAGCTCTATTTCTTCTTCAAATCTATTTGCAGAAAAGTTATAGACCCGGCGAAATCACCAACTAATGAATGTGAAATTTCTGTAAAATTATGTGAATTGGAAATGTTCTTCCCACCGACATTTTTCGATATGATAGTTCATTTGATGGTTCATTTGGTGAAATATATTCAACTATGTGGTCCTGTACATTATAGATGGATGTACCCCATTGAACAGTATATGAAAATTTTGAATGGTTATGTCAAAATTCAAAGTCGTCGAGAGGGTTGTATTGCGGAGAAATATATTTTTGTGGAAGCTGTTGAATTTTGCACAGAATACCTGTTTGGTGTAGAAAACGTTGGGCTACCGAAATCTTCTCACACTGAGCGGCTGGAGGGTGAAATAATTTCTGGAAGAGAGGATGTCACAATCAATATTATAGATCAAGAGCAGGCTTACCTTTAATTTTTGCATAACTATTTCGATGTTGACCTACATGTTAAAACCCACAAAGAAATTATTAGGCGTTTGAATCCATCTTGGGATGAAAAATGGATTTCAGATGCACATAATCGATAGTTTATAGGATGGATTCGGGAATATATTTTTAAGCTGTTAGTTGAAAATCCAAACTCAATTTTAGAAAGACTTCGATGGCTACCTAGATGAGCAAGTGTGTATGTATTATCTTACCATGCTTATGTAGTTAATGGTAGTACATTCTATACTAATGAACATGATGAAGACAGTACCATGCAAAATAGTGGGGTTACGCTTGTGGCTGAGGCGATTCATGTTTCTGGTGCTAAAGACAAAAATCCAATTTATGTGAATTTTTCATACTTTGCCATCATCAAACGAATATGGGAGTTGGATTATACAAAATTCAAAGTGTCAATTTTTCAATGAATGTGGGTTGATAACATGAGTACTGTTAAAATATAGGAATTATGATTCATAAAAGTTGATTCTAGTAAGGAAGTGGAGAATGATGAACCATTTATAATGGAATCACAGGCAGTAAAAGTATTTTATGTTCAAGACCCCGCAAACTGAAATTGGTCAATTTTTATATTATCGACCCAAAAATCTGATGGGTTAGATGAAAGTTCAATGTTGGATGACCCTTTTAAATGGGACTTCACAATCATTTCACAGCGGTCCCAATGCAGACAGTGTTTTGTATGTCTGAGGAGACCACAATTAAGGGATTTACATGGTCAATTGAGGAGTCAAATCTCATCATCCTTTAATGAAAAAAATAGAGTACAATAATCAAGTTATTTGTTTATTGTAATATACAGTGTGTTACATTATGTTATTATCTGTCCACTGCTACTTTTATGTAATCTAAAATAAATGTAAAACCACTTCCTTAGATAATGACTTTTCCAACTGGTGATGCGCCCAATCCCGAGGCACAAAAGGTCTCTCAACCAGCTGCTTGTGGTCACAGTGCAGTGTAACAACAGGTTTCTCAACAAGCTATTGGTGGTCCTAGTGTAGAGCAACAATAGATTTCTCAACCTGTTGTTGCTTCTCCTAGTGTTGAGGTAAAACAGATTTCTCAAGCTGTTGCTGCTAGTCCCATTGCCGATGGTAGCACTCTGGAGAAACATATTGATGATACTTCTGAGGAAATGGTATTAAATGAAACCTTGAAAGCACAAAAAAACATGAGCGTGGTAGTTTGACAGTGTTATCCAACATACTTAAGGAAATTGAAAAAGGCATCAAATTTGAGATGGGATGGAATAAGAGAGGCCAACATGTTAACCCCAATAGAGCCTTCTTATGTAGCTACATTGGAATCGTCACTCAGCAACACATGCTGATTGATGTACAGTCGTGGCACCGTGTTGTCACTGGGCTAAAGACACTAATGTGAGAAGAGATTACGGTAACATTATGATATCATTTTTTAATTTATTAAAATATGATATCAAAACATTTACTTACTCTTTATCATCCATTGCAGAGTGAATTTTTAGTAGATGCCACTCACCAGGAATGTGTATTAAGGGTTGTAGGAAGGATTCAGAGAGGTTTTCGAACAATTTTAAAGAAATATCATCTTAAAGATATTGAAGGGAAAATCAAGACACACCCACCTCCTATTTATGCAAAATTGTTATCCCAAGGAGTGTGGGATGCGTTTAGAAGCCCTCAAGGGGAGCAGACATTTCAGGTACATTGTTTGGGGAAATACATTGTTTGACATTGCTTGTATTCAACACTTTAATTGATATTTTTTTATTTATTAAACAACAACTGTGTGCTGAAAATAAAAAACATGCAACAGAACTAGCGTACCCTTACTGTAAAGCAAGGATGGGTATGCTTCCCCTGATAAAAAAATTGGTACGTCTTCTAAATCTACCGTACTGCATATATGTGACATAAAACAACACCATAACAATGTTTCTTTCATTATATATAGATTGATGAATCGAAATCGAAAGCCATATCCATCCCATGCCATGTGTTATGGAAGGAGGATTGTGTAAATAAATATGGGATACTAATAGATGAAAACACACAAAAAGTTTGGGAAACATATGTAATTATGATATAATATAAATTTGATTTGCTTTAAATCACTATTACATTACAATGACTACTTATTTTTCTGTATTTTCTATATGACATAGTCACAAGAATCAACAACAACTCCACTAGATGAAAACATACTTTCAGTTGCCTTGAATCTGCCTGAACAGTATGTCTATGTCAGATGTGTGGGTTTTTGGGTGAAACCCCGGACATATTTTCAAAAACAAATACAGGCAGAGGATCAAAATGAAAAAATGGAAAAGCTGCAAAAAAATAGCTATTTTTCAAGAATAATTACAATACCAAAGAGACATGATAACAACATTGATGGGGGAGAGGCAAAGAGAAGAAACAACTCAACCACAACTCGTGAATGAAGATCCCGCCCCACCCCCACCCGCTTTTAGGTGAGCCATTCCCCTAAAAAACCTGACTTAGTTGAGGTAATAAATGTTTTAACAATTGTTTCTGTGAAATTTGATTCACATAGACACTAATACCTTTCTTGTACTAATATTCTACAGGGTGAAAATGACTATGATTTATATCCCTCAACTCCAACCTATCACCTTGTAGCAAGGGCTACGATGTTCAATATGCAGAATGACTTGCTACACAATAGACACCATTCAATAGATCATCTCATAGTGTCAATTAACGTAGCTATTGAGCCGAGTGTTGAGGTACCTATTCCAAATGATGATGATGAAATTTATACGGTTGAACATGATTTTGGAAAATTCATCACATGGCCGTCAATTCCTGTAAAAAACATGTCGACAAGAGGTATCCATTTCCAATTTATTTTTCAAGCTAGACCTTTAACATTTAAGGAAAAAAGGTCTGAACTAGTGAATGTTAGTATAGAAGGACAAAGAGAAAGGGTGAAACGAAATATCAGCTCAAAACTACCTCAAGGATCAACCAACTGATTGAAATGATCAACTGAGAGAACCTTCACCCGGCCTATTCTATATCCATAGTGAATATCATTGCATGCTCCTATGGATACAAAGTTGATGGACGGAAATTCTCACATAGTTGTTTTTGAAAAAAATATGTACGGAGAGGAAAAATCAATGTTCATTACTGTTGAAAATGTAAATGAAATCCTCAAATATGAATGGCTAGACACCTCAATTAAAAATGTATACATGAGGTATGTTTTCATGATTTTATTTTTCAAAAGCTGATATACTCTGATAATTATGACTAAGTACATTTTATATTTTTCTCAGGCGTACATATGAAAAAAAGAATTGAAGGGATTTCCCCATGAACAAAAATTTGGACTCTTTAGTTCTCACACCACCTCTTCAAAAGACAAAATAGTTTCCGATAAAGCGGTTTCAATAATGTCATCCCTGCTCAAATCGTTTGAAAAAAAATTACCGATGATAGAATCTTTTTAATACAAATGACGCAGGGGTAAAACTCTACAATTTAATCATATCAAATACAAATTAATTTCATTCTTTACTTATTCCTTTTTGTATTTTTAGGCACCATTGGATACTGATTGCAGTCAATTTGGATACTCCCAAGATTTATTTTCTGGATTCTATACATGTATATCTGACAAAGCGACCATGCATGATGGTGTTTGTTAATTTTTAATACACTAGATCCAACATTTTAAAATTAAACATCTTTTTATATAATTTATGTTATCTTTTAATGAGGATTATTTTATGACAGGGCACTGCATCAATATCGTCTAATGCATGGAATGAATCCAGGGCCAAAGGATAAGAACGCCTACAAAATCTACAACTGGAAAATTATCCTGTTATATATAATATCATTGCACTATCCATACACATATCAAAAAAAATTACTTTTTTTTGATGTTTTTGCAGTGTCTAAAACAAACATATGGAATAATTTGTGGTTATTATGTTTGTAAATTTATGAAAGAGATCATATTTCATCAACAAACTAGCATACCTAACTAGGTATTTTTGAAAATAATTACGAATTCATTTAAAATATTTTTTAATCCTTTGTGTATTAATATTTTTTCAGTACTACCATGACTATCACAAAAAATCATATTCAGAAGATCATATATATGTGTTTAGAAATGATTGGGAAACATACATGATGAAAGATTGTACACAAATAGGATAAAGGTGAATTACTACTAATGTTATCTATATATGATCATTGATATCTCACTTGTTTACACTTATTGAGAATATATGATCACCCTTTATTATGTTTTATATACATAGGTTATGAAGACTGGTTTTCGAAATGATTTGTCTTTCTAGTAAAGCATAACTCATTGGACTACAATGATCGATAGTGTGGAATTCTACCGATGCATAGTCATTTAGTCCACTCACGAGCATCTTAAAAGCTTGATGGAAACCAATATATTGGATTTTGATTTTTCTATTTTTAGTTTCCCTTATATGTAGGTGGGGCTGTCCAGGACGGACAGGGTGTCCAGGACTTGGGGGGTGTCTAGGAGGGGGTTTCCAGGTGTGAGGGTGTACAGGAGGAGAGGGAGGGGGTGTTTCCAAGAGGGTAGGGAGGGGCTGTGTGCAGAATGGATGAGGTTTCCATAAAATTATCTATTCAATTACTTTCAATACTGATAATATAAAATGGGTAGATCACTTATACAGTAGCCTGATGTGGGTCCACAGTGAGGCATCAAAATTTCCAACCAACCAAACCAATTCCAAGACCATATAAAGGCCCAAGAATTATATTCCAGTTCAATTTGAGTCCCAATATATCTTATTTAATGTCATAAAGACCCAACATATGCATCATTTACCTTTCTCACATTATATTTATGGGTAATTTCGTTCCTATTCCTCCAATATATTTTTGTTTATTTTTTTCCATAAATTTGCTGAACTGTATCTCTTAAAAATATATATGATTTTATAAATCATATTATTGAATGATGGTGTATGATTAAAATTTATTCCATTATCAAATAGATGATGAAAATATAGTTGGATAAAGAAGGTTATTAATGGGTATACACTAAAGAACTAGGTGGGAGGGGGTATCCAGGTGGGATGGTGGGTGGGGGTGTCCAGGAGGGGAGGAGGGGCCATCCAGGAGTGGAGGAGGATGTCCAGGGGGGAGGGAGGGGCTGTCTATGGAAAGGGAGGTGGATTCAAGGAGAGGGGGGGGGGGGGTTGTCCCAGAGTATGGATGGGGGTTGCAGGTGGAGTGGTGGGAGGGAGGGGATGAAAGGGTAGGGGCTATCTAGGGGGGCTGTCTCGAGGAGGGGAGGGAGGGGGTTGTCCAAGATGGAGGGGGTGTCCTGTAAAGGAGGAAGGGTTGTCCAGTAGAGGGGGGGGGGATGTCTAAGAGGTGGGAAGTGGGTTCTCTTGGGAAAGGGAGGGATGCAAGGGGAGGGAGGGGGTGCCGCCCAGGGGAGGGAGGGGATGATCTCCAAGGAAATATGGACATATATGGGGTATAAGGGGGGGGGGGGTTGTCCAGGGGTAGAGAGGGGATGTCTAGCGGGGTTATCTTATGGATGGGAGAGAGGGGGTTGTCTATGAAGGAGGTGGTGCCCATTAGGGGAGGGGGTATCTCTAGGAGAGGAGGGGGAGATGTCCAAGAGGTGGGAAGGGGTCTATCCATGGAAGGGGAGGGTTGCAAGGTGAGGGAGGGGGGTGACGTCCAGGGGAGGGAGGGATGCTATCTAAGGAAATATGGACATGTAAAGGTGGTAACAAGTAACAATTGAAATTTTATTAATGTATTATTTCATATTATCGTATAATTAACTTCACTATTGTATTACTAAAATAATATTTTTTTTCCTTATATAGGTTAAATATTTTTCATGAGTTTGAATACTTTGTTCAAAAACTAATACCATGGATGACAATTTTTTAGAGAGGATCATGGATGAAAAAAGGATAATACATCAATTTTTTTTAACCGTTTGTTGGGTAATTGTAAATGTAACCAAATTAAACATTCATTGAAATGTATATAGCAGTGTGTTGTTTGGTATTCATGATTTCACGTATATGTATACAACATTTTTGTGCTTCTGTGCTTTGTGTGTGGGTGTTGTTTATATTCTGTGCAAGTGCTATCATGTGTGTAGGTGATGTGCAGGTTCTGGGTTTGCATAAGAAATTTACCCTAAATCACTGCTAATTAAGTGCCGATAAATGGATAATATATCAGCGCTTTCATAGCGCTGATAATGGTATTATTTATAAACTATATTTTCATCGCTGATATATTATCCATTTATCAGTGCTGAAAGTAGTGCTGTTAAACACTACCCCTATTAGCTCTTGGAAAGTGCTGATAATGTCCCACCATTATCAGTGTTTGTTTTAGCGCTGGTTAATGTCCCCCTTTATCATCTCGATGTTTAGCGCTGATAACAGAGACACCCATCTCTTCACCGAGATTAGCAGCGCTTTTTTAGCGCTATTAAATGCATTTTTAGCGCTATTACAAGCCCTATTTTTTGTAGTCTGTGATGGTCCTGGTTCCACGCAGAAGGTCTATACAAATTGATCTTACTCATTAATCTCTACAGGCATTAAGAAAATTATTACTCATAATAATGAAATATTTTTCCAGAATTAAATTTCATAATATTTAAAATTTTTCAAAATTATGATCTATATAAATTAAAACTAAATGTAATTATAACATCCCAATATAGGTTTATAAATAGTGTGTGAAATTTCATCATTGTATAATATTAAAATTTATAGAAAATTCCTTTACTATATGATAAAAAACACTTTGCATAGTTTGATCATCATGAATAAGAGAATAATAGGATTCCTATATACTATATGTACCATAATGTTAAAATATTCAATAACTTCCATATTACGTGGCATAAAAAACATGTAATTGTCATGGTAGCATGATATAAAACTAAAGGGAATCATCCATCATATATAAGGATAAACAATAAAGTCACTATCATTATTTTATATGATATTATCCCATGGGATTTTTAATCCTTAAACTCACATCGTCTAGAAAAATGCGTGCCTTGATTTTTCTCTACTACAGGAAGCATATTGATGCATAGAGTCAATTCCATGAACCCAACCACAATTTCACTAGCAGGAAATCTGTTTTGATATTAAAGAATATCTTTATGGTCATAATTAATTATGGTGTATAATTCTAAATCATTTCAATACACTACTCCAACATGTCAAATATACCCATATAGGATCCACTGACATAGGGTTCCTTATTATTCAACCAATGCTTATACATATTCATCATTCCCCATCATATGGTCATGATATATATAGATATTCATTTTGAAATACATGTGTATTGAAATTTATATTTCTAGAATACACAATGACATCTAGAATAACCTATTCTAGATCAAATGGTAGGTTTTTCCTTATACCAACACTTTTGTTGGCCGAATGTATAGTGGATCCTACCACATGTATCCCATATTAGAAAATATTTCCCAAACCTTTTCATCACTCACTTCGATATCACTAATTATTTTTACTATAATACATTTCATGTAACGCCCCAAGATTTTATGAAAAATATTCATTTAATTAATGTCTTGTGTTGTATGCTACACCAAGATTACATTGCGCTATACGCAACACCGTATTAGCTTGGAGTATACGCAACACTATTCTTGGATTGTGTTACAGACAATTTTGATAATAGTTATTCTACGCAACATTGAGTATATATATATATATATATTCAATGTATAAATTAAATATGGTTGGATTCTGTTATATGAAACAACGAAGGATTCTTTCACAACACGCAACCCTGACTTGGCTTGCATTACATGCAATCGCGACCTTCCTCGATAGCGTGTGTTGTACGCAATACCGGGTTTTAATAAACAACGATATATTATAATAATAATTCCATGAACTAGCGGTTATGAATATTATTAACTAAATATTTAATTTTATAACATTATTATTCAACTTACACATTTTCTAGAACATGGTATATGAATAAAATAAATTTTTCGAGTAAAATAAGTATTTTTCAAAAAAATGCAGTTTTTCCTCCTTTTGATGGTGCACCCAATTAAAATCTAGTTTTTGAAATTTTATATTTTCAATTTGACAAAATAAAATTCTTCTTTTGAATCAGGATATAAAAATTTACATTAGATAAGTTTTTGATATTTTGCTGATAACTTTCATATTTTAATGAATAGTAAAAACACGCTATATTTTAATTAAAAACAACTTTTTTCATCGTAATATCTTATGTGGTTAAGTTATAATATTGAATGGTTTTAAAGTATAAATAGAATATATTTTTACCATTTAATATAATGTATGTCATTAGCAATGATTTTACCTTGAATTCGTAGGTTAAATCAATTCAATCTTTTGCAATGTTTTAATGAAAAAACCTGTTTTCTTTCGACAACGGGATTAATTTTAATTTAATTTCTGCATCTTTTGTGTATTGAATTTGGAAAAATGGATTCCATATTTGGAATCAGTGGGTCCAAATTATGTTAATAAGCTACTTTTTATTTTTGGGCATTGTGAATAGTAACTATGGTAAATTTTATCTACTATAGTTAAAAGTAAATCGGGTAATTAAAGGTAAATATAAGATTATAAAATTACCCTAACTCTTGGAAAATCCTATTGGATGGCTAAAAGTAGACCCATATAACCTAAGGGTCGTATTAGATTAATTTTATGGACTTTTGTCCATTAAAATAATTTAAATATTATTAAAACCAAAGAATGTGACAACATGTCACTTTCTTAAAACTTATAAGTATAATAATTTTAATTTAGTGATACACTTCATGAAACATAGAACATGAATAGTATCCAGAAATCTAATACAATTATCTATATCATAGGAATTTATTTAGAATTTTTAGGGATTAAATAATTATCATTTATTATGACACAAAGATGATGCAGTAATTGTCTTATTAATGAAATATTGACATAATTGATGTTATAAATTCCCAAATAAATGTAATTTGAGACTTTTTATGACTTAAATTAATTTTCTAGGTTAATATGACATGTTATTGTTGATATAAGTAACTTGGTTCGAACCTATCATTCTGTAATGAATTTCATAAAAATCATGTACCAAATAGTGTCAAAATTGACATAAATTAGATTTTAAAACAAATATTATATTATTAATTGTTATTTAATTTCTAAAAATCTAAGGTTCGTCCAAATTACTTAGATAAGGATATATATATATTAATAATAAACAACTTGGGGTTCGTTTGGCTTTTTATAGTAAGTTTATTAATCATATAGTGTAAGAAAACAAAAAGACACGGTAAAAGTTAAATTATTTAACTTAGAGTAAAATCTAATTGATAAGGTTAAAATAAAAACCTAAACTTTTCAAAATCCTATTGGATGATAGGATTTCGACCCATCCCCACTTTATCTTAGAAATAATACCCTTTGGAACCATTATAAACCGAATTTGACCTTAATATAAAATAATATTTTGAGATTTTCCTAAGGTGCCCCTCTCCTCCCTTATAAAAGGGCACCTCCTCCCCCTCTTCCTCACACCACTTTGAGCCTTCAAACTCGTCAAACCCCTGCAAAAATATCTTCTCCACTTCCCTAGTATCATCCTAGAGGTCCTGGTCTTCTTCAAATACCATCTTTAGTTCTTTAAGTGGAGGTTAAGAAAAGGCGCGTCAAAAAGAGGTAATATCCATTACCGATCTTTTTCAATTTTTTTCATCTTCAACTTATTCTTCTTCAGTTGTTTCATGATAAAGTAATAACATCAGTATTTCTTATATACTGATATGTTATTATAAATTTGAAACAACTCTAATTAACCTTCTATCCATCCAACGGAAAAAAGAAAATCACCGCGCGTGCGTACGTACGGAATACCGTCTCCACGACGCGATGAGATTCATTCTCCACATTAACCATTCATGAATGATTATAAAGTATATATAATGAATAATAATGAAATATATGACATGTTAAATCTACTGGATTTATGTATATATATATATATATATATATGTATGTCATCTACTTACTTCCATTCAAGACAATAAGGAAAGGAAAACAACGTTCATGCGTACGTACGGACTACCGTCTCCATGAACGGTGTGTTTCATTTCATTTATCTATCTATTATATATATATATATTGAAAATATATGATATATAAATCATGTTTTATGTTCCGGAACTAAGTAAATCATGATATAAGTAATAATAATGTCAAGAACAACAAGTCCAAACACCTACGATAAATAAAACGATTTTACCCAAAACGCTTCTTTAACATGGAATTTACAAAATAACGGGTCATATTAAGTCATAACTGAACCATATATGATATCATAACAATGAATATGATTCTGTAATATGTTAATGACATTATTTAAATCATTATACAGGAGGTTCGGATACGTACAAAGCATATCAGACATAAGGTAAGGGAAATATCACAATCTCATTTTTATCCGAGATTGTTTATACTTCAGATTTTACTGGGGTGTATTTTATCATCCACAAACATGTTTCCTCAGTATGTAATATTATTTCCATCCACCTACAATTTTTTAAATCCAATTTTACCCTTCGGTGAGTTTTTAGTATGAAATATGAAAGGAATCTTTTGTCATTTTTCATACGAGGTACTTTTTGACTTTTCTGACAAAAGTACGAGAAGAATGTTTTTTTAACTTATACAGCATGAATGGATTTTTAAAACATTATTTCCAAGAAGCATTCATTACAAGTTTTAAATTTTATTTTTAATCAAATTCTTTTATTTTAGAATTGTATGACATGTTAAGAAAGGAAAATGTTTTTGAATTTGAAAAGATATTTTCCTCAAGAATGGAGTTCAAGTGTTTTATCAAAATTATTTTCCATCTAAGATAATATAGGGGTATGTTTATATCCCTATTATTACATTGATTTAATTATGTTGGGATGGAATTATTTTTATGTATTCCTTTATCTTATATGATTTTTTTGATGATGTCACGATGTTTAAGATTCCCATTTTTATTACATGGGTTATGAAATGATGTATGATTTATGATTTTGTGGCACACATAAGAATGGTATCATTATGAGATTGGTGGGACCTATATCTCCCTCCAATGCATTGGGTAATGATTTTATATCTCATGAGATAGACATGGCTGGAATGGTAGGTTATACTGGTTCAGTGAAACAGGACTGAAACGAGGAGTGAACTCGGTTCAGAAAGGGACTTTGTCCACTAAGATAGTCTTGGAAATGAGTCTTGACTAATTAGAAATGATTCTCTATAATTATGTGTGTATTCCAAAAAGTTTCAGGATTTACGTTATGATTATTGGGATTTCATTTCACTACTATGATTTATCCCATGTAATGAAATTATGCTCTCTTTTGCAGGTTAAGATTTTCAAAATGTTATGTTCTTATGATGTGATTGATATTTCTTTTGTTTACCCTTACTGAAAATTTGAGCTCGCCCTTTTATGTTTTCTTTTCCCCAGGATATAAAGAAAGGTTTTAGGTATAAAAAAAGAAGATATTTATGGGAGATGTTGAAGATCTTTCACCACGATTAGAAGATTATATTCCGAGTTTCCAAAGACACTAAACTATTACGATCCTTGTGTGTGTGTTTTTGTTATGTAATAAGTATTCCGAAAAAGTAATGTAATTTCCATGTACGTCAGGCTTCTGGTCTCAACAGTTGGTATCAGAGGAAAGGTTTAGTCAACCTTTGGAAACTAGGATGCGAAAACGTTAGTGAGATCCATAGAGATATTTCTAAGGTATGTATAGGGATGCCCCTAAGGATAATTATACGTATAGGATATTGTCCTAGAACTATGGTAACGATATTATATTAAACCAAAGATGTTAGATATTGATGTTACTCCCCCTTTATTATGAATTTTTCCTCTCACACTATTCTTTTTGGGTTTTAGAAAATGGCTGGAAACAAGGTTATTCACGATAATGGAGGATATGATGGACAATGGAATGATATTCTTCATGAGCAACCAAATGAAATGGGATTTGGAAGTCCAAACATCATTATTATGCCGAATCAGCAATCTCATAATATGATCAATAAAGTAAAATTTGGTACGTTTCCTGACTCGGCTAATAAGAGAACGATGGAGTTTCATGATGATCATAGAGGAAAGAAAGTTCAATTTCCCCTATGTACATCATGTGGGAAGAGGCATCAAGGAGAATGTTTCAAAGGAACTGGAAGATGCTTTGGGTCTGTAAAAGAAGGACACAAAGCCAGTAAGTGCAAAGGAAAAGGTTCAGTTAACCCCAGGGATGAGGATAATGGTATTGCTACGACATCAACAATGGTTAAATGTTTTAAATGTGGAATGTACGGGCATTATGCAAACCAATGCCCTAAGGTAAAGTCTCATGAAGGGAATCAGTATGGCCGTATGGGTAGTATTTATGTTGATGATGATGAAGAGACTACAAATGATATGTGAGATGAAAGAATTGTTGAAGCTCGGTCAATGGTTTAAGAAGGTAGTGGAATGATTACATGTTTATCAAGTGTAATGTTGTATAAAGAATCTCATGGTACTATGGAATAAAGAGGCATCTAAAGAATGTTACATTTTTGCCTTTCCTTGATTTTTGAAAGAGTGTGATTAATGCTACGAGTATCCATGAAAGGTTATTTAGATATGTTTGGAATGAAGATGATATGCGCATAATGAAGGGATAAGGAGAAAATTAAATTTTTGATAGTACTCATGAGCTCATGAATGATATAAGGAGAAGGTTATATCATGGTTTGAGTATATAGAATTTTTGTATTTTAGTATGTGGTAAGAGTTAACTTTTGACAGCATTCATGTATTCACTAAGGTTTAATAGGTATTCATTTTTCAAGAGAATACATGATTAAGGTATTCACATGATTGTAATGTGACCAACAAGATATACGGGGGATAAATGATGGTATTCACATGCTTGGTTGATAACATTTCAAGTAATCGTTTTCTTTATACTATGAGCTTGGACCGAAGTATTTTAGATAAGCCTAAAGATTGGAATGGATTATGTTGGACATAAGTTAGTATTGTTTAAGGATAAAACTTTTATTGATATTATTGATGGGATGTTATAGTAATGTAGTTTTAGAAAAAGGACAACATGCAGGACGGGCGACAGCCCATCGCGTCGGCCAAGGCTGTGGGAATCGAACCCACAACTAAAGTTCGACGGGCCTTTATCACATACCACTGGCCTACAGAAAGTCTCTGGTTAGTAGAAACTAGTTTTATTTTATTAAGAAGTATGATATATGAAGTATAAGTTCATTTTTGGAATCATATATGATTAACCTCACCAAAGACGGACTTATGTATATTTGATAACTATTGCTAAACTTTTTTTGAAACAGATGGAATGACCCATCATTCTATCACATGATCTATTAACACTTCACGAATAACAAATTGAACTTCATTTCTTTAAGAGATGAAGTGGAAATTGTTCAAAGAACGAACAACAGTGAGATTGTACCAAAATCAAGTAAGTATTTCTTCTAATTCGAATTTTTCAACTTTAGGGAAATGATATTGAAAACCAAAAATGTTGTCCTAGTGATCTTATATCTGATTAATCAGATGGTACCCTAGATCAGCACAAATTTATGGATTTGCGATTGTTGGCTTTTTCATAGCCATGTTCTCTACCACTCTCTATAAGAACCTGATGGTTAGATTTTTCTTCCATATCCATATTTTCACCTATGTTCTCCTACGTGGAAACCCAATGACGAGTTATTTTGGGTAACCGTTACACTTCATACTTTAGTTTTTAAAGCCATGTTTAGGTATCATTTTTACGATGTGGGTTTCTATTAAACAACCTTTCGAGTAATAACCCATTTATAACCCCGATGAATTTCGAGGGCAAAATTCATTTTAAGGGGGGTAGAATGTAATGCCCCATGATTTAATAAAAAATATTCATCTAATTAATGTATTGTGTTGTATGCTACACCAAGATTACCTTGCGCTATACGCAACACCGTATTATCTTGCAGTATATGCAACACTATTCTTGGATCGTGTTACACACAATTTTGATAATAGTTATTCTACGCAACATTGAGTATATATATATATATATATTCAATGTATAAATGAAATATGGTTGGATTCTGTTATACGAAACAATGAAGGATTCTTTCACAACACGCAACCCTGACTTGGCTTGCATTACACGCAATCGCAACCTTCCTCGATAGCGTGTGTTGTACGCAAAACCAGGTTTTAATAAACAACAATATATTATTATAATATTTTCATGAACTAGCCGTTATGAATAGTATTAACTAAATTTTTTTATTTTATAACATTATTATTCATCTTACACATTTTCTAGAACATGGTATACGAACAAAATAAATTTTTCGGGTAAAATAAGTATTTTTCAAAAAAATGCAGTTTTGTCGCCTTTTGATGGAACACCCACTTTAAATCTAGTTTTTGACATGTTTATATGTTCAATTTTACAAAATAAAATTCTTCTTTTGAATCAGGATTTAAAAATTTACATTAGATAAAGTTTTGATATTTTTCCGATAACTTTCATATTTTAATGAATAGTAAAAACACGCTATATTTTAATAAAAAACCACTTTTTCATTGTAATATCTTATGTGGTTAAGTTATAATATTGAATGGTTTTAAATTATAAATAGAATATATTTTTACCATTTAATATAATGTATGTCATTATCATTGATTTTACCTTGAATTCATAGGTTAAATCAATTCAATATTTTGCAATGTTTTAAAGAAAAAACCTGTTTTCTTTCGACAACGGGATTAATTTTAATTTAATTTCTGCATCTTTTGTGTATTGAATTTGCAAAAATGGATTCCATATTTGGAATCAGTGGGTCCAAATTATGTTAATAAGCTACTTTTTATTTTTGGGCATTGTGAATAGTAACTACGGTAAATTTTATCTACTATTGTTAAAGGTAAATCGGGTAATTAAGGGTAAATATAAGATTATAAAATTACCCTAACACTTGGAAAAATCCTATTGGATGGCTAACCGTAGACCCATATAACCTAAGGGTCGGATTAGATTCATTTTATGGGCCTTTTTCCATGAAAATAATTTTATTATTATTAAAACCAAAGAATGTGACAACATGTCACTTTCTTAAATCTTATAAGTATAATAGTTTTAATTTTGTGATAAACTTCATGAATCATCGAACATGAATAGTATCCAAAAATATAATACAATTACCTACATCATAGGAATTTATTTAGTATTTTTAGGGATTAAATAATTATCATTTATTATGACACAAAGATGATGCAGTAATTGTCTTATTAATGGAATATTGACATAATTGATGTTATAAATGCCCAAATAAATGTAATTTGAGACTTTTTATGAATTAAATTAATTTTCTAGGTTAATATGATATGTTATTGTTGATATAAGTTACTTGGTTCTAACTTATTATTCTGTTATGAATTTCATAAAAATCATGTACCAAATAGTGTCAAAATTGACATAAATTAGTTTTTAAAACAAATATTATATTATTAATTGTTATTTAATTCCTAAAAATCTAAGGCTTGGGAAAATGACTTAGATAAGGATATATATGTTAATAATAAACAACTTGGGGTTCTTTTGTTTTGTTATAGTAATTTTATTAACCATATAGTGTAAGAAAACAAAAAGACATGGTAAAAGTTAAATTATTTAACTTAGAGTTAAATCTAATTGATAAGGTTAAAATAATAACCTAAACTTGTCTAAATCCTATTTTATGAGAGTATTTCGACCCATACCCACTTTATCTTAGAAATAAGACCCTTTGAAACCATTATAAACCGAATTTGACCTTAATATAAAATAATATTTTGAGATCTTCCTAAGGTGCCCCTCTCCTCCCTTATAAAAGGGCACCTCCTCCCCCTCTTCCTCACACCACTTTGAGCCTCCAATCTCGGAACACCCCTACCAAAATCTCTTCTCCACTTCCATAGTATCATCCTAGAGGTCCTGGTCTTCTTCAAAGACCAACCTTATTTCTTTATGTGGAGGTTAAGAAAAGGCGCGTCAAAAAGAGGTAGTATCCATTACCGATCTTATTCAATTTCATTCTTCTTCAACTTATTCTTCTTTAGTTGTTTCATGATAAAGTAATAACATCAGTATTTCTTATATACTGATATGTTATTATAAATATTAAACAACTCTAATTAACCTTCTATCCATCCTACGGAAAAAAGAAAATCACCGTGCGTGCGTACGTACGGAATACCGTCTCCACGACGCGATGCGATTCATTCTCCACATTAACCATTCATGAATGATTATAAAGTATATATAATGAATAATAATTAAATATATGACATGTTAAATCTACTGTATTTATGTATATATATATATATGTATGTCATCTACTTACTTCCATTCAAGACAATAAGGAAAGGAAAACAGCGTTCATGCGTACCTACGGACTACCATCTCCATGAACGGTGTGTTTCATTTCATTTATCTATCTATTATATATATATATATATATATATATACTGAATATATATGATATATAAATCATGTTTTATATTCTGTAAGTAAGTAAATCAAGATATAAGTAATAATAATGTCAAGAACAACACGTCCAAACACCTACGATAAATGAAACGATTTTACCCAAAACGCTTCTTTAACATGGAATTTACAAAAGAACAGCTAATATAAAGTCATAAGTGAACCATATATGATATTATAAGAATGAATATGATTCTTTAATAAGTTAATGACATTATTTAAATCATTATACAGGAGGTTCGGATACGTACAAAGCATATCAGACATAAGGTAAGGGAAATATCACAATCTCATTTTTATCCGAGATTGTTTATACTTCGGATTTTACTAGGGTGTATTTTATCATCCACATCCATGTTTCCTAAATATGTAATATTATTTCCATCCACATAAAATTTTTTAAATCCAATTTTACCCTTCGGTGAGTTTTTATTAAAAAATATGAAAGGAATCTTTTGTCGTTTTTCGTACGATGTACTTTTTGACTTTTCTGACAAAAGTACGAGAAGAATGGTTTTTTTAACTTATACGGAATTAATGGATTTTTAAAACATTATTTCCATCAAGAATCCTTTACAAATTTTCAAGTTTATTTTTAATCAACATATTTTAGTTTAAAATTGTATGACATGTTAATAAAGGAAAATGTTTTTGAATTTGAAAGGATATTTTCCTCAAGAATGGAGTTCAAGAGTTTTATCAAAATTATTTTCCATCTAAGATAATATAGGGTTATGTTTATATCCCTATTATTACATTGATTTAATTATGTAGTGATGGAATTATTTTTATGAAATCCTTTATCTTATATGAATTGTTTGATGATGTCACGATGTTTAAGATTCCCATTTTTATTACATGGGTTATGAAATGATGTATGATTTATGATTTTTTGGCACACATAAGAATGGTATCATAATGAGATGGGTGGGACCTATATCTCCCTCCAATGCATTGGGTAAATATTTTATATCTCATGAGATAGACATGGCTGGAATGGTAGGTTATACCAGTTCAGTGAAACAGGACTGAAACGAGGAGTGAACTCGGTTCAGAAAGGGACTTTGTCCACTAAGATAGTCTTGGCAATGAGTCTTGACTAATAATAAATGATACTCTATAATTATGTTTGTATGCCACAAAGTTTCATGATTTATGTTATGATTATTGGGATTTCATTTCACTACTAAGATTTATCCCATGTTATGAAATTATGTTCTCTTTTGCAGGTTAAGATTTTCAAAATGTTATGTTCTTATAATGTGATTGATATTTCTTTTTCTTACCCTTACTGAGCATTTGAGCTCACCATTTTATGTTTTCATTTCCCCAGAATATAAAGAAAGGTTTTAGGTAAAAAAAGAAGATCTTTATGGGAGATGTTGAAGATCTTTTACCACGATTAGAAGATTATATTCCAAGTTTCCAAAGACACTAAACTATTACGATCCTTGTGTGTGTGTTTTTGTTATGTACTTAGTATTCCGCAAAAGTAATGTAATTTCCATGTACGTCAGGCTTTGGGTCTCTACATTTCACTACTTCAAATTCTTAGGTAATGTTGTATCACTCTCATTATCATGCAAGAAAATATATTTTCATTTTCCCTAAACGAGAATAAGATCCACAAAGGGTTCCAATATTATTAGATTTTAATATGGATTGAATTATTCACTAGTAGGATTCATATAAAAGCATGAATCTTGATCATGCTAAAAATATTCCTCCTAATCAAGAGATGAGTTTTTTTATTACTACTCTTGTAGTATATTAAATGAATCATGGATCATCTACCCTAGCACCTTCAATGATTTTTAGCAACAGAAATTACCCTTCTGCTGTAACACCCCAAGCTTCCATGGTACGCTCCTCTTTGAATAATAGAGCAGCGTATGTTGTACGCAACCTCGAGTTATAACACACCGTGACTAATCAAAGTAGCCATTATGAATAGTAATACCCACTTTTTAAAATTATAGAAATTTTATATTTCAAAATCGAATTCATTTTTGTATTCCTAATATTGAAATTAGCCTATGTTGAATTTATTGTAATTTTCTGAGAACTTCCAAATTTTTATGAATAGTGAAAAATACTTAAAACAAATTTTTTAATAAAAATAATTTATAGTGATAAATTATACTATTGAGTGGTTTTAATGTATAATTAGAATATATTTTTACCATTTTATCAAATGGTGTTCATTAGAATTAATTTCACTTTGATATTGGACATAAACAATTGTCAATCTTTTGATATATATTGTTTCTTAAAAACACGCTTTTTGTTGTGACAGTGGGAATTAATTATATAATTAATTAATGCAACTTATATGTTTGTAATTTTTTAAAATAGACATAATTTTTGAATTCGGAACATCAATTATAGCTTCGGGTGTAATTTTGGCATTGTTCTGAAAAACTTCAATTTTTGATTAATAGTGAAACCACTAAGTGGTAGATAAATAACTGATTTTTTTCATTTAAATGAAATATTACCACTTCTGTGATTTGATTTTCAAAAATCCGACATACATGGTTGTCATTAGGAAGTTAAATGTGGTTCAATGGGATTAAAATAATTTTTTGGTGAATAGTAACTTTTATGTTCTTAATAGTGATTAGAGGTAATTAGTGTAGTTTAAGGTAAAAATAATTTTTTAATAATATTATATGAGATTGACACATGTCCTACCCTCATTGTATGTGCCATGGCCGACCAAGACAATCCATGGGTCAACTTGGGGACCCCATGGAGCCACTTTAGTTGGAAAATGACATAAATACCTTTTATTTAATGTTAAAGTAAAAAATGACACAAACATGAAATGTTTTACTAAAACAATTTTTACATAGGGTTATACAAGTCATATTTTTGAATATAAATAGTCTTTATAAAGCTAAAAATATTTCCTACATCATAGTATTTTTTTTATAATTTTTAGACATTAAATAAATTAAATAATTTATGAAATCATGATGATGCAGCGATGACCTCATTATTTAACGATTTAAATAAAATGGAAAGATAATGTAATATCTAAGACCTAAACATGTCCAAAACCTATTGGATGGGTGGATTGCGAACTCTTATCACCTTATCTTCTAATTATATCAATTTGGGACCTCTTAAATCCGAATAACATGTTAAAATAAAGTGACTTTTCTTTACTTTCCAAGAGTGCCCCTCCTCTCCACTTATAAAAGGCCCCCACCTCTACCACTCCATTCACATTTTCAAGCCATTTGGCTCGGCCAACCTCTTCCCAAATACTCTCCCAACTTTCCCCCATTACTCCTAGAAGCCTCACTTTGGGAAGAACTCTTCTCAAGGAATCCTTTGGCTCAAATCAAAAAGAGTTACCCGATTTTAAGGTAATGTCTTCTCTAATGTTGTTTTGTTTTATTTTTCTTCTCCAACCCCCTAAAAACTTTTTATTAATTTCTTTTGTAACAACACCAGTATCCTCAATATACTAGGATATTTTTATAAGAAGGATTTGAGCTACACTTACACACACCTACATCTAATGGTTAAAGAACATACTGTTTCTGTGGATGGCGAATTTTTGCCTCACGAAACGATGATTGTTCAACACTCATATAACACCCCTAATGGTGGCAATTATGATGACAATATTTTTATATATGATATATATTATGTTTTTGTTTTACTTATGATTTTTTATTTTTCATTTATGGAATACCATTATGGTTTCCATTATGGGTAAACGCAATATTTTCATTTTAGGAAGTGAGGACTACCGCCCCCTCAAAGTGATTTGAATCGTTAATACAATATGTGGAATGTATAAATGATGGAGTAAATGGTATTATATGCTATATTATACTGGAATTACATTATAAATTTATATCATTATGATTTCATTCCATTAAATAAAAAATAGAACTGAAAGTAGCGTTCATGCGTACGTACGGCTTACCGTCTCCATGAACGGTGCATTTCATTTATTACCTCTAAATGTTACGTAATATTATGAATGAATGTATATACTGGATATATATGATATATATGATTTCTACATCATGAATATAATTCTGTATATAATGGATATTTCACCACATAAACAACTTGAAATTATAAGAAGTTTATTGTTGACTCAATACCAAAGATCGACGAAACGACCGTTATTAACTTAAATAATTACATAATGTTCATAACATTGTAATAAGTGATATAAAAGGGATAATGAAATTGAAAATGGTTCTTAATAAAGTAGATATTAACTGTAGTTTATTATTCAGGAGGTTAAAGAATGGTCGAATCAAGTCGGACACAAGGTAAGGGAACTTCCTAACCCAATTTCCATTCTTTGGGTTAATCTCCTACTTTCAAATTATGTAATGATATTATTATGTCCTATCTTGTATTTGTACTTTATTTATGTGTAATTATAGTGAATACACATAATAGATGTACTTTATTTAAAAAAATTATCTTTGTAAGTGTCTTCGTCTCAATCTCCTTTCATTGAGGCATATTTGGTTTTATACACAACTTTCTTTTATACGGTGTATAAACCCCTTTGACTTTTACGTTTATTCAAAAAGAATCTTTTTTATATGAAGAGTTTTACTAAATGACAAAAATGGAATGTTTTTCTTTCCATACATATGCAGCGAAAACGACTTCTCCACCGCCGTGACCATTATTTGAGTTTCGGCTTCCTCTACAAGCCATCATTTTTTAATGAAAAATAAATACAAAGTTTTAACTTTCTTTTATTTTGGTATTGAAAATGGTTTTGAAAGAATTTTTATTATATCAATGTGTTGTATTGAAATCTTATGATTGAAATGTGGAAATGCTATGTTTCCTTTATGCAAGTTTTATGTGATACGATTATGTTATGGTTTATGATATGTTTAAACATATTCATATTAGGAATGCATTAGACTTAATAAGTGACGGGTGGAGCCCACTATTGCTCCTCGATGCATCGACAGGTCTCATGAGACAAACTAGTGTCTTGGCACGAGGCCTTGACAAAATCTTATTTGTGGTCTTGGCACGTGACCTTGGCTACGTGGTTATGATAGTATGGCATTATGCATTCCATCATTATGAAAGTGGTTATTGATATTGCATGTGATTATTTGACCAGTAGAATATCCATGTGAATAAGTAAATGGAATTATCTCATTTTACTTTTGCCAGATTATGTTAAAGTTCAAGTTTAAAAAAGATTTTGTTTTAGTTATACATTGCCTTAAATGTTAATGTTTCTTTATGAAAGATTCCACAATATTGTTATCCTTACTGAGCATCTGAGCTCACCCCTTTCAATGTTTTAATATTTTCCAGGATGTGAAGAAGTATTTTATGAATGACCTGCAGGGATATTCAGAAGAGGATACGAGTGTAGACTATGGAGACTTTGTTATTGTAGTTTTTCACTTTATGATGTAATGTAACATTTATGAATGTATCTAGTGTTTCCAAGGCTACTAAACTAATCGGTCTTTCGAGACTTGATCTTTTGTGATCATGCCAATGTTACGAAGTAATGCACCGACTCTGGATAGCTGGGTTCAGGCCGTTACAGTTGGTATCAGAGGCAGTTTAGTCCTAACCTTGGAAGCTAGATTTAGATAAACTCTGATTAGAGCACATAGCTCGAAGATAGACTTTAAGGATTAGTATAGAAAAACTTCCTAGAATTTTGGTATTATAGAGATTTTGTGAGTTTTCCAAGCAATACATCCCTGTCTAGATACGAGCAGGTTGAGGCGGCTCTGGCATAGATGTACCTAGGGGTAAAACCCAAAAACACCGCTTTGAGCTAGACTCGAACGGGAACTGGTGCACGACAATGGGCCTTGCTGCACTCTTGGTTACGGCACTCCCGGGGGATATGCTTTGGATAATTCTCGTTTTCTTTATAAACCACTATGAAGGGTTATGAGTATATACTTACTCAAAGAAAACATTTTTATGATTATGGATTATATCGATAAACCGTTCAATTTAAATTAAGTATTTTACAATTTTGGAATTATTCATTGCAATTCATAAACTAACCAAGTTTATGACATTGTATAGAAATTCTGCCCAGTGGAAGGAATGTGAACTCCATCAATACGTATGATCCAAAGCGTAAGAAGGATCATATCTTTCACGGTATTAAGCCAACATTTATAAGGGAAATAATCTCCAATGTGTTCTCAACATATGAAGAAATAGTATCATTTGTTAATAAGATAAGTAAAGAATTCTCTGAGTCTTATGGCTTTGAAGGGAAGAAAGAGAAGAAAAGGATGGAAGAGAGAATGATGGAAAAAGGGACGTGGGAAAAGAAGAATTTTCCAATATGTGATAACTGTGAGAAGAAACACCTTGGAACTTGCCGGAAGGGAATGGGAGTTTGTTATAAGTGTGGAGAAAAAGGACACCAAGTGCGTGACTGCAAGGGTAAAAAAAGGTTTCAAATGTACAATGATTCATCTGCAAGGAGTGGGGACACTACGCAAACCAATGTCCCAATCATCAGAGTGTCCCCCAAATGATGTTATTGGATAATAATCAAGTTATGATACTACCACAGATGATGAGGAATGATTAGAGTTCTTATGTTGTTATTAAAGAATTTTTTAATTTGAGTGTTGTATCAATGATGTACTGGTTATAATAATTATGGAGTATATAAAGATTGTACTACAGTACTATTTCATCAAGGACTTGAGATTGTGTGGAACCAAGAAAAGTGACTCCATAGTAGGTTAAATTTTTGTAAAATATATGGTTGAGAGAAAGATAAACCATAATATGGTTCTAATACTGAGATAGTGATTTTGGAATAAGATGTGATTGATTTAGATAAATTATATTGGATATTCTTAACATCCATGAAACTGATTGATGATTTGTATACATTTTTGGATAGAAGGAGTATATCTAGTATTCTATAAAGAATAAGGGATCATGGTAATTCAGTATTTTTAAAAATAATACATGATGAAGGTAATCATATTTTTAGTATGTGAAAATAAGAGAAACTTTACTTTGTTTGGGGAATCTGATAAATTGATTTTGGAATTAAGAGACCTTTTAGTGAATGTTTGGACAGAGGTATTTTGGATAACTATAAATGTTGGGATGGATTAAGTTGAACTTTGAATAGTATTGTTTAAGGTTTAAACATTTCTGAAGATTATTTTTGGAATACTATAATATTATAGTTTTAGGAAAAGGACAACCTGCAGGGTGGGGAATAACCCGTCGCGTCGGACAAAGCTGCAGGAATTGAACCCACAACCACAGTGCGACATGCCTTTATTACCTACCACTATCCTATAGGAAGTCCCTGGTTATTACAAAATATTTTTTGTAATCTAAATGGTATGTTCTAATATTTTGAACCTTGTACGGTTAGGATAAATATATTATTTTTGAGTTATATTATCTTTTTGAGTGAAAGATGAGTTTGTGGTAGAAATTAGTTGAAGGTTGAAACTCTACTTGTGAAGCATAAATATATATACCTATATCTTATTCTATGAATAAATTAATTCTTAAACTTTATTAAAGGGATATTAAAACAAAAAAATGTGTTATCCTAATAACTTATGTCTTGTTGAACTGATGATGTTTTAAAACATAGATTGAAGGCTTTGAGGCCCTCAATTTGACACTTGTTTGTGAATGATGACCTCAATCACTCCCTACAAATATTTACGTTTTTCCTCCAATTATATGTCTCTAATTGCCACCAATGTTCTCCTAATCTAGATCATAATTGGGTGGTGACTTTTTCATTTCCCTTTCCCACTTATTAAGGCTAAATTTTATTAACCTTATTTCCGATGTGGGTTTCCACAAAGGTATTTTCTATTTTCAACCTTTTATTTTCAAAGAAAAATTTCAAATTTCGAGGACGCAATTTATTGAAGGAGGGGAGAATGTAACACCCCAAGCTTCCATGGTACGCTCCTCTTTGAATAATAGAGCAGCGTGTGTTGTACGCAACCTCGAGCTCTAACAGACTGTGACTAATCAAAGTAGCCATTATGAATAGTAATACCCACTTTTAAAAATTATAGAAATTTTATATTTCAAAATGGAATTCATTTTTGTATTCCTAATATTCAAATTAGCCTATGTTGAATTTTTTGTAATTTTTTGAGATCTTCAAAATTTTTATGAATAGTGAAAAATACTTAAAACAACTTTTTTAATCAAAATAATTTATAGTGATAAATTATACTATTGAGTGGTTTTAAAGTATAATTAGAATATATTTTTACCATTTTATCAAATGGTGCTCATTAGAATTAATGTCACTTTGAATTTGGGCATAAACAATTGCCAATCTTTTGATATATATTGTTTCTTAAAAACACGCTATTTGTTGTGACAGTGGGAATTTATTATAAAATTAATTAATGAAACCTATATGTTTGTAATTTTTTAAAATAGACATCATTTTTGAATTCAGAACATCAATTATAGCTTAGAGTGAAATTTTGGCATTGTTCTGAAAAACTTCAATTTTTGATGAATAGTGAAACCACAAAGTGGTAGTTAAATAACTGATTTTTTTCATTTAAATGAAATATTACCACTTCCGTGATATGATTTTTAAAAAACCTACATACATGGTTGTAATTAGGAAGTAAGATGTGGTTCAATGGAATTAAAATAATATTTTGGTGATTATTAACTTTTAAGTTCTTAATCGTGATTAGAGGTAATTAGTGTAGTTTAAGGTAAAAATAATGTTTTAATAATATGATATGAGCTTGAAACTTGTCCTACCCTCATTTTATGTGCCATTTCCGACCAATACAATCTAGGGGTCAACTTGGGGACCCCATGGAGCCACTTTAGTTGTAAAATGACATGAATACTTTTTATTTAATGTTAAAGTAAAAAATGACACAAACATGAAATGTTTTACTAAAAAATATTTTACATGGGGTTATACAAGTCATATTTTTTACTATAAATAGTCATTAGAAATATAAAAATATTTCCTACATCATAGTATTTTTTTATAATTTTTAGAAATTAAAAAAAATAAATTATTTATGACATCATGATGATGCAGCGACGACCTCATTATTTAACGATTTAAATAAAATGGAAAGATAATGTAATATCTAAGACCTACACATGTCCAAAACCTATTGTATGGGTGGATTAAGAACTCTTGTCACCTTATCCTATAATTATATCAATTTTGGACCTCTTAAATCCGAATACCATTTTAAAATAAAGTGACTTTTCATTACTTTACAAGATTGCCCCTCCTCCCCACTTATAAAAGGCCCCCACCTCTACCACCCCATTCACACTTTCAAGCCATTTGGCTCGGCCAACCTCTACCCAAATACTCTACCAACTTCCCCTATTACTCCTAGAAGCCTCACATTGGGATGAACTCTTCCCAAGGAAGCCTTTGGCTCAAATCAAAAAGAGTTACCCGATTTTAAGGTAATGTCTTCTCTAATGTTGTTTTGTTTTATTTTTCTTCTCCAACCCCCTAAAAACGTTTTATTCATTTCTTTTGTAACAACACCAGTATCCTCAATATACTAGGATGTTTTTATAAGAAGTATTCGAGCTACACTTACACACACCTACATCTAATGGTTAAAGAACATACTGTTTCTGTGGATGGCGAATTTTTACCTCACGAAACGATGATTGTTCAACACTCATATAACACCTCTAATGGTGGCCATTATGATGAAACTATTTATATATATGATATATATTATGTTTTTGTTTTCCTTATGATTTTTTATTTTTCATTTATGGCATAACATTATGGTTTCCATTATGGGTAAACGCGATATTTTCATTTTAGAAAGTGCGGACTACCGCCCCCTCAAAGTGATTTGAATCGTTAATACCATATGTGGGATGTATAAAGGATGGAGTAAATGGTATTATATTTTATATTATACTGGAATTATATTTTACATTTATATCATTATGATTTCATTCCATTAAATACGAAATACAAATGAAAGTAGCGTTCATTCGTACGTACGGCTTACCGTCTCCATGAACGGTGCATTTCATTTCTTACCTCTAAATGTTACGTAATATTATGAATGAATGTATATACTGGATATATATGATATATATGATATCTACATCATGAATATAATTCTGGATATAATGTATATTTCACCACCTAAACAACTTGTAATTATAAGAAGTTTATTGTTGACTCAAGTACCAAAGATCGACAAAACGACCGTTATTAACTTAAATAATTACATAATGTTCATAACATTGTAATAAGTGATATAAAATGGATAATGAAATTGAAAATGGTTCTTAATAAAGTATATATTAACTCTAGATTATTATTTAGGTGGTTAAAGAACGTTCGAATCAAGTCGGACACAAGGTAAGGGAACTTCCTAACCCAATTTCCATTCTTTGGGTTAATCTCCTACTTTCAAATTATGTCATGATATTATTATGTCCTATCTTGTATTTGTACTTTATTTATGTGTAATTATAGTGAATACCCATAATAGATGTACTTTATTTAAAAATAATGATCTTTGTAAGTGTCTTCGTCTCAATCTCCTTTCATTGAGGCATATTTGGTTTCATACACAACTTTCTTTTATACGGTGTATAAACCCCTTTGACTTTTACGTTTATTCAAAAGGAATCTTTTTTATACGAATCGTTTTACGAAACGAAAAAAAGGGAATGATTTTCTTTCTATACATATGCGGCGACAATGACTTCTCCACCGCCGTGACCATTATTTGAGTTTCGGCTTCCTCTACAAGCCATCATTTTTTTTAATGAAAAATAAATACAATGTTTTAAATTTATTTTATTTTGGTATTGAAAATGGTTTTGAAAGCGTTTTTATTATATCAATGTGTTGTATTGAAATATTATGATTGAAATGTGGAAATGATATGTTTCCTTTATGCATGTTTTATGTGATACGATTCTGTTATGGTTTATGATATGTTTAAACCTATACATATGAGGAATGCATTGGACTTAATAAGTGATGGGTGGAGCCCGCTATAGCTCCTCGATGCATCGGCAGGTCTCATGAGACAAACTAGTGTCTTGGCACGAGGCCTTGACTAAATCTTATTTGTGGTCTTGGCACGAGGCCTTGGCTACGTGGTTATGATAGTCTGGCATTATGCATTCCAACATTATGAAAGTGGTTATTGATATTGCATGTGATTATTCGACCAGTAGAATATCCATGTGAATAAGTAAATGGCATTATCTCATTTTAATTTTTCCATATTAAGTTAATGTTCAAGTTTAAAAAGGCTTTTTTTAGTTATACATTTCCTTAAATGTTAATGTTTATTTATGAAAACTTCCGCAATATTGTTATCCTTACTGAGCATCTGAGCTCACCCCTTTCAATGTTTTAATATTTTCCAGGATGTGAAGAAGTATTTTATGAATGACATGCATGGATAGTTAGAAGAGGATATGAGTGTAGACTATGAAGTCTTTGTTATTGTACTTTTTCACTTTATGATGTAATGTAACATTTATGAATGTATCTAGTGTTTCCAAGGCTACTAAACTAATCGGTCTTTCGAGACTTGATCTATTGTGATCATGCCAATGTTACGAAGTAATGCACCAACTCCGGGTAGCTGGGGTCGGGGCATTACATCTGCTATATGTTAGAAATATCGTTATAAGAAATTTTATTATTTAATTATTCATTTTTGGATTGATGTTAATATTGGATAAATCATAGTAACTATATGTGCCTTCAATCTGATTTCCTGAAATAGAGAGTGATATCTATTTGAACTATAAAATTTTGATCATTGATCTTCATTAACCTTGAACCTAGTATTCTGCTTTCTCCTCAATAACATTAGGTCTCCCGTAATAATGTTATGCCGGAGTAAGACCACATAACTATTTTTCTCTAGGAAAGATCCATATCTATGAAGAGGAAAGAACATAAAGTGTATTTTTTATTATTCTAATATAACATTTAGTGATTCTTGGACAATATATTTTCGGCCATGTTAGATATTCCACTAAAACTGCAACCAATATTAGTGTCAGGTTTAGGATGGTTAGCCGTCATTTTGAAATTTGAAAAAAATACCTCGTATTTATTCCATTCAAGTTAAATAACTTTCTGAATATGATATTATATTAATTTACCAATAATATAATAGGATATCCCTACATTGGGATAATTAAATTTTTTTCATTATATAATTATTGTAAAATGAATACCTTTTAAATAATTAACATGTGATGATAAACTAAAACACATTTAATTAATTTTCACATGATTTTAAATTAGGGGTAATTTATATCCCTATCATAAGACATTAAGCTACATCATATCTATATCCTTATTTCATGCAGTTTCACCGCATGTCATTTATGTCCATATCAGGTTATGTAAAATTGCAGAAAATTTTATTCAACATGGAATTATGTTAAATTAAACAAACCATAATACATTTTCATTACGTTAAAATGTAATGAAATGTCCAAACAATGTTAAAAATTTTGAGTACCTCAATCACCATTTCATAACAACAAATTTCATATGACACACATCATGTCTCCAGTTCTACATATCCCCATTATCCACTTATGGTAAATTGTGACATGTTTATATTATAGAGAACCTTTTTTCATTCATTAAAAATACAAATCTTTTTTGGAATACATAAAATATTATACAAAAACAACTAAAGACTGCACTTGTATAGTGCCTTAGGAAAAAGGAAACTTAAACACTAATACATAAGTGAACTAAATTATATCCCACTTGATTCATCTTACCTAGAACCCTTCTTAAACACATAAAACATAATAAATTTCATCATAAACTCGGGAATGAATCATAGAAGGGGTTGAGATCAGATGCTCGTAAAGGGTAAACAAGGGACATATGAAATACTAATCATGAGAATTAGGGTATGAGAAGTGGATCACAAAAATAAATTATCATACACAGAAAATAAAATACCATATACTTGAATCATGGATTAATTATTGTCTGTTCATAGGAAATAAATAAAAATAAAATACAATAAATGAGATATGAAATCATAATATAGAAATAAACCATTGAATTATGTAAAACAGATAACTATATTATATGATTTCACTGTAGTCATGGAATACCATTCAAGGCTATCAAGGAAGTATGGGTTCACTCCCTCATATCATCTTAGTAGTTATGGATCACTCCCATGGAAATCATAGTAGGACGAGTTCACTCACCATTCATTGTTTTTAGACATGGTTCACTCACATGGACATCTTTTTAGACAAGGTTCACTCCCACGACAATTTTAGTCCATATCATGAGATATAAATCATTACCTAATACATTGGACAGCGATATACATCCAACCCATATATAATGACATCATACCAACATACTACAAAAAAAATAAAAAAAATCATATCCAAAACCCTGAAATGAAATTGATATCATAAAAATATAATCATGTTGTAAACATTGGAAAAAGGCATAGTTTTTTTAATAATTTACGCAAATTCATAACTTGTTAAAGAAGACGGTTTCAATGGAATATTGCATGTAAAGGACAAACACATTTTTTAAACACCATTTCATCAAAACATAATACATTGAAAGAAATATTATGAATGAAAAAAATTGAAGAATTTCCCCAAAAAATTGATTAGCACCAATTGAGGTAATCTTAGATGGTAAATAATTTTGAAATATCTTTTTAATACATTTCATGAGGAAAATATCCTTTCTTCATTAATTTTTTTATAACATAAAATAATTTCAAAATCTTATTTCATTGCAAATAGAATTGAAACATTTAATTTATTATTTGGAAAACATAAAGCACATTAAAAATCCTTTTTCCTGGAAACTCATTTTCATATATCATTGTAAATCAATTTTTAAAACACTTTTTAAATCATAGTTTTTGAAATAATATAGACTTCCAATTGAAGATAAAAATATGGTCATATTTGTCATTAAAAAAATTTCATTATTATCATAAGAAAAAATGAATGGAAAAATGAAATTAATATAATGACATATCTCTAATAAACATTGGATAAAGAATCTCATGAGAGTTCTTTAGATATGGATCATAATATTTCATAAATAAAATAAAAGTTTTAAATAATCCTAATAAATGATGAGATTGTTTAACAAAAATCTTACCACATGTTAAATTTGGATCACACTCTCCATGAATGTAATTGAAATTATATTAAGCTAAAAATATCATGAAAATAAATATAATACTTATATAATGGGTAAATTTTTTGTACATACGCCCCAAAGAATAATTTAGCATAATAACGATAGATGGGTCTCAAAGAAGGAAAACATTGACAAAACTATCTTACCGATTCAGTAAATTTTGAATCATAAACCCCATGAAATATTTATCATAAAATTGATATGTAAATACCCATAAATTTAGGTAAAATAAATGCACAATACATTCATTGATAGTACATACACCACACAAACGTTCATCTATCACATGGAAATAAAAGTGATAAGAGATTCCATAAACTTTTTTCTTGTCTCTCATCATACTCATGAAAACATCCATTATAATATATATATATTATAATAAATATTTAAAATAAAAATATTCATATATATAATCCTATATATGGTTTTATTATAAATTATAATACCTTTTTTTTTAAATTTTCTATGATAAGGTTTCACTTTTTGTAACATTCTCTGTGTTCATTGCGTGTGTCTTAATTTCTTATATCTTTGTTCCTTGAAATTATATAATTATTTTTGGAATTTAAAATATGATATAGATATAATTTATATTCCTAATATTTTTATTATAATTATATATATAATCTTGATGTATGAAATGGAATACACTGTTCATGGAGATGGTATGTTGTATATACGCATGAATGATGATTTCATTTTCTTATCATATTAAAATTATAAAATAGATTTAAATACATGTATAAATTTATATAATATCATATAAGTATAATTATTATGTAATATATGTCATATAAGTTGACTAAAATAATCCTAAATATATTGCATGTGGTGTGTTATGAATCACATCACTTTGACAGGACGTAGCCCACACTTCCTCAAATGATATTGTCGTATTAACACCAACTGGAATGTATAATGTTATATTCTATAAAGGGGTTAATGATTTTTCAATACATAAAAAAATTAATACATATATATATATATATCACAAAATAATTTCAATCATGATATCCAATAATGGAAAAATGAATAATCATCATTTCGATAGGTGATAGATTGTCATACACGTAAAAAGTATGTTTGTTACATATTTGATGGAAGTGTTTGTATATATATGTATAAATCATATAATTGAAATATAATAGTATATTTATGATACTATTTTTTACCCAATTATTTAATAATAATATTTTAGTGGGTGTATAATGGAAGTAACATTAAAGATCAGGAGAAAGAATCTTACCTCTTATTCTGGTAACTCCATTTGGATTCCAGAAAATAGATTCCTTGAATCACATTCAGCCAAAAGGGAGGACTTATGAATTATGGGATGGATTTTGGGATTTTTTGGTAGTTTTTATCCGAACCTATTTGAATTGAGTGGGGTGGTGATGTGGGAGAGGCGATGGACATTAATGGGCGAGGGAAAGGAATCACATTCTCTTTTTGAAAACAAGTTATGTGTACCAATTTTTTTCATAAAAAATTATAAATAAAAAAAACTAGTGGAAGTTTTATGGAAAAATTATATCCATCCAATTGGATTGGGAAATTTTTTTAGTTTATTTGGCCCCTTAGGATTATGGTTTATTCCATTGTAAATATTAATTTTACCGTAATCTCTATAGTTAATTTTATTCATATTCAATAACGTTCTTCTAAAAAAATAAATCTAAAATTATTCTAAATTATAAATTATTCTGATTCCAAATATGGAATACATTTTCCAAAATTAAAATCATATAACTATGATAAATTAGTTTAAACATAATCTCCCTGAATGGATGAAACGTTTGGATTTTAACGTAAAAATATCCAAAACTATGATATTTTTTACAGTCAATTTCTAAGTGAAATGGATTCCAATAACCTAAATTGGATTAATTTATAAAAAATAACATATTTAAAAATTAAAACCAATTTACAATGTTATTTAACAATATAAATAAATAAGATGAAAAATCAATTTTGAACAGTAGTTCATTATTTTTTAACTGTTCATTTAAAATGAATCCTTAGAAAAACATACAAAAATTTTACCCTAACAAGATATTTATGTATTTCTATTAAAATATAATGTTTATTTGGTCATATAAAATCCATTAATGTTCCAAAAATTTGTTTTCATATATGTTCTCATTCAAAACATTGCAAAAATTCCTTAATAAGAAATATACTACTGTATGCCTAAATTTGTGGTTTTTATCATATGCTATTAAAATATACTAAATGATTATAAAAAATATTTAATTGAATATATAATGTATATATCAAATTAATATCAATGAATAATTTAATTTAATTTAATTTATCAGGATAAAAAACATTGACGGTATAATAATTAGTTTTTATATTTAATTGGTCACCATATTTATATCAAATTAATTTTTAACCACTGAATTAATTTTATATTTCTGTAAATAATATATTTTCATTAGTTATTTAACCCTTTACATAACTAATAATTTCACATATTTTTTATTTGAAATAATATATCATTATTCAATAACACTTGATCTTGTGTGTTACAAAAGACATTGATGAAAGTCAATATTGCATGTAATGGAAGCTAACCTTGGTGTGCCATGTAGATTAAGACTAAATGTATGTTCTGTGTAGTGTATGATTGACATGTGTTTTCATAAAATTAAATACCAACATAGTTATTTAAAATTAAATAATCTACTTTTAGTGTCATATGAAAAGTCAAAATATTAATAAGATTAAATAAATTCGAAAAATATAACTCAGAAAAACACGAGATGTTACAATCTACCCTCCATGAAATTATGTTTTCCCTAGAAATTTATCTTGGTTATGAAATGTTTTATACATGATATATAATATAATATAAACCCATATCATAAAAATTTATACCAAAACATCCATTAAAATGGAAATTTGGAACCATAAAAATTAAACAATGTATCATATAACAAGGTTTCCTCATATGAGAACAATGATTGGGATTGAAGATCAGAAAATGAAGAAAATAAAAATATTTATAAGAACGGATGGAGATCATCAATCAAAAGCGAGTTAATAGTCAAAAAACATTAGAACCTAAAATTCATCAATCTATGATGATTTAAAAGTTTATCTGTTCCATAAGAATAAAGGTATTATGACAATACGTTTTTTAATCCTTATCATATCATTGAGAAATTTGTTTAATAACCAATAAGATAAGAAAATATACTTAACGAATATATTTATATTTAAACACATTAATTTTTTTGAATTTATTTATTCTAAATTCATCCATTATATAATGAAATTGAATTCAATAAATTAAATTTTCTTCCCTATATACTAAAATACTCTTTTAGCAGATCTTAAGGCCTATAAAAAATTTAAAGTAAAACTATTCTTCTCTAACTATTATTCACAATCCATATGGTTAATACATTAATATCATAACATAAAAACAAAATGTATTGGTTCTTCATGATATTTATTTATAAAAAATAATTACACAATGACCAGGACATCAGATTGGACATTTGTAGGTATGAAACTCTTATCGTCTTTCAGTTATGGGGTCATGACTTGTGACATTACTATACTTTATTGGTTTTCACCCAATATACATGAGGTCATTTTCTAAAACCACACTAATATAATTTCCACAATAAATATTATTTACAAACTTGAAATTTGGTTAGCCAGTAAATACCCTTTTAAATGAGGTTCCTATAACACTCTATGATTTAGTGATTTTGTTTTTAAAATTAATTTATCTTTTTTGATATTTCTTATTTCATGAAACACTGGTGAAAGTTTATTTTATTAATTCAATATGTTTGGATTTTATTTTATAAAACAAAAAGTTATGTATTTATTATACGCAATATAAGATTTATATTTCTCTATACGGAACACCAAAGAAAGCGTGCGTTATACACAACAATGGCTTTGCTCGATGACTTGCATAACATACAAGATCGGGGTTTACTGAATAAGAATATATTATTAAAATATGAATATTTAATAAAATATTATAAAAAACATTATGTTAAATTATAGGTTATGAATCGTATTATATAATTCAGGGAAATATATGGTTGACTCAATATAATATTAATTCATAGGCTACCAATCAATTATAAATGAATATGAAATCTAATTGAATATAAATGGAAATATTGTTTTGGTCACAATGTTGTTTACCCTATTAAATTTAATTTTCAATTATATATTGAAATGAACTAAATAGATAATTTATTTCACAAGGAACCTACTTGGCATACATTACATACAACACTAACTTGGTCTAAAACTTGATATATGTTACCCGCGACACCGACTTGGCGTGCGATGTATGCAACAATGCATTTCTAAGAAAAATATTTCAATGTAATTATTTAAATGGGATAGTTATATAAAATAAGTTAAAATTAGTTACAAGAATATTAATAACCAGTTTTTATATATTTTTTATAATTTGTTTTATAAATAAAACATATTGATAATGAAAGATTCAATATTTGGTAAAATCCTCTTATGTCAAAAATAACATTCTCTTGAATCAACCACTTTTAATAATAAAATTAAATTTAGACATAGTAATAAATTTATAATTTTAAAATAAAATTAATTTCTGAATTCATAACCTCATGGTTTTTTTAAGGGTGATGTTTTGGTATTTTTCTAAGAAATATCATTTTTGATGAATAGTGACAAATACTGCTTTTTATTTGGAAACTTCCTTTTTATAAATTAATTATTAATGTTAAATGATATTATAAAATTGTTTTACGGTCAAATTAAATAACTACTACATATATTAATGAAATTTTAAACATTATAACTATTATCACATTGAAATTAAATACATAATCTTAACAAGCATTTGGACATTTTTGTACTTCAAAAACACGTTCTTTAATACCGCATACGGGATTACCATTAATCCTAATTTTTGGGATTCTAAGATTTAATGATTTTTAACTAACATATTCCATTATATTAATTATATTATTCATATTATAAAAATACCAAGTTAATTTTTAACCTAAATGATTAGTAAAATTTATTAAAATTAATCATAGTGATTGAGGCCTAATTAAGTAAAATTTGGGACTGAACAATAAAATAATGGACAAAAGTGACCTATCCCATTGTTCAACACCCATTTTAATTCCATATTTAAATAACACACAATAAATTAATATTTTTTCCCATTTTTATGCATTTTTTTTTGTAACAACAATGTACACAAAACTTGTTTCTAAAAATACAAAGTGATTCATTTTCTATCCCTATAAATTAAACCACCACTCCCACTTCCTCAAACATCTAGAAACTATTATATTCATCCAATACCCAACCAATAAAATTCCTAGAAATAATCATTTCTTCCTATATTAATTCAACTAGTCTTCAAAAATCCAACGATACTTTTAGACAAAAACCAAAAGGAGACTCCTGATTAAGAGATAACATATTCTCTCAAGTCAATTATTTTTTATTTTCATTATCCTCCCCATATAACTGTTTTTATTATATTTTTATATAAAAATACCAAGATCCTAAATGTTCTATGATTATTTTATGTAAATTTTTTGATCTATACAATCACACACCTCTTTTTAATGGGTAACGATCATATTTTTTTCTATGTATCATGAACTATTGCCTCACGAAACGATGATTGTTAATTTTCCCATTACCACCTATAATGGTGAAAATTATTGTGGAAAATATTTTTATATATGATATATATTATATTTATAATTATTTTATGTTTCAATATATTTTATTTTGATCATAACTTTATTATTTCTATCTTTTGTAAATACGATAATTTCATTTGTTGAAGTGTGGACTGTAGTCCCCTTAAAGTGTATGATTCATTCATAAAATACATGGATTGAGTAAAGGATGGATTTAATAAATATATATGATATATATTTTATCATAAATATACTTTAAATATGATATATATATATATTACATTCATTTTCTCAATATGACAATGCAACAGAAATAACTTTTAAGAGTAAGCATGGTCTACCGTTTACATGAACATTTTATTCTATTTCATAATAAGATATTATATAGATTAATAGAGTAAATTTATACTCTATATAAATATATATTTATATTATGGTTTACATTATATAATAAATAAATAAGTATAAGGACAAAAAAATAACAAATTAAGACACATATGAAAAACAAAGCGAATACTACCCAAAGTGAATACTTAACATAAGGTGGGTAACTAGTGAGTAATATAAGGAAAAAATAAAACCAAATATAGTATTTTATATGTTAATATGGTACTTTGAAATACTCATAATAAATAAATATTTATTAAATATGTTTTTTTAATGAGTATGATGATATTTAAGTCATAACATAAGGGGATTTCATCTAGAGTTTTATTTTCTTGGGAGACATGATATGTTTTCCACTATTTACTTTTGTGTGGGGTATGTACATCCAATTATTGTATTGTATGTATCCTATAAATTAATTTATTGGTATTAAAAAAATACATTTTATGATTTTTAATTCATAGGTTATATGTTTCAAATGTTATCAGATCGGTAAAAATGTTTTCACACAATTTTCTTTCTTTGAGATTCCAGTAGTGTTATGCACCGAAACTCATTTTTTAGTTGTAAATACTTCCATTTTACATAATCTATCTTTAATATACTTATATTAATGATATTTTATGATTAATATAACATTCATTTAATACATGGAGAGTATGATCCCAATATACCAATTTATAAGTGTTTATTGAGAAAATATAATCACTTTTCAAGATTTTATATGTTTATACTTCTTTTGAAAAATATGTGTGACCCATATCTAAAAAAATTATTAATTTTATAATATTTTTTATTCATTATTTATTAATGTATTGTAATATTTTTCTACTCTTCGGTACCTATGAATTATAATAATGTGTTTTCAAGAATCCCTGACTTTGACCCCTCTTTAGTCAGAAATCTATGTTCCTTCTAAACCTTATATTCTAGAGGGTTTCAAAGAATGTTCTTCTAATATATAATGATAATTAAAATAAATATTTACACTTTTTTTCTATTACTAATTTTTTCAATTAAACATTCTTTTTGATTTCTGAATGACAAAATTTTATATCATATTTCCAGTGCGAATGTAATTTTCTTTTTTACCTCATATAACATGTACATATTTATCCACCCTAAATTCAATGAAAATTTATTTATAATGATTAAGGGATTTGTTTTTATGAATTTTTTTTCAAAAATATATCTTCAAATAAAATTGTTTATTTAAAAAAATCTTTATTATTTTATAATTTTTCTTTAATAATTTGTTTCAAAAAATTATCAACCTAGTTTTATATATTTTTTAAAAAAAAAAAGTTTCCAATATGTTGTAATACTTATATAATAATTTTTCCAAAAAAATGTTCTTCAAAAAAATTTCATTATTTCATTATAATATTTCAATGTATTTGGAAAGAAATTTTTTTAAAATATTTTGATTCTTATTTTATATGTTTTCAATGAAAATTATTTTCAAATGATTTAAAATATTTATATATGTTTTATATATAATTTCTATGAATGTGATTATAAAATTGTTTTATGTATTAAAAACCCATTTTCAAAGAATAAATTATATTTTCCTCAAGAAATTTTTGCAAATGAAATTTGAAAATTATTTTCCAACTATAACAACATCCCTTGATGGAACAAATTCCATTATATGAAATGAAATATAGGTTATATTGATATCCTTTCAATGAATGTACAATTATTAATGTCAAGGTATTTTTGAAATAAATTTCTATTTCATTGTTTATATGTTTATGAAATCCATTTATATTTGATGAGTTACACTTTTGATGAAATGATTACGAAACCAATATCATTTCCTAAGGTTATAATACGTTTACATGTTAATGGTACCCATTTTATTGCATGGGTTAAGATATTATTGTTTTTTATTTTTTAACACTTGTATGTATGATTTACCTATAAGACAGGTGGGACCCCTATCTCTCTACAATGAATTAGGTAATGGTTTATATCTTATAAAATAGACTATGATGGTTTCAGAAGTGAACATTGACAACAAATATGGTATGAGGAGTGGACTTTTTCTATTAAGATAGCCATGGGAGTGAACCATGACTAAAAATATGGCAAGAGAAGTGAACTCATGCCACTATGATAACCATGGTAGTTATCCACAAATACCAATATGGTATAGGGAGTGATCCCAGAGTACCAAAATTTCCCTGGTAGTAATGACTTGACTACTAAATGTGAACTTGATTACATGATCAAAATGTTATTCATTGTCCTAGTGTCATGTCCTTAAGCTTATGTGAGGTCTAGATCTCTTGTCCTTGACCTTATTAATGAACCAATTTCTACTTATACTGGTTCAAAAAATTATATTCTTTTGTGTCAGCCACAATTCAATGTTTTATTCCTATGTTATGATTTCCTGGCTAATGTTCTTTATTTCCTTAAGACTTATGTCTTATTAACGACAATTATTTATGACATGATTTATGTATGTATTCATTGATATTCATGGTATGATATTATATATTCATGATCATGCTCTCATACCCTTATGCTCATGGTTATTCTTACATATATCCCTTGTTTACCCTTAGTGTTCATTTTAGCTCACCCATTTCTTATGTTTCCTTTCCCTATGTGATATAGATTGTTTTTAGTTAGAAGTAATGAAGGTAGAGATATTTATTGGGGATGTTCTAGATATTTCACCCTGATATAATATTTTTTTCCCATTATTCCAAATAAAATAAACTATTCTAGATTTTGGACATGTATTTTTGTAATTTACATAATATACATCTAAAATTATGTAATATCCTTGTATTTTAAGCCTAGATCACTATATCTATGATCAAACTTAATGTTTAGTCAACATTTGGAAACTCTAATGAGATAAAATTAGTAATATCCCTAGGGATATTTCTATGGATATTTCTAGGGATGTCTCTTAGGATAAGTATATGTATGGGTCAATGTTTAATAAAATGTGCTAGAATTTTGGTAAAGGGTATAGTGTGTGGTTTTCTGAAAGTACATCCCTATTTAGAGACTAATAGTTGATGAGGATATGGCATAGATATAACCTAAGGTATCAACCCTAAAAATATGTTTTGAACCTAAATCGGGGTAATATCAAACATGAAAATGGGCCTTGTATGACACCTTGTTTAATACTCTTGGTGGATATTCATTGGAAATATAAAAACTCTCCACGAACTATAATGAATGATTTAGTTATAAGATGGATATAATTAAACTATGATTAATGTATCATTTCATATATTAAGGAAGGATTAATGATTTAGAAATATCCTAAGTAAATATTTTCATGTCTATGCAGTTTTATACACTGTTAAGTAATGATCACATTATGTTTCTAGTTTTAGTCAATGGAAGGAATCAGAAAGAATTGGATTAATGTTGATTTTGATGGATTATTTACTGATGAGCAGTCATGTGGGATAATCACTAGAGTGAATGATTTTTTGATCATGTCTAATGATTTTTCAAGGAACATGATTAACAACATGTACCATAACCAACTCTCATAATCCTCGGTGAAGATAAATAAAGAGTTCCTTAAGAGTTTGGGTAATGTAGACCTTGGAGGAAAAAAGATATGGTTTATTTTAAGTGAAGAATGTGGAAAGAATCGCATATGTGAATGTCTTAGGGGAATAAAAAGATTTTTTTACTATATAAAAGAAGGACACAAATTAAGTTATTGTAAGAGAAAAATAAAGAGCTTGGTCAAGGAAATGGATAAGAATATTTTCCATCCTAAGAAATCATTGAAGGTTACGTATTTTAAATTTGATATAATGGGTCATTATGCCATTCAATTCCTGAATAGGAATTTTCTTTCAGAAAATAAGCAAAGTAGTGGGAGTAATGGTTACATTGTTGATGAGGAAGAGAGTATAGATGAAATGTAAAATCAAATAGGTAATGTATAATAGGATGAGGTATCCTTGTTAATAGCATATGGATAAAGTGGAATAAATAAATTTTATATGTGTATGGATTAAAAAATTAATTTACTTGATTGATAAAATATTTAAGGGTTGATCTACTTATATTTGTTGCTCAATATTTATATGTTTATATTGAATGTACCAAATGGACAGGTGAAATAATTCAATATCTAGGTGATATTTTGACTAAGGGAAGGTAACTGTTAATTTTTTTTATATTCCAATAATTTTTTTATGAATATGTAAAATGGACGGTACTAATTACTGTGGATCTATGTAATTATTTCATAATTTGTGGGTAATTATATCATTGATAAAGTTTATAAGATTTTTGGATTTATGGGATATATACAGTATACATTGGAATACATAATAATGCATGTTTACCAAAATTACTTATAGTAATTATAGTTAATACAATGCTTCAGGAGAATATATGACATGGGTATTCACATGTTTGGAATGTTCCACAAAAGTGGTACATTTTGATATATGGGGGATTACTGTTAATCTGTTTTTATGATTGTCTTTCTTAATATTTGGATTTAAATCATTATAAGGTGTTATAAGGTTAACCATTGTGGTATATTTATGATGAACATCGAGGGAGGAATTTATGTATTTAGATTGTATTTAAGAAACTAGGATAAAAGGTTATTTAGTGATTGACCATATTTTAAGGATGTATATCATATTTATTTTTCAAATTATATTAGTGTGGTTTTAGAAAAAATTTTCAAATATGTTGGTTGAAAACAAATAATATTTGTAAAGGCCACTGTTCATGACCAATGAACATAGAACAATAAGAGTTTCATGCATACCATTTACCAACACTATGTCCTTGTTTACGCATAATTATTTTCAATGATTTATTATTTATAATCAAATGGTAGTGTTAATTTTTATGTCTAGAGATTAATTTATTAACTATATTGATTTTTCAGAATAGTTATAGATAAATAGTTATTCTTATAATATTTTTATGGGATTTAATAACTCATGAAAGTGTATTTTAGTGCTTCAGGGAGCAAAGTAAACTTTTGGACATCAATTTCATGAATTACTCGATGAATTTGAAATAGATAAAATAAAAATGAATTGATGAATTTTTTTTTATTGGTCAAAAAAATAATTACTCAATCACAGAATAATGATCAAGAACGAAAAAAATTTGTTGTAGTACCTTAATTTTTTTTGAACTTATAACCTTTTAAATCAAAAGAAATTTATGACTTTGAGGCCCTCAAATTTTCTTTTATCATTCACTTGTGTGTGATTTATGACCTCAATAACTCCCTATAAATATTTTCACCTATCTTCTAGGTCCAATTTTTACTCCCAACCTATGTTCTCCTCTATGAAATCCTAGTGATATGTTACTTTGGGTAACCATTATGGTTATAACATTCCCTTTCTTAAGGAAGAGTTAATAATCATTTGGATGACATCGGTTTATATTAATGATACATTCATATATTAAACCATTTATAATCCAGATTAATCTCCAGAGTGAAATACATTTTAAGGAAGATATATTGTAACACACTAAGATTATGTTTATCCATTTTGATATTTGGCATTTCATGGAACATTGAATAAATTTTATCTTATTAAATAACTATGTTTGGAGTGTGTTATATGAAACACCATGTAAATTCTTCTTTACATGCAACAATAAATTTGGATCTCTCTAGAGTGAAAACTGAGGTTACCATGAATTATATCCAAGAATGATTTTCCTGTATGGCTTGGGTAACATGAAAGACTGAGGTGTACTAAACAATAATATATTATTAAAATATGATTATTTAATATAATTAGATAAATACATGTTGTTAAATTATAGGTCATGAAAAATATTAAATAATCAATTAAAATATATGGTTTACACAATATAATATGAATTCATAGGTTACAAACTAATTTCAAATGAATATGAAAACCAATTGAATTTAAAAAGAAATTTTATAATGGTCACAAATATGTTTTAACCTAATAAATTTATTTTTTATTTTTTTATATAAATGAACATATTCAAACATTCTTTTCAGATGGTACCAACTTTTAATGTGTTACATGCGACACCAATTTGTTATACAACTTGGAATACATTACACACAACACCGATTAGCAAGCAGTGTTCGTAGCATTGTGTTCCAAAAAACATATTTTTTATAAAATTATTTAAATGAGATAATTAAAACCATTCTATTAAACATATTTATAGTAATTTTAATAACTACATTAACAAAAATTTTATAATTGGTATTTATATATATATAATATATTGATAATGTATGATGTGATTTTTGGTAAAGTCCTTTTTTATTAAAAACACCATTTTATTGAATGAACGTATTTTTACAATAAAATTAATTTTATACATATTTAGATATATAATTTGATAAAATAAACGTCATTTTTGAATTCAAACCATTTAAATTTTCCTTGGGTGAATTTTTTTGATTTCTCTAAGAAACATCATTTTTTGAATAATTGTAAAAAATACTACTTTTTAGTTAAGACCTTCCTTTTATTTAATTAATTATTAGTCATAATTTAAATTATAAATTAATTTATATTTAATATTAGATAAATATTTTATTTATTAATACAATTTAATTCATTATAATCAATTTCACATAGAATTTGTAGGTAAAATCTTAACAAACTGTTGATCATTTTTATACTTTATAGACCTATTATTTCGTCCTGCCAGCGGGATTATAATTAATTATAATTTTTATGAATCTGTAATATTAATTTAATATACATTAATTCCATGTATTATTTCTTCTTTTAATTATATGGGATTATTTCGAGACAATAATTTGAGATGACATGTTATTCTGAGGCCTGTAGTGGCTGGAATGTTTTTCCAATCAATTTTAAAGTGCATTTAAATAAATGTATGAGCAGGTTTTTATAACATTTAAACCGGTGATAATATTAAAAAATACAGAGGAACCATTTAACTGAGAGAATTTTTATTCTCTTATAAATGGCCTAACATTAGACGGTGCGGGCCAACACTGAAAGTTATTATTTGGCTATAAATATAATAATTAAGTTACAATCATTTTATATTCAAATACTTATAACTCTGAAATGGTAACTGGGATTGGAAATCTAATATTACGGTTGAGTACTTGAGGTTGGGTCTCCCATTAGTTGGAGCATAACCTCAATCGGGGTGGGAAGAGGGTGAAATATAGTTTTTGATCTTTTTCTACGCAAATTAAAATTGTGTGGATGCACAGTTTTGGTATCTTCTAAACGGGCGCCCAAATTGAAAATTTGAGGGAAACATTCTATTTAGAAATGAAAAATTACTTATCAATGGACCCAACAATGAAGATCATATGTATAGGGGGAAAGACAATTTTCAGACATTTGAAGAAAAAAATTAAATAATCTTAAAAACATTTTTTTAATCAAAAACATTACTTCCCTACAATGAAATGATGAGCCGATAGTTTCATTCAATAAATGAAAATGTGTAACAACACTAACTAAAGTGTAACTGAAACACTATTTCATAAATAAAATAGCATAATGATGTGATGGCTAAGCATAAGATAAATTTTGTGGTGCATTTATCTTTTAATGAAATTATGGGGTTGGAGAAATAGATTTAGATCTATAATTATATTGGTGAACAACGAGATAATTCTATCTAACAAAGAGAGCTGGAGAACCAGAAAAGTAGTGATGAAAACTTGGAAAATGGATTTGTGACTATTGAACAATTAATTCCAATAGGTTTGAAAAGATCGTGAATCCCCTCACATGGGTCACCATCAGTGACATGCCTTCCCTCCGATCGAAGCTTCTCCATGTAGGGGTTTGTCTTTTGAAATATTTAATTCCCCATTCATCTTTCTAAAACAATGAAAACCGTTCAACCCAAAAATAGGTTGATCTGTGGGATTCTTTTTCTTGTGGGGGGGTGTATTAACTCTGGGTTTTTTCTTCGTGGTTAGATTGTTGATTGAATCAGGAACATCCCCTTCCCATTTTTTGAAAACTAAAACACGGAGGATTCAGGCTGACATGAACAAGGCCATGATTCCTCCATCATTGTGAGTTCATGTTTTCTTCGTGACCATGCCTCTGAATTAATGACAAAGAAATATTGAGTCTTTTGTAGGGAAGTTGTCACCCCCAGGAGGTCGATGGCACAGAATGTTCGAAGAACTGACAATCGGAGTAGACCCAGCGGTCTATGGAAAGTGCCTCTTGCATTTTGGTGTCAACAGTAGTCACAGAAGTTGCGGCCAGCACATTCCGCGGTGGAGTAGCAGGTGTTGGCAGTACCCAGTATGGTGGTTGGAAGAGACAGAAGTGGCCACCCCACTGTTAGAAGCGATGATTGCAGTGGCTTGCATCGTGAGGGAACAATTTTCATCAGGTAATGATTGTGAAACAAGGGTTAGTCAGCATCAACTGCTCATGTCACAATCGAAACTAACACCCAGTGGTTATTCAGGAAGAATAAGACCAGTCTGCTATGCGGGCCAGGTCGGGGCGCATAAACCGGGCCACTCGACTACCTGGGCTGGAAAACAAGTTGGCCCATTTTTTTAGCCTTGCTAGAAGGATACAATCAAACCGTTGGGTGGCCAGGGCTAGGAAAGAACAAGCCCGCCTGTTGCGGGTTGGGCATGATCGAACTAGGTCATCGGGTGACCCGTTGGGTAGGACCCAAGGATAAATTGGGTCTGGTCCAACATGGGCCAATGGTCCTAGGCTAGTGGCTAGGCTAGACGGGTCCGGACTATACCCAAACTAAGAAAGGTCAGATTTGTCAAACTAGGTTGGGTCATTTCAGACTCCTAGGCCAGGTTTTTCAGGTTAGTCTGACCAAATCAGACCAGGAGTGAACAAAACTAGCCCATATTAACAAAAACACCCATATTATTCAGACATGTGTTCATATTGACGAGAAATTTATGGTGTTGGAACCCTTGAGAAGAGGAATTTCTTCTATAATTTTCTTAGGAAACGTTTTTGGAATTCGAAATATGAATAATTTCTGGATGATAGGATTCTCCCACAATCAAGTTCACTACATGTGGCAATCCTACAGCTATATGGGACCTAGAGAGTTCTGATTAGCGACTCTAAATGAACCTGCATGCCTAGATGATTAGATTCCCTATATGGAACAACTACAAGAAACCCTTTGTGGATCAGCTACAAGGGACCCTGTGTGGATCAGCTACAAGTGACCCTATGTGAATCGGCTAAAAGTGACCCTTTGTGGATCATCTACAAATGGTCCTGTGTAGACTAACTATAATGGATTATGTGGGAAGTGGAAATGTGTGACTCAGTAGGCACATTGTGGGGAGAAACTTCGTGTAACCCATAAATCAAATTGTACATATTAGGTATGGGTACCTCAGCAGTCTAGGGTGTTCAGTGTATGAATGAAAATTTTGAATTACCTAAATTATATTATACATGTTTGAGATGACATCACATTAGGTATACATTCTTCTGTGATCTTAATCTTGTGTGTTGGGATCCCTAATGAGTAATTTTTTTCTCACCCCTGCATGGGCTTTGCCTGCACGTGATGTGTCTAGTACAGATGATATGCACTTCGACAGAGACCTTCGTGGTATGGGACCCGGTGGTTCCCAGTGAGATATGATACGAAGTGAATACTTCCACAACTTCTGACAACCACCCCTTTCCTAAACGTCAGATGGGGCCATCAACGGACGACATACTTAGATCTATTGTACTCTCCTATTTTTAGTTATTCATTTTTTGTGTTTGTAATCTGGACCATTTGACTTATAACTTCTACCATTATAGATTGGTAGTTTAGTGGCATGCATGATTTAATTTCTATCAATTTTGTACGTGTTAGACTATTTGTGAGTGTGTACATGTACTTAGTAAAATGGTTCCTACTAATGGGATAATGCCTTTGATTCTAGTCACCAACTACTGGTCTTTTGGAGTAAGGCTTGGTGTAGTCAAGGCACGGGCCCCTGGGATAGGTAGTGACAATATTTGTATCATAGGTTATTGGTTATACATCAAATTATGAGAGTCATTTTTTTATTTTTGGGAAATATTTTTAAATGTTTTGAGTTCAACGTTTAGGTTCGGGGAATTGAGTGTTGGGGTGACGGTCATCGTATCCATACACAAGGACTCTGAATTATTCTTTTTGACTTATTACAATAGACTATTGGTTTTTTTCATCATATATGAATTGAGTATCTCGTAATTTTCTTATTGAATCATAGAATGATCCCCAGTTATTATTAATTAAATGTGGTAAATTTTGATTTGTTTATGGAAGCCTCTGTGTAGATTCCCAAGCATGATTTTGATACGTGACCATGAGGCCATCACTCCTGGAGATGAGGTGTCGGTTCAAGGACTAGTGCTGGAGATGTCCCACCTAGGTGGGGTTCTAGTGTTACCACCACTCATTGATCATTTGGTACTGTTGGTGCTACTAGTATAGGATTCACATAAGATTAGTTCCTTGAAGGAGTTTCGGTGTGAGAGACCTCTTAGTTTCATGGGTGAGACTGACCCTGAGGTAGTCGAGGATTTGAATGATGCATTTACACGAGTATTCCATCTTGTGAAGACGCATCTCAACTAGATGGTTATCTTATCCATAAACCTTTTTCAGGGATCACCTGGGAGATGGTCGATCGTGAAAATTTAGACCGAAGATGAGGTGACCCTCACCTGGACAGACATTGAGTGAATCCTTCGGGAGGAGTTCATCCCATCGATGCTGCGCTCTATGCGCATATAGGATCTAATGAAATTACTGTAGGGTAACATTATGGTAGCATCACACTCAGGTAGATTCACCGTAATTTCTTGTTACTCTATAGATATGGTGTAAGACCCATTCTTCATGGATTGAGCCTTTGATTGGAGACTGTTCTAGGAGATCAGGGAATCCATGGTGTCTCTTAGCATACCAACATAGGATTGGGTACTAGAGTGATCCATGATTTTATAGATCTATCTAGATGATTGGACTATAATAGCTGAAGCCAACTCTAGACACCAAGCTGCATAGTCTTCAGTGGTGGGCAGCAGTTAGAAGACGTGTGTCAAAAGCTGGTCAAGCCTTTTGGGGGATGACCCCTAGACTCATGGTCAGTAGTGCAGGGCTCCCAGAACTGTGGGATTTAGTAGGGGTCCAAGCAATGCCTCTCATGTGGTTGGAAGAGAAACATGTCTCTTGATTTCTAGCCTCACATGGAGACAATCATCATATGATTGAGGGGCCACCATGGTAGAGGCTATGGTTGCATCAAGGAGGTTTGTTGGGTGGTGGACAGGGAAAAATATTAGTCTGAGAATCATGCAATGGGTGAAGGATCGAGGTGCTACTACCCCCACCACCAAATGGTCTACCACGACCTAAAGGAGTAGGTGGATAGGGGTGACGCCGGAATTAGGAGATACATTTCTATGAACACTATGTTTAAGAAATTATTAGAGATACGATCTATTTCTTATCAAAATTAGATGTTGTTTTAGAGACATAGGTTCCAACCACACATTCCATACCACAAAACCTCATTTCAGGCTCAGAGATTCTGGTGGAGTTGTTGGCTCAATCATTATAGTAAGAGACTCATAACGCAGGGGACTAGAAGATTACACACTGGCACCATCATAGTGAGATTACTCCTGGAGGAGAGATCTTTGGTTTGAATCTCCCAGTAACAATTTGGAGACATTATGATGTCATCTTGGGAGTGGACTAGTTATCCACATTCCATACTCATATTGACTATTTTAGTCATAGATTGCAGTGTGTCAGCAAGGATGGAACATGGATTTCTTTCATAAGAGGGAAGGGAGATCTTCCAGCACAATACATATATTCTCAAAGGAGGGTGTAGCATATCACTCACTAGTTGGAGAGCCTCAGCCACTGTGTGGTTTATGAGGGGAGTCCTCACATTCCTATAATGGTGGAAGAGTATGATGATGTCTTTCCAAAAGATGTTCAGCGACTTCATCCTTGTATGCAGGTAGACTTTTACATTGATATGTACCATGGGATGGAACTGATATCCACACCAATATATAGGATAGATCCCGCATAGCCTGTTTTATTGAGGTTTTGGGTGGATTACTTGTAAGAGAAGGGCTTCATGAGACCCATCATTTCACAATGGGTAGCCCCATTTTTGTTCTCCAATAAGGAAGATGAGAGTTTGAGGTTGTGAGTGGTCATTAGGAACCTAAAGCAGGTGGCCATGAAGAACATGTATCCACTACTGAAGATTGACGATCTCTTCGATTATCTAAAGGGGCGAGATGGACCTCAAAGATATACCTAATATCCGCCTATCATGAGTATCATGTTCCAAATGAGTTTGTACTAAAGAAAGCCTTTTGATGTGGGTGTATCCCCTATGAGTTATTGGTAACACATTTGGGCATGACCTATTCCACAACAGGGCTCATGGGAATGATGAATAGGATATTACAATATTATCTTAATCATTTCATGGTAGTCTTTATTGATGACATCCTGGTGTACTCGGAATCTAATGAGTAGATCTCTACACACTTAAAGATAGTTCTTGTTACACTACGAGAGCACCATATTTATGGTATGCTCTCGATGTGTGGGTTCTGGATATGGGAGGTCCTCATTCGAAGACACGTTATATTAGAGGTTGGAGTAGCAATGGATTCAGCATAGATGGATGTGGTGCATGATTGAGTTCAACCAAGGAGCATGATGATGGTGTGATGATTCTTGGTTTTGGATGGTACTACCAGAGATTTAGGCCTGACTTTTCTAGGGTATCATCACTCTTATCCTCTTTGACGTAGAAGGGAAAAACCATTGTGTGGACGGAGAAGCTACAAAATAATTTTCTGAAGCTGTGGTGGAGATTGAATATTTCCCCTATATTGGGACTACCAGAGGAGTGTGTTGGGTATATAGTATTTTGTGACACATCATGGATGATAATGGGTTGTGTTATGATGTAGTAATGAGCTTTGATTGCTTAAGGATTATGGATATTGAGACACCATGAGAAGAGCTATGAAACACTTGAACTGGAGATAGTGGTATTCGTCTTTTCCTTGAATATTTGGCAACACTACTTGATAGGTGATTAGTTTACAGCCTACTATGAACAAAAAAATATCAGTTATATCTTCTTCCAGAAATACCTAATCTTTAGATAGCGACAATGTGTACTGTTCTTCTAGAACTATAACTTTGAGATATTATATAATATTTGGAAAGGAAACATGGTGAAAGATGCACTTAGTAGGAGGTCTAGTTTGTAGATGCTGAGTGAGGTGATGGAGCAGCTACTCATTGTGCACATATCCCTAATGGATGATGACACGGTAGCATACCTGCTTGTGATTATTGTCTCTCCCCCACTGTTATAGCGAGTTAGGTAGGCGCTATTGGTAGATTTTGACTACAAGGCCCTACGTTCTCAATTATATTCAAGATAGGAACCTGATGTATTTTTGATAGTAGTGGGAACGTAATCCTTTTTAGATGATGCACAGCAGTAATAGAGGCATATGAAGAGGTTATTTGGAGGGATTTCCATAACTCCCCATTAGAGGTGCATCTGGGAGTGGAAAATATGTACCCGGATCTCAAACATTAGTACTACTTGACAGTGATGAAAAAAGTGATGGCAGAATTCATTTCACAGTGCCTCATATGTTATCAAATGATGGAAGAGAATTCGGTTCAATGAGGCTTTGCTGAGCCACATGATGTACCAGAGTGGAAGTGGGCTGGTATCTCAATGGACTTCATGATTGGATTACAATACACATTCATGGGCCTCGATACTGTATGGGTTATCATTGACTGACTCACTGTGTCATCTAAATTCCTAACCATCTGGGAACATGGTTTGTCAGGGGATTAGGATGCCTCTACATCCATGAGATAGTGAACCTTCATGGGGTGTCTTTGATAGACGTCTCAGACCATGATTCTCACGTCACATCCCATATTTGGAAAGGATTGTAGGATGAGTTCGGGACTCATCTATGTTTGAGAATGACATTCCATCAAAAACTGATGATCAGATGGAGAGAACTCTTCAGGTGTTGGAGGATATGATACATGCATGTATCTTGGACTTTGGAAACCTATGGTAGGACCACCTACCTCTAGTGAAGTATGTGTAAAACAACATCTATCACCCCACCATTGATAAGAAATCATTTGAGACACTTTACTAGAGTCCTTGTAGATTACCTCTATGCTGGACATACCTTGGGGAGTCAGCACTCATGGGTCTAGAGTTGGAATGAGATTCCACTGAGAAGGTGAAAATAATCTAGGAGCAGATGAGTACAACACAAAGCAGGTGGAAATCATATGTGGATAGGAGACGAAGGCCCATGGAGTTTGAATAATGAGACTATGTGATCCTCCAAGTCTCACCTCGACATGGATTGTCGTGATTTGGTCAGGCTGACAAGTTATCGATGAGATTCATCTGCCCTTTTCAGATTCTCTGTATATTTAGTTAGGTGGCATACTACCTATCTCTTTCCCAAATGATGAACCAGGTGCTCTATGATATCCATGTGTCATAGCTGAGGTGGTTTGTGAATGATCCATCTCATGTCATTGACTAGGGTGAGTTGGATATTGATGATGGGGTGACATTTGTTGAGTTCTCGGGGGAGATAGAGGATGGACAACAATTTTTCATTCAAATTTGGTTGATTGATCTAGTACACATTTGGTGGAAGCATGACAATTTCTAGGATAGAACATGGGAGAGGGAGGCTCACATTCATGCTCAGTACCCTCATTTTTTTGCATATCCCTTGTTTGGGATTTCACAGGCATAAATCCTAACAGGTGGGGGTAATTTAATGTCTCGGAATTCATTGTATGTTTTTTAAAATTATACGTCATTTATTCAAGAACAGAATCTATGGCGACACATGATTCCGAGGCTTGGAGGGGCTAGAAATTTTTCCAAAATATTTTAATGTTTATATAAATAACATGCTAATGGTTTGGTCTATCTTTTAAATCAGCGACTTGATAAAAAATCTAAGGTCACTATTGAAATCACAGCATCAGGATTCCCCCAGAAGGGGCCTAATGTTGGCCGGAATGGTCCAACATTGGATGTTCATCTTTTTTCAAAAATAAAAAAATTAATTGACAGTAATTTTATTTTCAAATCCTTATAATTCATAAATGGTAACTCAAGTTGAAAATTTTTTATTAACATTGAGGAAGTGAGGGCGTGTTTCCCTTAGGGGAATCATAACCATGACTAGCACGGGTCGAAGTTCAAAGATAGATTTGGAATTTTTTTAAGAAAATTAAAAGGGTGCATGTTCATGGTTTTGGTAGCTTATAAATGGGTGCTCGGACTGAAAATAAAAGGGCATTATTGCATCCAAAACGATGCAATTACCTATGAATGAACATATCCTTGACCAGTGGGGTTCAAGGGAAAAAAGTATTCAAACGTTTTCAAAAAAAAATATGTTTTTTTATTCAAATAAATTTTATCGCTACAACACAGTTATGAGCTGACTGTTTTATTCCACAAAATAAACAACATAATGACTCTTTAACTAATTCATAATAAAAACATTGTTTCATAAAAGAACGAGAAAAAATATTCAAAAATAGAGCATAACCAAAAACATTAAAATGGATTTCTATTTTAATGAGATGACATTGTAGGAGAAATAGATTTGGATCTACAATTCTTCTAAATAACAGCGAGAGAATTCTCTATAACAATGAATGCCAATGAATCAGAGATGTGGTGAAAAAACATTGGAGATGGATCTAGGACTGATGAAAGACGAATTTCAATAGCTTTGAAGGAATTGTGAATCCCCACAGACAAATTTTTATCAATGAAGTACCTTCCCTCCGAATGAAGATTCTCTAGATAAGGGTTTATCTGTTGAAAATTTAAATTCATGGTTCTTCTTTCTAAAATAACGAATGAGGATCAACCCAAAAAAGGTTGGTTTGTGGGTCACTTGTTCTTTTGGGAGGGTGTTCTATCTATCAGTTTTTTCTTTAGGGTTTGATTTTTTATTGAATCATGAACCTCCCCTTCCCATGATTAAAAAAATCTTACGTATATGGATAAATTTGTCACAAATCGGGCCCTGATTTCTCTATCTTTGGGATTTCACGTGTTCTTCGTAACTTCACCTCTTAATTGATGGAAAAGTAATCTCAAGCCCGTAGAAGGGAATGGGGCACAACCAGAAGGCCATAGACACAAACGGTTTGAATAATGGGCCACTAGATCATACCTGGTGGTCCATGGTGACGATCACAAGTTGGAGGCAGCATGCCACGGCGGTGTGAAAAGACAGAGGTCATAGTTGGCTCGAATCGCAAGGGTGCAGTAGTGGCCACTGTCACTATGCTCGGTGGTTGGTGGAGATGGATATAGACACATGGCTACATCGGAAGGGAGTTCCATGATGTGACGGCTATGTTGGGAGGTCATGCGGTTCAATGGGGACCACTTGTAGGAAAAGGGGTGAAAGGCATCATTCGACCCTATCACGGTTGAACCAAATGCCCAGTGGGAATCTGGGAAAGAGAAGACAGACCGTCCATGCAGTCCAGGTCAGGGGGATCAAACTGGGCCATTAGTTAGCCCAGGATAAAACACTATCTAGAACTCTTTTGTGGGCCAGGATTGCAAGATAAAACTGGGATGCTCTGTGTCTTAGGATGGGAATGAACCGGTCAGCTTGTTGTAGGTTGGGATGGATAGAACTGAGTCATTGGGCAACCCAGCTGGCTTGACCCATGTCAAAACCAGGCCGGCTCTAGTAAGGATAAATGGGATTGGACCAAAGGCCACAACGGACCAGGCTATCCCAGACCCAAACAGGGTTGGGTAGGGTCGGTCAAACTCTTCTAGGTAATGCCAGACACACAGGTTTGGTAGGTCAGGTCGGTCCGACTAGGCCAGACTCGACCCGGGCACAACCAACCCATGTTTACTAGAATACTCATATCATCGAGACTGTGTGTCATATTGGTGGGTCATTTGTGGCGTTAGAACCCTCACGACAAGTTGGTTATTTTGGTGTACTATAAGGAGACTTTAATGGAAGTTTTTATAGTATGAATATCTTGACAAGTGGATTCTCTCTAAATCTAGAGCACTACGTGTGTGAATACAATGAATGGATGAGTCCCGAATACTGATGAAGAGTGGGTAAAATTGACTATATAGGAATTGATGATATGTGGACCTGTGTGGAACAGCTACAAGCGACCTTATATGGATCAGCTTCAAGAAACCCTCTGTGGATTAGCTACAATAAACCATGTTTCCATCTGCTACAACATTCCATTGGTGGAATAACTATGAATGCCTAAGTTGGAAGCTGCTCTATGTGACCCAGTAGGCCCATAGTGGGGAGTTGATCTATGTGATGAAACAGGGCCACGGTACTCATCAAGGATGAGTACCTAAGCTGTCTAAGGTGTGCAATGTTTGGCTGGCATTTTCTATTTACATACATTAGATTATAGCAATGTGAGCTGACATAAAATTTTGTATAAATTCTTTTATGGAATTTACATTGTGTTTATAAATCCCTACTGATTATTTTGTTACTCATCCCTGCACGGGATTCTCTCTAATATGTTGTGTCTGGTGGAGATGACATGTTCTTCAATAGAGACCTTAGTGGCCAAGGACCAGGTGATTCCCAATGAGAAATGATATAAAGGACATAATTCCACAACTTCTGATAGCCAATCCTTGCCAAACCTTATGGTGAGGTGTTCAGCAAATGTCGTGCATAGATCTTTTGAACTTTTCTGTCTTCATTTTGTCTTTTGTTGGGTGTGTATTCTTGACTATTTGACTTACAAATTGTGCCTTTTATGAGTGGTTGTTTAGTGGAATGCTTGTATTCCTTTTCATATATTTGGGATGTTGTTGTGTGTATGTGTGTGCATATAGGTACTCAAAAAAATTCCTCTCACTCTTAGGATAATTCCTTCGGTGCTGGTCGCCAACCCTTGGGTTTTGGAGGCGTGTTTGGGGTAGTCACGACACGGGCCCCAGGGGACAGGTCATGACAATTAATTAAAAAATAGACATAAACCATTATATTTATTGTAATAGTTTCATTCTAGAAATAAAAGGTTCATTTTGACCAAAATGATTAGTAAAAGTTGTTAAAATTAATCACATCGATTAAGACCAAAAAAGCATAATAATGGAATAAAGCTTGAAATTAAGGGCCCAAATGACCATTCCCCTTGTCCAACACCCAATGGATATCAATATATAGGGTCACAACCTTCCATTATTTAGTTTTTTGTGTTTCTATTAATTTGTTATGTAATACATGAGTACACTTATCTTGTTTAAAAAATTCCATGTGAGTCCTTTTATTTCCATATAAAAATCCATCACCAACACCACTTCTTAAACAACATAAAACCCCTTATCTTAAGCCAATAAATGCCAAATAAAAATTTCAAAAATCCCCCCTTCCACATAGAATTATTCCCATGGAATGAAGGAAATATAAGGAATCCATTTGGCACAAACCAAAAGGAGATACCTGATTATCCAGTAACATCTTCTCTCATGTGATTTCATTTATTTTCCTTCACCAACACCTCTGAATATTTTTATTATTTGAATATAAAAAACACAATTATCCTAACTATAGAAGGATTTGGTTATATAAATGGTTCAGATAACACTTAAACACACATATATCTAATGGATAACAAAGATACTGATTCTGTGTATGGAAAACTACTACCTCATGAAATGATGACTGTTTATTTTTTTCATTACAACCTATCATGGTGAACATTATGATTAAAAATATATTTAGATGTCATATATATTATATTTATAATTTAGTTATGATTTTTAAATTTTTACTTGTAATTATGATTTTTTCTTACAATCTTATATAAATACAATTATTTTGTTTTAGGAAGTGTGGACTACCGCCCCCTCAAAGTGATATAATTCATTCATAAACTACATAGATTGTGTTAAGAATGATTTTACTGAATATATATGCTATATATGACATAATAAGGATAAATTAATAATTAGATATATTTATATACATATATCTATTTTACATTCTTTCTATCAACAGGATAATTAAATGGAAATAGCCTTAATGCATATGTAAGACCCACCGTCTCCATGATCTGTATATTTCATTTATTACATAGATATTACATAGATTATAATAATAATAATATACTATATATAAATCATATTTATATCATGTTTTTAATCATTATTCATTATATATATATATAAATGCACAATATAACAAATTAAGACACATGTGAAAAACAAAGCGAGTATTACCAGAAGTGAAACCTTAACATAACATGGTTAACAAGAGGGTAATATAAGGTCGTAATAAAACAAAATATGGTATTTCGTATGATAATAAGGTTGTGAAAATGCTTTTTAATATATTATTATTTATTATACTTGTTGTTTGAATGATTATGATGAGAGTTAAAACATAAGGTTAGGGGATTATATCTCACGTTATTTCCGTGAGATACATGAAATGTTCGCCACTCTTTCCTTTTGTGTAGTGCATGTACTAACCATTTTTTTATATGTATATAATAAATAAATTTATGGATAATAAAATATACATTTTATGATCTTTAATTCTTGGGGTTTATGTTTCAAAACATACCAAATCGATAAAAATGTTTTGTCTCAATATTCCTTTTTTAAGACTCATGTTTTGTTATGCACCTAAACACTTTTTAGAGGTGTGTATAATTACATTTTACATGTTTTATCATGAATAAAAATACTTTCATGATATTTAATGATTAATTTAATTTCCATTTCTTAAATGTAGTGTATGATCTCATGTTACCAAGTCATAATTGTTTAATTTGATAATCTCATCACTTTTCTAGATTGTTTACGTTTTTGATTCCATAGATGAATTTTAATGTTCCAAATATCATTATTCTCATGAAGTTAATTATACTATGGTTATTATAAATATATTAATATATTGGTACCATTTTCTAAATTTTGATACTTAAGAATGTTATGAAATGGTTTTTATGAAATCCCGACTTTATTCTCTCTTTGGTTAGAAATCTGTGTTCTTTTAAAACCATGTTATCTAAAAATGGTTTCTAAGAATATTCATATAATTTAATTTAATAATTAACACAAATGTTTACCCTTTTATAATTTTACCAATATTTTCAAAGGAACCTTCTAGTCACATTCTGAACGAGGAAATTTTCAATACTTTTTACCTAGAAAAGGTAATTTTATTTTTACCTCATACAATATGCGTAGATTTAACCACCATCAATATCATGAATATTTAATTCCATGTTAAAAGGATATGTTTTTTAAGAAAATTTTATTTAAAAATATTTTATAATAAAATGGTTTTCAAACATTTTTCATGTTTATTTTATATTTTTTCAAGGAAAATGGTATTCAAAATTTTTTCAATCATCTTTATTATGTTTTCAAGAAAAATGGATTCCAAAATGTTTTCAAGATTATTTTATAAGTTTTAATGAAAATTTATTTTCAAAACATTTTCAATCATTCATTATAAATTTTTAATTTTTTTTTCAAATAAAAATATTTTTAAAATGTATTGAAGACTATATTATCTATTTTCATGGGAAAAGTTTTTAAAATTATTTCAAATATTATTTATGTGTTTTAAGGGTAATTTCTATGAAAAGTATTATCAAATGGTGTTATGTATTAAATATCCTTATTAAAAGAGGACTAGATATTTTCTTAAAGAAAATTTGTTGAATTACATTTTAAATTTTTTTTCCATCTATGATTACATCTGTTGATGTTAATCACTCCTTTATAGGAAATGATATAAAGGTTAAATTAATTTCATTTCTATGAATTAGTTATGCTTAATGTATTGGGATTGATCAAATAAGTTTCTATTTAATGGGTTATTTTTTAATGAATTCCATTTCTCTTTTAGATTTAATGTTGTAAATGAAATAATTATGGAAACATTATCATTCCCACATTTTATGATATTTTTACATGTTAATGATACCCATTTAAATTCATTGGTTAAAATATGGTTGTTTATGATTTTGTGACACATGTATGTATGATTTCACTCTGAGATGGGTGAGACCTATATCTTCCTCTAATGCATTGGGTAAAGATTAATTTCTTATAAAAAGAATAAGATAGTCTTGAATGTAATCATTGACTTCTAATATGGTATAAGGAGTGAAATCACGATACTATGATGGCCATGAAAGTGAATTATGACAACCAAGATGGTATGAAAAGTGAACTCTTGCGATTTATATGGACATGGTAGAGAATCATGAATTCCAATAGCTTATGTGGAGTGAACCCATACTACCAATATGGCATTGGCAGTTATTTCTTGAAAACTATAGAAGAACCTAATTACATGTTCACTATTTGATGGATCGACCTGGTTGAATGTCCATATGTTTATGCGAGGGATTGATCTCGTTTCATTAACCTATCGAGTGAAATTGTTTCTAGTTATACATGTTTAAAATATTATATGATTACGTGTCTTCCACAATTCTTTATTTTATTCCTATATTATTCTTTCATAGATTACGTTATTTATTAACTTATGACTAATGGCTGAGGAATTGTCACTATTTATGACATGATTCATGTATATTTTCTATGATATTCAGGTTATGATCTTATTTTTTCATGATCATGTTTTCATAACCTTATGCCCAGGATTATTCTTACATACCTCTATTATTTACCTTTACTTCTCATTTTAGGAATCCCCTTTCAAATGGATCCATTCCCCAGGTTTTGAAGAAAGGTTTTAGGTAGAAGTAAAAAAGGTGGAGATCACTATTGGATATGTTGAAGATAGTTCAATATGAAATAAATTTTTTTTTCCATGTTTCAAATGGATCTAACCTATTATAGTCCTCAGTCTGTAATTTATTAATATAATAAGTATACTTCTAATATTATGTAATATATTTTTATGTTAAGCCTCATTTCCTATATTTTCAATACAATCTCAATATAAAAATACTTCCTCTTATGTTTTACATAAACTATTCATTTATGGTTAACCATATAACCGTTAAAAAATATGAAAACAAACACATTAGAAAGAAGGTCATTATATCATCTTAATATTGATCCCCATTTATCGTAAAGTAGTTATTGGTTGGTACATTCCAAAAATGTGATTTTCCTCATAGTATTTTCTATTGAAACATGTTAATGTCCAAAATCACCATAAATACGTATTAAAAAAATGCATGTTTCCTTATTCCAATTTATATTTGATCAATTCCTTAAATCTAATAATGATGTACACATTATCAATGATAACATAAACCACATTTCAAAATGTCCTTACTTAATTCCAATGTAATCATTATCGTCTAATATCCTTATGAATATCTCATATATCATTATACAAAATAGATTATGAAAACATAAGTAAAATATTAATGGGAACCATGAATCTATAAAAATACATCCTTCCAATTAAATCACATTACTAGTGATTTTGGGACAATTAACATTAACATAAAAATCCTTAATTAAAAACATAAAATGAACAATCCTTGTATATTTTATTATTCATATAATAATATGTTTGAATTCGAATATATAAAAAAATTTATTATTCCACTTCATAAATAATATATATGAATTCTACCTCATCATTTTTTTTAATAACACTTTACATTCAAATTTCTTATATAGTTTGTTCATTATGAAAAATAAAACCATTACATGTACCACCTTGCTGATTCAATTTTGAAGCATTCCCCTTAGAACATCAATTCCTATAATAACCATTCATTCCACACTAAAATCATTTTACATTTCAAGTTGTCTTATGGAGACCAATATTTATATCTAATTTAGTAGTTGAACCCTTCAATTTTCCTTTTCAGTTACATTCTTTGGGTCATTATTTTCCACAGTCAATAAACATTCTTGTTCCTCTAACACATCCAATTATGTAATTATTTCCACATTCATGAAACAAAGAAAACTAGATATCATTTCTTCTATGCTTTCCATTACCAAAAATTTTACCGGAATCCTTCCTTCTATTCCTTGGTGAGTATGAGAGTTGGGTATGGTTCACAGTGTCAATCATGTTCTATCAAAGATAACCCTGAATAACCAAAAAATCCGTTAATCTAGTGACCATGCCACTTAACATCTCATCATCAAATTTTCCATTACATTCAATGTTCAACAATTTCATTCTGGATCATACCATTGACTAAAACCCGAAACAATAGCATGAGAAACTATTATCATAGTGGAAAACCAAATAATCCTAAGAAATAAATACATATATGATGTCTAAATCGTGACACTTTTTATAATCTATGGAACACCAGTTTAATCCTCAATAAATCATGGGTAACCTATTTTTATATACATTATGATGTTTGGTGAAGATTTTTTGCACTCCCATATCATATCCCCCAAGAATTTCGAGGAAAATATTTAGTAAGGACTATTGTCGAGTACCAAGTTATGATAAGTTAGGACCAATATAACTTTTCTGAGTCGTTACTCCAAGATACATCTCATCCAGATCCAAGTACATTTATAGTATCCAAATAGAGATGCATTTTTATGAAACCACTCACTCCATCCTTTAAATAAATCATGAAAATTATCCTAAACCTTAAATCATCCTTATAATTATACATAGAGACATCCCTACACATATCTTTATAAATATTCTTATAAATATCATTAAATATTTCACATCCTAGTTTATAATGGTCGACTAACCCTTCGCAATGATATCAACTATATCAACATTCTCTTTTCATACATTAACATTACATAATATTTTGATAATACTTAAACATTATACAAACATACCGCAAAATATTATATTAGTTTATTTCCTTTGGAAACATAGTAACATATACATTTATACATAATAGAGCTACATTATCTCCCAATATGTTCTACTAGAATAGCACCGTTCTTAGAAACACCAAAATAAATACCTATCTTCGTGACCGAGGGAAGGAAACATAGAAAACGGCAAACACATATACTCATTTAGTTTAAATATGGGAGATATGTAAGAATAATGTTGTGAATATGGGTATTAGAACATGATCAAGAAAATATAAGTTTTTACCCTTCCATTCAAATATCATATACATGAGTCATTTCAAAAGGCTTGATAGTTCATATAAAATGAATCATATGGTAATAATGAACATAATCCATCATAGCGTAACATAGGAATAAAACATGGCATTTTGAAAAACACATAAGTAGATAATATGATTTCATAGTAGTTAGGGAATTACAACCATGTCCATTTTGGTTGTATGGTTTTACTCCTCGTACCATCATAGAAATCACAGTTCACTCCCATGGCCATCTTAGTAGAATGATTTCACTCTTCATAACATCTAGGTAATCATGGTTCACTCCCATGACCATCATAGTAGTCATGGTTCACTCCCCAAACCATCTTAGTGTATCTAATTATATATAAATCATTACCCAATGAAATGAAGAGTGATATATGCCCCACCCATCTCATAATGAAATCATTAAAAACATTCCACAAAATCATAAAAAATCGTATCATAACCCAGAAAATGGAATGGGTATCATAATTAAGTAATCATATCATAACCTGTGTATGAAGTCAATGTTTTCATAATCATTTCTTCAAACTCCTAACCTATGAAAAGAAGTTGGGTATAATGGAATATAAATAATAAATGAGATACATGTTTCATAAACATCATTAAATAAATAAAATCCATTTAGTAAATTAATATTAGTGGAAACATTGAATAATATTACAAAAAAGGAATGACTATCCCCAACAGTTGTCATCTTATATGGGAAATAATTTTTAAATATCTTTTAAAATCATTGTTTGATCAAAATATCCTTTATTCATTGAAAAAGGATTTTAAAACATATATCATTATTGAAAACCTATATCTTTGAAAATAAATTTTAAAAAATATAAAGGAAGCTTTTGAAAACATAAAAAATTATTAAAATCGTTTTTCCTTTAAATGTTACTACAATGATCATTTCAAAACATTTTTTAATATATGGTTTTGGTGCCAAAAATTTTGGACGAATAATAACACATGTAAATACTTAGGTGTTTTCTCGAGAATCCTGTTCACGGTGCCCTGTAGCACCACTGCTAGCACCAAGTTTTCTTTCAGTGAACCTGCCATGGATCAAGTAGGTGGGAGGCTCCGTGAACCCATTTGACATTTGTGAACTCACCACGGAGCAAGGATGTGGGAGGCTCTGCGAACCCCCTTGGACATTTGTGAAGCCGCCGTAGAGCAAGGAGGATGGAGGCTCCGTGGTTAAGATACAATGCCTCGTGGCTTCGCACTGAGCGAGCTCTGCTTCGTGGCACCTCTTGCCAATAAATATCGGCCTCCCCTCGAAGACAAAAAATGTATCCTCCAATGTTTCTCCTTCTTAGCTCCAAAATTGTGAAACAATCTCTGCTCTACCAACCATGACCTCTTCAAGGTACTTTTGCATCGTAATTTTCCTACCCCATTTCATGAATTCATCCCATCTTTAAGGATGGATGCCCTTCACGGAGGCCACGGGCCTTCGGAAAGGAAGGGTATCACCAAGGGGACTCAGGTCGTTATAGGGCATTTATACATTGCGAAGTACCCTTCATGAATATGTGTTCCGCATGCTAAGGCATGGTCAATGTGCTTCGCACAGCATATTGCTTTACAATATTATGCTTCACGGGCCAGACTTCCTTCACGAGGCATTGCTCCATAAATTACTTTCTCCTTCACGAAGCACCTTCCATATTCACCTTTTCCCTATTCCTAGGATAGGCCACTTCACTTCGCAAAGCACACCCCTGGGCTAAGCCCCTCCACTTTATGGAGCACCAAATCTTCACAAAGCATCATCATATGAACCCATTTTCTCTACAACTCTTTTTCCCTTGAGACCTTCCAGGTTTTCCCAATGTAACTTCGAAGTCCCTTAGGCGATTATTCCCGTTGTGTTGCTTTGCCTCATGCTTCATCACATAAGTGAAATAATGGATATTTCTACATTGCATAGCCATGCTAATGTGGACCCTCAATGGATAATTTCATAACACCACCTCACAATTTCATTTCTGATGCATTCCCTCCCCCAAGGGGTGGGAGGTATTAGTTATGTATGTCCTAAGGAGTTTGAAAAAACCCTACCTTTTCTAAGCTTCAGGACATTAATATACTAAGAACTATCATCCTTAGCATAGGACGTTAAACTATGACCTCTCCCCATGCATCGTACCCGGGGTTCCCCCGCCTTGGACATTCTGCATGCCCACTGGTCTCTATGAAAGTGAAATCATTCCTCACATTAAATGAGTTCATTTTTATTAGAGAGTTGTTTTTCTATGAGGATAAGTAAACATCCTTGGTGTAAGCCCCTAGATTTTCATGCAGGAGGTAGCACCCCTGCTACTCCTCTCTTCCTCGGTGCCAAGAACCAGAGAGGGGGGGATGGGCACTGTGCCCTCCTTTCTTTGGTGCCATATCCCTCTCCCGCTTGGTTTTATCGTCGTTAGGCCTCCACCCCGGAGTAGGTCCCAATATCCATCTCCCTAGGCTTCTAACAACTCGTATGCGCCTATTTATTCTTCGGACTTCTAACCACACGTAATCCCATGTTTCCTTTTTGGGCTGCTAACCACATGTAAGCTACACTCTACTCTCAACAGACTCCCCTTTAGCGACATGATCATTAGGTATTCACTAACACTTTTTTCCCACACTGAGCATGACTCACATGGGATTAGAGTAAACATCGACCATGAAATCCTCCCTAGACAGCCTAGAGTGTATGCCCCCACACAAAATCCTAAAATACGTGCAATTTGATCCTTTTCTCGACAGGGTACGTTGGAAGCCTCCATGAGGCTTAAGACCAATGACCATTGGTCCCAACCATCTACACGTCGGTTCACCAAATGTACCATACTGAACTACGTGGACATTGATCCTTGCCATGGTAGGGTACGTAGGAAGCCTTTCTGATGGTCAATCTGAACAACCATTTCTCCTGACCATCTTCACATCGGTACACCAAACCATCTCGAACTATGTGTACATTGATCATTTCCAAAGTAGGGTATATAGGAAGCCTCCTTAACGTTCAAGCCCAATATCCATTGGTTCTGACCCCCCTTCACATCTATTCCCACTCCATCACGAACAATGTGGACTCAGATCCTTGGTATGGAATGGTACATATGAATCCTCCCTATGGATCAAGATTAACAACCATTGGTCCTAAAAATCATCAAATCGGTTGAACAAAAACACTACGCTGAACTACATGGACATAGATCCTTGCCCAGGCAAGGCAGGTAGGAAGCCTCCCTGAGGTTCAATCCCAACAACCATTGGTCCTAACCATCTTCATGTTGGTTCACCAAACACACCATCCTGAACTACATGTACTCTGATCATTTCCAAGGCATGGTACGTAGTAATCCTCCCTGAGGTTCAATCCCACCGTCGAATGGTTCCCACCACCTTCATATCAGTTCCCACTCTATCCTGAACTATGTGGACTATGATCCTTTCCTCGGCAGGGTATATAAGAATCCTCTATAAAGTTCAATCCCAACAACCATTGGTCTCGACCATCTTCATGTTGGTTCGCAAAACACAATATCCCGAACTATGTGGACTTCAATCCTTGCCAAGGCATGTTTCATAGGAAGCCTCCGTGGGGTTCATGTCCAACAACCATTCGTCCCAACCATCTTCACATCAGTTCACTAAACCATCCTGAACTACGTGGTATTTGAACCATGACTTCATGGTAGGGTAAATACGAAGTCTCCATGAGGTTCAACCCTGTCCAGTGGTAAGCTGTTGGGACCCCATCCAGTGGAAAGCCATTGCAACCCCATCCAACAGTAATCCGGTGTGACCCTATCCATCGGTATTCAGTTGTTACCCCATCCAGTGGTAAGTTATTGTGACCCCATCAAGAGGTAGGCTTTTTTCATCCCTCATTCGATTGTAAGTCGTTGACATAAAAACTACATGGACATTGATTCCCTGGCATAGGGATACGTATCAGGCCTGCCTAAGGATCAATACCATCAATCATGTCTCATCCTGATCTCTCCCTTAAGCCTATGTCTTTTGGGAAGGTCATGCCTCCACATGGAGGTTCTATTTCATCCAGATCCCATCCTTGGGTCCATTCTCATGGGTCACCTCCTCAGGTATCCCTTCATCCCACCGGACTACACATATTTTTGTTCCCTTCCACGGGGATACATAGGAAGTCACTTCAAGGTTCAAGCCCAACATCACTATCATCCTCACGATGGTTCTATCTCATTCTCTCTCTAAATTATTCGACTCTCCATCATCCATGTTGATTCTTACGAGGGCCACCACATCCGATTGAGATCATTCCATTTCCCCTCTTCACCCCTCCTAAGTGGTAACTGAGTAAATAACCACCCGTTAGCCCTAATATCCTCGTATCATCCAGGGCTTCACCCATCTGATCCACTCAAGACATTTTTCTGATCAGTCTGATCCATCTCTTCTAGATGTTAAACCTACGGTACACCATGTGTTAAACATGGGAAGCTAAGGAAAACCTTAGATACATGCCTATGGAATATAATTTACCACATTTGACATGGGATTCCTTGGGATTCTACACCCTCGAGAAGACCTATAATAAGAGGAAGAAACCCAGACGTGCTAGTGTTTCAGCATCCACACACACCAGTGATATCCATTGTTACTAATCCCAAGAACGAAGGTTTCTACCCTACCCATACCCCTTGGAATGTCCCAAAAAATTCGTGAAATTAACCAGAATCCATAAAGACATGGCAATGGGAAGATTTTAATGAAAAAAACTTCTTAGTATATAAGGGTGACTCGGACTAGGTGACGAGTTCCAAGGAGAAATACAAAGATGGAATAACTGATATCCAATCATCCTGTTTTGATCTAGGTGTAGACTTACTTGAATAAGCGATAGATGCCTCTGGAAAGAGGGAATGCTGGGCAACACCTGCGCTTCCACCATACGTGGTTTTCTATGCTCCGACAAAAGAATCGGAAACAGAAATGGTGAACCCAACATGAAATTATTCTCCTAAATGTGGATATTAGTATCATTTGAGACATCAGTGGGTTGGAGTGTCACCAGATCCATTTATATTTTACCGGTTCTCTCCAATGAAATAGAGAGATTGGCATGAAACTCACTAGATGTTCGGGTAGTCAAAACGATGGACATCTCGGTCTGCGATGTTGTCAGCGTGGATCCTTATTACAGCCATGAGAGACAGAATAGAGTTGGTGAACTGGATTTTGATTTCATTATTTCTACACTAATGGCTTAATCTTCCTAATTTTCAAGGAACCAAGCTGCTACACCAGGATCCTGATATCCTCTTCCCCCACAGACACATGGGTTGGGACAATGCTAATGAGGAAATTCCATGTGGCTCAACCACTTCTGTGATAGCTTCCACACCCACAACCACTGGGCACCCACGCCCCATCTCCCAATCTAAATTTTTACAACGAAGGGCGATAAGAGATCTCATACACTGATACGAGGAGGAGGGAATTATCCCGACTCAGGATATGGTCGTCCGAGATTTAGAGGTGTCAGCACCTCATAACCACCGCAACCCCCAAGGGTTGAGCAGAGATCCATTTCACCCCACCCCAATGTACAATCATTTCGGGAGCCTCTCCTCAGAATTTCTAAATGACTTCCTCTCCTATGCCGATGAGGTAGGGGATGGATGGGTCAACCTGGTTGGGATACCATTCCAGCGGACCCCAAGATGATCCCCCACTGGGTCGCTCTAGCACCAGCACCCAGTTCCACAGACCGAAGAGTCGGTAAGCTATATACTTATACCGGTAGCCCTAGTCCGGCTGACCCTATGCCAGCGTCGGGCGTAGGACAAAGAGTATGCTCTCCAATGGGCGTCGACGTTTGCAACTATTGTGGCATGGTCCACTACCAACATGTATCATCTCCTCCTCTGCACACTGAGCTGGGGGAACTTATAGATCATGTCCTGATCGATGCCCCAACTACCCCACGGGCATTCTGGGTCAACTCTCTCGGCCACCGGCGCAGGGATCACTCGCCAAAGACAGACCCGCAACAGCAAAACCCAGTATGGAGGTCCTCCCCATACCGCCACCATGGTGAATACATGTCCTCCCCGTTTCCCAGTTCGTCATGGAGGTCCACCATGTGCAACCTTTTATATGAACAAGTGTCCTCCCCACATTAGTGACACTCAGTACAGAAGCCTCTCCTGTGATTATGAAATTGGTTATGGGTTCATTCTACCTACCAAGGACTGCTGAAACAGAGATGTCACGTATCTAGTCAATATACAGTATGGAGGGATTCCCCATGTCTTTGTTGTAGCTGGTGATGGTCCTCCTCACCTTAGAAATCAGAGGATTGATGGTCAGCTTCACTTCATCGGCACCCATCATGTACGTCCTACCAGTGTTCAGCTGGAACAGTATGAGGACTCTCCTCACACTGGCACTTCTAGGGGAAGAAATTATTGAGGTCCTACTCATGCTCCTATTAGATCTAGTGGAGGTCCTACCTGCTCCAACATTTATCAAGGAGGTCCCCATTTCACATCAGCCAGTGGACATGGAGGTCCTCCCCATGTTCCCTATGATATATTTCTAGGTACTCCTCACACCCAAGTTCACTCAGGCGGAAGTCCACCCCCCAGCACTAGTAAAGCTGAAGGAATTCCTCATGCAATTAATCTACCTTGTCCTGATGAACAATCTGAGGGTAGGAGGGCAAGTCATCTCCTCCATAAAAAGAACGCAGAGAATTTTCAGATAAAGATCATACCGGTTTGATTCTTAGATTCTAAGGCGGAATACGATTCAGCGATCCCTCCCCAAGATCCTTTGCGTCAATGAATGGGTCATGAACAAGGAGTATGAGCCTCATTCTTCCAAAATGTGAGGTCCATTGGATTCCCACCTCCCTCTACAGGTATATCCAAAAGGACAAAATTTGGGAAACACCATAGGTTATGGCCGTGAAATCGCCACCATCATCACCAGAAGCACTTTGTACCTCGACTAGCGATCACATAGATCTATTCTTGGGGCCAATGGGGGACGAGCAGTAGGGAAGTCAATCACTAGCATCTGTAGCCCATGTGCCAAAAATTATGGTCGTCATCCCATCTTACCATGATGTGGTGGCTATGTCGCTACACTCATCAGAGGATATCCCAAGATGCGGCATCTTGTTAGCTCACTCGCTGTATTCTCCACCGGCCATCCAGCCATCATAGCAGTCGGCATCAGTACGACTATCGGTTCCCCATCCACCTCCAGAAGATGAGTGGGGAAATGAAGGTCCAGAACCTGAATATGGACCAAGGATCTTGTGGTATATCCTCTTAGTGGACCATTTACTCAAGATGTTCTAGCCAGTGGTAGTGCCAAATTTTACGGCACTAGAAGCGCTCACCCAAGAAGAGGTTTGATACTTTTTCAAGACCCTTTGGGAGACTAATTTCCACCATCTTCATTGATGAGTGACCAACTCCCAGTGTTAGGAACACTTCAAAGATATCGTCCAAAAATTTAGTTGGGTGGATTTCACTACACTCCCTCTGGCCCAGCACCCGGAGTCATAGGCCTCCATAGTACCCTGCAACAAAAATGTGTCTAGAACATTAAAGTGCTCCAAAATATAATCATGGTGGCTTCATCCCATGTTCAAATTTGTGGCTTGGGGCAGTACAAGACCCTCTATTTAAGTACTATCCAGCACCATCTGGATTTTCTAGGCGACATAAACAGTATTCCTTCAGGTAGGGTAGTGGATAACCTTACTGACATATCGGAGGGAGAGAAAGAGTTGGAGGTCCTTGATGGATAGTTAAACCTGAGGGTGTTCCGTAGCTATTGGATCCATTGGGAAGGGTTACTCAGCAGTAGAGAAATCTACTGTGTCTTACCATGCCCACAGAGGCGCTGGTCCTCAGCCGGAACCCCAAGAAGGATAAAAAAATCCTCAGAGCCATAAAACCCTCCGACCCATATGGATTAGTGCAGAAGGCGGGAGATGGACCCAAAAAACTGTGTGTCATCCTCAACTCTCCAAACAGATGAAGGTAGTTGACAACATCCTTGCTGAACACGCTGTAGAGAGACGTCCTGACTACGGTGATCCTCGACTAGGGCAGTAGGGAAGGTACTATATCCCCTTTGAGAACTGCACCCAGGTGACCCTGACCATCCTCCCACATAGACAGGGTTCAGGCTAGGACATACGACAAGAGGGTGCAGTATATGTCTCCAAATCCTCTTTAATGGCATGAAAATCCTTCGGACCTAGCCCGGATTCCCCCAGCTGCTCCACAGGTTGTACTACAAGCCACTCTATAACCCGCTGGGCCTATTTATCATGTTGAAGATCCTTCCAATGTACTGGTGTTCAGGGATCCCCATTAAGATAGGAATCCCCACCGGGATGTTTTAATGGCGGCCCTCATCACCTGCCTCAAAGCCTTAGAGACTTGATACGTGGAAATCACACCTGATGGAAAGCATACCCAACATGGGTGGATGATATTACTGCACCCCGGGTTTCAGGAATCTCACAATTTCCCCCTTCAATAGGATAGAGGACCCACCACAGCACCTCGCCCACATTATATCAAGGTGTGGCCCATGTTTGGAACTTCAACATAGTAGGAAGCCTCCAAACTCTAGTGTTTCCTATAGACATTGGAAGGTCCACTGTTCGTCTGGTACAACCAGCTTCCCATCAGGTTAGTGGCCAGCTAGGAGGACCTCCATTGGAAATTCCTCTTCCAGTTCAGTTCCACCACTCAGAAGATGAGTATCGTAGACATCTTATGGTGCAAGCAGAGTCCCGATGAGCGCGTTTCCAATTTTTTCACACAGTTTAAAGGACTCATAGACTCCCTTGACATGTCGTTGACTTGAGTGAAATTGGTGAAGTTCTGTGTAGGGAATGTCAATATGGAACTCTTCCCCTCTCGGATCACCCAGAACTACCTGGGGACATTATAAGACTTCTCTAATAAGTCCTAGAGTCATGAAGTAGCATTACAGTAGACTAAGAAGGAATGTCTACTGCATGTTGTGATCCCCATGTGAAGGGCTTCGAAGGCCGAGCCCACCACATTGGCTCAAATAGAGGCCCCAGACAACTAGATTTGTTACCAGTAGATCCGCCTCTACAGCTTCGCAGAGGCCCTCCACCTTAGGCGCAGCCACCAGCCTAGAAACTCCTAGCACAGAATTGAAAAGTGCCCCCATGCAATGCGACACGACCACATATGCAAGATTACCAAGATACACCTTCTCGGAAGGCCCCTCTAGCCCCTTGTCAGGGTCAGGATCTGAGGGCCCCCTTCCTGGATAGAAGGAACCCGACCTACTCGTTCAATGAAGAAAATGTCCCGGGTTATTTCTGAAGTTCCCCAGAGAAGGGGATTGTATGTTTTCCTGTGTGTAGGAGTCCAGAAGAGGAAAACATCACTGACCTCCCAAATTAATGCCCCTACCACCAAATCCTGGGGAACACCATCAAATAGTGCTATCTGTTTAAAGAGTGGCTTCAAGACCAGGTGGATAAAAACATAGTCTGGTTAGGCCAGGCTCTGACACATGTGTCATGCGTCATCATGAGGAAAGGAAGTAGCAGTGGAAGTGACTGTGAGTGGAATAAGGTTTCTAGTAACGGGTCCATAATTTATAATGTCCTGATGGCTCATAAAACAGTTTCCCACACACATGGAATTATCCGTGCATGCCTAAATCGTCCATAGAATTCAGATTCCACAGCTACTACTTCTGCATCGTGGTCTTAGTAGTCCTGTTCTAAGAAGATTAAACACTGGTGGCATAAGGGAAATCAAAATCCCCCTCCAAAGTCGTCTTCATCCCATACACTCAACAATTTCTTGCCCCTAGAGATGGTGATCCCTCCCAGGATCTTTCCAGTATTTGATGACTCTTCAAGAAACAGTCAAGGGTACGCCTCGGTTAACACCATAGAGATGGTAAACCCCTACATGATTTAGGATGATGAGGAGCACCAAGAAGACCATCCCACTATCCCTACGTGTCATCAGCACTGACAACGCCTTGACTATAGGTTCCATCAGAGTGCTTAAGTCATCACTTCTAGACAGGTTGTGCATGCTACAAAAACCAGGCAGTAGACCCAGCGTCGAGCTCATCATGCGCATCATTCTCACCAGGTGACATCAGGCCTGTCTTCACTGCAGTTTGTGTTGTTGGATAAAGTAGAGCCACCTGTTCGGAACTGTGACCAGCCACGCCCTACTACATACTGATCCCAGTCATTTGTCCCTCATATATTAGTCACTCTGTAGGCTTCGACTACGGATCAGCGGGATATTCCCAGTACTAGTAAGCTATCGGCCTAGTCAGCTAGAGACACCATACCCCCTATCATAGAGTGACCTCATGTAAATAGATGTTCACGCCTGGCACTGAAGATTGATGTTATCAAACTTTTATCCATCATTCTAGAAAATATATCCATCCTTAAGGCCCTTTTGTTGATGTTAGATATGTGTGAGTCCCTTCCCGAGGCTTTATGAAACAACCTCTAGTTCGAGACGGAGGTAGCAGCCGTAGAGGCCTTTCTTGCTAAGGCAGCCTAGAATGAATAATTTCAGCCCATCATCTTGTTCTCTGAAGAATATGACAGCTCTCTTATAAAGGGTCCCATTATCCCACTGTACATTACCAGCCAGTTCAATGGTGTGGAGGTTCACCATTGTCTTGTAGATACGGGCTCGGGGATCAACCTAATACCAACTCAGACACTACGAAAACAGGGACTGTCCAAAGATGATCTGAGTCCCTCTAACCTGAGAATCCATGGTAATGATAGGACAAAGCAGACATTGGTCAATAAGATCAATTTGATGACCCACATTGGTGGTCTAATTGACAGAACCAAGTTTATAGTAGTCTCCCAAGACACCGCCTACAATGCACTGATGGGTAGAGTGTGGATACACCTACATGCAGAAGATCCCTCATTATATCATCGGTTCCTCATGTAGTCCCTTAATGGTAGAGTGGGTGTAATTCAAGGTGACACATCTCCCTTTACTTCTATTGAATCCTGATATATGGATGTCGATTACTCCAAAAGTAATGATAGACAGATTCAGGATAACAAGGTTGAGCACACTACGGCAGCGACTGGCCCGTGGTCAGATCATGATGATGCCTACATATTTCTAATCCACTGATTGGAGGCTATGACCCAGTTATGGGACATTTCTTCAATGTATCTATAATGAGGTGTCAACACATTCCAAAGCCTATGAAAATCCCAATGATCACCTCACACTCTAATAAAAATCAAGTTCAGGTTATCCTAGAGCCTCCTCATAAGGTATCAGGATGTCCACCGCATGGAAATAGAAATATGTCACACTTCCTTATCTTTCCAGGTTAGAATTAACTGGCCCAAGTAAACATGAAAATATTTCTTTTATATCATCACGCATGGACCCTTGGGCCAAAGAACAGATGTGATCAGATTGATAGCCTCCATCATTGTTGTTGCGGCAACACAGGAGTTCCCCAATGCAGTGTCCACCGCTTCTTAGTCTGGTATCAACATCCCATCGGGGTCTGTCAACTTAGAAGAAACTCCTCTTTCATATGATCCCTCCTACATGAGTGAATAATATTATTTAGAGTATGCTCCTCCCACCTTTGAAGAGGGTGTCTATGTCATGTTTGATGAATTGGTACATGAGAACCCTTGAAGCGAGGCTGACCCGAAACCCACACTTATTAGTGCTACAATGTCCCTCGAGGAGCAACAACAATACATAGTCTTCCTTAAACAACACCGTAATTTATTCTCATGGAGTTTTGACGAGATGTTAGGACTAGATCCTCAGGTTGGCATCCACCACCTCGGTCTCTTGGTAAATCATCGCTAGTTTAAGTAGCCTACCAGGAAGATTCACCCTTCCCATGGTGTCATGGTTGAGGAAGAAGTTAACAAGATCATCAAAGCCAATTTTTTTAAGGAGGTATATTACCCCAAGTGGATGGCCAACATTGTACCAGTTAGGAAGAAGAACGGATAGATAAGAGACTACATCGACTTCCGGGATCTCAACCATCACTGTCCGAAGGATGATTTTCCCTTTCCTATGACGGAATTGTTGATCGGCACTACAACTAGGTTCCAAGCCTTCTTCTTCAGGGATGGGTACGTAAGGTATATCCAAATTTGAATGGACCCTGAGGATGATGATTCTACAACCATTAGGGAGCCACAAGGTACTTTCGACTACAGATTCATGCCCTCCAGTTTAATGAATGCAGGTGCCCCTATCAGTGTGCTATGCATCACATATTTATGTTGATCCTTACAACATTGGTGGAATGTAACATGGATGACCTGGGGGTCAAATCTCGCCAACATCGGGACCTTCTCAAAGAACTTGTGAAAGTATTTGGTTTCATCCATTTCCACCACCTAAAGATGAACCCATTGTTGTGTGACATCAGGGTTACCTCTAGAATGTTTCTCGCCTTTGTTTTCAGATACATGGTCATCGAGATTGGCCCTAAGAAGATTACAAACATCCTCCAGATGTCTCCCCTGACCAACAGTCGGGAGCTTCTAGGCTTGAAAGGACAATTAGCCAACATACATTGGTTCATCGCGAATTTGGCTGGAAAGTGTAGGCCCTTTTCTTGGCATATGAATAATGACACCGTCTATGAGTGGGATGGAAAGTGCAAAACTACTATTGAGGAAATCAAGCAGTATATTACCTAGCCTCCATTCATAAAGCCACCCATCTATAGAAATCCTCTAGTACTTTATGTGAAGGCCCTAGAAAGATATCTCGGTGCCCTTGTCACCCAAAAGAAAAATGAGGGGACATAGAACAACCTCTACTATCTCAGCCTCTTGGTCCTCGATATGGAGACTAGATAGTCCCCTATCGAGAAGAGAATCCTTGCACTGGTATTGACAGTAAAGAAATTTTGGCATTACCTCCTACATCATGAGGTATAGTTGGTGTCCAGTTTACATCTACAAAAGTAAATTCTGAGATTCCCTATGTTGACAGGCCATCTAACTCAGTGGTCAGTGATTCTAAAGCAATTTGACCTCAAGTTCGTCTCTCATAAGGCTATTAAAGGGAAAGTGTTTGTAGAATTCTTTTACATCCATCCATCTTTTGCCAACCAGTCCCTAGACATTGATTTCCCTGATGATGTGATTCTCTCAATGGACCAAGCCATGTCATGCTGGAAAATGTACTTCTATGACGCTTCCCGGATCCCCACCAGAAGGAGGCTCAATAACCCCAGACACAATAGAGTTGTCCTGGGTGTCATCTGCATTACCCCAGCATAAGCCATTATATCATATTAATTCCATTTGTCATAAGGATGACCAAACAACAAGGAATATTATTAGCCTCTCATTACTGGTCTTGGGATGGCCCTCAAAATTGATGTTCACCATTTGCATGTGAAAGGGGACTCCAAACTAGTTATCAACCAGATCTACAGTGTCAACATCGTCAGAATTCTAGAGATCGTACCTTTTTTGGAACACAATATACAACCAATGTCCCAGTTCCAATCTCATCTAGAAGTTACTCATGTCCTTTTAACTCAGAATGGTCAAGCAGATTTCTGGGCCGGTCTAGCTGTATCACTTGTGAAGCCTGAGCAAGATGATCTGATTATCCACATGGCACACTAGAGAGTCATTGTTCCTATCACTCCAGAAGACGATGACGGCCTATAAGTGAGCCATGTTACCCCCAGAGCCTCCATGTTAGGACCCCTGTTCCCCTGAGTGTATTCATTGAAGTGACTCCCAACCGGAGAGCCCCATTTCCTGAGTATCTCCATGATGGTAATCTCCAAACAGATTGGGCTGAGTGTGAGAAAATTTTACGTTGCACATTATAGTTTACCCTCCACGATAGCCCTTGTCACGAATAGATCCTCTATAAGTGTAGTTTTGATGGGTTCCTCCTCTGTTTCATTCAAGGAGCGGAGATTTCCCATGTCATGCAGGAAGTTCATGCTGGTTCCTATGGGGCTCATCGGATTGGGCCGAAGCGATCTCACCAGATCCAGAGACTAGGGTATTTTCGGCCCTCTGTGATCAACGACTACAAATAGTTCGCAAAAATATTCCATGAAAATTAGATTCATTCTTACTTCATGCATCAGCCACCAGAGCCTCTTCACTCCACCAAGTACTCTTGGCCATTTGGGGTATGGGGACTCGATGTCGTGGGACAATATCCACCAGTGATAGCTCACCAGTGTAGATTCATCATGACTGCTATAGATTTATTCTCTAAGTGGGAAGAGGAAGTTCCAATCAAAGAGGTCATGGCTCATTCCATCATTGACTTTGTGAGCTCCAATAACAGCTACCAATTTACAGTCCCTCACTTTTTCCTCACTGATAACGATATGAAATTCCGAGAAGTTGTGGAGAATAAATTACATGCTAAGTATAACATCCATTCTAACCATACATCCCACTATCAAGTGGATGAAAATGGATAGATAGAGGAGGTCAAAAAATCCTCTCTAACATTCTACAAAATTTTTTTTGTCAGAATAATAAGTGTTGGCCAGGAAAGCTCCCCCATGCCCCCTGGGCAGGATGATTACTCGTAGTTCCACCCACGTGACCCCATATTCCCTGGTGTACAGAATGAAGGCTATCCTTCACATCAATAATCAATTTCCCTCATTGTGAGCAACTGTATATGATCTCAATGACCCAGATAAAGTAGTTGAAATCCTTCTGGATGAGTTGGAAGTGCTCGACATGAATAGACTTCGTGCCCTGTATAATCTGGAAAGGCATCAGTACAAGATATCTAGAGCTTTCAACAAGAATGTTCACCTCTGCTCCTTCTTTCAAGGTAACTTGGTATTAGACCTAAGGGAACCAATGATACCAAGTAAAAAACCTCCCAAGTTGGAACCCAAATGGGTAGCACCTTACATCATTCAAAAGTTTTACTCAAATAGGACATACTTAATTGTAACCATGGATGGTGAGCACATAGATCCTCCCACCTATTCCAAGTTCCTCAAGAAATACTTTACATGATTTCTCACAGTCCTACATGACCCCAAACTGCATGATGGCCTCACACGACCCTAAAATACATTAGAGTTATACATGACCCTAAAGTGTCTGGATCTACATGACCATAAACTGTGAAATGTCCCACATGACATTAAATTGTGTGTCATCCTACAAGATGTTAAACTAAATCTCAAGAAGTACGTATGGCTTGATTTCAAACCTCATAGGAAATGTAGTTTCTCTCAAATTAATCATATGGAGTTCAGCCCCCCAGTTTCCTCTTTGACTATTCCCTTATGGGCGTAGTGCTTTTGGATGATTCTACATAGCGTCGTATAGGCTTCTTGGCCACCACTCATGTCAGGTTTAAAATGATTGCACCATGTTACCTCCCTCATTCTTCTCTCCTCCAAAGTCCATGACGCATGACGTTAAACTTAATGGATCCATCCGAACAACGAATGGCATGATTCCATATTTATGGTATACGTAGGACCGCCCAAAAATTTCATCCATAGGCCCAGCCCCAAACTTCGGGACCTCTCATTGGGACGAAACACATGGTGTGGCGCCATCTTTTTCCCACATTCATTTAAAGTTCATCATGATCATACCATGTTACACGATTTAGATGACATGTTTCGAAAATGGTCAACTTCTACCCTTTGATGTTGTCACCACCCCCTAATGTCCCAATCAAGGAGTGTATTAGTTCATTCTACTCTGCCGTCCCTCCAAACCTCAGTCTGCCTTGAGCAGGAGGGTAATTCCATCTATTTGACTCTTATGTGATGGGAAGAGCCTAGTCCCACTCCTTGTTTCCCACGCTGAGCATTTCCCACGTGGTCCTAGGAGCTATGATGGGCTATTCCACACGAGAGGTCATATGGCTACAGTTGGCTGGGGTGCCTAACCAAAGGTCCATCGACCCCTTCAGCCCTCTAGCCCGAGTTCTCATTTAGGATTATACGGTGTGGAATGGACTCATGTCCACATTCACGTCAGGCAATTTTTCTATGCCACACATATCCCCTTGATACATTCCTCCCTTCATTAATCATCCATCTCATGAGCACTATCCCTACCATGCTTTGTGAGCCCCATCATTTGGGATTCCATATCCAAAAGGACCCCTATATGGCTTGGATTCTCAGCCCAAGGGATCTCCTACCACTATGGGCTACCGTCCTCATGGATTGCTAGAGGAAAATTGATCTAAGTCCCTTTTTGAGAATATTTTCAATGATTGATGCTCAATTGTTTTCGCCCAATTCCAGTCACACAAGGGATGATACAATGTTGCGAACCTAGTCAATAGTTTTCCTCTATCATCGTTGCAGCTTTATGGAATTCCATATGAATGATGATTATCCCTCTCTATCCCACACATATGATGTTAAACTAGGCATATGTGGTCTGAGCACTATGACATTAAACTAAGATCACCATTTTCCTCACTATAAGATGTTATACTACAAGATAGACATGACATCCTATCTGTGGCCCAACCTCAGGTCCCTCGACCTTCTTAGGCCCCCAACCCAAGTTCTCACATAGAAATGTACGGTGTGGCATAAGGTTTTGACGTCATTAACATCTGGTTACTCACTATGCCATACAAATACCTTATTGGTATATCTTTCCCTTATTTGTGTCATTGCTGCATGATGATAAACCGCGCGTCTTCCTCTTCTAAAACGATGTGCGTCTTAATTCCCATCCTTATGGGATACTTACGACCGCCTAACGTCTAGTATCCTGATCCAACCCCATATCATAGAAACCTCCATACCTTCTTGGCCCCTTGGCCTACATTCTTATAGGAGAGTGGCATAAGGTGTGGTATAGGCTTATGTCCCCATTCACATTGTGTTTATATCAACCATGCCGCATAAATATCTCTCCTGAGTGGACATTGCTCCCTTTCCCTACACTAATATCTTCGAGTCGGTTTCCCTTAAGTCGTGCCCCCCATCCCTCTTCGATGATCCCCCAATGGGCTCATAAGTACTCTGGTCTAGATCCTAGAGTGTCAAATTCTTCCTGGACATGCTTTTACCAATTTTTTAGGCTTCATGTTCCCCTTCATTTTGGCCCCCATTATCTTTCACATCTGAAGGGACTCCCAAATGGCACAGATTCTAGGCCTAAGGGATATACTACCATTTCAGGCCAACGTCCTATATGGTTTCATACAATAAATCGATACAAGTCACACGTTAAGAATGTGGTTAGCTGTCAACAATAATTTGTTGTTCCCATTTCGGGCCATACGATATGGATTCTATGTTTCAAACACAGTCAATAGTTATCCTCCATCGTCATTCCAATCCATTCATGACATAAATTTTGGTTACATTATTCACATTATTTTCCACCCTATTATGTCCAAGTGGAATTTAGACACTCATGTCATTATCCCTTAGTGTACATTTGCTTGTTAGGGGGACAAAACCACAATAAGGTTTCATTCGGTGCTCTGCACCGACTTCCCTTTGGCGTGCATTACAAGTATTGAAAAAAACCCTTTCTCCATTATTTTACACAGCAATTTTGACTCACATGGGCTTAAGAATTGGATTGAGGTCTATTACTACATGGATGATATCTGCTTCCCAATGGTCCGTGCTCTATTACCTTAAACTGAGATCTCTGTATACGTCACCCTCTAGAGAACAATGTATGGATTGATTCCCAACCTCATGTGATATATAGGAACACCCAGACATCTCCTCAATGATTCCAACATGAGTTCCACTAAATAATCTTGTTTGTTCTATCTTTTAGTCCCCAACACTTATAGGACCGCGGGATGTTGCGTCTGTGGGTTTATGCCTTTGTTCACATCATGTTTACAATTGTCACATCACATACTCCCATTCAAGGAGCTAGTCCCTCCTACATCATACCCCATATTCTGTAACCTTTTCCTCCCCCTCGGCCTAAGGTTTCTTTCTTGGAATCATGCATGGAGTAATATGGGATTATCTCCTGATTCACATTGGGTGTTATTTATCACGCCATGCACATTACCTTTTGAACATCATCTTTCCTGTATATTTTTGAGTCATATGGCTCTAAACTATGTTTCCTAGTACCACATAACATTAAAATGTTACCTCTATACTACATGATGTTAAAACTCATGGCTGGTCCCATCACATCACCTTAAACCCTGACATTATCATCCATCCCAAACGATGAAAAATGACACAACATTGTGTTGTCCTCACTCGAGGGGACATCCTGTTTGGTATCCTTTAAATTACATACCATTTTTCAATGCCTACACGTGGACCGATTCTTGTGGTGATGCCTGGACATTCTTTCCTAGGTCTATCACTTAAAAAAACACATCCATCCTAATGGACAAAAAAGATCTATCGAATGCTGCTTCTTTTGGTGCAAGGGCCAGACCCACACAACCTTACTTTCTCTAACATCGGTACCTTATTGTTCCACCTACAGATCTATGTACACTTGATTAACATCCTCATGGGATACGTAGGAACGCCCATGTACTTTTCCTCGAGCCCATTCTAAAAATCTTTTTTGGTCCTTCAATCTAAAATCTCCCCAGGGAACACATGGAAATCTGGAATCCAAGTTCCCATTCACATCAGGCTTTATAATTACCTCACCATGTGTCTCCCTCATTCTATAACACCTAGTTTGAGTTATATGAACATAAAATATTATCACGCCACATCCTTGTCGGAAGACGTTAAAGTGAATGACATATTCCAGAACTACGTATGGCTTAATTCCCATCCTCATGGGATACGTAAGAATGACCATACAAATTGTCTCTGAATCCATCCATAGGAATCTAATATTGTGTCCTCTCTTTCGGCCCCTAGGCTCGACCCCTTTCGGGAACATGTGGTGTGGCGTGTACCTCATGGGTTCTCATTCACGTCAGGTTTTGTAATATTTGTATCGTGTACCTCTCTGTCTTTATCCGACCTGGTCCATGTTATATAACCCTAAACAATGATCACCCTATGAGAACTATGCATTGGGTTTGGCTACATCATCACCCTGCTCTCAATTTTTTGAATAAATCTCCCCTTAATGTCCTATACTATGACCATTAATTCGGGAAGCATGTAACCCTGGGACCCCTGTCCTTAGAGGGGGACTCAAATCCCTCTATCTGATATGTCTTGTTTTCATAATTAGATGTGTTGTGGTAGCACCCGATGTGTGGAATTTTCATAGGGAATTTCCCTAATTCCAGGTACAGGCTTCGTGAACCCATCATTTGGATCCTCATCATATTCCATGATTGAAGGGACCACCTATACAACAAGGTCTAATGCCACACTGGCTTACATTCCTTCATAGGCCACTTTCCCTGAGGACCTCAGATGACATTCGTGATAGGTCCCGTGTTTCGAACATGGTCTGCAATCGACCCTCATTTGTCTTTCCTCGTTTCAGGAAAACTCAAAACATATATGATTTTTCCAACATGGTCAATGGTTATCCACTATTGTCACACCACCATCATTGTGGTCTAGATCTCAAGCATCATGATTCCCACATTTCACCTTCCTTATGCCTAAGTGGAATTACTACATACTCCGCTTTAACCCTTCTCACATCTATGTGCACTATATAGGCGGGTCCGCATCATTTGGATTCCACACAACTAGTCTCCCATTTCCCCTAACATGTGCATTCCTATGTTAGGTATGTCCCATCACTACACCTTATTTCCCACATCGAGCACGACTCACGTGGGTTTAGTTGTTCTTTTAGGATATGTACTGGCACAACCATGCCATGTGTACCTTTCTTCATCCTACCTGATGTTAAACTACACACTCAGAACTACATAGGGCATGATTCCCATCCTCATGGGATATTTAGGAATTCCTAGACAACCAGTAATGGGCCCAAGATAGTTTTCACATTCAGTACACCAACCTTGGGATTCTCTTGAGAGCTTGTGGTGTGGCATGGTCTCTTATGGTCCTCATTCATATAGGGGTATGTAACACACCACACATTTCCTTCCTTGGTAGCCATATCCTCAATGCATGACATTAAACTATTGTTATTCTCTAAACAAGTTCTGGATGCCCTATGTTAATCATGGGATGTGTCAGTTTCTTTTCCAAAGATGATTCTCCCTACCAGCATCTGTCTCTGACCATTCTATGCTTCGAGAACTACATTTTACTTGATTCTCACCCTTACAGGATACAAAGGGAAACCCATGAATTTCTCTAGGGGCCCATCCCAAAGGTCATTAACCCTTCTGGCCCTCAGTCGAGATCTTGTTCTATGATGTATGACCTTTAAACTATGTTCATCGTCCTTACTGTATGACGTAAAACTACATTCCATTCCAGGTTCTTACTAGAGGGGTCATGTTCGGAAGTAGGAATGATCCCTGATCAGACTAATGTGTCGAGCTAATATTCTTTCACCACGATGGCATATTTTCATGATTTTTGGACTCTATTCAAACAACACATCACTCCATACTCCACGCATTTCATTCACATTAGTCAGACCCTTGTCCACATTCACATCACTGGGAACCAAAAATATAGTATGAATTCTTGGTATATGGCTCACCTACTATCCTAGGATGACGTTCTGGAAGACTAATGGATGGAATTTTGAGTCAGGCCCTATGTTTAAAACATGGTCAACGATCGGCCCCCATTTGATATCCCCATTTCAGGAAAACGAAATAAGGATATTTTGTTTCGAACACGGTCAACAATTTTTTTTCATTGTCATTCCATCCTACAGTATTCCAAAATTTGGGTATCGTGATTCACAGATTCCACTCCCCTATGTTTGGATTAATTCCAATGCCCCTGGCATTGCCTTGCTCTTTCACAATAGCACATTGGTAGGACGGGACGTCGATTGTTCTGAGGTCCTCATCCTCCAATCGGTTCTCCCCCTTTTCTTCTTGGAAATCTGAATCTGTTTTTCAAAACCCTGTATTCCCAAAACATTGTTTCCAAACTTACATTTGGATGGAATAATAAGGTTTTTATCCCTTGTTTCTCACATCGGGCTCGACCCATAGGAGCTTAGGGATTGATCGCTGGATGCTCCATGAATATGATGAGAATGTAATAAACCAATTCAAATTATAGAATTCATGCATGTATCCAGCATAAAATGATCATTGTAATAAATTATGTTTTATGGTATTCAAGAATTATAAAACCCGAGGTTCGATCCCTCCCATGGGTGGGTTGACCCCATTAAAATAAAGTTGTAGCTCCACCACCCTCTAGTTTGTGGTGTCCAGGATTTTCTGCCACCTGTTCAGCCCCCGCTCCTCCTTGGAAGTTATAGGGTGCAGTTAATCAGCCACAATCCAAGCTTTCTCTAGGTGGTTTTGGATCACAATCATTTCTTGAAAGGTTTTCTTCATGCGCACCTCAACCTCTTCCATCTGGGACGTCAATCGCAATATTAAATCAGATGGCACATTGAGGGAGGCTGAGTGCTCATCTTCCCAGACTTGTAGCTGCTAAACCTCATTTTCTGCCTCCTAGAGCCTCTTGATGTTCAATGCTTTCCTCCGCTGCCAGCCCATAACAAGGCCACATTCGTACTCCCAGATCTTCTCTTCCGTGATATTTCAAATGATCTTGTGGGGATGCTGGGCATCCACTCCCTAAGTGCACAGTTCAAACCATCACGAACGACGTCTCTCCATCTGATCTGTCCATTATTCATGTGGGTGTTTTCATTGAAATGCTTGATCAACATCCATTGTCGGCGACAAAATATCTGTTTATCCTCTTCATAATAAGTCTTCTCGTCCCAATATATGGGGTTTGTAGGCTCATATGTGGGAAACACCCTCAAGAACTCGCCAAAAGGGTTCGCATCTGGTGTTTGATTGGGTATGGTAGGACCCAAGCATTTCGATCGATATTCATCATCGGATCCCACCTCAATTATCTTAGGCTCGGCCCTGCTAACGGTCTTACCAGTGATAGGGATCACCGCTGCTCGGTTGGTCTGGATATCTTCCACCACAAACACCAGTATTCTCCTAGGAAAAGTGCTTTCTAGAATATCAATCAACCTCGTTAAGGAATACCATGCCATTTGAAGGACTGTGCATATCAAAAGGGCATAGATGACGTTAGCCTAGTCAATGAGTGACAGTCATGAATTGTGTGAAAGAGACTTATAGAGATCGAATTCTCGGTCTTGTTCTTGGCTTATTGATGCGGGGACCCCATGCATGGACCTACATATATTGTCATAACGTCCAAAAACTCTATAGAAGTCACCTCGGGTATCTTGGCCCCACTGGATGCAGTGATCTTAATTGCAGCGACCATGGATCTCGAAGGCCCGTCATCTACATCGACTGAGGGATGAGAAAGATTTCCATGTACGAGGTCCTCCTGTACATTTCTTATGATTAGTAAGGAGTCCAAAATTACTTGGAAGCAAACCCTCAGGAAGGGTCTTGGGATTTTACCTCAATGGCCCCTAAAAATTATTTATGATCTGGGTCATGATCACCAACTTCACCCTCCTCCAGTGGGATCCCTCTACTGGCCTCCTCCACCTAGGAGGACTTGTCTGATTCTTTCGGCAGAGGGAAGAACTCTTCAAATTCAACTGCTGACAAATGTGGAGGCGTCATTTGATCTAAAACCACCTTTACCTGATCAATCATTGGATGCAAGGAACCTCAAGAGTGCAAAAATTCTTCGATATCTTCTTGGTATTGCACCACCTCTTCTTGGGATACCACAAAATAGGCCCTGATAGGGCTTATCCCTGGAAAATCCATACCATGATGGTTCGGGTGTTTCCACATCTCGAACATTCCTAGGAATTTCCTTTTGACTTCCTAGATGTACCAGGCCTCTATGAAGACAATATTCCCTACAATATATATGTGGCACAACCTCTTCCCCAGATACTGAGTGGATGTTCTTTAGAATCCCCTCGGTGGCCTTCCCTCTGGATAAATCTATTCTTCTTGGATGGTCGGGTCAGTTGCCACTGTTGGTTCAACTGCCGCTGCTTCCCCCTCAACCAGTATAGTTCTCGCCTCCCCAGTAGCCTCACCACCGCATGATGTCCTTACCGTCTTCTGACTCAATCCCCGAGGATCGGTAGGCACACGATCTCCAGCCTGAATAGTTTCCTTCTTCATCATCTCCCCCAGGTAGGCCACCTCACATAATTTGGAATAATCATTCCCCAACCCGAAGATGGCGGTGGGTGGAGGAAGCTCATTCCGCGTCTTCTATTTTTCTCATGTGAACAGTAGCCACAGCTTCCTCATCACACACTGATGCTTCTCATTGTGCACCCCTAAATAGACATGTGGGGTCAGTCGCTGCATACACTAAACTATCATGGAAAATCAGTGAAGGTTGTACGGCTCGCAAATATTAATAAGACCCACTCTTACTCAAAAGTCTCCCTCTAAAAGGTCAAGGTGATTGGACCGATTCCCTTCTGTTCCTTGGCCATCATCTTTGATTGTACCTATTGGCAGCAGGAAAGGATGAATGTTCAACTACTCCACCTTCTAGACCTGGTTCAGTACTGACGGCATGGTCATCTTGGCCGGAATGCCCCATATGGTGTTCATGATGGATGGGAGGAAGTTTGATCTCAGAGGGGAGATGGGTTTCAGATATTCATAGACCCCCATGACATGCCCTTATATCCACCCAAACAAGAGGAGGAATGGCCCGCATATCCTCTTTGGCCTCTTCCCCTCGCTGATATGCCACAATATGAAGTAAAGATTAGCATGCATCAGGATTCAGAGTATCACCAACACTCCTGTCTCCAGCATGTACCCCTTGATAAATGTTCTTGGTCACACACCCATCTTCATATCCCCCACTAATAGGATCCAACAGCAGATGAGAGCTGCGATGAATACTGCCAGCCTGTCTACCAGTTGCTACTCGGTGCTAACACTGAATCCTTAGGTTTTTCACTGGTTGTCCTCCAAGAGCCACTAGTATGAGTTATCCATGCTCCATTGATCCCCCTTTGGAAAAGTTCAAGGCCTCACCGGAAACTGCCTATCTGTCGGGATGTTCATGAACTGCTTGAACCACTGTTTGAAGTTGGTGTCTCTCACTGCTTCTTTGTCCTCTCCCAGCACCATCTCCATCAACGCCATCTCCAGCGGCGACATTTGCTCCAGATCCACCCATGCACCCATAATGTGGAGGAATTCATCATACACCGCCCACATAATCGGGACCCCGGAGATCTGATGTACATCCCATAAACTCATTCCAACCTCCGCGTGGTGTATGTGGAAGGTATTAGTCCGTGATTACCACCTGCTCAAAAACTCTAGAATCAGCTAATTCAATAGGTATATATGAAATTTGGAGGCCCAAGCCACCTCATACAGGCCCACACTCCTTAGCTCCACCCCAAACTCTTCACATGAGGAACCTACCCATTAGGTCTACGTTTAGTCATCTGTGAGGTTTCCACCATAGCGTAGATCCCACTCATCAGACCATACCTTTCTTGGGTAACACAGGGATGCCTTCAAGGTCGTCTAGTATAGAGGGGGGGATTTCTCCAGTTATAATTCCTTCTCATCAAAATTTTTCAGATGTTTGTATCGACAATTTGTAATAACAAGCATGTATTCCCGCTGAGCATGGCCGTCACCATCCCTAAACCATTGGCGTTGGAACGATGTGATCCTGAACTAGTAAGCTATCTCATCCCTACTTGCTTCAGGGTTAAAGGCGTCACCCTTGAGCCCAAATCCCTACATAGGCATCCACTTACACAACAGATAAATCCTTTGGCATTCCTACAGTAGATTCACCAATGAATCATGATCAGAGTGGCTCCGTAACAACTCTCCTAGACCCAATCTATTCCCCATATTCTCCTTTCGGGCAGTGCCTACAAGGACCCGCCTGGAACCCTCTTAGCGAGCTATTATATTTTTAATATTTGAACACATATCCAAAATCCCATATGCGGAGCTCATTCGCAAATACCGTTCGCAGAGCTCGATCCCAGAAATAGAATTTTAAAGACCTGCACTGACCATTAAATGAAAGCCGTAGAGTGACCTATTGCAGAGTCAAAGACACATTACACGCCACAAAGAAAAAGGCCTGATTCATGGATAGCAATTGCAGAGTACGTAGATCTTCGTGAATTGAGAGTGCTAAAAGCCAAAAAGACAGTGAATAGAATGGAAAAATTAAAGTACATCTCCCCTATTTATAGGCGAAGACCTCTAGTGCTTCATGGCATGTCTAATCGCGGAGAGCATCACAACATTCTTGGCCTGCCCATCGCCTCTCCACATAGCGAGCCTCCTTCATGAGTCAGCTTTTCGATTGGCCGAGCGATTTTGGTGATTGACCCTATGAATTGTACCCTCGATTTCTCCTCGACTCCAAGTCTGATTGGGAGCATTTATTAGTGCCAAAATTTGGGACGAACAAGAACAAACAGAAATCATTATGGGATATCTCGCGCATCATATTTTTAGAGCCTTGTTGCACCCCGACAGGCACCAATCTTCTCCTCCACAAACCCTCCATGGAGCAAGGATGAGGGAGGCTCCAGGAACCCATTTGAAATTCGTGAACCCACCGTAGAGATAAGTGACGGGGGGCTCCACAAACCCCCTTTGACATTTGCGAAGCCTCGGGGTAGAAAGGAGGCAGGAAGAATTGCAGCGACAAAAAAATGCCATGTGGCTTCATTCTGAGTGAGCTCTGCTTCATGGTTCCTCTTACCTATAAATATCGGGCTCCCCTCAAGCCCAATTGATGAATCATTTGACCTTTCTTCTTCTTATATCCCAAATCGTGAAGCAATATCTGTTATGCGAACCATGAGCACTTCATGGAACTTTTGCATCGCGAAGTGCCTCCCCCTTTTCATGAATTCAACACCACTTCATGGAGGGATTCCATTCCCAGAGCCCACGAGCCTTCATGATATAAGAGGATCTCAAATGGTACTTAGGTCTTTGCAGTGCATTAATGCTTCGCAAAGTACACTTTATGCAATGTAACATGAATGCTAAGGAAGGGTCACTATGCTGAGCACGATAGGTTTCTTCGAAATATTATGATTCCTGGGGCACCCTTTCTTCGCAAGTCATTTCTCGGTGAATGACATTCCCCTTCGCAAAGAACCTTCAAAATGCACATGTGCCCTATGCTTAGGCTATGCCACCTCACATCACAAAGCACACCCCTTCGCGAAGCCCCTCAAATTCATGGAGCACCAGAGCTTCACAAGGCTTCAACCAATGAACCCCTTTGGTCCGCAACACTTTTTTTCATGAGACCTTCTAGGTTTGTACGAAGTAACTTCAAAGTACTTTTGGAGGTTCTTCCCATTGTGTTTATTCGCCTTATGCTTCTTTGCAAAGGCACGTTAACAACTACTACTTCTTTGCATAGCCACGTTAACGTGGACCCATCAAGGGATCACACCATAACACCCCCCACCACGGCATTACTGACACATTCCCTCCTCCAAAGGGGAGGTGGAATTTTATATGTATGTCCAATGGGGTGAGGAGTGCACCCACCTCGTTCGAGATGCATGTCGTTAATCTACCAAGCACCATCATCCTCAGCACATGATGTTAAACTGCGACCTCGCCCCATGTGTAGTATGTGAGGTTCCCCCAACATGGACATTCTCTATGCCCACTGTTCACTACGGAAGTGAAATCATTCCTCACATGAAATGCGATCCTCTTTATTAGAGTGTAGTTTGTACGCGGTGATAGGAAAACCACCTTGGTGTAAGCCCCTATCATTTCTTTCAGGTGGTATTACCCATGATCTTCCTTTCATACTCGGCGCCAAGGACCAAAGAGTGGTTGGGGGTGGGGATGGGCAACAGATCCCTCCTCTCTTGAGGGCCGAATCCATCTCCCTCTTGGATTTTTTTCCGATGGGCCTCCAACCTAGAGTATGTCCTAATCTCAAACTACCTGGGCTGTTAACCGTGAGTGTGTCCTTGTTTCCTCTTTGGTCTATTAATCGTGTGTAAGCACCTGTTTCCTTTTTGGGCATCTAACCATGTGTACACGTCACTCCACTCCCCACGGACGCACCTTTCATGACGTGATCGTCAGGTCTTCGGTGTCCCATGATTCTCAAACCGAGCATGACTCACACAGTCATTGGGTACGCATCGACCATGACATCCTCCCTGGGCAGCCTAGATATTAAGAACCTAACACCATCTCGAACTACGTGGACATTGATCCTTGCCAAGGCTAGGTACGCAAGAAGCCACCCTGAGGTCCAAGCCCAACAACCATTGGTCCCAACCAAATTCAAGTCGGTTCACCAAAAAAACTATCACTATCTATGTGGACATTTATCCTTTCCAATGAAGGGTACGTAGGAAGCCTCCCTGAGGTTCAAGCCCATCAACCTTTGGTCCTGTCCCTCATCATGTCGGTGCTCCAAACCATCCCAAGTTACGTGGACATTGATCCTTTCCAAGGTAGGGTATATTGGAAGCCAACATGAGGTTCCAACCCACCGTCCATTGGTTCTGACCACATTGGTTCCCACTCCATCCCGAAATATGTGGACTTGGATCCTTTCTATGGTGTGGTATGTTGGAAGCCTCTCTGATGTTCAATCCCACCAATGATGGGTCCTGACCATCTTCACGTAGGTTCACCAAACACCCCATCCCGAACTATGTGGACTTTGATCCATATCCAGGCAGTGTACCTAGGTTTCCTCCCTAATGTTTATTCCCAACAACCATTATTCCCGACCATCTTAATGTCGGTTCACCAAAAAAACCATCCAGAAACTACATCGAATTTGATCATTGCCATGGTAGGGTACGTAGGAAGCCTCCATTCAGTTCAAGTCCATCTTCCATTGGCTCTGACCCCACTACCTGTCACATTCAACTCTATCTCAAATTACATGGACATTGATCCTTTACACGATAAGGTATGTAGGAAGCCACCCTGATGTTCATGCCCAAAAACCATTGGTCCTGACCATCAGTGCATCAGATCACCAAACACACCACCTTGAACAATGTGGACATTGATCCTTTCCAAGGAAAGGTACGTAGGAATCCTTCTTGATGATCAAGCCCAACAACCATTAGTCCCGACCATCTTCACATCAGTGCATCAAACCATCCTGAACTACATGGGATTTGATCCCTATCTCCAAGTGAGGGTATGCAGGAAGACTCCATTAGGCTCAAAACCATCAAACAGTATGTCGTTTGGACCCCATGCAGTGGTAAGCCATTGCGACCCCATCCAGCAGTAAGCCTTTGTTCCCCCATATAGTTGTAATCTATTGTGACCCCATCCAGCGGTTACCCATTGTGACCCCAACCCTGCAGTAAGCCATTGTCAACCCCCAGTTGATGGTAAGCCATTGACAGACGAACTACATGGGCTATGATTCCCTTCCATGGGGATACATAGGAGGCCTCCTAGAAGTTCAATCCCATCACTCATGTCTCATCCTAATCTCTCCCTCGATCCTATGTGTTTTGAGAAGGTCTTTCCCCAACCTGGTGGTTCTTATTTCCTCCAGATCCCATCTATGCGTCCATTCTCATGGGTCACCTCCTCAGGTGTCCCATCATCCCACCAAACAATATGGACTTTGATTCCCTTAAATGGGGATACGTAGGAAGTCTCTTCATGGATCAATCGCAACATCATCATCATCCTCACGATGGTTCCATCTCATTCTTTTTCCACATCATTCAACTCTCCATCATCAATCCTAATTATTACTCGGCCCACCACATCCAAGTGAGATCATACCAATTCACCAATTCACTACTCCTAGAAGTAACCCAATAACTAACCATGATTTATCCAGAATATCAGTTTTTCCTCTAGGGTTTCACCAACCTGATCCACTTTAGTCAATGTTCTAATCAGTCCGATTCGTCTCGGCTAGATGTTAAACATGTGTCATACCCAGTGTAAAACATGTGAAGGTGATAAAAACCTATGATACAGGCCTATGAAATATAATTTCTCACATTCAACGTGGGATGCCTTAGTATTCCACACCCTTGAGAAGCCCTATAATAAGAGGAAGAATCATAGACCCTCTAGTGTTCCAATATCCCAACCCACCAGTGTTGTCCAACGTGACTACTCCCCCGACCGAAGGTTGCTTCCCTGACCAGACCCCTTGGAATGTCCCAACAGAAGAAATATAATTAACCAACATCCATGATGACAAGACACTAGGAAGAGTTTCACAAACAATGTCTTTTTCTATAAGGGAGATCCAGACTAGGTGACGAGTCACAAGGAGGAATCCATAGAAGAAAAAACTAACATCCCATCATCGAAATTTGTTTAATGAGAAAACATTCCAGAATAAGTGATAGATGTTTCCCACCTTTAGAAAGCGGGGATGCAGGGAAACAAATATGCGTCTTCAATAGGTTGCAGCATGCGCTGCAGTTAAAGTTTCGGAAACACATGGTTTATTAAATTAAATAAATTTCTGATTGAAGAGATAAATGTGGTCATATTTTTATTAAAAATATTTTCATAATTATATTACGTATGAAATAGTGAATACATGGTAAAAATTCATGGATATATCAATAATAAACAAAGGATAAGGAAACTATTTTGTGTACTTGAGAGTTTGATCATAAGGTTTCATTAGTGGAAACTAATCATTAACAATCCTGATAAATGATGAGATGTTTTCTTGAAAATCATACCATATGGTAACATGGGATCATAGAAACTATATATGTAAATGAAATTTCACGAAGCATAAAATATCATTACATGAATTATATTCATGATATATTATGTAATAAGGATGTATATACACCTTGAAAATGATTTCTGGTGTATAACAAAACATGAGTCTCAAAGAAGGAAAATTGAGACAAAACTATCATACCGATTTGTAATCATTGGAAACCTAAACCATGTGACCAAATAGTAATAAAATGTATATGTAAATAGACATAATTTTAATTATAAGATTCATATAATAATTAATGGGTAGTACATACACCACAATATAGAATTGAGGGGTGAATAAGGCATGTATCTCACAGAAATAAATATGGGATGAAATTTCCTTACCTTGTGTCTTGAATCTCGTCTAACTCACAAACAATTCATGTATAATAAATATATTTTTATTAATAACCTATAATAAAACTGTATTATTTTTTCTAATACCATATATTGTAATATTATGACATTATACTTCCCTATGGTTAGCAATTTCGTGTAAAGGTCTCACTTCTGGTAATATCTTCCTTGTTCTTCACATGTGCATTAATTTATTATAACATTGTTCATTAAAATTATATCATGAATTCATGATTTTAAAATATGATAAACATATAATTAATTTTTTATATAAGAGTATTATATTAATATATATAATATCTAAATGTGAAATGGAATACACAGTTTTTGGAGATGGTTGGTCATACATATGCTTGAATGCTATTCCTATTTTAATATCATATATAAAGAATTAAAGAAATTAAATATATGAATATATTTATATAAAATCATTAAATTATAATTTTTATGTCATATATTTCAAATAAAATCACAAAATACATCCTTAACACATTCCATGTAGTGTGTGAACGAATCCAATCACTTTGAGGGGGAGGTAGTCCACACATCCTCAAACAAAATAATCATATTTAATCCATCAGAAAAGTATAAATATATCTGTTATTATCTTAATAAATAAGACTAAAGAAATAATAAATATAATATATGACATATATAGATATAGTCTCGAATATAATGTCCACTATGAGTGGTTGTAATGGAAAAATTAACACTCATCGTTTCATTAGGCGGTAGCTCACCATACATGTAAATAATATGTTTTTTACACATTAGAGTGAATTATGTGTATGTTTAGGTAAAAACTATATCATAAAAACATACTAATATATTTATTTTATTGTTTATGTTATAAAATCATGGAATATGAGTAGTTGAGGGGGTGCAGAATTGAAATAACATAAACGGACATGAGGAAGAATGCTACCTCTTATTCAGGTAACTCATTTTTGTTTGCACCAAAGGGATTACATTGATTGATTTCATACCTAATTTAGGCATCAACATGGAAATGGTAGTATATTTGTAAGGGTATTGGTCATGTAATGGCCATACTTAAGTGGTTTCAGAGGTGTGAGGATGTGTGAGAGGTGGCTTCCTTTTATTGGGGAGGAAAAAGGCTCAGTTGGTATTCTTTAAAAACAACTCAGATGTGCCCATGTGTTTACCTAAATAATTCATCCAAAAACACCGCATATCATTAATTGATTTTTATGGCTTATTAATCACTATAAATTGGGTATTGGACAAGTGTATTGGTTATTTAGCACCTTGTATTTAAGGTTTATTCCCTTATTAATCATAATTTTATTTTATTCCCTGAAATTAATTAAATTACATGAACTGATATTTTTGTTCAAAAAATATTTTTAACATATTAAAACTTATAAATTATTCATATATAAAATATTTACACCATTTTTCAAAATTCAAATAACAAAAGTTTTAGAAATTAATTTAAATTTCATCCCACTGACGGGACGACACTGGGGTTTTAAAAGTAAAAACATTCTGAAGTTTTCTTTGTTTATAAAATCAATTACAAAGTGACATTGACTAAAATGACACATGTTGGATTAAATGATAAAAAATTTATCAAAATAAACATTAGAACAAATTTAAAATTTAATTTATCCAAATAAATAAATTAGATGAAAATTACTTTTGAACTAAATTCTAGTATTATATAAATATTCATTAATTATGATACATTACTTAAATAAATAAAAACCATCCTATACTAATTTCAATGTATTTAATTCAATTATTAATTTTTTTTGAAATGTATAATCCATAAAATTTCACAAAATTATATTCAAAATAGGGTCTCCATTAAATGTTGGTGAAAATGCCTTTATAAAAAATAATATATTTGACCCATAAGATTTGGGTTTCTTTAATATTAAGCCTATTATATATATTATATTAATTTAAGAAATATTTTAATGAATAATATATATATATATCACATTAATTTCACACAATAAGTGAAATTACTTTATTTTATTATTTTAAAATGAATTTCTTAATATAATAATATTTTCCATTATATTCAATTGGTTATTTTATTTATTTGAAATTAATTATAAATTTTTTTTAAAATTTTATGTTTGTGTATACCATCTATTTTAATAACATACTTTTAATTTTTTATATAAAATAATATAATGGATTGGTTATATTAAATAGTATATCATTATTCATTTAAACTCGGTCTTTGGTGTTTCACAAGCCATTAAGGAATGAAATTGTTGCATGTAACTCCGTACAACCATAGTGTGCCATGTGAGAAAGAAAAAAATTATGTTTTAGTTCGTGAAATATTAAACTGGTTTTTCATATAATACATTTTAAAAACATTGATTTAATATAAAATAAACTATTTTCTCTGTGTCATTAGATCGAAAAATTATAAAAATATAAAATTAATTTAAAAAAATATCTAAAAAAATCTCGATGTTTTACATATCAGTCATTGACAGAATTTTATACATGGATGTACAAGAATTCCCAAATATGGATCCATTATGGAATCTAGTTTTTCTTTAAAAAAATATGTCTTGTAATCTATATAAACCCAGAAAGAATCACAATGAAAATTTTCAATCAAATGTGTTTAGTAATCATTTAATGATTAACTTTATCATAGAACTACTCCAAATATGAGAACCTAAAATTATTATTTAATGGATTAACATTCACAATTCAACTTTTTTTAGTTTTCATATCCCTTGGACACCAATTTGTCATTATGTAACTGTTATATTTCATTTTGGGTCCACAAATCAATACCATAACAATTGTGTGCCACATTTACAAAGCCTATACTATCACTGGGATCCTAATTCAAATTTTAATTACATTTTCCATTATACATGGGTTATCATGAAATATAGGTCCATGGAAAATGACCCTAATCTATGTAAACACCCCCATTATATATTTCATATATTCATTGATTACTCCATTCACATTGGTTTTTTATTATCTATTGATTTATCTGTTTTCTCACCAATAAATATTTTTTTTACAATGTTGTGTGATCATCGAATCTAACCCACATTATTCAACATTATAATACATTCAACTATTAAGGAAAGAGACTTAAAACATGTCTGGTTCAAAACCTAAAAAATAAATCCCGATAACTACTCTTGAATCCACTTACTATGATCTACCCTTTTAGATCATTGGAAAAAATTAGATCACAAATTAAAAAGGAACGAAAAGATTGTGTACCAATTTATGGCCTTAGAAAATGATAATAAGTTCTAAATGGACCAACTAGTCTAAGAAAAATTAGACAAATTCCATCTCAAATATTTTCTCTCTAATAATGTACTCGATACGAAACAATCTAATTTTAGGGAAATGAATCAACCCAATAATTTCCTATCGTTCATGAACTCATTTCATTTCTCATGTTATGTAATCCCCAAAAATAATCCATGTTTATCATTAATTCAAGTCATTGAATCCAAGGGTATCTTTTGTTTGGTTATGTAAACATTCCCTAATAGGTATCTTCATATGTATCCCATATTTTGAGTGCCAAATACAAACCTTTATATTTTATGGATAAGGTCCCTTAATCTCTGTATTACCAAGAACCATTTTACTGAAATCCATCCTTAAAACATCATGTAATGGGTTGTCATTCACTATGGACAGACACTGTGAACTAAGAGATCTAAAATGCATAATTTAAATGCCTATTCTAATGGGTGATTTCTCCCAATAATAATAAAATATCAAAATAAATTATTTGGGTGAAATGACTTCACTAGAAATACTTCCAATGACTTTTAGATAGTGTCTCTAAACCTATTCTTATAATTCTTTCAAAAAATATATTTATTTAGTTAATCTATGTTATGCTACAAAAGAACAAAAATACTAAGTAGAAATAAAAACATACATAATTAGGAACTGCATATGAAACCAAGAATAGTGGGTTGATCTTCCTCGAATTCATCACCAAAAGCCACCAAAATTCTCCATTAATACTGGCGGTAGAGAGGGGGATATCCTCCCATTCATCCCTCTAATGTTCCATTAACAAAAAATAAAGGGGGTCTAACACCCTTCCTCTCCTCTCTTTAAAAAATACCCCAATACGTGCTTCACTTCATGAATGGATATTTCACTCAGTGATCCACCCGGGAAGGTAACATGCCCTCTTCCCTCATTATTCATGTCATGAATCCCATAATTGTGAAATAAATTTCTTGAAACAAGTATCTTCTATAGCATGAGAACTTTGGATCCCCTCTAAGAAAATTTCAAACACCAGGGGAATCCACCAAATCTCAAACATATACAAAATTTTTATCATTATATGTTTAGTCTCTCAACCACTTATTTAGTTTAATTGTTATAAAAATTAAGAGAACAAACAAATTGAATTTTCAAATTCCTCAGAAATGTATGGACAAGAAAGTCCCATAGGAAATTTAATTTCTTTATTATAATTATTATTATACTAAAGAAACTATAGTATACATTTAACCCAATATCTAGATATATTTTTCAACCAACTCCCAAATAACTCATGTCACCCTACATTGGAATGTCAAAACTCAATTCAATTGAACAATTCCAAAAACCAAAGCATGATATTCACCAGAAGATATGCCACATTCTCTCTACCCATGACAACACCGAGACAATGCTCATCCATTCCAATATTTCATAAACTGACATTGTGTTTCCATTCGATTCAACCTATATATTATCTTTCTTCCCACTATAAGGCTTCACTATTGTGTTCAATTCCATGAAATGTTACTCCCCATTATAGGAATTTCAACCTAAAAAGGATTTTTTTTGTTCTCTACTGCGCCAACAAACTCATTTTTTATGATGATCCCAACAAGGTTAACTAATCAAAATGTCCATAATAATAATGTACACTTGATATATCTAATTTTTAAAACATTTCCAAATGATTATCAGTAACACTTTTGGATGCATACTCAAAATTTCACTTTCCCTAACTCATCATTTTATCTAATAAAGCCCACACATAGGGTCCATATCATTCCCCTAAAAATGGAACAGGTTACTTGGATTTCATAATACATTTTTTCCCACTAACACCAACACTATTATTCTCCACAATATGTTCCCAAAAAATCATGTCACTAATCAATAGTTCACCCACTTAATGATATGAAAAAACTTGTTCACCTCTAAAAAAGGTTTTGTATCATTAGTTCACCCCATGAACCATGAAAAAAACCATATTTTCATTCCTTGAAAATTCCTATGAAATATTATTCAACATATTAATTAAAGAATGAATCATTCATCACTCCATGAATAAACTTATGATTACTTCGAAGCCACCCAATCCTGACCCAAAAACACCGACAACTAATAGACAATTGATATGATATTAATTATTTTTTTTACCTATGGATCATCATATCAATGGATCTTAACTCACATTGGTACCCTAATGTCATCTAAAACATCTCAATGAACATTCTCCCTATATAAAAAATCCTTCTATACAAGGCTCAAATCCATGTGACTCATATAATATAACCCACCATTTTGGTGTCATTATCAATGCCCTCTAAACCAAAAACAAAAGAGTATTTACATATCCCATGATCCATCCATTATAGAATTAAAGGAATATGAACGGTAATATTGATCTTACCCATGAAAAATAACAGAATCACTAATCCAGAACAATTCCCCTCTATATGTATCACCTTAGACAACTCCTTAAACACTAACTGAAATGATTCTGAAAACCATTAGTCTGTTTCCCCTATCAAGACACAAATTTCCCCTTTTAAAAAATAACACCATGCCACCATAACAAACAATGTTATAGAATAAAAATGCTTTAACCATGAAATTATAATATAATATAATTAAAATGTAACAATCCATAACTAAAAAACATTTCCCACTTATCTAAACCTCAATCCACCATTTTGATGTGTTTCTTAGCACTTGACATCCACAATATCATCCCCGTGGTTCATCCATAACATGAACCATTTCCAATAGACTTGTACATGAATTTTTCACAAATTTACAACTCATTTGGGTGCCACACATTCACACACACACACTACACACTAACCCTCACACATCATGACTCTTCTAAATAAGATTCTTTGCAACAATCACCATCCACATTGAAAAGAATATAGATATGTTATGAAAACTCTCATTGGGTCTCATCCTCAACCCACTTTGGTATAAATTGAAATTAATGGTTGCAAAGTCCCATGAAACATTGTCACACCACCAAAAAAATTATCACATGTGTTATGTTCCATCTAACATCGAATCATGCGTCTAACCTACTAATAATTACCTACATTCATGTCAGACCTACCCAACATCCCATGTAATCCTTCATGATAAGATTTATTACTCGACTACCCAAATTTTGGGAGTCATTCAAAAAACATTATAATAAAACCATTATCACAGATTGTTACAATAATTTTCCTCTGATTAAGATCATTTCCATGAACCCAATCATCCATACACTTGAAACCCACAACAATACCACACATATGAAATTCCCTATGGAATTACTCACCATTATGGTTTGTTTAAGTAAAAATCAACCAAGAAGATATATGTGAGAAAATTATCTATATATATATATGGAAACATAAAATACTTAAACGACCTTCTGATGACATATAATGGTTCTGGGTTCTTTTAGAAAACCATGCATGTCCTCAGATTACCACAAAAGTGAACATGACATCATGGAGTCACCGCATACTCATAATGTTTTCAAAAAAACACAAAAATTGGTCTCTATAAATCTGTTAACAAAGAAAATATATAATGATCACCGAAGAACCTCCCATAAAAAGTTTCATTTAATACAATATGTTTTTATAAAATATTATTTATTTTGAATAAAATAAATTTCATAGGCAGTTTACGTTACAAATAACACCATGTTTTAACAAGCAGTGTTACAGTAATAATATTGTTATATATAAAATACCATTAATACTTATATACTAAATGTAGAGATATTAACAGTAATAAATAATCTGTTTTCATTATGTTTTATTTTTTATAATGAATTCATGTTGACAAAATATTACATAATTTGTTAGATAAATATTTATATGATTTAAAAATACTATTTTCTCAATAATTTTTCAATTTATTTTGGTGATAAATAATGAAGATAATTTTTGAAAATTATAAAAAAATATTTAGATTAAATAAATATATATTTTGAAATTATCATGAAAACAATATCTTATAATGAATTTTTGGTATTTTTTTATAAATATAAATGTTTTAGTGAATCGTGAAAAATATTCGGATTTATTAATAACTGGATTTTCATTTGAAGATTTTTTAATATTATTATTATTAAATGTGTCTAAAATTAAAATTAAATCAATTATATTTTCATTTATCTAATATATTTTATTATAATCATTAAAATCATTAATTTTTTTGAATAGTTTATAAACTTTTGACAAATATTTCCTTCAAGAACTATTTTGTTGTTGCATCTACAAGATTAATTTTCAATTAAATTATGAATCATCATTAATGGAATTATGGAATATGGATTCCATATTTGGAATAAGAATAATTTATATTAAATAATAGTGTTACATTATTTTTTTACTATAACGATTAGTAAAAACTGTAAAAATTATTTTCCATTGTTATGAATAAAATTGGTTGAAATGGGGGTTACAATAAACTTATAATGGTAAAAAATGACCCAAAACATGTAAAAAATAATTATAACAAAATAATTATAACTTATATATTATATTGAATATAATCATACATTTTTTAGCCTTGTTATGTTGTAGAAACATGGGTACACATTTCCCTTTTCAAACCATTATATGTGTGCCACCCTCCTTACTTATAAAGAGCAGCTTATTCTTCGCTCCATTTAACACATCGAAAACCGATTTATAATACAATTTAATACATAGATTAATTAATTAATTACATAATAATATTCTATAATCCTTATTTGGGTCAGAAATTCACCATAAAAATCATTTTGGTGAAAACCAAACGAACATACCTGAAGAAGAGGTTACCCCGCTAACCGAGCGTTTTATTGGGTTTATTCCTCCACCTCCATCGGTTTTATTAAGAATGTATGATATAATATTATAATTATCATAAATATAATGATATTTTTTTATGTTATTTTCATGACATGCATCCATACTTTCTTCAAACAAATGGGATACACGATCATCATTCATTTGTATAGCGGACTACAACCATTCTAACTTATGTTGGTAATTTTCAATCACAAAATTTCAATCCTTCATCTAATGATGGATAAAATTATTATATATTTTATATATTATATTATTATACTTATTTAAATATTATATCCTGTATACCTTCACACATTCTGTTCTTTGGGAATATGATAATGTCGCTCATGTGTACGACAGACAACCACCTCATAAAGTAATGCGATTCGTTCACGCATTACATAGAATTTCATAAAGATGATATTAATAATTATATGTTATATATATGAAATATAAATTATTCTATAATTTTTATATATTATTTTCTATTCATTATTTTAATCCATTGATAAAATGAAAGAGCGTTAATGCGTTTGTACGTCCTACCACTTATATGATTGGTGTATTTCATTATATATTTTCTATATATATATATTATGGAATACAATAAAAAATATAATATATATGATATTTATATTAATTTTAACAGTATTTATAATTTCGAGCCATGATTAATTTAAAAGGACCATAAATAACAAATCAATACATACATACTAAAAATGAAATTATTGCCTAAAACACGGCATTAACATGGAATTGTTAACAAAATGGTAAAAAAATGAAAATAAAAACATATATGGTGTGTTATATTTAATTATTTTGTGTTTAGATGTATAATAAATGTATATTTATTATTTTTTAGGTTTTAACATCTATGATGGAATTTGAGTCAAAATGTATGGAATTTTGGAACAATTTTCTTTCCTTGAGACTTTTGTGATGTTATGCACCAATCATTGTTTGTGAGATCTATATAAATAACCATTGAAATTTAATATAATTCATTTATTTATTATAATTATATTTTATGTTTCACTTAATGTTATTCCTTTTTGTATATTACAATTCATTGTTACCAATGTGGTAATGATTTTATTTTATAATCTCATTATTTATAGGGATTTCTTATTATAATGTTTTAGAAGATGAAAAATTTAGATATATATCTCACAAACCACATGAATTTTATAATTCTAAATGTATTTAATGATAATAATTGTTTTCAATTAATATACCTCTTTTTATATACTCAATATTTTAAAATAATATTTATATGAATAATTATCTTTATTTATCTCTTCATGTCAAAACTCATTTTAATACCAAAACCATGTTTAGAAAAATGAAAATTAATTTAAAGTTATAAAAATGGATTATTAAGGAATTTTTTACCCATTATTGAATTTTTCACAATTTTTTTGAAATAAATATTCATTTCTTTGTCAAAATGAGGATCATTTACCTTTTACCAAAAATGAAAAAGTAATCATTATTTTTATATGTATATAATGAATGAAAAATTATTGAATTCATGAATAGTATTTTCTTTATTGATTCCTTCATTATATTCAAATTTTTTATTGAATGTAAAGGATTTTGAAAGTTTTTAAAATAGAATATTTGAATTTGAGAATGATATTTTACTAAATTAATGTATTAAGATACAATTTGAAATCAATTTCAATCTATGACGAAAAATATTGATGATAGTTATAGCATACTAGGTATATAAACCAAGGATAAAATTATTATTCTTTCCATGAATGTTTTATTCTTTTTATGGAATGATGTTAATGAATCCCATTTCTCTTCCATGGTTTATAACATGAAAAATTGACTATAAAACCCACTTTTTAAAGGTTTTTTTCATGATGAAATGGTTATGAAAACTATATATTTTCCATCAGTAATGATATGATGAAATTTTAATAAAGATCAATTCATTTCATGGTAATGATATGTGGATTCCTTTATGCTCTTGTGGCACAAATATGATTTATTTTCATTATTTAATGGGTGGGTCCATTATGTCCCAATAATGTATTTTCTAAAGATTTATATCTCAAGTGATATCCAGGAATAATATAGGTAGTGAAATTGGGTTAGTAATGGCCAATGTCCACTATAATCATCTTGGGAGTGAACCATGACTACTATGATGATTTGGGGAGTGAACCCATACACCATTGAATCCTTGTTAGTGATCGTTTACTATTATGGAAATAATTTTATATGCTTATGTGTACACAGAAATTATATTTATCATGATAATATTACACTATCATGGTTAATGTTCTTTTATTTATTTACAATTCATTTCTTATGAACTACCAATATTTATATCATGAATCAATATTTCAAAAAATAATATGCAGGTTTAGGTTTTCATATTTTTTCTCATTATCTCATTCTATTATTGAAAATTTATGCATATGTATCTCCATAGTTTACAAACACTATGAATTTGAATATTCCCTTTCTTATGTTTCCTTTCCCTAGGTTATGATGATATATATTATGTATGATTTTATTAAAAATAGTTCTATTTTTTAATGACATAGTGGGGGTGATTTAGTTCACACAAGAACCATTTTTTTATGATTATATGTTTTTAAAGGATCTTTACCATTATGATCCTTATTTATGTGTCTTTATAATATAAAAAATTATATTCCAATAATATGTAATATTTATGAGTGATTATCCTGGATCACTATGGTTGGTATAAAAGGATATATTTATTTAATATTTTTAATATAGGATGAAAAAAATATTGACATACCTAATGAGATTTATATGGAAATTTATAAGGATGATTCTGAAAATAGGAAAATATCATAGAATTTGGGTAAAGGATAGAGTGATTCGTTTCCAAGAAATAAAATACCCTTTGAGATATTACAAGTTGATGTGGCTCTAGAAAATATCTACCAAGTGGTAATAAGGTTGAATAAGTAAAATTTAATAGCAGTCAGTGTTCAACGAGTGTATGACAATGGGCCTTAATTTAAATCTGGTTAAACAAGATTTTCATATATTCTTTTGAAACTCACACACTATTTATGAATCAATATTATTATTTAAAATATTTGAAGAATAATAATAAAAAGGTGTTATCCTAGTGTGACATAGATTATAAATAAGGTTTCATGATTTCTATATCCTATATGTTTTTTTCATGATTATTTTTTCTCCACTATGATTATTGTTTCTTACAATGTGTTTTTTTAAAAAAATAGCTAAAATCTGAAAGAAACATTTTATTTATGTGTTCATTATAAAATTTAGTGATTTTCCATTTGTGTAGAAAAATATTGTTGGAGAAAGGATGAAAAATCTCATTTCCACAGTCACACAACATTCTAAATCCATGAATCATTCTTACCATCCAAAGGATAAAATGATAGAACAATCTTCTGTTGAGTAATTCATGATGAAATGTAAACCTTCCTATAGTAGACCCACTAAAATTATAGTTTTTAAAAAATAAATAAATACCATTGAAAATATATTTTCCATTCTCTAGTGTTCAGAACCAAAAAATCTAATTTTTATTATCAATAATTTAGAATGAGAATCAGTTCTAGGGCCGACTCTCATCAAGAATAAATGGGGATATTATGAAATTTAATTCTTTTATTTGAATGATTCCAAGAACTTATATTTCTATAATTACATTCCTTATATTATAATAATGATTAGGGAGAAGGATTTTTCTAAGAGAAATCAAAAGGATGATTACTTTGTTGGTACCTATAAGGAAAATTTTATATTTATTTTTATGTGAACATCTTATTTTATCATATAACTGAAATGTATGGTTGATTGATTAATCAGCTTCATAAAACAAATTGTCATACATTTGTTATCCATAACATATATTAATATCTATGAAGATACTATTTTAATTTCTATCATGGTGGAAATGGGGGGTTGGAGTGATGTATCAATACCATTGTCTTGATAAGAAGTGAATAATGGAAATCAATGAAAAAACTAAAAACCATGTAGAAAAATTGTTAGACATTATTTATTATCAAATTGTGTGAATAAATAGAGTTTAGATTTACTTAGGGGTACTAATAAATTTATTATGTTTATAAGGTAATGTTATCAGAAAATAGAATTCTTAAGTGAGAGGGAATGTTAGTTAATGATAAATATAGACTGAAATATATATAGAATACACCACCCATATTGAAATGTTTTAAAAAACATGGAGTATTTTTATTTTGTTAACCAGTTCGAAAATTTGATGGTTAATAATGATGATTTATTTTAGAAAACTTCCTATGATGGGAGATAAAGTGAAATATCATTTTATTAAAGTTTCTATTATGGGTAGTGATAACTATGTGCTTATAACAAGACATTCCTTAAACAATATAACTATTAATGACTGACAGTACTTTGTATCATCCCATTCATTCACATTATATGAATTTAATTTGGGTATCAAGATTCCACTCCACATTCTAGAATATAACTTAGTAGTGAACACAAAAAATTTTATGATGATCTCATCTAAACTATATGGTTTTAATCCAATTGATCTTTGTATGAATGTGATTATGGTAAATAATTAAATTCTGACACTGGTTGAATTTGATGTTATCATATCCATGGATTGTATTTATCAATATAAAGTGCACATAATTTGTTGAGTATGTTATGTAACATTTTATATAACAAACCAACCAATGATCATATATCAAGGGGACAATAAATATGACATTCTGATGTAAATTTCATCATTTTTGTCTGTTTTAATACCTATTTAAGAGTGGTGTTTATCTCATCTAGCTGGGGAGAAACGCAACATCATTGATACACCTACTATTTGGGATTTTTTTTGATTTTGTTCATGAAAGGTTACCTATCCTTCAATGAAAATTTGAATATTAGTTCCAAGTTATACGCATACCTGGTTCCACACTAATTTCAATAAATCCCTATAGAATTGGACATATTGGGATTAAGAGACTGAAAATAAAACTCCGCAAGAATCATAAAAGGTGATTCAATAATTTAATTGTGTCACTATGGGGTGAACCAATTATTTTTATTAAAAATTAATGTCCATCATAGTGAATCTATATTGATTATTAGAAGATCAAAAGAATCATAACCCAGAATAGGTATTTAATACCCTATACGGATAACCATTTTGATTGACTCTGTCAAGCTCAATACCTTCCCATGGTTGAAATATATATTTTTAAATCATTAATTAGGTTTATGAAGGAAGAAATTCCCAATATATAATTTTTACAAGGTATCAAAAATACTAATATATATTGATCACATTCGTTCATACTATCATTATTGATTTAACTAATAGAGTTTTTAGTGATTACCTTCATTAGTATTTGGTACTATTTATATGTGATGTTCTTATCTATTCAATGATAAAGTAAGAGAAATAAGTTAACTTCAATATTATACAAATGACCCTAGGGAAATTGATAATAAATGTAAAATATAAGAAATGTGTATTTTGGATACAAAATGATTCATTTTTGGGTCATTTTAATCTCAAGATAAGGTATATTGGAGGATTCATTAATGACTGAGGCTATTAAATGTTTTTCCAAACCAACCATGGTGATATTTTTCTTTAGTTCTCATAGTTTAGGTCGATATTATTGATGGTGTGTGGAACAATTCCCATTACTATCTAATCGACTATCAATGTTAACTTAAAAGGGATGGAAGGTCCTCTAGTTATCTGAATGTGGAAATAATTTATTGGAAATTAATAGAATATTAGTAATCCCAAATGTAATTACATTATCCTATAGTATATAAGGTTTTATAATATATAGTGATGAATCCATGAAGGTATTTGTATATATTCTTATCAATTATGACATGGTTATGGATTATTCCTCATGATAATTGAAGGTTACTAATAAAAATTACATAACCCATGATTTGATGTTAGTAATTGAATTTTTTTTATTAATGATATGAATGCATTAACATTATGGAGAAAATAGTGACATATATACTAATTTTATATATTTAATGTATATATTCACATAGAAGGTTTTGAATATATTCTATAGAATATAGGTGGTACTGATTAAGAATCATGAATCCTCAATTGATTACCACCCTAGACAGCGAACAAGGTGGTTGATGATTTGATTATATCCTTGGTAATGTTAAAAATTATTATTATTTAAAATAAATTCGACGTATATATCTAGAAAAAATGTAGAGGGGACAAATATTATATTTCTCAATTGAATTTCCTACCATCAATCCAATTAATGATAAAAGATTCATAGAGGAAAGATATAGAGTTGCAAAATAAATTTATAAATGTTGTTGAGATTATCCTTTATCATGATGATATGTTGTGGTTCAAGAATAGTGTAAATCATCCGTCAATAACATATTTGATGAAAAATTTGTTAGAGGATGCTTATAGTTCTTCATTCACTATTAATATGAAAAGTATGAATATGTATAGAGATTTGATATATAATTTTTTGTGGTGTAGAATAATGATAAATATTTAAGAGTTTGTATCTTGGTAATTGTATTTTTAGTAATATAGTAATAAGATAAAAATTTGTAAGGGGATGTCACATACATTACCTATACCGAAAAATGAAATTGAAAAGCAACGTTATTGATTTTTTTCTTCGGACACCCCAAAACACCTAATGTGATTAATGTTATATGGGTTGTAGTTTATTTCCATACATAATAAATATACATCATCGCTATAAAATAATTTTTATATCTTCATAATCATTAAAAAATATACATAAATTAAGTGGTAAGGTTTCCTAGAGTGCCACATTCAATTATATCATATTATGATCAAAGGGTTACATCTATGCTATAGAAAATTCATTAGTATACTCTTGAAACGATATAATGTGTATGAATTTCATATTATCACCAAAATGATGTCAATTCAGAGATAAGAGTAAAAACTCTATATGATATTATGAGATAGTTTTATATGGTTCGAAAAGGTTGTTAGGAACAACAGATTCTATTAGTTGATTTTTAAAACAACATTTTCTGTTACTAGACAATTAAGATTCATCCCCAAGAAGGCCTCTATAGGAATAAGTATTTATATCCAGAAATCTATAATGGATATGGATAAATAAATCTATTGGATACTTATATAGAAGATGAAATGTTATATAAGTTTAGATACATTCATCAATACATCAAAGCGACTCCGTGTTGGAGGAAAATATATGTTGAAAATTACTATTGTGATGTTCAATTTGTTTATAAGAATTTATCCATTAAATAAGGTAATTAAATTAGGAAATAAAGAAAAAATAAAACCTAGGTATATCAACCACTTTTAAATTATTGATCATATTGGGATGGTAGGATATCAGTTGGTGATTCTACCAAACCTCTCTCATGTTTATGATGTGCTCCAGGAATCTCTTCTGAGAAAGTACATACCTGATTCCTCAAAAGTACTGAACTAATATTTTTGAACATTGGAGGATGATATTTATTATTATCCATAGTTATGAGAGATTACGTACAACATGGGAAATGTTATATGACACAAGACTACTCCCTCATTCAATGTTTTGTAGAAAAAAACATTTCTGATGAATTTATGTATGAAAAAGAGGAAATGATAATAAAGACTTATCCTCATTTAGTAGTATCATAGTGCTATTTTTTGAAAGTGAAATATTATTTAATGATGTTAAAATGTAACACCCATATTTTTTACAAAAAATTTATTATTATGAAAAAAATAAATTTCATTAAAATTTTGTTTTACATACATCACCATGTTTTAACAAAATGTGAAATGTTATTAATATTATTATTTAAACATGGCTATTATATACGTGAAATTTAGAAAAGTAATATCAATATTATTAAATAAATTTTAAATATTATTTACAATTTTTTTATAGAGAGAAATCATATTGATTTAGTAAGATCTCATTTTTTTAGAAAAGTCTTTATATGTTTTAGAAATAGCATTCTCTCCAGAAAAATGTTTTTTTCATTATCCCTTTAATAGTTATAAAATTAATTTTTTAAAAAAATTTAAATATTATATTGATAAATAAACCCAATATATTTAAATCATATTATTATATATTTCTTAGGGTTAATTATTTTTATTTTTATAAAAAGATGATTTTTTCCTTGAATGGCGAAAAATACTAATTTTTATTGAAAACTGCATTCCTTATAAGAATTTAAAATTTAATTTTTTGTTTAAAAATGTATTTAATTGTAATTTTACAATAATTTTATATCAATTAAATCAATTTACACCATTGTATTTATTTTCATACTCAATTTTGATATAAAAACCTTTTTAACATTTGATCATTTTCTCTTTGAAAGCTCGCTTTCTCTTCGAGTTTGTGGGACTAATTTTAAAATAAATATTCACCAGTTATGAAAATTCTATTTAAAATAATTGACTTCATATTTAAAAATAATTATAATTTAAACTATCTTGAAATTTAAAATTAATTTTATGACATAACTAATTGAAAAAGGAGTTAATATTATTTACCATAATTTATGTAAAAATTCATTCACTATTGTTTAAACTAAAAAGATAATGAATAGACATGAAGAAAAATTCAAAATCCATTATGAACATAATTGGACCATATCACATATTGGGGTGATAATAGACCAATTTATATCTTTTTTGAATGATAAAAACATGGTTAAAACGTTTTCTTTTCTAAAAATTCATGTGTTCCACTCACCTCTCATATAGAAGGACACCCCTTCTTTACTCCACTTAAAAATTATACAACTATTTGGTTTGGAAAATAAATTCCCCTATTAAATTTTTTAATAACCTCCTACAATATTATAATCCTTAAATTGGTTATAAATCCATCTTAATAATCCTTTTTTTCAATCTCAATAACTTTGTCTCAACAAGAGGTATTACCTCTAACCAAGAATTTTATTTTATTTCTCCATCGAACAACTTAATTTAATACTCTTTCAAATTAATGTATGATGAGTATATACATCCCATTTGATATTAATATCATTAATTTATTTATTCTTGTGATATTTTGATTATAAATAAATTTTATTTTATCCGGGGGATTACAATTCAATATTACCAAAGTGGTAGATATTTTATTTTATAATCTCATAGTTAATCCAAATTATTTATTTTTTCATTTTTTATAATGAAATATTATGAAATTTATATCAATAAACTAATTAATTTTATTATCCTATGTTTGGATCATGATAATTGATGTTTCCAATCATATTTCACTTTTTATATACTCAGGTTTTAAAAATATTGGATCTAATAAAAATCATATTTCTTTCTCAAAACAAAATTTTCTTCAAAAACATTATTTTAAAAACAATCCAAAAATAATAATATGAATAAAAAAATGATTTATTGTGTATTTTTATATATATTTTTGACCTTTTTACAAAATTTTATGGAATAAATATTCTTATTGTTTAAAAAACGAGCCCAATTTTAATTAAAAATATAAAAGGAATATTAATTTTAATTTGTATGATATGAATGAAAATTTCCCAACCCAATGACCATTATTTTAATTGATGAATCATTTATAATATTCCATGTTTATTTCAATAAATATGATTTTGAAAATTTATTTTTATTTAAAAATATTTTTTACTGTTGAACTGAAAATCTTGTCAGGAAATGTTTAAAAAGATTGATCAAAAAAATTTACATATAAGATTTAATATGTTGATATTAACTATGTCTTACTAGGGATATGATCCTGGGATAAAATTCATATTATTTATTTGACTATTTTATATTTATGATGAAATGTTATTTATGAAAACTATTTTTATTCCCTGAGTTATAACATGATAAAATGATTATGAACCACCATTATTTTCATGGATTATTCTATAATTAAATGATGAAATGATTATGAAACTTATCTATTTTCCATGAGTTAAGATATTATGAAACATTTTTTAAATCAATTTACTTTCATAGGTTACAATATAATGAATGTTTTATAATCATATAGAAAAAATAATATTGATTATATTTATGTGATGGGTGGGAAATATAACTCTCACCAATTATATGGGTAAATATTTATACCTCCTGAGATTTATAGGAAGGAAATGGATATTTAACCAAATCCATTAATGGATTGTTTCTTCTATGATCTTTTTAGGAATGAACCTTGACTTCTATATTTTTTTGGAGATTAAACACAATCCACATTGATAGCATTTCTTGTGATCCTTGACTTCTAGGGAATTAAATTTGTATGAATATGTTTATGCCACAATTCTATGGAATATGCTAATGTTATGATGTCATGTATCATGTTCATTGATTTCCTTATGATTATTCTTCAATAAACTACCAATATTTTTTACAAGACTCAATATCTCAATATTTTATATATAGGTTATATATTCCAAATGTGATTCTCATTCTCTAATACCCTCATACTCATGTTATGCTTACATGCCTCCCTTTTTACCATTACTGAGCATCTAATCCCTGGTCATTATTATGTATCAGTTCCCAATGATATAAAGAAATGTATTGTGAATAATATTTACAATAAGGTTTTTTGTTATGAATGAAATTGTGTGAGACGATTTAGTTCACATATTATCCAATTTGTTTTGTTTCCATGTTTCTCAATGCACTATACATTTATTGTCCATAATCATGTGCTTGTTTAATTTAATGAATGTTCATCCAAAAATGATTTAATATCAATGTATGAGAATCATGGTTTACTATAATCCACATAACATTACCTATAAAAGTGTTAATTGTTGTATAACTGAGTAGAATTTATATAATATGTTGTTTGGGAAAACACTTTTTAAATTCTTATGGGCACCTCAACAAACTAAATTTCTCACAAATAAAGGAAAAATCAGAAAAAATTATATTTCATGTTACCCAACATAAATTTTTTTTATCCATTTACTCTACATCTTTCCAATAACCAAGAGCCACCAACCAGATGAAATAATAATCCTAAAAAACCAATGTGGTTCAACCAAGGTTAAATCGATCAACTATAATGTTAAAAAATAAAGAACATCAATCCCATTGCACTGGTAACCTAGAAATCCCATTACAATAGGTTTTCTTAATAACCTAGTAAGATATCTATCATAGTCATATACACATTTTAGAAGAACTATCTTCTATATCTAAATATTGTTCAAATACCATATTATGATAGCTCGGTAAAAGAATATCGAGAAATTTCTAATCCAAGTATCCTCATATGACATTAGGCCTACATCCCCTTATTCCAAATAATTTTGAATATAATTGTGGGACAAGAACATGCATTGTGGAATGAATAACCTTGATATCCTGTCAATAAAAAAAAATTAACAAAACCACACCCTCATTAGAGTATGTTGAATAAATAAACACATCAAATAACATTCATGGTGTTTTCATACACAACATAAAAATTATCACCCATTTGGCGGATGCAAATACCAAATAACCCAAAATAAAATAAAATATAGAAGGCCCTAATACCATCCTCTAATATTAAGAAAATAAAAGTATCCAATTCTCTTCAATTTTCCCCAACATTATCCACTACAGATCTCATTCTATGAACTCATAGTCAGACATAAGTTTGGAACATTTTTTAAAATTCCTATGAAATGTTTGTGTATAAAAATCATTAGATTCTCAGCATAAATGCATAATATAAACCACCATATAACTTTTTTTCTTGGGGAAATAAATTAATTATAGAAATAATCGCTGAGTCATCATGTGCTAACTAAGATTCCATGAAACTTTAGGAGTTACATATACCCATATGGCCATCTGGCTTTGATGAGTCAGTCTAGACACTTAACCATACCTTCATTATTACCACGTTGTAATCAACTAGTGGAATTGTGTAATCACACATGTAAATTATTCCCAATTTGTACAAAAATACTTACGGTAGGGAGGAATCAAAAACCCTTACCCAATACTTATAAACACTAGTCATAGTAAAATTTCAATAAACATCATCCCATGCAATAATAAAAAATTTTGGTCCATAGGTTTCACCTATCCTCATAATAAGACCCATCCCCCAGAGTAGTCCTCGAATAAGGCCTATACAGTTCACTATGAAATTTTCTCACACCATTTAATACCACATATACAAAGGTATTTAAACATATTTCCCTATCATGGAATGACCTACACACCAACCCATCCTAGTAGTCTCTAGGGTGGTGAAAATCACACTAACCCATACCTGTAGACTCTTGGGGGTATAAGCACACATATACATCTCCACAGACTCTAGGTTTTCATAACCAAGAGTCACATACATGTGGGATCAAGGTAGTTCCAATCACCCCAACCCATCAACACCGACAATGAGGATTTCATAACACATTAACTCATCCTCATATTTTCTAGGGAGGTCCAAACATATCAAATCACTCCCATAATGGAATGTATGAATAATTTATTTTATTATCACATATTTTTTACCTCCTGTAACACAAATCACTAAAAGTTCATAGTTTTTTAGTATATTAAGACCAAAACCCTTATAATAACACATCCCATATCACTCACTAGGATTCATACACGGATCTCTTGAATCTCCATGATCTTTTATCATTGATATCATCTCAATTGCATCACCCACGGTGTGATTACTACATGGAGACTCATTAAATGGACATAAACCCCATGTTCTGGTCCAACTTCACAAATGTCCTTCTCCACTGGTAGTCCTACAGAAAAGTGATCATCCTCATACATCAAATTGAATATAACCATGACCTCTCCAAGAGTGGTATAAAATTGGATGAAACCCATCTTGGAATAATGATATTAAACCCTAATGTAGTCCTATTATTCAAAGTAGATATCAATACTTGTATTTTCCCTTTGAAGTAGTTATTCATACCTCAAGAGACATATGTTCATTCTTCCCATCATTAGTTGGTCCCAATATTATCATGCCTTACCATTATCCATAATAACACCATATAGTTCCCCCCAAAATCCTATTCATAATTTGGGACCATCCCAATTTCCACCATTAACATATCCAAAATTATCTCCTAATAGAGACATATTCATAGGTTATTCAATATTTACCAATGTGATAATGTATATAAACAATGAAAAATATTCCCAACACCATCCTACCTCATTCTCACAATAACACATAATAACAAATGAAAATATATAAATAGCTATTAAAATTAATTTATAAACATAAAATTAGTAAACACTCATTAGGTTTTGTTCTCTCACCAAAACCATGAAAATGGGGGTGTATACCCCTACCAACATGAACCTAGACATATGTCACACAATATAAATAATTGAAATTCATTTTATAATGAGTGATTTAGGGTGAAATGCCCGATCTCTTTCACCCAACATTACCATAATGAAACAACTTCAAACATCTTGTAGATAACATATGAATTTCATATATATGTAATACATGAAGATGCTCCAACCATTTATATCAATAACACCATGAAATGATGAAATCAGCACCATAAGCATGAACGAATAAAAAAAACACTTTCTAAATAATAAAAAATACTAGTGAGAATATTTTAACTTGATTTCGCACTAAAATATTTTAATAAGAACCCATGATAAAAGTGGATGAAGTGAGTGGTAGGATCGCCTATTTTCCCTTCTCATTCACTTTAATAAAAAAAGGTAGTCCAAACCACATATATTTAATTCTAAAAACAATCTAAATCAACCTTCACTTTGAGAACCAAATTTTAACATTACAGGACACCAAGGTATGGACCCCTTCCCTCTACCATGTTTTTTTCATTTCCTAAAGCCCAACTTCATGACATGAATGGCCTAAAGAAGGTCCATACTACAACCCAACCTCTAAAAATACCCTTTAATTATCTCTCAAATCCCCCAGAAATCCATTAATCCTCAAACCACTTTTAAAAACATCAATTTAGGACATTCATACTATCATACTCATATTTTGAATCTCGATTCTGAAATTTAATTTTCCACAAAATAGAAAATTTAAATTCCTCCAGAATGTAATGACCTAAAATAATACCTGGTGTTTTATGAATATATGATCTCTTGATCTAGACTACTATTTAAAACCAATTGATCTTGTTCCTTATTTTTTTCCATTAGATTATTTTCATGAGAAATGCACCTTTATTGTCATTATATATCTTTTAAATATATAATTTTTAATATATTATCATATTATGTATTTATATAAAATATAAAATTGACTATTCAACCACTCAGAACAATTTTCAAAACCTTTTGTTGAGTTATAAATTTTGATTTGAAAACATCCATTAAACAATACCATTTCCCTTTTTATTCGTTCTTAATATTATTTTTTTATTTAACTTACATAGTAGTCATCAAAAAGTATATGGGAAATCTATATTATATAACGTAATATTTGGATGTTAATTTTTCAAAAACAAATCCACCACTCCATTATAATTGAAATGATATTAGATATTGGGATGACCTCATTGCGTTATTTTTTATAAATATTATTATCCAAAATTTAAATACAATATTAAAGATTTATAAACATTCTAATGTTGAATGTCTACTTTTAATAATCAATTATTCTACAAAATCAATTTTTAAATATATGTTTTGTATTTTATTCATATCTTCATTGTGTAAAGCTGTTTATAACTAATTTTCATCTTGAAAACCCATCAATTACATTTTTAATACATTATAGGGAAATAATAAAAGACCAAAAAAATTGAAGTGAACTGTGTTATATATTTAAAGGACAAATTTTAATTAATTCATAAAGGTTTAATAATAAATAATTAGTTAAGTTTTCAAAAGATTTAATAAAATCCTGAACAACATGGTTTATCCTAGAGAAACTATGAATTGTGATGTTTTGATCAAAATAATATTTTGAGTTATAAAAAAAATTATCACACCAAGAACATTTCAATTAATGAATGAAAAGTTTTATTGGATATCTATATCAATATGAACTAAATAAAAATAATAATGATACTTAATATTTTAAAAAAATGGAATTTCTTTTAAATAGACTAAACATGTTTTTTAACTATTTAAATGAAAGTTAAAATACATCTACTTTTGGAAATAAATAGGGGAATTTAATTATATTTCAAACTGTATAGAAATTCATGGGGATGATACACAAAATTCTAATTAAGGAAAAAAAATATGGAACTTATGAAATGATTAAACATAAATTATAATACTAGTAAATAAAATAATAGATTTTAGAAAATATGTTATGAGTTCAATAAAATGGAGATTACTATCTCATAATGTATAGAAATGAACAAATTGAGAAATTATATGAATTATAAGAATAAATAAAAGAATGTATTACGTGGTGGATATTGATTTATGGAAGAAACTAACTCATTTGAGGCATATAAATGTTAGAATCAATCTATAAACCATTTTTTGATATAAATATTTTATTAGGTCATGTATTTATTCTTTTATTATTTTATATATCTTAATAATATTGGTTTAATTAACTCATATAATGATATATATAATTTTTTTATTCATATGATTATGATTGGTACTGTTTTAAATATAAAATTAAAGAGTCAAATGAAATTTTTAATAAATATCACGTCGATATAAAAATATTTTATGAAATGTATAAATATTTTACTAAGGAACATTTGAATGTTTCTAATGAAAATAATAATATCATTTCGGAAAATTAAATGCTAAAAGAAAATGTTTCTAATGTTTTTATAAAAAAAATAATTCAATGTTTTAAAAAATTAGATCTATAATCATGAAAACAAGAGTAATAATTTATTTAATTCCATTTCATGTTCTGATAAAAATTCTTTCATGACATGTAAATTATTCAAAACGAAAATAAAAATCATACATAAAAAGATATTTGTTTAAAGGAAACTTTTTTTGTCCTCTTTATTGGATGGAAAATCATTGAAGAATTTCTTTTAGATGATGAATGATTAATAAAAGTAGGAATAATATACACAATAATTATTCTTATAATATATTAAAAAAATTAAGAATAAATTTGTAATAGGACAATCTACTATAATTTCTTCTATTGAATTATTTAAATGTGTGCATTTTGGTCATATAAAGTCATATCTTTCAAAATCCTATTATGATGTTAAAATAATAAATCAGTGTAAAACATTAGTACCTAATGGATAATACTCAAAATCATTATGTACCTAATATAGTGTATATTTTCGACTATTCAGATTTCTATTTTTTCATTATGTATACCCTTCATCGTCATAATCATATGGTATTTTCCCATTGTAACGAATATATTAAATAATAAACATTGTGTTCAATAAAAAATATTTCAATGTAATATGGATTGTTTTAAAATCATAAGATAAATAAAATTATAAAATTTTTAACTCATTTAAATTATATTCTCATTCATTACATATTATATAATGTTCTATGAATTCTTTTTCATATGTTGTCAATTCATTGAAAAATGATTGAAATATGAAATAATTTTTTATCTTAACTATATAAATGGTTATTTATTTCATAGTTTGTAACAATTTTTTAATTTTAATATCACTAGTTTGTTTTATAATGTAAATATGATTTTTTTTATTTGATCTAGATCTTGTATACTTATACTAAATTATATTATATTTCTATATCAATTTAAAAAATTTTAAAAACTGCTTAATTTTAGTTTTTTCTTAATAACTCTAACAATAAATAAAATTACACTGTGCATGTTCTATATTTTATAGTCTTAATAAATTTGAATTGACTAAATTTGATGGATTATTATTTTTATTGATTAGGAATATTCATTTTATTTATATTTATTTATTGAGGGGAGAATAAATGTTTTTACTCTTATAATGGTAATAACTTTTTTAATATTTTAGGATGATAATTCTATACATATTTTACTATAAAAAGTGTTTTAAAATGAGATATTTATATTTTTTTCAATTGGATAATGTGTTGGCCCAAAATGAACAATGATCAATTTTTATTAAAAAAGAGTTTAAAAGTTGATGTTTTTCATATTGTATGTATTATTTTGTTCCGTTTTTTAATTTCCAAAAGTGGTGGATTTTCACTTATATTATTATTTTATGGAGAATGTATCTATTTTTAGGTTTATTTATTTGTTTGTTATGAATATTAAAAATATCTCAAACCATATACATTCACCTCACATGTATAAATGAATAATTATAATTTCGTCAAAAAATGTTAAATAATATTTTCTATAATATTTTCCTATTTAATATTTATAATTTTTTTGTAAAAAAATATTTATTTATATATTCTATAATATTTATAATTCAATTTTTTAAAATTATAAATATATCGGAACTGTGACTTTTATTTTTAGAATTTTACATAGATATATATTCATATATATATATACAATATATTAATGAATAAAAACATATAGAAAATGATTACTAAGAATCTAATGCTTGTTTATAAGAGAGTCAAAATAATACATAAGGATGAAATAACCATTACCATTATTATCATGATTATGGATCATAACATATTTATAGATAGAAGGATGATTATGGAAAAAATTATTCACATAGTAATACCATCATTGTAGTTTGATCATGATTTTGCAAAATAATGTTTATGAAAAACTCAAATATCTGTTATACAATAAATTATAATTTTAATGTCATTTTGATATTATATTTTTCTATATTTTTTTATATTTTTATGTACTGTAAGTTTAAATTAATTATCGTACAATTTTATTGACTTTTAATATGCTTGTATATGAAAAGGATAATATTTGATGTTACTTTCAATTAATTGATAATGGAATAAAAAATAGTATTTTTTACAATTCATGATATTTCCATATACATGTATTGATTTTCTTAATTTTTATTAATGATTCTAACTATGGATAACTATGTTTGGATTTTAAAAAATACCTATATTATAATGATCATGGATTTATTTTTCTTTCCATTGAAGAATTTGTATTTATATTTAATGGGTTTTGAACTCAAATGGATTGACAATCATGATAGATTCCGAAATTCAAAACTCTTATTTTACTAAAGAGAATAGAGTCGACATTTGACATTGTTCATATTATTCTATTTTTAATTTATGGGACTTTCACGTTAAAACAAATAATTAAGGTTCACAATCAATCATGATGAGATAAATCAACCTCATTATCAATATAATTATATTCTTCTCTTCACTCTAATATAGCATCTTAATCATTCTTACTGTTTTGTTGTTTTTAGAAGTAAATACGTCATCGATTTGTATTTTCACACATATAGAGAGGGTCCTCAACTATAATGGATTGTTTTTTGTTTTGTAAACATATCTAAAAAGCAAATCCACTATGGTTTATCAGGAAACTAGTAAAATGAATTCTGTTGGGGTTATTCCTTATACAATATTAGGTTGATCATGAGATTTTATATAGATATGTTTTAGTTTGGTTCTTCTACACATTAATGTTTTTTTCTTCTCATTATTATATTGGATAATCCTATTATCTCTAATATGGAGAGATTGTGAAAAATATATAGTGTATCATAATATAAAAAACTTATAATGAATGTGAAATATTTCTCATTATATTTATTTCATCCACTTTATTTTGTTGAACATGACACTTGGTTTGGGAATTCATTATCTCATTCAAATTCATGTACTAATGTAATCTAGTTCTTGGATATTTGGTTAAAATTATAAATCGTATATTTACTCAACTCTAGATTAAATTATTTTTCCTTATATAGGTACATCAATCATAATGTGGATTTGTATGTATGTTATAGCGATAAAAATGTTGTTTTTAGATGATGATGTAGTATTTGAAGATAACTATTTTTAACTAATGATGGATATGTGGTATATAGATGATGATGTTCTGTTGTAATATAGTTTTTTCTTGAACACTATACATTAACTACACAATCATTATCTTTTTCACTTTCATGTTCAAATATAATCTGTTTTTATATTTAATTAATATTTTAATGGTTATATTTACTCCACTCTATTTTATTATTCATTCTTTTACATGTAAATAAATCATAATGTGGACTTATAATTATAATATATGTATATACATATTGTGTGTATATTCTGATGTAATGTTGGAAGATGGTTATTTTTTAACTATGGATGATTATGAAAAAAATGAAGTTCCATTAATGTACTAGTTATATATACTATTTATTATTTTGTGATATATAGGATATTCATTATCTATGACACCAATTAGAGATATCCTTAAGGATACATTTTTACCATGTATGTAAATGGAACCCATGGGGTTTCAGAAGGTGTGTCCCAAAATCTAGTGTGATAAAAGATTACTAGATTAATATTAGTAATTTTCATGGGTTACCCTCCTGGAAATATCATTAGATGGGTAGATGATTCATAGTAGTATTATTTTTCCCCGAATAATAGTTCCTGAAATGATAATATTTTTAGGTAACATATGAATATTTTAAATGTTTTTATTTGTTACACACACATAATAAATTTATAAATCACATATTTATAGAGTGTATATAATGGAGACCTATGTGAGAACATATGTTATGTGTACCGTGATTAGGGTTTGAGATATTTTTACATTGATTTTAGAGGATACATTTATATAATATGTTCAATAATGTTTTATTATTTATATCATAATCACTAATATCACTACTTGGTATATCCATCCATCATACACTTGCTTTATTACATGTGATTTTTTTAACAACCCTTCCTATAATACCCTAAATTAAATTTGAGCCTCTGATAACCATTAATAACATTTAGTGGCCCATTTTAGGATACTATCATATGTATAATGAATATCACCTTTCAAACATTAACATTACAAAATTTTTCTATAATACTTAACACATTATTCAAAAATATGCACATTGATCATACTAGCTTAGTGCCTTTGGAAACATGGAAACCCTAACACTAATAGATATGTGAGCTAAAAAATCTCCCACTAGGTTCTTCTTGAATAGAACCCTTCTTAGACACATAAAAAATAATACATATCTTCATAACCTAGGAAAGGAAACACAAAAATAAGTGAGATAAAATGCTCAGTATTAGTAAACAAGGGAGATATGTTAGTATAATTACAAGCATAAGGTTTTGAGAACATGGCCATGAAAATATAATGTCATACCATTCATATAAAAAATTATATAAATGAAACATGGAATTTAATAATACATGAATCTTAAAGAAATAATGAACATAATCCAAGGAAACATAACAAAAAAATAAAACATAGAATTATTGAAAACACATTATCATGTAGCATGATTTCCATAGTAGTCAATGAATCAATGCCAATATCATTTTAGAGTTATGGGTTTACTCTCCATACCATCCTGGCAGTCATGGTTTACATCAATGGGAATTTAGTGTTATGAGTTACCTCATCATACAATCATTATAGTCGTGGTTCCCTCCCATGTAAATCATAATAGTTAATGTTCTCTCCCCATACCATATTATTCTACCTCATGATATATTCATATTTCCCTAATGCATTGGAGGGAGATATAGGTCCAACCCATCTCGAATGGGAATCTGAAAATTTTTGTTGACAAGATCTTGAATCTCATATCATAACTCAAGAAATGAAATGGGTATCAGAAACATGTAATGAAATAACAACATGTATAAAATTATATAAGTATCATAATCTATAATAAAAATCGTCAATTGTGAAGAGAAGTAGGTTTAAAAAGAATATAACCCATGAAAGAGAAACAAGTTTCATAAAAATCATTCCCACAAAACATAAACCATTATGAGAAAAAATTAATGAAAACATTGAATAATTTACCTATAAGGGAATGAGTGTCAAAACCAAATGCCATTTTATATGGTAAATAATTTTGAAATATCTTTTATAATCATTTCTTGATGAAAATATCATTTCTGTTGTGAAAAATTATTTTTAAAACATAAATCATTTTCAAAAACATGTTTCATTGAAAATAGCTTTGATGTTTTATAATGGATGCTTTTAAAAACATAAAACAATTATAAAATCATTTTTATTGTAAATTATCTTCAAAGTTCATTTGATTTTTTTAAACATGGATTTTGAAATAATCCTTATTTCTGAACAAATAGAGAAATACTGTTATTGTTTTCTTAAAAAAATTTAAATTATATTAACTTCCAAATAGTATAAAATGGTATTAATACATGGATATATTTTTAATAAATAGAGGATATTTAAAATCATTATCTTTTTTTATAGATGGATCATAATATGTCACCAATGGAATCGTAATTATAAAAAATCCTCATAAATGATTACATTGTTTCATCAAAATAATTCCACATGGTATGATTTGATCATTCTATACATGTAACTAAATGAAAATTAAAACAGATTAAAATATCATTAAAATAAGAATATTCATTATATAACATGTAAAATAGATATATATACACCTCAAAAATATTTTAGGTCTATAACAAAACATTAGTCTCGAAGAAGGTAAATTGAAATAAAACTATCCTATCGATTTGGTAACTTTTGAACAATATAACTAATGAAATAATGATCATAAAATAGATATGTAAATAACAATAATATTATGTATAATAGAAATATAATTAAATCAAGTAAATTACATTAACCGCACGAAAAAAGTTAGTGGTGAATACGGAATTTATCTAAAACAAATTAAAATAGATGAAATTCCCTTACCTTGTGTCTTGACTCTATTCATACTCATACAAGCTTCATGTATATAACTGAGAGTTTATTATAAAAAATTTATATAATCATATTATTATATTTAATACCATATGTTTTTTTATTATTACCTTATAATACCATCATGGTAACAATTCTATGTTATGGTTTCAATTCGGTAATATTCGCTTTGTTCTTCACATTTGTCATAATTTGTATGTATTTGATCCATATATTTATATAGGGATTTCTAGAAAGTTAATCATGATATAAATATCATTTATAATTATTATATTTTTATTCTAATAATCAAAAGGTTATATAGGTATGAAACTTAATGCATCGTTCATTGAGACATTGTGTTGTACCTGTGCATAAACGTTGTTTACCTTTTTAAGGTCATATTGAAAGAATGAATGGTAATTACATATATGTATTTATAGTTATTTTTTCATTATAGTAGAATTATAATGTTTTATTTATAAAAAATATTCACAAACACATCCTTAACACATTTTATTAAGTGTGTTAATGAATCACATTTCATTGAGGGGGCATTAGTCCACACCTCCTCATACAAAATTATTTATTTACAAAAAATGGGAAGTTTAAATATATGTGTTTCAGAAAAACAGATAGGTGAAAATACATTATAAATAAAAAATATATTACATATAAACATAGATTCTACCATAATTCCTAATATGAGAGGAGTTAAAGGAAGAATTAACAATCATCATTTTGTGAGGCGGTAGTTTATCATACCCATAAATAGTATGTTCATTACCCATTCAACATAGGGTTGTGTAAATTTAGGTATTAACATTATATAAAATAAATATTAGTATATTTATGACAATGTTTTTTTATAATCATCGAATATGGAGAGTATAAGGGGTGGATAATAATAATAAAATAATAGTGCTTAAAGGAAGATATTACCCCTTCTTCAAGTAACTACTTTTGTTTTCAAGCAAATGGATTTTATTGATTAATTTGTGAGAAAATGGTGGACTAAAGGAGGAAGTTTGGAATTTTTTAATTTTTATTTGGCATAGCTCAGAAAAACCATTATAGGTTCAGAGGTGTGAATAAGTGAGAGAGGTGGTGGGATTCCATAGGAGAGAGAAGAGACACACTATGTATTTTTGAAAGAAAGTTAGATTTAACCATGATTTTACAATATAAAAATTAATCAAAAAAACTAAATAACGGAAGGTTAATTGAAAAATAAATTCTATACAATGGGTTTTGGACTGGTTTCTAGTTCATTTTTCCCTTAAGATTATGATTTTTTCTATTGTTATGCTTAATTTTACCTTAATCATTATAATAAATATTAATTAATTATGCTAAAATGTTTTTTTGTAAAAAACAATGTTTAAAATATTAGAAATTATAACATATTATTTTTCTGAATATGAAATATATTTTTCGAAATTCTAATTCCTTAATTGGCCTAAATTAATTCAAACTCAATATCGTTGATGGGATGACACTACGAGTTTTTAAAGTTAAAATGATCAAAATATTTCTTTATTTTTACATCCAATTTAAATGTGAAATTGATTCCAATGACATATATTGGATTAATTTATTAACAGAATAATATAACTAAACTTTCAATCAAATTTAAAATGTAACATAAACTTATAAATAAATTATTTGAAAAGGCAGTTTCAGTTTAAAAATCAATATTTTTAACTTTTCATCTTAAAATAATGTTTCTCAGAAAAATCCCAAATAATCAATTTAATAATGTTTTGAAATTATAAATAAAAAAATAATGTTTATTTATCAACGTTTATTTCAAAATGTGTCAAAAATAAAATTTATTATTTTTTAGAAAATGGCATAAAATTAAGTTTATTTGAGAAAATAGTATTTGTAAACATATAAAGAATTTACAAAAAACATTATCTTTCATTATATAAATATTTTATTTATAGAATAAAATTATAATTTTTTTGAAATCCAGTAATTACAAATCAAATTAATATGTTTAACATCGTGGTTATAATTATCTCATTTATGTAATTATAATAATAAAATGAAGTTTCAAAAAAACATAATGTTGTATATATATTACATCATATTGGTGTCACATATAATGTACACCAATTCATTTCCATGTGAAAGGAATATCTGACATAGTGAAATATAAGACATCAATGAAAATTAATTCACTCAAATAAAAAAGTTCTATAAAAACTCGAGTTGTTACATTCTACCCCCCATAAAATGAATTACTCTCTCAAAATTCAACATTTAGTTAAAAAAAATGAAGATACTTCAACATCATAATATCCTCAAGAACCCACATAGATTCTTATATCTAAAAATTTCTCCACCAAACCTTCACTAGGTGAGTTGTATTGTTTTTAGAACATTCTCTATATGGATAAGAATTTCAACTAGTTTTTCCTCATAAGAAAGACTATACACTAGCAGTGTGATCTCTAAGTTTAGTACATGTGAAGGGTTGGTTATGTACATCATTTGGAGAGATATATGGAGCACATCATAGACATCATAGAGATTTGGAGGAATTGAAAATTGATAGTCTATCATCTTGATATGATCAATAATTTCAAAGTGATCGATATACCAAGAACTAGTTTCCCTTTCTTCTGGAATATCATAATTTTCATCAAGGGAGAGATTCAATGAAAAACATTTTCACCAACTTCAAATTCTAGATCATGTATCTGGTTATCAACACAACTTTTCTACTGACATTGAGATGCCTTGATATGTTTCTGAATGGTTGTAACCTTCTTAAACATTTCTTCGATGATATCAAGTATAAATATATTTCATTCTCCAACTCCATCACGGTATATTGGATCACTACATTTCTTCCCATGGACAGGTTTATATAGTTCTATCTGAATACTAGAATGGAATCTCATTTTGGTAAGAAAACTGAAGTTGAGGATGTTTTTTTATCCCAACAACCTTTGAAATTAATAGAACAATATCACAACATATACTCTAGGTTTTGATATTTTGGTCAGACTAACAATCTGTATGAGGATGATAAGTAGTTCTTAAACTCAATTATTTATCAAGAACAAACGGAAAAAATATCTATATGTTTTAGGTGAACCTCAGATCCAGATATGATACAATTGAATGTTGTAATCCATGAATCCGTACAACTTATTTAATGTATATCCTTGAAATATTATCTAGAGGGCGGGTTTCTCAGATATCGCTGAAGTTTGTTGTCTTTTTAAGGTGATCAACTACAACCCATATAGAATTAAACCCTTTATATGTTTTGGGTAGTCCAATGGAAATATATATAGTTATTTTCTCCCATTTCCATTTTGTTATGGGTAACATATGAAACATCCATTTATAATATAGTATTTCAGCCATAAAATGTTGGCATTTGATTCACCGAGATACAAACCCTATGATATCCCTCTTTATTCCATCACAAAATAAGTATTATTTAAAATATGATTATATCTTCTTACTTACAGGTTAAATAGAGAATGAAGAACTAAAAGCTTCCTCAATGAACTCCTTCTTCATATATGTTAATGGTGGAACCCATACACTATTTCTGAACATTATCATTCCATCCTAAAAATGTTTAAATTCAGGAATTTTTCAAAATATCTTTTGCAGCATTAAATATTCCATTTTCACCGCCTTAATATTCACGTAGATAGAGGGTTGAACATTTATTTGAGGATGAAAATATTTTTACCCTTCTTTTTGGATTTCTTGATCCATCCTTTGAAAATCAATAAATATTTGATCTGTTTTGGTTCATATCCATGATATGCTTGCATTATACATCATAATCAAAGAATCAGCCACATAGTTCACTTTCCCAAGGTTGTAATGTATTGAGAAGTCATAATCCTTTACCAACCCTAAATTTTTTTTTGGATCATGTTCAACTCCTTCTATGGGAATATATATTTCATAATTTTATGATTGATATATATATAGATATAATAATATTTCATATAAATATAATACCCACATATCTTTAATGAAAAAATTACCACTGCTAACTCCAACTTAGGATTTGGGTAGTTATTATAATTAATAATTAGCTGTTGTGAGGTATAAGCGATAACCATGTTATTTTGAATAATAACATGCCCCAATCCATTAATGGATGCATCACTATAGATAAAAATCCCTTCTATAGTATAGGGTAATGTATGAATTGGTGAACAAACTATCATTCTCAATAGTTATTTGAAATTTTCATCACATTCATCTGTCCAGAAGAGCATAACACCGTTCTGAGATTACTTTCTCATAGGATTATATATTTTGGAAAAATTCTCCCTACACCATTTACAATATAAAGATAAAAAAGAATGTTATTGATCTCATTTAATATAGTTTTTCAAGGAAAAAATTTGATACCATCTTACATAAATTGATACATTGTAATATATTCTATTGAGAATATGTTACACCAAAATGAATACTTTTGGAGCAAAATTAGAACATTGTAATTTTTTATATAGTATGTTCTTGATTATACTATTTAGTATAATATTTTAGTGATCTTAATGTTATTCCATGAACATTTAATATATTATAACATTATCTCAAAATAAATCCACAAACATGTCATGGTAATATATAAATACTATATTCATCAAAACTATGATGACACTATGGGAGTTAACAAGACGAAAAGCGATCACTATAAAGACATATTGTCTATTCCTTGTACATAATTTCTTATAAAGTTTATCCTCTATCTTGAACCTCAATTGATGATATCCATAGTAAATGTAAATCTTAAAAATTTATTTTTCTCTGTGTATTTGATCAAATAATTCATCGATATGGGGAAGTTGTTACTTCTTCTCATTTGTGATCTGGTTTAACTTCTGATAGTAAATGTAGAGTCTTATTGATCCATATTTTTTTTAAAAAAATTCCTCCCTAAGGATATAGACATGGGTGAAGGAATCTTTAGATAAAGGTTTTATTCTATTTTCTTCTTCCATTCCTATAACTCAATCGGGGCCATTCTATATAGAGACTTTGAAATTTGTGTGGAACCCGGAATGAGTTCTATTGAGAACTAAACCTCATGTTTTTGTGAAAGTCTAGGCTTCACATCCATAAATGCATCCAAAAATATTAAACAATAGGCATATCATTGATTTCAATTTTCTCCCCAACCAATTGACTTAAACAGCCCTTCTGAATGGGAATTAAGTCCTATACACTAACTGTAATCTCCACAGGAAGGTCGTACTTATCATCACATTCATGGAAGATCATATGAGGGTTTTAAGGTCAAATATAAGTTTTCTTTCAGGAAATTTTTTGTGGGATTTATGTGGAGAAATCCAATCCATGCCGAAAATGAACATAAATTTATCTAAATAAATACTCAAATGATTTTTAAGAATCGTATTCTCATAAACACCAAATAGAGAGAAATCAAATTCTTAGGATGCAACCATCATACCATTTGGTGTTTTCACTACTAATTTTTAATCAAATATGTTTTCTGGAATATAAAAAACCTTATCAACATCATTAGATATGAATGATTGGGTAGATCAACAATCAAATATGAAATTATCAATTTATGAGTGGATGGTATGAGTACCTTTCACCAGTTCAATTTCACACCCCACAATAGAAATATAAATTGCATGACATTTCCCCTTGTCCCTCATATTTTTAGGAAACTAGAATCGATCATCGTGTCCAGCCATTTGATATGGGCACTGGTTATCATAATTCTCATACTCTGTAAACCTGTATCACTGAAGTGGTTGAGGTGCATTATGTATTGCATTTTCTCTATTCACGTAATTTTATATGATATTCCCATCACATCAGTAATCAAATTCCTGTTAGCCTTCAATTAAACAATTAAAAAATGTATACTCCTTAAATAAATTTCATCCAAGATTCTTCCCACACTTAGAGAATAACAGAATTATCATCTTCTTCTTTTCATGGTTTTTAGATTTTACTCTAAACTCCATCTTCTTTTTCATAGAAAACAATGATATTGATATGAGACACCATCCTCCATTTAAAACTTTACTTCTCAACAAATGATCCATTCATAGATACTATATTTTCATAACACCAACACCCTTATGTTACTTTAAATTAATCCACTAGAAAATGTTTCAACATTACATTCATGTTGGATGATAATTTCTGAAATGTACCTCTCAAGTCTCATAAAATTAGCCTCGTAGGTACCAATAGATTCATCATTAATTTTTTAAACCAAGGAAATATTTCTCCATCTTGATAATAATAATCCAAGAAAATTACTTAATGAAAAATCTGTTCATGAACTCATCCCATTCCATGGATTAAATCTGAAATTAATGCATCATTTTCTTGGTTAGTGTCTTCCAATGGAATGATTTTCCTTTTAACTGATAAGAAGAATGAATGAATTTGACATGCTCTGAACACGAGAGAATATAGAATATTTTTTCAATAGTATTAATATAGTCCATAGAAATAAATAGATCATAAGACCGTCAGAAATAATGTGGATGTTTCTACATGAATGAATAAAAAAAATTTGTTCCCTATACACATTTAGAAATCCACCATGATTTGTAGACTGAGAATTCTCTATGATCATTGAAATGTTGGGTTTCATTCTAGATCTCATATAATTTGTTTACTCATGAAGACAATAATTTAATTATCAATCTTAATAACTATTAATTTAGTTCCTTTATCTTCCAACCATTAAATCAAACCAAAATCATAGAGTAAGAAAGAGTTATCTTACTGTGGAACCACATAATCATTAAAAGTCACATATATGATGTTAAAATCGTTAACCCTTCCATTATCAATGATACTATAAGTTTATAATAATAATTTTAGATCCAACATCTATTTAAATCAATCAATAAGGTTCATGATGAGTTTATGACTTCCCAAAGCATATCTTCTGAGAGTGTCAAACCAAGTATCTAACAACAACCATTTTCATGTAACAGATTACATCATGTGTGTCCTAAAACATCTTTTTAGGGTTGTAGGTACATATTTTTTAGATCCACGAACACATATAGATATATACATGGGTGTATTTATAATAATCCACTCACTTAATCCTTTACCAAAATTGTAGGTTGTTCTACTATTCTTTTCCATATCCTCATACTTATACATATACATTTCATTAAGGTTCTCATTAACTTTTTCTCACCAATGATTCAAAATAATTATCTAACCCTTCGTTATATACTAATTATGCGAACCTCTCTTTTCATATATTGACATTAAATAATTTGTTCAAAATACATAGACTATTATACAAACAGATTCCCAAAGACTTTACTAGTATAGTTCCTTTGGAATCTTGGAAGAATAAAAAAAGATGTTTTTGTGAGATAAATTATCTGAAAATTTTTTATTCTTAACTAAAACAATTTTTAGACACATAAAAACATAATCATTATCCTCATAAATAGGGGAATGTAACTTAAAATGGGGTGATCATATATGATTAAGAAAGGAAAATATTGGAGATATGTAATCATAATCATGAGCATAATGGGAAGAGAACATGATCATGAAAGTTGAATATCAAAACCTCTGTATCAAATATCATACACATCAATCATGTCATAAATCATGGTAGTTCCTTGGATATGAATCATTATGAAAAAATTACATAATCCTTGAAAGAAAAAATAGGAATAAAACATAGAATTGTGAAAAATACATGACCATATAATAGTTTTTCATGGTATTCAAGCCATCACTACCTTGTCCATATTAGTAGCATGGGTTCACTCCCTATACCATATTGGTAGTCATGGTTTACTTCCATGGCATTCTCACTAGCATGAGTTCACACTTCAAACCATATTGGTAGTCATGGTACTGTCCCATGGTCATTTTAATTATCACAGATCACTCCTTATACCATCTTAGTATATATAATGAGATACAAATCGTCACCTAATTCATTGTTTGGTGATAGAGTTTCCACGATATAATAGTGAAATCATACATACATGTTCCATAAGATCATTAAAAATGATATCATACCCCATGAAATGAAATTGATATCGTAAACATTTAATAATATCATAACCTGTGGAGTTGTATAGAGGTTTCATAAATTTTTTATCAAAATCATAACACAAGAATATAAGTGGTTTCAAATACATTTGACCCATAAAAGAGAAATGGGATTCATAAACATCATTCAAACAAAACATAAACCATTCAGTAAAAGAATATGTATGGAAACAATTAATAATTTCCCCATAAGGTAATGAGTAACATCAATCTATTTCATCTTATATGTGAAATAATTTTGAAAGGACTTTGAAAAAAATATCTTAAGTAAAATATCCCTTTTTCAATGAAAAATTCTATTTCTATAAAAAACTTTATTAAAAAACTTTTCCTTTTAAAAAAGATTTGAAAATTTATAATGGAATATTTTAAAAAAATTCATATTTCCATGAAAATTATCATTAAGGATAATTTGAAAACATTTTTTAAATGATTTTTGAAAACACGTATTTTGAAATGAATCATATTTTCGACTGAAGAGCGATATACGATCATATTTTTCGTAAAAACAATTTCTCCATTATCAAAAGTAAAAAAATGGAAAATGGTATTAATTCATGTATATACATTTAATAAATATAGGATAAGTATAATAATTATTTTTCTTTTGATATGGATTATAAATTTTCATTAATAAATGCATAATCATAAACAATCCCACTAAAATATGATATTGTTTTACCAAAATCATAACATGTGGTAACTTGGGATCAGACACTCAATGTAAGTAAATGAAATTACATGAAGATTAAAATATAATAAATATAATTATATTCATGGTGTAACATTAAAGATGCAATTATAGACCCATTAAAAATGAATTTATGTACATAAAAAACATGACTATCGAAGAAGGAAAATTGAGAAAAAACTGTCTTACTGATTTTTATATTTTGAAACATAACCACCATGAAAGATCGATCATAAATGAATATATAAATAAAAAAATATATAATTATAAGAAACATATAATACATTTATGGGTAGTTTATAAACAACACAAAAGTTGTGATTGGTGAATAAGTCATGTATCTTACAGAAATAAAAGTGAGATGAAATTATCTTACCTTGTGCATTCACTCTCTTAAAAATTTTACATGATTCATATATATAAAATTTAAGTTAATTATAAATATTTTAAAGAAAAATATTCTTATATATAATTCCATATATTGTTTTTTATGACTTATATTACCGGCTTATGGGAAATTTTATTTCAAGGATTCACATCAGGTAATATTATCATTATTCAACACATGTGTCTTAATTTGTTATATATTTAGTCCTTATACTTATTTTGTGATTTAAGGAATTTAAACCATGATGTGAATATAATTTATATAATTTATATTTTTATTATAATAATCTTTAGGATATATAATTTTGAATGGGAAGATGCCATTCATGGACACGGTATGCCTTTTATAAGTAAGAATGTTATTTCAATTTTTTTAGTAGTTTTGGAAGACAAAAATAAAATTATATATATATATATATATTTGTGTAAATATAATATCATTAAATTGTAATTATAATGTTATATATATCACATAAGTTTACTAAGTGCATCATTAATACATATCATGTAATCCGTGAATATATCACTTCCCTTTGAGGGGCAGTAGTCCACACTCCCTCAAAAGAAATTGTCATATTTACACCAAATGGAATAAATAAACATATTTTTTTTAAAAAAATAAATAAAATTAAATAACATAGAAATACAATATATAATATATATATAATTATTTTCCATAATAATTCCCACATTGGGAGTTGGTAATGGAAGAATGAAAAATAGTCATTTTGTGAGTTAGTAGTTCACCATAGACATAAATTGTGTGTTTATTACACATTAAATATAGGATTGTTTAAGTGTAGGATGAACCCTTTTATTAAAAAAATATATGTATATTTAATATAATATTTTTGTTTTATACTTTTGGAATAATAATAGTAGAGGCGGTGGAGAATGAAAATAAAATAAAGGAGTTTGAGTGTGGATGTTACATCTTCGACAGGTAACTCTTTTTGAATTTGACCTATAAGAATCATGGGATTGTTTTCCAGAAAATGGGATATTTCAAGGAGGAATGGTGGGATTTTGGGAAGTGAATTTGGCACATATTGTCAGAAACTATGGTGTTTGAGAGGTGTTAATAAGTTAGAGAGTTCGTGTTCTTTTATAGTAGTGGGAAATGACTCACATGGTGTTTTTTAAAAACATGTTTGGTGTACCCACGTTTTAACATAAAAATAGTCATTCAAAATGAACCATACAAAATAATATGTGGTTAATGGTTTAATAATGGCCATAAAATTGGTTTTTGAAAAGTGGTTTCCTCATTTGGTTCCTTATTATTAAGGCTTAATACCTTATTAATCTTAATTTTATAGTAATCATTGTAATTAATATTAATCACATTCATTAATATTTTTGATAAAAAAATAATTTGAACGTATTTTAATTTATAATGTTTTCTAATATTTGATATTTAATAAAGTTTGCTAAATTATTATCATATAAGTGGTAGAAATTAATTTAAATTTATTACCACTGACGGAATGATTCTACTAGTTTCTAAAGTATAAAAAATCACACATTTCGTATGTTTTTATATCCATTATCAACGTGTAATTGGTTTCGAGGAATTTAAATTGATTAATTGAGAAATATATAATCAAATTTAACTTTTTAATGAATTTAAAATATAATTGATCCTTATAAATAAATTATATCAAAATATTAGTTTTGAATTAAAAATTTTACAAAATTAATTTTTTTTACAGAAGGACATGAAAAGCAGTTTATTTGAGAAAATATTGTTTTTAAACATTTATAGACTTTACCAAAAATAATATAATTCATTATCATTATGTTTTGTTTATATAAAACCATTTTAAAGAATGTCTAATTTTTTATTACTATTTATATTTCTATGTTTAATTTTTAGGTTATAATTATCCCATTTAATTAATTATAACAATAAAATGATGTGTTTTAAAAACTCAATGTTTCTTTTAACATACACCGAGTAGGTTTTTCATATAATATGCTCTAAGGTAGTTCCACAATAAGAGAATTTTTTACATAGTTTAATGAAATATATTAATGAAAAATAATTCATTCGAAATAAATGTGCACAAAAAACTCATGGTGTAAAATTATGGATAAGAAAGAATTATTATAGTATGAGTGAAAAATAAACCTAAAATAATCAATTAAAAAATTAAATTGTAATTAATATTTCAACATAATTTATATTATTTATTATTTTATATAAACCATTCCTAACTAAAATGCATACAAATTTTTCTTAACGAAAATGAATTAAACTATATAGTGTAAATAATATATCATATGTATAAATAAAAGATAAAAACAATTGAGTTGAATTTATAGCTAATAACACATTGTATACTCTAATGTACACCATCACTCATAAATCTATCAAACCCAAAACAAAATGACCAATAATTTTGCGATGAACCAAATGTGAGACATCCATTTTGAAATGTGTAACTCAATAATAATTGTTTCTTGTTCATCGATGTGAACTTACATGGATTGAATGTTATAAAATTAAAATATACCTATAATTCATCAATTTTTTTCTATTAATGAATAATGTTTTAATTCATGGGATTATTTTTGTTAAAAAATATCATGTATTCATGTATTAATAAAATTTATTTTAATGTAGGATTAAAATCAAATAAAAAATTATAATATTAATAAAAAACTATTCCGATTAAAATAACAGCAGAATTGGTTTGACATATTTTACTTCATATATAAATAATTCAGTATCCTAACATATAAAAATTATATATTTAATTTACTATTTATGGAGATAAATATTAATATTACACGGTCATATATGACCTTATATGAAAACATGAGGAAACATGGAAAATACTATGTTATTATTATTAGATAGAAATTGAAATCATGTATTTACCCTTAATAAATATATCAGTCATTATATATTAAACAGTAAAAATCCCCATAGAACATAATTCATTTATGAAAATGAATTCATCAAAACCCAAACAATGACTATCATTTGTTAGGAAAAATTATAATTTTTACTCCTATAATATAATAGGATTGATTGAAAAGAACAATATATATAAGGATAATACTCTTATATTTATATTGTTGTATTAAAATACAATCAAATTATTATGAGTAAAAATCGAGGTTTGGAATCCACTATATTCTGAAATAAATAAATTCCAGTTAGATACTATATAATACTTATATTTTCACATTTAAATTTAACATTAGGTACCATTTAATAATTATAATGGGATTATTTAAATAAAATCATTACACCTAGGCCGCATTAACCTTCTAAATGACATTAAATAACCTTATAAAAACTTAAATTTATTTATTGAAAAATATTATTATTTTGATATCATTAAAAATTATCAATGATAATTTCTCAAAGGGAGATTATATAAAATAAAACATGTAAACCTAATATTCCATAAATAAATATAAAACGCATGTGATATATGAAATATAAATATCAAAAATATAAAAAAACATTATAGAATGCCAAAAATACTCAAATAAATCCTAAAAAAATTATTTTTAGCTTGAAGAAACTAATAATTTCACATATTTTATACAATAATTAAATGATTTTATTCCAAAAAATTAGTTTTTTTATTTTAAATAATCAGTTTTTAAATATTAAACTTAATTGTGAAAAAGGAATAATAAAATTTCAATGTATTTATAATAATATATGTATTTCAAAAATATATTTCTCCGCAATGATAGAAATTATTATTTTATTTATATATGTTTCCATGGATTTTTGTAATCATTTATTCCAAAAGGATACAAATATGAATATAAATATTTTATTCCTAAAAGAATATAAAAAATTTGTTCAATGAATTCATTCCGATATATAAATAAATTTAAATAATTTGTCCATATCTCCCAATTGGATAGTCCAAAATTCCCTCAATTTTACTTTAAGATAGAAAAGATACTAATTAAAAAGTTATCTAACTATGTACACAAATTAATAAAAATTTATCAAATCCATTACATCGATATAATCTATTATATTTGGAGATAAAGAATATAATGGAGAGCAATAATTTTTTTAGTCGTACGACTGATACAGTCTATAAATATTTCAAAATATGATCATATTGTTTTGGGTATACATGAAATTTAAATTCAAAAACCTAAATTTAGAGAATTCTTCACAATTTATTCCCTTTAATTAGTCTACCATGATCTATAAATTAGTAGATATATTTAGTTCTAAAAAGTTCACCCTTATTTCATATTAAAATATCCATCGACATCGTTCTTTATTGATATCCACCTTGTTTTATAGTTCGTAAGAAATTTCATTTTTCATGTTCTATATATCTAATTTATTATTATTAAAAATATATATTATTTTTCCCTCTTTGTCTTCTTCTTTCATATGGTTTTACATTTTCGTTGCATCGTGATTTTCTATCTCCATCAAAGTAGAGATCCAAATTTGGTGATTTCTATAATGAAAGTGTTATATTTTCATGAGTTCAAGTATTTAAGAATATATTAATTTTACACCAAGATTTTTGTGATTATTAAATTGATTATGGTGAGAATTCATCTCAATTTTTCTATATTCTAAGGTTTTTTTCTCTTTTATCTACATTCAATTCTTTCAATATATGATTCAATTATATCATAGAATATGGATTGAGTTCAGTTTATTAGTGAAGAGGTATCCTCAAAACATTTTAGAGGAGTATTACCATACTAGTAATGTTCCCAATAAGGGGAAGTAACAATTTGAATGAGAGGGTGTGGTTTGATAATGCACATTTATTATAATATTTATGGTTATTTAACAAATAATGTTAGAATATTAATAAAATCTATATTATAATATTACATTTAACTATGACATTATAGTGTCATGTTTTCCCTATTGGTCATTGTTTTTCTCATTATATGTATCACGAATTCATATACTTATATTTATATAATAAAAATTTCAAAAAACACTAACTAAATTATGTTTTCCTTATTAATATGTTTGTATTTATAGATAGAGACAATTGAAAATTAGTGTGTTTGTCTGAAACTATAGTGAGTTAAGGCGCAGGCATGACCAATGTTGTATTTTTTAAGTAAATAAATAAATAATGTTAAGATACATTTAAAATCCAAAAAATCTGTTCATCACCTTTTTAATGGGGTCCAAGAAATTAGTCACACTATATTTTACAAAAATAACGTAGGAAATTCATTGAATAAAATAAATTCTCTTTAGAAAAATTTGGATTAATTAATTTATTATTTATTTTATTGTTCTAATTTTGTGTATGATATGGATGTTTCATTATATTTTCTGATACATTAGGGTTTCCCAAAAATTAAACAATTGAATAATAAATGGATATTATTTATAACTATAACAATGAAACCAATGGTTCTTGGTTGTAACATCAATGAAAATAAAAAGTATAAAATGATTTGTAAACTCATGTTTAACCAAAATTTATTGTTTATCACATTATGTTTCCCAATAGATAAATACATTGAGATCCATATGGCCCTACACAACCATTTCAAAATAATTTTTCTAAATAAAACAAGTTTTTATTCAAATGAAGGGATAAAAATAATATTTTAAATAATGATTGTTCAACATTATTGAATATGAAAATGAATGGGATCCTATAATAATTGAAAATAAAAAATATGCACCTCTTACCAATATATTTATTAATATGTAGACACCATTTATGTGGTTTAATTTTATCAAATGAATGGTTGGATTTAAGATTAGCATCTATCAACAAAAAAATAAACTCAATGTGGCCCTATACAAAGAAGATAAATTTTTTCATTCCAATTAAATGAAATAATATTTTGATGAACTAATATAATTTTTATTATTTTGAAGCTGAATATTTTTTTTACCAACAACTGATTAAATCATTATTATTTTGCTGACACATGGGTTCCCTTGGATAGATATAAAATAGTAGATTCTACTACTAAGACATTGTTTCGAGTATTCGGACTAGAAGAGATTTATTTACCATCATATTTTATTGAATGGTTGATTTTAATATTTATTCATAACTGCATAATTTTGTGTGAATTAATATTTTCCTTAACCCATTCATAAAATTCTATATGTAGTAGCTTCAAATATGTAATACCTAAATGATGTTGAAAAATTGGTCATATAGTGGTCCCAACTGTAAATGAAGATAATTCTTTCCTTTCCTCACTGTGAATATTAATCCAAATTAACAATGGGATGGATTAGATCTAATTTATATATTTTTTCCTCTAAAACACTTATAAAGGTATGTGCATCTTGAAAAAATGTATGTGCTATTTCAAATCACTCAAGCCACGTCCACTGTCATATTGGTGAAATCTAATTGAAACATCCCAATGAAGAGAAGTAAAACTATGGAACATACTTATAGGGTTTAATTCAAATTATATCATATTATCCCATTCACATTCATTTTTCTTTTATATTATAATGGGGTTCTCTTTATTTCTCTTTACATTAAATTAGCAGCTACTAGGAGAACAAATTAAGGCTACTATTTTCAAAAAAAAAATGAATTATTATCATTCAGTCTATTTTTTCTAAATATTTATATTCGTAGATTCTATTTGAGTTGAAATAAAGGGTGGATAAGTCCTATGTTTTATGGGTATTATAATATGGTTTTTTAATTTTATCAGTTCCATTCTATTTATCATGTTTTGTATTAAATTTTCTTAAATTTTCTATTTTTTTAACCTTTGTTTGTTTTTTAGGATTTAAATTTCCTCTATAAGTGTTTTTATCTATTTTAAATAATATCTTATGAGTTTCTAGTATTTCATTTACAATGTTGATTTCATATTTTTTTTCTTTCTGAGTGGTTTATCATTCTACTTTCATTATATTCTTTGGGTTATATATGTTTACATGATTTATAATGTAAGAAAATATTATGGATTTATACATATATCAAAGGGATATATGAATTTTAAACTATTTTTTGAATGAATAGAATATTGATAAAAAGAAAAACTTAGGTATCTAGATAAAAATATTTTTTATTAATATATAAACTTTTAATCTATTATGAAACTAAATCCTTGGAACCCACATAATGTTTTGGGATATTAGGAATTGAAAAATAAATTAAGAAATGAACAATAGTAAAATAAAAAATACATATTAATTATTGAATATTTATAAGAAATTAACGGTATTGGGAGTGGAGAATATTGAATTCTATGTTAATAAGGGTAAAATTATCTTATAATAATGTCATTTGAGTTTTTCACTGATTTTTTAATATGATAGTTGTTTTGAAGTGTTTTGTAAAGTTTCATTTTATGTAATGTAAATTTTTAAAATTTTAATTCCACTAAATTCATTTTCGATCATAATAAGGCAACATGAAAAATTTCATGTATTAAATTGGGCTATTTATTAATAAATACAATATTTGTATAATATTTTGATTTATTAATGACTTTTTTTCTCCACTTTTATTGTTTCTGTGTTTGTATATCTGTATGGTAATTCATTTTTAATAAATTTTAATAGATTTTCCAAGACTTGAATTCTTATGTGTGGGGTATTAATGAAACTCTTAATCAAACATATTTTAAATAGTAATAATTTTTTTAATCCCACTAATGTGTTATATTTTTGGATATTATCATATTTTTAGGTATTATTAGATCCTGGTCACAATTTTAAAAATGTTTTATTTAATTATATTTATCTATTTTAAATCCATTTTTTAATTCAACAAAAAAATTCATGCAACAAATCAAGATGAATAATTTAATTATTTATTCATTAAGGTATTTTGCTTCAAATTCCTTCTAATGGAGTCAATCATTGGATCCAAATATTTGATGTAAAAAATAAGCTCATACGTTAGACATTATAATTTTTTCTGAGGTTGAATTTCATATAAATATGGTTATATATATCTCACTTGGATATTCTAATGTATTTGAATGATAACATTGATATAATGAAGAGATATAAGATCGTTTTCTTTAATTGGGGAACATGTTACTCTAATTAAATCAATTAAAAAATGAAAATGAATCCTAAGGTTGTGATTATTTAATGCTCCTTGGATAGAAAAAGTTTTATTTGGTAATGATTATATAATATATTCTTTTGGTTTATAAATAATATAATATTATGTGGTTTCATAGAAATGCTAAAAAATATCAAATAAATTAAATTTCTAAATTTCATGAAAATAATGCGGCTACCATGTGTAATCCTTTGAGGGGATGGAAAAAAGACAAAATTTTAATCCATTTTGTACATAATAATATAACACAACTCCTTTCTCATGATTTATCCACTAATATAGCCACATAGTTGGACATTTTTGTTTTTTATGTAGTATCTTTATCACTGTAATATTATTACACAATTATTTATATTGTTCTTTTCTTTTACCCTTCATCTTTTATTTAGTTTTACTTTTCCCCCACAATGACTCTTTAAATCCCAAAAAATTGATAATGATAATTAGTATTATTTATATGAAATTTAGTGCTTCTTCCATGTGGTCTTTTTCAATCACATCTCTCATTATTTTGTTTTACAAATTCTGGAGAAGTTTATATTGATAAAAATCAATGGTATTCAAGTTTTCCCTATTGTCTAAATTCATCCTCTCATTCATAAATATTATTTACCTTCCCTAAATGAGTCATTAATATATTATACTCTATGTTTAGTAGTGTTGGCTAGTAATGATTTATCCTAGATATCAGTATGAAAATTATTTCCCAATACACAGGGTTCTACTTGTGGGTGTTTCCATCAAAATAATAGAGATAAATGGATCAATGTGTGACATAAAAATTTTATTTATTATTTTCATTTTAAAGCTTAGTTTAGATTATTTTCTTCAGATTAAAATAGGGTTCTGATGATTTATTTTTTAGGGTTGAGTATCCTCGAACAGTCATTCTCATTAGGATCACCATCTTCACCTCTCAAGAAAACTACCAATGGATCCCACATTAATAACATATTAAGAACTATATTTCCATGGAAATGAGATTATTTGGTGTTTCAAACCCAATGACACATATGTTATCACATTGTTTCATTGGATGGGAGGATATGTTCATCATACCATTTGGGGGGGGGATTATTTCCTACTCGACAAATCTCTTAATGATTTTTTATTTTCATTTGAGTCATTCTAAAATCTAGATATGGTACTGGTAACCATAATAAAATAGTCATGTGTTTAATCCCCTACATACAAGAAGGTTTTAACCAATGACCGACTCATATTATATCATTTGTTCTCAATATGCCCCCATTATTTCATAAAAATTGGAATCTATTTTTAATTCATGTAACCAAGAACTATGGATCATATGTATATATAGCGAGGAGAGTGGTGTTTCATGAATTATATTGAATCTAAAAGATGTACCCTATGTATCCTATGAAATTCGGTGTCAAATACAACATGGAATTTTTGGCATTTTAGGTCATATGGTGGGACTATGCCATGTTGTTTAACATCATACGGTAAGGATGTGTGTTATGACTTATGAAAATTGTATATATGACTTGATCCATGGATTGGAATCCTATATATCTTTCATTTAATATTATGAAGGTTTATTGTAGTTTTTCTATGGTTTTTTCATCATAATATGTGAAAATAAAGAGGGTTGAAATTGGGCTTATTCATGTAAGGCTTCCCTAAACTATTACATTTGCAGTATGAACCTTTAAATGATGACTAGAATTAATTGAGAATTCATCCCAATTAAGGTCCCACAATTAGAGTATCTACATCACTCTATTGGAAAAATCATCTTCTATCTCTAAGATAACATGAATCGTGTCTATTGTAAGAAATAATAGGCATTCGAATGTTGAACACATTGTCTGAGGGGAAATTTATAAGGGGCTTAAATAATAGGTTTACCCTTATAGAGGTAATATTAGTGGCCTCATGGAAAATATATTAGGGATATCATTCCTAAAAAAATAATCCTACGCATCCTATTTATAATCAGAATTAGATACCTCATAGTTCAATTCATCCCAAACTGACTGATTTGATTGAGGTTCTTGAAGGAATTCTCATGATATTATACTTAAGAGGATTACCATACACAAGCCAATTTCCTATCCTCTGATGGAAAGGATGTATAAAAAACTCATAATATAATTTTGGTCCCAATATTTATAGTTTCTAGGATATGTAGGTGAGTAAATCATAGTGGATACCCATTGGAATTTCGGCCATAAAAAGTATACCTTTATGTCTTGTTGTATATTAAATAGGGACTTAATATATTTTTTTCCCAACCTGTTAATAGATGAAGAAGAATGCATGACCCATAGATAGTGGGAACTATTAAGAATAGTAAAATCAATATCAAGAGACATATATTATAGTGTATGTCAATGTATGATATCTAAAGCTTATCATAATATTAATAGATGGTGGGTACTTCGTGTGTTTGAATGAACATTCTTGGATGGTATAAGGATCTTATAATGAAAATACAGTTCTGCGGATACCTATCCTTAGTCCATTATGGAAACATCCCATATTAATGGGGGATACACAAAAAATTACTCATGATTGGGGGTTTACATTATTTTATGGTACATTCCCTAGTATTCCTACCGGACGAGTTTAAAATATCTTAAGTAATATTCTAATAATGTCCAAGGTGTGTGCCTGATATATCATAGGTGTCTTCCAAACATGTATGTAGTGTCCTCTGAACATGGATAAAACATTATAGGGTGTCTTCTGGACATGTATAGAGTATCTTGTTGAATGGTTTTAGATATGATAGATTTTTTTACCAGAGATAGATGAATTGTATAGGGGTATTTGTGTGATCAAAGTGGGCATGGTCAATGATCTTCCCCTAATCAAAGATTACACATAAAAGGTTCTCGACATGATTGAAGTTTAAATTAATTAAAGCTATAGTATTTTCAAATAGAAATGTTTATAGACCTCATGTAAATATAGATGCCACATCAATGGACATCACATGAAATATATGATATGTATAAGGGTTGTCACAAGATCAAAAGTTACAATACTAATGGGTGTCTCATGATCTATATGAAATGACTTTGTTGTCACCGCATGATAGAGGAACTCATTATGTGAATTTTATAAGTCCTTCACATGAAATATAGAATATCATCCTTCACATAAATAGTCTGTAATTTTATCATTCCCCATGTATACTCACTGATATTTTCAAATAATATTCTTAATGAGGAATCATTTGATCTAGATGACAAGATAAAATACCTTCTATTGATCAATCCTACATTCCTGAGATCCTTCACAAGATCATTAAAATGATAAGATGAAGTGAATACACATATAAAATAATCCCACAAGTTACTCACCATACATTTCCAGGCATAGTCCTCTTGATATCATGTTATCCTTCACATTGGGATGTTTGATCTCACATCTATGTTTCTTTCTTCAATGTGTCTAGGTTCTACCTTATAGGAATCACTATCCTAAATCTATGACTATTTCTATGGTACATAACTCTCATATCTCAACTTCCATTAGTAGAGGGATCTCCAATATTATTTCATCATATAATCACCTGATGTATAATCAATGTTTCATCCTTACATAGCATTACAAAGTGATATAATGTGATCTCTCTATTAATACTAGCTTACATGACACCATTCCTTATTTAATGGATTTTTCATAATTAATATGTGGTTTCAAAATGATTTTTCTGTAATCGAATCTATATGTAATTTATCCTCTACATGATTGATTTATCAATATAAAGAACCATCATAATATTAGGAAGACATGTCTATTTCTCTTCATGAGATGAGGTATCATGTTAATGGGGATTTCATGTGATCAAGACAACTCCTCTAGGTCCCTTCATGATGTAAATATTTCATATCTATGAGACTTCACATTATCAATAAACCGGTCATATAAATCACATAACTTATTCACATGAAAATTTTTATAACTACCTTTATGTTCTGATCATGTATTTTTTCGCATGTTCTATATAAATCCTTAGATATTAAACCACAAGTTTCCTTTTAGAATTTCGTACGACCAAACAGACACGAAAAATAGCCTTTCTAAAATAAGATCTCTTGTCAAGGAGGATTTCCCATGACCAAGGTAGTATTATCTGATGGGTATTACCTGATCATTAATAGATCATTTGTAGTGCATAACTATGTCATTTTAATATTAACATAACTCCCTTCGAGTTAGGCTTCCACCATTTTCAAAATTTATTTTACAAATGAATTGGTTAATGTTTTTAAATCCTATTGATCATCATATGAAATGATCAAAAGGACTCATCTAGAAACAAGTGCATGATCATTAACAATTAACTGAAATCCATTCCATTTTCAATTATACATGTCATAGAGCCTTCATGTGGTAAATAAACTGATCAAATAAAGTTCATATCCCATTCTCTTGATAAGAAGAGTTAATATTTATTTCATAATGGTTCGATTATTTTCAAAATATTTTCGCATTACCCCTTTCATATTTTATAGATTGTTTCAAATTTATATTTCATAAGATCAAAATAACTCATTTTAAGGGATATGATTCATTATCATGGCTCATCTGGAATCCTTTGTGAGATTGAAAGGGAAATTTGGAGGGACTTTCCATTATCATGAACAGATTACGAAAACTGTGTAACCCAATCATGTGATTTTCTTATACTCACGAGATCACATGTATCATTGAAGGCCACAGGTATCTTGGGAAATAAGTGATTAATCTCAATATAGACATGATTCCCCTTTAATATGTTTATAGATAACATAATACATATGCTTCAGGTATTTATTTATTTCTAAAATTGTGGATTCTCATCTAGATGACATCAAGAAATTACCCACCCTAGCGTAAGAAATTTAAAAAGGAATAGGGGTTTGATTTTGAGAAAATAAATTTTCGACTTACTCTCATTGGAATCCAATGGATATTATTCAAAGTGTCTTTTGGTATTCTGAGAGACCATTCATATTCCATGAGGTTCACTGTAAATAGGGGACTGAGAGGCTAGTCATTTCACTTGTTTCTTAAAGCAGTATAGCTCTTATAATTTGATATCTAGAGTTATTTCTTCCCATGACCACTTTATGTAACCCCATCCTCAGAACCAATCGCACGAATCGACCTCATAACATCATCATGTGACATATTCACATGATTTATTCATCCTAAAGACTCATGAATCATGCCTTCCTAGAAATCAACAGTAAGTCGCTTCTCTTATGACATGCATCGTTGGTCGTGAGGTCACATCATGTGCTTCATGAGCCTCTTGGTGGTTGTTATGTGACAGAATTATATTTAATTTATTCATAATAAAATTCATGTTCACACAATATAATGTCTTTAAAAGGATAATGTAATCGAAATATTTTTCATTGGTCACCTGAATTTTGAAGCATCTAATAGTTCATGCAATCAATATCCCATAAATGGTTCATGGATATCCTATGATTTCACTAGATAATGAACTTATAATACATGATTAACAGAAATGATTCGTTATTTATCTCTATAAATCTTCTAATGCATAAATTACACTTTTTATTGATGATATCATATTTGTATAAATATTATAACATTGTTGACCAGAGAGACATGATTTTTTGAGAACCATAATGTTGATCCTCACAACTGTTCCTTTTATAACAATGTTTTTTATATTAGGATTATATCAACTAAGCATTAAAAGAATACCCTACCACACAAAATACCAATACATGGATTCATCATTCTATATCACATTTTCATTTCTCCATCCAACAAGAATCTTCAATCTCATAGGTTGTTACCCTTTCTTAAATCCATTCAAATAATTATTTACAAGGATTGTAAAATAATTAAGAAACAATAATAGTGGAAATCCTATATTTTTCATAGTTCTACTCTAGGCCTAGATGGTCGTAATATCACCTATCTAATTATTTCATAGATTTACTCAAACATACTCATATCCTCTCTGGATAACCCAAAAAGTGATTGGGGCCTTCGATTGATTTTCAACCTGAATGTAACTTTTCTAATTAATGAGCATAATTATTTATAGGTAAAGAATATTTTATTTAATTTTTTTAATCAATTTCACATAATTAATAACTATAAGGATTCATGTATTTTAGAATTCATTTATTCCACCTACTAGAACTCCCCAATGAATTTACCCATCATTGTTGCTCTAGCACGAACTCAATTTTTTTGACACTATATTATGTAGGTATCAGGTTATAGTAAACTTGTAAACTATGGGAAATACACCCTTATGGAGAGAAGTATGTTGAATTTCATCCTACACTGGATGTTTAAGATGGACCTAAACAAACCCCAACCATGGAGTATGACGTACTTACCATTTTGAATGAGATGTTAAAGAATGTGTTGAGCCTATGATTTATCATTTCATTTATGTATTGGATCATAATATTACTTTATCGAATAATTAACTGGAAAACATCCATGAACCATCACCTATACCCTTCTCAGCAATTTTGGGATTGTGTGGACTCTTTTTTTCCATCCTACGGGATTGGAAATACGATTTTTTGGGCTATTAGGTTATACAAGTTGTTTTAAAATTGATTTATTTTCATATCCACGGACACATTCATTGGCATTAGGGTCATCACATTGGTGATATTAGCACAATTGGAAGAGGGGAGACCGTTAAGCCTTTTTATGCCAACCCTTACATTTCGTTATCAAATCATTGGACATGCTCAATTGGATATTATCCCTTATTGAATAACCAACCCATTTCAATATTTATTTAGTTATATAGAGAGTGTTTTGTGTTACCAGAATCAAAATAATACAAAAATTCTACATATCTTTTTCTGTCCCCATATACTAAATGTATCTACTATTTAGGTGATGTCCTTACGTGATGATGAAGTTATATATATGTTGATATGAAATAAAATTTTCAATTTCATGTCATGACCTACACCTACAGGGATGATTATGCACGATGATTATTATTACCCAATCAAGAATTCATATAAAGTCTCGAATTAGGATTTGGTACCTACAACTCCCATAGGAAAACTAATCTTCTATGAGACACACACCCCATACTTTTTTTCATTCCAATTTTACTGCAATCAAAGTATTTCTCTTCTTCCCTTATGTTTCATGCTGGGAGAGATTTTTCTCGAAATAATTTTCCAATTACGGATTATACTAGCACTTGAAATTAGAAATAATTAATTCATTATTCCAATATTCGATGCCCCGATCATCCAATATTGGGACTATTACTATGCATGGGTGGCAGCATACCTGCTTCATTTATCGAATTATTAAGTTCATCATGTAGACTACGACTATGTTTTTCTATCCACATATCATTGGTATTGATATAGTTTAAATGGAACTTTGTAGATACTCTAAGGACATGCTCTCACTGTTGTGATGATTCTGTCATCAGTTGGGCAAGGTTTTCAGAGGAATCAGGACCATCGATACCAACGATAGGTACTGCACCCATTGGGGAAAAAACCCATGAAACTTATTCTCTTCCTTCCTTTTCACCTTTTCTAATACTACTTTCACATATATGTTATCTAAATATATTCCATCAATCATTATTAATTCCAATGTTCTCCCTAAAGTTTCCTTCAAGAGGTTAGTACCACAAAGGATGATTTTTTAGAAAATCCATATCCAGAACACAATGACTTCAACAAAGAAGATCAATATCCTAGATGAATTCCTTTACTAGATATTTTATGATTTGGGAGCAAGTGTATTTTAAATTCCTAAATTTTATGATATCATGTTATAGAATTTCCTAGCATGACAAATATTGGAATGTAATGAGAGGTAATTTGGACGAATTTATGATAAAACTTTTATACTCTAATAATTAATGTAATACTTGGATGTTCTAGAATAACGAAACAATAAAGACACATAGTAACACACTATCATATATGATTAAACCACATAGATATCAAATGATGAATAACTAATAGATATCCCATGTTTTGATCATTGTATAGTATCAATATTGTTATAAATTATCTATAATGATTGGGGATATTATTTCACTCTTATTAAGACGCGTTATCCTCTAGTGACAGTGGAAGAAATGGGGCAAGAATAACTTTATATTTTAATTGATTCGTACTTACAATGTATTAATGGTTTAGAATGCTTACCAAACCATATTTTATTTTCATCGATGTATTTTCATGTGTATATTGTTTTTGAAACCACATCAAAAATTCCATAATGTTTTGATTTCATCCATAATTTTTACATAACCAATGAGAAAACATTTTTATAATTACATGTTTCTATAATTCATTCATTTTTTCACCATGTACAAGTTATTTTGTTGAAAGTATATTAAGAAGAATTTTGGTAACATGAATTCTTTTTATAATACAATGTGAACAAAACATTTGAACTCAAATTCTCAAATTTTAATTGTACATATATGATAAACACCCACAAATTATTAATCAAATGAGGATCTAAATATTTGTATCTAATAACATCATTCCATGATCATCTAGTTCAAAAAGATAATTTTTGTAAATGTTTCACAAGGGTAATGTTCTCTAACATTTTCTTTAGTCAATATACATTGTGAGCATATATTGATGTTTTCTAGGGATATATAATTCCAGCTAGAATATATTTTCAATTTATTTATTTTTCCGTATTTTTCATAAGAATCATAAGTGTAATTATTATTGGCTATTAATATGTATTTTTCATAGTATTATCTTTAGTGTATTTCATCCTGAAAATATTTTTTCTTTTCTTCTTTATAAATTTTAGTTGTTTACTCAACCACATAGGGTGTACCTCCAGCTACTAGGGACACAAAATTCTCCATGGGCTATCTTTTCAAATTTTTAATTTTATTATCATTTTATCTTCCTCAATTGGATATTTGAGGTATTGAAATCCCTAATATTTTTTCTATTGTTTATGGTCATCTTTATCATACCGAATATTTCTCATGTTATGTGGTTTATAGATTAAACCAGTTGTTTTTTTGTGTCCCAAAATCATAGAATGGGTGATTGAGGGGTATTCATGAAGGGTTTATGTACCCTGAATCCTTTATTTGATCATTGAATTTGGGTTTCCATGAATGGTCAGAAAACCCTGATACCTTATTATTATTATGAAGGATGGGTATCCAAGAGGGGTTCGAACATCCCACATCCTTACTGAGAACATGATGGCTGCGTATTATACAGGGTTCAAACACACCACATCCTTTATAATATTATTAATAATTGTTATTTATGAACGTTTTTGAAACCCTACTTCCTTGTTGATATGGTGAAAGGTGGTTAATCATTATGGTTTCATAAACCAACAACCCTAATGAAATCTAGTTTTTGTTATGGTGGTGTAATTTTAGAGATACCAAATCCACATGTATAGTTAGAATATAGGATGTGTAAATCACCACTCATGGTGTTTGAACCATGGGTGAGGGAATGGGAAAGTGACATTGAGGATTGTTGAAAAATACCACAAGGTGACGAGTCCCATTGTGAGGTTTTTAGGACTACTGATGTTTAGAGGTCATTTAAAATAAGGTGTAGATTCCTCAACTTGAAGGATCTAGGAAACTTATTCAAATAAATCATATATTTGGTCGAATATATGGTTCTATACTCCATTCCAATATGATTTAATAGATTTATAAAGATTCAATCATTTTGAAATTTAATTAGAGTATGGAAGAAATTCTATATAATGTGGTTCTCCCACATGGTGTATATATTTTTATGTTATTGAAGATTGGGACTTATCATCATCATCAATTAATTTTCATTAATAGGTGAGAAGGGAAAATGAGAGGGGACAGATCCCAAGGAGAGAAACTAAGGGGGTCTGAAATAGTGAAGCCCAAGTGTGTCTCCTTTAACAAGAGCCACCCCATTTGGATTGATGCTTCGATCTATGTTCAAGAAAACATCCTCCATGTATAAATGGTACAATACATGGGAATTTATCATTGAGGATATTTAATAAACTCAAATAGTATGGTTATGGGGATTGTAAATAATAGTCTTTGATTATTTTATTAAACAAAAAATGGGGACAACTGCATAGAAGATAACCATTTGTACTGGTGGAAACCAGTATAAAACATATCCTAGAAAATACCTAATAGACATAAGGGGAAATCTTCATCAAAGGATAAAACATAAAATAAGTTCAAGCAACAAGGTGTTGTGTTATTCACCTGAATAACATTGTGGGTTCTAGCCAGACAAGTCATTATAATATAATAGTAAACTAAATGGAAGAACCAAGTGAAATAACTCAAGAATATGTGATTTCAAGATATATTTTTCAACTCAATAAATTCTTTTTTTCATCTTATAAATCATTTAAATGAATTTGGTTTATAGAATTTTTTATATTTTCGTTGGTTTCTTGATCCATATTTTTTTCTCCACATACAGAATAGATTATCATAGTGCAAAGATGTGTGAATTCATAGTACGAATTTTTTCATGGACTGGTGGGCTCTAGTGGGAATGGAATGGATTTTAATAATTACACATGATTGTAGTCATAATATTTTAGTTAAAGTATGGATATAATAAGATTAGTGTGATAATAATGGAGTTTCAATAAGACCTTCCATTATAGTGTATCATCTTAAACTGTTTTATGTTTCTTTAACTAATAGGTTTTGTTATTTCACAATAGATCATCAATTTCTAAAGTTTATATATGTACAGACTTGGAAGAGGACTGTGTAATGTAATATTAGGATTGATTTCAACCTAGTAGGATGGGAGACTTACCCAAATCCTAATTAGGACCCCCATATTCAAGAATAATCCAACATCATTTTGAATAGGGGATGAAAATGTTCTAAATAATGTCTCAAGGTTCTCAAGTAATGAATAATGGTATGGGTAAGTCATTCGAAAGATGATCATGAATCACCTAATATTGATGATTTCCATTATGTTGATGTTAGTCCTTATATGAATCATAATTCCTAATTCATGGAAAAGACACCATTTTTGACAATGGAGGGGAACATGTATATGATCCAGGGAAAAACATGTATTTTCAAACCAAGTGTCCCTTGAATCTATGTATTCTATTCCATGGAAGAAGGATTTTTTTTAAGTAATCATAAGCACTAAAAATATGATGTTTTTTATATGGGATGAGGTGTTCAACAAGATTATGGAAGCACCATAATCTTTGGTTGACCACTGTTAGGATATTCTAGTCCATTGATAAGGTGTGATGATGGAATATGGTTTGTTTAATTTAACATCATGCAGTAGGGACTCAGCTATCATGTTTTTTACTGTCAATATATGAGTAAATATTACATTAATTTAATAATCCTGTAGTAAGGATGTAAGAACTAACATGATATTTATCCTTAAGGATTCCTTTCATTGGTTAGGGGGATTTAGATGTGATAGGAATGTTCTATTCATGTACAATCATACTAGTGTGTAGCTATAAGATGGATTCGATCATGATAATATATATCTCATACATTTTCAATGAATACATATATCATCAAAAATTCGGATCCCTGTATAGATCTATATCATATTTTGGAGGTGAAATTTATTTTAACTTCCCTTAGTGTGCATCGACATCATAATAGGCTAAGTGGTCCTCTATATAGATATAGATCATACATGGGGAATGGGGATTTATATTTTTCATTTTGGTACGGAAATGAAAAATGCATATCTTGTATAGATTTATGGAAAAGAAGACCCATATTTAAGGAATGATAATACTCTCAGGATGGACCATATCTCAGGTAATTTAATTTCATGATACTAGTATGTTGTTGTTTCTTTTTTCTTCATGTGTATAGGACATTATCATTTTGTTTTACATATTACGATTATGATGTTTCCATGAGAGAAAAGGATAACTCAAGGAATTCAGGTCTTCATATAAGATGAATACCATAGGATGATGGGAAAATAATATGATATTATAATAATTCATTGACAATGGGTACGCTGAAAATAAGTGTTACATCAAGGGTATATAAATCCAGATTAATAATTGGGTTGTGGGGAGTGTAATCGTAACACATGAATATTCTAGTCAATGAGAGTGGAGATTGGTGAGAATGGGTCAACCTTTAGTAATATTTATGATCCTATATCCCACATATTTGGGATAATAATTGTTGGATTTATGGGGGACAATCCCACTATGACTAAATGATCAAATGAGAACATTCTCTAAGGGGAAGTTTTATTCAACAAAGAATCCTAGAGGATTCTTATGTTATTAACACATCCCTATTAGCAGTTTTCAAGAGGGGTAACCAAGAGAAAAAGATATCATGGTCTATTGGAATTGAGTAAAGTTATATCAACTCAATTAATTGATTTTTTTATGAATATTGATATCAAATATATGGTGTTTTTTCTTGGAAAATGTTACATTAATGATGTTTCAGATAACTATAAAGGCTACTCCAATGAGTATTGAACAAATATTTATGTGAAGGGATGAAAATTTTGATTCTTGAGTAAAAATTAATTATAGGGGATGATCCATTCAACTAGAAGAACTCTTATTACCCCATTTAATAACATATGGAAATGAAATGGTTTCTTATCTTTTGATAGAATGCACCATAGTTTTGTTGTTAAGATTGACAGACCAGTTTTTGTAAGAACACATCAGTCATCCTTAGGGTGAGAAAAAAGGTAAACCTTGAAATTTGGTTATTCCGTGTTGACAGTGCGTGATCCTAAATATGTGGGGTAGTAATATTTTTCTATGAATTCGAATCCACACAAAAAAATTCTCATCAAGGGACATTATTGGGAGTGTAGGAATATCATTATTAGTCATGAAATGAAGGATCTATGTTTCACTGCATATCACATAGAAGGAGAATTAATCCATACGTAGTTGATATATTGTTATTTCATAACACTAATTAGTCTTGTGTGTAAACAAGGAGGAATAAATACATTAGGGATTTGGACACCAATATTAAAAATTCCATTTATATTATATATATATCTTGTTGGTAATAACTGATAGCTGATCCCAAAAGTGATATCCAGGCATCTCTACAAATGTCAAGGGGATGAGAAGCATTGTACACATTATTCTTATATAGGATCCTAAAAGTGATCAAACTAATCCATGGGAATGATAAATTTAATAATTTTTCACAGTTAAACCCAGGATTAGAGTCATTGTATTCATTATATATCCAATGGTTACATAAATCAAGCCACATGTAATTCTAATATAAATCTTATATAGTTTAGATTCATGATACCAGGACATGGAACAAGGATGCAAATAAATGAGATATTTTTAATCCTTATTATACATGGGGAAAACAAAAGAAAACAAATTTTTAAATAATAATATTACTAATTATTTCTTTATTATTTGTGGAATCAATACAACATGAATAGGGATATAACTCAAGCGATTAAGGGGCGACCATTCCTATGGGACCAAAATATCCCCAAGGCACATGTGCTTAAACCATATGTCATTCACTAATGAATTCTTATAAGGTCCCTCTAAAAACCAAAGCATATCCTAGTCACATGATCCTAGGTATTATTGTTTTCAATGATGAATCATATAAAGTTCCCTTCCAGAACCATACCATCTCCTTGAAAAAATCCTTTTTCATACATGGTGGATTAACCCAATCACTCTTTATAATTCACACCTAGAGTACTAACCAATAAAATATGAATTTTTAACATGGTGTGGCATAACTTAATCACCATTCCTAATAAACCCCAAAAGGACACAACCCATATAAATCTTATAAAAATGCGTTTTAAAATCAAACCATTTTTATAGGTCTAATACACACCATAATTTCCACTCTTTTAATGATTACAGAATAACCTAACTCTTAATTTATTTGGTAGTAAAAACACACTATCCAAACAATTAATGGCTTGTATAAACCAAAATTATTACTCATGTTTTAAAATAATGAAATTAATTAATACAAAAATATAGATATATTGTATAGGATCTATTTGTCAGGGAAGAAATGGTCCCTTTAGAAATAAGAGATAAAATTATTGTACACCAGTTTAGAGAATTAGTTGATTTCAAATGTATGTATCACAAATTAATTTTTATAATATCATTGACCTCAAATATCATTACACAGGTCAATAAAAGTTGTTATTTATAGTTCATTTATGCATCAAATATTCAAATCATGAAGCTCTTTATAATTTATCCTTCCCAAAAAATTATTTCTTTTATAATTTCACAACTAAAAGATAACCTTGTGGGTCACTTCAATAAACATAATATAAAAACAATGTTTCACTACGACAACATTAAAAATACATAATATATTACCAAATAAAATAATAATAAATATTATTTTCCCACTGAAAAATCCAATAATGTATATGAGATGAACTGTTTAAATTCACACCACATTAAATTTAAAACTAACATTTTCCCAGGAAAAAAGAGTGATACTTCTACCCATATAATAATAATTAAAAATTATTCCTAACTAAAAAAATTAAAATTCATTACTATTGAAATAATTAATAATTATTTATGTAATAATTGAATCAATATAAAAATGTGAATAAAATATTTAGTACTTTAAAATATTTAAGAATTATGAAAAAATAGGTTGTTTCGATCTAAAATATGAAAATTTAATTAAGTTACAAAATTTCCTAAGGTAGGATCAAAAATTTTTAACATTTCAACATTATTAGTGAGTTGGGAAAAAAATCATTTTTTTCATTTTGACAGTTTGTTTCTTCAAATGCTCCATTCATTTTAATTTGTGTATTCACATTATTTTCCTTTAGGTGGTAGCTTCATTTTTCCATGTGGTCACATAAAAAGGCCACTTCATTGGGGGACATTAAAATATCAATTTACATGGTCACATTAAAAGGATACAACCTACTGTAAATTTGAAAGAATAATTCAATAGGTCGCATGATTAAATCACTTCACAATAACTCATCACAAGGTCAAATGACAATGTCACTAGAAAAGATGAATTCAAAATGATAAATGATATAATCAATTCACAAGGTAACTAGTTATGGTATCTAGAAAAAGACACATTACATAGTAACTTCGAAGGGTAACTTTAACATAATTAAGTTCACTTGATTTTATTCATACAATATCATTCGGAATTGGAAAATTTCTCTCTCATGATTTGTTCAAAATTAATACGGTGACTGGATAATTTATTATCAGTATGTAGAAATAAAAAAAATAAAAACATTGAAATTTATTGGAGTTTATTATTATATCAATAGAAAATACTAAAAAATAAAATTCATTATTGAGAAAATTCATCACTCTCCCATACTAATGACATCAAAATAATTTTATCATTTGGTGCTTCAATGCATTTTTATAATTGATCAAAAACAATTAATAGATGTTTGAAATTTAAATATAGTATAAGGTTAATGATATTTAAAACTATATAAATTTAACATATTTTTTCATAAAATGACCAAAACATTCTACCCTACAATGAATACTGGAAAAAATTATTTCCTTCTATTGTTGATAAATAAAACAATTTACCCCTTTAATAATTATATGGAGAAAAACTAATCATCAATGTTAGTTTAATCTTATGACTAGTATTCCAATAACTATTTATTTTTTAAATCAATAAATGAATATATAAAAATCCAATTCTATATAATATTATAAATTAATTTTTAATGGTAATTTGGATGAATTAAAGATCCGTAAAAACAATTAATAATTATAAATAAATTGTTTAATGTATAATAGTAAAAAATAGAATTCATCTATGTTAAGAAATGAAAAAGAGAGTAAAATTAAACAAATGAAATGTGTTCACAAGGAAAATATAATATATTCAATGTTTTTTATTAAAATATTGTGGCAACATTTCACAAAATATATGTCGCATGATTAAATTTCCATCATTACTTATTCAAATTTATTATATAAAATATACTTATGTCTATGGGTTTTGTAAATATATTCACAAAATATTCTTGTGAACAAACATATTATATACTAATATTATCCTTTTGAACATTTTATATAACTCTATAATATATACCATTTATTTTCCTATTAATATATTTTTCTCCTTGATTTTTTGAGATTGATATTGCTAAAGTATTATCATAATAAATCATTATCTCCCCAAAAATAATACCAAAATTAGGAAGTGTTTATTTAGTACCTAGAGACTATGAACGATAAAAGGTAGCATAATACTACTCAACTTATAAATCACCAAAATTCGGTTTCAAAAAATTCACATAAAATAAATATTTTTCATGCAAATAAATTGCACATGTTATGTATTTTCATGAAATTTAACAACCATAATAATCAGAATGAGAAAAACTATTTTGTTTAAAATATTTTCTGCTCAATAAAATAATCCAATATTTATGTATCATTTAACATAATTAAGTAATATTTTAACAAACATTAAATGAATATGGTTAAGGATTATTTTGAAATATAAAATTTATACATCTTAAAAAAAGAAATCGTATTATACATACAATCAAATAAATAATCCTACTAAATATAGCCCGAGACACCTTATTATAAATAAATTTTCCATCTTTGTTGTAAAACATATTTTAAGAAATATGAATTGGAATATTTTAAAATTTATTATTATCAATTAAAAACATTTTAGATATTTATTTATTATATTTGTATTTATTAAGAATTTTTCCATGTTTTAATTAAACTATTCTAAACCCCAAAAAGAATATATGTTGATAAATATCTCTCATGTAATATTATTAATACATGAAATTTAAATATTTATTACAAAGTATATCCCCTGATAATCTTGTGATAATAAGATTGAAAAATATGTTGACTATAAATACATATCTTGAAGAACATTTTATGAATAAGGTTGGATAAAATATTCCATTTTTAGAACCATTATTTAAAATTAACAACAAAAACCTCTCATACCAAGAGGATGGATATTGTTTTAAAAATAGAAGAGGTTTAAAGTGTATCAAAACATTGTTATATTTATATTCATCTTAAAAAACATGAGTCAATATTAAATAATTTTTCAAATAAGTAGATCCTTTCAAAATTTCTCATTTGAAATCTATTCGAAGATGTTTAATTCCATTTTAATATTTGTGTCCTAAAATAATTTATGTAGACACTAATTGATAAAATAGAGAAAATATTCTTGATCAAAAAGTCAATAATCTTCACATGTCCATTTATAAGGCCATGTTTTATTATTATTTAAGTATAAGTTTCTATATTTGTATCTAAAATCAACTTAGTTCCAATAATACTATGACAATTATTGGTTCCATGAAGCACCCATGGTTTCACGTAAGTAACCATTCCGTTAAATTTTTTATGATTTTAATGTATATGGGTAATTTTTGGGAGAGTTAGTAGAAATTGTGGTTTATTTTTCGGATTTTTTAAGGGTTAATAGTTTGTTCATGGTTTGGTAAAATAATGAAACACCTAAACAAAACCATTAATAATGAGCCATGAGAAAAAGAGAAGGGGAAAGGGTAGGTGCATGGTTTGTCCAACCATACGAACAGCTACGAGAAACTGTACTACATGGGATAGAAAAATTTATAATGGTTGGAATACAATTTTTCTAACAATGTGATCCAACTGTGCACAGTAACCCTTTAGATAGAAGTTGGTGCAAGGTTAGCACATGATTTGTCTAACCTTGTGACTAACCATCACTAGTTTAAAACTGAGATCCTAAAATTGTGGATATCACGTGATTTATTCTCCTACTCCCACATTTTTTCTCCAATGAGTTATTTACAGTATATAATCTATTATCAAATCCTATTGAGGCATCTACCATTGATCTAGTATCGATTCAAAGGCTTCTCTTAGGGATTTGAAGCCAACTTCTCACATCATGTCTTCATTTTTTGTTGTTCTTAATGGCTTTGCTTTGATAATATTCTCTATATCTCTCAATTTCTAATAGATATATATATTCCCTTTTTGGGTATATATAATTTTTTTATGAAAAATATGATTATACTTTGTTTTGGTAATGATAGGGGAGGATATCTATGGAGGGTTTTTTGAGTTTTAACATGTTTTCAGGGATTATTATCATGTCATTTATTATTTTCACTATATTATCAAGGTATGTGGATTCACCCTCAACACCAATTTTTAAAATATGATGAATTAGTTTAAAATTCATGATTTTTCTTGAAATTGGTAACATATTAGTTGTGAAATGTTTGATAAAAACCTGCTTTAGTGACAGTTTTTGGAAATTGGGAAATTTTTTCTGTTTTGTTGGAAAGAGAATTTGGTAACATTATTTTGAAAGGATGATTTTATGATTATTTTTTGTTTTACTGGAAGGTATTATGGTTTAAAATATAAAATAATTTATTTTATTGAAACTGGTTTGACACCCTTGGTTTGGGATGGGTTTGGCATGTTTTTGTTGCGTATGTTCATGTGTATTGGGATCGATAAGGGCGTGAAGTACCCAATCAAATGGTTGTGAAGGATATAGGAATTAATTATCCAATAAATATATTTTATTATGTAAATTATTAGTGAAACGATGAATCCCCACTAATAATTTTATAGATGGCTAGGTTTTTAGCCCTACTTTTTGTGTGGGTATGTGTATTGGAATGGAATATTCCAAATTGGAATTTGGGATATGGTTTCAAAAAAAAATGTTTGGTTTATTTCCTTGTAATGTAATTTTTGTGTGAATAATGAGTGGTTATGGAAATTTTTTATAATCGTATGTAAACTATTTTGTAAATTTTTATAAACAATTTAATATATATGTGATAACATATTTTATCCTAATGGTATAATTATTGAAGTCATTAGGGGATTGGCTACTGAATTTTATTACTCAACCCTACATTAATTCGTTTCTAGATGTTGTTAATCAAGACATGGGAAGAGGTAATGTATCAAACATATTTAACAATACTTCATGATACATTGACTATTTTGTGGAGTCGGATCACAGAGCATGTTTGGGTCTTGGAGTTTCAAATAGAGTCTTTTAGTTTTATCTTCTTCTATGTACTTTGATGTATTAGTATTCCATTTTTTTAAATGGTTTTGGTTTGATTTCTATATCAATGGTTTTATTTGAGTAGTCTTTTATTGGAATCATGCATCATGTAGTGGTATATTTGGTTTTGTCTTTTTTTTGTTGATTTTTTAAATTTAAAATCGAACACCATATCCCTTGGTTATGAATCCCTTTTCATTTAATGAAACCATTTAACACCTTGGGGATGTCCCTAAAGACCAAGTATTATCATAATGAATTCTCAAGGAAATGAGGAGGGGAATGATGTTACAGGTTGTATCACTGAGGTCCTATCAACATTATTTGTGGAATAAGGGGTGATAAATTTTTTATGGTATTGGAGATGAAATTCATTTTGGACTATTCTTTGAGTTGGGATCATAGAAAGGAGTAGGATTTTTTGGACTTTAAATACAGAGCCTAAAAAGTCATATCTAAACTTTTTATGTCGAACATCGTGTTACTTGGGAGTTGGGTACATAAATTTTTCCGATACACTTATACAAATTTTAATCTCATATTCATCGGTTCTACCATTGTGATGAGCATGGAATCTTAAATAATTGACTTACCACATTGAATGAATATGTCATTTTGAGTAATGGTTTCGTGAAATTTTATAATTAATTCAAAAGTGAGTAATTTTTTTTTCAAATAAATGAATTTGAAAAATGAAAGGTTGTCATATTTTGGAAAGGGTTTTAAATTAAAAAGAAAGTGAATTTCATAAAAATTGCTTGATCATGGAAATGGTTGATTTTAGATGTATTATTTTCATAGTATGATGTCATTTGATTTGAAATTATAAAGACTAATGTTTCTTAATAGAGAGAATAATGTAATATGTTTAATTTCTATAAATTGTAACCTCATAGGTGTTGTAGAAACCAAATGGAGCATGTAGGAAAGAAAGTGGTTGCACATGATCTATAGGTGAACCAACAAATATTTCAGAGTATATTCGAATATTTTCAATCTGGGGTTGTGAGGAACATGATGGATGAGCCAAGACATTTGGATCACTCATTCATGTTCCTGATGCTGAATCCACACAACTTTCGAGGAGATTCAGATCTAGAGAATGGGGAGGTGTGGATGAACATGATAAATCAAATCTTCAATTTCTTCAGAACACCAGCAGAGCTAAAATTCAATCATGTGAAATACATATTGTAGGATCTTGAGTTCTAGTGCTGGGATATAGCTGTTCATCATAATTAAGACATATTCCTGTAATGGGAGTATTTTAAATAATTATTTAATAAACAATTATACCCTCATATGTTCATAATTGAAAAACAACATACTTATTTATCTTGTAGCATGAAAATATTCATGTCTGGTAGTATGAGGATAAATTATTGAGTTTAGTGTTCTTTGTGCCCAATGTTTCTGATAGTGCATCCTTCATGAAATGCATCATTGAATTAAGGTTATGGTAGAAGATTCACTCGATTATTTTCAGGCTCTATATAACATATTATAAAGAGGTGGTTTGTACAGTGATGGTGGATATGAGGGTCATCTCAATATCTATGAATGGATGTAGTATATTGATACCCATATGATACTATGTGAACTGTAATATCAAGAGAAAGGGGAAGATGGACACCTATTTCCAAGGTAGTGAGATAGTTCAAAAACTGTTGACATGATCAATTAATGTTCATCTAAAACAAATAGATATCCTGGATGTTTCAAATATATTTTTTTGACCACTTGAACTAATTGTGCATGACACCAAATAGAGTATGAAAAAATTTAAAACATATGGGAAATCCTCTTCACTAAGGTTTTAGTTCTCCATGGTCGGCTATTTGGGACACTTATCAAGTGTCATAAGCATCATATTCTTTGACATAATGAGGGAAGCAGAGTCAATATTTTTTACAAAACACATTAATCCATTGTGCTTCTATGAATACCATGACTCCAAAGGCAATGAAATATCAATAAGGAAAAACAAGAAAAGTGTTGTGAAAAACAAATCATATGTAGATGATGTGGTTATTCTTGATGATCACTCTGGAACATCTAAGATGAAAGGTATTATTCATTTAAACTCTACCCTTATATATGTATTGTTTGATATGGGTGCATCCCGTTCCTAAATTTCTTCTAATGTTAATTATTTACTATGTTTATATTTTGATATTATTCCATCTATGTTAAAACATGAAACTCCTCTTGGTTAAAGAGAATGTCGAGAATTTGTGTGTAGAGAATGTTCTATAACATTTTATAGATCTCAGCTAAAATAAGATTTATCTATTATTAGAATGTATGTTTTAGATATAATCATGGGAATGGATTGGTTGACTGTGTTCAAGGCTCATTTATACTATAATACATGAATGGTCATTTTTAAAGATGAAGATTGATTCAAGCATCTCGTTCGAAGATATCGTGGTATAAGGGAAGGTGAAATGAGAATGTTGACACCAGTAGTTGGAACGATCTCATATCAATAGGAAATGAAAAATTTGGAATCAATGGTTGAGAGCGAGTTGAAGAGTTTTTTAGTTGTGGTTGATCAGTTTCCTGATGTATTTCCTGCAAATTTATTAGGTTACAACCTATGAGTGATGTGGTGTTTATGGTTGATATCCATTTGGGGAAAATACCATTTACTCATCAATTTATCTAATGGAACCAATAGAATTATTGGAGCTGGAAAATCCATAATGAAAAATCTTCATTTGGCCTAAAATAACTTTTTGGGTTTCACCATTATTGTGTTTGAAAAATTTAGATGTAACTCTACATCCATGTGTGGATTACCATAAGAAAAACCATATTATTATAAATATTCAGTATCCACTTCCATACATTAATGATCTATTTGATAAATTTTGGGAATATTAGTGGTTATCTAAGATTGACTTGTGCTTAGGATATCACTAATTTATGTTTTAAAAGGATACGCCAAATACACCTTTCAAAAATAGGCATATCCATTGTAAATATGTTATTATTCCTTTAAATATTATGAATAAACCAACAATATTTATGATTGTTATGAATAATATATTTAATATGTATCTATATTATTTCATGGTGGTTTTTGTGGATGACATCATGGTGTATTCGAGGACAAGAGGGAATAACAAGAACACATGTCTACAATGTTGGTAATCATGGTGGATCATCATATATATTCATAAATAAAAATGTTTGTTTATTGGATACAAGAGGTATTCTTCCATGGAATTATAATTTCTTGATCATGTGTTTCTATGGATCCAAAAAATATAAAGGGTGTTATCTCTAGGAATCCAACAATGAATTTTTTTGTGGTACACTGTTTTCTTTGATTGTATGTCTATTATTGATTCTTTATTCTTGACATATCATGAATTTATTCTACTATGAAATTTTTATAATGAATATTATTCAATTATAATCGAATTAATAATTATAGAAAACATTCAATAAAATATGGTTCTCCTTAAATTTACAGAGATCATATATTTTCTGGAATCACTACAAGTGTAAGTGTTTTATTATGACACATTAGGAAGTGAGCTTGGATGTGTTCTCATAAAGGGTGATCATGTTGTTTCTTATAGATCAAGGCAGTTATGTGTGTATGAGAATAACAACCCAAAATATTAATTGGTGTTAGCTTCCATAGTCCATGCTTTGAGGACATAGTGTCAAAATCTATTTGGTGGGAAACTTACCGTGTTCATAGTTCATAAGATCTTGAGACATATTTTACCATAATGGGATTAAAATATACGAAAAAGAAGATGGATTGAGTATCTAATATTTTTTGACATTCACTTGATGTGTACACTGGTTAAGGGAAATATGACGACAAATGCATTGAGAAGAAAGTATTATGAATAAATCTCAAAAGAGTCATTAGATTAGAGGGTGTTGATGTTAGTCATAGATGACATGAACATAGAATATGAAGACCAAGCTGATGTTGTGGTTTCCATTATAGATTCATTGTATTCTGATTTTGTGAAGATGGTTAAAGAGATAGATAAATCTAGTTTAAAATGCATGGTGACGATGTCCAAACTCAATTGTGAGGAGAACATTGAGGGATGGAAGTTCGGTTTTGTGGTTCATAAACTGGATAGTCACAACTATGGATTGTCATTAACAACTTTTTCATTCTTACCATCATTAAAAATTTAATTTTCATTACAGAATATATAATATGTATAAGGCGTTGAATGCATAGTTTTTGTGGGTCGATATAAAAAAAGGTGGCTGAGTTTTTTCCAATATTATTAACTTGTTAGAATGTTAGGGTAGAACATCAGTGACCAAAATGTATGTTACAATCCTATCCAATTCCAATTTGGAAGTCAGAGATTATAGCTATGGATTTTTTAATGTATCTAAATAATGGCTGGGAAACACAATGCCATATGGGTTATAGTGGATCAGCTCACGAATATGGATCATTTCATCAATATTTTTGAATCTAATATATTGGAGGACTGGTAAAAGTCTATATATCAAAAGGGGTAAATACTATTATTTCATCAATTTCAGTCACATAAAAAAGAGATCTAAATACAACATCAAATTTATACAAATACTTAAAAAACCCATTAGAAATCAGTTGAATATGAGTACAAATTAACATCCTCATACGAACAGACAATTTGAACGGATGATAAAAAACATTGCAAGACTTGTGTATGGAATATATAATGTATTTATGTGACACTTGAAAAACCCATGTGTCATTAGTGGAGTTCTCATATAACAGTTATTATCTAGCCTCAACAAAAAGGGATTCATTCGATACATTGTATGGGTTTCCTTGTCCTTCTCGAAATTGATTGGTGGAAACATGTGTGACATTACTGGTTGGGTCGAGCATTGTCCATGAAACTATAGATAAGATTCAGTTGATTATAAAATGAATGGAGATGGTTCCTATTCATTAGATATCTAATTAATATCCTCGTGAATGGTGGTTTTTAATTCAAGGTATGTGGGAATGTGTTTTTGAGGATCTCTTTTTGTCTTGTACATCATCGTTTTGGTAATTAGTGAAGGCCATATCCTTGATACATGGGCCCTTTGGGACATATGAATAACTTGGTGAGGAATTATATCTGCTGGAACTTCCACCACCATTCAGTGTAGTGCATAATGTGTTCCATGTATCTCAGTTGAAAAAGTAACATTACTATACTTACCTTGTAATTCGATAGAATCATGTGGATCTAGATCCAGAAGCTTAATTGGTACATATCCTGATAGAAATTGAAGATAGGAATGGAAAAGTTTTTCATGGAAAAATTATTGGTCTAGCATAGGTTCTGTAGAATCAAAGTTTGATTTAGGAAGATTCATGGGAACAAGATAAGGAAATGAAAGAGAAATGGCTAGAACACTTTCAAAGAAATTATGGTTTTATACTTTATGGGGATGGAAAGGCCAATGGTGGGGAAAATGTAGAACCCTCAATTTCAAATAAATAACCCTTTGTTGGTGATTTTTATGTTTTTATAGTATATAGATGATATTTTAGTGAGTTTGGAGAACATTAATAGTTTATTGGGTAATTTATATGGGTTAATGGTTGGTGTGAATAATGTTAAAACAATGAAGTTCCTATAAGAAACCATTAAAAATGATATGTAGGATTAGGAGAAGGAGCATGGGAAGGTGCATGATTTCTCCAAACTGTGAGACCACCTATATGAAATGGGGAATCATTGGGTAGATATCGTTGGCATGGCCGGTGTATGGTTTTCCTAACAATTTGAGCCCACCATTGGAGGTATCCCTTAGGAAAGAAGCGTTCACATGGTTAGCTCATAAATATTCTAATTGTGTGACTAATCATGCACTTTTTAAAAGTGAGATCCTAAAGTAGTCAATCTAACATGTTTCCTCTAATAAATACCATGTTTTACCTCCTATGTAGACATAAAATTATATTATCTCTTAATAATATATATAGAGGCTTCTCCCATCAATCCAAAGGTGATCTGAAGGCTTCTCATTGTGATTTGAAGCCAGATTCATGTTGTGTTTCTTCGTTCATGGCTATTATTGATGGTTTTCCTTAGCTATTATTCTCCATTTCTAACAGTTTCTTAGATCTACTCCCATGGTGGATAGATCTAAGAGTTTTTATGCCAAATATTATTATTTTTGGCTTTTTAAATGATTAAGGAAGATATCTCTGGAGGCTTTTTTGGAATATCACCCGGTTTTTGTGGATGTTTTCATGTTGTTTATCATTATTTCCATATTTCTCATCACTGATGGAATCATTATCGACTCCTCTATTTTGAGTATAATGGATTGGTTTAATATACATGGTTTTTCTTCATATTTATTTTGTATATATAGGGAATGGTTTGATAAAAAATCTCTTGAATAATAGTTTGTAATAATTTTTAAATTTTGGTGTTTTTCTGAAAATAGAATTTTGTAACATGATGTTCAAATGATCATTATGAAAAAGTTGTTTGTTTTTTAGCTGAGATTAATTGTTTTTAATAGAAATTATTTTGTTTTATTGAATGGGTAAGGAACCCTTGGTTTGGAATGGGTTTGACATAGTTTTGTGAAGTGTTTTCATGTGCATTGGGATTGATAAGGGTATGAAGTACCCCCATTTGTATAGTAAAGATATAGTCACGAAATACCCCTATAAAAATGGTTCACTAATTTATGATACAATGAAAGGATGACACAACAGTCATGGGTATTGGGAGGTATAGGTCTCATTCATTTTTGTGTGTGGAATTGTTGAAAAGAATATATTATGTTAAAATATAATTTGTTTAATGGTTTTCTAACATTGTTTGGTTTTTTTATGGGAACATGATTTTATTATTTGGTGACATCATGGTTAGATAAATTCTTTAAAATATGATATAATTTTTTTATAATTTTTTATAGAGAATGTTTTTCACAAATGTGATAAAATATTTGGTCCTAGTGAAGTTATTAGGGAAATAATTTTATGAAATCCTACTTAGTTTTATAACTCACACCTGCATCCACACTTTTTTCCTTTTCAGATGATTTTTATCGAGTCATCAGAAAGGGTAATGTATCACACATCTTTAGCATTTCATTATGATACTTGGATTGTTTTTTGGAGTTAGAAATTGAGCATGATTAGAGCTTAGAGTTTTCCTTAGAGTATTTGATTTTTTTCTTCCACTATGTAGTTTGACATGTTAGTCTTCCACTGTGGTACTTAGTTTCAATATTATTTTTATATCAATGGTTTTATTTATGTTTTCATTAATTGTTATCATTCATCATGTAGTGAATTTTTTATGTCATTTATCATTGGTTGATTTATTTTCAAAATTGAAAATTATCCCCTACTGTTTATGAACACCATGGCATTTATTTCTATTATTTGGCATGTTGGGGATGTTGTATAAGGATATGTAATATCCTACCTCATTCTCGAGATAATGAGCTGGGATGAGATGTTAAATTATAACTAAGGTCCAAGAATTTTTTCTATCAAAATAATTTATATCCTATTCAATTTCAACAATCTTTTTTGAAATACAAAATTCATATCAATATTTTGGAGGATCTCATTTAGAAATTATTTCATTATATGATCAACCATTTATTAAGGACTTTATTTTTTAAAACTAGTAGTTATATTACAAATTATATAGTTAATTGGGTGATCATTATGGAATATAATATTTATTCAAAAAAATTTAAACTCCACATCGATAGATTCATCTAACTCATAATTTTTAGTTTCACCAATGTTGAAATCTCTATAATCATCCAAAAACATTTATAAATTATATTTTCATTTATTTAAATTATTTTATTCAAAATTAGGATACATAGATTCAACAAATACAAATGTAAGAAAATTTTGTACTCCAAATTGCATATATGTATAACATTATCTATGAAAATACCATCATTTAATTTTGAATGAAATTTTTCTATTGAGTCATTGGTTTTAAAAATGTGAACCATTCATAAAAATACTCTATAATGAAAAAATCTAGGCATACTTAATTTAAAAATTTTATTATTATTCATGTTTAAAAATTGAAAAATATGAATTCAATTAGGAACATGAAAAGATGATTTAACATGTTTTTAAATAAATTTTTTTGTAAAGAGTAAAAATTTAACATTTTCCATTCAATTTCATGTAAATCCCAACTTTTTGTTCACACCATCTTTTTCTGGAGTATATCGAGCTGAATAATTAAGAATACAACCTTTATCATCAATGAATTTTTCAAATTATATATTTCAAAACAACACTACCAAATAAGTTTTAACTGATATAATTAGATGACCATTTTCATTTTTGACTAAATTGAAATATGAAATAAATTTTGACATTGTCTATAAATTATTGAATAGAAAATTGGACAATGTAAATTTAATTTAGTCATAAAAATTTCAAAAAAATTATTGTTTTTCTCTAATATTAATGGTTTTTATTGTGACAAATAAGTCCAAATGTAAATTTTCATATTCTTAATGTTTCTACCTTTTGAAAAAACATTAAATAATACTTATATTAATTACCATTTAAGCCTCAACCACCTGCATATATATTTTATTAGACCAAATTATCATGATCCAACACATTTTTACTTAATAAAATTTGGAGTGACAATCTAAAATTTTCAAATCCCAATCATACTTTGAAAAATATATTGTCAGACTTCACATCATTTAAAATTTTTATGTTATTTTTACTCATCTTAGTAGAATTAATTGAATAAATAATTTCTTTTACTTTTTTGCCAAAAACATTAACATATATTTTTTTAAAAAATGATATATTTTCCATTTTATAATTTCATTCTTTTTAAATCACCAAAAAATTTGAGATTCTGGTTAAACTATGTTTCACTCCATCATCAATTAAACGTTTTTAATTAACAACTTAATTTTAAATTAAAACATCCCAAAAACAATTTAATTTTTCATTGGAATTATCATTTAATGTTACAAAACAAACATACCATTAATTAATGGATATAAATATATTTTTATCACTTTTTATATTACATAATCATCAACAATCCATGTTCCTCGGTTCGTTTTTAATGTTTTAAAGGAAATATTCATATAAAAATTCATTTCAGTAATTTTTTGCAATCCATATAAATTTGGGTCCAAATGGGTAAGAAATAAATTCATAAATAGAAATATATCCTAATAAATAGTTTACCAGTAATCAAGAAGAAAATTATTTTAATATAAAATAGTCTATATTACCAAGAGAGTGGGTAAATATCAAGTGACCGTCATTTGAATAATTGCACTTCACGTGAAATATAAAGTATGTAATACATGAAACATTTACTAGTAAACCATTAATAATGAATGTGTTAGTAATTTTTTATAACTAATTATCATAATAAGGGTTTGAATTTATTTTTTAATGTTTCCTATTCTTACCATCTTATCATAATAGTAATTTCCTTGTAAAAAATTAAAAAAAATATTTTGAATCATTCAATTTCATTTCAAATAATTTTATATTATTCCAAAATATAATCAAACATTAATAAATTATAACCTTAAAATGTGAAATAAAAAAAATTATATATAATACATCCATGTTAAAAACATTCTATATTGGAATAAAAGTTATCATTTTCACTTGAAGGAATATTTTTGAATTTTTCATGTTCAATAAGAACACCTATATTTTTTCTCCTGTTATTTTTTAACACTCCAATAATAATATTAATGTAATGATTTATTGTATAAATATATATATAATTAGAAAAAATAGATTAAAATAGGTTGAGAAATAATATTCACATCTATACATTGAAGAATCCATCAATTATAGGTTTAGTGATTCTTCACCTGCACAAGATTCAACACATCATTCTAAATCTAAAATGAAATAGAAACTAGCTCAGTTAATTTCAATTCTCTTTGTATAATGATATATCTTTCTTATATAATTATTTATTCATGGGATGTTAGGTTTAATTATTCATATTTCTATACACACATAAAAGATTACTTCATTGTTATTATTTCCCATTTGTATCCATTAATTTGGGGGTAATTTGTTTTTATTCTTACATGAGTAATATTTCATTCTTTATCCATTGGAAACCTGTACATCTCGGCCTCTATTACTTAATATAAATAATGAATCTATAGGGTTAGTGATAACATTAATTTTCTATTTAAATAAATTCCCATTATTTTATAATTATTTAATTGGGAAATAATTTTCAATTGTAACTCATATTGGAGTAATGAACCAAAAATATCATCTAATGTATATTCATTAAAATTATTACATTCATCAATTTTTACCTTTATATAATTCCATTTGTATTATAAGGATTTTAGAAATTATTCAACCAAAATATAGTTATCTACTTTTTCTCCCCACGAACTCATTCCATATACAATACTTGTTAATCTATGAAACATTTTAGAAACATTTTCATATTCTCCCATTTTTAATTTGTCAAACTCAGCACTTAAATTTCCCATTTAAGTTGTTATATTCTTATCAAAACCCATATAGCTAAATTTTATTGTTTTATAAATTTTATGTTTTTTACAAAGAAATATGACTATACAAAATCATATTATCTATTGAATATAGAATATTTTTCCTTGTGAAATTTTGCACATACCTTCTCACATCATTACAAAATATTGTTTTATGATAATGTATAGATAGATTGTATATTATCATAATTATTTTTCAAATGTTTATGGTAATTTTTTTAATAAAATCATCCATGCGAGAATTTATGTTTACATAATTAGAAGATTTGAAGAATTTTGGTCAAGGATATGACCATACATCACTCAAATACATTTCTACCACCTCAAACGATTTATTTCTCCTTTTATTATTTATTTTGTAATTAAATTAGAAAAAAATTATAAAAAAGTAATAAATCTAGGAAACCATTATGATATTAATTGATAGTTCAAGATGAGAATGGTTGATTGGACTAGTGCGGGTGAATTAAATTTATAAATAAATCACAACTTATCAATAAACTGTTAATAATGTGGATAATAGAGATTTGATAAAAATGATCTTTTAGTAGTTTATATCATAATGACATGATTATACTCTTCACCCCTTTCATGAATTGAGAGTGTGGAACCCAATATAATTGACTATCTAGATTTTAACTCGGAAAATATTTTTCAACTATCTTTTTGAACCTTGTTGGTATAACCCAATATGACATCTCTTTACACACCTGGTGGTTTAACTCAATGACCCAGCCATATTCACACATTGAGTCACAACCTATAAGAACAACATTATTCAAACCCATTAGATCAATAAAATTACCATCAATTTTTCACACCTTGAACAGTATCATTAAAAAACTTTTTTAATGTGGTGGTGGAAATAAGAAATACCTTTTAACCAGTCCAAGTAAAGACAAAATCCACATCCCCTCGGAGCTTATGGTAGAATGTCATTCATGAATTTTTATTTGGAGTCACAACACACTTTCTAAAATTAAAATAAGTGGTATAACCTGACATGATTATAAAAACAAAAAATAGTATAATTGATTAAAACAACCAACCCTATTTAAATTTGTGGACTTCAGGGTTTAGGTAGGAACTTAGTCATCATCATAAAAGGATCAAATGATTGCATATACATTGAAATTCATAGTTCATTGTCAAATTATATATTACATGTATCGTTAAATAATATATATGAAAATTTATACAATTATCTAGATACATTTTTCTCCTTATTTATAGTTATTATATAGAAACCCTATTCAATTAATGAAGCATGTCCAATTTCACCATTCCAAAACAAAAATGTGACTTCATCATTGAATACCCAAACTAAAACACATAGGTCACATTAACTATTTTTTAACTTTGAAAAATATTTTTCAGTGATAATACAATATAATAATTAATAGATTAGCAAAAGATAATAAATATTAATGTTCATTAGAAAAGGACAGTAATTTATGAGAGGTAATATATTTCAATTCCAACCACATTAAAATTAAAACTTTTGTTTTCCCAGGAAACCATAACGAGACATCAACCCATAAGATAATAATGTATCCAATATATAAAAAATCCAATTTTAATTCATTATTATATAATTATGTAATAGGTATTTATTTAATATAAAAATAAAAAAAATGTAATATTAAATATAGATGTATAAATAGAGAAAGAAATATTTTAACTAAAATATGATAACATAATTTACAAATTATATAAGGACCTAGCCTTAAAACATTACATAATCTTAAAATAAATGAATAGATCATATTGATGATCTTTTCAAGTTTATAGTTTTAGGGAGTTAGGCCATAACTATAACATTTCATCACTAAAACTACATAGTAGACACTTCTACTCAGTTTCCATTTTTTCCTAATAAAAAAACTTTTTGAAAGGAAGACTCATTTCTAGTTCAATGTTTTTTATAGCATGAGGTTTTCTTGATCCCATTCTTGACCCTCATTTACATTATGTCCTTTGAAAAATATTTGAAAATCATGGGATGAGCACAAAATTCTCATTAAGGGATACACAAAGAAGGAAAACTATTAGTTTTTCAAAATAATAACTAAACCATAAATACCTTATCAGGAGTAATAATTTTCACCTTTATGAAGTATTAAGTTCTCTTCACTAAAAAAAGATCATTTCTTACCATTTTGTAACCAATACATTACCATAAAACCCATAGAAATAACATATAACATATAAAGGTAACTTGGGGCATAAAAATACTTAGATGGAATAACCATTCGGTCGACTTCAACACATATCACTAAATGGAATAACCATATGGCTGAATTCCAAACCCAATGCATTAGAGGTTATAAAATAACCACTCTTCCTATTTTATCATGGCACCACCTGTCCTTTGTTTTATCATGTAACCACCCGTCAAATGCCCATTTACAATTATAAAATCAAAACACATAATACAAATATAAAGGAAAGATAACATTTCCACATTCCAATCACAATATACCATTTAAATATATTTAAATAAAAAACCCATTATCAAAACTATTTTCAATTCAAAAATATGTAATAGAGTATATGGTATTTCTTTTCCTTTTAAAAACATTATTTGTTGTTAAGGAATCTAATAATAAAATAATACTCTCTATGGCGGAAAAGGACGTTGTCACAGATTACGTTAAAACATTCTTTTATTGTTTAGTAAAATTACTCCTAGATAAAAATTCCCTTTGAATGAAATCAAAATTATAAGGTTTTTATATACCATATAAAATTATGTCATGCATAATAAAATATATGCCTCAACGAAAGGATATTGAGACGAAGTCCCTTACCTCGTGTCTGACTTGACCCCTTTGTTCATTAATTTCCAAAATAATAACTATAGTTAATTTCAACTTTAATAAGAAATTTTTTTAATTTTATTATTCCTTTTATATCACTTATTACCTTTCTATAACAATTAGATAATTATTTGAGTTCATATCAGACATTTTTTCGATGTTTAAAAATTGAGTTAAAATTTAATTTGTTATAATTGTAAATTGTTCATGTAGTCGAAATCACATTATCTCCGGAATTATATTAAATATTTAGATATCATATATATCATATATATACTGTATATATATGTATTTATAATAGTACATAACATTTGAATATAAGACATGAAATACACCGTTCATGGAGATGGTTAGCAATACGTACTCATGAAAACTACATTCATTTAGATTTCGTATTTTAATGGAATGAAAAAAAATATACAATGGTATATTATAATTACAATATAATATAATATATAATTTCATTAACTCTAACCATTATATTCCCCACATAAGGCTTGAACGAGTCATATCACTTTTACTGGGCAATAGTCGGCACTTCCTCAAATGAAATTATCACTTTTAGCAATTATGGAAACCATAAAGTTATGCAATAAATGAAAAATACTGAATAATAAAGAAAACATAAACATAATATATATCGTATATAAAAATATTTCCATCATAATGGTAACCATGAGAGGTGGTTGGAGATATTTGAACAATCATTATTTCATGAGGCAGTAGATCGACATCCACAGAAATTGTATGTTCGTATCCATTAGATAGAGGTTGGTATAATTATAGATAGAATCCTTCTCATTGAAACAACCCAGTATATTTATTATACTAGTTTTTTTATAAAATAAATGAATAAAAAGTGTTTAGGGGGTAGGAGAAGTGAAATAAAAGAAAAGAACTTAAAAGAAGATGTTACCATTAAATCAGGTATCTCCCTTTGTTGTGAACCAAAGGGTTTAAATGAAGTTACTTTTGCCTATGGTGATCCTTCTAAGAGGAGAAGAGAAATTATGGTAGATTATTTAATGTGACTTTGGACGATCCAAGGGGCTTGAGAGGTGTGAGGAATGGGTTATAATGAGTGTCCTTTTATAAGGGGGGCTCTTCAAGAATGTTTCAAAAAATTATTTTATTATAAACTTTTAATCGGTTTAAAAAGTTCCAAAAATCATTATAGTCGGTGATAAGTTGACTCATGTTAGAAATAAAATCATCCAATATGAATTGGATAGGTTTTGGGTATTCTTTTAGTATTTATTATCTTATTTATTTAAAATATTCTTTAATGAGGTAAACATTGCATCATTATTGTGTCATAAATAATTTTATTTATATGATGTCTAAATTTTATAAAACAAATACCATGATGTAGGATATATTTTTACATTTAAAATTAATATTTATAGTCATAGAGATAACTCATATTACCCCATGTAAAAAATTTATTTACTAAAAGATATTTGTTTATGTCATTTTTGCCTTTATATTAAGTTAATTAAAATAAAGTGTCATTATCACTCCCATGTGGCACCATTGGGGTCCCAAAATAGACCCAAGTATGCCAATGGTCAGAAATGTATCAACCAATTAGATTAGGACACATATTAGGGTAATTTATTATTATTATTATATTATTTTTTTACCCTTATTTACTGGATTTACCCTTTATCCATGGTAAATAACATCTTTACTGAATTAAATATTCATAATTTCTAAAAATTAAAGTCACCTAATTACATAATTTTAACATCATGATTACAAATATGGAATAAATTTTTCCATATTCAAAACACAGACTTGGAAGAAATATATTTAAAATTAATTCCCTCTATCAAAACAAAAGGCATGTTTTTATGAAATAAAAACTATCAAAAGATTGGAACCTATTTATATCCAATTTCAATGTGAAATTACCTCTAAGGACCAAAATAGAATTAAATAGTGAAAAAATATATAATTTCAATTTAAAACCAATTAAAAATAAATTATATATTTATAAATAAATTAGATTAAAAGCCAGTTTTGAATTAAAATAATATATTTCTCATGATTCCTTAAAAATTAATTTTATCAGAAAAATTAAAAAATTTCATCCAAAGTAAATTTTGATGTCCTAATTCCAAAGAAGAATTTTATTTTCTCAAATAGAATATATAAAAGTCACCAAAACTATATTTAAATAAGGTTCTCCACTAAAAGGCTGTAAATAAACCTTTTAAAAAATGTTAGAGTATTTGTGCTTAATATTGGATTCATTCACATTTTAAGCCTCGAAAATTTATTGGATAAATGTTAAAAAAAATAAACAAACATGTATAATCCTATTGTAATTAGTTCTATTCATTCCTTCCAATTTGAAGGCTAGGAGGTAAATACATTTTAAATTATTATTATTATATTATTAGTGTGCAATATAAGATTTCAATGAAACCCATTATTGTGTATCAGGTAGGTCATAGAACATAGCTTCCTCTTTAAAGTAAAATTAATATTCAATACCCCAATATTAATAAATATGAAAATGTATTATTCTTTACTTACATGGGATATTACATCCTTCCACTCTTTTGGAAATTGCATCCTTGCAATTTTAATTCACTTATCAAATAAGTGGGGATATTTATCACTCATTGCTTTTTCAGATTCCAAATTTTCCTCTTCAACCATATGGGTTTTCCTAAAAACCATTACCTGACTAATTAACTTATTCCACAAAACTTTCTCTTTTCAGTCAAGAATCTGAACAAGTTGTTCCTTATAAGAGAGATTCTCTTCCAACTGAACAACCTCTAGGCTCAAAATATGAGATAGATATTGCATATAATTTCTCAACATTAGAAAATGGAAAAACATTGTGTTCCTCAGATTAACATGGAGGTAAATCCACTATATAGGCAAATAATCCAACATTCTCCAAGATTTCATAAGGTCCAATAAGCCTCAGCCTCAGCTTTCCCATTTTCAAAATCACCTTACACTTTTTCATGGAGAATCTTTGAGAAAGACATGATCACCAACTTCAAAAGAAAGATCCTTCCACCGGTTATCAGCATTACTTTTCTCCTTACATTGAGCTGTTCTCATGTTATTCTGAATCATGTGAACTTTTTTTCCATCTCTTCAACCAAATCATTTCCCATGAACTTCCAGTCACCTACATCATCCCATAAAGCTGGAGTTCGAAATCGCTTCCCATATAATTTCTCAAATGGATCCATCTGTATACTGGAATGAAAATTGTTATTATATGAAAATACAACCAAAGGAAGATGTTAGTCCCAACATCCCTTGTAATCCAATGAATAAGCGCATAGCATATCATAAAAAGTCTGAATTGTTCATTCTAACTGTCCATTAGATTGTGGATGATATTTTTTAATAATATTTAATTTAGTGCCCAATGACTTCTGAAGGACTTTTCCAAAGTTAGAATTAATCATGGGATGATAATCATATACATTGGATATGGGAACTCCATGCAACTTGAATATCTCTTTAACAGACTACCACGAATGTTGATATAGAGATAGAGTATCTCAAAAAGGATGTAAATGTGAAAATTTAATCAACAGATCAACAATAACGTAGATTTCATTATTACCACAAGATATCATCGGTAATCCCCCAACAAAGTCCATGGATATGCTTTCCCATATCCACTCTAGAACTGGTAAAGATTGAAGCATTCATTTTGGTAACTGCTTCTCTACTTTAACCTATTGACAAGTCAAACACTTCTTAGTTAAGTCAGAAATATCTCTTTTCATTCTATCCCACTAGCAATACTACAGGATATCTCTATACGTCTTAGTATTACTAGGATTAACTGAAAATGGAGAACTATGAGATTCACAAAACAACTCATTCTTTAACTATGATTCCTAAGGCACACATTACCACTTCCAAAGCCAAAAAACACAATCACTATCAATGTTAAATTCAGGCAACTGACCCTTTTGAACCGACTTGTAACACCCCGAGCTTCCATTACACGCTTCTCATTCAATAATGCAATAGCTTGCATTGTACGCAACTTCGAGTTCTAAAACACCGCGACTAATCATAGTAGCCGTTATAAATAGTAATAATGACATTTTAAAATTATAGAAATTTTATATTTCAAAATGGACTTCATTTTTGTATTCCTAATATTGAAATTGGCCTATGTTGAATTTTTTGTAATTTTCTGAGAACTTCGGAATTTTTATGAATAGTGAAAAATAATTAAAACAACTTTTTTAATCAAAATAATTTATAGTGATAAGTTATATTATTGAGTGGTTTTAAAGTATAATTAGAATATATTTTTACCATTTTATCCAATGGTGGTCATTAGAATTAATTTAACATTGAAATTGGACATAAACAATTGCCAATCTTTTGATATAAATTGTTTCTTAAAAACACGCTATTTGTTGTGACAGCGGGAATTAATTATAAAATTAATTAATGCAACTTATATGTTGGGAATTTTTTGAAATATACATCATTTTTGAATTCGGAATATCAATTATAGCTTAGGGTGAAATTTTGGCATTGTTCTGAAAAAAATCAATTTTTTATGAATAGTGAAACCACTAAGTGGTAGTTAAATAACTGATTTTTCGTTTAAATGAAATATTACCACTTCTGTGATTTGATTTTCAAAAATCCGACATACATGGTTGTCATTAAGAAGTAAAATGTGGTTCAATGAGATCAAAATAATTTTTTGGTGAATAGTATCTTTTAAGTTCTTAATCGCGATTAGAGGTAATTAGTGTAGTTTAAGGTAAAAATAATGTTTTAATAATATGAGATGAGCTTGACACTTGTCCTACTCCTATTGGATGAGTCATGGCTGACCAAGACAACCCATGGGTCAACTTGGGGACCCCATGGAGCCACTTTGGTTGGAAAATGACATTAATATATATATATATTTAATGTTAAAATTAAATTGGCACAAACATGAGTTGTTTTACTAAAACAGTTTTTAAGTGGGGTTAAACAAGTCCAAATTTTGATTATAAATATTCATTAGAAAGATAATAAAATTTCCTACATCATAGTATTTTTTTTATAATTAAATAACTTAAATTAATTATGACATCATGATGATGCAGTGATGACCTCATTATTTAACGATTAAATTAAAATGGGAAGATAATGCAAAATCCAAGGCTTAAACTTGTCCAAAGCCAACTGGATGAGGAGATTTCGAACCATTATCACCTTAGACTCTAATTATATAAGTGTGGGACCTTTATAATCCGAAATGAATTGTGTAATAATGTAACATTTCAATCTTTCCAAAAGAGCCCCTCCTCTCCACTTATAAAAGTCCGCCACCTCTCCCACCTTATTCACACCTTCAAGACATTTGGCTCAGCCAACCTCTGCCCAAATACTCTCCCAACATCCCTCTCTTACTCCTAGAAGCCTCACTTTCGGAATAACTCTTCCCAAGGAAGCCTTTGGCTCAAATCAAAAAGAGTTACCAGATTTTGAGGTAATGTCTTCTCTAATGTTGTTTTGTTTTATTTTTCTTCTCCAACCCCCTAAACTATTTTTATTCATTTCTTTTGTAACAACACCAGTATCCTCAATATACTAGGATGTTGTTATAAGAAGTATTCGAGCTACACTTACACACACCTACATCTAATGGTTAAAGAACATACGGTTTCTGTGGATGGCGAATTTCTGCCTCACAAAACGATGATTGTTCAACACTCATATAACACCTTCAAAGGTGGCCATTAAGATGTCACTATTTTTATATATGATTTATAATATGTTTATTTTATACTTATGCTTCTGTATTTCTCATTTATGGCATACTTTATGATTTCTATTATGGGTAAAACGCGATAATTTCATTTTAGGAAGTGCGGACTACCGCCCCCTCAAAGTGATTTGAATCGTTAATGCCATATATGGGATGTATAAAGGATGGAGTAAATGGTATTATACACTATATTATACTGAAATTATATTATACATTTATATCATTATTATTTCATTCCATTAAATACGAAATAGAAATGAAAGTAGCGTTCATGCGTACGTACGGCTTACCGTCTCCATGTACGGTGCATTTCATTTCTTACCTCTAAATGTTACGTAATATTATAAATGAATGTATATACTGGATATATAAGATATATATGACATCTAAATCATGAATATAATTCTGGAGATAATGGATATTCTACCACATAAACAACTTGTAATTATAAGAAGTTTATTGTTGACTCAAGAACCAAAGATCGACAAAACGACTGTTATTAACTTAAATAATTACATAATGTTCATAACATGGTAATAAGTGATATAAAAAGGATAATGAAATTAAAAATGGTTCTTAATAAGGTATATATTAACTCTAGTTTATTATTCAGGAGGTTAAAGAACGGTTGAGTCAAGTCAGACACGAGGTAAGGGAATTTCTTAACCCAACTTCCATTCTTTGGGTTAATCTCCTACTTTCAAATTATGTCAGGATATTATTATGTCCTATTTTGTATTTTTACTTTCTTTATGTGTACCTATAGTGAATACACATAATAGATCTATTTTATTTTAAAAATGATCTTTTTAAGGACTTCGTCTCGATCCCCTTTCATTGAGGCATATTTGGTTTTATACACAACTTTCTTTTATACGGTGTATAAACCCCTTTGACTTTTACGTTTATTCTAAAGGAATCTTTTTTATACGAAGCGTTTACTAAATGACAAAAGGGAATGTTTTTGTCGTACGTATGCGGAGACAACGACTTCTCCGCCGCCATGACCACTATTTGAGTTTCGGCTTCCTCTACAATCCATACCCTTTTTTTTATGAAAAATAAATACCATGTTATACTTTTCTTTTATTTTGGTATTGAAAATGGTTTTGAAAGCATTTTTATTATATCAATGTGTTGTATTGATATATTGTGATTGAAATGTGGAAGTGTTATGTTTCCTTTATGCATGTTTTATGTGATACGATTATGTTATGTTTAAACCTGATCATATGAGGAATGTATTGGACTTAATAAGTGACGGGTGGAGCCCGCTATAGCTCCTCGATGCATCGGTAGGTCTCATGAGACAACTAGACGTGGAATTGGCCGAGGCCCTTTCCCAATTTGATTTATGGTTTTGGCCGAGGCCTTAATCATTTTAGACGTCTTGGCCAAGGCCTTGACAAAATGTTTCAGAATGTCTGGCATTATACATTCCCTCATTATGAAAGTGGTTATTGATATTGCATGTGATTATTCGACCAGTAGAATATCCATTTGAGTAAGTAATGGCATTATATTATTTTATTTTTGCCATATTTTGCTGAAGTTCAAGTTTAAAAAGGCTCTTGTTTTAGTTATACATTGCCTTAAATGTTTATGTTTATTTATGAAAGCTTCCGCAATATTGTTATCCTTACTGAGCATCTGAGCTCACCCCTTTCAATGTTTTAATATTTTCCAGGATGTAAAGAAGTATTTTATGAATGACCTGCAGGGATTGTCCGAAAAGGATAGAAGTGTGGACTATGGAGACTATGTTATTGTAGTTTTTCACTTTATGATGTAATGTAACATTTATGAATGTATCTAGTGATTCCAAGTCTACTAAACTAATCGGTCTTTCGAGACTTGATCTTTTGTGATCATGCCAATGTTACGAAGTAATGCACCGGCTCTGGGTAGCTGCGGTCGGGGCGTTACAGTTGGTATCAGAGGCAGTTTAGTACTAACCTTGGATGCTAGATTTAGACAAACTCTGATTAAAGCACGTAGACCTAAGATGAACTTTGAGTATTAGTATAGAAGAACTTCCTATAATTTTGGTATTATAGAGATTTTGTGAGTTTTCTGAGCAATACGTCCCTGTCTGGATACGAGCAAGTAGAGGCGGCTCTGGCACATATGTACCTAGGGGTAAAACCCGAAAACACCGCTTTGATCTAGACTCGAACGGGAACTGGTGCATGACAACGGGCCTTGCTGCCCTCTTGGTTACGACACTCCCGGGGGATATGCTTTGGATAATTCTCATTTTCTTTATAAACCACTATGAAGGGTTATGAGTATATACTTCCTCAAAGAAAACCTTTTTATGATTATGGATTATATCAAAAAATAGTTCAATTTATGATAAGTATTTTATAATTATGGAATTATGTATTTTGATTCATAAACTAATCTTGTTTATGCCATTGTATAGAAATGGAGCCTAGTGGAAGTAATTGAAACCGTATCAATGCACGAACTCCGTGTAGGGATTGCCCTCCTGCTCAAGATAATTATTGTGGATCTGGAGATAAAAATGGTGCTGATAAACTTATTACCATACTGGGACAACTCACTCAGGTTATGAATAATAACCTTACTCGTATGGAGCACCCTGATCCGCAACGTGGAGGATCAATGTTAGACCGCTTCATGAGGCAACAACCACCAACATTAAATGGGGGTACAAATCCATTAGTAGCTGAGCAATGGATAAACTCCCTAGAGAAAATATTCCATGCCTTGGGGAGTAGCGAAAGGGAGAAGGTTGCCATGGCAGTTTACTGCCTCACTGGAGATGCCGATCAGTGGTGGTCGCTGATTCAAAACACAAAGGATGATGATGATGTTTCTAATATGGAATGGAGGGAGTTCAAAGAGCTTTTCTTAGAAAAATACTTTCCTCGTGACCATCGAGCAGATATGGAAAGGCAATTTTTGAGTCTGAGACAAAAGGAGGATGAGAATGTCGCAAAGTATGAGGCCAACTTTACAAGGTTAGCGAGGCATGTTGCAGATTATATACGTAACCCAAGAAGTAAGATTGATCGTTTCTTTGATGGGTTAAAACCATTTCTTCATCGAGCATTAGTCTCACAAACCTTCTCGTCGAACGAAGACATTGTCTCATGTGCTATCAAGACAGAAAAGGAATTCTCTAAATCTTATGACAATAAAGTAAAGCAAGAGAAGAAGAGAACTGTGGAACAAGAGACAGATTAAGGGAAAAAGGGAAAGAAGGATTTTCTATTATGTGATAATTGTGGGAAGAATCACCCTGGTACTTGCCTAAAAGGAATGGGAGTTTGTTATAAATGTGGAGAAAAAGGTCACCAGGCGCGTGATTGCAAGGGAAAGAAAGAGGCTATCAATGTTGAATGCTATAATTGTAGAGAAATGGGGCATTATGAAAATGAATGTCCTAAGCGTCAGGGAAACATACCTCAGAAAAGGCCAAGGGATCAAGGAAAATCTTATGCTGTTACTACAGTTGAAGCAGAATAACTAATGTAATGGTGCTTTTGGACTCGTGGATTATATTCTGGTTATTAGAATAATGTGATATATATATAAGGATTGTGCTGCAGTACTGGTTGATTTCATTAAGGTTTTAATATGATGAAGTTAATTATATTTTTAGTATGTGACAATAAGAGAAACTTTACTTTGTTTGGGGAATCTGATAAATTGATTTTGGAATTAAGAGACCGTTTAGAGAAAGTCTGGACAGAGGTATTTTGGATAACAATAAAGGTTAGAGTGGATTAATTTGATCTTTGGATAGTATTGTTTAAGGTTAAAAAATTTATGAAGATTATTTTTGGAATAGTATAGTACTATATTTTTAGGAAAACGACAACCTGCAGGGTGGGGCATAACCCGTCGCGTCGGACAAAGCTGCAGGAATCGAACCCACAACCATAGTGCGACATGCCTTTATTTCCTAACACTAGCCTACAGGAAGTCCCTGGTTATTACAAAATAATTTTACTAATATAAATTGTATGTGTTAACATTTGGAACCTTATAAAATTAAGAAAAGTATAATATTTTTGGGTTCTATTATCTTTTTGAGTGAAAGGTGAGTTGAAGGTTGAAACTCCAATTGTCAGGCATAAATATATATATACCTATCTGTTATTCAATGAATAAATTAATTCTTAAACTTTAGTAAAGGGATATTAAAACAAAAAATGTGTTATCCTAATACCTTATGTCTTGTTGAACTGATGATATTTTAAATCAACATAGACTGAAGGCTTTGAGGCCCTCAATTTGACAGTTGATTGTGATTGATGACCTCAATCACTCCCTACAAATATTTACATTTTTCCTCCAATTATATGTCTCTAATTGCCACCAATGTTCTCCTTATCCAGATCATAATTTGGTGGTGACTTTCTTATTTCCATTTCCCTCTTATTAAGGCTAAATTTTATTAATCTTATTTCCGATGTGGGTTTTCCACAAAGGTATTTTCTCTTTTCAACCTTTTATTTTCAATGAAAAAAATTTCAAATTGCGAGGACGCAATTTATTGAAGGAGGGGAGAATGTAACACCCCGAGCTTCCATTACACGCTTCTCATTCAATAATGCAATAACTTGCATTGTACGCAACTTCGAGTTCTAAAACACCGCGACTAATCATAGTAGCCGTTATAAATATTAATAACAACTTTTTAAAATTATAGAAATTTTATATTTCAAAATGGACTTCATTTTTGTATTCCTAATATTGAAATTGGCCTATGTTGAATCTTTTGTAATTTTCTGAGAACTTCCGAATTTTTATGAATAGTGAAAAATAATTAAAACAACTTTTTTAATCACAATAATTTATAGTGATAAGTTATATTATTGAGTGGTTTTAAAGTATAATTAGAATATATTTTTACCATTTTATCCAATGGTGGTCATTATAATTAATTTAACATTAAAATTGGACATAAACAATTGCCAATCTTTTGATATAAATTGTTTCTTAAAAACACGCTATTTGTTGTGACAGCGGGATTTAATTATAAAATTAATTAATGCAACTTATATGTTGGGAATTTTGTGAAATAGACATCATTTTTGAATTCTGAATATCAATTATAGCTTAGGGTGAAATTTGGGCATTGTTCTGAAAAACTTCAATTTTTTACGAATAGTGAAACCACTAAGTGGTAGTTAAATAACTGATTTTTCGTTTAAATGAAATATTACCACTTCTGTGATTTGATTTTCAAAAATCCAACATACATGGTTGTCATTAATAAGTAAAATGTGGTTCAATGAGATCAAAATAATTTTTTGGTGAATAGTATCTTTTAAGTTCTTAATCGCGATTAGAGGTAATTAGTGTAGTTTAAGGTAAAAATAATGTTTTAATAATATGAGATGAGCTTGACACTTGTCCTACTCCTATTGGATGAGTCACGGCCGACCAAGACAACCCATGGGTCAACTTGGGGACCCCATGGAGCCACTTTGGTTGGAAAATGACATTAATATATATATATTTAATGTTAAAATTAAATTGACACAAACATGAGTTGTTTTACTAAAACAGTTTTTAATTGGGGTTACACAAGTCCAAATTTTGATTATAAATATTCATTAGAAAGATAAAAAGATTTCATAAATCATAGTATTTTTTTTATAATTAAATAAATTTAATTAATTATGACATCATGATGATGCAGTGATGACCTCATTACTTAACGATTTAAATAAAATGGGAAGATAATGCAAAATCCAAGGCTTACAATTGTCCAAAGCCAATTGGATGAGGAGATTTAGAACCCTTATCACCTTATCCTTGAATTATATAAGTTTGGGACCTTTAGAATCCGAAAAGCATTGTGTAATAATGTAACATTTCAATCATTCCAAAAGAGCACCTCCTCTCCACTTATAAAAGGCCCCCACCTCTCCCACCTTATTCACACGTTCAAGCAATTTGGCTCAAACAACCTCTGCCCAAATACTCTCCCAACATCCCTCTCTTACTCCTAGAAGCCTCACTTTGGGCAGAACTCTTCCCAAGGAACCCTTTGGCTCAAATCAAAAAGAGTTACCCGATTTTGAGGTAATGTCTTCTCTAATGTTGTTTTGTTTTATTTTTCTTCTCCAACCCCCTAAACTCTTTTTATTCATTTATTTTGTAACAACACCAGTATCCTCAATATACTAGGATGTTGTTATAAGAAGGATTAGAGCTTCACTTACACACACCTACATCTAATGGTTAAAGAACATACGGTTTCTGTGGATGGCGAATTTCTGCCTCACGAAACGATGATTGTTCAACACTCATATAACACCTTCAAAGGTGGCCATTAAGATGTAACTATTTTTATATATGATGTATAATATGTTTATGTTTTACTTATGCTTCTGTATTTCTCATTTATGGCATACTTGATGATTTCCATTCTGGGTAAAACGCGATAATTTCATTTTAGGAAGTGCGGACTACCGCCCCCTCAAAGTGATTTGAATCGTTAATGCCATATATGGGATGTATAAAGGATGGAGTAAATGGTATTATACACTATATTATACTGAAATTATATTATACATTTATATCATTATGATTTCATTCCATTAAATACGAAATATAAATGAAAGTAGCGTTCATGCATACGTACGGCTTACCGTCTCCATGAACGGTGCATTTCATTTCATACCTCTAAATGTTACGTAATATTATAAATGAATGTATATACTGGATATATAAGATATATATGACATATAAATCATGAATATAATTCTGGAGATAATGGATATTCTACCACATAAAGAACTTGTAATTATAAGAAGTTTATTGTTGACTCAAGTACCAAAGATCGACAAAACGACTGTTATTAACTTAAATAATTACATAATGTTCATAACATTGTAATAAGTGATATAAAAAGGATAATGAAATTAAAAATGGTTCTTAATAAGGTATATATTAACTCTAGTTTATTATTCAGGAGGTTAAAGAATGGTTGAGTCAAGTCAGACACGAGGTAAGGGAATTTCTTAACCCAACTTCCATTCTTTGGGTTAATCTCCTACTTTCAAATTATGTCATGATATTATTATGTCCTATTTTTTATTTTTACTTTCTTTATGTGTACATATAGTGAATACACATAATAGATCTATTTTATTTTAAAAATGATCTTTTTAAGGACTTTGTCTCGATCCCCTTTCATTGAGGCATATTTGGTTTTATACACAACTTTCTTTTATACGGTGTATAAACCCCTTTGACTTTTAAGTTTATTCAAAAGGAATCTTTTTTATACGAAGCGTTTACTAAATGACAAAAGGGAATGTTTTTGTCGTACGTATGCGGCGACAACGACTTCTCCGCCGCCATGACCACTATTTGAGTTTCGGCTTCCTCTACAAGCCATACCCTTGTTTTTAATGAAAAATAAATACCATGTTATACTTTTCTTTTATTTTGGTATTGAAAATGGTTTTGAAAGCGTTTTTATTATATCAATGTGTTGTATTGATATCTTGTGATTGAAATGTGGAAATGTTATGTTTCCTTTATGCATGTTTTATGTGATACGATTATGTTATGTTTAAACCTGTTCATATGAGGAATGTATTGGACTTAATAAGTGATGGGTGGAGCCCGCTATAGCTTCTCGATGCATCGGTAGGTCTCATGAGACAACTAGACGTTGAATTGGCCGAGGCCCTTTCCCAATTTGATTTATGGTTTTGGCCGAGGCCTTAATCATTTTAGACGTCTTGGCCGAGGCCTTGAAAAAATGTTTCAGAATGTCTAGCATTATACATTCCCTCATTATGAAAGTGGTTATTGATATTGCATGTGATTATTCGACCAGTATAATATCCATGTGAGTAAGTAATGGCATTATATTATTTTATTTTTGCCATATTATGCTGAAGTTCAAGTTTAAAAAGGCTTTTGTTTTATTTATACATTGCCTTAAATGTTTATGTTTATTTTTGAAAGCTTCCGCAATATTGTTATCCTTACTGAGCATCTGAGCTCACCCCTTTCAATGTTTTAATATTTTCCAGGATGTGAAGAAGTATTTTATGAATGACCTGCATGGATTGTCCGAAGAGGATAGAAGTGTAGACTATGGAGACTATGTTATTGTAGTTTTTCACTTTATGATGTAATGTAATGTTTATGAATATATCTAGTGATTCCAAGGCTACTAAACTAATCGGTCTTTCGAGACTTTATCTTTTGTGATCATGCCAATGTTACGAAGTAATGCACCGGCTCTGGGTAGTTGGGGTCGGGGCGTTACATGACTAATCCTTTTTATGTAACTCATTGTCTTTTTTCTGTGCTTGCTATATTCTGTCTAATAGTGATTATTTCACTAACACATGAAACAATAAAAGTGTAATTTCCTGCACCATTAACTTCTATCCCAAATTTCATCAAATAAAAATCCAAAGGATCTCATTAAAAATGTAGTTTGGTTAATATAGAACTACTTTTTCAACTCAATGCATCATCTACTTTATTTTCCATTCCCAAATGTTAAATGATTGTGCAATCAGAATACTTGAATAATTATATCCATCCTCTCTTTCTCATGTTCAATTCATTCTAAGTGAATATATTCATCAAACCATTGTGGTTAGTATATATTTCACATTTTACTCTATACAGATGATGCCTCCATATTTTTAAAGGAAAAAAATTAGCCACTAATTCAAAATCATGTGTTTGGTAATTTAACTAGTGATATTAAACTAACGTGAAGCATAATAAATTACCTCATCATTCTGCATATGGACACAACCATGTCCTTTCAATTAAGCTTCACTATAGATAACAAAATCACCATTTTTGGAAGGTAGTTCCAAAAATGGAGCAGTCACCATTCATCTTTTCAGTTCCTGAAGACAATCATCACATTCTTTTTCCAAATGAACTTGAAAACTTTTTTAGTTAACATAGTCATTGGTCAAGATAACCATGCAAAATTCCCAACAAAACCTCATGTAATAACCTCCAAAACCAAGAAAACTACAAATCTCATTTAAATTTGTGGGTATTGGCCATTTTTCAACAACTTTTGTTTTAGTAGGATCAATAGTTATGCCATTTTTTGAAACAATATTTCCAAGGAATGGAATTTGTTGTAACCAAAACTCACACATGATTAATTTCACAAACAGTTTCTTTTCTTTTAAGGGTTTCAAGAAAACCCTTAAATAACTTTCATGTTCCTCTATACTTTTGAAATAAACCAAAATATCATCAATAAACAAAACAAAAAACATATCCAAAAACTCATGGAAAATTCTATTCATAAGCTCCAGGAATATAACAGGTATGTTGGTTAACCAAGAAGGCATAAAAGAAAATTCATAATGGTCGTATCTAGTACGAAACATGGTCTTAAGAATGTCTTTTTATCTTTAATTTCAACTAATGTTACCCCAACCTCAATTCAATATTCAAAAAACATTGAGATCCCTAGAGATTATCAAACAAATCATTGATATGAGAAAAAGGATACTAGTTCTAAACTGTTATTTTATTCAATTCTCTATAATCAATGAAATTTTTTCTTGAACCATATTTAATTTTAATAAACAAGATTGGATCACCCCGGGTGATGTTCTAGGTCGAATGGAAGGATTATCTACTAACTCTTTCAATTTCATATTTAACTATAAAAGTTTAAATTGAGCCATTCGATAAGGGGGTTTTGAAATGGGATTAGCATCATGAACTAAGTCAACATTAAATTCAACTTATCAATCAAGTATAATACCAGGAAACGCATCAAGAAAAACATCAAGATACTCATTTACAACTGGAACGTCATTAATCTCGACAGTTCCTTTGTTTTCAACAATATTTGAAAGGTAAAATTCATTTTCATCTTTCACAAGTTTCTCTGCTACTTGATATGTTATCAAAAGTATGGGTTCATTCTTGTACAAAAATAGAAATTCTTTCAGAAATGAAACCTCTCTACCTCTCCAGTCAATCTTATCATGATAAACATAAATCCAATCCAAAAAAATAACATCAAACTCTACTAGAGGAAAAACAATAAGGATTTTAGGTAGATTATTTCCGCACACAAGGACACAAAGGTTCTTATGTTTTCTTTTTTCCTCAACATTTACATCAGGTGTTTTTACCATAAGTTCAGGATTCATATCTTGAGCTGGAATTCTCAAATTACGTGAAAAATTTTCAGAAATTAATGAATGTGTAGACACTTAATAAAACAACGTGTTGGCATAATCTGAACAAACAAACAATGTACCTGATACTACTTCATTCTATGGAACAACGTCTTCTAAAATACTTTCAAAGGATTTCACCCCCCCCCCCTCTTCTTGTATTCTAGTTTGTTACCCTCAGTTGAGTTCTTCGTTGGACACTAATTTTCATAATGACCCATTTCATTTCACATAAAACATCTTATCGTTGGTTTTTCATTGCCCTCATAATCATCTTATTTATTGTAATGAGCAATATGACTGGACTTACCACACCAGAAGTACATTCCAAACATTGATAAAATTTCTCCTGGATTATTTTTACCTCACTTATAACAAGATGGATATTTATTTTCTTACTTCTAGGATTATTTGATGAATTATTTCCCTTTGCTTCCAATTGGACATATTATTTTGTTTTCTCTCTTAGAACACCAGATCATTAGAAGACTCCATTTCTACCTTCTCAGTATATCTAAAAAGTTTTCCATAGATTTTGAATTCATGAGAGGCTAATTCGATTCTATATCGTGGATTTAATCCTGAGTAAAATCAATTTATCTTACTATCACGATCTCAGATGAATTTTGGAGATTACCTTTCCAGTTGATTGAATTTTTCTTAATAAGAAGCCACTGAGTTATCCTCCTTCCTCAATTCCAAGAATTGTTTTTCCATCCTAAGACGAACCACCATAGGAAAATATTTCTCAACAAACATACCTTTTAATTCAACCATGTAAAGAGATTCAATCTGCCAACTATACCTGATATTTTTCCCTATCGAACACCACTAATGAGTTTCACCTTCAAAATGGTAAATAGTGAGACTAGCCTTTTGATTCTCTGAACACCCCATGACATTAAAAATCTCCTCCAGTGATTTAATCCACCCTTGAGCTAGCACAAGTTCAGATGATCGTATGAATGATGGGGGACATTGCCTCATGAAATGATCCACTACTGGAAATTTGCATTGTGGTTATTATGGATGATCTTGTGCATGGATACCACCCCCTTTTATAGCATGAGTCAATAGTTCCATCACTGCAACAAACTATTCAGTTTCGATTACGACCATCTCATGTTTCTGATTCGGAAGGTTATTCTCCTATGTATGCCTTCCTAACAAAGCGACCATGTTTCCTCTATGGAAATCCATTCTGAACATACAAATATATTATGTGATGCAACATTTTAATCTATAAATGCTATTTCATTTAAATCTTACCATAAATTAATTTAACAATATTCAAACACCTAAAGATGTGTAAACCGACCTCTGATACCAACTATAAATAACTAGCCTTAAAACATTACATAATATTGAATTTAATGAATAATTAACAATAAGGATATTTTTAGGATTAGATTATTATAGATTTAGTCCCTGAGTATTACATTTTATCTCAAAAATTACAAAGTATACACTTTTACTTATTTACCAATTTTTTCATTAAATAAAAACTATTTGAAAAAAAAATTGTCTTGTATAGTTCCATGTTTTAGTCATCATGACATTTCATTGATCTCATCCTTGACCCAAATCCACTTTATGTATTGTGAGAAACAATTCAAAAACATGGTATGAGAACAAAAATCTCAGTAAGGGATACACAAAAAAGGCAAACTGTTAGTTTTTCAAAATAATAATTAAACCATGAATACCTTAGGATAAGTAATACTTTTCACCTTTATGGAGCTGTAAATACTCATCACCAAATAAAATATCATTTCATATCATATTTTAACAAATATATTACCATAAAACCCATAGAATGAACATATAACATATAAATATAACATGGGATATAAACATACTTAGTCGGAACAACCATACCACCGACTTCCACACATATCACTAAATTGAATAGCCTTATGTCCAACTTTCATAACCAATGCATTATAGGTTATAACATAACCACCCATCTTGTTTTATCAAGACACCACCCGTCATTTGTTTTATCATGTAACCACCCGTCAAATATTGATGTACCATTATAAAATCAGTACACATAAAACAAATATAAAGGAAAGATATCATTTCCTCAAATCAATCACAATATATCATTTAAATATATTGACATAAAAAACCATTATCAAAATAATTTTCAATACCAAAATAAATAAAAGATTATATGGTATTTATTTTCCTTTTACAAATATCACGACTTGTTAAGGAAGCCAAAGATCAATAAATAATTCTGGCGGCGGAAAATATTTGTGCCCACTTATGTTAAAACATTATTTTTATTTTTCATTTAGTAAAGAACCTCATAGATTAATAATCCATTTGAATGAAATGAAATTTCAAAGGTTTTTATATACCGTATAAATGAATGTCGATATAAAACTAAATATTCCTCAATGAAAGGAGATTGAGACGAAGTCCCTTACCTCGTGTCTGACATGACCCCTTCGGTCTTTAATTTCCTAAATAATAAACATAAGTTAAATTATACTTGCACAAGAACCATATTAAAGTTAATTATTCCTTTTATATCACTTATTACCTTTCTATAGAAATTATTTAATTATCTGAGTTCATATCAGACAATTGTTGATGTTCGGAACGTGAGATAAAAATGAATATGTTATAATTATTAATTGTTTATGTGGTCGAAATTCCCTTATCTCCAGAATGATCTTCATGATTTTGATATCATATATATCATATATATATATAGTATATATATGTATTTATAATAGTACATAACATTTGGATATAAGAAATGAAATGCACTGTTCATGTAGATGGTAAGCTGTACGTACACGTGAACGCTACATTAATTTCTATTTAATATTTAAATGGAATGAAATCATAATTATTCATAGGTATATTATAATTACATTATTATATCATATATAATTTCATTAACTCAATTATTTATACATACCACATAAGGCATGAACGAGTCCTATCACTTTGATGGGGCCGTAGTCCGCACTTTTTCAAATGAAATTACCGTGTTTACCCATTATGGAAACCATAATGGTAAACTATAAATAAAAAATACTTAAGTATAAAGAAAACATAAACATAATATGACATATATAAATACAATTTCATCATAAGGTCTACCATGAGAGGTGGTTGGAGATATTTGAACAATCATCGTTTCGTGAGGCAGTAGTTGACCATCCATAGAAATAGTATGTTCATATCCATTATATGAAGGTGTGTGGAAATGTCGTTAGAATAATTCTCATAACAACAACATAGGGGGTTGGAGAAGTAAAATTAAATAAAATGACATTAAAGAAGATGTTACCTGTAAATCGGGTATCTCCCTTTGGTTTGAACCAAAAGGTTTACTTGAAGTGCCTTCTTCCTAAGGAAAGTCTTCTAAAAGCAGGAGAGGGAATTGGGTAGCTTATTTTTATTGATTTTGGACTAGCCAAGCGACTTGGTAGGTGTAAGGAATGGGTTAGAAGTGGTGTCTTTTTATAAGGAGGAGGAGGGGATCTTTAAGAATGTTTGAAACAATTATTTTATTATAAACATATCTTAGGTTTCGAAATTTCCAAAAATCATTATAGTTGAAGATAATAAGTAAGATGTTTGAAATAAAATAATCCAATAAGAATTAGATAGGTTTTGGATATTGATTTTGTATTAATAATCTTATTTAATTAAATCATTCCTTAATGAGGTAAACACTACATCAATATTGAGTCATAAATAATTTTTTTATTTGATGTATTAAAATTATAAAACAAGTACCATGATGTCTGAAATATTTTTAGATTTGAAATTCATATTCATATTATAAGATATATGTAGGACCCTGGGAAACCCTGTGAGGGGTGGGGTGAATCAGGGTGTCATATTTTTCTTTTAAATAATCAGGATCTTGTTCCCACTTTGGTAGGAACAAGTTAAACTTGTATAATGGATATGATCAGTAATGAAACATTCACATGAAAATAGATGACACATTATTTTTTACCTGGTTCACCACTAAGGGTTACGTCCAAGGAGCATACACTGATAAGTTTTCGGTCATACCAAATTACACTAAACATCACTAGTTGTGTATTACAATGGTTCAAGAAAAGTCACTCTATCCCAGGCTCACTGCCTTTACAAAAGTTCAGGGAAAGCTCACTATGTCCCTCGAGTCACTCCTGTTGACTCACCCTGGCTCACTACCTTTGGTGAACTCCCACTCAATTTATAGACATGAAGGTCTCTTCAATAGATGGACATGATGTTCTTTATCTTCTGTTCAGCATGAGACTTTGCTTTCATCAGGGTTCATAGTTTATACTCTTCTTAGTTCAATCCATCTTCTTTAGTGCAAGGACTGAATGCACTAGAACCTCTTGTCTTTGTTTTCCTGAATCACAACCACTTATGTGATTTCTCAATAAATTATGATCATATTATATGGAATTTTAAAAATCAGTTCTCCATGAATGCATTAGATCATGCATGTATCATTTAGATTTCCTTTTTAATCTCACTTTGCACCGAAAGTATTGGGCAATCTTCCAGTTTTCGTGCAGCTCCTAAAAGACCAGTGTGCTTCAACTACACCTAACACGCTTCTCCAAGCCCAGTGCGCATGTTTCAAGATGGTGCTCAAGTCCAAATAGGAGTGAAAGTTCACCTCATCCATCTATGTGACACTTACTTATTCACCTTCAAACTTGCGTGTCTCGCATCCTTTGGCGCCCAAACCAATTTTGGCACACAGCTAACAACTTGCGCGCAACTTCAAAAATCTGGCGTGCAACATATACTTGCATGACCACACACCACTTGCGCAACCACCACACCTGCATGAAGGGAGATATTATTTTCTCAGTGTTGAGCTCTTGCAGAATGAGGAGGGGTTGACCTATATTTATTGTCATTTGGACACCATGCGCGACGGCGCGCAAGTCTCCCCTCGGCGCACAAGTCTCGGCGTGCAAGTCTCTGACCCTGCAAGTCACTTGCGCGACCAACTTCCAAACTTGGGATCCCTTCTACCATTTCCATATTTTCATGTTTCTATCTTGAAAAACAACAAGCATGCATGTTCCCAAGCCTCCAAGTAATAGGCGCACAAGTCTCGGCGTGCAAGTCTCTGACCCTGCAAGTCACTTGCGCGACCAAATTCCAAACTTGGGATCCCTTCTACCATTTCCATATTTTCATGTTTCTATCTTGAAAAACAACAAGCATGCATGTTCCCAAGCCTCCAAGTAATCGGCGCGCAAGTCCCTTTTGTCGCGCTAGTCACTTGTGCGACCAAACACAAATCTTGCGAGGACCTCATCCCTTTGCCATATTTTGATGTTCTGATCATGAAAAACATATTGGGTGCATGTTTCCTCTCCTTCAGGTCAATGGTGCGCAATTCCCTTTACCAAAAACCACTTTTCTTCATTTTTCAATTTTCAGGCCCAAAAACATGGCAAAGACAGGAAAACGGCGCCACCTAGTATCTGCTAGTTTTGTACTGCCTCCAGATCATCCATTTCTTTGTCGACATTCTTGAATCAAATATGAATCATTAACCACATCCCATGAACTCTAAATGCCACCATGAAATCCCTTTTGTCAACAAATTTGTGTGTCATTGTTTGCCTTGTCAACAAGCACAATCACCTAAAAAAACTTCTTTTCTGTGATTTTCCTTCTTCAACAACTCTTCTTCTTTCATCACAAACACCACTATCATGATATATATCCATTGATAGATCATATTTAGAATCATCATATTTTGATACAATGTGATGTGCATGGCCATCTCAGATTTCCTATTCCTTTCAAATAGTATTCTTCTCCAACTGTCATTCTCTACTTCATGCAAATCATATGATTCTATTCTTCAAGAATTCACTTTCATGGTTCCCATGAAATCATGAAGAATTGCATGATCTTTATCAAATACACATTCCTATTTAATTATAATCATATGGATTATACCTCACCATTCTTCACTGTTGTAAACAATGTGTCACCTTTGACACAAGTTCCTTGACCTTGCGATCAGTACAACAATCGTCTGAATTTTCATTCCTCCACTTCATTGGAGTACTTCTTGATCTCATTCTTATTGATATTCATTTTCAACTATTGAAAACAAATACAACATTATACACAAAGTGGTCCCAAAAATATAACTTATATAACCCCATAAAAAATTGATTTACTAAAATATATTTCTTTATGTCATTTTTTCCTTTACATTAAGTTAAATAAAATAAAGATTCTTTATCACTCCCAAGTGGATCCATGGGGTCCCAAAATAGACCCAAGGATTCCCATGGTCGGAAATGTAACAACCAATAGGATTATAACACATGTTAGGGTAAATTAATATTATTATATTATTATTTTCTTCACATATATACCATATTTATTCTTTAATCATGGTAAATAAAATTTTTAGTAAACAAAATTTCTTAATGTCTACAGATAAAAGATACATATTTCCACAATTTGGACCTCTTGATTTCAAATGATGAATCCTTGTTTTAATAAAATAAAAACACAGAAGTGGCAGAAATTAATTTAAAATTAATTTCCACTGTCAAAAAGGCGCGTTTTTAAGAAATAATAACTTTCAAAAGATTGACACGTATTTATGACAAATTTAAAAGTGAAATTACTTCCATTGATGAACATTGGATTAAATAGTAAAAACATAATATAATTACACTTTAAAAACAATTAAAAATATAGTCTAACCTTTTAAATAAATTATATTAAAAGGCAGTTTAGAATTAATTTACAATATTTTTCACTATTAATTAAAAATGAATCTTATCAAAAAAATACCAAAATTTCATCCAAATTAAATTTTGATGTCCTAATTCTAAATAAGAATTTTATTTTTTCAAATATAGAATATAAAATTTACCAAAACTATATTTAAATATTGTTCACCGTTAAATGGCTGTAAATCGACCTTTTAAATAATATTAGAGTATTTATGATTAAAATTTGATTCATTCACATTTTAAGGATCTAAATTATTTTGGATAATTGTAAAAACATTTAACAAATATATATATTAATATTTTAGTTAGTTATATTAATTCCCTCCAATACAGCAGATACGAATTAACTACCATTTAAAATAATATTATTATATTATTAGTGTTCAAAGTAAGATTTCAAAGAAACTCATTGTTGTGTATCAGGAAAGCCATCGAACATAGAAACCACTTTAAAATAAAATTAATATTTAATTCAAAAAAATTAATAAATATGAAAATTTATTATTCTTTATTAACCTAGGATGTTACAAATTGTATTTCATAATGTGGGCTTAACCCATTTCTAAATTTTTAATTTATATTTTATTTTCAAAAAAAATTGTTTTAACATCATTTTTTCTATGTGGTCACTTCATTTTTTCATATGGAAACTCAATTTTTATTCATGTTCTCACATAATATTTCATCTTTTGGTGAATTAATTTTTCATCTTCTGATCTCTTAATATGTTCACTTCCTAAGGTCACCTCACTTGGTATCATCACATGGTCACCTCAGAATGTCACAAGAAAAGGTCACATTACATGGTCACATCACATGGTAACTACACAAGGTCACTTTTGAGGTTATAACAAAATTTAACTTCAAATTGTCTCTATAAAAGTTCACATGGTATTGTGACATCCAAACATATCTTCTTAATAAATAATCATAGGTTCTATTTACTTGGTAACTTGACAAGACCCCATTACATGTTCACTTCAAATGGTCACGTCAATAAAAATGTGTTCAAATTATTTTTACCATTTTGTTACATATGAATAATTATAAATTCTAACTCACATTAAGATCTACACTCAAGTGTTATTTTGAGTTTTTAGCCATAACATTTGAAAAATAGAACTATAAAACCATACATTGTTTGAGAAATTTAAAAAAATAATGTAGAGAATAATGTTATAAATAAAATGGTTCAAGGTTCCAATCCAAATATCCCGATCCATCAACCGTAGATGATATATTTTTTCTTTGATTATATTGATAATAATAAACCAATTTGAGTGATATCTCACTATTTTCATGTCTAGTTACCATGTTAACATAGAAGGTAATCAATTTCATTACTATATGAGAATGTGTCAAAAATTTAAAGGATCTAAATAAAAATATTTGTTAGTGCACATATACACACTATCTTATAGTGGGGAATGAGTTTTCATACACAACAATGTATCAATGAAAGGATTGAGACATTTATTCATGATAATTAGAATGGAGATAGATAATTCTATGAAATAATTAATTTATCATGTGAAACTTTAATCTAAATATGGTTTAGAGCTAACAAGGTAAATGATTCATTACAATTATAGAGGCGTTATCATTATTTTGAATTTTGTAACATAAATTTAAATCCTTATAGCATAATATTCACTATTATATAGGTGAAATTTAATTTTTGGAAAAGGATAAAGTTAATATTTATCAAGGGTTGCGATAATATAATAAATTAACTCCAAATTAATGAGAACATGGTGGCAGATTCTTTGATTATGTAGTATCATGATTCATTATCTATGATAGTGGTTTAATGTGACCCAATCATCATGGACTGTCAAAGGTTGTACCACAAAAATATAATGAAAGGGGATAATCCAAATATTTCCAAAGAGATTTCCCAATCGTCCATCTATGAGATGATAAAGAGGGTGTGGAATGAGGAAATGGAGACATAAATGAGTGTATGTAGTATTCCATAGATCATCTTTGATAGGGTATAATTGACATGATTCGTGAATTGAATATGTGTTCTTCCAATACCAAAACTGATATATGTTTTATTAGATGATGTCAATATATCATAATTAAATATAAATTTTAGTATTAATATGAGGTATATAGATCTAAATAATTAGTTCTACTAGGATGACCTCAAGTGGGATATTTAAGATTTTATATCACGATGCTTATTTTATAAGGATACTAGTTAATGATGGTAATATTCTTAGCGGATGATAAAACCATTAACCATACCTATATAGAAATGATGAAAATTTTTCAATAATTTTTTGTAATCCTTACTATTCATTTTAATGGTTATATTTATGTGTGGGTTATGGTTACTCACTATACATAATTGAATCATTTTCTTGTTATCTAGGATTATTTATATAAATTTGTCAATTTTTAAAGGGCATTTAAACCTATTTTTTTGCTAATTTTTAACTCTTTTTGTGAAAATTTTATAATTTTAATTTAATTTATAAAATTTAAAATGGAATGGGGATAATAGAAGGTTCTGTAACATATAGCCTTATGCATGGTATTTTTGGTATATTTGAATGGGAGACTCTAAATTCACAAAAAAAATCATGATATGGTGGGGTTCTAATGGTATGTGTAGGGGTAGGCGGGTGATCCCAAGCTCTACATAAGGATACCCCCATAGTTAGGTATGGGTAAATAGTGCAGTGTATGTTAGCACACTAAATATCAGAAGGGTATCCTTCAATTCTCAAAGGCATCATAATGTTATATATGGCACTGTAAGATGATGACAATATTTTTCGGGTGGTTATGTAAGGGAAATAAGGGATTCATATAAGGGTATTCCCCTATTTATGTAATATTTGAATGTATAACCACAATGAACTATAGGTAAGAATAATTCTTAAAAGTATTTACATGGGTAACCTTGTTAATATGTATTATTATATCCTCTTTTTTAATTGGTATATATGGGAAAATCCTATGAGTTGTGTAAGTGTCACCAAGAGTTTATTAATTGTGAGTAATGGTATATATGGGTTTAGAAAGGTTATATCATATATATTAAAGTTTTTTTAAGGGTATACCATTACCCTTAAATAAAACATATGAGTTCTATAAGGGTAAAACCATGTTACCATTACGTAATGGTCTTTTTGGAAAAAATATAAATAAAACCCTTATTTTATGTTTCCGTATTCCCTATTTAAACTTCTAATGTGTTTTTCAATATCATAATATCCAAAAGTTATGGGAATTTATTCAATTGTCTTATTGAATGTTTTTATCCCATAATGCTTTATTTGTAACACTCCGCATTTTAGATTAGAGTAAAAGAAAAATTAAATGGTTAGTTCATTTTTTTTGTTTATTTCATCAAACCAATAGATATTTTTACATAAAAAAATACATTAGCATAAATGAATTAATTATTAGTTATTCTTAGAGTCCATGATGTATAATAATTCACTTTTTTATATTCATTATAGTTTCACAAATCAATATGAATTCTTATTCTAAGTACTATTAATGATAGAACACTCACCATGTCTCCACTATTCTTGGGGTTTGTGTTTGAAATATATAATTTAACCATTTCACATTTTCTATTCAATTTGAAAAAAATACTTCCTAAGATTTATGATTGAATTTAATAATGATTTCCTAAATCCTAAGAATCAATAAATTTTCAATGAATGATAAATATATTTATTCGTTTTTAATGCTAATTATTCTACATTGATATAACATTATCTTATGTGAAATTATAATTAATCATAAATTAAGAAATTAGTTAATCTATTTGTTTATTTTAGTGAATAATTTATATTTTTCTTCTGAAATATAATTGTTTATCATAATTTGTTATTTTATTTATTTTGGAAATTAAATATTTACATTCAGTTTTGAAAAATCATAGTGGTAATTTAATGTTGAAGAATGTGTGGACATGTTTCTAAGGGTTGTCTTTATTATGAAAATTAGATTTATTCAATGAAATCATTGGGTAGGATTCACTTCACATTCGATAGTGTCATATATGGTTTATTGGAATGATTTTTTTAGTGTGTGTGTGTGCATGTCCTTGGGAATCTATGTTTGATGCATTATCATATGAGGTGTGTTTGGGTCTCATTTACAAGGTCCTTTGTTTTATGCATAGGGTTTATTCTGGTGATGATACATTTGGAATTGATGTGATGTTTGATATTTAATTTACAACCTATATTAAATATTATATTATTATGTATTCAATAAATTAGTGTTCCTGATGAGCCGAATTTGAACATCCTCTCTTAAGGAAGATTGAGAAATTTGTTAGAATGTACTTAGGTTTTCCCATCCTATAGGATGTGTCACATGATTTTGGGTTATCTTCTGAGAGGGATGTTCTATAAATTGGTCTCTATGTACTTGAGTTATCTAAGGTGGTGTGATGAGTCACATTCATTGGGCAACCCTATGATGGGGGATGTGTGGGGTATACGTTTTATATTTCTCCCAACATTGGGAAAAATCACGTTGTGCTAGTATATGAGGACATGAGATACATTTTTAACATGTGTTATATATCTATTGTATATATTCTTCCCGTGTTTACATTCATTGAATTTAATTTTATATATTATTTAATAAGTGTTGTTGGTGGTGTTCTATTGAGTCTTGTACTCAATTCAAATATAGGTACTTTAGTTCACTTCTAGATTTCATAACATGTGATCTAATGAATTGAATGGTCCATATGGTTCATTATTGACTATGTGTTGAATGATGATTGAAATTTTGTTTGGTGGTGTTTGAGTTAGAAATGTATTTTATAATTTATTTAATTGCTATATTAATTCATTATATCATTGTTTATTTTGTTTATATATCTATCATACCATACTATTACTATATAGAATTATGTTATTATTTACATTTCTATTTCAATGGTTACTTATTTAATCAGTACATGATGATTTATAAATTACTTCATGAGATATTTTTGTTTGACATAAATCAGAGGTTATAGTCTCCCCACTGATGGAATTATACCCTCTCTACTAGTTTGTAGCTTCTTACCTATGGGGAGGGAATAATTTGGTGTTATGGAACTCTAGTTTAGAACTTATGGTTTTTATCAGTGTGTTACTAAATGGTATATTAGGACCACATTGACTAACATTTTTCTTCTCTTTTCCTAGTTTGATACTTTTTAAATCAGATCTAGGAATATTTGGACACGATCATGGGAACAATTCCAGCATCAAATCAGCACTGTATAGTGGATCTCTGGGATTCAATAAAGAGATCAATTTTTTTTTATTTGATGACATCATTTACTAAATTCAATTTGAGTGGGTGAAAATATTTTTATATTCAAATATAATGCATTAGGTAAGTTTTCATGCATTTATATGGAAAGTATGTAAACATGAAGTAATGACCTATCACTTTCACTTGATAAAAGATAAGTAAATACATACATATTGAAATTATTATTTATTATTTGGTATATTCTTCATTTTTTTTATTTTATCTTATTTTATTCTATTATTTGAGTTCATATATGTTGTTATTGCTAACGTGAAGGTATTAGTCCCTTAACATGGGTTTTGGGTAGTGCTTAGGGGGTTATGCAAAGTTTATATATGTAAAATATTATGTTGAACCTCATTGTGATCCCTTACTTGTGCCTATGTTGTTTTTGGTTTCCTTGTTTGTGTTAGTGGAATTTCACAATATGGTATTTACTGTACATTTATTGGGAATTTTAATAAATTCGACCATGTAGGCATCTGGTGCACCCACATGAACCCCTTATCATGTAGGTGCACGTATACATGAATTTTTCCATTGTCCCCCAGCATGTAATGCTATGGAACTTATCCTTCATGGACTCTTTCGACTAGTTCCTTTTTTTGAGGTGGAGCCCAAAAAAGTGGGATGATATTGGGTGATTATTCTTATTACTTCCATCCTCACCATTCATTATCTTTCTTGGATAGTATTGGTCCTTTGGAGATATAGTAATGTATATGGGTAATTTAGAGGATAATCAAGTTGGTAGATACCCAAGAGGATCCATGTGTGAATCATGATACATTTATAATTCAAGAAAAAACTATAAAATGGTGGAATTTCATGAAATATGTTGGTAGATATAAATGGTTGACTTAAGATACATTCAAGGGCTATTTATGGATGAGTTACTTTCAGATGAATTGACTCTACATCATTTCTAGATGTTTATATACCTCAAGCATGGGATAATGATAGTGTCCAACTATTGTGTTTGATACACCAAGAAGAATATCATTGCTCTTATTGTGGTAGTGAACTAAGAATACATGTCAAAAAATTTCCATATTAGTCTCCACCTAAAGCTGAAACTACAAGTAATCATCTTTTATCAAACAAACTATTATATAATAAATCCTAAAGCACTGATGATAGAAAAGGCCATAGAAGAAGATATAGTTTTTGGTATTCATCATGATATTTGTGGAATAATAGGTACTTTACTTAAAACTATACTAGTTTATTATTGTGGAAATAATAATAGGAATTCATAAGATGGATTCTAGGGTAGTGATCAATATTAATAGATGACGAGTGGTTCATCAACTCCCTTTATGGGAGATGATCTTTCCAGATTATATAGATATTGGAATAAGGGACACTTTTTTAATAATTGCACCTATTATCTCATGAAATTATACTACAATAGAATGAAAGGTAAAAAATTGTGGTTCTATGACAATACTTCACGGTTTAACTCAACCAAGTCAGTAACATGGACTCATTAATATGTGTTGACAATACTAGGGTTGGTAACCCAAGTGACCCATGAGCCTTTGTGGTATTGTAAATTATAGGATGACATGGATTATATTGATCTTCCATCTATATAAGATTGTAGCGAGGGACAATATATTGTCTATTATTTTATCCGGGTTGGATTCTTCTTAATATGATTCTAGTTTATTATTGGATCATCCTATTTATTAATCTATGCTCAAGTGTTTTCTGGTTATGATTTATGAGATCAAATTATCTTTTGGTATTTTGAATCTTGGTTGCTCTCAATGGCATGAGTTATTAGAGAAATAAAACTAAATATATTTCTATAGAATAATATTTCATTTGAGGGGCAGAATTCTAAAACTCTTAGTTTTAAATAGTTATAAAACCACATTTCTTCTTAAACGATATGTTTTTTGGTCAGAATATGAAATTATTCAACAAATATTTTACCCTTAAATTGAATATAGGGCCTACATATGGTTAGGTGTATTCTACTATTATGTGTGGTTGTTTCATTGAGTTTAATTTGGGTAATACACATAAACATTAGTTTTCTATTGGTATGGTGGGTTTCAATGGGATAAATAAGGGTAAAACCTTATTCTCAATTGATGTGTAAGTGTACCTACATAGTAACGTAAAGGTAAATATTGTTACATAAAGTTAGTACTCTTAATTTTTTATTGGTATTATCTAGTTTTAAAGGCTGCACCAGTAAACATAATATGATTTTTAATGGTAATAGTTCTTTTCCAAGGGATACATAACTCTAATAAGGTATTTACATTATATTTACCCTCTATTTACTTATGTATAATACGGGTAACCCAATTTGTAGAAGGGTATTCTAATTTATTCAAAAAATATATAATGGTAACCATATCAATATGTAATAGTAGCCCATTTTTTGTATAGGATTCATAAAGGTAATCCACTATACTATGAATTGGTAAGAGAATCATGTAAGGGTAACACTATGATTCCAATGTGTTTGTAAGGGTATGGCTGAGTTGTGTTAGTGTAATGCCTATATTTTAAGGGACAAATATGGGTAACCCAGTGCCCCTATGCATGTCTTGGGAGTTCATTAATTGTAAAACCATTTAACCTTACACATAACTCTTTTTTGGAGAAATATATATAAAAAATTATTTTTTTACTTTATATCATCCTAGTTAGAATCTATAACAGATTTTTCACAATTTTTAAAGCTTCAAATTATGCTAATTTATTCTCTTATCTTTTTAAAATGTTTTCATCTCAAAATTACGTATTTTTTAAACAACTCATTCAATATTCTATTAGAATAAAAATTAAATGGTCCATTTAATTTTTGGGTTTTAATTATTTTTAAATGTAAATTGTATTCATTCTCGAAAAATAATCAATAAAATCTACCTTTTCTTTTAGTTATTATCATAAATATGGGTAGTTGAGGAATTCACTTATTCATGATTTTTTATGCCTTCTTGTGTCAATATGAGTTCTTCTTCGAGGTTCCAATCATAGATAAACATTAACCCTTTGTCTTATGTTATTTTTAATAATTTTAAAAGGTATAATTTCCATGTATTGTTTTTATTATTCAATTTAATAATAACATTTATTATTCTTTTTAGAAGAATTTAAGCAAGGGTTATTAAATGATAATAATCTATAAATTATGAATGAATAATATTAAATAATAATCATTCTTAACATATACTATTCAAAAGAGTTATAATATTACCACAGTTTTACTAATGATTTTTCTATATGAATGAAACTATTAAACACATGTTATAACATAAAATTATAATTATTAAATTATCTATGAGACATATTGTTTTTATAGAATTAGATGTTATTCTGTATATTGATAATAAAATAATTTTAATCTATTCTAGGAATCCATGGTGAGAGGATTGAGCTGACGAACATGTTCACATGATTATAGTGATTTTTCAATGATGAACTATGGATTTATTCATAAAAAAACTTATTATAGGAAGCCCTTAACATTCAAATTGTCTTATAAATCCTCTAAGAAAGACTTTTTGTTTTTGTGTTCCCCAATGAATTCTATTTTCGATATTTGATCACATGAATTTCATTTGTGGCCTTGGCTTCCTCAAATGTTTCATGAATATAGATTATACATATGATTATACTATTTGACTTTATGCGATGTTTCATCTCATAATTAGATCTTTTTTTAATATATTAGTTTTAGATTTCATATGTAATTAATAATATTTTGTTATTTATTTACGCTCAATGTTTCATATTTTATATACTATCAATCATATTCATACTTTTAATATATAAGGATATTACAAAAGGTGCTAAAATGTAATAAAAGATGTTATTTTTTAAAAATAATTGGAAACAACTAAAAATATAACACAATTTTTTATTATTTATTTATCAATATGTTTTTATTATCTAAAACTTTTATTCGTTATTTTAAAAAATAGTTAATCATATTATCTATGGAAATTTTAGGTATATGTTTTCATGATATTCTATATTACAATACATTTTTTTTATATGTTTTCATATATTGAAACCATTTTAGAAATTAATTTTTTTGAATAGAAATATATAATAATATATTGTGGTGTTACAAGTCTTGTACTCATTCCCAACCTAAGAATTTTGGTATGCTTATTTATTTAATGTCTATGGATTGGGTAAAGGAAAAGGGTTGATTGATAGATTTTTTAGTAGATGTAGAAGGAGGATACATGAATTGTATGATAGATAATGAGAATCAAATTTAGTGAATCATTTTTATAAGATTTACAAATACATTGAAAGAATGTTTATTTTTAATTGTTTATCTATAATTCAATATAGTTAATACATTGGATAATTTTATTATCTTTGTTTCCACTCTGATGGTTATATATTTATTTCGTAGTTTTTTATTTATTTATTTTTCACTTCTTTTATTTATCCTATGACTTGATACTGAGGATATACTCTCCCAACTAATGGATAGAGACCCTTGCTTCTATTGAGAATTCTCCTTCTCATGGGGATTCATGAATGAGGTCATGTGGAATTATGGATTGGGCTAAGTGGTTCATGTTAGAGTGTTACAATTTCTCCCTAAGTCAACTTCCTAAGATATATAAAATGGAAGTGATAAGTCTAGAGAGAATACCATATTCCAATATATCAGATCATGATGTGGGTTTTACTATAAAGTATTGTAAAATTCATCAAATATAATTGAAAACACAACACAGATTCATCTATACTTATTATCTATATACTGATATTAAATTTTAAAAGACTATTATAACTCTATATAATAAGATGGGATCATATTCAACATACTTTAGAGGATGTTGTGATCATCACCTACCCCTAGAATATTTCTAACAATTTTTTTATCATTATATAGTTTATATTGATCTTTATTATAATATTTATGGGATGAGGTGAAAAACTACAATATTTTGCGATGATGTTTGATAGAGTAAGAATTTGTGATCAGATATTACACATGAAATGTTTGAAATCATTCAAAATATTTACTCTCCCACTAAATATGAACATAGTTGACAAATGATATATGTATAAAATCATTACAATGATTTGGATTTTGATGTTAGAGTTAGGGTATTCGATCAATTATCAACATGGATAAGGTTTATGAGATTACTTAACGAAACATTAATACTAATATATATCATCCCTCCTATAATCCTCATCCATTTAGGGAAGGTAATTTATTTTCTTATGCATCATCGATCATCTCCCAAGTGCATGATGTATTCCATGTTTGAAATGTGAGAAATTTAATAAATAATCCCTTACATGTACTAAAAACAATGATTTCATAGTTGGAAAATTTTCTCTATTGTGTGATATAACTGGTAAAAACCTAACATTTTAGAGACAAAAAATATTGATAACATACCACCAATAGAGTTATATTTTTATGGTGTAATAATCATTGTAAAGTAGAAATTTATTGTCATGAGGTTGTAATGATTTATAATTACCATCGATTTTTTTCATCAGAGAAATATTATTTCAGGTTAGAAATTATATTAAGGGAGTAAAATAAAACACTAAAGTGACCTAAGAACAACATGCATATATATATTTCAGCATTTCTCATCAATATTCTCTACAACCTATATCAAATAACACCCTAATAACTATAGGAATAATTTCTTTAGAGATTATATAAATAACCAAATTATTTTAAATCGTTCTAGGCATCTCCCGAAGTATTTCTTCTCAAACGATTCCCATGATTTATCAACATATATAATACACATGTTCATAAAATTGAGAATAAAAACATAAGAAATGTTGATCCCATATTTATATAATGTGTAAAAATATGAGATATAATTAAAATATAATAAGTGAGAAAATGATCGGCATTTGGGTACGAGAACGTAATGAAGGTACATAGTCAAAACACAAGAGAATTATACCTAATAAAATATAGATTATAAAACAATACTAATAGAAAAAATCATTTACCAAAAAATAGGATATTAACTATATGATTATGGAAATAAGATTTAATATTCATGATCTATGTGAGCTCAACATTGGTATGTTTCATAAAATAATAATTTAGCCTAATCATATGAATTATAAATTATGTATTATAACAAGAATCATTATAATTAACATTATTATATTGTTTATAGAGTCTTATAGTGGTTTGGTTCAAATCCCAATTCAATTTAAAATAGTATACATAGTCCCATATATGATTTGATTCACTTTATAGTCAAAAAAATATCATATAATGATATATAAAACAATTCATAGTGTATTGTAGTTCAATAACATACCCATCCATCACAAAATGAAAAATCAAACATATATGTTTCATGTGACCATTAAAACATTCATAATTCTATTATATATTAATTTACCAATGAAATGGGAAAGGGTATCATGAAAACATTAATATAACCCAATCAAAAGGCTTATAGAGAAATAACATGGATTGAATCCACAAATTATATAATGAGTGAAGTATAAGAAATATTAATTGATGTTGATACTAATGAAAACCCTTTAATAAGAGAATCAAAATACAATTTAATGAAATCAACAATTATTGTTATTATTATTATTATTATAGTTTAATAAAAAACAGTAATTAAAAATATAGTAGGAAAAGTTATTTCTTGGGAAAACTGTGTAAACAAGGAGTGGAATCATCATTATGAAAAATATTTATAAAAGAGGGAAAATAAGTTCATATATAATGTGGTAACAATGAATATAATTTTAACACTTCTATAAAGATGATCAATGCTAGTGAAAAATAAAACTACTGAAAATATTAAATAAAGATTATTTTTTAATGATATTAATGTTAATTTAAAATGTTTATTTATTTCATTGGATCATATATTATGACATACATTTAGAAAATTAAATAATATTTCCATGGAAGAGAATATTTCCAGACTAAACGGATGAGATGAGATTGCTTTTCGATATAAATATCCTTCCCGATGAATATTGAACCCATAAGAGAATAAATAGTAGGATTGTATTTAAAGACTATTAATTTAATAATGAGAAAAAAAATGAATTCTTTATATGTATAATATTATAATGTTTTATATGATTTATTTTCAAATATAAAAAATCATGAATTTTAGAAGCGATTTAATATAGAACTGTTACCATTACTCCTAACTTCAATAGAAGTGCTATAACCGATCTAATAAAAAACATAATGTTTTTACCACATATTTTTGAATATGTTTCATACATATTACCTACTATACTCATCAATTATATTTATTATTTACACTCATATTAGTATGTTAATGTTATTTTCATCATTGGATATTATGGATTATGTACTATTTTTTATAAGATTTGTAATGGATATATCAATCCTTTTTTATTGATACCATGTTTATTATTACCATATTATCAATGTTAGTGTATTAATTATGTTTAAATTATTTATGTTCCGTAATTAAACTCATATCAAATTCACTAGCCTTCAAATTAGAAAACTCATTAAAAATAAATTCCCTAAAAGATCCAAACAAAATAACAGCAACATAAATTTCAAAAAAAAAATATAAATTGAAATTATTTTAATGAAAATTAACATCTACATTAAATTTTACAGGTGAATTATTATATAAAATCATAGTAAGTCCATAAAACATATCATTAGGTTATTTTTTATAGAGTAAAAAGTCATTGATTTTTAAAACACATTATTATGAAATACTTTATTTTTTAGCCTAGGTTATTAATAACCATACACTTATTTAGATATAAAATACTATAAAATAAAAATTTTATAATTCATTTGTGATCTCATAAATCCATTATAGGATTAAAAAAATATTATAAATCTCTGATAAAAGAATTTTTAACAACATGTGAAATTGATTTCTAAACATATATATCTTGTTATTAACAATAATTTAAATCTAAATATCTATATTTATTTCTAAAATTTTGAAAATATATACCAATTTTATTCCACAAAATATATTTATCTTTATAATATTATTATCTACATGGTTCAACTAAAGTCCAAATTTTATTTCAGTAAAATTTCTATGTTTTATCTCTAAATGAAATAATCCACTTTCTTGCATTTAATGTATCAATCACATCATTTTTAACATGATCAACAACTAAAGTAGAATTTATAAAAAATTTCCATGAATAAAGTTTAGTCTTAATACAAAAATAAACATTTCTAATTACAAAATCAAAAGGGTGGTCTTTATATTCCTTCAATTAATTAGGAATAAAATGTGAAAGCATAAGTTCCTCCTAAATAGTTAAATATTCATGGGGAATTTATCTAACGACTTTAAAATCAATATAATAATCTTAAAAAATTAAAAATATGATTATTTTTCAAATAAAAATTATGATATAATATAAAATTAATAAATACATCATTGACAATAGTTATTTTATTTTAATATAAAATAGAATTAAATTTATTTTAATAGACACTACATATAGCATCATAAAATTTTGAATTGAATTTATCAAGGTTATTTATAGTATTTAAATTAAACACTTTACACCCATAAAATTGAAATTAAAAATGTTTTGTTATTTTAATTAAACAATTTATAAATGTTTTCCCCAAAAAATATTAATTGTTACAATATTAAAAAAATATAATGTTTTATTCACAGAATAAAAATAATAATATTTAGGTGAATTATATTAATTTAACATAATTAATGATACATTAATAATATTCTTATATTTCTAATCTAACAAACCTTTTTTGTGTTCTAGAGGAAAATATTATTAAAATAATAATTTTCATCAACAAAATTAAAAAACAATTATCAAATACACATCCATTTTCACTTCTTATAAAAAAATTTAAAAACTATTTTTAATTTTTTGATAACATACAAAAATCAAGGAAGATAGATAATTATTTTCCTATAATATAAATAAATTAATTCCATATAAATAAATGAAAAAAAATTCAATAGTCAGAAAATCATATCTCTCAACTCTTAAACATGAAATATGTATAGGACCAAAAAATTTAAATGAATAATTTATATTTGTCTGCCTATTCTATCATATTTAAAATTTAAATACCTAATATTCTATTTTATAACTTGTAAACAATAGTTTGATTTAAAAATTATAGTAATATTCAAATCAACAGGTTACTACACATGTCCTTTAATTATCATTTCTTGTAATAGTAAAAAGTTCACATATCCATGAAAATGATTCCATATGATAACATATGCTTTTTTAGAATTAAGACACTTGAAATAATTATTAGTTAAATTTAAAAAATAAAGTTGTTTGATTTTCTCATTTCAATTAGCATAAAATAACTAAAATTTATTTATCCAATATAAAATTTTATTTTTTTCCGAATGTGTGCCAAATGCTGTTTCCAATTTTTTAAATATTTCCAAATAGATTAAATATATGATATATAAACATAATATATATTATATAAATAATGATATGAAATTAGTTAATCCCACGATATATAAGCATGTTACTGGAGGTAATTTGTTTTTTAGTAATTATAATAATGAACCTGGTCATATTGTTAAGAATAAAGGTATAATTAAATATCAAGGTTATTTTGTGTAATTAGGTATATATTGTTATGAATTTTTTTCACATGTATTTTTAATTGAATCTATTATAATAATAGTGGATATAACTAATTTTCAAGTATTTATTTTATTTTAAATGAATTATAAATTTTTATTTCTAAATGTTTTCATTTCCAAAGATGATTATAATTTTTAACCTTCTAGTATTGACAATGAAAAAATTTAAAATTTTATTTTTACCATAAATGGATTTAAATGTTATTATACATCAACACATTCTTAGTATTATATTCACACATTTTTGATGAAAATTATTTTCGTAAAACTAAAACTGATCCTACATCATTTATTAACAAAATATCATATCATATTTTATATTTTCAAATTTTTGTAGATGATTTTTTTTTATTATATTCAATTGAATTTTCTTATATGGATTTTTATAATTGAATGGATACTAAATTTTATATTTTTATAATGGGTGATAAAAAATTGTTTTTAAGGCTTTAAATTTGTGAAATAAATGATTTTATATTTTTGAATATATATAAATATGTTATAGTTTTCATTAAATGTTTTGATTTATTTTTAGTTAAATTTTATAAAACCCATATGAGTGCTAATTATAAATTATATTTTTAACATTATTGTAAATATTAATATTCTATGTTTTTTTGAGGCATAACTTTTTGTTTTTAGTAGTATACTACTTTTATACCTCATATAATATTTAGCGATTGATTATGTGTAAGTATAATCTAATCCTAATGAATCTCACATAAATTATTTTATTAAAATTATTATATATGTGAAAGGAAATATTTATTTATTAATATTTTATGTTATAAAAAATATTTTCATTTGATTATTTATTAAAATTATTCTTATTTTGGATAAAAATAAGATAAAAATCAAATCAAATGTATCTATATTTTTAGGAATGGGTTATATTATTAGAGTAAAAGAAAAAACATTGTTTTTTATTAACAATGTAATGAGAGTATATATCTACTACATGATGTTGTTTTCAAATATTATGGATTCAACCAGCATATTCAGAATATGATTCTAATTTTGAAAACATTCAAAATTATTTGGATAATTAATTACTGATTTCAATTTCAAACCTCCCCCCCATAAAATTATACAACTTATAATAATAATATGTGATTTGATTTTAATATATATTATACTAATATATGCGATATAATTCATGAATTATTTCAACTAATAAGAAACATGTATATATTATTACCTAAACATTGGACTTTGAAATATTTGAATAAAAAACATTTTTATATTTTGAATTCTATAAATTTATTTTGAAAAGCAATATTTACTTTTTCTGAAAATGTTAGAATTTATTAAGGGATTATTTTCTAGTTTCAAAACTATTTTTATGCTTCTATATTTAAGTTAATTAATATTTTAAATATTAAAAAAATGGTGAGTTCTCTGTCAAATCAAAATTTTCATTCTAATTCTCAAAAAGAGGGAGGTTTATAGTGCTGGTAGTTTTTATGATTTCTATATTTTCTTCTTTTTTAGTATTAAAAATAACCTCAAAAGTGTTTTCAATTGATTTGACTAATTACTGTTTAATTTACAACGGGTGGATGAAGTGAATGAATAAGTGGTCAATGGGTTCTGTGCATGTTAGAATGAGGATTCAATGATTGTAGAAGGAGGAAATGGGTCATGTGTATATCTTTGTGTAATGGAACAGCCGCAATGTATTGCATTGATTGATACAAACAACCTATTTCAGAAAAATAGGGTGATGGAATATAAGCATATGCATGTTTCTTGTAAATGGGGGGATGCTACTGAAAGTGAGAAGGAAAATGAGGGTAGGGTCAGACCCTCATACAGTTCCATTTTTCAGGGGGCGAGTAAGAGTTCGTATGGAAAGCAGGAGGTTGTGACTGTCTTACCACGAAGACGATTGAGGAAAAATTATTCCTTTCTACCGATGCCAATGTCCACTAGATCCTCTATCCATAAAGAAGGTTGGGAATTCCTTGGACAGAATAATAATGAATTTCTTTCATTGGAGTAGTTGATCCTTAGAAGGAAGTATGCCAAAGTCCTAAGGAATTATGAAATCTTGGAATGGGAGTCAACAACTGCGGAGGAAGTTTTTTAAAATGGAGATGGTGATGGGTATGGTTTTGATGTGTTGTAGCTATTGTGTTTGTTTGTGGTTCTTGTTGTTCAAATTTTCCTTTCTTAATAAATTGTCAGAGGCTTTTCCTCTGGCTACACTTTTCAGGAAATATTATGCTGAATACTTGATTTAACATTATGTAGAATTTTATTTCACCCTTAAATAACATGTATTAAATATTATTTACCCATATATATGTTTTTAAAAAATTCTATTATCGTGACCTGGTCATGGTAGTACCTTTATGTAGTTTAAAAATGTGATTTACCTTTATATTACATTATTATTACTCTGATGTAGCCCATAAATATACCTCTTTTCCATTTTATGAATTACTTATTAACTTTATTCACCCAATTTTATACCTTTTATTTTAATAACGTCACTCAATGTTTAGTAAGTTACCTCTACGTGGTGTCATAGGGCACCTTTACACATGAAATAATTTTTTTTCCAATTCATTGCATATTTAATATACCATTTCATATTACCTTTAAGGACAAAATTATATGATTACGCTTTTTATATAAAATTTGAGTTAAATATATTCAATTCTTTAAATGAATTTTATATAGTATTTTGAATCCACCTTTACAAACATATTGATCTTACCCATATGAAAAACTCCCTTAACAAATAATTTATATAAATTTTGTTTTTTCTTATATATTTGTATTTTCAATTTCTATGTTTGTATATATCAGGTGTTTTAGTTGATTTTTGTATTCTGTAAACTCATTTAATAATAATATATTATATTATATATGATATTTTAGATTTATAAACTTATATTTATTAATCATGCTTGGTTTTCTTCATTTATTTCACAGACTAACATTAAATGTCTCATAAATTTAGAATTCATTTATTTTATTTTTCTAAATTTATTTTTTTCGAAAAATAGAATATTCAAATATTTATAATTTATATTAATTAATGATTATTTTATTTTTCATTTATACACATATATAAATATATTTCGTATGTTTTTATTTTTTTGAATATTTATCAAAACTATTATGTGATATTATTACGTGATTTCATTGGCTTATAAACTTTTTTATTATTTAAACTCATTATCATTGATTAAAAATCAGAATAAATTATTCATTACTATTCAAATATTGAGTGATTCTCATGTAATGATAATCTCTCTCCCACTCACATGGTAATTATATAAATTTTATTGTGAATTTTATTACCCAAAATAATGGATATGTTGTGTTGAGTTTTTATATTATTTAAGGAGTTTAGTACATTATTATAGGTTTTGATAAAAATTCAAATATAATACTCCCCAAACACGAGTTTACATATTCTCTTGCAATACTGCACAGAATGTGTTTTGGATCAATATGGTGAAGTAATGTGAAAAACGTTATATATGAACACTAACCTTTTGTTGGAAGATCTCTCAAGTGGTGAACCAATTATTATTCAACATTTTATTACTTCATTGAAGAATTAATTGGAACTATTTATCATGACCCTAATGTCACAAATAAACATTCGTTATAATCATCATCCTGGTGTGTTAATCCTGCTACTTTTTCAATGATAATTCTCTATATCATTTCCCATATGTAATATCATTAGATTTGGATTTCCCAAACATAATTATTTTATCAATTCATTTGAGGGATCCTAAAATGAACTTGATTTATTTTTAATTTTTAATTATGGTATAATAATACTAAACACTAACGCAATTCCAATGCAATTATCTACCAATTATTAGAAAAGGAAGTAAATTATTTTTCAAGAACATTTAATTTAATTTGATTTGAATTAACAGTGGTGTTACTATATTTTTATGGGTCATTTTAATGTCTATTTGATATATAATATAATTATAATCAAATTCTATTAATGTTTTGATATATTTAGAGTCATACATCTATAATAGTCCTAAAAATGGCATTAAATGGTATTTAATATTTTAAACATATATTTCAATTAAAAAAATTATAAAATATATTGTCTTAATTCAGTTTTATTTTAAGAAATTTAATATCATGAATGGTAAATTTATGTGAAATATATCTTATAAAATTAATTTTGTGACTCTTAAGGATTGAAAGGGGTGTCTCCACAATTTTGCATAAATTGGGTTAACAACGCGAGTAAACCAAAATATGAAGATAAAAAAGTCTCATAAACTTGTTTAAATTTATTATTAGAATCTATTGAGACCATATACTCTTTATCATCAATTATATGGAACATTGGATCAATTTTTCATGATTTAGAAATAAAATATATATTAATTTTCTAAGTATTCACATGATTTCCACCCACCCAACATATAAAATGGAACCACCTATCAAGTCATATTTATAGAAATGGTACCATTTTATTCAAATTCTCAATAAAAAATGCATTTATAACCATACAACCCATGACTAATTTATTTTTTTTATTAGAAAATATTAATCATACAAGACACAATGAGTAATGTAATTGTTGTTTTCCAAAAGAGAGGTTTAAATCCAAACAAAGTGTTTTAATCATTACATATTATTACAGCTCCTTCAAATCCATTATAAAATCGCTGATATGATTTCAACAGTATGTTCCGTACAATAAAATTTCATTATTTTCCTTGAAAATACATTTTACTTCATATTTTCTAACTTATGAAAAAGGAAAAAATCTACAATGTTTACTTGTGGACTACCACCTCAATAAGTGATGTGATAAATTTTTAATAACCACCTCAGAAGTCATGTAATTATGATGGATTAATGTAATATATATGTTATTCAATACATTATTTTTATTTAGAAGGTATAATATTTTATATACCATATAAATAATTCATCCATTCGAAAATTTTAATTTCCCTCATGCATAGGTGTGGACTAGCACTTCCATGAAGCGATGTTATTCATTTTTCAAGTATCCCATTCAATGAATATTAAAAAATGTATTTTAATTTTTCAAAATTAATATAATGAAATTAATATTATTCTAGTGATTATGTAACCATATCCCATTTGACCATGGTCAACCTAACAATGATTTTATCATCATCAACGGAACATCCTCAAAACACATAACATGAACTTAATTAATTGAGTAACTATATAGAACATGGTATTAAATAAAAAAAGTTATTATGATAAGGTTATAAATCTATAAACGGATCATAATACAGTAAATAGTTAATATATATGTTTATTATGTATCATTTCCAAAATATAAGTGGTGATACAAACTGAAGGTAAGGAATTCTGTGTCTTAATTTCCTTTTATTAAGACTCATGCAATTTTGACCACATGATTTTTTATTTTGAGTGATGTAAATACTAAAATTTTTTTCATAACATTAATAATTAATATTAATGCATTTCTCAAAAAAAATTATATAAGATCCTTGATTTATATTTTGATTCCATTGTTACAAATTTTTAAGGGATTTTTCATTATAATTTTGATTTAAATTTTTAAAATTATTTTTCCTTGAAATTTATTTAAATATTTTTTTATGCTCATAAAAATATTTTAAATGGAATTTTAAAATATCTTCGTATCTCTATATAGGTTTAAAAAATTAAATCATTTAATATATAGACAAAACAATTCACTTTTGAATATTTCAATGAAAGTATAAAAGAATAATTTCTCAAAGGAACTACCCTCTAACCACCTCAACCAATACCATTATATAAAAATTATATATAATCCATGAACCTTTTTCTCCCTAATGTATGTATATAAATTTTTGGATTCGTTAATCCCATGAAAGAGTTACAAACCTCTCATATCTATGAATCCATTCAATATAATATTCTCAATTGAAATATATATGTTTTCTTCTCTGTAATAATTATTCTATATATTAACCATACCTTTAATAAACAAACTTATTTTTCACTTTAATTACATGATTAGAATCCTTTATTCTTGATTAAATGTTTTATTTTTTGAGTAAAATAAAACTATTTTACTAATTAAATCATTATAATGTGTTCTTATTTTAGTCAGTTATAGTAGATACCAAAAATATGTCATCACATTTAAATACCGAGTTAATAACAAAGAATAAATACAAAAAATTATATTTTATACAAAAATTTAATATTTTTCCAAATTATAGAGTGGTATTATTAAAAATTACATGAACTAATAAATTCAATTAATTTGTAAATTCATTAAAGATTGAAAAAGTAAAATTTTAAGCATCTAATGTTAAACATAACTATATGTTCGATGATATTATTATGGGACAATAAAAATATATCAAACACATTTATTAACTACGAATGATAATAATATAGACGTCTAATTATTGCAAAAAATCTAGGACTATGACCACCAAATTGAATCATGCAAGGTGATCCAAAATATTAAAATTATAATATTAATATAAAAAATAAACAATTACCATGTGGGTAATAGGGAAAAATAAATTAATATTTTAAAATGAAATAATTGTAACAAAGGTTATTATTTACATAGAATGTAAATGTAAATTTACTATACTTGGAGTTTGCTCATGTCAATAAAACAAGAAGACAATTTTAAGGTTTTATTTTCTAATCTCAATTATAGTTCAATATTTCTCTCCTCATAATTCCTAATTAAGAAATTATGGTTTATTTATCATTAAAACCATTTCTATATTCCTTTAAACTAGACATATAAATGGTTTTACATGTATTTTATCAAACTCTATTCGAATTTGGATCACAATTATAGTAATTATATCCCCATAAGGGGAGCCAAACTTATCTATCCAATACAATAATGAATTATTTATATCCATGCTCATATTCTAAATATTGTTTTAATAGTATTGTATATAATTAAATTTTTGTTTTATGAAAATTCATATTATCCAAAACATTATTTAAAAAAATATTAGGATTCAATTTTTAATGTTTATTTAGCGGTGGCAGTTTGGAATTATTTACAGAAGTGTGAAAAAATCATTTTTAATTGTTTTTAAAAATAATTATTTTCCAATATTTTCATTTTAAATTTTATAAAGCATCCTTTCAAAAAAATTAATATTTTATTATTTTATTATTATCTTCATAATTATATTTTATATTTAAATTAAAGGTTAACAAAATAAAATTATGTTTATCATTAATTTTCAAAAAAGCAGCCCATTATTCATGTAACTGTATTTTTCATCTCTTCAAAATAAATAAATGTTTTTCATCATTCATTTGGTATCTAATATAACAGTACTATTAACCTTATCTATTCGGATGACTTGTGAATAATTTTTAAGGATGCATTTTTTCCGCCTATTTTATTCCCATCATTTAACTATTATATGGTGAAATTATTAATCTTTCAGGTTCTTGTAGAACACATATTATACATTTTTAATTCATTTTTAAGATTATTATTTATTTATCTCTAATTAATTTGTTTCTAATTTATATATTTTGATAAAATCTAATCTGACAATGGTTGGAATCCAATGTCCAAATGGTTATGGGAAATGTGTGGTTTTCCCATGTCCAAATTGTTATTGGGTGTGGGTGGAAAGATTATTTACCGATTTTCATGATCATTTAGTTAAATTATCCAAATACTAAATAAATTATTTTATTATTATCATTGAAATATTTTATTATTTCTATTTTCATATTTATGAAAAAAATATGTTGACACATTCTAAGGCATGTGATATCTTCCCATGGATCAAGATTTTTGACTAAAGAATGTTATTTTATTCCAAATGTCTCATGATATAACTCATAAATTATGATATATGTTGTAATTTTTAGGAATCTATTATTATATTTCATTTACCTTTTATTATTTTTTGATTTCTACATGCTCATCTAATGTTATCTCATGAAATTTGATTTTTGGCTCACATGTTTACTCTGTGAAGGAATATGAGCTCACCATTTGTTATGTTACCATTTACCATGTTAGGATGAATGGGAATTAAATATGATTGTTCTAAAAGGATTTAATATGTGAATATATATATATATATATCATATATTGGGAATTTCATGTTAAAATGGACATCTATGTACTTGTCTGTAATGTCCTGAAACTGGATTAAACTCAAAAGTGCCCGAACCCATTTTACCACATTGAATCATGCACATCTTCAAAAAAACTATATGCTACCATCTAGCTATGAGGTCATGTGGTGTTTCTATTGGGATATTATTCCCTCCTGGAGAATTTGTAACATAGTATAAGATAAATAACAATCAAAACTAAAAGTATATATAAGAACTGGAAAACTGATAAATATAAAATATGTGAATATATAAACAAAACCATGATTTATCACATATAAAAATTTACGATGATAAATGTCACCAAAAATCATACAAAACATGTTCATAATAAGAAAATTACAATACACATGTCAAAATAAGAGAATGAAATAAATAACTATCTCTTGATAGTATCACTACCGTCAGCTTGGTCATATGCTCCCCTTCTCTTAATCATGACCCAAAATCAACCATATAAATATATAATCCTTCCCTAGTTCATATTTAAATCAAAAATTAATTAACATGTACCAATGTTATCAAGAATTTGGTGTGAAATATAATCATAATAGGTAATGGCCAAAGAACCACACAATTCTAGGATTTTCAATATGAAAATCTAAATAGTGTTCATCTAAGAAAGTATGAAATATTAAAGTAAATTGACCATTAAACATCTATAAAATGCAAGTTATGTTTTGTATCCCAAGAGGGATCCGTTAAAATGAAGTTCCAAACCAAATATATATACAACTATAACAAATTAGTGTAACCAACATGACCTCATTGTACATCCAAACATATAATGTCGACCATTACATTTTCATATTTCTAGATGATTCATCACATCCATGATCATGAAATACTAACATGTATATTTCGATTGATTATTGAATTGTTTTATAATAAAATATTCAGACCACAAAGGAATATATCCAAGTTATATAAGGTAGGGGAATATTTATTGACTCACATGATAATCTTAATGAAAACTCGGTTAGGCTTGAGATTTCTTCCACGGAATATTTCTCAACAATGTCCATTGTGAGACCATGAAAAACCATATCCAGTAGGTGGTAAGGCCCAAGGAATCCCATGGAATCAAGACCCGATATGAAATGTCTATCTAATTCATCCACTGCTATGTCAAAATCTAATTATTAGCATCCATGTCATATAAATAGAATCAAGAACCTTGTTATACCAACCCGAGAACCCACTACCATTTCAAATATATCACATTTCATTCATCAATTAATTCTATTATCCTTTCATACCATGAGTATAACAACTCATTTTCAATATTTTATATTCAAGGATACCAATGAGTATAGCCACTAATTCAGCCAATTCCCAATAATCTATTAAGCCAAATAAATAGGTATACCTGTCATAGCATGGTAAAAGGGGGAATGCATATCCAAAGCAATCAATTTAAATAAATATAATTAATTATGGACTTCCACTATCTTTGAAATCTCAAATCCCACCCCTTGGGTGGTACAATTTTATGCGAAGGAAAAAATGGCACACCCCATGGGTGGTCTTGGTTTGGGAAACAACCACCCCCACACCTCCGGGGTACCTAAGGGATTCTCCAATAGGTTTAAATTCATTAAATTCAATTGTTATATTTAAATTTGGGTCGGAAAAAGGAATTATAAAAGGAGAATAAATAGAAACAATCTTAATAAAAAACAAAACAAAATTAAAAAAGTATAGGCCACTTATCAAAGCTCAGCACTATAATTATAATCCATTATTAACTCCTAATTCAACTTAGATTGGGAGAAAAAAAGAATAATGGATGAAGACCATGAAAATAGGGTAAACTATCTTTCTCCTAAATAATTTTTTTGATATGAAGTTAAACATTGGAATTAATAAAATGACTTGATATCTTACTAATGTTGATCAATTGAGGAAAATTACTCTTGAATAATAGTCTATATGGTGAGTCCATGCAAAAAACTATATTAGGATTTAAAAGGTATTCCCAAATAAAGTTCTGGTAAAAAAATTAGAAAAGGAAATGGTTTATGTTATACAACATTTCAAGGTATATTTTTTAAATTTACCAAAATTAATGGGCAATAAGGTTTGGCCATAGTTTTCGCCAAACCTTGTGAATTTTTCTATTGGAAAGGGTCACATAGCATGGTTTATCATGTTGTTTGACTAACCATGAACAAACTGTGTGATACATGTCATTCAAAATTGTAGACATTATCACATGACCATGCACCCCAAATTACCCGGTTAGCCTAACTGTGTATCATGTAGTACTCCACTGCCAATCCACACATAGTTACAAAAAAACACGTGACTTTCCCATTACACTTTCATGTAACCATGTATCCATCCTTATTCACCGCAAATTTCAGGTTTTGGGATCTAAACAAGCCTCGAGAACCCCCAAAAAAGCTGGGATCAAATTGCGTACTCACATTATGTTATAATAAAACATTTAATTCAAGATAAAAATGACATGTACTTTGTATAAAAAATTGTTTCTTACAATCCTCCCACTAAAATAAATTTGTCCTTGAATTTATTTCGCAAGGGTGGAAAAATATCATTTTAGAACAAATCCATCCACTATGCATATACATCAGCCTCCCAATCCCATGTCTTATCCAATAAATAGTAATGATGTAATTGAACCTATTCTCGAGGAATTAACCGGCCTCATAAAACCTTCCTGATCATATCAATGATAGGAATCAGATGCTCATCAAAGGATGCATCAACATTTATCTCAACCTCCTTAGGGTAAAAATAATGACACATGTCTGAATAATAACTGTGAAGCTGAGACATATAGAATATGTTGTGTAATTATTGATTCCTCTAAGGTAACTGCAATTTATAGGCTATCATCTTAAATCTACCCAGATTCCACATTGTTCCAGTTGATGTATTTCTACCTCATCGAAATAAAACATCCGAAGATGATCCATAGTGATCGTCTCTTTATCCTTCATGATACGTTCAACCACAACCCACACATCATCACTACCTCATGGATTCCTCATTAAACCAATCATGAAATCCATAGCAACAAAATCCCAATTCAACTTGGGAATGGGTAATTGCTATAAATGTCTGATCGGTCAGTAATGTTTTTCCTTCACCTGTTAATTGGTGAAAGTACTCATAAAAAACAACTACCTCAAATTTCATAACCAGCCACCAGTACTCATGGTGTATGTAACGATACATCTTGATAACATCAAGGTGCACTACCCAGCTAAGGAATGAAAATACTACCTCAAATCCTTTTTTATTTCCACTAGAAACCAAGATCATCCATGGAGACACATAATATCATCCTCACTAATGGTCCAACCAAGAGTATGGTCCTCACCTTTCACACTCTCACATTGAAAGGGCCCTCTAAATATGAAGTTACATCATCCAAAATTTATATAGAAGGGTATAGGTCACACCTATGAATGAAATAACAATCTTCCCCTGATATTCCTAAACCACAAAGTGTATAATAGTTAATAGTTCCATAAGCTTTCACTCATTACTATCATTCTGAATTGCATATCTGAGTCCTCCGGCTCAGTGTTTCGACCACTGCATTACCTTTTCCAATTGTGTAATAATCTTCACTATCAAAATACTATTAGTTTTCATCCCACCATCACAAACTCAGATTCAAATCATGAATTATAAATATATATGAGGATTTTTTTGGTTTTTTTACATCATAAAATGATCTCACTGTAAATTGTGTCTCCAAAAGCTCAAAACACGAACCATTATTGCATGCTCCAGAACATGTGTCATGTAGTTCCACTCATGTTTTCTTATATGCAAAGACGTATATGAAATGTGTCTATCCTTATATATCAAACCCACTCTAATCCAAATACCTAATGCATCGCACAAAACTGTTTAGATCCTTCCTTGATAGCTTATTATTTGGACCAGTGCGGATGTAAGTCTCCTTTTCATCTCATGATTGTTTGTCTCGAAGGTATAATAACATACACAGAGAACACCCTTCTTATTCCTTCTTATAATTGGATATTCTATGAATGATATTTATTGTATGAAACACATTTAGTATGCATCCAATCCCAAATAACTTTGTATGTCAATGAATTTCATGGAAAACTAAAATTAAACTAGAACTCCTACATTCTTAGGGTAAAAAGATACTCTTGTCTCTAAGATAATGTGACCCAATAAGTGAACCTTTTACATCACTATGTGGTACTCTATGATCTTATCATATAACGGATTCCATCATAGTGTATCCAAATAAATCTGAAGGTGCTTCTCATGGTCATGTCTATTGTGAGAATTCGCCAAGATACATTCCATAAAACCTTCCAAAAAACGAAACCAAATAAAGATGGTACATTTAGTTCAACACTTACATGAATTCCACTGACACACTGGTCAGTCTAAAAGACATAACGAGATATTCATATAGACCATTTCCAGTAAAAAATGATCATTTGTGGTATTTCTATCAGATGAAAACACACCTAGTGATATTCCAATCTTAAATCATATTTCAAGAACACCAAATCTCCATTATGTTTTTCCAATAGGTCATCTAACCATGGTAGTGAAAACTGGTTTTTAACCATCATCTAGATCAATTTTCAACTATCCATTCATATCATAAGTGTATAATCTTCCTTTTTTGGAAAAAATGTTCAACAACCGCATAAGATATTACTTTTTCAAATGAACCAATTTTAAACTAAATCCTATTGATGTATCTTAAGCTCCTACAACTACGTCATAGCCATCATATAAGGATCAATGGATACTATTGGAACTCCTTACACTAGCTCAATAGAGAACTCATCCTCTCTCTCTAGAAGTAGATAAGAAAATTAATATGGAAAACCAACCTTTACACGATCAACCACTAGAGGATAGTATGCTTGATGTTCTCCCTGATCATACAGAAAAAATATAGATATAGGTTGTTATCCTACACAGACCATGATAATGTGGTCCAACTTGTCTTTCTTGGATATACCATTCACCCTTATGCATATATATTTCACCTTATATTTATTTCAAATACACCCTTTAGTGATATAAGTCAATGTAATCTTGATAAGAATCCATTTACACCTTCCATGAGAATGAGTTCAGACCATTTCATCTTAGAAACAAAAAGATTAATGATGAAGTGACACCCAACTACCTAAAGGGGGAACTCCCTGCATTGTTTTATGTCCTCCATTATGATTCTCAATGTAGTGAATAGTGTCATAATTCTCTCTGAAGAAAGTATAACATTCCCACTTCTTTCCAACAAAGTTGGAGATAGGAAACTATGTGATACACATAAAAATGAGAAGATGAAATATTTGGGGATAATTACATTGTACTACTCAATGTAGATGGACTGATGTCGTAGGCCTCGGGTTTGATGTACAGAATAGATCTGGTATGAACCAAAACCCAATTACACAACCTCAATATCCATAGTACGCCAACTCTAATGTCTCAGTTTACTGGTTCCAGGCTTCCTCAGCCAAGACCATCACTACCTTGACCTTATCGACTGGCACTACTCCGTCTATCTGCCTGACCTGGAACTCAAAATGAAAATCCTGATTTTGGAGAGGTTTGGATCAACTTCCACTCACTATTGGAGTAATGGAACTACAAAAACACGACACATTTCACATCCTACTACAATTGTAGAATTATACTACGTAAGAATCACACAAATTCATCATGTGGCCCGTTCTACCACAATTATGATTGAAAACTGATCTATCATTACTCACTGACTAACTGGTACCCATCTCACGGTAATCATAATAATGACAGTTATTATTTATATAAGTCGATCTACTGGGTCATTATTCTATACATACTTTCTCTAAAACCCCAGATTCCCTTATAATCCTCACATAATTAGAAACTCATTAAAAATTTCATTAAAAGCGGTCAATCTGAACATTTTGACATGAAATTGAATGGCATGTTGTATACCTTCCTCGAATAATATCTCCCTTGAAAACTCATTAGCAAGGTATGTTGGTGAGAATCACTAAAACCTTGTAAATCATGTCTTGTACTCCATAATTTTTATTGAACCCTTCCCCAAGAAAATAAACTCAAAAACATTCTATAATGAATTTGTATCTGGGTATAATTATTTATAGAAATTAGTTTGTAGATCACCCAAGACCATGTCATGCATCCCCTCAGTCGGACTATGAGAATCCCACTAGTGCTTTTCAACCCCTCTTAGCATATAATTTATAAGATTATCTTTCATATAAGGACGTGTCTTCATATTCTCAAAGTCTTCCAGTGTAGTCTCAATCCACAATTTAGCAGCCAATGGACAACCATCCCCTATGAATGTGGAAGGATGCTACTATCAAAATAAACACTTCATCTATACTATATAAAATAAAGGTTGTGTAACTCCCAAAAAAGTATGCATGAGGCAAAAAAAACCCCTCACAGAACTGTGGCTCATAACCTATTTATAAAAAAATGTTGATTTCATAGATATCACTAAAGGAGGGTCCTAAAATATCCCATGTCCCATCACCTCTGAAATGTGGTCATCACCTCCCACATGGAATATTATTGGATGTCAAAATGGTTGGATGACTCTACAAATCCAAACACATGCCTCGGAAATGTAACATATAAATTATTGTAGATCAAAGGGAAATGTAGGTATAAAACATGATGAAAATAGGTTATACCAATCAACATTCCCATAAATCATATACTATAAAAGAAATAGTCGAGAACTTCACTAGGGACACTGCCTTTTGCCCGCACAAATGTTAGGTTAAGGTCATGTTCTCAATTTATTATATCAGTTTTCCATTGGAATTCATATTTATTTTACATTTAATATTAAATGGATGGATCATAATTTTCACCACCTCTTAGTCCATAAGTTAATATACTCTTTAGGAGATTAAATTTGGCATCACTTTCTCTATCCACTATGCAAATATCTTTGAAAACATCGATTATAACTACCATACCACCTATCACAACAGCCTGAAAGAAATAAATGTATCCTATATGGATGAAAATAAATCAAGGAATTTGATGTCTAGAAAGATCCTAAAATTATGCATGAGATGGTATACCCTCATCTCAACATGTTACGACACAATAGAACCCATATTCATATAAACAATAACATCACAATTTTTATGTATCACCCAATGGCGGAATAAAATCAAATGTAATAGTCACAATCTAAAAATAAAAATTTAATTCATGAAAATTTAGTTTTTCCCTATACATAGGTTAGCTATTCCCCTTCCATACCCACTAAGTAATTCAAATTCTTTATAATGTCCTTTCTAAATCAACTAAATAACAACCCAAAAACAAGATCAAATTCCACTTTATAACATCCCGAACCCAGATGGAAGACAAATTTTCTCAAGGACCAGTTGGTCACATGGCCTCATGCTCATCTTCTGGAATGGTAGAAGATGATAACTATCATCGTGGGCTTAGGTTGTGTATGTCGGTAGACTATGACATAATTAATTGAGTGTAACACAGTGGTATTACAGTAACAATCATTTAAAATAGTAGATATAACAACAAGATAGTAGATTAATAAATAATATTTGAATATATAAATTAAACTATATGGGATATCATATAAAAAATATTATGATATATGTCTCTACAGAGATTCTAAAATAGGTCCCGAGTAGTACAATACTATAAAAATGTCAAAATACTTTTAATAGAAAACAAAACACAATCCCTTGATAGTACCACAAGCCACTTCTTTGTCCCATTCTCCCATACTCATTAGAATAGAAAAATTGAACCATTGAACTATGGGACTTTCCCCAGTCCCTACTTGCATCCATAAAGTTGTTTCGAGATAAATGATGGCTCAGATAGGGTTTGAGAGACAATTCTACCAGGTTACCTCACAATGTTCCATATAATTTTATGATATTCAATATAATTTAATAAAGAGTGTGCAATTTTTTTGGTATAAATTTGAAAGGAATGTTCCCATGGAACATCAAAAACAAGAAAGTGATTTTTCATATCCATAAATAGATCCCTACAAAACAAGTTTCTTCTCCTACTGCAAAGAAGATATAACAAATATATGTAACAAAAGATTCCTTATCGTAAATCCATAAATATTTTGTCAACCACTACCATTCCTTATAACCAAAATAGTCACCACATCCACTGTCACATCATATACCCTTTTATATAATAATTCTCTACAGTAATTCTACCTAATCAATGAATCAATCCATGAAGGTCCCATTCCAATGTATATATGACCAATGCATCAACATTGAGTGCTTGAAAAATCGCAATGTAATATTTCATAGAATTTATATGGGTCTAAGGAGAAAAACATTACCATTTCCATTGGGATCCCAAGACGAACTAGACCTATGGTGTAGAAATACCCAATAAATCCCATGTAATCATGATCTAAGGAGAAATATCTACCCAAGGTATCCACTGCCATTTCACGATCCAATGAGTGACATCCAATGAATATAAATGGAATTGAGACCCCAGGTATACCAACCAAGGTGTCCACTACCATTTCAAACACTTAAATATTTATTCATTAGTATATTTCATTACCATTTTATACCACGAGTAAACCCGTTAATTATAAATAATTTACATTAATGTAAACCAAATAATATACACACTCACTCGTCCAATTCACCTAAATCCATTTAATCACTTCAATAGGTTTACATTTGATAACATGAAAAAATGAGGCAATACATATACTAATCAAGAAATTCAAGCCAAATTAATAAATTATGGGATTCATATATCTAGGAATGTTCAACTCACACCACTCAAGTAGTTAAATGTTAAGATAAGGAACAATGTAACACCCCAGGGCTTGTCTTAGTTAGGGAAATAACCACCTTTACCCCTCAAGGATACCTATTGGCTTCCCTATCAAATCCCAATTAATTAAATTAATTTTTTTAATTTAAATTTTGGGTCCTATCTTGATGTTTGGTGGGAAGAACAAAAAAACAATCATAATAAAGAACTTAAACAAATGGGAAAAGTATAGACCGCACATAGTATATTGGTAGTATAGTTCTCAACCATTATCAACTCATGATTTGATACAGATCTAAATGAATAATGTAATAAGACAAAGAAAATAGGGAAATTAGCTTTCACCTATATATATTTGTTGATCCAAAGTTAAATGAAGAATGTCACAAAAGGAATGAGATCATGTCGATACTAATACTATGAGAAAAATGATTCTGCAATTGTAGACTAGATGGAGAGTCTATATCAAAAGATATGTTAGGATTAAAAATAAATTCTTGATATAGTTTCTTCGAATGAATGTTGAAAAGGGAAAATTGTTTATGTTATCAAAAATTTCAATAGAGATTTTATAAATTTAAAAAAATTTCTTAGCCACAGTGTATGGCCACAAGGTTGGCCAAACCGTGTACCAACCATGCATCATTTTATATAGTAAATGGCCACATCACCTGTTTTTTCAAATGGATTGACTAAACCTAGTCAAAACAAGAAAAACTTATCTATCAAAAATGAAGTCATTTTTGCAGGACCATGAACCCTAAATTGTACTATTTTTTGAACTAAAAGACCCAAAGTGATCCATTTTCCAGCCTCTCATCATTATAAATAACTAAAAAACCTTCCTTGCACCATCTGTACTATCCTTCAGGTAGGCCATTTTTGTCACCTAAATTTTTGTTCTAGGATCCATATAATCCCTAAACACACCCAAAACACCAATGATCAAAATAGGTACTCAAATGAATCTATAATAGAACATTTAAACCAAGTGAAAATGGATATGTACCTCATTGGTGACCATGGGTTCTCATAGTATCACCAACAACACAAAACAATTAGTATTACTATTTGTGTGAATTGTTAGACATAATTTTAATGTCATGAAACTGTTGTTATATCTGTTTCTGTTATACTAAAATTAATCTTCTGTTATGAATTTGGGGTGGTAACTAAGTGGTTAACGTACCGTGTCATTCTTCATGAAACCCAATATCAAATGTCGATGGAGGGTGATTTCCATGGGTATTGTTGTAGTACTGTAGATGGTACTTTTTTAGTAAATTAGTAGTAGGAAATATTCATCTAGTTGGACCATCGGGCCGCTAGTATGGCCTTATGAGCTATAGGGCCTTCGTTTCACCCAAGGACCTCAGGATACATGTCCTTTCAACCACTTAAAGGATTTTTTCAATGGTATTTTGAGCCATAAAGACCATAGATCAATGAATGTTGACCATAATGAGTAGGTCTCGAAAGAGGACTCTGAGAATTTAGAATCCACTAGAGCAATGCTAACTCGGTTGGAAGAATGAGAAGGTGTGGTAATCACCATCGGTAACAGGAATTGGGCAGAAATTCACGAGACAATTATATATCATCATTAATGAAAGGTATGGAGCTAAGAGCCTAAAATGATGCTGGTGAAGGGGAGGGTCCATTCTAGGGTAGTTTGCTTTGAAATGGGGATAATTTATTAAGAATTGTGCCCATGGACCTTTGTGTCATCTATAGGGCATTGTTCCTCTTATACTACAATTCATGTAAGGGTTCACTCTCTAAATAATTAAAAAGGGTAGTATCAAAAATAAAATAAAAATTCATCGACATTGGGAAATTCCGGTACGCATGCCACATTGGGTATCAAATATAGTATGTAAAGTATCAATTTTATCACTAGATAGGGGATTAAGGGCATTTATGTTCACAACAACTTATCTATTTAATGTTAAATAAATTTAAATATGGATTTTATATATTTTAAAAATAATCCTACAAGGATTTTACATGAGGTTGGAGCATGGAAACCTATGTGAGGAACCAATTTAAGGGTTTTATCAATTAAATTTTCCTAATGTGACACATTTTTTGTATTAGGACCATCATTTCATTTATATTATTCATGTAAAACCTATTTGAGGTATCAAATCCAGAGTATAATTTTATTAATTATTGTAAATATTCTATTTAATTTTCTATTTTTCATTTAAAATGTCATTATTTACAAGGTTTCATTCCCAAGACTACTCATTAGTGTAATTACCTTTGATTCCAATGGGATCTTAGGACTGCATATTCATGCATTTTATGATACTAATATTTTGGGGAACATGGATGTTAAAAATTCCATATTATACCCTCACACTTTAATATCTAATTCTATAGAAAAAATATTTACAACTTCAATAATTATAATAGACTACATAGAATAAACAAAAAAACATTCTATATTAATTAAAATGAAAAAGTATACATTTATAAAGTCTCATATTTATTATGCATAAAATAGTTCTACATTCACTAGAAGGGCTACATATATAATAATAATAATAATAAAGTAAATTTTATAAACCTAAATATCAACAACTATTAATAAAATTTATTTCAATCCAGATCAATAATATCCATCGGGTTTCTATATCTAAATCTTGAAACACTTGAACATTATGAATCTGGATTATCAAAAATACATTTCATTCTCAATTCTAAGAGATAAAATATGATATCCACTTAGACCAAATCCAACATATGTTGTGTTAAACAAATTCACATATGTCTACACTAAAATTTTGTTCTTATCATCTACTATTACAAGTAAGAACCTATATATGTGACACACCCATTCGAGCTTCATCATAATAACCAATAAAATAAATAAATCACTATCAATACTAGGGTACTAATTTCATGCCCATAATAGAACCTAACATATATTAACTAGTGTTGGGGTGTCTCTTAGAACCTTACATAATAGTTCTAACCAATGGAATAATAAATGGTTGCTTCCTTGATTTTTTTCCTATATAATACAAAACATTCTCATAATCTATACATTATCTATATATATGGGAACCATAATTGGAAGAAAACATCAGAAAATCTTTGTTAATTCCCTTCATGAAGTATTATAACGTGGAGACATCACATAACCAATTTTTGAAATTGTATGTAGAGACTTAGTGGGGTTCCCTAATTGGAATCTATCACCATGATTCATAGGGTACTTTTTCTGGATGAATGAATCCAGAAACTCATGGGGTTCCCCAATGAGAACCCATTACATTGAGCTAGGGAATAACCATTAAGGAAATCTACATATGGAAACACTTATGTTTACATATATAAGAATCTATTATATAGAACCATGGAATATAATTATAGGAATACAAAAATATAAAATCAAAAAGTTTTTCTGAAATGAGAATCAATCAGGTGGAGTCAGTGTTTCATCCCTCCCCATAAATGAATACATAATCATAATAGTATACATTATGTTTTTATCAAAGGATAACCTCCAACACATCACATGTTTCTCAACACTTCTTAAGTTGGGAAAGTGTCCTACCAAACCATCGCATGTCATTACCATCATATCCTCTTTAATCTATCCTCATCGACATAAGTTCTTAGGTGAAACAAATTATCCCTAGTAAAATTCAGTTACACACCCTCTCTGGGTTCAAGGTATCATTGACGTTCAAATTATGGTCCCCAGGGCCGAATTGTTATATGGTCAACCCAAATTGGATCTACTGTCTCATTTTTAAATAAAGTATCCATCCTAGAACTCATATTCAACAAAGTCCCTCCTTATTACGAAATGAATGACATGAAATAAATGGCCGAAAAGAGTAAGCCTCAAACATGAAACCAAGAGGTTTACAAAGAATATTATGTTCGATAGCTTATACATTACGTAGCAGTGTGCTTTAACAATCTAAAAAATATTATTATTTAAATATGATATTTATATCCTAACCTTAAAAGAAATCATAATGAATCATGTTAAATTCATAATAAAACATATATATATTGGACTTAATCAATGAAAATTTATAGATTAACTATTAGGAAAAGAGAATTTATATTTTTATTTGAGACATTTCATTGCTCAAAATATGTATTATACAAAAATTATTTTTATTGATATTAGGATTAAATAATATAATTTCATTTTCCAACAATATAAAATTTGTTCTGAAAAATAAAATTTTCATTTCAAATCATTATATCAAATTTAAATGAGTATTGAATGTTTTTTTTTTGAAATGGTGGACTTTTTTACGAATAGTGAAAAATTCATTTTTTCTAAAAATATAATTACAACTAGTAATTTAATAGTTCCAATAAATATTTAGACATTATATTGAAAATACATATTATATATTTGTTGTAAAAATATCTAAATCATTCCATTTGAATCATTAATATTCATGATATTTATAAAATAAAAAATTTGTGTTTAAAACACATATGTCTAAATACTATTTTTATTATGTTTATTGAATTTATATAAAAATTGATCTCTTCCTAATATAGTGGTTGAAACATGAAAAAGGGATTCCATATTTTTAATTAAATGTTTCAAATTTGGTAAATAGATAGTTTTTTCATTATGAATACTAACCATACTAAATATTTAACACCTCAATAATAATATAATTGTTAAAATCGGGTTAAAACCATGAGGTATGTCCTCTAAATCTACCCAATAGAGGCCATTATCCTATTTGATGGGTGTATTTTCTCTTCATCCATCCAATTTATCAATATATTGATAAATTGAGATATTTTTATTTTATTATGACGTTTATGTTAATTTAAATATATAATAAATACAAAATGTCACTCTCTAGATTTTAATATCACTAAAAATTTTACATAAGGATAAAAATAGGATATTTTTGGATTAAAAATTATATTTTAAATATAAAATAATTTGTATATCATGTTAGTTTATTTTTAGTTTTTTTTAATAAGATAATTACCTTAAATACATATGTAATGCAGATATAGTATTTACTGAATCAATAAATAAAAATAAATAAATTATTTTATAAAATATTTAATGCAATAAAAAAGGGATAAAATATTTAGTTCCATGATTTTTTTAGTCAAAAAACATATTAGTGATTTTTTAATGTTTTATATTTGAATTACATTGTTTTTTATGTTCTTTTCATAGACAAATTATGTGAATAGTTAATTAAATGGCATTCATAGTATTTTAGATTAAAAATATAATAATAAATTATTTAAGAATCATAAAAATATTTACAGTGGTATATAAGGTTAGGAAATTTTAAAAATTTCATCTTTTGGTCATTTAGGATCCAATTTTTTTATTTTTAAAATAAAAATATCTTAATATTGAACAATTTTTTACCACATTTAAGAATAAAATTTTTTAACCAAGGCATTAAACCAAATGATAAGGTTTAAAAGGAAACAAAAACCTATCAAGATTTAATCATATTTAAATATTATAATATTACACACTTTTTCATCAAACATATAACCATTTGAAATAATTTCTCTTCATAAAATAATCATTATATTTTAACATTTTTAGAAATTACAATTAGATCTTTTACGTCTTTAATTAAAGGACAAACATTTCTCTCAATTAAAAACACATCATAAAGCTATATTTCATGACCAAAACCTGATAATTAATATCATAATCTTACCTAGAAATACGTTTGATGTTATGTCCTTAAAATACATTTCAGATGGTCATTATGAATGAATCAACCTGAAGTCAACTGATAAAATGTAATCATCTGCACATATTCGTTCAAATTTATTTCTTACTATGCTTCCTTTAAAAAAATATACCTACAATAAAATAATAAACCAATTTTAATTATAAAATTAATATTTTATTATGATTATGGAAGAACCATTTTCTATCTCTTTTCAATCCTATGAAAATAGAAAAAACATTGCTCGTTTGTGCATATGGATTACCATCTCCACATAGAGGGGTAATTTGTAATCGATCACCACTTAACATAGATTTTTATAAAGATGAAAGAAATGAATTTATATGGAATTTATAAAATAATTATTCATATATAATTAAAATATATATCTATCTTCTTAACATCAAATCTGTTAGAAAATGATAATGTTGCACGTGTGTACATTTGGACTATGACCTCCACAAGCCGATCTGATCCATTGTTTACTTCCTCCATACATAGATGGTAATAAAGAGATATATAATTTATATATATATATACATGTATAAGATAAATATGATATAATAACTATTATATAATATTTAGTTATTAATTACAATTATGTTTATCAATTCATTTAAAATTGAAATAAATTTTCATTTGTACATACATCCTACCATCTCCATGAATGGTGAAATTAATTTTTCTAGCGCTATCAAATAGGTATCATCATAAATATTTATATAGTTAATATATATTATATTTATATAATCGTAAATATTATTCATATTATTTAACAATGATCAATGTGTATGTATTGAAACAAATAAATCAACGAATGCCTGAAAAATGAAACATGTAGAACATGAAACAATGATTTCAATAAATAATTTTTAACAAATTGGCGATAAAAGGCTATAATTAGATAATATTGTATATTATATATATTATTATTTAACTAAAATATGAGAATAAAAAAATATATATTTATTATATAGAGTGTTCAAACAAATACATTGGAATTCAAAAGCGAGGTAAGGGTTTTCTTGTCTCACATTGGATTTCATGAGACATAAGATGTATTCACCACTAGTTTCATTCAAGAGGTTTATATATATCCCCTATTATATGATATATCATATATCCCACGATCTTCATTATATTAAAATTTTCATTGAGTTTATTTATTTCATGGTGTTCCGGATTCAAATGGTACTAAAGCCTTAAGGATTTATTTCACAATCTCATCAGTATTAAGGTTTTTTTATGTTTAAGTATCAATTAAAGAAAATATAGAATATTTATAATTTTAATAAAATAAAATAAAATTATTAATTTTTATTTCTGATATTTATATTTATTCTTTTTAATTTTCCAATTTTCATCACATGTGATTTCAAAAGAATGATTTAATGAAAAACATAAATTGCTTTCTACTCAGGTAGGAATATTTTCCTTCCATGAAATTATATTAATTAAAATGATTCCAATAATTGATTTTCTATTATTCTAAGATTTTAAATGTGATTTTTACCCATTTTTATGTCGATGAAATATATTGTGTACCATGATTCTTTTCATTTTCTATATTAGATACATTTTTTGAGTGTTTACCAAAATTATGAAAGGAATTTTTTAAACTTAAGGGACATGAATAGTATTTACCACCATCATTCCCCCCAAATTTATTGAATAATACATTACATTTTTCCATATTTACATTCATATAAAAAATTCCCAAAATTCCCAAAATTTTTACTTTTAAAATTGAATTTCAATGATAGAAGGGTATTTTCATACAAAAAATTATTGATCTATTTATGAAATTTCTTTTCATCAATGACACAACAAAATTATATTAACTTTCCTACACTATAGATTTAATATATTTATTTCATCCTTATTATTTATCAAGATGGTTTATGACCATTTTCACTATAAATTTAGTGACATTCCTTATACTAGTTATTCTATTATGGTCAATTATTTATCATTAATGCATGTTATGTTTTATTGTTTATTCATCTAATTAGTGAACTGGATTGATTAAATAAGAGCTGGGAGTAATAATTAAATATCCCCTCAATGCATTGGATGGTCTCATGAGACAAAATAATATTAGAATTTGGAAAATTATATACCCATTTAAGTATGATTTCTAGGAATGAAGACTTAATGATATGTTTATAATGCGATGGAATGAGGAATAGATGATATGGTATAGATTCCAATAATTATGAATTCCATCATTGTAAAATTCTATATTGATCTCAATGTGATAATTTGAACGGGTATATAATCCATGTATAATATTTAAGTACATGTTATTATTTTATATGACATTATTTTGCCATAATTTATTCCTAACATATTATTATTAAAATATATATTCAATATTACATTTTGATTTAAGCATACCTTTAATAAGAACATAATATCACCCATTTCTTATGTCTCATTTCTATAGGATTTCATGATGTGTATTACAAATTAAATTCAAGGATATGAAATAGGGAATAATAATTTTCTAAAAAATACTATGTTGTATTTTATGTCTTCAAATGTAATGTCATCATTAAGAATTAATATATTCACCAATGAATAATAAACTATTAATTAAATTGGGATTCTATCATTTTAATCTTGAACCAATGTAATAAACTATCCATTGGATTTGGGATACAATGTTCCATGTTATAACTGTTGGTTTCAGAGTAATTTATGTAGTATACTTGGGTTATAGAAATCAGAATACATTGATTTGGGAACAAAAGACTGTGGATAACATTTTGGATATTTATAAGTATAGGATAACATACTAAAAGTTTGTTAAGTATATATTTTATGTTTATTCAAGAAATAAATCCATGTTGGGATATTATAAGTTGATGTGGTATTGGAATGGGTACATTTATGGGAAATAACTCTGAAATGAGTTGGTAGTGTATATCACATCCATTATTTGGGTACACAATGGGTTTACACTTATGCCAAACCTGGTTTTACACTATTATAGGACATTATTTTCATAATTCACATTTTATCTATGAACCATTATATATGATTTTAAGGGATTTTACCATAAATGGCCTAGGTTAAACCTATGTTGTATTTGATTTAAAAGATATTGTTATTTATTTGACATCCTATAAATAATTTTCAGGATTATATGGGTTTCCACTATGGTTATTATTTCTCATTCATAGTTTTTTATTTTATCCAATGGTGGTAACTATGAGAAATCATTTCAATACTTGACTTGATGGAAAACGTGGCAGGGATTATGAGTAACCAAATTTGACTATGACTAATGTGAAAAATGTTGGGATTATTTCTAATTTTATGTCATGAAATATTAATGAAAAATTACAGCATAAACAACTCATTAACTAATCAAATAAGAGAATAATTTATTTTAGTTAGAGCTCAGTTGGTGAAGACCATGGAGTAAAGAATGTTTAATTTCCATCATTTATCAAATGTGGAATAAGACACTAGAGAGAATGTCTCAAAAAAACAGGAATGTATTTTATGTGTTAAAATGAATTACGTAGATAAAAAATATAAGAAAATTAATTGTCATTATTGTTAGATATTAATTATGTCATAATTTTCTATTTATAGTTAAAATTATTATTTGTGGAGAATATGGGAATTATCCAAACCTCTATCATAATACAAGGTTTACATCCTAGAAAAGGAAAGGACCAATGATATTACAATCATTAATGTTTATGTATTTAAGTTTATATGTGTGTGGATTTATTAATAACATTCTAGAAGTGTTATATTAAGATATTATGGATATAATAATCATGAAACTTCTGTTAATTTTTCAATTTGTAGATTTTAATTACATATTTGAATGCATATGTTGACTGGTATAAATATCCAAGAAAACAGATTCAATGGTAATATGATAATTTTTAATTAGGATAATGTGATTAGTGAAAAGGAAAAATTAAAATCATTAGTATTATTAACATTGAACTGTTTTAGTAAGTTTATGTAAAAATGTTTTAGTTTATCTTTAAAGATGTTTTTTATATCTTTTGACTTTGGAAAGAGTTTGTTATTTTATATAATGAATAAGGACTGTGCTAATTTTTGGATGAATATATATTCTCATGTGATCCCAAATAGTGATTTATGGAATCCATAATGTGTTTATATGATAACAATTGAACATAAATTTGTAATTATATATACTCCTTTTGATGTTTTAGGGTCTAGGATTTGGAGGATATATGAAACTTTTACTAGGTTATCAAAATTAAAAAATTTTAAGGATTAATTGACCATTTCGGTTGGTATATGATTTGATGTCAAATTTAACATGTTCTATTGTATAATGGTATATAAATAATCTTGATGGATTAAAATTGATTCATCAATAATGTGACATTCTCCAAAACAAATTCATAAAAGCTAAGGATCAAATTTTAACTGAGTATCTAAAATTTATTCATGAAATTTTAGTGTGAATTTGACAACATTATAAAATTATATTTTGATTTATCATGGAATTTAAATGTTTTTTTGGGATTCCTCACTTTTTTGGGTTGTATGTAACTTTTAGTATTAACATTCAATTTACCATGAATTAATATTTATAAAGAATTCAATTAAGATTATCATAGTATAATTTTAAAGGAATGAGATCTCCAGTGAGTCTAAATTATTGAATAATTTGGATGTTATTGAGGTTAATTGGGATGTAGTTCTATTTATATATGGAAAAAACTATGTTAAAACATTGGTTTTATTATATAAATTTTTATGTAAAATGTATTGTATATTTATATAATGGATTATACATTTTTGAATATTACCTTCACTTAAGGAAACCATTCTGGTATGTATGATATTAAAATATAGTATGAATATATTTTTATCCATTTTTTGGAATATGTTATCTTTTAGAAGTTAATTTTTGTGCATCATGAATTTAAAATTCGACTGGAAAACTCATATTACGGTTAGTTGATTGTATTGTGGTGGAAACTGTATAAAGGATTAAATGTTTCAGTATGGTAATTATATTTCCTAATATTTTATACTATATAGTAAATTAATTCATAAAAACGTTTAAAATTATCTTGAAAATAATTTTTTTGTTTTATTCATGATGAATCGATAGTATTATTTAAACCATATTTATTCATAGTTTTTCCTCATTAACTTTGTCAAGATCAATGACATTCATGTGATCAATTTTCATTTTCACTCTCCATAATTATTAATACATTTATTTGTCACCCATATCAATATATTCACTTCCCACTAATGTTCATTTATTTGGAATACATGTTATGTGTTATTTCAAAGGTCTTGCGTATTTCCCTTTTCATCTTTTAAGAGGAATAATTTTTAATACATTTTATGAAGTGGGTTATCAAAAAGGGACTCTTGAAATTTCAATCCCATGATTACTAATCACAACTTCAATATATGGGGGAATAATTTATGAAATTGTGGAAAATGAATCACCTAGTGTTTTTATAATAAAATAATGTTTGATAGTGTTTACAACATGAAACAGCAAGCTCAAGAAAACCAAGAAATATTATTCTATAAATATGAATCTTAGAAAATATCCATTTAATTAGAACATATGAATAAATAAAATAAATAATGATATAAATATATATATGTCCTACTCAATAAAAATATACTAATTATTTCATAGGAAACAAGAACAGAATTTTATAGTAAATGCATTTAATTCTACAAAATATTCAAAAAATCATTTTTATTATTTTATTGTGTGAAATTAATATAACTAATTTTTTTCACTTGAATAAAATTTATTTAAAAAAATATAATAAATTTATAATATCAAAATATCAAAAATATCTTAAGATAAATTTTTTATATTTCTCCAAAATGATTGATTTTTTCATGAATAGTGGTAATTAAAAAAACTTCAAATACACTGATTACTTCAAGTAATCTAAATGTTCCATTATATTATAAATTTTAAAATGAAGTAAAATATGCTCCATTTGATTAAAACTTATAAAACTAATTCCATTTGAATTTGTAAAATTCAGTATATTGATATAATTTGATTTTTATTCGTATACCACTATTTTTTAAAAACATTTTTTTAATTCATTTAATAATTTTACATTAAAATTGTTCACTATTAATTGAATTGAATTAATCTTGATAAATGGATAACTTTTTTTGAATCATTAGGTAAAAAAATTTAATTAGGTCCCATGTAATTTTTTCATAATTTATACTAACCATTTTAACTTTTTGTCACCTCTATATTGGTAAAATGGTTAAAACTATTTTAAATCTATGAGATAAGGTCTAATAATCAACCCAAAACACTCATTTATCCTATTATATGATTGTAGATAATATATTTCAATCTATTTATCACATATATGGTCACTTGGTGTTCAATTTAATTTATTACAACCTTTATAATAATTTATTTAAATAATAAATACAAAATATTAGTCTCTTTAATTTAAAACATCTAAATTTTTTACATAGGGACAAAAAAAGTAATATGTTTTAGTCTAAATGTTAGTTTTAAGGATATTATAATTTTTCCCTACAGATTTATTTATAATATTAGTGTGTAGATTATTACTATAAATGATTATGCAATAACAATATATTATATATTTAATTAAAACAAAAACAAAATAATTTATTCTAAAAATAATAAAAGTAATTCATGTTTTGTTATTTATTGTGTTCTATGAAATATATAGGAAAAAATTACACGTTGAAAATGTGTTAAAGGTAAATATTATATTTCAAATTCACTGATTTTTTTTCTAAATTCTTGTATTTTTAAAATAGTTCTTAAAATGACATTCATAGTATTTTATGATAAAATAATTTTATTAATTTTTGAAAAAATATATTTAAGGGTCAAAATTAAAAAAATTAATGGTAGAAAATTTCATCCCTTGGCCATTTGTGAGATATGTATTAGATTATATGTTAAATTATATTTCTTTATATTCAAAATATTTTTGATCACTCTTAAGATTAATAATGGTTAAATAATGTGTTACAAAAAAGATAAGGTTAAAAATAATAAAAAACTTGTATAATTTTAATTTTCATAGGATATTTTGACCATGGAATATATTAATTATATTATTTATTCATTTTGAAAAAAAATTCTTCAGAATGGGTTAATTATATTTTCATCATTTTAGAAGTACCATGTGTACCCTTTTCCTACATTGTAAAAGTATACCCATTCCCTCAATTATTCACATTAAATTATGCCATATAGATCAACAAAAACTAATTAATTTCACATATAAAATTCCCTAGAGACTATTTAGAGGTTATGATATTATTTAAATACTTTTACAATTGTATTTAAGAGGGGATCTATATTAATTCTACCATATATGAGGTAATCATATTCAAAAAATCATTCAAATTTCTTTCTTATTATACATTCAAATAAAATTCATACCCAACATAATTTAAGCACCTATGTACCATAAATATGGGTATATTTTATTATTATTATTATTTTATATCCATTTTCCATCTCTTTTTTATCCTACAATAAAGATAAAACATCTCTCAAGCATACGTTCATCTTACCGTCTCCACGTTGAGGGGCAATTCATCTCTAATCAATAATTTACATCAATGTTATTAAATATTGAACTAATAAATATATTTTTTTATTAATGACATAATTATAATTATAGATTTTAAATATAATGTATTCTTTTATATCTTCAAACATATTAGAAAATGACATGGTCTCTAATCGGTATGTGTGGACTACAACCTCTTTGATGTGATGTGGACTATTGTTTAATTTCAACATAACATGTATGGTAATAATGATATATTTAACAAATATATATGATACATATGTTATAATAATGAATCTTTAAAGGATATTTATTATTTACCATTCTTTCATTTCATCAATTAAAAATTGAAGACAATGTACAGTTGTGCATACGTCCTACTTTCTCCATGGATGGTTTAATTCATTTCCATATATGAATATTTAATGGGTGAATACAAATATTAATATAATGAATATATATTATATTAATATGATTATTTACATTCTACATGTTATGGAACCCTAATCAATGTAGATTGACCTAAACAACCCAACCAAAACATACATTAAAAAAGAAGAAATTAACCTCCGAATAAGTTATATCAATAATAAATTTAAAAAAATGGGTGAAAAAAGGTTGTAAGGGGATAATATATAATGGGATATATGTATTACAATGTCTTAGGAATATATTTATAATAAATATATATTTTTTATTCAATGTCTTTGAACACAAATGATGAAATTCTAACCTGACGTATGTGTTTTCCTATATCACATTTTCTTTAATGATATATATTCCCAAGTCACCCTTAGTTTCTTTCATGGAGTTTATATATTTAAAATTTTATATGTTATGTAATAAATCCCAATATATTAATTGAATTTAAATTTTCATTTTATGTAATTTCATTTATTGGTGTTATGATTCAAATGATACCAAAGGGATAAGTGTTTATCTCACAATCTCTTCACTATTCATGATTTTTGTGTTAAATAATATATTGGATGAATTATAAATCATCATATCTTAAATGAAATATAATATATTTTCCTCCAATTATTTTTTTTCAAGTATATTTTTTCTTTCCGCTTTCCTATTATAAGTACTCAATAGACTGAAAGTATGTTTTCAAGGTAAAATAACATTGTTTTCTACTTGGGAATGAATCGTTTTATTCCATGTCTTTCTTTGTTTAGTTTTTTTTTCAATTATTGAAATTCTATAATAATTTTTTAATGAAATATTCATATCCTTTTCCTAGCCATAAACTTTTTATTATTATACTAAAATTTGATTGGAATCATTATTTTAACAATGATTGAATTAATGGTATTTACCTTCATCATGAATACCAAATGTTGTGAAAAATTACATATATGTCTCTATAATTATTTTAATATAAATTTTTTAGCATATATTCTTTAATTTTTTTGGAAATGAAATTTCAATGTTAGAGTGGTTTTTCATCAATAATATTTTAAAATATCTTTTTTGGTATATTTATTCATCAATGAGAACAAGACTTAATTTTAATTATGATATACTAGAGATATATTTTGATGTCAACATCATTAATGTTTTTTGTATTATTCACCATCATCTTCATTTGGAAATTACTATCATTTTGTATACTACTTCTTTTTATATAGATAATTATTTATTTTATTCACATATTAAGATGTATTTTTTATTCATTTGATAATTTCATTGGAATTACTAAGAGACAAATTGGATATGAAATTATTTATACCTTAAATGAATTTAATGGTCCCCTGATGTAATGACCTAAACTATTATAAATAAAATTCCTCTTTTTTCATAATTAAATGTCTTATGAAGTAACATACTTATAGAAAATACATGCACTTCATTTGGTTTATTATATCCTATAAAATTGATCTAAACATTTAGAATCATTATCATTGATAATACATCTGTTGAAAAGAGATAACATGATTAGTATAAATATTGAGATTCTAGAAAATCCATTTGACACAGATGAAGTATGTGATGGGATAAACCCTCATGATCGTACCCTCTGATTCCCATTTCTCAGAGATAATGATATAGATAAAATTTCATGGATTTTACCTTGGCCAATCCTTATATGAGATCTAGTGACTAAGAAATATAAAAACCATTTATTAAAGAAGTTCAAACTCAACAAGATCATGACCCAAACCATTTTCTCCGAACCTCCCCGTGAAAGTCCCACCATCACAAACCATACCCTAAGACAGTTTTCTGGTGTATTAAAGGCATACGTGTCAGGATCCTAGAAATTTTAGTAATTTTATTATTTTTATATAAAAATTAATATATTTCAATCCTGATATTATTAAACTATAATTGTTTTTATTTTAATTCAATAAAAAAATAACATTTTTTGTTAATATTCAAATTCTATTAAAGATTCTATTTTGGTTAAATAAAGGATTTTTGAAAGAAATTATATTTTTCTAAAAAAATTTATTAAACAATGATTAATAAATATAAATTTTCTCATATATTTATGAAGTAAAATGTAAATTTTAAAAGGGTGCGAAAACTATTATTTTCAAATAACCCATCATTTTCTATAAAGGTTTCTTATTATATTAAAAGGTAAAATTCAAATTTTTTGAAATATATTTTCTTAAAATAACTTTTATTTTTGGAATCACCGTGTCAAATTATCCAATGGTTAATTTTTCATATTTTTCTATGATAGTCAAATTTTCCGGGAAAAATTAGATGTCATATAAATAAACATTGTGCTTTATAACATCATAATGTCTTAATAGTTATGTAATAATTACTAAAAATGGGATAAATTACCAAATAAGTATGTTCAATTTAATAATTTTATTTGAATTTCTTTTATTTTGTTTATATCTTCATTATAAATCCTCCATAACATGTAATATATTTATTGTTTTAAAATAATTTCTCATAGAGTGTGAATTTCCGCCACATAAGTGAGGGAATTATTTTATTATTTTCAAACATTATCATTATAAAATAATTTAAACCACTTCCATTTTGTAGAAACCAAGGGAGAAAACATTTTATGGTTCTTGGAAATGGTTATTTTATAATGTACTGTCCAAATTCAAAATGATAATGAAATCTACCTCATTTCCCATATACAATGACCCAATATGTAACGCCCCGACCCCAGTTACCCAGAGTCGATGCATTATTTCATAACATTGGCATGTTCATAAAAGATCAAGTATTGAATGACTGGTTAGTTTAGTACCCTTGGAAACACTAGATTCATTTATAAATGTTACATTACAACATAAACTGAAAAACTACAATAACATAGTCTCCATTTTCCACACTCATATCTCCTTCAGACTATCCCTGTAGGTCATTCCTAAAATACTTTTTCATATCCTGGAAAAATTAAAACATTGAAAGGAGTGAGCTCAGATGCTCAGTAAGGATAATAATATAGAGGAAGCTTTCATAAATAAACATAAACATTTAAGGCAATGTATAACTAAAAAAAGTCTTTTAAACATGAACTTTAACATAATATGGAAAAAGTAAAATGAAATAATGCCATTTACTTATTCACATGGATATTCTACTAGTCGAAAAATCGCATGCAATATCAATAACAACTTTCCTAATGATGGAATGCATAATGCCAGACTATCACAACCATGTATCCAAGGCCTTGTGCCACGACTACAAATAAGATTTTGTCAAGGCCTCATGCCAAGACACTAGTTTGTCTCATGAGACCTACTGATGCATCAAGGACCTGTAGCGGGCTCCACCCGTCACTTATTATGTCCAATGCATTCCTCATATGAATAGGTTTAAACATATCATAAACCATAACATAATCATATCACATAAAATATGCATAAAGGAAACATAAAATTTCCACATTTCAGTCACAATATATCAATACAACATATTGATATAATAAAAACACTTTCAAAACCATTTTCAATACCAAAATAAAAGAAAATTAAAACTTTATATTTATTTTACATTTTTTAAAAAATGTTAAGGCTTGTAGAGGAAGCCAAAAATCAAATAATGGTCATGGCAGTGGGGAAGTCGTTGTCGACGCATATGTATGAAAAAAAATTCCTTTTGTCGTTTAGTAAAAATGCTTTGTATAAAAAGATTCTTTTTGAATAAAAGTAAAAGTCAAAGGGGTTTATACACCGTATAGAAGAAATTTGTGTATAAAACAAAATATTCCTCAATGAATGGAGATTGAGACGAAGTCCCTTACAAATATCATTTTTTTAATATAATAGATCTATTATGTGTATTCAATATATGTACACATATGGAAATTATAAATACAAGATAGGACATAATAATATCATGACAAAATTTTAAAGTAGGAGATTGACCCAAAGAATGGAAATTGGGTCAAGAAGTTCCCTTACAAATATAATTTTTTAAATAAAATAGATCTATTATGTGTATTGAATATATTTACACATAAAGAAAGTATAAATAAAAGATATGACATAATAATATTATGACATAATTTTAAATTAGGAGATTAATCCAAAGAATGGAAATTGGGTTAAGAAATTCCCTTACCTTGTGTACGACTTGACTCGACCACTCTTTAACCTCCTGAATAATAAACTAGAGTTAATATCTACCTACTTAGAAACCCTTTTCAAGTTCATTATTCCTTTTATATCACTTATTACCATGTTATGAACATTATGTAATTATTTAAGTTAATAACGGTCGTTTTGTTGATCTTAGGTACCTGAGTCAAAAATAAACATCTTATAATTACACTTTGTTCATGTGGTAAAATATCCATTATATATATAATTATATTAATAATTTAGATATCATATACATCATGTATATCCAGTATATACATGCATTTATAATATTACATTACATTTAGAGGTATGAAATGAAATGCACGGTTCATGGAGATGATAAGTTGTACGTACGCATGAATGCTACTTTCATTTCAATTTCATATTTAATGGAATGAAATTATAATTATATAAAGGTATACTATAATTTCAGTATAATATAATTTATAATACCATTTACTCCATCCTTTATACATCCCACATATGGCATTAACGATTCAAATCACTTTGAGGGGGTGGTAGTCCGCACTTCCTAAAATAAAATTATCGCGTTTACCCATAATAGAAATCTTAAAGGTATGCCATAAATAAAAAATACAGAATCATAAGAAAAAAACAGAATATATATCATATATAAAAATAGTGTCATCATAATGGCCACCATGAGAGGTGTTAAAATAATATTGAACAATCATCGTTTCGTGAGGCAGAAATTCGCCAACCACAGAAATAGAATGTTCTTTACCCATTAGACGAAGGTGTGTGTAAGTTTATATCAAATCATTATCATAACAGATTCCTATTATATTGAAGATACTGGTGTTGTTACAAAATAAAGTAATAAAAAGAGTTTAAGGGGTTGGAGAAGTAAAATAAAACAAAATAACACAAGAGAAGACATTACCTTAAAATCAGGTAACTCTATTTGATTTGAGCCAAAGGCTTCCATGGGAAGACTACTGCCCAAGGTGAGGATTCTAGGAGTAATAGAGGGAATTTTGGAGAGTATTTGGGAAGAGTTTTTCCAATCCAAAAGGCTTTGATGGGGCGAATAAGTTGGTAGTGGTGGGGGCCTTTTATAAGGGGAGAGGAGGGGCACTCTTGGAATGAAATAAAATGTTACTTTATTATATAATGTGTTTCGGATTTTAAAGGTCCCACACTTATATATTTCGAGGATAAGGTGATAAGGGTCGAAATCGACTCATCCAATATGCTTTGGACAACTGTAATTCTTAGATTTTACATTGTCTTTCCATTTTATTAAAATCATTAATTAATGACGTAATCGCTGCATCATCATGGTGTCAGAAATAATATAATTTATTTAATGTCTAAAAATTATAAAAAAATTATCATGATGTAGGAAATCTTCTTATATTTATGATTAATATTTATAGTCAAAAATATGACTTGTATATCCCAATTTAAAAATTGTTTTAGTAAAACAACTCATGTTTGTGACATTTTTATTTTAACATTAAATAAAAAGTTTTTAATGACATTTTCCTACCAATGTGGCTCCATGGGGTCCCCAAGTTGACCCATGGATTGTCCTGGTCGGCCATGACTCATCCAATAGGGGTAGGACAAGTGTAAAGGTCATTTCATATTATTATAACATTATCTTTACCTTAAATTACACTAATTACCTTTAATCACGATTAATTAAACTTAAAAGATATTATTCACCAAAAATTATTTTGATCCCATTAAACCTCATTTTACTTCATAATGACAACCATGTATGTCGTATTTTTGAAAATAAAATCACAGAAGTGGTAATGTTTCATTTAAATGAAAAATCAGTTTTTTAAATACCACTTAGTGGTTTCACTATTCATCAAAAATTGATGTTTTCCAGAACAATGCCAAAATTTCACCCTAAGATATAATTGATATTCCGAATTCAAAAATGATGTCTATTTTAAAAAATTACAAACATATAAGTCACATTAATTAATTTTTTAATTAATTCCCACTGTCACAACAAATAGCGTATTTTTAAGAAACAATATATATCAAAAGATTGACAATTGTTTATGTCCATTTTCAAAGTGAAATTAATTCTAATGACCACCATTGGATTAAATAGTAATAATATATTATAATTATACTTTAAAACCACTAAATAGTATAATTTATCACTATAAATTATTTTGATTAAAAATGTTGTTTGTAATTATTTTTCACTATTCATAAAAATTTGGAAGTTCTCTGAAAATTACCAAAAATTCAACTTAGGGTAATTTCGATATTAAGAATACAAAAATGAAGTCCATTTTGAAATATAAAATATATATAATTTCAAAAAGGGGGTATTACTATTCATAACTGCTACTTTTATTAGTCGCGGTGTGTTAGAACTCAAGGTTGCATACAACACACGCTACTCTATTATTCAAAGAGAAGCGTACCACGGAAGCTTTGGGTGTTACATTCTCCCCTCCTTCAATAAATTGCGTCCCCAAAATTTGAAAATATTCATTGAAAATAAAAATTTTAAAATAGGAAATACCTTTTTGGAAAACCCACATCATAAATAAGGTTAATAAAAATATTACTTTAAAAGATAGAAAGATAAGTACAAAGGTCACCCGAGATAGCCCATACTAGGATTATATGAAAATATGGATATGGAAGAAAAACAAACCATCAAGGTCAGATGGAGAGTTGTAGAAAACATGGTTAGGAGAAAGTTAACCACAAGAAAATCACAAACTTGTGATTAGTTAAACGGTCATTGAATCCCCAGTTGAAAAGTTAACCGGCAACGTTTTTGTTTTAAGTTACCTTTTATTAAGTTGAGGAATTTATTTCGGAGATTTACTAAGAACTTAATGGAATATACTTACTTTTCATGTAGACATTCATTCTTTAATAAATTTTTACCACAAACCCATCATTCACCCCAAAAGGTAATAGAACTCAAAAATATTCTATTCATCCTAATTGTATAAGGTTCCAAATATTAACACATACCATTTAGATTAGTAAAACTTTTTTGTAATAACCAAGAACTTCCTGCATGCTAGTGGTAGGTAATAATTGACTGTCGCACTATGGTTGTGGGTTCTATTCCTACAGCTTTGTCCGACGCGACGGGTTATCCCCTGACCTGGAGGTTGTCATTTTCCTATACTATAGTATTATAATATTCATAAAATAATCTTCATAAATGTTTTGACCTTATACAATACTATCCAATGTTCATCTTAATCGATTACAACCTTTATAGTTATCCAAAATACCTCCGTCCAGACTTTCTCTAAAAGGTCCTTAAATTCCAAAATCAATTGTAACATTAGATTCCCCAAACAAAGTAAAGTTTCTCTTATTGTCACATTATAAAAATATGATTACCTTCATCATATTAAAACATTAATGAAAACAACAAGTACTGCAGTACAATCATTATATATATCACATTATTCTTATAACCATAATATAGTTCGTGGGTCTAAAAACACAAATACAATAATTATTCAACTTCAACTATAGTAACAATATAAGATTGGCCTTGATACCTTTTCCTTTTCTGAGGTAAGTTTTCCTGATGCTTAGAAAAATCCTTTTCATAATGCCCCATTTCCCTACAACTGTAGTATTCAACATTGATATCCTCTTTCTTTCCCTTGCAATCACGAGCCTGGTGACCTTTTTCTCCTAATTTATAACAAACTACCATTCCTTTTAGGCAAGTACCGGGGTGATTTTTTACACAATTATCACATAATGGAAAATCCTTCTTTCACTTTTTCCCTTTATCTTTCTCTTGTTCCACCGTTCTCTTCTTCACTTTATTTACTTTATTGTCATAAGATTTAGAGAATTCCTTTTCTGTCTTGATAGCACACGAGACTATATCTTCGTATGTTGAGAAAGATTGTGATACTAATGCTCGACCGAGAAACGGTTTTAACCCATCAAAGAAATGATCGATCTTACTTCTTGGGTTACATATATAATCTACAACATGCCTCGCTAACCTTGTAAAGTTAGCCTCATACATTGCGATATTCTCATCCTCCTTCTACCTCAGACTCGGAAATTGCCTTTCCATATCTGCTCGATGGTCATGTGGAAAGTATTTTTATAAGAAAATTTCCTTAAAATCCCTCCATTACATACTTGATACTTCTTCATCTTCCTTTGTGTTTTGAATCAGCGACCACCATTTATCGGCATCTCCAGTGATCCGGTAAACTACCATGACAACCTTCTCCCTTTCGCTACTCCCCAAGGTGTGGAATATTTTCTCTAAGGAGTTTATCCATTGCTCAGATAATAATGGATTTGTACCCCCATTAAATGTTTGTGGTTGTTACCTCATGAAGCGGTCTAACATTGATCCTCCATGTTGTGGATCTGGGTGATCCATATGAGTAAGGTTATTATTCATAACCTGAGCGAGTTGTCCCAGTAGGGTGATAAGTTGATCAGCACCAGTTGTATCACTACCTCCACTATAATTATCTTGAGCATGAGGGAAATCCCTACATGGAGTGTGTGCAATGATACAGTTTCCATTCCTCCCATTAGGTGCCATTGCTAAAAAATGGCATAAAATAGATTAGTTTATGAATCAAAATACATAATTACAAACTTTCATAACAATTAACATAAATTGAACTATTTATGGTATAATCCATAATCATAAAAATATTTTCATTGAGGAAGTATATACTCATAACCTTTCATAGTGGTTTGTAAAGAAAATGAGAATTCTCCTAAGCATATCACCTGGGAGTGTTGTAACCAAAGGTGCAGCAAGGCCCGTTGTCATGCACCAGTTCCCGTTCGATTCTAGCTCAAAGTGGTGTTTTCGGGATTTACCCCTAGTTACATCTGTTCCAAATCCGCCTCTACCTGCTCGTATCCAGACAGGGATGTATTTCTCGGAAAACTCAAAAAATATCTATAATACCAAAATTATAGGAAGTTATTCTATACTAATCCTCAAATTCTATCTTTGGGAAATGTGCTCTAATCAGAGTTTGTCTAAATCTAGATTCCAAGGTCAGTACTAAACTGTCTCTGATACCAACTGTAACTCCCCGACCCCAATTACCCAGAGTCGGTGCCTTATTGCGTAACATTTCCATGATCACAAAAGATCAAGTCTCGAAAGACCGATTAGTTTAGTAGCCTTGGAAACACTAGATACATTCATAAATTTAAAATTACAACATAAAGTGAAAAACTACAATAACATAGTATCCATTTTCCACACCCATATCCCCTTCAGACTATCCCTACAGGTCATTCCTAAAATACTTCTTCACATTCTGGAAAAATTAAAACATTGAAAGGAGTGAGCTCAGATGCTCAGTAAGGATAAAAATATAGCGGAAGCGTTCATAAATAAACATTAACATTTAAGGAAATGTATAACTAAAACAAAAGTCTTTTAAACTAGAACTTCAGCATAATATGGAAAAAGTAAAATGAAATAATTCCATTTACTTATTCTCATGGATATTCTACTAGTTGAATAATCACATGAAATATCAATAACCACTTTCATAATGATGGAATGCATAATGCCAGACATTCATAACCACATAGTCAAGTCCTTGTGACAAGACTAGTAATAAGATTATGCCAAGGCCTTGTGCCAGGACACTAGTTTGTCTCATGAGACCTACCGATGCATCGAGGAGCTATAGCGGGCTCCACCCGTCAATTATTAAGTCCAATGCATTCATCATATGAACAGGTTTAAACATATCATAAACCATAACATAATCATATCACATAAAAAATGCATAAAGTAAACATAACATTTCCACATTTTAATCACAAGATATCAATACAAAACATTGATATTATAAAAACAATTTCAAAACCATTTTCAATACCAAAATAAAATAAAATTAAAACCTGATATTTATTTTTCATATTTTTTAAAAAGTTAAGTCTTGTAGAGGAAGCCAAAACTCAAATAAGGGTCACAGTGGTGGGGAAGTCGTTGTTGCCGCATATTTAAGAAAAAAACATTCCTTTTGTCATTTAGTAAAAAATCTTCGTATAAAAATATTCCTTTTGAATAAAAGTAAAAGTCAAAAGGGTTTATACACCGTATAGAAGAAATTTGTGTATAAAACAAAATATGCCTCAATGAATGGAGATTGAGACAAAGTACATTACAAATATCATTTTTTAAATAAAATAGATCAATTATCTGTATTCAATATATGTTCACATAAAGAAAGTTTAAATACAAGATAGGACATAATAATATCATGAGATAATTTTAAAGTAGGAGATTAACCCAAAGAATGGAAATTTTGTTAAGAAGTTCCCTTACAAATATCATTTTTTAAATAAAATAGATATATTATGTGTATTCAATATATTTACACATAATGAAAGTTTAAATATATTATAGGACATAATAATATGATGACATAATTTTAAAGTAGGAGATTAACCCAAAGAATGGAAAATGGGTTAAGAAGTTCCCTTACCTCGTGTCCGACTTGACTCGACCGCTCTTTAACCTCCTGAATAATAAAATAGAGTTAATCTATACCTTCTTGAGAACCTTTCCAACTTCATTATTCCTTGTATATCACTTATTACCATGTTATGAACATTATGTAATTATTTAAGTTAATAACGGTCGTTTTGTCGATCTTAGGTACTTGAGTAAAAAATAAACTTCTTATAATTACACTTTGTTCATGTGGTAAAATATTCATTATATCCATAATTATATTCAAAATTTAGATATCATATACATCATATATATGTAGTATATACATTCATTTATAATATTACATAACATTTAGAGGTAAGAAATGAAAAGCACCGTTCATGGAGACGGTAAGCCGTACGTACGCATGAACGCTACTTTCATTTATATATCGTATTTAATGAAATGAAATTATAATTATATAAAGGTATACTATAATTCCAGTATAATTACTCCATCCTTTATACATCCCACATATGGCATTAACGATTCAAATCACTTTGAGGGGGCGGTAGTCCGCACTTCCTATAATGAAATTATCGCGTTTACCCATAATGGAAATCGTAAATGAATGTCATAAATGAAAAATACAGAATCATAAGGCAAACATAAACATAATATATATCATATATAAAAATATTGTCATCATAGTGGCCACCATGAGAGGTGTTAAAAGAAGATTGAACAATCATCGTTTCGTGAGGCAGAAATTCACCAACCACAGAAACAGTATGTTCTTTAACCATTAGAAAAACTTGTGTGTAAGTTTATATCAAATATTTCTCATAAAAACATCCTAGTATATTGAAGATACTGGTGTTGTTACAAAATAAAGTAATAAAAACATATTAAGGGGTTGGAGAAGCAAAATAAAACAAAATAACACAAGAGAAGACATTACCTTAAAATCGGGTAACTCTATTTAATTTGAGCCAAAGGCTTCCTTGGAAAGACTTCTTCCCAGTGTGAGGATTGTAGGATTAAGAGAGGGAAGTTTAGAGCGTATTTGGGTATAGTTTGTCTGAGTCAAAATGCATTGATGGTGTGAATAAGGTGGTAGTGGTGGGGGCCTTTTATAAGGGGAGAGGAGGGGCACTCTTGGAAAGTAATGAAATGTTACTTTATTATATAATGTGTTTCGGATTTTTAAGGTCTAAAAATTATATATTTCGTGGATTAGGTGATAAGGGTTTGAAATATACTCATCAAATAGGATTTGGACATGTGTAATTCTTATATTTGTCATTATCCTTCCATTTTATTAAAATCGTTAATTACTGAGGTAATCACTGCATCATAATGGCGTCATAAATAATTTAATTTATTTAATGTCTAAAAATTATTAAAAAATTATCATGAAGTAGGAAATATTTTTATATTTTTAATGAATATTTATAGTCAAAAATATGACTTTTATAACCCCATTTAAATATTGTTTTATTAAAATAACTCATGTTTGTGACATTTTTATTTTAACATTAAATAAAAGGGTTTTAATGTCATTTTCCTACCAAAGTGGATCTATGGGGTCCCCAAGTTGACCCATGGATTTTCTGGGTTGGCCATGAATCATCAAATAGTGGTAGGACAAGTTTAAAGGTCATTTCATATTATTATAACATTATCATTACCTTAAATTTCACTAATTACCTTTTATCGCGATTAATTAAACTTAAAAGTTACTATTCAACAAAAATTATTTTCATCCCACTGAACCACATTTTACTTCCTAATGAAAACCATGTATGTCATATTTTTGAAAATAAAATAACAGAATTGGTAATGCTTCCTTTAGACGAAAAATCAGTTTTTTAACTACAACTTAGTGGTTTCCCTATTCATCAAAAAATGAAGTTTTTCAGAACAATGCCAAAATTTCATCCTAAGATATATTTGATATTCCAAATTCAAAAATGATGTCTATTTTACAAAATTACAAACTTATAAGTTGCATTAATTAATTTTTTAATTTATTCCTGTTGTCACAACAAATAGCGTGTTTTTAAGAAACAATATATATCAAAAGATTGACAATTGTTTATGTCCATTTTCAAAGTGAAATTAATTATAATGACCACCATTTGATTAAATGGTAAAAATATATTCTAATTATACTTTAAAACCACTAAATAGTATAATTAATCACTATAAATTATTTTGATTAAAACTATTAGGTATTTTTCACTATTCATAAAAAATTGGATGTTCTCAGAAAATTACAAAAAATTCAATTTAGGGTAATTTCGATATTAAGAATACAAAAATTAAGTCCATTTTGAAATATAAAATATATATAATTTCAAAAAGTGGGTATTACTATTGATAACTGCTACTTTTATTGGTTGCGGTGTGTTAGAACTCAAGGTTGTGTACAACACACGCTACTCTATTATTCAAAGAGAAATGTACCATAGAAGATTGGGGTGTTACACAATATCCCATATCTATTCACTAATAAACTTTTTGGAAAATAAATAATATTACCTATACTATCTAGTTTATTCCCAATTTTCCTCTATGCTCTCAAAAATCACTTGTGCATTAGTATTCACACACTCAAGTAAATGATCCTCACATTCCTCTCCTCTTTTTAATTCAATAACATTATTTGGAATTTTCATTTTTAATTTAAATTTTTTTTAATGAGACTTATTTATAAAAATATTCTATTTTCCATTGAATGTTATTTTAATAAAAAATCATTTATTTTCTCTCACATTGACAATTTTACAAAGGTGTTACTATGCCGATATTTTGTAAGGTATTTCTCTCTTCTCATTTCCAATCCAGCACTTCTTTCATGTAATGTCTCTTAAATAAAATTTTCTTATGTTGGTATGTGGTATCCCATATTCACCTTTATTCCAATTTAATTTATAATTTATGAGATCCAACTTTCAATATCATTAATCTGTTCATGGTTCTTTATGTACACCTGTTACAATGACTAAATTTAGTTAGGATTCTCTTTTTAATTCAAGATTATTCATTATCATATTCCTTCTATTCCCAAATTTTTAAAGTTTGGATAGGATTTTTCATGTCACTATGACATCCCATTATATCTATATGTGATGATAGACCCATTACACTCTCATCGACCGATTTTAGTGAATCTTTATGTGACACATTTATGCTACAAGAAATATCACTATATTTTTCCATGCCATGCCAACTTTATAGTGAATACCATACATATTTCATATAAAGTATGTTCAAAATTAAGCATATATAACATTATATTATGGTATTAAATATATATATATATATATAACACTCCTTAAACATGGAATAAAATATGATCATGAATGAATCCAAATTTTCAGATCTATGTGGAATAATTAAGAATTAGAATGAAATGATTAAGATAGGTGTGCTCAGATAGATCTCCAATGAATGGGGTATTTTTTGGTATCATGACACATCACATTGTTATATGGAGTAAACCTAATTAATTATGGGACACCCCCTCCCCCTGATTTCTTGGTGTGGTATCCTTGACCATTGTTTAAGATTCAGTTTTTTATGTTGTTTTAACATTTTCACTGATAGGATTATTATACCATACCAAGCCTCATTATTAATGGTTCATTTATTCCTGATTTATTTGCCTATTTTTTACCATGTATTATTATCTACATTTTTTACATTGTATATTTCCTTATTGGTCCTTATATAACACTCCTTTCTTATTTTTTCCACAGGATATCATGTGCGGTTTTAAAATTCGTTAAAATTTTATAAGCATGTTATAGATGTTTTTATTAGTTTTATTATATCCCATGTTCTAGATGTTATAACGTGTACCTAATTTTAAATACACTGGACATATTGATATTTTTTATTATTTTTATCCTTATTTAATTAATCACATTTTAAAATTTAATAAAAATAGGGATTGCTATAGTTGGTATTAGAGAAAAGGATTTGTTATTTTTGGGATTAGGATTGGATAAATAGAGTGAAAGCCTTACAGATAAGACTAAGTATAATAAAACATCCCAAAATATTTTTTATTATAGAGTATGTGGTTTATAAAGAAATAAATCCCTATCTGGATTCTTTTGGTATACATGGTTATGGAAGAAATATACCTAGGGTAACAACCCCAACAAGGTGTTTTGGGCTTGACCTGGGGTAACTTGGTATAAATAATGGGCTTAATTACACATGTTTTTTATAGTCCCATGTGATATGCTTTGGTAAATTCTAACACTCATTACGAACCACTATTTGGGGAAAAAATAAATACCCATCTGAGTATGTGATCAAAAAAAGATCTTGTATAAGATAGATTGAAACCAAGAAATTCATAACGTAATAAATAAATGTAATAAAAAATTAATGTCTTAAATGATTTTGGATTCCCTTATATGGGTACAATAGTTTAAAAAATGCACCAAAAAGTCTATATTGTACATAGTGAAACTAGAATAAAAAAGTGAAAGATAGGGTTATCATACTTATTTTTATGAATTACTTCTTATCATTAATGTTTATTAGAACTATTCGAACACCACCATAATGATTGGAAGTAGAGATGTCCTTGAAAATAGAAAATGGGATGACTATCGCATCCTAAGAATATAACTCCCCCATCTATCACAAATTGTTAGATTAACATCCCATAAAACCTTATCATACTCCCTGTAGTGGAATATGAAATAATTATGGGCATGGATTGAATTTCCCAATATGAAGCCAAAAAAATGTCATAGGAAGGAAATCACTAAATATATTGCAAATCAACCCCTGATTTTGTAAAAGTGTAAGGAGGAGTATGAATCATTATTTAGATCCAACATATCAAGAATGAATATTATTTCACGGTGATCATTATTAGCTAGCTCAAATGATTGAGTGGATGGAAGTAACCATCATCAATGAAATTCATATTGTGAGAAAATATCCTAATGTGTTTCCAGAGGAATTTTATGGTCTTCCTTCTAGTCTAGAGGTTGAATTTCTCATTGAGATTATACATGGAGAGTTACCAGTACACAATATTACAAATTGGATTGATGATTTACAACATGAGTAGTAACATAAAGAACTATAGGAGAATCTGGATAAGTAGTTCATATGCCCAAGTTCGTCGCCATGGGGTTCCCAAGTTCTCCTTTAAAAATGATGGATCAATGTTCTTTTAAATGTATTTTCATGAGCTCAAAAAGATCAAAATAATGAACATGTATCTTATACCATATATTTATGACTTGTTCGATCAACTACATGGTGCGCAATACTAGACCATGATGGATATGTGGTCAGTACATTACAAAGTTAGGGTGAAGAAGGAGGATATCACCCATACAATATTTCATATAATCTACTTCCACTATCAGTTCATATTGATGCCATTTGGACTCAATAATTTTCTAAAAAGCATCATATTTATGATAAATAGTTTCTATAGATTACATAAAAAAATTCGTAGTCTTTATTGACTATATTCTAATATACTCTAAAGATATGATGGAGAATGAGAAGTATATGACCACAGTTCTAAAGACCCTATGAATGGAGAATATGTAAAAAAAGTACAAAAAAATTATTTATAGTCCAAGGAATTCTATTTCGTGGGGCATATCATCAAATGAAACGGGATATTAGTGGACCCTTCAAATAAAGATGCAATTAAGAGGGGGGGGGGGTTGTGGCCAACATCTATGATATATATCCATACTTTCCTTGGGTTATCAAGGTATTACCATCGATTTGTATGACATTTGTTACAATTCTCAATCCATCGTAAAAAATATAACTCATAAGGTTGTGATGTTTTCTAGATGAAAAAATGTGATGAAAACATTAAGGAGAAAAAAATGAGTCACATCCCTCCTCCAGTACTCACACTACTGAAATGTGGAGAACTAATTGTAGTATATAATGTTGCATAAAAGAATGTATTGGACTTTGTATTGATGAAAAATGATAAAGTTATAGACTACTCTTCAAGGATGATAAAAATTCATGAGAAAATATAACAACACAAGATATGATATTAGAATCTATGATCTTTTCATTAAAAATATAGTGACATTATCTCTTTGGGAGAAGTGTAAAATATGTATGGATCACAAAAATCTCAAATATATGTTCACACAAATTGAGATGAATATGTGGTAATGAATATGGTTACAGTTGAAAATTGACTATAAATATTCAATCCACTACTATCAATGAAAGAGAAATTTTTTTAATAATCTCTATGTTCGAATTTTATATAAATTCTATCATTAATTAGAATTGGTAGGGATCCAATCATATTAGATTTAAAAATTATGGACATGGGAATCATAAATTAAGGAACATCATCAATCCCTTCACAAATTATTCCTCAATTTTCCATTCAATAGAGGTTAAAATTTACTCAAAGTGATAATGTGGGAATTTAGATGAAAGTGGAAACAGTATGAAAATGGAAATCCTCACAGTTCAATGATAACAAAGATGGAGTTATGAAAGATGGGTCATGAAAATTCTACCATCAAATCCTGAGTTAATGAAGGAGTTGTTAGATGGTTCACATAACTCAAACTTCTCCACTCAACCAATAATCACAAAGATGTATCAGGATCTCTATGAGACCTATTGGTGGGACAATATGATGAAATATGTAACTAAATATACATCAGATTGCATTGTATACAATAAATTTAAGGCTGAAAGGAAAAATTCAAACATGATGACTGAACAATTACACATTCTAACATGGAAATAGGAAAACATCACCATGGACAATTGTCACTGGAATTCTGAAGACATCTAAGAGAAACAATGCTATATGGGCTAATGTGTATCATCATTCAATGATTTCTCACATTATCACAACATGAGCGGGCATCCCACTAGATCAAATTTCGTTGATATACATCAGAGAAGTGGTATGGTTTTATGGAGTACCACTATCAATTTTATCTGACCTAGGACCAAAATTCACCTCCATGTTATTGAAAAGTGTCCAAAATTCCCTAATCACAAAATTGAACTTTAGTATGACCAATCATCATCAAACTAATTTTCAATCTCATTTGACTATTAAGACACTAGAATACATGTTATAAGAATGTTTTATGGACGTCAAAGGAGGATATCGCCACCATCTTCCATTGGTCAGGTTATATTACAACAATAGATTCCACTCAGGCATCCAAATGTATACCTATGAAGATTTTTGTGGTCAGATGTAGAAGAAACCAACAAGCTATGATTATGTTGGGGAATAAAAAATTCTATGTCATGAAATGGTTGAGGAAATGGTGGAAATGATCAATACCATTTAGTAGCACATCAAATATGGTTAGAGTCAAAAAAAAAAGAACTATGTTGACATTTGTCGATAAGACATCTAGTTTGATATTGGAGTCATGGTTTTCCTCAGTATATAACCTTAGAAGAAAGTTATGAGATTTGGGAGGAAGGGAAAGCTTAGTCTAATGTACATCAGCTCGATTGAGGTCCTTGATTACCTCAGAGTAGTGGCCAATCAACTAACACTGTCACCGAACAAATCTCAAGTGCAAGATGTATTCCATGTATCCCTCTAGAAGAAGTAAATGATAGATCCATCTCATGTAAATAATCTAGAATTTATACTATTTGATAATGATCTTTCCTATGTGGAATAACTGGTGATGATCATAGATCATAGTGAAAAAATTTCTACAAAAAAATACAACACCCATAGTAATAGTGTCGTGGTGAAACCACAAGTTTAAAGATGAAATATGGGAAATAGTGGATGTGATGAATTAGAGTTAACCTCATCTATTTTAATGTGGGAAATTAAATTTTTTTAGGGTAAACATTCTTATAGAGGATCATTGTAACTACCTAAACATTTATAAATAATGATCCGCATTTTTTATCTCAATGTATTATTAAGTAATATAGTTATAGAAACACATGCCAAAATTTGGTTTTATAATATAATATCAAATTAAATTGACCGCTAAGAATCAGTATCATTGATAATATAAATATTGATCAGTGGTTAGTATAAATATTGGGTTTTAACAAATCTTATTGACATAAACAAAGGAAGTGAAGGCCTCAATGAGTAGGTTCATACCCTATGAATCCCATTTATCATAGATTATGTGGGAGATAATAGTTACGAAACATTTCCTTGACCAATCCCAAGTAGATATCCAACACCATTATCATGAGTGTAACCATTTTAAGGACAACTTCATGTTCATCGAGATCAAGGCCCAAACCATGTTCATCGAACCAACCCATGAAAGTACCACAATATCACAAAATACACTTATGACATTATATTGTCTATTATTGTGATATGTGTCATGAACATAGCAATGTGATAATGTATATTATTTTCTATTGAATAATAAAAATATTTACATCCTATTATTGTTACATTATAATTTTTTTTTATTCAACATAATAATAATAATATTATGGTTAATATTAAAATTAAATTAAAGAATTTATTTTGTTGAATTAATGGATTTTTGAAATAAATAATATTTAAAAAAACATTAATATTAAATAATTTTTATTAAATATAAATTATCTAATTGTTTTTATAAAGTCAAATGTATTGCTTATAAGGGTTTGAAAACTGCTATTGTCTAAAAGCCTGTTATTTTCAATAAATATCAGTTGTTATTTTTAAAGTGAAAATTCATATATTAAAAAAAAATTAGATAAAATTAATATAATTTTTAGTCAACACTTATAAACTATCAAATAATTAATTTTACCTAATTTTATGAGATAGTTGAATTTTTGATTAAAAATTAAATAACATGTAAATATATTATGTGTTTTATGACATCACAGTGACAAAAAAGTGATGTAATAATTAATATAAATAAGAAAAATGATAAAAAACTGTATAATATTTAATTAAATAATATTTAATGTTTATTTGATTTATTTAACGATGCAATTATGAACCCTCTAAGACATGTAATATATTTTATGGTTTTAAAATCTTTTCTCTATGAGTATGAATCCTGTCCAAATTTGAAAGGGAATTATTTTATTATGTTAGGACCATTAACATATAAAATAATGTAAACCCCTACCATTATAGAGAATCCATGGGAAAAACCATGATATGGTTTGTGGATTTGGTTATTTTATTATGTAGATTCCAAACACAGAATTATATAAAAAATTCCCCTCATTTCATATATAAACACACCAAAGATCAAATTTATCCGCAATAAAACTCATTTGAGAATTTATGTACTCTTAATTATATCCTCAGGATTCCTCCAAATGTGACACCAATCCCTCAATAAGCCCCTCCTATGAAATTGGAGTCACACACTCATGTAAGGGATTCTCACTTTCCTCTCCTATTTTCTATTTGAGCACCTTCTTTGTAATTTTTCTTTTTAATTACAATTGTTTATGATTTAATTTATTTATAAACATCCTCTAAAATCCAATAGATTTTATTTGAAAAAAATATCATTTCTTATCTCTCAAATTTAATTTTTTACCTATGTATTACTATGCCAAATTTTCATATGGGATTTCTCCATTCTCACTTCCATTCAATAACATATTTCGAGTTATCTCTCCAAAATACCATTTTATTATTTTGGTATATGTTCTTCCGTATTACCCATTATATACATTTAATTTATAATTTATTATATCCCATTTTCACTCTCATTATTCCTTTCATGATCAATTATGTACACTTGTTACCAAGCCGATATTTTTTTTGATTTGTTTATTTTTTTCAAGTTTCTTCATTACCATAGGCCTTTTATTTACAAAGATAAAAACTTGGGATATTATTTTCCATGTCACTATTACTACACATTTTTTAATATTTAATGATATACCCTATTATCTCTCTTCAATGAATTTTTATGAATCATTAACTTACTCCATTATTCTACCTAAATAATACTGTTATTTTCGATGCCAACACAATTGTGTAGTGAAAACCTTACACATTACCTAACAATAGTGTTCAAATTTATGAACATATTTTTTTTGGGACACACATATATTTATTGCACACTCCTTATTTTTAAATAAATTATGATAATGAATTAAAGAATGTTTTATAATCTATGTAGCGCACTTATGCATTAGAATAAATTGATTTTGGTGGGTGCTCCCAGATAGTACTACAACGCATTGGGTAATATTTAGTATCATGATACCTCACATTGGTATAGAGTGTGAAACTGATTCCATTATGGGACTTTTAATACAATGAAATACAAGTAGATTATACTTTACCTATGTTTCTGATTGAGATTTTTAAATTGTTCCCACATTTTCCATGTTATGATTATCATGTTATTTGAAGCCTTACTATTAATGTTCCTTTTATTTCCACATGATATGACTATTGTATAACATATATTATCTTCTTGATGTTATTCCACGTTAATTTCATTACTAGTCATTATAGATCACCCCTTTATTTCTTTTTTCTCTAATATATCTCTTGCAATTTTAATTTCCATATAAATTTTATAAGCATGTTATTGAATTAATTATTAATGTTTTTATGTCCAAAGTGCATGATTTTATGCCATGTACATAATTCTCAAAAAACTAGATTTAAAAATAATTTGGGTTTTATTATGTGTAACCTTATGTTATCCATCATGTATGAATGTGTAATAAATTGAAGGTTTTTTATACATGAAAAAAACATGTTGGGTATCTAGCTAAGTCTTTAAAAATATATTTAAGATTTATTTGGAACAAGGTCATGAAAATATATTTATAATGTCTTGGAATAATGTATTTGTGATAATTTTAAGATATTGGGTTTTATGTATTTTATCCTTATGAAAAACATTACTGATTTACATGTGAAAATTTGATTAGATACGTTATCCACTGATAATAATAAACTTCATTTGATTGTTTTGTATTGAATTATATGATAATTATTTATTCATGTAATTTTATTGATGCCTTATTTCCCTTATGTTAGATTTTGTTGCATGAATCACCATAATGATCATCTAATGTGACCCTTTCTTATGTTTACAATCCCCATGATTCTCATATGCATGTTTTTATTGATATTAAAGGTTATTATACGGTAATAATGATGTTATAAATGAAAATACAATGGTTTATTTTTTTCTTTTTAATGCAATGTCATATTTAGGTATGTATCATGGTTTCTAAGACAAAAAACGATTTGGTCCTTTGGTATGAGATCACCTATATTTAATACCAATTTTTTTAAGTGAACATCGGCTCTAGGATACATGGTTCATGGTATTTACATCATATCCATTAGACTAAATAGTGATAGTAAATCCAATATCATCCCACCAAACATCCTAGGTCGACCCCCATGCACCAAAAAAATTAAATTCATCATGGAATACCATGTTCTGAAAACAAGGGATACTTCAATAATATATTAAACCGTGGTCTTTATGAATCCTATTCCAAGTCCATCAATCTTCCTTATAACCCATTTCTGTGTCTCATTCCAAATTTCTTTAAATAATCTCTTAATCCAATCATAAATGGATTCTCTTTTCTAACATATCTCATTGGCCTTTATAATACTCTTAAAATATAAAGATATAATCTCAATATGGACCCCCATCTCATTATATGGGATAAAATTCCCAAAATATACTCATATTATTTCCATTTCATGATTGAGGGATAAACAATACTTGAAATGAATCATTAGATGAGAAGAATTCTCTATGTAATGCTAGAAGAGTCATAAAAATCCTGGGAGATTCTTATAAACAGAAGAAACTTCCAAAATGGATTATAAATTTCCAATAAATGGTATTACATTAAATCAATTTCATGAATTAGTGGTTTAGATACAATGTTTTATTGACCACACACTAGTTATGTTCTTTCTTGTCAACTATAAATGTCATAAGGTTTGGAAACATGGTTTTTAAAACCATATTCCTATATTTTTTATTTCCAAAACATCCCACAACATAGTTTTCTTGGCGATTCCACATAGTTTTTCAAATCCCGGTCCTTAACCATGCACAAACCTTTTGCCTTTTCTGCTTGTAGAAATATTTCTTGGAGAGTCCACAAAATATTTTTTACATTATACTTAAAATGTTCACCCCAAAAATATTCTAAAGAAATTATGAAAAAATACAAAAAATTCTAAATTTCTTACTAAAATAGTCATAACTCAAAAACATATTGTTAAAGGATAATAGAAACTCCTCTATAATCTAAAAAATTATAGAACATTACATTATCACATTCTAATAACTTCTCTAATTTATGAATTATCTCTTGGTTCCATGCACGAATAACTCGGGCCACTAAGCTCACATATGAACATCTCATTCCATTGTATACTCTTGGATTCATCTATGCATCCATGGATTCTAAAGAAGTGGGACTGTATTTCCTCATAAGAAATACTCACTCTATTATATAGTCCACACAAGGCATTCCACATACGATACACACAGATCTAGATCGGCATCCTCAAAGAGGATGATATGTGTGGGACCGGCCATGTTACTCTCAAATTGAGATATATTAAAAAATCATCCATACCATTATAATGTAAAGGATGATCCAGAATGTACACAATTTCAAAAATATATTTATAAACATTAAGCCTCACACAGAACAAGCATAAAGATTACCTTGCTTCCTCACTTTTCAATGACCTAAGAGTGGAATCACATTTAGAAAATACGTGATATCCTTAAAACAACTACAATTGTTTCATCCTACCATTTTCATATGCATACTTACTACTTTTAAATGTCATAAAACACTTATAATTTAGCTACACACATACATGCATCCTTTATCATGTTGGTCCCCATAACCTCTACCTCACTTGTCTAGTTCTGAAAAATCATTGATCTCCCTGGCCAACCATAGAGAGCCTTTTGATGTTCCATCTAAATAAATTAATGGTAACTATTGTTTCCAGAAAACTCATCTAAGTATAGGTGATTAAAATTTACTCCATTGATGTCTAAGAAAAAATCCTAGATCATATCCTATAAAATAAATATTTCCACATATGACTGTCTGTTTTTTGAGCGATGGTATGAAGTGAAAAATCATAGCTATTTCCCTAAGAACTTCTTTTGAATTTTTCAAAATCACAATGTAAAACATGAATTCCTATAATATTGAATTATAAATAGAACACCTTGTATATTTAAAACCTCAATGATGTTAATATTTCCAAGATCAATAAATAAATGAATTTCATGGATCATAATAAAATATTAATCCACAATTACCTGATATAAATTCAGCTAGTAAATATCACAACACCTGAAATACCTTGTTAACCCCATATAAATAAAATTATAATTTCATTCCACATAAATTTGGGTACATGGAGTTGTGGAAGTATTCCACAAGCACAATAATTATTATTTGTTATCTACTGGTATGAAATCCATCGTGAGACAAAGCAATAAGTGTCCCTCCTCATCACGGGCCACAAGAACTGTCACATATAAGCATGGTATATATTTTAATTCTCATGGATGAATCACCCACCTGGAAGATTGGAAGTACCTCTTCATATCTTCTCAAATGGAATTAAATACTCAAAATCTCCCATGTACTAGGACCATATCATAGTCTTCTAGTGTCCACCAAGTAACAGGAAACCTTCTACTATTTATTCTTACATCATATCACATTATGGATCATAATAATATCCCTCTTTTACCCAATATAATAATTAAGCTTTAATCCTCAATAGAGAAACCGTCATCAATCCCCAGTACAAGGAAACATCCATCTTCCAATCATCCAACATTCTCAATAGCTTCCACTGATACTCTAAAGGCCATTAAAAAATATCATGATATACCTACATAAAACAGCATAGGAAAACTATAATGAAATTTATTTTACAATGTTCATATTTTATCTCAATGTCAAAAGACAACATGTAATCTAGGTATATCCTATTCTTCATGTTCATGCCCTAATTTTTTAAGATAAATAGAATTTTTTAGAGGTTAATGTTGTAAATTAAACATTATCTAAATATATATTTCATCCTACATGATAAATTGATAGCTGTGGCTACCAAATACAAGATATGGGTCTGATAGTTCCTTCTATGGGATTAAAAAAATTGTGACCCATATGCTTGAACATGATCCATATCTATTATTAATTAACCCAAACCAACATCGGATATGTTGTAGTAAACATAATAGCCAATACCTATGATTAGAATTATAAAAATGTGAGATATAATAACCATCTTATTCGATCAATAAATGTGTCTGCACACTAGTATGACTATAATAACGTCACCCATTTTTTCATCATTATGGTAATTGATGTTAATAAGCATCTGATGTCCAAGATAAACCATCGATAGTATCCCTCTAAACACAGAAAACTCATAATATCAAACATTTTCCATAGATGTTTCCAGGAAATTAAAACCTATGATTTATTTGTTTATGCCGATATACAAGTTCCAAACACCACATTTCCCTTGAACTTCACCTCTTAAATACAAAAGTTGCACTTGGATAAAATGTAATTAACTCATTCATATTGAAGGGTTACAAAAACTCTCTCTTTATTACCATAATGATTTACTAGTGAGGATAAATATATAAAGGTATCATGAATGAAAACCCCAATGAATGAGATAACATATGGCTGGTTAATGTTGTTCATGAGATCCATGAACATTGAATATAGATTCATCTCTCCAAATGGCGTCCCCAATTACCCATATTTCCCATACCATATATGAAACCCCATATTCAGGATGTCCTCCTCTCAAACATGAATTTGGTTATATCTTAATTGGGGATCAAACATAGATATCAATCATGCTTCCTATAACTGATAATATATATTGTGAATCATTGTGTGTGGATACCTATTATTCTTCATCTCTGACTTCAGCTTCTAGTCATATATGTAGATTCAAATAATATCATCCAACTTATTATAAAATTAAACTAGTGAAATCCTTGGTGTAATAATCATCTTGATAATGTTACAACATGTTATATGAAAAGGAAAAAACTATTTTCAATAGCATATGCGACATGAAACACATATCTTAAACAACCCATGAAATATATTTATTTATATTTAGTCTCTTAGAATGATTATGGGACACGAAACCGTGAGTGAAAATGAACCATAATATTGTAAAATTTAATATCATAAATTGAACACTATAAATTATCAATATTAATAAAATAAATATAAAAAATTATGGTTATCTATAAATTAAAATTAAAATATAAATAATTTAAAATGAAAACAAGATGTTTTTTAAAAACCCATAGTTTTCAAAAAGACGGTTGAGTAGTTATTTACATACATATTATAAAATTTATTTGATAAAATGATCATAATTATTTTAAATAATTATGTCATAATAATCATAACATGGATTTTAGAAATATTTAAGAATGTTCTCATTTTTTGATGGTGTACCTTCCTGGATCCGGAAGCCACACAATAGGTGACCCAAACCCTGTTTGTCAAATGACTTCAACCGCATTTCCCCAAATGCCAGAGGCTACCGACTAGTAGCCAGGGCCTAGGTCTGATAGTGGAGAAACTATGCCCTCATTTTTCAAAGTGTAGCACAGCGGGAAAAAAATATAACATACAACAGCGGAAGCAGTCAACAATATGAACTAGAAATGAACCACTGTAGTAATAAATAACCAACAATTTATATTTAATGATGAAATATTTCCCTATTTATATTAAATTTTCCAGAACATGATACACTACAATCAGAACAATCAAATACAAGGGAGGAATACAACAAAGTAAAATAAAACATTGTACCAGGAACTCAGCAGCATCGCTGGACTAAGCTCATTCCCATGCTCTCCTACTCCTCTACAACATGTCTAGTACCTGTAAAGGGACCCTTGCCCTTATCCACACCTACAAGAATATAATCTATTTGGGCCCAAGACATGACCCAAGTAGGGCTTGCGAAATAAATCCCAATAGGAAACCACCAAAGGCCCATTCCCAACTGTCCGTGAAAATGTGCAACAATAGTTTTTGATAATAAATATAGTAAACTAAGAAGTACTCAAAATTAACTATCTCTACCAGTTACTTGGCCATTTTATTAATAATTTTATTAATTCCAAGATTGTGATTTAGCCTGTAGGTACAACATATTAACTCACCATGGTGAATATACAATGTAATCATTGTCCTTATACATGCAAATACTTATCCTCAGGTAATCAGAATCAAAAATTGTTGTTGATTTCCCACAGGCACAACAAATATTGCCCTCAGGCACGAGGTATTTCCCTCAGGATCAGAAGTACTGTCCTCAGACAAATGTAATGTTGCCCTCAGGCTAAACAAAACAGTTCCCTAAGGCTAAAAAACACCTCCCTCCGACTAAATAGGTAACAGGACCGAGCCTAATGCACAACAAGAAATTTATATTAGTTCCTCTCAAGAAAACATAAACATATTATAGATATCTCATACCCTCAGGTATCCTGGCCAAACGGCTAAATAGAAGGGGGGAGAGAGCACACCCACGGGGTGGCCCTTGATCCAACAAATGATCCCACATAGTAGTTTTAATTTATCAACAGATTATCTATTAAATTTTAGATATCTTTCAGAAAAGGCCTCAACCATACGACTCCACAACCACAGGTGTGTAAAACAACAGTACACAATTTCAACACAATAGTTGAAAGGAACATCATACCACCTACCTCGATCGTCTCAGATTGGTATATGTGAATGAAACCTCTTGAATTGTCCAATAACAACATAGATCTATGATAAAAATTTGCTTTTTCAAACACAAATAACATTCCCTTGGGATGTAATTGGTGAAAAAACACACAAGGAGAGGGAAGAACTCACCCGCGTGGTTCAATCGAAACCATCAGAGAAGGATTCAGATTCCTAGTGTGCGGTTGGGAGATCTATGAAGCTATGGCCTCCTCTCCAGACTCCAAAACAAACTCAAATACTCCCCTGCTGACTGAGAAGGATACTTCCCGTTTTATGTGAAAAAAACTACATGGCATATACTCTCAAGTACAAAGTGTGTACTTTTCATTTTTTAAAATGTTCCTCTAACAGCTTCTTTCCACCACAGAACTTTTCATATGTCGACATGAGTACACGGCGTGTATTCTTGATTACATGGCACGAATTGTCGCTCCACAGCTGGTGGCGTACACCACCTTACTATTCATCTTACGACTGATTACATGGTGTGTAAATACTATGTACATGGCGTGTAGTCATTTTTTATACCCTTCATCGCCGACAGGCATACATGCCATGTGTACTCATCCCACGAGGCCAAAGTACACGACGTATAGAAAAGTACATGGCGTGTAGCCACAAAATTTGGGATTTCCCCATTTCCCTTTTTTTCTAAAAAACACTTAAGTGAAATGGAAATGAAGAAACCCATGCCTCAAAAATAAGAACCGGTTTCTTAAAAAATTCCTCCATTAAAGCAATTCATCCCTGAATTTCCATTCCAAGAGTGGTGAATATACCGTCGTGAACAACACTACCCACTGAGCATGTACGTCGGTCTCCCACTCCCAGGTTTGGTCCTACACTCGGCCATGCAGCCATAGCAACTGAACGAGAGGAACTGATCGGCCTCGGGGAACCTTCATGCTCCTATCAAAAATATGAATCAAATGTTCCTCAAAGCATGCATTGACCTGAAGCTTAACCTCATCGGGATGAAAAATGTGAGATGAGTCTGAATGATAGCGGCATAGCTAAGATACATAGAAGACGTCATGCATGGCTAGGTACCGCTATGGTAACTGCAACCTGTAAGCAACCGACCCGACTCTCTCCAGAATCTCAAAAGGCCTCACATACCATGGTGAAATTTTACACTATATTCTGATCCTCCTGTGTCCCAACCTTGGAAAAACACCCTTGAAAATTTGATCCCAGACCACGAACTCCAGGGGTCATCTGTAGTGGTCAGCATAATATTTCTGATGAGACTGTGCAAGATCCATCCGCTTCTAAATCAACTAGACCTACTCAGAAGTCTCCTGCACAAGACGTGGTCCCATTAAAGTTACCTCATCTGCCTCTATCCATCACAAGGGTGATCGGCATCGCCTACCATATAACGCCTCATAAGGTTCCATCTCAATAGTTCCCTGAATAATATTATTATAGGAAATCTCAACTAGGGGTATATTATTCTCCAAAGAGCCCCCAAAGTCTAGGATGCATGCACACAACATGTCCTCTTTCACCTGTATCATATGCTCTGACTGGCCATCAGTCTGAGGGTGGTAAGATGTTCTTAGAACCACCTATGTACCCAGTTCCCTCTAAAAGCTTTTCCAGAAACAAGACATAAACCAGGCGTCCCTATCAGAAATTATAGAATGAGGGACCCCATGAAGATGTACTACCTCTCAGATATACAACTTCCTGAGCTCATCAACACTGTAGGTCTCATTGATTCAAAAATAGTGAGCTAAATTTTTAATTATTACCACAACAACCCACATGGTATCACTGCCTCGCGGTGACCTCGACAACCCAGTCATGAAGTCCATCATGACATCATCCCATTTCCACTCCAGAATGGGTAACTGTTGTAATAGTCTGGTTGGCCTCTGATTCTCCTCCTTCACCTACTGATAGGTGGAACATCTTGTAACAAAACCAACTACATCACTCTTCATTCCCGACCACCAATACTGATGTCTCAAGTGATGGTACATTTTGGTAACTCCGGGATGCACTACCTAAGTTGAAGCATGGAACCCCTGCATCAGATCCTCACATATATCCATTGAAACCCACAATTGTCCATGGAAACATTGTACCTCATCATCTCCTATCATCCAACCAGGAGGTGGGTCCTCACTTTCCACCGACTCCTATAGAACAAGGCCTTCGGAATCAGATAGTTGTCTCATCCTCACTCTATCCAGGAGGGTAGAATTCAGAGCCAAGGATGAAAGATATGGTTTCCCCTGACTATTTTGCACCTCCAAATGCATCTCAGAGAACAAATCCATAAGCATCCACTCACCACCAGCCTCATGAATTGCCTGTATCTGAGTCTTCCTACTCAATTCATCAGTAACTGCATTTCCCTTACTAGGTGTATAGGCATGCTCGATGTCGATGGATTGAAGGTATTTAACCCACCTTCGCGGTTTCAAATTCAGGTCATGCTAGGTAAAGATATACTTGGGAATTTTTTGGTCCATAAACACCACTAAATGTTCTCCCAAGAGATAATGTCTCCAACAGTGTAATGCATGAACAACTGTAGCTAACTCAAGATCATGCATCCGGTAATTCCTCTCATGTGGCCTCAACTGCCGAGACTCGTACGCAACTACTCGATCACCCTGCATCAACACTCCTCCCAGCCTAATAGCAGATGCATCACGGTAGACTGTATAGTTATTCCTTTACATTGGAAGTATCAAGATTGGTGCTGATATCAACCTACCCTTTAGCTCCTGAAAGGCTCTCTCTCAAGCTTCCGACCAAACGAACTTCACACCCTTCTTAGTCAATCACATCAAGAGCTCTACTAAGAGTGAAAAGTCCTACATATAATGCTTGTAGTAACCATCTAGCACCAAGAAACTAAGCATTTCAAACACATTCTTAGTATTTTCCCAGGAGACTACTGCTCTCGCCTTCTCATGGTCTACTGCAACTCCTGCCTCTAAAATAATATGACCCATGAAGTGAATCTGGACCATCCAAAAGTGGCACTCTAAGAGCATAGTATATAAATGATGCTCTCTCATTGTACTCAAAATGATATCAAGATGGGTTCCATGGTCATGTCGAGTGTGAGAGTACACCAAGTTTTCATCCTTGAAGTATACTATGAAAGAATCTAGGTAGGGGTGAAACACACGATTCATCAGAGCCATGAAAAATGCTGGTGCATTCGTGAGTCCGAACGGTATAAACAAGTACTCATAGAGACCATATCAGCTTTGAATGGATATAAGAGGTTTTTCCGAAGGTCTCACATGCAACTGATGATATCTAGATCTCAAGTCAATCTTCGAGAACTCTCGTGCACCTCAAAGTTGATAAAAAAAATATCATCAATCCTATGTAAGGGATATATGTTCTAAACCGTCAGCTGGTTCAGCTTCTGATAGTCTACACAGAGTCTGAGGATACCATCCACCATCATCACAAACAGGTTAGGAGAACCCCAAGGAGAAGTACTGGGTCAGATGAAACCGCTCGCCTTCAACTCCTCGAACTGCCCCTTGAGCACCTACAACTCTGCTGTAGTCATCCTATAAAGAGGAATGGACACTGGTTATGCTCATGGAACTAGCTCAATAGGTAAATCAACCTCTTGCTCAGGAGGTAGTCCTAAGAATTCATCCAGGAAGACATCCTTAAAATGATCAAACACTTGTGGGAAATCCTCCTAAGAGGTTCACTAGTCATCCAGATACAAATTCACAATCTGGGCTCTCACTCCACCATGCCCATGGTGCTCAGGTCCAGTTCAGAATGCCTGGACATCCCATTCACCTTTGTATAGAAACTCTCCACCCTCTGGTGACGCGAAACTCACTATATGACAATAAAAATCTAAAAAGGCTCAAAAGGGGACCAACCAGTCCCCCCCGAGTATGAAGTCATAACTCATCATCTCTAAGACATAGAGGTCCCATAGAAAGTGACACACACCAACTTCTAGGGGGAACTCCATACATTGACGCACACCAGCCGTTATAGTTCCCAATGGAGTGTCTAGAATCATAATATCAGAAGAATAATACACACATAGCCCAAGGCTCTCCACAATGGGCATAGATATATTGTTATGAGTAGAACTTGTATAGAATAGTACAGAAGACAAAATAGAAGTAACTAGAATAGTACTTCTGATAGTGGAAGGTCCGGGATCCTTCTACTATTGGGTATGTTGCACTGCATATTCCTGCCCATTGCCACGGCACTACAACATAGCCTTGCTACCCTGAGCTGACCTGACCTGCTATCTCTGAGATCCTGGTGACTGGCTACCAAGGTCGTGCCCACCACCTCTACCTATATGTCCTGACATATCCCAATTTCCTAACTGGTAAGAAGTTGATGGCACTACCCTTGTATGCAGAGTCTATACAGAACCCCTCTTAGTATCCACTGGTGTAACGCCCTGAAAAAGCACTACAAATGACCCATCTTGCCGCAAGCTCGACACTCCACTATGTTACGTGGACACTGAGGACTCTTGTGCCCCTCATTACCACACTGGTAGCATATTAACTGGCCACCTGAAGAATTTCCTTCGCTAGTACTACCATAGTTAGATAAATCAATCTACCACTTCCTTTTACCAGTAGATATAGTACCATAAACTGTTGATGAACCACCATGAATAGCTCTACAAGCTTCATGCAGGTTCCGCTCAATAATCAATGCCTGGTTCACAAGAGCATGCACTGTAGGAAACCTGAAAACATTCACCAGCGCGCAGATGTCATATTGAAGACCATCCTCAATGTTTCGAGCCCTCAACGTCACATCACCCACCAGAATAGGTGAAAAGTGTTGTATCTCAGTGAAGCAGGAAGAATAATCCCTCACTGACATAGAGCCCTGTGGAAAATTCAGGAACTCTCGATCTCTATCCGCCCTCACCGTCTCTGGAAGGAAAAATTCATATAAGACTGCCTGAAAATCTTCCCACGCCATGTCTCTGTAATTCTTAGTCTGGGTGGTAACATCCCAGCACCTCTTTGCGGAATCACGCAACATATATGTAGTGATATTTACCCACCACCCTGGAGGTGTCTCCAGATGTTCAAAAATAGTTTTCATAGAACCCAGCCAAGACGTCGCAGCCTGTGGTCCGCCATACCTTATAAAAGTATGCAGATGCTGCTGCTGGAATATACCTATCAAATCTACCATAGATGGGGCAGCCGACGGTGCTCCCTATAAGGTCTGCATAAACCGCATAAAGCCTTCACGGAACATTGCATCAGTGTCTGTGCCCGGTATAACTGTTGTCACTGCATCTGGCTCTGCTGGAGGATCCATTTGTAGCCTATGGCTTACCATCTCTGGAGTATACTCGTTGCCACTCTCCTGGTGAACAACTCTAGGTCGTCTTAGTGGCATGACTCTACAAAGTCAAACACACACCTTAGATTAAGATTATCAAGGACCAAAAAAAGGAGTGTAGTAAGGAAACAGGGGAACGAAAACATTCAATTCTTACTAAAAAAGACTACATGGCGTGTATAATAACTACACAACATGTTCCCTTTAGTCTTTCACATGGGCGTGTACTCTGCCAAAACTGGTCATGTAACACCCCAAACACCCGGCGTGTTGTCCAGACACACGACATGTACTTGAATTTTCTTCCCCTGCAAGGGTCCTTCTACCTGGCTTAGCCACATGTCTCTATTTTCAAAAAGTCTACACGGCGTGTATGAAATGTACTCGGCATGTAATGGATCACCTTCCCTAACCCGTGTTGTCCATTACAAGGGTGGGTGCACATCTTAGACTACACGGCGTGTTCCAAATAGACATGACATGTATGGATTAATTTCAAACTGCCCGTGTTGTTAGTGACATGGCTGGCTACTCGGCTACCACTACACGACATGTTACACTTGCACACGACGTGTACAACTTAGTTTCCAACATCCCATGTTGTTAGTGATAGGGACAACTACTAGGCTGACACTACACGGCGTGTTACACCCATACATGGCGTGTACACCACACCGTTCCATAGCCACACGACCAAGTCTACACGGTCCCTCACAAGTCATGACTACACGGTGTGTCCCACTGGTACACGGCGTGTCCAAGAAGAGGCAACACCGACCCGTGTTTGTTAGTTACATAGCCAGATCACCATGTCAAACAACACGGCATGTACATTATTGAGACAAGGTTTACAAGCTCAAATTTCTCCACCCATGTTGTTAGTTACACAGCTGACACAGGGTCAACACAACACGGTGTGTATCATAACTACATAGCGTGTGCCCTTAAGGTTTCATTACCCTGTGTTTCTGGCCACATGACCTATGAAACGGGTAGCAACTACATGAAATGTACATATGGTACATGGCATGTACTCAAAATTTTTTGTGTCTTCCCAAACAGAAGAGTACATGGCGTGTAGTAAAAACTACAAGGCATTAATTCTAGGTTTTTCCATACAGTAATCTTTTGAAACTACTTTGGAGCCCATAAAAACATAGAAAAAAACACCTAAGTTCTAAATTCCGATCTGTGGGGGCTCATACACCCTACGAATCAATTCTTGGCATCTTATACATGTTATATCAAAGTAAACCGGTCAATGATCCACCAAATTCCAGTCAATGAGGGCCCATACTCATCAAGAACCAAAGTTTGACGTTTATTATACAATGCCTCACATAATAATAACCTATCAAATAGCTGGTATTTTATCAAGGAATCTATCACAACAGCATGCACTACTAGCACAACATCTATCACAACAACATGCAATTTCTAATGCACCTATAATGCATGGAAACTAGGCATGGCATGTGATTCTAACAATTTCATAAATGATGCATGAGATGGGATACCCTCATCTCATCAGGATGCAACTAAATAGAACCCTAGTAGAAAAATATAACAGCACACCTCAGGTGTGCCACCCAACGGTGAAAATAAAATTAACCATAAAATCACAAAATTAGAAAAATCGAAACATGAGGTAAAGTGGATTTTCCCTATACACGGGTTAGCTAATCTCAGGAACAATTTATTACCAAGTACCTATTCCTTCCTATCTCTGACTATAAGATCCAAACATTAATTCATAGAAATGAACTCCTCTGATACCACATTGTATCTTCCTTGATATGGAAGCTACACAACAGGTACCCTGAACCCGGTTGGTCACACGACCTCAAGCACATTTTGCCAAACGCCAAAGGCTGCTGACTAGAAGTGAGGGCCCATGTCTGCTAGTGGGGAAACTATGCCCTAATATTTCAAAGTGCAGTGCATTGGAAAAGAAATATAACATACAAATGTGGAATTAGTCATCAATATGAACTAGAAATGAACAACTGAAGTAAAAGATAACATACAGTTTTATATAATGATGCAATATGTCCCGAAGTCTAAGGAAGAATCCAGAACTGGATACACTGCAATCCGAACAATTCAATAGAAGGTAAAAATACAGTAATGAAAAATAAAACAGCGTAGCAAGAACTCATCATCATCGCAAGCCTAGTCTCGGTCCCATGCTCTCCTACTCCTCTTCAACAAATCAAGTACCTATAAAGGGACCCTTTCTCTTATCCACACCTACATCAATATAATCTATTTTGGCCCAAGACATGACCCAAACAGGGTGTGATAAATAAATCCTAGTAGACAACCACCAAACGTATGTGCCCAAATGTCATTGAAAATGTGCAACACCAATGTGCAATAATAAAATGAAGTAAACTAAGATGTAATAAAAAGTAACTATCTCTACCAGTTACATGGACACTTTATTAATCATTTATTAATTCCAAGTTGTGATTTAGTTTGGAGGTACAATATAGTAAATCACCAGAGTGAATATACAAAGTAATCAGTGTCCCTAGACATGTAAACCCTTACCCTCAGGTAATCAAAATCGAAACCCGCAGGCGATTGACCACATGAATAATGATTATTTCCCTCAGGCACGAGGTATTGCCCTTAGGCACGGATGTATTGTCCTCAAACATATAAAACATTTCCCTCAGGCAAAACAGAACAATACCCTCAGTCTAAACAAACACGGACCTCAGTCTAAAAATGTAACCGGGCCGAGCCTAATGCACATCAAGCAATTAATATAAGTTCCTCTCAAGAAATCATAAACATTTTATAAATATGGCAGACCCTCAGGTATCCTAGCCAAATTGCTAAACAGAGGGGGGGGGGGGGTACACCCACATGGCCCTGGATCCAAGCAATGATCCTATACAACAGTTTTAATTTATCATCATTTTATCTCTACAATTCTATATTTATTTCATAAAATGCCTCATCCATATGACACCACAACCATGGGTGCATAGAAAAACAGTACAGAATTTCAACACAACAGTTGAATGGAACGTCAAACCACCTACCTCGATCGTCTCCGATCGGTATACATGAATGACACCTCCATAATCATCCATGAATGACATAGATCTTGGATAAATTTTCACTTGTTCAAACTCAACTAAATTTCCCTCAAGAAAGAATTGGTAAGAAACACAAAAGGGGAGGGAAGAACTCACCCGCGCAGCTCAATTGAGACCGTCAGAGAAGGATTCGGATTCCCGGTGTGTGGTCAGGAGATCTATAAAGCTCTAGCCTCCTCTCTCGGCTCCAAAATGAGCTCAAAGACCCCTCTGCTGAATGAGGAGGCTACTACCCATTTTAACTGAAAAAAACAAACTACACGGCATGTACTCTTAATTACATGGCATGTACTTTTCATTTTTTAAACTATTCCTCTGGCGGATTCTTTCCACTACGACACTGTAATGTCACTCCACAGGCAGCTTCCTCCAATGCCTTACTTTTCACGTTCCGACTAATTACAAGGCCTGTAAATACTAATTACACATTGTGTAGTCAGTTTTTACATCCTTCATCACCGACAGGCCTACACACCCTGGGTACTCATCCCACACGGGCAAAGTATATGGTGTGTGGATAATTACACGACGTGTACCCACATGATTTGATATTATTCCCCGTTTACCTTATTTTCTAAAAAACACTTAACAGAAAGGGAGAAGAAGATACTCATACCTCAAAAATAAGAACTGGGTTCTTACAGATAGATGGTGAATTTTTTTATTTTTTAATGTATACTACCACCTACATAAAATTATTTATAATGATAAATTATTTTTTAAATTGGTTTAAAACTAAAAAAAGATTCATTATAATTGAATATAACTAATATATGTCATTTGAATATTTCTAATGTTGGGTTTTTATATACAAATTTTCTAAACTCTTGAACATTTTCTCTTTCCAAACACACTTTTTTGTCGCATTTCTGGGATTATTTTTAAATTAAAATTTACACATTTAGGAATGGATTTCTGAATATTTGATACCATATTTGGATGAATAATAATTTATATTATGTAAAAATATAATGTTAAATTTTTTTTATCATATTTAACATTATTAATAGTAAAAAATTATTTACCACAATAATTTTTAATATGTATTTACTAGGGGTTATACTAAAAAGATAATGGTTTAAATGATGTCAAAACTAATCTCAAATATTTTTTATTTCCGTTTTTCGACTTTATTATTTATAATGATCATGAATAATACATTGTGGAAAATTTTGGTACGTTACAAATGTGGGTACACAATCTTTTTTTTGACAATTATAATTGTGTCACACCCTCCACTTATAAAAGTTTACCCCCTCTTCTCTATTTTTCACAACATAAAACCCTATTGGTTCTACCAACACCTAGAAAAGTATTTTTAATAATTCCATATTCTCATCTTAGATGACTTATTTTTTTTTCAGAAATCCATCCTTGGAATTATATTGGTGTAAAAAAGAGGAGGTTATCTGAATACGATGTGTTGTTCTTCTTCAAGGATGATGAATTTATATTTTCTTCAACATAATTTAATTTTTATTAAACCATTTTAATATAATAGCCTTAGGATATTACATATAATATGATTTTGTTATGTAATTTTTGTGACATAAAACCATCCCCACTTCCGTTAGATGGGTTTTGAAATCATAAATTTCGTGAACGGTTGACAACTACCTCACGAAAAGATGTGACATGTTTTCCGTGAAAACCTATAAAAGTTTTGTATGATTTTCGATATAAAGTATATATATGTTATTAATAACATAATTAATCCTATTAAGTCATTAAATTTTATATAACCTCATACATTCTATTCCATATTACTTATGATAATGTCTCTCATGTGTATGACCGACTTTCTCCTCGTGAATCGATTTGATTCCTTTTCCATTAACACTTTAATTGAAAGGTAATAAGGATAACGGTAATGAATATATGTAATATATTTAAAATAATAAATATATAAATAGAATATATATATAATAATTTACAGATAATATATAATTTTATTTCTTACACTTTCACTCACTGATAAATCATAATGTCATTCATGTATATGTGGACTGCCACCATCACAGAATAATGTGACTCTCATTTTATCAACACACAACATGAATGATATATATAAGTATATTTGAATAAATAATATGGTATTTATGATATTATTATTATTCTAGAACGTATAAATATTATTTATTCCCATTCCATAATTATAGTTGAAAAATCGAAACGTTACTCATTCGAGTGTAGAACCTACCGTTTCAATGATCGTAACATAAATCATTGTGCCAAACCATATAAAATTATTGGTATTATATTGATAATTTATTTATAAATATGATAATTATTTCATGATTGTTATTCTATCTGTTATAGAACTAAATAATATTCACAATATCCGGATCTTCCATGACAAAATACGCATGAGAAAATAATGAAAACAACACATGAAACAATGAAAATAATGACAGATTGTAAACTAAAAGGATATATGATTATATAAATGGATCATATATGATATAATAAATATTTAAATGTCATTTTTATAAGTAAATAAATTTTTTAATACCACTATATAAGAGTATAGATCATGTTAAATCAAAAGTAATCTTATTTTAAGGGACTCTGTCTCAATTTACCTTTGTTGAAGCATATTTTAACTTTATACTCATAATTTCATTTATATGGTGTTAATACTTGTCCATTGAAATTTAATATTAGTATTCATTCACACATCATGATATATTATGTTTTAGTTTAAATTATTTTATCCATGTATATTTAACTTGAAAATTACAATGTAGTCAATATTTTAATAACTCAATTTCTTTCAATTGAGTTATATAACTTCTTCTTTATATTTGATATTATAGGATTATGTGTGTAATTAATTTTCATTATATTATTTTTTATGGAAGCTTTTTTATGTCATTTCATCAATGATTCATATAATATATTTATTTAATAATTCTAATATATATTTTATGATCATTATAAGGTTTATTCACAATCGCATTCTATTCGAGATTGTTTATTCATGAGAATACTTTGTACAAATTATCTGATAATTGAATAAAAAATAATTTAATTATATTGTAATCTGAATTTTCAAGATATTTTCATGTAATTTTAGCATCTTAAATATTTGTTACTCGAAATAATTGATACTTTTTTAGTAAAATGCGACTACATTACTCTGTTCAATCACCTTTCTTCAATATTCCAATACTAGGATTTCTAAAAATGTTTTTAAAAATGTTTTACTATTCACCAATTTTTTTAAAAGGTATTTTGTAAAAATAATTCTTTTAAAAAACTAATGTATTCTATGTGTCATTTCCAAAACACTCCCTATTTAGATTTAACCAAAAAATGTGAAAACATTAATTGTTTTAACTAACTTTCCTTGTATAAAATTCCCAACCATAATAACCACTCAATTATTGGAATATTAAATTATATGATTAAAATATTATTTTCAATTGAAATAATTTTTAATTTGATTACACTTTTATTTTTAAAAACTTATTTTCAAAATGAAAAGGTTATTTTTTCCAAAATTGTTTTTTAAATATCATTTAATAATATTTCTATTAATCAACATCTTCAACCCCTTAATTTATATTTTGTCAACTAAGGAATATGTTGTATTAATATCATATGTATTAATTATTTGTATTTATTTTCAACATTTGGATTGAGAAATGTATTGAAATTGAAATTCTCGAGTAATTTTGTTGTCAGCATCTTTCCCTTGTAATATACACATTCGTGTGATCATTTGACATTAAATTTCTCCTAAATACCCATATTATTTATCATGGATATGTTTATTTCCTAAACCATAGATCATATCTATATATGGTGTCATAAATGTAATGTTTGTTTAGAGTAGAGAAATATTTATATGTCGGTATTTTTTAATCAATACAAATATTTCATGATAAGGAACATTATTCATGAATTAAATTGATTATTAGATATATGAGTAATGACTTAGATATAATTTCATGGGTGGGGACCAAAATTATATATCCCCTTGCTACATCATTAGTCTCATGAGGTGAATTATTAAGATAACATTAAATGGGTTTGTACCTTTTGTTATAAACTGTATTGTGAAAAGTATTGATCGTAGAGTTATCATGTGCTTGAGAACATGACATCAAATAATTAATAATTTTCTATCATTGAGATATAATATATTTTTATACATGGGATTTTCATAATTATTTATATCTTGATGGATTACTTTCAAATTTTTTTGATTAAATATAAATTTTTTGTTATTTACCTTTCCATATTGACTATGAGATTTCTTATTGTCCATGACGTGTTCTTAATGATATTATCTTTGGATTCATTTCATTCCTAGTTTATTGATTAAATGGAATGTTTTTTTAGATATTTAATTTTATAGGTTGATTATGATTGTTTATTTATGATATCATCAGTTGTACTTAACCATTAATAATTATTTAATTTAACCCTTCATTTCATTTCTTTCTTAGTAATACATGAGTTGTACTATGATTGATATATAAGGATATTCTAGATAGAATAATGTTATTCATAAAAAAGATAATGATATAATTTTTGTTTACAAAAATAACATGTCAATAATTTATATATCTAAATTAACTTGAATACTAAACTATTTGGTATGTTGATATGTTATTCCTTATATCTTATAACAATCTGATAAAGTAGACAATAACTTTAGCTATTGAGGTTGGGTTTAGGTTTTATCTGTGGAATTTAGTAGAAACCTTGAAATAATATTTTAAAAAAATATATTTGTGAATATAAACCTATGATATTCATTTAGGAAACATATATAAAACATCATAATCTTTTTGTAATAAATTGATTTTGTGTTTTTTCTAATAAATACATCACTTTCTTGTTACTACATGTGGATGAGATTCTTGAATAGGATTACCTAGGGGTAATATACATATGAAAATGGTGAAATAGGAATGACCAAATCCTAACCTAGTGCATGGAAATGGGTCTTTATTCTTTACAAGATTAAAAATCCTTGGGGATATTCATGGGATAATTAACATTTATGTTAAAAATATTATAATGGTTTTGCAAATAATTATATCTCCAATGGAAACCTTTTTATAATTATTATATTATATATGCATAAATTTTCTTAATTATATAAATTATATCACATTATCTTGGAATATAAATTATATTTTTATTCCATCATTTATAACTGACTCATTTTAGAATGAATGGGGATATAATCAATGCATGCAATCCAAATAGTTAGAAAGTTTATATCATTAATGGGATTAAGCCAATCCTTATAAGAGAACTAGTATCCCAAAAAATTTCATCCTGGGAAAATAATGAATAATATTGTAAAAATATAATTAAATATTTATCTAAATATTATGGATTAAAATTGAATAAAAAAATGGGAATTAAAAATAAAAAGGTAGAAAAAAGTGAAAAATTGAAAGAAGGATTTTCTATCATGTGAAAATTGTGGAATGAAACTCTTTGGTAATTTGTTAAAGGGAATGGTGGTTTTATTCTTGTGTGTAGATAAATCCCACTACTATTATGATTTAAAGGGATATAAAAGGGGTCAAACGTTTAATGTTTCAGCTATAAGAAGACGGGGCTCTATAAAAATGAATTCCCTAAGCATCAAAATAATATAACTCAAAAATAGAAAATTGATCTTGGTCATGTGTATTTTATTACCACAGACAATGTGTGATGATTAATGTTGTTTTATTTATATTAAATTATTATATAGTTTCAATAAATTATAAATGATATAATGGTTATAAGAATTATGAAATATATATGGATTTTACTGCAGTACTTTTTCATCGATGATTTTAACTCTTTTGTTTAGTGGTACCGATGAACAAGAACAAATTATTTTGTTAAATGATTAACATATTGGAAAACACATGATTGAGGGAAAGATAACCATTAATATGTTGATTATTTTACAATAATGATGAAGGTATCTGAATAATATTTATGGGGATATGGTAAATTTGATAGTACTAACTCCCTTTCAGTTGATTAATGATTTGTTGATAATGTGGATTATGATATATTTGATAGAGTTAACAGAAGATTTGGATTTGAGAAATATATCCAATAATATATGTTTTGTAAAAGAATAATCAATAATTCATGTTTTCAATATTTTCTGGGAAATTTAGGTTTTTAAAATGTTTTAACAAAATACATGATCATGGTATTCATGTTTGGGATGTGATGAGTGATAGAAACTTCATGTTTTTTGGGGAAATAATTAAAAGGCCATTTTTTATTTAAAAACCTTATTTATATGGATTTTCATATTAATCTTTTGGATGGTTCATATGTTTAATCATTTTGAAAATGCATTCTATTGAAATTTAGATGTCATTTTAGATATTAATTTATTCAATCACCACATTAATATATAAGCATATTGGATAACATATACAATCCATTATATTAAAAATTTCTAGAGAAATAATAAATAAATTATCACTATATTATGGATCTTGAGAATCATTAATAGCTAATTTTAGTGCTTCAGTCTGATAAACTTTGTTTTCATATTTATATCATGGTGTACTTGAGGAATTGGATTTTGTTGAATCACAACCAAATAAAAACATTGTGCTTATGAAAATGAAATGTATATTGTAATTATATTTCATATTATTCATAAATAGAAAATTAATTCCTTTAATTTAGTAAATGGATATTTCATAAAAATTATCATACTACCTTCATATCCTACGAATCAAATTTTCCCTTAACGCATCACAATATTATGGTTTTCTGATCATTAATCTTCTCTTGACCACCCACTTTCTTTTGAATAATTATATCTATCAATCACTACTCATACATGGGAATTAGTATTATCTTCCATGTCCATGTATGTTTTTCCGAGATATTTTATTCTAACCAGAAACCAATTTATGTGTTCATGACCTTCTAACATTCTTTTTCTCTCTTATTGAGAGGATGTTTTATTAACCCTTTCAAAATTTGTGTTTTTCATCAATGTTGTTTCCAAATGCCAAACAATTAATTACAGTGTTAATTTTTAATTTATGAGGAATAAATTTATTAAAGGTTTGGATTATGTTACCCCGTTTGTAAAAACTAATAATATTTTTTTGATATCATATGTGACCTAAAAAACCATGCTTAAACAGACCAAGAAATATATTTTATTAAATTTAATATCTTAGATAGCTTACAGAATACACAACATTAAGTTGAAATAAATTATAATATAAAACACTATTATGAAATATCCATTAATATTTTTAGTATGAATATTACTAAATAAAATATCAAAATTATTGTTATCTATAAATTAAAAAAGGATAAGAATTATTTTAAATAAAATAATTCATTACTAAAAAACAATATTTTTCTAAAAGATAATTTAGTCGTGCTTCATGAACATAATATAAATTTAATTTTTCCACAATTATAATATTTATAATATAAAATAATCTTATATTTTAAATAATTATATAAAAAATATTCTATGGTTGTGTTTTTGGATTTTTGTGAAAAGTATCATTTTTTGATGAATAATCAATAATATTGAAATTTAATTAATAATTGTCTTATCATATAAATTTTTAAAAAAGTTTTATTTTATTATAAATTGGATTTAAACTATAATTAGTTCAATAATATTAACATTTAACTAATATAGATCAATTTAATTGTTTTAAATTTTAATTCTTCAATAAAACCATTGTACACATTCAAACATTTTATCACTAACAACTCATTTTCTCATAAAATCTGGAAGATTAGTTTAAAATTAATATTATTCATTTTTTTAAAAGGACATTTTATAAGTAGATTGAATATTTGGAATCCTAATAATTTATATTATCTAATAAGGTAAATTAATTTTCGACCATAATGACAAGTATAAAAAGTAAAAATTATTTGTCGCAATTGAGGTAAGAATGGATTTACTAAGAGTTAAACAAAAATGACTAGGTTTAAAAATAACTAAATATTTTAAAAATTATATTTTTTCGGAATATTTATACCTTATAATTTCTAAGGCTCAATATTTCATTATTTTATCGTCTTTTAATTTTTGGAATTTGGAAACACCTCTTTCATTTAAAATATTTCATGTGTTCCACTCACCACATTTATAAACAACCACCCCTCTTCCCTCTTATTCACACCTTCAAAACTATATTTATTCCACGACTACCATAATAACTTCCAAAAATCCCTATTATAGTCTTATATGACGTATGTTGGTCAAAAATCTTACTTTAGAATGATTTTTGTGAAAACCTAAGAAGGTTTTTGGAGGAATAGATAATGTTCTTCATCGAGTGATTTTATTTTATTTATTCATCCTCCACATTCAATTATTATTAAACAATTATGATATAAAATAATCTATATTTTCAATATACTTATTTTTTGATATATTAATATAATGAACTAAAACAATCCATGCTTCCAAAAAACGGGTTATGAAATCATCATTCAGGTGTACGGCGGATTGCCACTTTGCGAATTGATGTGATAAATTTCCTCAAAATACCTATAAAGAAAAGGTATGATGATTATTTTGATATAAATATATCAAAATTATAAAATTATTATACTTATGGATTAATTATATAATATACACCCTTTTAAATTTCCATATCTAAGAGATACAATAACTGCACTCGTCTTTAGGAATGACTGGAGCCTTGCAAATCGATGAGATTCATTTATCACTAATTATTTTTATGGATGGTAATAATGATATTTTTTATGAATATATGTGACATTAATGAAATAATTATGATATTATGGAGATACTAATCTAATTAAAAATATAACATATAATTTTTATTCTTACATTTGTACTCACTGAAAAATGAAAACATCATTCTTGTATGTGAGGAAGACAACCTTTATGAAATGATGTGATATCTTTTTATTTCCACATGATAAGAATAATTTATATACATATTTTTTATTTAATTATTTAATTTTTAATCATTTATAATCCAATAATCCATTAGGTTTTGTTTCATGTTTTCATGAAATATGAATGTTAGAATCAAATGAAGAATTTCAGAAAATTAAAAAAAGGATTTTCACATCATGAAATGTGTCCTTGAAAAGTACTCCACATTTACAGAATCCCTAAGGAATAAAGGATATATCATTAATAATTACATGATGGATTCAGGTATATTTCACGCTGTGTAAATATCGTACATATTGTGAGAACATCAAAAATGGAATCCCTCTGGATGTGCTTGATGAAAAGTAAGTACAAGGCATGAATCAAATACACAACATGAATGATTAACGCAAAGTGAAAAGTTTGAGTTCTAAAAAATTCAATGATACAGCCTCATGATTCTGGAAGATATAAGATTTCCTATAATATATTATGGATATGATTTAAATTATATGAATCCAAGTATCATGTCATGTTAAAATTGTGATAGAAGCCACATAAATCCATTACAAAATGTTAATAATTTACATGTTGTGTACTTCTTGATATTATAAATATTTTAAAGACTCTTCCATAAATAGAGACCCCTAGATATAAATATTTTCTCTAATTTATTTTCTATTTATCCCTTGTTTCTCATCCAAGCTACTTGTAATTGATTCTATTCATTGATTTATCAAATATTTTTCATTTTTTATTGTTATATGTTCATTATTCCCCCTTTTCATTTTTCGCATTCCATTTCAACCCCCATTTTGATAGATATTTTCATTAAACATCAATACATATGAAGTTTCTTTATTGGTTCTTCAATCACAATGATTTTTTTATTAATTATTACGTATTTTAAAATTTTATTATATATTTAAAAATATATATATGCTTTTATTGTGCCTAATTATTATTCATTTTTCTTTTATAAACACACTTCTCAACGAATATTCCGCTAAGGGTAAGAGGTTGGGAGTACAATTGTTTATAAATATAATGAATCTATAATTTTATCCTTTTTAACCCAATTGTTAGTAATTAGGATAATATAATTGGTCATCACATTATACTATATAGCCCAGACCATGGGAGGTATAATAAAGGAACATTTCCAAATTGAATTTTAGAATTCAATGACTATTAGCCTAGGACCCCTTCTACATTGATTCATAGAATACTAAATCTAGGTTTTTATCAATACCAATATCATGGTGAAATTATAACATATTTATATCTAATTGCTTTGAATATAGTAAATTGGTGACACTTTTACCAAATTATATCCCAAGCCATAGGTCTAGACCAATATAGAGTCTGGATTATATGTTTATTAATGCCCTGAAATTTTCCCAAATTCCTTTTTAACATCTATTTAAAAAAACTTTGTTCTAGAAAAACACATCAGGAAGTGTTATTTTGACGATCCATACCTTACAGTTTTAATCGATGACATGCATGTCTCCCATGTTTCTTTATGGGTTATAACCCACAATTAATCTTTAATAATACTTTGTAGTTTGTTATAGTATAAGATATAAATTTCACATCGAACCATTCATAAAGGATGTAACATCATCTTTAATAGGCATAAAATTACAAAACTATTGCTGGGGACTTTCTATTCTTAAATATATTGACCTACAGTACAATCATTATATTACCTCACCCCCTTCCCCATTCTTAATTTTCTATAAAACTATGTTTTATATTTTTTTCTAAAGGACATGAACATGAATCCATTTCATCTCTTCTAGTTTATGCATTAGGTCCCTTTCATTATCTTGATCATGCTTTAATATACGGATCATCTTATGTTCGATTCTGATGTATAACGAACTATATCTTTACATCATCACTTGACAATGATTGAGTGTATTGATCTTACACGGACACACCCCAAAAAACTTCAATATTTTCCACCTATCAATCAGGGGGAGTGGCCATCACTATTAGAAGCACACCATAATGGATTATGGCTTATCGACTATTAATGGTTCTTCTCCCAGCGTTGTGTACCCTTCTATTCAAGGACATGAATTTAAAATAAACCTTTTACAAACTCATGTAATCCATAACATATGTTAATTTAGTGGGATTCAAGGTGAATGCATCGATGATCATATTTTCACTTTTCATATGATTTTGATAGATTTATCTACAATGGAATATCATCTGATTCCCTGAGACTTCATGCATTTCCCTTATCCATGTGAAATTAAACCAAATATTGGTTAAAAAACCAAGCTCCCAAGTCATTAAAAACATAGGATTATCTTGGAAAAAAATTATATAAATACTTACCAGTAATCTGAATGTGGAAAATCTGGAATGATATCCATAACTACGACCATGTGGATGAGGAATCATCTTTGGAAGCCTAGGATCCTTTCCTGGAGAAAACTCCAATGTTTATAAATAAAGGACAAGATGTTTGACTTTATGTTCATATGTTCTACTAGGGACTTCAACCGATAGCACGAACTATAGTGAATTCTTCTATAGATGGAGGAATCATGATTAAGATTAATGTATTGGGTCAATAACTTCTAGATGAAACCTCCTAGAAAATAAGTAGATTCCCATATAAAGATGATAGATTCATTTCAGTTACTATCTCCAACCCCCCAACATACTTGAACTATTATGGAGATTCAATCATGAGAAATGTGTGGAGGTCAACCCTTATATCATGATTGAAGGTAGGGATATAGCAACCTCAATCCTATGTTCATTATTACGTCAATTAAAATCCACAAGGAAAAAAATCCAAACACCTCAGCAATACTGCCAATGGTAATAACACAATCAGAGATCGGCTTAGGAGCCACAAAAAAACCTAACCAAGGCTACTATAAATAAAAGATTGTTCATATACCACCATGGGATCAGGGACCTCCCTTGTTCCCATATTAAAATCCAACTCCTCTTTCCGAACCAAAAACACCTTAGCAAACCATTACCCCTAGAACTAATCATAAATTGCGACCATCTCTGCAAATAACACCACAAAAGCCTCATATCTTCTTTCTAATAAAAGTTATTTTATCTCTGTATTTTTTTTAAAATTAAACCATTGGATTACTAAATAAATGATGAAAAATAAAAACTAATTAAGAGCCAACTGGGCCACATTTTAAATACCTTATTGAATTGATGGATTGGTATGTTTTCTAATAACCCTAACACATACCCAGTAGAAGAGGAAACGAAAGTAGTTCTTAGCAGTTTTGAATTTTTAGTATTCAACTATCCTTCCCAATGTTATGAAAAGAGGACTAAATATAACACCCCTAGATTTAACGGTATGCCTCATCATAAATAATTATTTTCCTCAAGATCATGCAATACATAGAACAATGATCTTTAACAAAAGAATAAATATTATTATAAAATTGAGATAGAGATCTCCAAGCCATTGGAATGGTGGGAATCAATGATATTAAATAAATTATGAAAATATGGGTTACAAATTTATATAAAATAAATTAATTTTTTGAAAATAAATTAAATATTAAAATAAAAAACAAAATAACACAAATGATGTGTTTTTCTAAAAAAGTACTTTTTATGCCAATAAGGATATTTTATCTTAATAAATAAAATTAATAACTATTATTAGAATATTTAATCAAAATTTATTTTTTATATATTCAATATATTTTTAAACTGATCCAATAAGTTTTATAGATCTAAAATAATAATAAATCCGTTTTTATGAATAAAAAACTATATTTTTTAAGAAGTATGTTTTGTCCCCTTTTAATGGTGCATCAGTTTTACAAATATATTTTGACAATATTATTAATTTAAATATAAAAACTATAGAAAAATTATAAAATATGGGTGATGAAATTGTATTAGGCTGAATTTTATAGTATTTTTTGGATAATTTCTTATTTTTGATTAAAAGATAAAAATACTACATTCAAATTTGAAACTGGCTTTTCATATAAATATTTTATAATGTTGAATTTTATTTGAATTTTTTTTCAAATAATAATTAGTATATTAATACATAATTAAAACCAATTAAGGTAGTTTTAATAAATTTCACATTGAAATTTGATATTAAAACATTTTCATCTTTTCATATTTTTCCCTTTAATAATTGTCTTTCTCATCGCTTATATGGGATTAGTTATAAATCTAATTTTGTATGTTTTTTATTTTATTTTTTTAAAATGGATTCCCTATTTGGATTTATTATTTCAAAATTATATTTTATGATCATATTTATTTTAATAAATAAAAAATTTACATGGTAAAAAAGTATTTACCGCACTATAGTTAAAATAATGAAATATTTAAATGGTAAAGGGAAAAGGCATAAATTAATAGAAAAAACCGTTTTTACAGGTATTTAAAGACCATAAGCATATTTTTGAACATTAACTATCATCCAAATTCATCTAAATTAATTCAACCTCATTGTGGTTGGCTTGAAACATAAAATAATCATTATTTATTCTCTTAAACCCCCCACTCCACAAGTATAAATACCACACCACACCACACCACACCATTTCGATCCAAAAATCATTTATGCTACAAATATATCTACCAAAATCACTCATTGAAACTCTCCCCAAGAACATATATTTCTAGTATCACCAAGTAACCAATCAATAGTCTGTAGTATATTCTCTGAGGATGTGGTATTCAAGAGGTAATTTTCTCAAAACACCTCTATTAATTTCATTAATTTATTAAACTTTCTTTCTAACTCCTTCATCTATCATGGAATGATAACTACAGTGTAACACCCCATGATTTCATAGTATGTTATTTTCTTTAATATATTTCAATAGCTTGTCATATGCACAACATCGAGTTTGAGCGTAACACGACATAACAAACTAGCTGTTCAAAAAGTAGTTAAGAATAGTACTAACTAAATTTTGAATTTTATATTCTCCGTATAATTTTAGAATCCATATTATGTGTTTATTAAACATAATATATGAACAAATTCAATTTTTTAGACAAAAGATGTATTTTTCAAAAAAAAGAAATTTTACCACCTTTTAATAGAAATCCATTTTTAAAACCAATATTCAACACTTTTGTGTACTAAATTTAATGAAACTAAATTCTTCATTATAATTGGGACATAAAAATTTATTTTGGATAAATTTTTGGTTATTTTCTAATAACATTCATATTTTGATTAATATTGAAAAATACTAAAATTTAAATGATTTTTTTTAATCTAAATAATTTTTAATGTTAAATTATGAATTTGAATGTTTTTGATGTATAATTATATTATATGTTTATCATTTAATACTATTTATGTCACTATAAGAAATTTCACATTTAACTTTGACATAAACACATGCCAATCATTTGATAGTTTTCATATTTAAAAAACCAGTTTTTTGGTTTTGACAATGGGAATTAATTTTAAATTAATTAATTAAACATCTATGTTTTGAGTTTTTTCAAATAGAATTCATTTTTAAATCTGTAATATCAAAATTAGTATAGGGTAATTTTTTTTCTAAAAACATTCAATTGTTTATGAATAGTGAAAAACACTATGTTAAAGTTTAAAACCAAATTTTTATTTAAAACATAATTTGTTATATTTAAAATTATTTTAAGTCAAAATAGATATATAATACCTATATAAGTTCAATTTAATTCATTGGACTCATTTTATACTAAAATTAGATGTATAAAATTTTATTGAACTTTTTACCATCTTTTACCCACCTTCAAGGAGCATTTACAAATTTTTATAAAACATAATTTATGGCTTTTTTAGTAAATTTTTTAAAATACTATAGACAAGGTTTATATCATTATGTAAAATTCGGTTCAATAAGACGAAAATATTTTTGGGTGAATAGTAACTTTTGACTTTTATTTACCACAGTTAAAAGTAAATAGGGTAATTATGGGTAAAAATTATATTATAATTACCCTAAAAAATGTACTAATTCTATTTGATAAGACTAATTCGACCAAAAACAATCGTAGTAATAAAATATGATCCTTTTGGTCCACTTGGATAATATTAGAACATTTATTATTATATTATTTAAAGAAGAGTTAAAAGTGTTAAATTCAAAATTTAATAATTAAAACCTTTTTAATGTAGAGTTATACATAAGATAGAAAATACTATAAATATTAATTAAAAAGCTAAAAATATTTCCTAGATAATTATATTTTATTTATAATTTTTAGACATTAAATAATTAAATGTGTTTATGACTCAACGATGATGCAGTAATTACCTTATAAATGAATGATTAAAATAATTGATATTATAAATTTCCAAATAAATTTAATATGATACTTTTTATTAATTGTAGTAATTTTATAGGTTAATATGTCATTTTATTTTTGATTAAATAATTTTTCATAGATGTAATAATGATGTTTTCATTTTCAAAAAAATAAAATACTAAATAGTGTCAAAATTTAGAAAATTTAGTTTTTAAAACAAATACTATATTATTGATTGATATATTATTCCTAAATATATATGTATCATCCAAGGTACACAAATAAGGTTAAATATATTATTAATGAACCACTTTACGTTCTCTTGTCTGGTTATAGAATGTTTATTAACCATATAATATAAAAATACCAAGAGACATGGTAATTGTCAAACTATTTAACTAAAAGTTAAAAATAAATGATAAGGTTAATATGATGACTTAAACCAGTCTAAAAAATATTTCCTGAGAGGTTTTAGACCCATCCCCTCCTTATCCTCAAGGTAAATCATTTTTGAGCCATTAGAAACCGAAAATAATTTTATTATACAATAATATTTTATGCTTTTCCTAAAGTGACACTCACCCCTCTTATAAAAGTTTACACACCCTTCTCTTAATTTCACACGTCCAAAGCCATTTTTCTTAGCCAAGAACTTCCCAATTATCCTCCAAACATTCCTCCTTTAATCCTAGATGCCTTCCATTAGGCATAAATCCAAACTAAGTATCCATTTTGATCGAATAAAAAGGAACAACTCGAAGAAGAGGTAAACATTTCCTCACCTCTTGCAAGTTCTTTTCGTATTCCACTTCCTCTTTCTTTGTTGATTCCAATCTAAAATAATAATTAAAGTATCTTTTATATATTATTATGTTATTATAAAAATTTTACATCCATATTTATTAATCTATCCATCATATGAATGAAAAAGTCACCATATGATTGTATATACGGCTTACTGTCTCCACGTCGTGGTGTAGTTTTTTATTCAAACACATCATTATTTGGATGGGTATAATAATGGGTGTAAATAATGTAAATAATAAATATAACATGTTAATTATTCTCTATATATTATATACCATCCAATTACATTCGATTTAACCATCAATATAATGATATTGTCGCCCGTGTGTACGTATGGATAACCGTCTCCACGAACGCGATGAGATTCATTCCACATCATAATAATTCAATAATATATATCATTTTATGATTAAAAATAATTTTTAATAACTTAATATAATTATGGATATGAATAAAATACATTCTATCTGTGACAAACATGGCTTACATTACCAAGCATATAAAAGAAATCATATCAGTTAACACCCGAAATGATGATACTACAATAATATTATTAACAAATCAATATTAAAGGATCATATATGATATCATATTTATTTATATAGTTCTTGTATAATTTAAAAACAATTATTTAACAATTATACAGTAGGTTAACATACCCTCGACCAAGGAAAAGTACCAGGTAAGTTTTTTTCATCTCACTTCTTATTCCCGTGAGATTCATGCTATATTGCCACTATTTTATTTTGAATGGTTTATGTATAACCCATGATTGTATTATTTGTGTAATATAATTTAATTTATGGGTATTTAAATCTTCATTTTATGATACTTATTTTATTGGGTGTATGTTTTGTAAGTTACCAAATCGATAATGGAATTTCAAATTTCATCTTCCACTCATTGGGCTTTACACTTACATCATTAATTATTTTACTTTACGATTATGTGTGGAATCACTATTTATTATTTTTGTAGTAATATCCACTCTCCATTATATAGATATACCTAGTATTTACATAATCACTCAATTGATAAATTCACATTCCATTGAAATGACCTTTTTAATGATAATCATAACTCTATTTCCATTCATTGAGTTAAACATCCAAGTCATTGGTTTTGTTTTTACAAGATTATGTGTGAATGTAACCTTATTGTTTTACACTGAATATCTAATTATATTGAGTTTATTTACATTTCTCACACAAAAATTATTTCATTGATTTATCCTTAATCTAAGGATACGGTCTTTATAAGGTATTTCGTCTCAATTTACATTTCGTTGAGACCTCTTTGTTGTTATGCACCAATTCACTTTTATATGGTGTATATACTGTCCTTTAACAAATTATATCATGAATCCCTTTATTCTTATGAAATTATAATGTCTGGATTAATGTTATTTCTAAATTAATTGTATTCAATCATCTCTAATTCGGTTTAGAACTCCTTAACAGAAATATTGTTTTAAAAGATTTAAATATTTATTCCTCTAAATATTTATCAGTAGTTCCCATGTTTAAAATTTTTTTAAGTATTTATTTATATGGAGATGAAATTTTTGATATAAAAATTTCTTTTAAAATATTCAATGTGTTATGGGACACTTTGATACAAAAATCTATTTTAAACAAATTCTTGATAAATTTTTTTGACTTTTAAACATGTTTAAGAAAAAGAGGGATATTCATCTCAAATAGTTTTGATGGTTATTTTAATCTATGTCAATATCCTTCATTATTCTAGATTCATGTGAATTTATTATAATAAAATCTTCCATACTGTATATAATGAGTTATTTTTTATTGTCGATGTGCTATTTTTATACTATTCATGGATTGTGGTTAAAATATTAACATTTAGTATACAAGTTTTAATAAGAATATTTAGATTATGTTCCCCATTTTTATATGAGGAATGTATTGGACTTATTAGGTGACAGGTGGAGCCCGTTATAGCTCCTCGATGCATCGGTAGATCTCGTGAGACAAACTAGTGTCTTGGCACATGGCCCTGACAAAATCTTATTTATAGTTTTGGCACAAGGTCTTGACTATGTGGTTATGAAGTTTGGAATTATTTATTCCACCATTATGAAATAGGCTATTGATATAACCTGTGATTATTCTACTAGTAAAATTTCATGATCCATCCCCCTGGGGCCCAGGTCGGGACTACCCCAAGCCTGCCTTCCATAGGCCAGGGGTAGGTGACTTGCACCAAAGGTGTAACTCCCTAAAACTGGGAAGGAATTGCATTTATGACCTGTAAAATCACACTAATAGATTCAAAACACGAGGTAAAATATATAACAAAAGAGTGCTAAAATGTAAAGGGGCCTGAAAAACAAGCCCAACTGTAAAGTACAAGGAACTGGAAGTACAAGTACAACTGAAGAAAGGAAGAAGAGTTGTTGGGTCGTCCTCTGGAATTCCCACATGAAGAGTAGATACAGATAACCTTCTCAACATTCCATGTCCGTCAGTCTTCTTCATGTATCGACTCATCGTAGGGTCCACATTTGGGTACTGTTCAGTCCGAATACTCTTAGTCTCGATCAACGTTGTCCATCGTATTCATCGAACACAACAAGTTGCGGGCATAGCCCATGCTGGGGTTAGTATAAAGATACTCAGTAGGTACCCCGAGACCCTCAAGGTCTCACAAAATCCAACCAGTATAAACCACAATGTATTAAATCAATATATGACACCACTTAGGTATATACACATACATATACCTAAGTTATCAAATAATCCATATTAATTATGAGGTAAACACAAAAGTAAATGACTCAGCTCACACATGTATAAAACTTATGTAGAGAGATAGGGATGATTAGATGTAGCCACTGAAACATCTTCTCTATCGAACCCATGAAAGATACTAGAATTGTAATCAGAGCTGTCAAACACACGTAGGATCCTGGAACAGTAGTGAGAGTTTTTGAACCCTCGTAGGATCCTGGAACATTAGTCAGAACTTTCAAACCCATATAGGATCCTGGAATAGTGTTCTGAGCGGTCAAACCCACGTAGGATCCCGGTACAGTTGTCAGAGCTATCGAAACCACATAGGAACATGGAACAGTATTCAGATCTGTCAAACTCACATAGGATCTCGGAATAGTAGTCAGAGCTATCGAACACATGTAGGATCCTGGAACATTAGTCAGAAATGTCAATCCCATGTAGGATCCTATAACAGTAGTCAGAGAGCAGCTAGCCACAGGGTTCCCGCACAAAGTAAAATTGATTCGTGGAGGTTCCACTCTTCAAACCATGTTTGTATATATAAACTTCCATGAATTACCTCAAATAATTATCCCAAATGTCTTCCATGTCATAGGGATCTCAACGCAACTGACGGCGCATCAATCAGACGTTCGGTCTCTGAGTTATTAGTCTTTTAGTACCAGTGGCCCGGTTGGATTCGTGCTTGATCCCACCTTACCATATCTCAACTATACACAAAAATCCAATGGGGTTTACACAAATGGACTGTCACACTCCAGGAATACAAACTCCACTGATAGATCATCAAATGGACATCTAGTGCCAAATATATGGCCAAAATAATGTAAATGGGTAGGTAGTCGGCCCGGGTCTGGTCTGACCCGGTTTGGGTTCATCCCATCCTGACCCGTTGGGTTTTTCTCGGCCCGCTGGGCCTTCCCCAGCATGTCGCGAGGGCCACGAGTAGCGCGAGGGTGGGGACCGGTCACAAGGGCGTAGACTAGTCACGGGTCGGTGTAAAGGTGGTTCGGCTCGAAGGTGCAGTGAGGGGCGCGGGAGGACGACTCGACCAGGCGCATGTGGGGCACAACACGGTGGCCCAACATGGAAGGTCGGGGCTAGTTCGGCCAGTGCTGCGAGGGGAGCGGCTCGACGGCTCGGTTCGGGAGGTTGGCGCCAGTTTGGCCAGCGTCGCGAGGGGTGTGACTCGACGACTCGGCCCGGGAGGCCGGGGCTGGTTCGGCCAGTAATGCGAGGGGAAAGCAGGGTAGGTAGAGCACGTGGAGGCGAGTGGCCGATGAGGATCAGGCCGACGGGGCTGACGCAGTTGGCCAGGGTTCCGCGAGGGGGGGGCACGGGCAGGCACGTTTCAAGCCAGCGGGACCTGCGCAGTTCAGTAGTGGAGAGGCGGGCCGGCAGGGGCGAGAGGCCTAGACGGCAGGGAGGGCAACGCAGTTCGGCCTGGGATGGCAGAGCCAATTCGGCCAGTGGATGGGGTGGCCAGGATCGGTTCAGCCGTTGGATCGCGCGGATTGCGTGTGGCGTGGGTCGCAGAAGCCGCATGTAGTGCGACCGTTGCATGTGTCGCATTCGTCATCTCATCGCCTCGTCGCCATGCCGGCGGACATCACAAACAAGAATGACAGAAGAGTTATTCCATGTTGGTTTGGCATGCACCCTCCACGTTTTGGGTGGTAGCAAGCAGACTAATTATTTATTGAATTATGAATAATTAACAAGAAAATAAGATAGAAGAAAAAATTCTATCAACACCCCGCATCTTCCGGCAAAAACAATTCCAAACCCGTAAGGAAAACCATCCAAAATAATTTTTTGTCATATAAAGGGAGAATTAAATGAATAATATCATTTCCAAATAAAACTCATACTTGTTCATGGTTCATTGATGGAGTCGTGGGGAAGAAGATAAATTTTTCATCGTTTGTCGCTTCCACCACACTCTTCCAATACCGGGCTCGTGCGCCGATTCATTGATGGCGATGAGGAGGGAAGGTCATTCAGTGAAGACATCCCACGTCGGTAGTAGTCTAAGGATGAAGGTCAAAGGAGATCATTCTTCAAATTCTAGCCTTCTGTCGTCGGCGTTCTTCGTCTGGAGAGTTCTTCATTGGGAGCTTTCTCCCAAGGTCTCTCTCTTCTCCCTAATTCCACCAAAATGAAAAGAGGATCCAAAATAATAGATTAGGATGTCTATTATTTTGATGGAAAGAATTAAAAATTCCACATTAATTATGGTGGGTGGCATAATTAATCATTTTAAGGGTTGACACATTTAATTGGTTGGTTGGCACAATTAATTGAGTATAGGAGGTGAAGAGACTCTCCCGCATTTGTAAGAGAGTCGGGTGGTTTCCCACAATAATTAGGGGGTTCAGTCGCAGGTGGTCCCCACACCGTATCCTTTCATGGGAGGTTAGGTTCGGGTGGGCCCCACCACCATAACCTCTCATGGAAGGTTAAGGTGTGGTGGTCCCCTTGTCCAACTTCCAGTTCGGTGGTTATAATAAAATAAAACATGCGTCATTTTATTTTATTATTTCCACGAAATCCTAAAAACTATCTCCCACCCTCAACAAATTGTAGTTGAGGTGAAATTCATATTAAGTGAATACTGGAGCTGTGAGTTCGACGGCGCCCTCAGATTTCAATTTCGAGCACCGGTTCAAAAGTTACAAAATGTCGCTCACGCGTTTACTGAACATACCCAAATAAAATTTCGAAAAATTATTATCAGTCACCCTCGACCCGCGCTAGTCAAGGTTAGGCACTTCCTAGATGAAACACGCCCCAAAGAAGCCAACCGTACTCTCATATTTTCAATACTAGTTACTTTTTAGATGTTTTGAGTTTTACAATTAAATAATTGTCACTTAATTATATTATTTGCGGTCAAAAACTATCTTTCTCTGGTGGCCCGCACCAGTCAAAGTTAGTATCTTCTTAAAGAAAGCATACCCTCACGAGTTCAAAGGTGGTTTCATATTTTTAATCAGACTTACCGTTTGTGTGTTATAAGAATTTGAAAAATAAAATAAAATAATTTATTATTTTCTTTACACATATGCCATTTTTGGGTTTTCTCGCAGGAGGCCCACGATGACTAATCTTATGTTGCGCCTATGGTAAACCCTCCATCCTAAGCCCAATGGTGCCATAAGTTTTCTAATCCGAGTAATAATTTATGATTTATTCCATTTTTAGGAAAAATTCTTACACATGTTAACAAAATCGTACCAAAACTTCGACGGATCATTCCATGCACTCCGTGCCTCGAAATCATGCGTCGTCAGATTTCACAGACTCGTAAAATTCCCATATATTTAAAGAAAATTAAATGGAAATTCTGGGTCATTACATAGAATATCCATGTGAATAAGTAAATGGAATTATTTGATTTATATATGACATATTATTTTGAGGATTGTGTCTAAAATTATTGTGTTATAGTCTTATACATTTCCTTAAATGTTTATTCATATTTATGATAGTTTCCACTATATTGGTATCCTTACTGAGCTTTTGAGCTCACACCATTCTTATGTTATAATTTTCCCAGGATGCGAAGATGTATATTACAATTAACCTACATGAATAGGATATGGGATATAAGAGTGTTCAAAGGGGAATTTTTTTTTTATTTCATGATGTTATGTAAAACTTATATTTGTGTCTAACTCTTCCGAGGCTACTAAACTGATCGCTCCTTCAGGACATGATTCGTTGTATCATGCCAATGATAGGTAATAATGCACTGATTTTGGGTAGTTGGGGTTAGGGCATTACATACAGAATCATGTATATATGAGGGTTTTAATGTTTCTAATTTAATATCTTATATTCATCCTTTTTTACTACCTCTTATTCAATAAAATAAAACTATTATCCTAGTTTTGGAAAGTTACCGTCTCTAAGAATAATGATTTTGTTTGTTTTCCATCACAAATTTCATGGATGGTAATAAAACAATTTTTATGGTTAAATAATATTTTAATAGGTAAATTATAATCTTTCTCATATTATTTAACAAAAATATACTCAAAATATTATTCGAAATGAAACTAGATTGTGGTTTTAATAGAAACGGGAAAAATAAACTAGGTATTTACAATTAATGTTTTCTCAAATAAATCATTATCATGTTAGATATAAAGAACATTAATGGTATTATTAAAAAAATTAGGTTATTAAATACCACACAATTACACATTTTTAGTTTTATTACCATTTGACAAGAAAATAAATAAATATAGACTAATGAACTAATCAGAAACATTGAAAGGAACACAACCCAAACAATGAAAATAATGAAACATTATTAGGGAATGGGTTGTTAGATGACCTGAAAGAATATTATAATGTATTTAAAATATTAATATATTTATTTAGTTAATTTATAATATTATTTAAACCATTACATTGGTGTTTATTATATGGTGAACTAATGTGAAACTTGTGGTAAGGGGTTTCTCAGATCACTTTTACTTCTATGAGCTATATGCCTTATTCACCACTTTTTCCTTATGTGTGGTGTATATACTAACCATTGATATATAATATAATAAACATAATTATAATTATGGTATCAAATTTTTTGTATTATAATTATTACTTTTATGGTTACATGTATCGGTTGATTACAAACTGGTAAGGGAATTTTAAACACAATTTCCATTCTTTGGGTTAATGTTTTACTTCCATAATTATGTTAGACTAAGAATATCAATGAAATGAATTTTGAATATATTATATTTTATTTAAAATTGTTTTTTGTGGCTTATATGAATAACAATATTCTATTCAGTTCTTTAATGCTCACTTTAATGATATGATATTTATTGGGGCTATACTTTTAAAAAAAATTATTTTATTAAACTATATTTTCTCCCATGTTAGTATTATCTAAAATTGCATTGAAAAATATTGTTACTGTCCTCATATAACTATTTAATGTCATTTATACTCATGTTTTAATTTTCATAAGGGTTTTAAAGGAGTATTTTTTTCATTTTCAAAACTATGTTCTCTGACTATATTCGAAAAAAAATATCAAAGGAATATATTTTCAACTTAATATTGTGAAAGGAATTACTCACCATCATGAAACATTAATGAAATAAAACACCCTTTACCATTTTGATTTTTTATTTTCAATCAAAATATTTTCTTCTATAATTTTTCATCATTTAAAAAATATGTGATTTTTAAAGTGAAAAGGGGTATTTTCCTAAAAAATTTGAATGATCTCATTTAATGTATTTTTTATCTATGTAAAAATCCATTAATGACTCATTTAATTGATCGAGGTTGATATCTTATAGTAGCATGTTTGATATTTTGATAAATGATTATTGATGTGTTTGAATGGGGATGTTCGATTTTTTTACGAATCACCATATTACTCTGGATGGTTTTTGATTATGTTTACACAATAAAGAATGATATTTATATTTTTTATAATAGTTTCAATACATATTTTAATGATGACTATATTTTATCCAATTCATATGAGGAATGTATTGTACTTAGTAAGTGATGGTTGGGGCCTGTTATATCCTCTCAATGCATCAATTAATCTCATGAGACTAACCAAACTGGATTTTGGATGAGCCTATACACATTAATTTTTTAATGTCTTGGTCATAGCCTCGACAATATGTTTCAGATGTATAAAATTATATATTACATAATTATTAGAATGTATATTGATTTCCAGGATATTATACAAGTATTATAATATCAATGGATATTTGTTCTAGATCACGTGATTATTTTAATGGAATTATTTAATAATTTATTATTCTAGCCATATTATGAATGAGTTATTAATTAAATGGAATGAATTTCTATTAATTACATTTCTATTATTGTAATTTTTTATTTATTATAGATTCTAATATACAGAACACTTATTGATAATTTGACTTGTTGTACCCTCAGTTTTTGGTATGTATCACTTACTGGTGATTTTTATGTCAGTGTGAATTTTGGGAGAGTTGGGTAAACATCCAATGGGTTTTGGGGATAAAGAATATGTGCATAGGTTGTGCACGGTTTGTTTAAATCATGTAGATATCCAAGGAGATAAAACATTCATAGTTGTAGTTTTGAGGTATTAACTTCATCAAAGTAATAGTATGATTAGGAAGACCGTATGAGGAGGTCATGTAGGGGTTTCTTTAAGGTAGTAGCTAACACACTGTTAGTGCACGGTTTTTCTAGCCGTGCATACAAACCATTTGTAGGGAAAAGTAAGATCCTATTTTTTAGGATCTTACTCCTTTTTTCTCCTACATTTTCATTGTTTCTTCTAAACCTCCCTAATTATATATTTCTCTCAATTGAATGTTCGGAAACCTCTCCAAATAATTTTGGAATCAATTCGGAGCACTTTGTTGGCATTATTAAGCATGATTTTCATGGTAAGTTATGTTCTTCATAATTTTTATCAAGTCTCATAGATCTACATTGATTTAATTCTCTTGTCCTATCTATTTTTCATATATACGCATGATATGGTTATATCAATGATTTTTGATTCCAAATATTTTGATATTTCGTTTCATTAATGGTAGTAGAAGGTATATATGGCTTTCCTGGGAAGCTTCAACCCAATTGCACGACGGTTCTTCATTCGTTGTCATTTTTTCCATATCCTTCGAGTTAGGTGGATTCTCTATGAAATAAACGTACTATAATTGATGGTAATATTATCATATTTTTTAATTTTAATTGAATTTATTATGAAAAACATGTCATATATCTTCACAATTGATGATTTTCGATTTTGGGTGAAATGGTTTGATCTTGGTGAATTTTGGTGAAAACTGATTCAATTTTTGGTATTTTAAATGGTGATGTTAAATTATTGATTTTCCACAATTTCTAAATGGTTTGATGAAAATGTTTTTTTCAATAAAAATATTGTTTTATTTAAATAGTTTTGATGGAAATTATTTTCATTAAAATTGTTTTTTTATTTAATGGGTTTTATTGGAATGATCTATGGGAATACATGGTTGATGTGTTAATGTTCTATTTGTGGGGAATGGTATAAATGTGAACTTATGATTGATGCCAACTGTTAGATGGAAAATGGAACTTAATTACCATGTGATGACTTTCTAGGTTTATGAGAAACCTCTCATGATTATGGAACTGTCATCATGTGGCTTGCATGGTTAGTTGTGTGGAAGTGTGGAAGGGATTGGGTATGCCAATTAAATGTTTGGAAATGTCTTTAGATATTTTTTATTTATTTTCTAGAAAAATAACATTCTATAAAATTTGTTTCAATTTCACTTTTATGATTTTGGTTATAAATGGTTTTGGAAACATTTTTATATTTAATTATAAAATGTTTTGAGAATTTTTTTTATGTAAATGTTGTTAACTCTTTTATCTTAGTGGTGTGTGTAATGAAATCATTATGGAAAATTTACTGAGTGTTATAGTCACCTTTTTTGGGGATCTTTGGTGATTTTTCTGGTGTTATATTCTAGGACATGGGAAAAGGTAAAGTATCACATGTTTCCAGTACCACCTCATGATATATGGTTTGTTAAGTTATTTAAGTGCTTGAAAATTCTGGAATATGGAGTATTGTGGTCTTCATGGATTATTTAATTTTTCTTCCCCTGTTTACTTTGATAATTTTTTGGTCTTATACTATTGCACACTTTGTAGAAATTTTGATATGAATAAAGTATTTTTATTTTCATTCTTTTTTTCACACATCATTTATTGAACGGTTTAGATATGGTTTGTTGTTTTAGTGGTTTATTTTTTTATGTGTATATTGTCCCCCAAAAGTATTTGAAACCCTTTAAAATTTATTGACAGCCATTGGAATATTGGGGATTTCACTTAAGGCCATGTAATTATGTATTGTATTCCTAGGACAATGGAAATAAGTGGGTCATTACAAATGGTATCATATTTTTTGGTCCTTACCTAAGAAGTTATTTTAAATTTCCTGCTCTTGGTGTTAAATTGATCCTCGTCTATTCCATGGGTGGTGATCTTAGAAAGGAGGAGGATTTTTAGTAACAGAAATGTATATCATAAATGGAAAAATCAAACCTATTTATGTGGAACATCATGTTACCATGGAGTTGGGTACATAAGTGTTTTGGTGACACTTATAGAATTTTGGAATCTCAATGTCCTTGGTTTACCCAATGAGATGATCACGACAAGCATTGTAGAGTAATGACATCATACAATGATTTCATACATCATTTTAATAACGATTTAATACTTTTTTCATGGAATTTTTTTTTATAAATGCATAATTTGTTTCAAATGAATGATTTTGAAATAGTATGATATATATATTTGGAAAATGGTTTGATTTTCATAAATTAAAATGTGTTTTAAAAAAATGGTGAAAAAGAAATATGTTGTTTTTGGAAAATATTTTTTTTATAGTTCATGTGATAGAATTTAAAATTTTAATCCATGCAATATCTAGGGAGTCAGACTTACCATGTGGTTTTTTTTTGAAAGTGGAACCTGGTAGGAGTCGTCCAAAACAACATAAAGAAGCTTGGGAGAAAATGGTTGAACATGTACCATTGGTGGACAAAGAGTTGGTTCAAAGTATCATCTATGAGTTTCATGCTCTAGATATAGGGAAACAGAGGGATGATCCAAGACATGTAGATCATTTGATATCGTTTAAGAAGTAGAATCCAAACATCTTCCAGGGTGATTCCGAAACAAAAAAGGTAGATGTGTGGCTAAATAGGATGGATTATATCTTCAACATCATCAACACAACATCAGAGTTGAAAGTCACTATAGTGACTTATATGCTCAGGGATCTTGCACGCCAGTGGTTGGAAATAGTGTTTCGTGATAATGGGTATAAAGGCCTTACATTGGGGGGTTTTAGGAATTCCTTAATAAATAATTTTATCTTCATACATTCTTGATCCATAGGATGACACACATCATTACCCAAAAGTATAATAAACTCTATTTCATGGAATATTCAGATAAATTCAGGAATTTTGTATCCCTTTCACCCAATGATTCAATGATTGCATCATTGAGGGCATGCTTCTTTGAATCAGGAAAAATCCATGAAATTTGATCAAAGATTGTGGGGCTCTATGTTACGGACAATACAAAGATGGTGAACAGGGAAACAGGGGCTAAATGAGACATATCTAGAGATATGTAAGGAGGAATAATAATGATACATATGAGAAATGGTGGGAACTCGAATGATAGGAGCAAGCCGAAGAGGGACTCTTATTTCCAATGTGGCAGTGGAACTCAGACCCAGACAGTTAGAACAGACAATCTACATCCCTGACCAAAGATCCAAGAGGGATGATAGCAATGTGGTTCCATTGACCACATGAATCAAGAATTTATAGGACCACCAAGAGTGTCCTATAATATAAAAAATATTATGCATCTTATGTTCTTTTGTCATAGTGCTTCATTGTTAGGTGCTCGAGACACATATCAGGTTTCACAAGCATTGTATGCTTCGATAGGATGAGGAAAACAGAAGTATAATCTTCAACATATAAGATCTATCAATTGTGATTCTATGGATACCATGACTCCTAAGTGAGGGAAACCGTAGACTGTGAAAGAAAGGTAGAGTGAGATAATGAATAAATTATATTGAGTTGAGCAGATGATTGTCGATGATCTGGCTAGACAATCTACATTGAGAGCTACAAAAAAAATTTAATTCTACCATTTTGAAATTATTTTCTATACTGAGGTATCTCAATCCTTTATTTCTTCTCATGTTATTGACCCACTATGTTTAAAACTATAAATGATGCCTTTGGTGTTAAAACTGCAAACTCTTCTTGGTGAAAGAGAGTGTCAAGATTTTGGGTGTGGAGATTCTGCTATAATATTTGATTAAGTGGAGCTGAAATGAGGCTTCTCTATCACGACCCATCCATAGGGGCCCATGCTGTGACTACCCCATGCCTACCTTCTATAGTCAATGGGATGCGAATAGCACTGAACGGCGTATTCCCTAAAATGGGAAGGCATCGCCTTTAAACTGGTACACAAAAACGGTCTGAGAACACAACAAGAAGTTACAGTGAAGTAAACTATTATAGAAAAACTGTACTGAACATAAAGGGGTCCAGAATTAAATCCCAACTAGGAAAGTACAAGTACAACTAAAAAGTGAAAAGCCACTCCTGGATTATCCACCACGGATCCAACTAAAGGGCAGCTACAGCTCACGATCAGTAGTCCCCACGTCACGTCACACCAATGGTTTACCTCCAAGAACCACCCAATCCTGGCTCCCTCAAACTACATCCCAGAAACTCATCATCTTTACATGACACAATAAGGGTCGGTCGAAGCCCATGCAGGCGTGAGTATAACAATACCCAATTGGGACCCCAAGATTCTCGAAGGTCTCTCATAATTACACAAAGAAACCCACAGTGTGTTCTCAATCACAAATCACATTGTAATAGACACAGCTCAATTTGAATCTCCACTCAATATAGGTATACAACTCAGAGAAACATGATTATGATCCTGAGACACACAGGATCGCTATGAATGCTGATAGCCATCCATAGATTCTCTTGTCCTAGGAACAAGTAACATTTCTAGTCACAATGTTGAACACCTCAGCTGCTGGAGAACTCCTCTAAAAATGAGTTAAGTGGGCCTGCTATGTAACACAGAGGCACATTCAACTAACCTTGTATTGCTGAGATAATCCACCAATCAATTACTGTGGGTTTGCTATGTGGCATAGAGGTTATCCCCACCATGGGTCTGGAGCATCACATAGAGGCACTCCACCTCATGGATTTCATAGGTACTCCACTAGTCGAGTACTGTGGGTATTTCACGTGACACAGAGGAACTCCCCACCATGGGTCAACCGCGTCACTCAGAGGTTCTCTCCATTGGGACGTCAAGTCACACTATGTCGAAAGGTCAGTAGTCGTAAAGACTCAGCCAATCGTAGGGTGTCGTACGTAGTGCACATGGGTGAACAGATCCCCAATCCATTGGATGTATTTCAACTAGCATGAATTCTTATAATGAAATAACTCGATGATCCTTCATATCATAAGGGTTCCAATGCAACATAAGTTACATCAATTGGACGCTCGGTCTGTGCGTTATTGGCATTTCAGTGCTGAAGGCCCAGTTGAATTCGGGTGCAATCCAACCTGGACATAGTCCAAGTTTCTCCAAAAATCTCATGCAGCAAGTCAAAAGAACCTTATCTCTCCAGATTTCCTGATTCTGTAGATGGTTCGTCAAATTGACGTCTGATTTAGAAGCTACGACCAGTTATTTGAAACTGGTCGATACAGGTTCAAGGTTTGGTCCGCCTTGGTCAGACTGGCCCGACCCAGTTAGGCTTGGTCTGACCCAGATTGACCGTGTTCTACCCGACTTGGGTCCACCCGACCCACTGGGCTAGCCCCGACCCAGCGGTGCCACCCACCTGGTGGCACATCCACAACGGATACCGAGACGCGACGTTTCTGTGTGGGGCTGACGTGGCTTAGATCCACGTTAGCAGGTCAACCCGAAAGGGTTGACCCAATGTGGCGCCATGTGGCTCCGTAGGTCCTCAGTGTCGTGACTGATGGGATGCGGCCTTGCCGCATGGCGTGCCACTGGCCCACGCCCCATCCACCGGCCACCGTTCGATCTGGTGACCCCCTTCTCCTACCAGGACCAATGTAGGCCACGACCCTACTACTGTGTGGGTGTGCTGTCAGGGGCATGCCCCACCCCTTCTGGTTCCTTCGCAGTCAGTTAGTGTGATGGACAACCTCTCCAATGGAACGTGATGGTGTGTCATAATGTCACCCATGGCCGGTTGGTGTGCCAAATGCATTCTTCTGGTAGCCATGACTGATGAGCCACAAACTCCTTTATTCATCGGTAGCATGTGGCGGCACTCCGAACCTCCTCTACGGCTAGCCGGTGTTGACCTCTCTGATGACTGTCACGACTTTTTTTCCCAGCCTATTATTGTGGCGTGCATCAATGCGTTATCCCCAACATAGCCGGTCTGTATCGTTGTGCCGTCGGTGTTCCATGGAGGTTCCAAATTTTCAAAAATAATAGAGGGTTCAGGCCAGGTTCGTTAGGCCCATGCCCTCCGCGTTAGCTCAAAAACATAAGGGGGTTTAAGGGTTTAATAATCAATTGAATTAATCAACAATTAAAACACTACAAACATTCCTAGCCACAACAGGTCGCCAAAACGAATGATTCGCGGATCAAGTCATTAGTCGGTTGGTCCGCATTCATCATATTATTCCTGAAAGTGGAAGAGGAATGCATTTAAAAATACATAAACGAATAAACCCCCTACATCGTAAACCCATTAGAGAGCATCTACGCTAGAAGGTGGATCATGTTATTCATTCCCACAACCAGTTCCCAATGATGCCACTCGTACATCGTCTTTCTGTTCATGGTTCGGTGTCTCTCGTCACCTCCCACTAGGATCGGATCTATCCTCTAACGGTTTGGCACTGTGGTGCTCATTCAGCACTTCTTTTCTAGGTGAAGTTGTGCTGATACCCCTCACCAATCTCTATATATATATAATAGAAGGGGAGTGTAAGTGACGGCGTTAATGTTTAATGGGGAATATCAATAAGTAAGCTTCCTAATTCATCAATGACGTTGTTACATACGGCTGAATCTAAATCCATTTATTTTCTCGACACATCGCTGGACCACCACTATTCGTGTCATTTGGTGGATATGAAATACGATAATAAAAATATTTTATTTCATTTCTTTTAAAAATCCGGAAAACACAAATTTTTCTTTGGACCTATTGGGATCAAAGTAATGTCTCTATTAAATGAATCTCGACACTACATATTCAATAGTGCCCTCATATTTTTAATCTCAACACGGGTTCAAAAGATCAAAAATGCCACTCGTGTATTTACTGAATATACCTGAAAAAAGTTTGATAAATTATTAATGTTCACCCTCGAACCGCACCATTAATGGTTAGGTTCCACCTAAGGAGAACGTGCCCCAACAAACTCAATGGTACTCTGAGATTTTCAGTCTGAGTTACCGTTTAGAAGTTATAGATTTTACAATAAAATAATTGACACATAGTTATTTTATTTACGGCTAAAAACTAATATTCACTGGTGGCTCGTGCCGGCCAATGTTAGTATCTACCTAAAGAGAGAATACCCTCACAATCTAAATGGTGGTATCAGATATTTAATCCATTTTATTTTTCATGAGTTATAAGAATTTGAAAAATAAATTTACTTTATTTAATCATTTTATTTACGGTTATGCTATTTTCAGGTTTTCTTATAGAAGGCTTGGACTAAATAAACTTAAGTTTCGCCTACAGTAAACCTCTCATCTTGAACGTAATGGTGCCCTCATATTTCTGATTCAGAAAACCGTTTAATAGTTATTCTGGTTTTTTATGAAACCTACTTATATGCGCTAATTAATGCTTAATAAAACATCAACAGATCATTTCAAGCACTCCGATCCTTGGAATCACAATTCATCAGATATCGGGATCTTGAAATATTTACATATAATTTAAAAAAATATGGAAATTCTGGTACATTACATTATCTATGTTAGAGATGTATTCCAATGATTTAATTCTATATAGGGATTGGCTAATAATGTTCCAGGATCACATTAGTTGTTATAGGAGGACAGTTAATTTCATAACAGAGGATGTCATCGAGCATCTCATCAAAGGAAAAAAGGATATAAATAAAGGCGAAATAGGATTCTTGGAACCAATGGTGGGAATTATCTATTTTCAGTTGGAAGTTCTGACCTTTTCATTAATGGAAGATATCAAGGACGAAAGATTTTTAGTAGTTGTGGATAAATTTCCAAATGTATTTCCGATGAAATTGATAGGGTTACCACCTATATGGGAAGTACAGTATACAATTGATCTCTTTTTGGGGATCAATCCTATTTCCCTTCCTTATTATTGGATAGTAACAAATAATTTATGTAAATTGAAAGTGCAGTTGGAGGAACTGGTACGAAAATTATTCATTCAGCCATATACATCTCTATAGCTAGTATCGGTCTTGTTTGTGAAGAAAGAAGGTGGAACTCTAAGGTTTTTTTGTATTATCATAATCATAACCAAGTTATGATAAATAATTAGTATCCACTTATATGCATTGATGATATATTTGATAAACTGAGGGGAGCTCAGTGGTTCTCTAATATTGAAATGATATCAAGATATCATCAATTGTGAGCTCATAAGTATGATATTCCAAAGGAAGATTTTAGAAGTAGATATGGTCACTACAAATATGAAGTCTTGTATTTTGGTTTTATGAATGCGTGATTGGTCTTTATGGAATTGATAAATTGCATATTTCAGAGATATTTGGATTCATTTTTTTGGTTTTTATAGATTACATATTGGTGTATTCAATGAAAAGTGATGAGTAAGAGAAACACATAATGGAAGTGTTGCGGATCCTGAGATACCATCATCAATATTCCAAATAGTCCTATTGTTTTTTTTGGATACATGAGGTAAACTTTATTTGCCATGTATTTATTTAATAGGGTGTTTCATTGGATCCAAAAAATAAATAATCCAATATATCAATGAAACCACTGAAGAATGTCATTGACATATGAACTTTTCAGGGTTTAGATATTTAGTATAGATGATTTTTTTGTGAGTTATCATGGCTAGAATCACCAATTAATTCTCTTACAATGAATAATTTTCCATTCCAATGGACTAAGGAATTCCAGAAGTCTTTCCAAGAGCCGAATGTTCAACTTACATCGGCACCTATCTTGATTTTCCCAGAATCGTGATAGGGGTACATAGTGTACTATGATTCTTCGAGAACCGGGTTGGGATATGTTCCCATGCAATGAGACCATGTTATTTTTTATGGTTCAAGGATGTTGGGACTTCTGGAGAAAAATTACACATCACACAATTTGGAGTTAGCTACAGTTTTCCATTCTTTGAATAGTTGGTGTCATTATCTCATTAGTGAGAAATATACTGTGTTCACATAACATAGAAGCCTGAAATATATTTTCTCACAATGGGTTTGTAATCTAGGTCAAAAGATGTGGATGGAGTATATCCAAATTTTTGACATTATATTAATGTATACATCAAGAATTGTTAATTCTATCGATGATGAATTAAGCTGAAATTCATATGTGTGGTTGGAAACGTATGCTTCATATATATGGCAGTTGATGTTGGTCTTAGCCGACATGCATGTGGAATGTGATAATTGAGGTGATTTTGTAGTTTTTTTAGAATTTTTGGTTCTTGATTTGTTAAATATGGTCTAAGAGGCACAAAAATATGATGCAGAATGCCAACTTATGAGTTCAAAACACAATGTTGGGGAGACCATTGAGGGTTGGATATGTGATGGGTATGCATTGATGTTGTCCATTGATTGGATGGTTATACCTATGTCTTGTCAAGAACAACATAAAAATTCTTACCACCATTTGATATGGGTTGTACATCTAGAAATATAGAAGATGTATAAGGCATTGAAGTATTTGATTTTGGTGGATCATCATGAAAAGGAATGTTTTTGAGTTTGTTTCAATGTGCATAACTTTTCAGAATGTTATGGTAGAGCATCAACAACCAGATGGTATGTGGTATTCATTAACTATCTCAATGTGTAATTGGGAGAATATAATGATGGGTTTTGTTACAGGTAACCAATGAATGGTTGGAAATATGATTCCATATTGGTGATAGTGGATCTTATTAACATGTCAGTTCATTTCATTCCAATTTTAGAAACTCCTACGGTGGAGGATCTTTCCAAAATTGACATCTTGGAAGTGGTAAAGAAACATGGTGTTCCAGTGTTGATCATTTCATATAGAGATCCACGGTTTATGTCTCATTTCTTGAAATCCTTACCAAACTCTATTATGATTCAGTTGAGAATAATTACGACATATCATCCTCGGATAGATGGGAAATTTGAAAGGACGATGAAAACATTGGAAGACATGTTACAGGATTTTGTAATGGATTTCAGTGGCTCATGGAAAGATAAAATACACTTAGTGTAGTTCTCTTATAATATCATATATCAATCCTCGATATATATGTCTCCATTTGATGCATTGTATGTTTTTCCTTGTCGTTCTTCACTATGTTGGGTGGAAATAGGGGATACATCACTGGTTGGGTTGAGCCTTATCTAAATAACAACGAAGAATATTCAAATGATCATAAAGAAGATGGATATGGCTTAGAGTCATAAAAATTTTTATGTGGAACATCGCCAAAGACCATTTTCATTCATGGTGAGTGATCATGTGGTCTTCAGGATCTCTCTAATGATTTGAAATCATCATTTTGGGAGGTAGGGACCATTATCTCCTTGATGCATTGGACCTTTTGAGATACTGGAATGGGGAGGAGAGTTGGAATCTTAGTTATAATTTCCACCACCGATCAGTTTGGTGCATAATGTGTTCCATGTAACTCAATTGAATATGTATCATCCTGATCATTACCAAGTGATCATATAGAATCACATTGACCTATAGATGAATTCTTCATTGGTACATATCATGGTGTGTACTGTGGATAGGAATAAAAATGCCTTTCATGGAAAAGCATCAATCTAGCGTATGTTTTATGAATACATGGTCAAATTTAGTATGTGACTTGGTAATGCGATATGGAAATGAATGAGAAGTGGTTGGAACTCTTTCAGGATAATGATGTTTTTCTACATGTCCTGGATGGAATGACCAATAGTGGGGAGAACATAATACCCCCTATATTCTGGTATGTAACCCTTACATGAATATGTTTATGTAACAGTGATGGTTTTTCGAGTTGGGTAATCTTTTAATAAGTTTTTTAGGATAAATATTATGAAAATCGGTTGTGCATGGTTTGTCTAAATCATGTGGATATCCTAGGAGAAACCATGTGCAATTATAATTTCGAAGTAGTATCTTTAGCTATGTTTTTCCACAGTTATGGAGACTGTGCAAGGAAGTTATTAAAGGGTCTAATTAAGGCATTATCTAATTCACACTTAGCACATAGTTTGTCTAACCATGTGGATTAACCGTGCATATGGAAAAGGTAAGATCCTAATTTTGAGGATTATAATCACCTTTTCTCCTTTATGATTTTTTACTCATAAATTGCCCTAATTTTGAATTTCTCTCCATTAATGGTTGGGTAAACTCTCCAAATAATTTTGGAATAAACATGGAGCCCTCCCTTGGAATTTTCATGCCCGATTCTCAAGGTAAGTGACATTCTTCACCATTCATGTCTTGTTTAATAGTTCTACATAGATCTACTTATCCAATATTCTATTGATATAATAAAATTTCTTTTTATTGGTAGATCTATGATTTTTATACCATATTTGATGATATTTGGGTTAGTTGATGTTAGAAAAAGTTATCTACGGCCGTTTTGGGGATATTCAACCCGGATGTGTGAGTGTTCTTCATCTGTTGTCTGTTTTCACAAAAACCATTCTAATATGTTTCATATATCTTGACTCATCTTGATATATTTAACTGGATTGGTGTCAATTTTTTTTATCTGGATGTAATTGGTTGGGAAAATTATTGAATAAATCCTTTTTAGATATTATTATTGGTTTTGGGTGAGATGGGGTGATCATGGTGAATCCTTTTGCAAAGTGATATAGTTTATGCAATTTAAAATGGTGATTTTAAATTTTTTATTTTCTAGAATTTTTAAATGGTTTGAGGGAAAAGGTGTTCTCAATAAAATGGGTGTTTTATTTAAATGGTTTTTCATTGAAATGGTTTTGATCAAAATGGATTTCAATACAAATGGGTTTTTATTGAAAGGGTTTTTTTGACATGATCCTTCAGAATACTTGTAGTGTGTGTTCATATTGTATTTATAGGGCTTGGTTGAAATATGACCTCATGATTGATGCCAATGGTCTGATTAAACATGGGATATAATTATCTTTTGGTTACATTGTAGATCTATGAGAAACCACTCATGAGTATGGAACTGTCATCATGTAGCATGCAATATTGGATGTGTGGAATGGATTGTGTATGCCAAAGGAATATTGAGAAATGTTTTAAAATCTTGGTTTAGTTATTTCTATAGAAAATTACCTTTTTAGAAAATTTATTTCAATTTCACTTATATGCCTTTGGCCATAAATGGTTTCGGAAGCTTCTTTATATTTAGTTATAAACTATGTTGAGAAATTGTTTTAAATAAATTGATATATGTTAATGTTCCAATCTATTCTATCCATGTTTCATGAGTTGGTAAGTCATTGGGGAAAACCTATTGAGTTTTATACTCACCCCTTCTTTTTCACTTGGGTATATTTTTATATTATATCTTCTTGGTCATGGGCCAAGGTAACGTATAACATGTTTTTAGCACCACCTCGTGATATTTGGGATGTTCGGTGATTGTGGAGATGGGTTTCTTTGAAGCTTGGAGTCTTGTGGTATTGTTGGAGTGTTTAGTTTTTCTTTTCATATTTACATTGATAATCGTTTGGCCTTTTTTACTTGTACACTTTGGAGTAGTTTTGATATGAATAAAGTACTTATATTTTCATGCTTTTGGTCATGAATCATTTAGTGAATGATTTTTTGTTTGTTTGTTTGTTTAGTGGTTTATTTCATTAATGGTAAATATTCCCCACATGTATTTGATGCCCTTTGACTTTTATTTCCAACCTTTGGTATCTTGGGTATGTCTCGTAATACCTCGTAATGATTTGTGGTATTCTCATTTCAATTGGAATATGAGGGTCATTAATTGAGGTCACCCCTTTCATATGTCTTATTTCTCCCTAGGATCCCAAGAATTTTATTAAGATTGATATTCTAGGATAATATAGGGGAATAAAGTTGTTCTCAATGGATTCAATATGTTTTATTTTATTTTTTCAAATGTAGTGTAAGGATCATGTATGTATCATGTTTTCTAATACTACTAAACTATTCTGTCCTTCAAGATATGATTTCTTCTACATTGTTCAAATATAACAATGTGACCAATGAATCTAGGATACTGGGGTCTAGTGTTTTACACTAGGGAAACTAAGAAACATGAAACTGTTTTTCATGTGGATGGCCCAAATAGTACTATAGATGCTGGTCAAGAAACAAAACTACAATAAGAAGCAATTGAAAAAGCTCTGATAAAATAATTACCTAAAATCAATGAAGTATATTGTAACACCCCAATATTTTATGAAAAATATTATTTTTAATTTCATTAATGTCTTGTGTTGTACGCTACACCAAAAGGAGCTTGCACAACACGCATCCTTGACTTTCCTTTCATTACACGCAATCGCGACCTTCCTTGATAGCGTGTGTAGTACGCAATACCGAGTTTCACTAAACAACGATATGCTATTAAAGTATTATTAAAACTAGCCGTTATGAATAGTAATAACCACTTTTTGAAATTTTGTAAATTTTATTTTTAAAAATGGACTTCATTTTTGGATCCGGATTATCGAAATTATCTTAGGGTAAATTTTGTTAATTTTCGGATAACTTTCATATTTTGATGAATAGTGAAAATTACTAAATTTTAATTAAAAACAACTTTTTCAATCGAAATAATTAATAGTGATAAATTATTAATTTGAGTGGTTTTAAAGTATATTTAGAATATATTTTTACAATTTAATACAATGTTGGTCATTGGATGTAATTTCACATTTAAACCAGTTATAAACAAGTGTCAATCTTTTGATAGTTATTATCTCTTAAAAACACGCCTTTTGTTTTGACGAAGGGAATTAATTTTTATATTAATTAATGCAACTGATATGTTTTTAATTTGGTAAAATAGAAATCATTTTTGAGTTCATAATATCAAATATAGATTAGGCCTAATTTTTGGCATTTTTCAGAAAACTTTCAATTTTTTGATGAATAGTAAAACCACTAAGTGGTAGTTAAAAAAAACTAAATTTTTCATAAAACATATTTTTACCGCTTCTGTGAGTGGAATTTCAAAAATATGAGAGACACGGTTGATGTCAGTAAGTAAAATGTGGTTTAATGAGATGAAAATAATTTTTTTGGTGGATAGTATTTTTTTACTTTTTTTTACCACGGTTAAAAGTAAATAGAGTAATTAAGGGTAAAAATTATATTATTATTACCCTAACACATGTCCTAATTCTATTGGACAAATGTAATTCGACCAAAAACAAACTTAGAAATAAAATATGGCCATTTAGGCCCACTTGGATTAGATTAGGACATTTATTATTAATTTATTTAAAGAAGGGTTAAAAGAGTTAAAATCAAAGTTTATTTACTAAAACATTTTTAATATGGGGTTATACGTAAGATAAATTCGACTATAAATATTCATTAGAAAGATAAAACGATTTCTTACATAATGGTATTTTATTTGTAATTTTTAGACATTAAATAATTTAATTTATTTAAGACACAATAATGATGCAGTAATTATCTTATTAATGAAATATTGACATAATTGATGTTATAAATACCCAAATAAATATAATTTGAGACTTTTAATGAGTAAAACTAATTTTATAGGTTAATATGAAATGTTAGTATTGATTTAATTAACATTTTTATAACTTATCATTCTGTTATGATTTTCACAAAATTCAATTACTAAATAGTGTCAAAATTGACATAAAATAGTTTTTAAAACAAATATTATATTATTAATTGTTATTTTATTCCTAAAAATCTAAGGTTCGGCCAAATGACTTAGATAAGGTTATATATATTAATAATAAACAATTTGGGGTTCTTTTGGCTTCTTACGGTATGTTTATTAACCTTATAGTGTAAGAACACAAGAAGACACGGTAAAAGTAAAATTATTTAACTTAATGTTAAATCTAAATGATAAGGTTAAAATAGGAACCTAAACCTGTCTAAATTCTATTGGATGAAATGATTTCGACCCAACCCCACCTTATCCTCTAAATTAATAAATTTGGAGCTATTTAAAACCGAACTTGACTTTATAATAAAATAATATTTTTAGTTTTTCCAAAGGAGCCCCTCTCCGCCCTTATAAAAGGGCACCTCCTCCCTCTCTTCCTCACACATCTTTGAGCCATCAAGCTCGGCCAACCCCAGCCAAATTCTCCTCTCCACTTCCATAGAAACATCCTATAGGTTCTGGTCTTCTTGAAAGACCAATTTTAGTGCCCTAAAAGAAGGTCTGAAAGAAGCACTTCAAAGAAGAGGAGGTTCGGACACTTACGAAGCAAATCGGACCTAAGGTAAGGGAAATATCACAATCTCATTTTTATCCGAGATTGTTTATACATTGGTATTTACTGGGGTATATTTTATCGTCCACATCCATGTTTCCTCAATATGTAATATTATTTCCATTCACCTAGAATTATTTAAATCTTATTTTACCCTTAGGTGAGTTTTTAGTAAAAGATATAAAAGGAATCTTTTGTCATTTTTCATACGAGGTACTTTTTGAATTTTCCGACAAAATTACGAGAAAAATGTTTTTTTTAACTTATAAGGCATGAATGGATTTTTAAAACATTATTTCCAAGAAGCTTCCTTTACAAGTTTTCATGTTTATTTTTAATCCACTTCTTTTAGTTTAAAATTGTATGACATGTTAAGAAAGGAAAAGTGTTTTTGAAATAGAAAGGATATTTTCCTCAAGAATGGAGTTCAAGTGTTTTATCAAAATTACTTTCCATATAAGATAATAAAGGGTTCTGTTTCTATCCCTATTATTACATTAATTTTATTATGTTGTGATGGAATTATTTTTATGAAATCCTTCATCTTATATGAATTGTTTTATGATGTCATGTTGTTTATGAATCCCATTTTTATTACATGGGTTATGAAATTATGTATGATTTATGATTTTGTGGCACACATAAGAATGGTATCATTATGAGACGGGTGGGACCTATATCTCCCCCCAATGCATTGGGTAAAGATTTTATATCTCATGAGATAGACATGGCTGGAATGGTAGGTTATACATGTTCAGTGAAACAGGACTGAAATGAGGGTGACTCGGTTCAGAAAGGGACTTTGTCCACTAAGATAGTGTTGGCAATGAGTCTTGACTAATAAGAAATGATTCTCTATGATTATGTGTGTATGCCACAAAGTTTCATGTTTCAAGTTATGATTATTGTGATTACATTTCACTTCCATGATTTATCCCATTTATGAAATTATGATCTCTTTTACAGGTTAATATTTCCAAAAGTTATGTTCTTATGAATATGATGTGATTGATATTTCTTTTGTTTACCCTTACTGAGCATTTGAGATCACCCTTTTATGTTTTATTTTCCCCAGGATATAAAGAAAAGTTTTAGGTAAAAAAAGGATGATCTTTATGGGAGATATTGAAGATCTTTCACCACGATTAGAAGATTATATTCCGAGTTTCCAAAGACACTAAACTATTAAGATCCTTGTGTGTGTGTTTTTGTTATGTAATAAGTATTCGGCAAAAGTAATGTAATGTCCATGTACGTCAAGATACGGGTCTCTACAGTTGGTATCAGAGGAAAGGTTTAGTCAACCTTTGGAAACTAGGATGTGAGAACGTTAGTGAGATCCCTAGAGATATTTCTAAGGTATGTCTAGGGATGTCCCTAAGGATAAGTATACGTATAGGATAGTCCTAGAACTATGGTAATGATCTTAGAATTTAACCTAAGATGTTAGATATTGAAGTTACTCCCCCTTTATTATGATTTTTGCCTCTAACACTATTCTTTTTGGGTTTTAGAAAATGGCTAGAAACAAGGTGATTCACGATAATGGAGGATATGATGGACAATGGAATGATATTTTTCATAAGCAACCAAATGAAATGGGATTTGGAAGTCCAAACATCATTATTATGCCGAATTAGCAATCTCATAATATGATCAATAAAGTAAAATTTGGTAAGTTTCCTGACTCGGCTAATAAGAGAAAGATGGAGTTTCATGATTATCATAGAGGAAAGAAAGTTCAATTTCCCCTATGTAAATCATGTGGGAATAGGCATCAAGGAGAATGTTTCAAAGGAACTGGAAGATGCTTTGGGTGTGGAAAAGAAGGACACAAAGCCAGTAAGTGTAAAGGAAAAGGTTCAGTTAACACCAGGGATGAGGATAATGGTATTGCTACGACATCAACAATGGTTAAATGTTTTAAATGTGGAATGTAAGGGCAATATGAAAACCAATTCCCTAAGGGAAAGTCTCATGAAGAGAATCAGTATGGTCGTATGGGTAGTATTTATGTGGATGATGATGAAGAGACTACAAATGATATGTGAGATGAAAGAATTGTTGAAGCTCGGTCAATGGTTTAAGAATGTAGTGGAATGATTACATGTTTATCTTGTGTAATGTTGTATAAGTAATCTTATGATACTATGGAATAAAGAGACATCTATGGATTTTTACACTGTTGTATTTCCTTGAGTTTTGAAAGTGTATAATTAATGTTACCAGTATCCATGAAAGGTTATTCAGATATTTTTGTAATGTAGATGATATGCGCATAATGAAGGGATAAGGAGAAAATTAAATGTTTGATAGTATTCATGAGCTCATGACTGATATAAGGAGAAGGTTATTTCATGGTTTGAGTATATAGAATTTTTGGATTTTGGTATGTGGAAAGAGTTAACTTTTGACAGCATTCATGTTTTCACTAAGGTTTAATGGGTATTCATTTTTCAAGAGAATACATCATTAAGGTATTCACATGATTGGAATTTGACCAACAAGATATATGGGGGATAAATGATGGTATTCACATGCTTGGTTGACAACATTTCACGTAATCATTTTCTTTATACTATGAGCTTGGACCGAAGTATTTTAGATAAGCCTAAAGACTAGAATAGATTATGTTGGACAGAAGTTAGGATAAAACGTTTTTTTTTTGATATTATTGATGGGATGTTATAGTAATATAGCTTTAGAAAAAGGACAACCTGTAGGACGGGTGACAACCCATCGCGTCGGACAAGGCTGTGGGAATCAAACCCACAACCAAAGTGCGACTGGCCTTTATCGCCTACCACTGGCCTACAGGAAGTCCCTGTTTAGTAGAAACTAGTTTTATTATATTAAGCAGTATGATATATGAAGTATAAGTCCATTTTAGGAACCATATATGATTAATCTCACTATAGAATGACTTATGTATATTTAAATAACTTTTGCTAACCTTTTGTTTGAGACAGATGGAATGACCGATCATTCTATCACATGATCTGCTAACACTTCATGAATAACAAATTCAACTTAATTTATTTAAGAGATGAAGTGGAAATTGTTCAAGGCACGAACAACAGTGAGATTGTATCAAAATAAAGTAAGTATTTATTCTAATTCAAATTATTCAACTTTAGGGAAACGATCTTGAAAACCAAAAATGTTGTCCTAGTGCTCTTATATTTGATTAATCAGATGGTACCTTATATCGTCACAAATTTATGGATTTGTGATTGCTAGATTTTCCATAGCCATGTTCTCTACCACTCTCCATCAGAACATGATGGTTAGATTTCTCTTCCATATCCATATTTTCACCTATGTGGAAACCCAGTGATTAATTTATTTGGGTAACCATTACGTTTCATACTTTTGTTTTTAAATATTGGTTTTGGTATTCCTTTTTACGATATGGGTTTCTATTAAAGAAACTTTCGAATAGTAAACCATTTATAACCCCAACGAATTTCGAGGGAGAAATTCATTTTAAAGGGGGTAGAATGTAACACCCCAAGATTTTATGAAAAGTATTCTTTTTAATTTCATTAATGTCTTGTGTTGTACGCTGCACCAAAAGGAGCTTGCACAACATGCATCCTTGACTTGCCTTTCATTACCCGCAATCGCGACCTTCCTTGATAGAGTGTGTAGTACGCAATACCGAGTTTCACTAAACAACGATATGCTATTAAAATATTATTAAAACTAGTCGTTATGAATAGTAATAACCACTTTTTGAAATTTTTTAAATTTTATTTTTCAAAATGGACTTCATTTTTGGATCCGGAATATCGAAATTAGCTTAGGGTAAATTTTGGTAATTTTCGGATAACTTTCATATTTTGATGAATAGTGAAAATTACTAAATTTTAATTAAAAACAACTTTTTCAATCGAAATAATTAATAGTGATAAATTATTAATTTGAGTGGTTTTAAATTATATTTAGAATACATTTTTACAATTAAATACAATTTTGGTCATTGGATGTAATTTCACATTTAAACCAGTTATAAACAAGTGTCAAACTTTTGATAGTTATTATCTCTTAAAAACACGCCTTTTATTTTGACGACGGGAATTAATTTTTAAAATAATTATTGTAAATGATATGTTTTGAATTTGGTAAAATAGAAATCATTTTTGAGTTCATAATATCAAATATAGCTTAGGCCTAATTTTTGGCATTTTTCTGAAAACATTCAATTTTTGATGAATAGTGAAACCACTAAGTGGTAGTTAAAAAAACTGAATTTTTCATAAAACTTATTTTTACCGCTTCTTTGAGTGGAATTTCCAAAATCCGAGAGACACAGTTGATGTCAGTAAGTAAAATGTGGCTCAATGATATGAAAATAATTTTTTGGTGAATAGTAACTTTTTACTTTTTTTACCACGGTTAAAACTAAATTGGGTAATTAAGGGTAGAAATGATATTATTATTACCCTAACACATGTCCTAATTCTATTGGAAAAATGTAATTCGACCGAAAACAAACTTAGGAATAAAATATGACCATTTAGGCCCACTTGGATTAGATTAGGACATTTATTATTAATTTATTTAAAGAAGGGTTAAAAGAGTTAAAATCAAAGTTTATTTACTAAAACATTTTTAGTATGGGGTTATACAGAAGATAAATTCAACTATAAATATTCATTAGAAAGCTAAAAATATTTCCTAAATAATGGTGTTTTATTTTTAATTTTTAGACATTAAATAATTTAATTTATTTAAGACACAACGATTTTGCAGTAATTATCTTATTAATGAAATATTGACATAATTGATGTTATAAATACCCAAATAAATATAATTTGAGACTTTTTATGAATAACACTAATTTTCTAGGTTAATATGACATGTTATTATAGATTTAATTAACTTTGTTCGAACTTATCATTCTGTTATGATTTTCACAAAAATCAATTACTAAATAGTGTCAAAATTGACATAAAATAGTTTTTAAAACAAATATTATATTATTAATTGTAATTTTATTCCTAAAAATCTAAGGTTCGGCCAAATTACTTAGAAAAGGTTATATATATTAATAATAAACAAATTGGGGTTCTTTTGGCTTCTTATAGTATGTTTATTAACCTTATAGTGTAAGAACACAAGAAGACATGGTAAAAGTAAAATTATTTAACTTAATGTTAAATCTAAATGATAAGGTTAAAATAGGAACCTAAATTTGTCTAAATTCTATTGGATGAAAGGATTTCGACCCAACCCCACCTTAGCCTCGAAATAAATCAATTTGGAGCTATTTAAAACCGAACTTGACTTTATAATAAAATAATATTTTTAGTTTTTCCAAAGGAGCCCCTCTCCTCCCTTATAAAAGGGCACCTCCTCCCTCTCTTCCTCACACAACTTTGAGCCTTATAGCTCGGCCAAACCCAGCCAAATTCTCCTCTCCACTTCCCTAGCAACATCCTATAGGTTCTGGTCTTCCTCAAAGACCAATTTTATTTCCCTAAAAGAATGTCTGAAAGAAGCACTTCAAAGAAGAGGAGGTTCAGACACTTATGAAGAAAATCGGACCTAAGGTAAGGGAAATATCACAATCTCATTTTTATCCATGATTGATTATAATTTTTTATTTACTGGGGTATATTTTATCATCCACATCCATGTTTCCTTAATATGTAATATTATTTCCATTCACCTACAATTTTTTAAATCTTATTTTACCCTTAGGTGAGTTTTTAGTAAAAGATATAAAAGGAATTTTTTGTCATTTTTCATACGAGGTACATTTTGACTTTTCCGACAAAAGTATGAGAAAAATGTTTTTTTTAACTTATACGGCATGAATCTATTTTTAAAACATTATTTCCAAGAAGCTTCCGTTACAAGTTTTCGGGTTTATTTTTAATCAACTTCTTTTATTTTAAAATTGTATGACATGTTAAGAAAGGAAAAGTGTTTTTGAAATAGAAAGGATATTTTCCTCAAGAATGGAGTTCAAGTGTTTTGTCAAAATTATTTCCATCTAAGATAATAAAGGGTTCTGTTTCTATCCCTATTATTACATTGATTTGATTATGTTGTGATGGAATTATTTTTATGAAATCCTTTATCTTATATGAATTGTTTTATGATGTCATGTTGTTTATGAATCCCATTTTTATTACATGGGTTATGCAATTATGTATGATTTATGATTTTGTGGCACACATAAGAATGGTATCATTATGAGACGGGTGGGACCTATAACTCCCTCCAATGCATTGGGTAAATATTTTATATCTCATGAGATAAACATGGCTGGAACGGTAGGTTATACCGGTTCAGTGAAACAGGACTAAAACAAGGGTGACTCGGTTCAGAAAGGGACTTTGTCCACTAAGATAGTCTTGGCAATGAGTCTTGACTAACAATAAATGATTCTCTATGACTATGTGTGTATGACACAAAGATTCATGTTTCAAGTTATCATTATTGTGATTACATTTCATTGCCATGATTTATCCCATGTTATGAAATTATGATCTCTTTTACAGGTTAATATTTCCAAAAGTTATGTGCTTATGAATATGATGTGATTGATATTTCTTTTGTTTACCCTTACTGAGCATTTGAGCTCACCCTTTTATGTTTTCTTTTCCCCAGGATATAAAGAATGGTTTTAGGTAAAAAATGGAAGATCATTACGGGAGATATTGAAGATCTTTCACCACGATTAGAAGATTATATTCCGAGTTTCCAAAGACACTAAACTATTACTATCCTTGTGTGTGTGTTTTTTGTTATGTACTAAGTATTCTGCAAAAGTAATGTAATGTCCATGTACGTCAAGATACGGGTCTCTACATATATCTAGAAATATTTATATTAATAATCCCTTATACTCTTCTCATAATGAATGACAGAATTTAATATTTAATGAACATATAACAAATTGTTTTTGAGGTTTATTAAATTACACATCAACATCCCATTACTGAAGTTGTTTCTCATATGACTTCCTATGCCAAATTCATAAAATAACTAATTTAAAAAAAGTAAAATAGTATAATTAGGAGTCATTTATTTAAAAAAAATATTTAACTTCTATTATTACATATAATCTTCCAACTATGACGGGAGACCCAGGTAGCTTATCGATTCCCTGCATCATAGGAGCTTACAACTTCAGAAGAGCGTTATCAGATCATGGTGCTAGCATCAACCTCATGATAATAAGTGTATTTCATAAGTTCGGTCTCATGTAATTAAATCCAAAAAAAATTAACACAACTAGATAAACAATTAGTCAGGTATACACAAGGACTTTTCAAGTATGTTATATTCGATGATGGAAAATTCATTTTTATGTGGATTTTCTAATTTTAGAAAAATAAGAACATGGACACCTTCTAATTATTCTATAAAGACCATTTATAGTCACTATGATGTAAATAATCAATGTAAATCTAGGGTCAAATATATTTATAGTATGATATTAACAAGAATTTAACGACCTAGATTAATTTTTCATGAAAAAATATAACACTTTCCACTATTAAAGAATTTTTATTACTAATGAGAGAGTTGATATTATGAACATTTTGGAACAAAGAGATATCTTGTAACCTGATTAATATGAAGTAAATGATCCTGATAATAGAAATGAAATTGAACCATTATTAAGGGATACTATAGCACCATTGATACCGGCAATCATCAAGCCACATAAGATGGAGCTAAAACCTCTGACGATGACAATCTATTATCATTCTTAAAGAATACAGCTTTACTTTCAGTAATTATTAGCACATATCTTACCCAATTACATGAGTATTTGTTGATTTATTTTTTAAAAATGAAAAAACTCAATTTTCTATGGGGTGAATAATATTAAAATGATCTTCCCCATAATCATCATCTATAAGACATTATATGAATAAGGTAATCAACTAAAACTCCAACCTCAAAGGTGAACCACCCCACCAATGAAGGGTTAATAATGAAGTGATAAAGCTTATATACATTTGGATAATTATTAAAATATATAAATGTGAATTGGTGAGTCTGTTATAGGCCTTTCAAAAGAAACACATCCTAAAAGTTGTTGAAAATAATGAGGAGGAGTTAATAAAAACTCAAACCAACACTAGATGGAGTGTATGTATGGACTATAGAAACCTCAACATGAAAATCTGAATAGATCATTTCCCATTATCCATAATGGATACATTGTTGGAATGACTAGATGGTTATGAATTATATTTTTCATATATGGATACTCCTTGTATAATAAAATAGATGTCAACCCCTTGTATTTTACAAATTTTAATTTCACATGCCCTTTTGGATCATTCACCTATAAGAGAATATCATTCAAAATGTTTAATACACCATATAATTTACATTGTATTGTGAAAAAAATATTGCATGATATGAAAGTTGAGTTATTAAATATCATTATGGATGATTTCTCTGTATGTGGAAGATCCTTTGAGGTGTGCCTGAGTAATTGTGTCCATTGATTACCACACTTTGAAGAGAAATGTGTGGTACAAATCTGGGAAAGTGTAACTTTATGGTCTATGTATTCATACCTCTGGGAAAAAAATATGAATTTTTTTTGAAAGTGTATTTAGTGAAAAACAAAGGAATAAAATATTTATCTATTACTACAATAGTAAAAGTCTTAAAAAGATTTCTATAACATAAAGGATTTTACAGTCACTTCATATAGGACTATATGAACTAATCCTTCTCCTTGACACAATAAATGTTTTTAATGACACCCTTTTTTGAATTCTCTAATGATTTTGATAGACATTAAATAAACTTATGATCATCTTCGTGGCCTCTCTCGTCATCATATCTTCATGTTGGGCTATGGAATTTTAGGTGATTTCTGAAGTCATTGATTCCATTATTGGAATTGTCTTAGGAACGTGGTTCAAAAATATTTTTTTAATATTTATTATGCCATCCACACAACAAATGATGTTCAGAAAAATTATAAGAATATCAAATAGGAACTTCTAGTAGTCAGGCATTCATTTGAAAACATTCACACATATCCTTTATTGTCCAATGTAGTGTTCTGAATTGATCTTGCATCACATAAATATCTGTAGAATTTTTTTTTGCCAAACTGGGTCTGATACAGGGGATCCTACTACTGAATTTTTTCTATGTACTCATAAAGGACACAATGGGACCTGTGAAAATTATTTCTGATCGTTTACGAAGACTTCTACTACCTAGTATTAAGGATGACTATAATCTTGAAATCGAGATTGATTTATATAATAAAATATTGTAAACAAAAAATATCCAATTCTAATCTTGGTTTTTGGATATTGAAAATTATCTCACAATGGGATCGCTCTACCCAATACCTCTCTTATAAGAAAAGTAATAGGTTTTAGTTGAAGCATCACATTACAATTATAATTTGCTGCTAATATTAAAAAATTTATTGATTCACTAATGCAGCATCGCATCACGTAACAAGAAATAAAAAACCACACACTAATTTTTTCACTCGTTTTTAGCCGGAGGGAATCATGTACCTAATCATACCAAGAACAAAATCCTTCAAATATGGTTTCTCTCGTCCACACATCATCTATATAGAAGGAATGATTATCAATCCTATGATCATTTCCATAGATATGAACCATAGGAAAATGAAATGAAATTCCCCAAAATCTAGTCAATGAAATGGGTATGGGTAATTCTATTCCTGGGTCTATTCTCTAATGCACATGGCATATTTTATATCCTAGTTCATTTTGAATATATCAAAATGTGTAAATAATCCATGGTGATAATTCATGATGTTAAAACATTAGTCACGGTTTATTTATATAAAAATATATTCACTATATTTTTTCCCCCAAATATCTCATTAGTGATTAAGGGAACATATTTTTTCAATTATTTCATATATCATTATCTTGAAAAGTAAATAATTTGATATAATATTTGAACTCCCAATCACCCACAAACAATGGAAAATGATTAACCATCAAACTGGGAGATTAATAAAATCATAGAAAAACCTATAAATACAATTTCAAATGACTGGAGTCTAAAAATGGATGAATCATTGTGAATGTACCACACAATGTATATAACATCGATTAGCACTAGAACATTAAAAATTGTGTTGGGAAAGCCAATCCATATACAAATGGAATTGGAGCACCACTATTATTGGGCCATAAAAAATTGAACATGGATACTCTAAAATAGAGGGAATTTGGAATGTAACAATTAAATGAGTTTTATGAAATGAGAAAGGATTTATAATAGTATTACATTATTTATAAATAATTGAATGAAAAATTGAATGAATTGTTCATTGCATGATAGATTCTTAAGAGAGGGGACAAAATACTGATATCCAACTCTCGACTAAAATTATTCCATGGGAAAATGAAATACCAATTTTCAAGTCCTTACCAAGTCATCAATGTTTTTCTATAAGGTGAGATTGATATTAAATAAGGTATAAAAACACCTTTCCATGTTAACATAAAATTGCTCAAAAATCTATTAAAAGACATTCCATGATGGTTATGTCCTCACATTCAATTTTTTCAGAAAAAAAAAATTAAAACTCGAAATGTTAAAGGATGTGTTGACTGAGAGGTATCCAGTGTATGATGAATATGATGTTTTTTTATCATATTATGGTATATTCAATGCAAGTTTATTAATGATTCCATCCATAAAACATGAAAAAAATTCCAAATACACACTATGTTAATAATACATGATGTGTCAATATTGAAGCTCCAAAATTAATGAAATAATGGTATTTACATTTCATGTTTTCATTATATGGAGTGAATGTTTTAGGAGTCATAAAAATGATCTATACCCTTGGTTCACATCACAAGATCCTCCCCCATCCACCCCCAATTTTCTTCTCTCCCATAAACAACCGCTTCTGAAAAATCGATCACCGCATCCCCTTACCACTATCTATCCCCTCTCATTCCTCCTTCATCCTCTCCTACAATCCTACCTCAACTCTTTCAACCCCATATTTTACTGAAATTAAAAAAAGACAATGCCAAAACAAAACCCACTTCACCTACCAAATGTGCACCCAATCACAATGAAAAACCTCCACCACCCAATCACCATATAGCCACTCCTCCTCTACTAATAATATAGATATCTGCATTGGACTGTGCGTAAGCCTATGCCACCCTTGACGCATTAAAAATATTTCATTATTCATCTTTAATGTCATTGAGTACTACAAATCCACACCTCCATAACTTCAATCACTTCTCAATAACTATATTTAAGGTTCGGTTGGAACATCTATAGGCAAAGCCTATGGGGACCAACCAAAATCGAATCCTTATGCTGGCCATGAATATGCAAATTCATTAGGTTTTCCTTGATCTCATTGGTCGTCTACACTAATCCCACATTACATGGGTATTAATTAATAAATTTATGTAGCATTTCGTTGGGTTCATGGAGAAACAATTCATCACATTCATACATGAATGTTGGACACAGGAGCTCACCTTCTATGAATTTGACAACTACTGCAACATTTAATCTTATGACTTCATAACCTCCCCTATTATCAGTATCTTATAGATAAAGAAAAACTATGAAGATTCTAAACAACATTGGGAGTGGATAGTGAGATACAGATTGATCTTTTATGATCTTCTCTTGATGAAGAGAACCCTTCTTAAAAGGTTATTCACATTGGATCCATCATAGGACCCTCACTCACACCTCGTTGGCTTGAGGTGTTTCTCACTACAGATTGATCTAGATTCAAGTGATCAATCTTTCCACATTCATGGGTGTCCCAAATTTCATCATATATAGTCAATTCAACTTCTTTTAGTAGACCCATGCAAGGAGGACCCTGGTACAAGATTTAAAAGTTTCTTCATTACCCATCAGGCTAGGCATCTTGGAACCTTCGATGACACCTAGCCTCTCTCCTCCCTTGGAATGATAGATAGTATTGACCTGCTTATAATCCACAATATTGGGATACGGATGAAGAGTGGGAGTATCAACTAGTGATCACCGAGATATATTGAGGGTGTTGATGAAGAAAATTCCCAACATGTATCCACACAGCCTCACCAACCCACATCCATACATCCCCAACTAATGCACTAATTATTACCACTAAGTTTTCTATCCATATTACATATGGACCTGTACCACCCATTACAAAATATATGAGGCCTATTCTCTAGGATAATCTTGATAACCAGTTAAAAATATTAGACCATCTTCATATCCCATTCACTGAACCATATCAGATTACCACCCATCCACACCCACTAGCCACTACATCCATTCACCCATCACCACAGGTTATCCCTTTATCCACCTCACTTACCCCCCAGTTCATGTATTTGATTCAACCTCCACCAAATATGACAGACCATGTAATTCATAAGAGTATTTAGTAGATAAAACCTGATTGGGTACATTTCATGCCATCCAATCTTCTATCATGGTAGTATTGATCAATCAGGATTCCAGAGATAGGTCCATTTAACTGATCTTCATGACACAGACTCCAGTAATCCTGACTGAGTTAGAATAAAGCACTATATCACTTCATATGATATTTAATGGACCAAAACGTCCACCATTGATGATATAAATATTAATATAGGTTCTCTAAACCCTCACCCTTTTCCAAGGAACTAATGATAGAGAGAATGGTGAACATGCTCCGGTTGTTTGGTTTTTTCCATGTCCCCTTTTCTATTATACACTATATGGGAGTCTATTTTGTGATTTTCTTTTATATTCCAATTGTATCTAATTTAGGCTGAAGTATCATATCATAAATATTTATGGGACATATATTTCTAATTCACTATGTGGATTTCTTATTTTCATATTAATGATGAATTAATAGATAAATGTTTATCCCTAATGTATCTTCTATGATCACTGAAGATCCTATCAGGCGATACTCTTGCTTCCTTCTTGATATATATCAGCATGTGGTTAAACTATAGAGATTGGATGAGGTGATCCAATTATATATATGTACTCATTAGGGCTCCCCAACATAACATTCCATTATTCTCTTCCTACCTCGTGAGATTCATGTTTGATACCTTTCTAAGGTTTTCAATCCAACAAGAACCCCTAGGTGGTTGACTATAAAACCATGAGTTCTTACATGAGGAAAATGAAATATGAGCCAATGGAAGGAAATGAATAATTCCTTTTTTTCCATCTGTTTGGCTCAAAACATCATTTTTATCACTTTATAGAAGATAAACATCATTTTTTTCATTGTTTTTTTTGGGTTCTTAGAACATTAATTTTTCCATTTTCTTAAATTTTTTTAATTATCATCCTAGACTTCACTGTAATCACTTACTAAATTTATATGAATTTTCCTCTCCTAATTTGGACTATTTGAACCAACTAAATTTTCTTATTACAAATTGGTTAACCCCAATGGACTAATTGTTTATCTAGTGAATGTATTTTATTTATGAGTTATTTCCAGGTAACAAAATTTCCATTAATCATCCATCAAGTTTCTCATGGAATGAATTTCACTATATAGAGCTCATGATTCCCTATTTTCTATTGATAAAATCCCATTTTATTTTACTCTATGCTATAATTTCATTCTCTCATATGATTCATTGATTTAAAGTGGAGAAACTGTCTCATTTTAAGTGTGGGGATATATTTCTTATGATGTGTTGTTGATAAACGTGGATTAATTCATGTTTTCACTTGTCTATGATAATTTTTTCATTGAATGAAAGATTTAAAATTGAAATATCATTAAAAATACATACGAAAAAGAAATTATTATGATTGATATTGTTAAAATCCATTTCCATTAATGTTTATCTTTTTTTCCTAATTTAAGATTTTAGTTAATTAATTCTAATTTTAAATTCTTGTAATTTATTTTGATTTGAATACCACTAGGTACTATTCCATGAGTTTTTCCTAGTTATTTGTATACTCTAATTCCATTTTGGATTCCAGATATACAATTACATATTATTTCAATTCATATTTATTAGGAGATATATGGGACATATAAATGTATCAAAACATGAATTGAAATCTTACTGAGGCTATAATTTACAAATTCACTATTAATATGATTGGGGGATCATTTGTGACTAATTTTTCAAGAGATCCACCTACACATCCTTCTTTATTTATCCTATAGTATCCATGAATATCCTTATTTGTATGGAGCTGTTTGAAGCCTATTATCTCTTCATACGCTACTCTTGATAATATACGTGATTCTATTTTGGACAAGTATCAATGATTTCTCATATCGATCATGCATGTGATATTGATACTGAGGATACATACAGTGAAAATTTCATTGGATTTATATGTTGTGGGTTATGAATGTTTAGCTAATTTCCCATGGTTATCATATTCTATAAAATTAGGTTGGGTATTAGTAAGATCAAAAATCATCATTTACCAGGCTACTAAATCTTCTGATGCCTCATATGTGGTAGGGTGATGGATGTGAGATCTGAACTAGATTTCATTTTCAAAAAATAATCAAAATAAAAAATAAAAAGGAATATATAACATGCTTTATGCTATATTGACATATTGATGGACCCAATTTGATCTATTTGGAGCATGGACTCATTTTTTCTATGAGTAGTTACTTAATATCATTCTTTCTAAATATCATACCCTATACTGTATAGCTTGCCCATATTTTTAAATTGTATTTTATTTTCTACCCACCTACTTTTAGCCTTATAGACATTTTAACATTAATTCTTAGGACAAACCTGACCAGAATACCCTCTCAAACTAGTACCCAAACCGATTCGTCACATAATCAAAGGGAATTCACAGTCACTAAGGGATATCATTTTGAACTACAGAAAACAACAACAAAATAAAGAAATTATTTTTCTCAACCTGAAGAAAACAACATGAAATATATACACATGTATAGATGGAAATAGTGGAGGAAAACATGTATACATATAAATTTCAAAAATGAAATAGAACAATAGAAGTGATACAACAAAAAAGTAAGAAAGTCAATATTTAAGAGGCAAGTCCAATAGTAAAGGATATTAGAGAAAAATATCTTCACCAGTAGTCCCCACATGATCTCATGGGAAAACCTATACCATCTCAAAATCCAACAATAAAATCTAGATGATAGAAAACATCATCACCTCACTGTAGTTCTTTGCCTTTCCCTCCATTAAAAGGCATGAAATGGACTATACGCCACTAATGTTATACATAGGGTTTGATCTACCATGATAATTAGGGTCACTCTCTAGTGTTTGATATCAAGTATCTATAAAAAAATTGATGCTTGAAATTCATTAATGATAACAAGGAAGGATATACAGTTAACAGTTTTTATATTATAAAAATGGAAAAACATTTAATTACCCCATTTTGAAAATTTCAAAATAAGTTAGGTAAATAAGTTTCAAAAGAATTCATATCCATATATCATATAATATAAATCACGTCAAAACAACGCATGGATCATATATCATGTCAAATCTATGGATGTAGAATAAAAATAGTACCAACCAAATAGCCTAAATAAGCTAAGAATAACATGTAACAACACACCAAGGATAGCAATATGTAACGATATATTGGACAATCATACCTAACATAGATAATCATTCATATATGAAGCCTCAAGATATATTAATTAATTCAATAGATCATAGAAACATCCCCACAACTGAACCCCACAACATGTCTAATATATCCCTAGAACAATGGGCCTAGGTAGCAAAGGAAATCGCCATTAGAAAACCCCCTGAAAGTGGATGATACCTATTACTATACATTCCATATAAGTGTCCAATACATCCAAATTATCTATTTTCATTCCATTTCATCAAACCATCTCATCAATTCATTCATTGAAAACCATTTCAATAAAAACACAATGCTTTGAAAACCACTTTCAATTTACCAAAACTAAGGGAATTCCATATTTTAAAAAAACTAGTTCCACTGGTACAAAATAAATTAGTAATATAATTGCACATCTTTTAATAACAAATTTATCAAAATAGGTGGAATATGGTTCACCAACACATTATATAGATAGGACCATATACCTCAAAACATAGGTCACACACGCCTATAAAAAGATCCACCATAAGGATGAAACCAAAAACAATAGTGGATGCCCTATAATAAATCTACACATCATAGATATGATTTAATTTATAAAAAAGTGTTGGTAGTAGAGATGAAACAACACATTCCTCTGTAACACACACCCATCACACCATAACAAAAAACAAAAACATCCATGAAAACAAGATCGCATAATGGATATAAAGATAATCTACAAGAAACATCAACCTGGATCAAGAATAACAATAGTACAATGTAACATAACTATCATGATCGAGGGAATCAAATAATAAGAAATTATTTCTCCCTCAGATAGATGTATCCCAATCTCAATGGTGATCTATCATTTAACAATCCTATCCAAATAGAATAGATTCTCCAAATATCATCGAAGAAAAGACCTAGGTCGAGAGGGAGGAGAATGCACAATTAATGAAAAAACATATCACTAACCTAACACCCTATAATCAAAGACCATGACAATTAAACTTCATGTAATCCAATTATTAGCCATGTGATCTATTAGACTCATATATGTTGGAAAAATCGATGCCTTTTTTTAAAAACCCATAATTTTAACAATATAATGATTTTAAAATTTACAAACAATATACTCCATCCATACTAGGAACCAGGTTCATGGATTATTTATTAAACAACAAAAACATCATGTACCCCCATTACATAGTGTGTATTCCACCATTAGATCTTGAAAACGTAAGATAACATTTAGAAAACATCAAACCATGTCATGAGTTATTCAAACTCATAGAGAACCCAAAAAACATATGAACACATTTATACATAGACACCATTAATTAAAACAAACATACATCCCTAAACATTAGGAAATTTTTCTCGGATTTTTTTGTTCATCATAGAGAGTCCCAAAATTCTCCTAATTAATGAGTAAACTAATAAAATATAATAGAATTACCTAAAACTGATTAACCACATGTTACAAAATCCCCCACCATAAGACTTTACATCCCCAAGAATTCATATAGAAGAATGAATTATGGTAAATATTTTAGGGAATTTTTCCTCATTAATGAACCATGCTCCCAACTCTCATGATTATATAATCCATTTATCCATCACACTATGACCAATAGAATAAATTTCCAACACAAGACATTAACATGAGATTAAATGATCTATATTGGCTACTAGACAATAGAAACATCTAGATCTAACTCAATTTATTCCATATTCAAAATGTGAGAGGGATCAAGATGTTAATTTTTGAGATGTGATGTGTGGGAAAAACCATTAATTCACATAAACTAAACTCGTAGTGCCAATCATTAAGAAACCAGCCCAAACTACATTGTGTTGTCAAATGGTCCTTCATATCTCAATGATAACATTCCCTTTTTCGAAGACAAATGTGACAAAAAGGATAATATTTCAAGAACACATAGTCAGTAATGAGAAACTCCTTAGGAAAAATCATTTATTCATTTAATATTTTTGGAAAAAACTATAATATAACCATACACTGTCATATATAATGAATACTCAAAAACATCTCCTAAACCAACCCCAGTCTGATAAATGAATATTCACCCACCTACACCCAATAAATATGTCATCATCATGGGTGACCATACAAATCCTAGAATTGAACCAATCTAATCAACATCTAGTAAATTTTGTTTTGAAGTAATTAACCATCCCTATATGGATATCACATGATCCACCACAATCTAAGACACATGCATGGAGTATAACAACCTAGATTTGAATTAATCACTTAGTCTGACCATCTGTCTATGCACGATATGATGTACTCAGCTTGACATAAGTCACCACTACCACTTGTAGGCTATTACATAATCTCAAAGTATACATAATATCCCTCTTTGAAATAATGGTATAAGGAACCCTATGTAAAGTCAAAAATATCATTATGATACAACATACCCATGTCTTCAACTTTAGTAGTGTACCTGATAAAAATTAAAGGTGATGACTATTTCAACTGACAGATCACCATAAAAAACGCATTCCGCCCTCAAAAAGACCATGGTAATATAACTACAATGTTCATAAATACCTCATCTCATTTCCAAACCATTACTGGAAGAGGTTGATGAAAAGTAGAAGGGTTTATATACTAATACTTTATTTATCAAGACATGTAATAATAGGACACATAATTAGCAATGTCATGATTCAAACCAAGAAACTAGAATTTTTGTCTCATGTCATAATAAATCTTCATCGTTCCTGGATGAGTATAGTATGAATAACTATGACAATAAAAAAACCAATCACCTCACAGATTTTGGGACAACAAATAGATCCCTAAAACTGACAATACCATCTAAACCTAGATACAATCAAAAAAATGGTATCCCCAACATATAAGGTTTCAAAAATTAATATGAACTGGGAATCCTACTAATGAACTTATATAATAGGCTTATAGAGGAATGATTATAACTTAACAGTAGTCAGAACTAAACCTGAAACACCCTCTTTAAAATTATCATGTTCATCAATATGACATTGCATGGTGTGAGAAATTAAACCTAGTAGGACACCACTAATGAATTATTAAAATTTCCACAAGTATAATATGTGTATTCCATGATAATAAAAAATGTTCAAGAAAGAATTAACAATGACACACTAAACATTTGAGTGCTCACCATTTCACCTCATACCCCATTCATAGATGCTTCATATCCATGTTGAATGCATGATCAATGAACTTATATACGATTGATCATTATCCAAATTTAGGGAAAGATGTAACATGGAATCCTCAAGGCATTGAGTATACATGTTATTTGATATCCTCTAGGAATAGAATTCTAGGATGTTAATCATTATCCATAAGGAATTGAGTTCATGCCAGACCAAAAGCCTATCATTCTCTTACACTATGTATGGGTCCATCGTTATTACATATCATGTGAAATCCCCCTCAATTGAGTAACCATATGACAATGGTAATTTTTCACAACAACCAATAGAATTAAACCAAAGTAATGATAAATTCACACAATAAATTTGGGAATAATCTGTCAATATTTCATATCATCATGATAAAATAGTATCAAATTACAACAACATGTTATCAACACCAATGATAGTAAAAATATACTTTACAATATTCATTGTATTAGGAATCATATTTGGGTATCACGGGCTATTCAAACCCCGATAATAAAAAACCATCAATCTTAGGCAATTAAATATTACAAAAAATATGAACCAATGACTTAATATTATACAAGGATCAAAATTATTAAATATTTTCATACCTAAATTATTTTAATAAAGAACATTAAAGATCCTTATGGGTTAACAATATAACCACATCAACTAACCATGGTGACCTAGCACACTTGTCAGGGATTCTCATATTTTGTTTTGGTTCATCAAGAACTAATTCTAGAAAGGAGAATCATGTAGGTTTCATGCCATGAAGGGTGATCCTAGAATCACATACCTTATAATGTCTATAAAAAGAACCAATTCTAAGGTATATTCATGAAAGAGCTTGAAATTCAATGGATATATTTTTTATTGACAAAAATATTGTAAATTCCTCAATAATTCTAGATGAGAACAGTGGGTATAGCTAAGTAACATAGTTCACCCATTATTCAATCAATGATGAAGATATGTGAGATAATATTCCAAAAATAAAGTGTCTTGTGATATTCAATATATGGTGAATTACTTGTAAATTTCCAATATCTATTTGAATTGTAGATCTGGTAAAAATATATGTCGTTGAAATGTTAAAACTACTCATCACATCGAAACTATTTTGGAATCCATCACTAGTTAGCAGTTGAATTCATAAAACACGAGTCATCATGGTAAATCTATGAATATTCTCAAGAAAAAGGAGTTGTATCAAGGAAGAAACCCAATAAGGAAGGGTTTCACATCACATATCTCATTTAAATAACATCAAGTCGCTTGGATTCACTGAAATAAATATTTTTATGATAGTAGTTCCCTAGGTATGGCCCGAGGAGTCAGGGATATCTGGAGAGATTTCAATAAAGAAAATATTTTTTCAAAATTGATTATAAATTTACATTAAAGTTTAATATGTTTCATCATATTCATGAATTCATGGTTTGAATACATAGTTTTATAGACTATGATACAATTATGTTATCTTTCGTGGAATCTAGAAATTCTATAAGGATTGAACACGTGGATTTAAAAACCATGTTCGAACATTTTTTTCCACTAGTGATTACTACATAGATTTCTTGGTGATTCCAATAATTTTTTGTATATTTGTCTTCATAACCATGAACCACCCTTGAGCCTCTTCCACTAGTAGAATTACAATATAGAGAGTCCAAAAATATTTTTTTTTTCAGATTATGATTATGTTTTGAACCCCTTAGAAAGCCACAAAAAATTCTGAAAAAATACAAAATCCTCCAAATATATTACAACAAAAAATCATACCTAAAAAATATATGATTATAAGAAAAAATAAACTCCAAAAAAATCTGAAAAATTATAGGACATTACATTCTCCCCTTTTAACAACATCTCTTATTTATGAATTATCTCTAGGAATCAATCTTGAAAAACATAGCCCACAATGTCGATATATCAACATATCAATCACTTATATCCTCTTGGATTAATACATGACTCCATAGATTCTTAATAAGTTCAATTGTAATTACCCATAGGGATTTACCACTCTATTATACAGTCCACGCAAGGAATTCCACATACGATGCACCAAGATCGATATCAATTTCTTAAAAGTTGAAGATATGTTTGGGATCATCCATGTTAATCCAAAGCTGATATACATTTAAAAATAATGCATACCTTTATTATGTGAATAATGATCCAGAATGTACACATTTATCCCAGATAGATATATAAATATAAAGTCTCACACTCCAATATCATCAATGACCTAATTAAAGAGTCACATTTAGAAAAAAATCCTGATAACCAATTACAACCAAGAAAGGTCTCCTCCTACTGTTTGAATAGGAATTATTCCTCATTTAAGCTATCATAATAAACTTATAAATTATCTATACACAGTCAAAGTTCTATTTTATCATATTGGTTCTCATAACCTCTGCCTCAATTGCCTCATTCCCGCAAAATTATTTAATGTAATGGCTTATCACATAGATCCTTTTAAGATTCCATCTAAATAAAAAAATTGTATCAATTTTTTTTAGAAAACTCATCTATATAAAGGTGATAATACCTTAATCCATTGTTTTATAAGATGAAATCATAGAGCATATCCTACAATATATATAATATCACCTATGACTATATATTTGTTTAGGGATGGACTGAAGTGCACAATCACATATGTGTCTCTAAGATCTTATGTACACCCTTCCAAAATCAAGACGTAAAACATGAATTCCTATTAGATATAAATATCAATATAATACCTTTTATGTTTAAAATATCATGGTGGTAAATATTTTTAAGATCAATAAATAAATGAGTCTCATGGATCATAATAAAATATTAATCTTTAATTAGCTGATTGGAATGCACCATGAAAATAACATAACCCCTTAGATTCCTTGTTAACCCCTTCAAAAATCATATTATGATTTACTCCAAAATAAAAATGGGTAAATAATGTTGTGGAAATATTCCACCATGACACTGGTTCTTAGCCATTATCATCTGGTAAGAAATCAATCAAGAAAAAAAATCATGAACTGTCCCTCCTCATCATTAGCCAATAGAATTGCTGCATATAGACGTGGTAAATCTTTTCTTCTCATGGAGACAACACTTACATAGAGGTTTTTATGTCCTTAATCGTATATTACCTGATAGAATAATAGATTAATAATATCCTATGTATTATTACCATACCATATTCATCCAATAACTACCACGTATCAGGTCACATATTACATGTTGTTCCCAGAACACAACACATTAGGGATTATTCTCATATCAATCCATTCCCCAATCTATCATGTAAGTTTTAATCACCACTAGGGTATGGGTCATCGATCTGCATTCTATGAAGGAATCTATCCTCCAATCACCCAAATAGATCTTTATGTTCCACTAATTTTCTAAAGAACATTAAAAAATCTCATGAAATACCTATATCTAACAGTGAAGAGAAACTATAATGAAATTTATTTCATATTGTTCACATGATATATCAAATTCAAAAGTCTACAAGAACTCTACCTAGAACCTATGCCTCATGTTCATGCCCAAATTTGTGAATATATATCATATTTTGGTGTGGTACATGTAGATAATAAAACTTTTCCCAATGTTATAGTTCGTTAAACATGATAATGTGTGTATCATGGCTACAAAATAAATTACATGGTAGGATAGATACACCTATGGGGTCACAACTAATGTGACCCATAATATAGAACATGCTATCGCAATACTAGAACTTCTCCCAAACCAAAACTGGATACATTATAGTAAACACAATACCCAATCCCTTGGTTTAGTTGTATAAAAATGGGAGAGATAGTAATCCCTTTCATAAGACAAATAAATATATCCACAAAGTGGTGTTACTATAAGAAAATCACCCTTTTATCATTAGTATTGTAATAGTTGTTGATAAGTGATTGAATTACAAGACAAATCAATGATAATATCCCTCAAAACCCTAAAATATCCTAATAACAAACATGTTCTAAAGATGTGTCCATAAATAACAACCTATTATTTCTTCGAGTACACCAATATACCAACATCAAACACCTCATGCCCCTTGACCTGAACAACCTAAATCCAAAAGTGACACTTTTATGGCATGGAATTATATAGATCCTCCTAAAGTGTAATGAATACTATCTCAAGATTCGTAGAATGATTAATGGGTGTGGATGTGTATATAACGGTATCATCAATGAACACACCCAAATAATGAGATAATATATCGGTGGTTTACCTTATTCATGAGATTGAGGAAATTTGAATAAAACTCATCAGTCCAAGTGACATTACCAATTACCCATATAGCCTATACCATCAATGAAACCACATATTTGATATGTAATCCTCTCTAATATTCTTATGGTTATATCCAGATTGGATTTCAAACCTAGAGATTTATAAGGCTCCCTGTAACTGATAAAATAGATCATGAATCATTGGTTATGGATATATATTATTCATTGTCACCCACTTTATCTTCCAATAATCTCTCTAGAGTCAAATACTACAATCCAACTTCATAATGAATAAAAAAGGGAATTCCATGGAGTATTACTCATCATTATAATGATACACCATGGTGTTTCAAATGAGAAACATTTTTCTCAATAGCATATGTAACATGCAACACATAGCTTAAACATCCCACAAAATATATTTCTTTAAATATTATCTCTTCAATATATTATATAAAAGGAAACCCTTAGTCGAGATGAACATAATATAGAATAATTTTATATCCTAAATAGTAAATTATAGGTTATCCATAGTAATAACCTAAGTATCAAATAATATGGTTATTTACATTTTAAAAATAAAATAATAAAAATTTTATAGAAATTGATATGTTTTCGGAAATACAATATTTTTCTAAAAGACGGTTTAGTGGTTCTTTAAAAACATAAATAAAATTTAATTTATAAAAATATTTCAAGCATTTATTGATAAAATGAAATTCATTTTTTAAATAATAATTTAAGAATTATCATATCTTGTTTATTTATAATTTTTATGAATGATCTCATTTTTTGATGGATAATGAAAAAATTAGAATTTTAATGGAAAACTGCCTTCTTGATAAATTTATTTATAATAATAAATATATTTTAAATTAGTTTTAAAATTAAAATAGATTCATTATATTAGAATATAACTAATATAGGTAATTTTAACCATTTTCATATTTTGTTTTTATATAAAAATTATGTTATGTTTGAACAATATCTATTTCAAAACTCTCTTTTCATCACATCTGTCGGATTACATTTAAATTAAAATTTTCAACTTTTTGGAATTTATTTTTCTATAATAGAATCCATAAGTTGATGGAGGATAATTTATATTATACAATAAGGACATATTAATTTTTTATTATAACTAATAGAAAAACTTTATAAATTATTTACCACAATAAAGGTTATAATGTATTTACTAGGGGGTAAACTAAAAAATAATGGTTCAAATGACCTGTACACATACCTAAATTATTTTTTATTGACATATTCATAAATTATAGATTATAATTTTCATAAATAATTCATTATGACCCTTTTTTGTGTGTTAAAAATTTTGGTACATCATTTTCTATTAAAAAATTAAATGGATGCACTCCCATCACTTATAAAAGGTCACCCCTTATTCTATCCTATTCACTCCATAAAAAAAATTTGGTTATAGAATGACCAAAAAAATCTCTTATTTATTTCCATAATCAAATCCTAAAATCATTATTTTTTCATCAATATATCCTTGTAATTAGATTGGTGAAATCCAATTGAGGTTACCCAAGGAAGAGGTAACGTCCTACTTCGAGATTCATTATTTTATTTCTTCTTCAACCTCCTTAAATTTTTATTAAACTGCTATGATATAATATCCTATGTGTATGACATATAATAAGATGTTTCTATGTAATTTTAATGACCTAAAACCATCCATACTTCCATCAAATGTGTTACGAAATCATCATTTGGGTGAACGGTGGACTATTACCTTATAAACCGATCTAACATGTTTTCTATAAAAACCATTAATTGTTGGGTATGATGGTGGGTATAAAGAAAATATATGAGATTAATAAAATAATTATTTTTATTGAGTTATTGTATCATGTATATATATAATTATTATTTTTATTCTATATGAGTTATGATAATGTCACTCATGTGTATGACCGACTACCGCCTCCCGAATCAATTTGATTCGGTTATCACCAACACATTACATGAAAGCTAATAAGGATAAATTTAATGAATATTTTTGATATATTGGATACAATGGATATATAAATGTCATATATATCACAATTAATAGATAATATAGCTGTTTATTTCTTATACATTAACTCATTGAAAGATTTAAATGTCGTTCATGTATGTATGGACTGCCACCATCACAGAATGATGTGACTCTCTTTTTATCACCTCACCACATAAATGGAATATATAATTATAATTAATGAAATAATATGGAAGTTATGATATTATTATTATTATGAAATGTTAAAATATTAATTATTTCTTTTCCATAATGATAGTTGAAAAATGAAAATGTTACACATGCGAACGTACGACATACCATATCAATGATCGTAACATAAATCATTTTACAAAACAATATTACTTTATTAGTATTAAAAGTATAATTTATTCATAAATATGATGATTATTTCATGTTTTTTATACTATATATTATGGAACTATATAATGTGAAAAACTACCAGATCATTCATAACAAAACAAAAATGAGAAAATATGGAAAATAACACATTAATCAATGAAAATAATGAATGATTGTTAACTAAATGGTGATAAGATGTTATACAAGGATCATATATGATATAAATAATATTAAAATTGTTTTATTATAATATTATAACCTTTTTATAACCCCTATATAGGAGGTTAAATAATGATAAAACAAAAGGAATCATATTGTAAGGGACTTCGTCTCAATTTCACTTCATTGAAGCATATTTTAATATTATACACATAATTTATATTATATGGTTCATATACATTGACATATATATTTAATATCAAGATTCATAAACACATCATGATATTTTAACATTCAACTTTAAATATTTCACCCATGTGGATTTTACATAAAAATTACAATGTGGTAAATAATTTCATAACTCAGTTTCATTACATATAGTTATATTACATCATCATTTTCTATGATATTATATAATAATGCATGTAATGAATTATGGTTATCATATTTATTATTTAAAAATTTTTAAGTGGTATTATCAATGATACACATAATGGATTCACTTATTAATTCTTACATCGATTTTATGATCGTTGGCCGGTTTTATTTGACAATATCATACTAATATAGATTTTTTAATCACGAATTTTGGTGTAATGATGTTATTAGATAATTATATTTTCAACAAATTTAATTCTCTTATAATTTTTTTATTCATGATATTTTAATTTTACATTACCATCTCAACAATTGGGTAATAAAAATAATGAAGGATTGTTTTAAGGAAATATAACATCATTTATATATTCGGTCGAGTTTCTTCTTTCTTCCTATACAATAATATCTAAAAAAATTCAGAAATGTTTTATTGTTATCCAATTATTTTTAGAAATATTTTTACCAAATTTTACTTTAAAAATATTTAATTTTATCATTATGTTTTTTTCCTAACAATGTTCATTTGGATTTAACTAAAAAATGTGAAAAACAATTTATTTTAATATACTATGATTGTATGTCTTTTACTTCCATCATAACCAATCAATGATTTGAATATTACATATATGATTAAAAAATTATTTTCAATAAAAATAATATTCAATTTTTCTGGACAAGTAGTTTGAAAAAGTTACTTTCAAAATGAAAAGGTTATATTTTCAAAAAATATTTTTTAATTTATTTTAATTGTATTTATATTAATCAAAAAAAGAAAACCCTAAATTAATATGTGATCAACTAGGGATATGTTTTATTCATATCATACATATTAATTAATTGAATTTTTTATGATCATCCCTTCTAATTAATGTATTGACATTAACTTTCTTGATTCCTTTTTTTATTAAATAACATTCCATTGAAATATCCACTTTTGTGTGATCATTGAACATTAAATTTCACCTAAATATACATATTATTTATCATAGATAAGTTTATTTCTTAAAACGTGTATCATTTATATATAGGGATTTCAAAATTGAATATTTTTTTAGTTTGGATAAATATAGATAAATCTATATTCTTGCATCAATATGGATATTTGATGATAAAAAAAATTATTTATAAATTAAATTGATTACTCAATATATGAGGAATAATTTGGAAAAGAATCGATGGGTGGATCATGAAATTATATATCTCCTAAATGCATCAATACACTCATTAGATGAATTGGTATGATAGAATTAAATGAATTTTAACCATTAGTTTTAAACTGTATTTTGAAGAGTATTGAATGTAGAAATATCATGTTTTTAAGAACCTAACAACCCATAATTATGAATTTATTTCATTAAGAATTTATAGATTATTATTAATGATATTTTCACAATAATATTATGTCATGAGGCATTTGATTTTTAATTTTTTTATAAAAGATTTTGTGTTTAGTTGTTTACCACTCCATATTGACTACAAATTATCTTATTTACCATGATACATTAACAATGATATTATCTATAGAATCATTTATTTCATAGTTTATTGCATAAATGGAACATGTTTTCTATTTCTTAACATTATAGGTTGATTATGATTATTGATTCATGGTAGATTCAATGGTAAATAACCATTATTAATAATTTGATATCACCCTAATTTATTTTACGTTCCTAATAATACATGAAGTGAACCATTATTGATATGTTATGATATTCTAAACAGAATAATTTTATTCATAAAAAATTAATTTTATAATTAGTTTTTTAAAATCTAATACTATAATAATATATGTATCTAGATTACCATGACTTCTAAACTATTTGGTCCTTCATGATGTGATTAATTGTATATTATAACTACATAATAAATTATAAACTGGCTTCAGGCTACATGGGTTGAGTTTTCCTGGTATTAGAAGAATTAATTAGAATACATGAAAACTAGATTTTGGAAAACATATATTAAGGGAGAAACCTCTATTATATTAATTTAGTATATGTATAGAAAATTTTACAAATGTTTTTGAAATGAATTTATTATGTGGGTTTTCAATTGATACTTCTCTTTCTAGGTACTACAGGTGGACGTGGTTCTGAAATAGAGGTACCTAGGGGTAATATACATGAAAATAGTGCATTGGGAATGACCAAATAATCCCCTAGTGTATAAAAATGAATCTTTCTTCTTTCCTTGTTTTTAATACTAGGAGGTATTCTTAGAATAATTCATATTTATATTATAATCTATTAGGATGGATTTGAAAATAATTATATCACCAAAGAAACCCTTTTTAAAATTATTCGATTATATATGCTTAAATTTTTATATTTATATTAAGTGTTCAATTTATTTGGGATTATAAATTAAATTTGTATTTCATAATTTAGAACATTCCCCTAGTAGAAGGAATGTAAATAGAATAAATACATGTAATCAAAAGATTCAAAATTCTTGTTTCTTTAATGGGATTAATTTAATTATTCGAAGAGAACTATTCTCTCAAAAACTATCATCATATTAATACTAAGAATAATGTGCTAAAAATATAGATAAATTTGTATTAAATAGGTATTAAATGAAGAGGATTTAATAAAAAAAATAATGACAATGTGAATATGTGAACGAAGGATTTTCACACAAGTTATTGTTATGGAATGAAATGCCTTGGTACTTTCTTAAAGGGAATGGGCGTTTTAATCTAATGTGTAGATAAATTCCATCATTATTGTGATATTAATGGACATAAAATGTTTCAAATGTTTAATGTTTCAACTGTATAGAGATGGTTCACTAAGAAAATTAATTCCCCAAACATCAATGGAATATACCTCAAAATTATCTACTCGAACATGGTCATGTGTATTCCATTACCACATATAAAGTGTAATGATTAATTTTATTGTGTTTTAATTCAATAATTAAATAATTTCAGTAAAATTTCATTGATATCACTGTTATAATAATTATTAATTATAAAAATATTGTACTATAGTACTTTGTCATTGAATATTTAAAAGTATATGTAGAGCGGTATCGATGAATAAGAAAAAATGAATTGGTGGAAAGATAAAATTCATAGAAAACACATAACTGAGGGAAAGATAACCATTAATATGTTCTTGATTTTGCAATAATGATAAAGGGATATAAATAATACATATATGGATAAGGTAAATTTTATAATAATGAATTCCTTGGAACTGATTAATGATTTCTCGATAACGTGGATTAAAATATCTTTAATGGATTTAACAAAACATTTTTATTTAATAAATATACCCAATAATGTATTTTTTAAGGAATAAGAAATAATTCATTTTTTCAATATTTTTTTCATAAATTTATGTCATATTTATTTTCAAAAGAATACATGATGATGGTTTTAATATGTTTGTTATGTGACGATTGAGAGAAACATAATGTTTTTTTGGGTGATTAAGGAAAAGTTAATTTTTTTAAATTTATTTTCCTTATTTCTATTGTTTTTATTTTTTATATTTTTGGAAGGTTCATAAGGTTATCCATTTATTAAATGGATTACGTTTAAAATTTGATTGTGTTTTAGAGTTTAATTTATTACTTAACTATATAAAGATTTACCCATATTGGATAACATGTACTATCGTTTTTTTTATAATAACTAGAGATATAATAAATGAATTTTCAATATATTATAGATATTAATATCCATTAATAGTGAATTTATGGATTTGTTTGTAGAAATTCATTTTTCATATTTATATCTAGGTATTGATGATGAAATGGAGTTGGTATAATCACAACGAAAGAAAACAATTATTCATATGAAAGAGAAACCAATAATGTCACATTATTCCCATATATTCGTAGATAGTAAAATACTTACCCAAATTTATGATACAATCTTGAATAAAATTATCCTATTACCTTCATATCTTATGAATCAAATTTCCACTTAACTCATGAAAGATTTATGGTTTTCTGATCATTTACCTTTTATAAACCACCCATTTTCTTATGAATACTAATCTCTATCAATCACTATTAATCCTTGTGAAGCTGTATTATATTCTATGTCTTTGTTTTTATTTCTAAACAATTTTATTCTACTTGGAAACATTATTATTGTTTAATGACCTTCTTACATCATTTTCTCACTTATTGAGAGGTTGTTTCATTAACCCTTTACGGTATGGCTTTTCCAACATTGATTTTTCCATATATCAAATCACTAATTTAAAAGATTGCATTTAAATTATTAAGAAAAAAATTATTTAAGGTGGAGAAAATATAACACCCTGAAATTTTAAAATAATGACATTTTTCTATATCGTACGTGACATGAAACAGAAAGCTTAAACCACCCACGAATTGTATTACATTAAATTCAATATCTTCGATAGCTTGCAGAACACATAAAACATAGTTGAAATAAATTATAATATAATATACTATTATAACATAACCATTAAATATGGGGGTATAAATGTTACTAAATAACAGATCAAAATTACTGTTATTTATTAATTTGGAAAAAATTTAAATCATTTTAAAATAAATAAATTCTTTCAGAAAAACAATATATTTCTAAAAGAAGGTTTGGCCGTGCTTCATGAACATAATATAAATTTAATTTTTTGTATTTTAAATAATTATTTGATAAAATGAACTGAAAATTTTCAATCATCATTCAAGAATTATATTAGGTGATTTTTTGGGATTTATGATTAATGATTCCTTTTTTAATGAATGATAAAAATATTGAATTTTAATTGAAAACTACAATTTCATTTAAATTTTTTATATAGTTATATTTTATTTTAATTTTGTTTATAGAATAATTTTCTAAATAATATTAAATTGTATCTAAATTGGTAATTTTAATCATTTTCAAATTTATTTGTTTTTGTAAAAACCTTTGTAAACATTTCATCATTTATTATTTGAAAACTCGCTTTCTGGTCAACTCTGAAGGATTAGTTTTAAATTTAAAATTTTCAATTTTTTAAATGAAATTTTAGAACATGGATTCCATATTTTGAATCATAATAGTCTTATGATCTAATAAGGTGATATTATTTATACACTATAATGATTAGTAAAAATAAGAAAAAATATTCGTCATGGTTAAGGTAATAATGGATTTACCAGGTGTTAAACAAAGACTTAAATGGTAAAAAATACCTACAAATGATTAAATATTTTTTTTGATGTATTTAGACCTTATAATGTATAAGGATATATATTAATCTATTTTGAAACTTTTATTAATTTTAAAATTTGAAAGAACCTTTTTCATTCAAAAATTACATGTGTGCCACTCAAGAAACTTATATAAAGCAACCCCCTCTTCTATCCTATTCACATATTCAAACCTATTATTTACAATAGTACACAAATAAATTCACAAAATCACTATTGCAATTTTATATGATGTATTTGGGTAAAAAATAATACCTCGGAATGATTTGTGTGAAAACCTACAGAGGATTTCATAGGATGTTATAATTTTATTCATAGAGCATTTTTATTTTCTTTCTTCCTCCACCTAGTTAAATTATTATTAAACCATTACGATATAAAAACATAATTATCTTACATATTATGATATATTGTCTAGTTTTATTAATGAACTAAAACATTAACCACTTCCAAAAAATGCGTTATTAAATCATCATTCATGTGTACGACAGACTACCACCACATGAATCAATGTGACACATTTTCCATCAACAACTCTAAAGGATGGGTATAATGACTGATGTAATATATATACATATAAGTTATAAAATAATTATACCTCTGGATTCATTATATCATATATACGATTTTACATTCCATTTAGTTGGAGATACAATAAAGGTTCTCATCTGTTCGGTGGAATGCTGCCTTGCAAAGAGATGTGGTTTGTTTATCACTAATGTTTTTGATAGATAGTAAAATAGATAATGTAAATGAATATATTTCATATTCATGAAATTAATATGGTATTAATGACATACTTATCCTACTAAACTACAAAATATCATTTTATTCCATTCATTTTCACTCACAGAAAGACGATAATGTCATTATTTAACATGAGGACTACCACATGAAATAAATTACGTAACTCTATTTTTATCACCACATGATAAAGAAAAATTGATATCCATATTTTGGATATATTAATTGATGTTTTAATCATGATTTATGCAATAATTCACATGTTTTTTATTCAGGTTTTTAGGAAATATAAATTTTAGAATCCAATGATGAATCTCAGAATATTTTTTCAAATAGGATTTACACATCATGAAATGTGTTTGTGAAATGTATTCCACATTCACAAAATCCCTAAAGATTGATGGCTAGGTCATTAATCATTACATTATTCATGTCTATTTATAGATTTTTAATTACATTACACATCATGAGAACATCAGAAATGGAATACCACTGTATGTGTATGATGAAATGTATATACAAGACATGAATTAATGATACAACACGATTATTTTAGAAGATTGGATATTTCATATATGATATTTTGGATGTAATGCACATTATGTGAATCCGTATTTCATGTCAGGGAAAAATCGAGATAAAATCCACATAAATCTATTAAAAATGAGAATACATTATATGTAATTTACTTATTGAGCCTATATATATTTCAGTGCCTCCAGCATACATAGAGACCCAATAACATAGATATTTCCACTAATTTCTTTTTCTCTATCTCCAATGTTTCTCTTCCAAAACACTTATAATTCATTCCTTTCATTGCATTACCAAATCATTTTCATTACATATTGTTATATGGTCATTCTTTCCCTATTCCATTTCCACTTTCTATTTCAACAACCATTCTGATACTAATTTCCATTAGTCATTAGCTCTTATGATGTCTCATCAATAGCTCTTCATTCAGAGAGAGTTTTCCATTAATTATTATTTATATAAATTTTTTATTACATATTTATAAATTTTTGTATCATTATTATATGCATGATTATTATTCCTTTTCATTTTATCATCATAGTTATGCATGACTGATCCGCTTAGGGTAATCAGTGAAGAGTATGGTTGTTTATGGACCTAATGAATCTATAATTTGAACCTTGGTAACCCTATGTCTAGTAATTAATCTAAAAATAATTATGAATCAAATTATTTTACACATCCCGAACCATGGGATGTATAATTAAAGGAACATTTCCAAATTTTAGATGAGAATTCTATAACAATTAGCCTATGACACTTTCTGCATTTATTCTACGAATGTTGATTCCATGATTTTATCTATACCTAGACCAAGGGATAGATCCAACATATATATATATCCAATTGGATTTACAATAACCAATTGGTTACCCTTTCTCGTCTTCTAACCCAATATAAGGGTCTAAACCAATATAGAGTCAACATTGTCTTTTTTACTAAAGCCCCTAAATTTACTATAATCCCTTCTTTACTATTTATTTTAAAACAAAAATAACATGTTCTAGGAAAACAAAACATGAAGTGTGACAATAAGGAATCCTACATTTTAGTTAGAAATAATAGCATGTGGGTCTCCCATGATTCATTGTTGGTTATAACTCATAAATCCACTTTAATGTAAATTTATTATTTATTATAGTATAGGAAATAAATTTCTTATCAAACAATGCTTGGAAGATTTAACATCATCTTCAGCAGGAATCAAATTCTGGTTTTGTTGTAGGGGACTGTCTGTTCTTAAGTAAAATGACCTAAAACATGAATGAAAGATTACCTCACCAATTCCCCTTTCATATTATTCCATGAAATTATTTTTAATAATATTTTATCATGGAATAGAACCTGAATCTTCTTCTTCCTAGTTATTTTATACATTATGTCCCTATGACTTTTTTGAGGATCCTTAATGCTCAAGAACATCTTATGTTCAATCCTAGTATTGATCGAAAATTATCATCACATCATCACTTGACAATTGTTTAGTGTAATTATATTATTCTACAACAACCCCAGAACATTCAATATGTGCCACCAATCAATCTGAGATAGTGGCCATCACTACAAGATCACACTACAATGGAATTAAACATATCAACCATTAGTGGTGCTACTCACAACATTGTGTATACTCTTATATAGGCACACACATTTGAAAAAAATATTTTACTCATTTATATGAACCCTAACATGGGTTAATTTGTTGGGCTTCAAAGTGTAGAAAATCATGATCATATTTCATATTTTTATAGGTTTTGTTCTATCTTTCTAAACCAAGGAATATCCTATGATGCAAACAGATTTCATGTATTTACTTTCTCCTTGTGCAATCAATCAAATTATTGTCTCAGAAGCCCAGCACCCTAGTCAATCATGAATTATGATCATCTAGCTGTGAAATTTTTATAGAAATACCTACCATAAATTTGAATGTGGAAATTAGGGAATGCTATCAAGAACTCTAACTAGAAAGAATAGAAAATAGATTTTTAATCTTAGGATCCTTTTATGGAGCTAACATGAAATTTCCCACATAACAGACTTAATGGTTGAATTTATATTAAAATTTTCAATTAAGGACTCCAACCTATAGCATGAATTGTAGAGAATGATTTCATGGAAAGAGAAATCATTCTAAATATGCTTGAATTTGGTCAATAACTTCTAGATAAGGTCTCCAACAATTTTAGTCTATAATATTGTGATCTAATACTATCAAAATATGGAATCTATATTGGGGAAGGAAACAACCTCCTAGAAATAGAAGGATATTCCCTTATAAATTGGCTAGAGTCATTTCAGTTACGAGATCTAAAACGATAACCACCATCCCCTGTAATAGATATCAAATCATGTGAAATGTCTGAAGGTCCAAACAGATATCACGAATGTATGTTTGGGATATCGTAACATCAATCCCAAGACAATGATTGTTTTACATTACAATAGATTAATAAAAAAATACAACAAACTCATTAATAATAACTATGGAAATAATTCCAGAAGTTTTTGGCTCAGTAGACAAATATAATCCCACCAAGTATACAAGAAAATAAAGGGATGGTCAATAACCTCTAGGGAATCAGGGACCACATAGGTTCCCTCCTCAAAATATTACTCCTTAGCCCCAATAAATACCTTAAAAACAAATCCCCCTAGAACTCAGTATAAATTCAAACCATATCCATAGAGACAACAAAAACAAGCCTCGTATATCCTTTTTAATCATGAATACATGATCTCTGTATTTTTTTAAATAAGACTATAGGATTACTAAACAAGATATGAAAATTTAAAAGTACTTGGGCACAAATTGCATAACATTTCAAAAAAATTATCAGATATATTTATGGATATGTTTCCCAGTAACACTGAGACACATCCAATAGAATAAGGAAAGGAAGTGGTTCTTTTGTGTGTGAAAGGGCTAGAATTTTGGTATCCTTTCTTTAGTGATAAATAGAGGCCTAAATATAACACCCCAAGATTATATGTTATGTATCTTCTTAAATAAAGTCTATTTCATTGAGATCTTACATGAAACATGACATCAATCTAATGGCTCAGACCTCTCCGGTCCATTACTTTGTGAAAATGTGGTGTTGGAGGTGTTCCGGGAGGTCAAGGTGACTTATCCCCAACACTTTACCAAATTTCCAGTTCTGTGAACAGTGTTTCCAGTTTTATGAATAGTATCGGTAGGTGAATAGTGTTTCTATCGGTGAGGTTCTATCGGTGGACTTCTATCTGTAGACTTGAACAGTGTTTCTATCGGTGAGGTTCTAATGGTGACCTTATAACGGTAGACTTGAACAGTGATTCCAGACCGGTAACCTTCTAATGGTGACCTTATAACGGTAGACCTGAACAGTGTTTCCAGAACGATAACCTTTTAATGGTGATCTTATAACGGCAGGATTGAACAGTGTTTCCAGATCAATAACCTTCTACTGGTTACCTTATAACGGTATACTTGAACAGTGTTTCCAGAACGGTAACCTTCTAACGGTGACCTTATAACAGTAGAATTGAACAGTGTTTCCAGAATGGTAACCTTCTAACGGTGACCTTATAACGGTAGACTTGAACAGTGATTCCAGAATGGTAACCTTCTAACGGTGACCTTATAACGGTAGACTTGAATAGTGTTTCCAGAATGGTAACCTTCTAACAGTTACCTTCTAATGGTCGATATGAATAGTGTTTCTAGAACGGTGAGGTCAAATGGTGACCTTTTCTTTCCTTTGCCAAATTTTTAGTATGTGAACAGTGTTTCCAGGTTCCTACAGTTTCTCCCCTTTGACGTTTCCTTTGATGTAAAATACATTTAAAGCCTCATTTTAAGGACTCTTGAGGCCGATTCAAATGCCATAAATCCTATATTAATTATTCCTATGGCTCGAAATGTTTTTATTGGTCAAACCGCGTGGGTTAATGCGATCCATTTTTAATCGAGAATTAACCGGATCTTAAACCATCGCCTCGTTAAATATTCTAAAAGGAACCAGATATCATTCTCCCTTGTTTTGTCTCATTGTTCTCAGCTAAGAGACACTATAACCTTTCAATCATTCCCGTAAGAGTTTTACAATCAATCCCTAATCCTCTTATTGGTTACGATCTATTTTGGATGCAACCGAGCTGTGTCGGTAAATCTTCCCTATAAGGTATGTTTTATTTTCGTTCCTTTGGGGATTATCTTATAATGTTTCTCCCTTCCATATTATACCATGTAATTTCCATGTTTCTAATGGGTTTTTCTTGGGGTTGGTTGGTACTGTCGTACCGTGGTATCCTCTGGTGGATGCATTTGTCGTGAGAGGAGGATTGTGACCCGTTGTGTGGATAAAGGATGTCAAGAACTCTTTGAGGTAGGGGATTCGTGGCTTCTCCAATTGTATATGTGCAATCGTAGAATTATCATGATTTTTCCCTTTGGATCACAATGAAATTGACCAAATTAAATACTTCAACTGTATTAAAATAAATGGTTGATCGCAGGTAGTTTCATTGTATCATGATAACGGTTTGACTCATGTTTTGCTAGATATAGTGATATCTATGATTTTATTTTATTAGTTGTTCGTTCGTGATGGAAATTTATAATGAACGTAAAGCCGGAATTAATTGTTAATTAATTGGCTAAAGATAATGAGGCACGTAAATGAATCTGTTTGTTGCTGTTGTTGTAGTTATTATAATTTGATGTCAATCAAGTTAGGGAAGTAAGCATTGTTGTTTAATTATGATAGCTTACTGATTAGGTCTCCCGTAATTGGAACCTATGAATAATAAATCTTCTAATTCAATATGGATTAAAAAACATATTATGTGATAATTTCTTATAGGGTTCTGAGTTACCCTCTTGATATTTAAATGGTCAAGAGCCCATTGATTTGATGTTCTTCTTTCTTGATGCTGGTGTTGGGATGTGATCTTGGATTTCTATTGTGAGATGTGGAGGCATGGGGACTTGTGGTTGTGGCAGCGGATGAATCCTAGAGTGGTGAGATGCATTAGATTATGCATGTGGGTGTTAGGGAGGACACCATGGATGATGGAATGGGATGGATGTGGTTGTGGGATGTTTGGTGGTTTGATTGGTTGTTTGTCTTCTTTAATTTTCCCCACTGCTCAGGGTAGCTGGTTCTGCTTACCCTTCTACCGAAAAAGTTGAAGACATGCGGGGTATGCCACGTGCATTCCATGTTTAGACTCTCGAGGGAGAATGGGTCTATGCTCTTGCTATAGGCGGAAAAGACTCGATGGGTAGTATAACTGTTCACCTTGTTGAGCCCCCTTGTGTTTAGTAGCATAGGTTGTTTTTCTAGAATGCCTGGGAATGTGGGAAGGTAATTTTGTAATGAATAATTGAATAAATGATGATAGTTCATGGTGTTGGAGTTGCTGAAACATAATGACAAGGTTGTAATTTGGAAGGTACAATGGATATTGTGTGTGATGCTAATGAAGTTTAATGTTAAATTATTCATGGTTTATTAATGTTTAAAGAATTAATTAACGTACAGTGGACCTGATCAAATGATAATGGAGTGATCAAATAAATCTCTTCAAATTTTTGTCTGCTTATAGGATACATAGTCATAGAAGTAGCATCCTAGAGTCTAAGAGACGTTAACTGCAGTTGTATCTAAGACAAGGTAATGCCCATAGTGTGGATGTGAATTATATATATATTCTGTAATTTTTGTGTTTCTGTATGCTATTCCACCCTGTCAGAAAGGGCAACTAACACCCCGGGGATTTTGAGCCCTAGGGGGGTGTTTTCCCCAACATTCTGATGGGTGGTCAAATGGATGACTACCCCCTTTGGCCCCACTCTCTTCTCTTGGTAGATACATGTGACAATAGGCACAACAGTTAGTTTCCCCATATATGTGTGTAGAGGTATTTAATGGCTTCTGGGTATTTCACACATATATATTCTAGATATAGTATCCTATGGACTACTATTGGTGTAACGTGTACAGGCTGTGATGGATTGAGGATCCCTACTCGGTGTATGAGCTATAATGGCTTGAGGTATAATACCCGATGTGTGATACACGTTATGCGGGATGTGGTGGCTCCTGGAACTTACCTGGTTACTTTTGGTTGTGAGGATGGTGTGGTGCTTTGCCCAAGTGTCTGCGAGGAAGCCTTTGTGGTGCACGACGTGCAGATTGTGGAGCTTAGCCTAGGTGTCTGCGAGCAAGACTTTGGAGAGAGATGCACATGACGTATGTCGTTGGGGAAAAGTGGCGAACCAATGGGGAAGTATTAGTAGGTTACCCTTGATATTTTTCATTATATACTATATTCTTGTATGTGTAACTTGGCGAGAGTGGCCATGGTGAGGTTGGGAACTTATTATACCTGTTTAGGTGATGATTTTGTTTCACTTTTTGTGTACTGGGATTTAACATGCTTTCTTTACTTTTGAATGAGAGGCTTGGGGAGGATACTACTGAGTATACTATTATACTCACTCTATGTATATATATACTGTTTTTCAGGTCACATAGAGCAGGTTGGAGATCATGCTGGTTACTACTAGCTTGAGGTTGGAGGAGCTGTTCGGGCTTGTGGTCGCTGCCGTTTTACTTTCTTTTTGGTACTTTTAGTTTTCCCTTTCAGTTGTAGTACATTTTCCTGGAATTTCATATATGTACTTGGGTTCCTTTTATATTTCAGTTCTGAGATAGATTTGGTTGGTGTCTATCTTATCTCTCTCTTATTCATGTGTTATCTTAGAGGGTAATGCCTCGCATTTGTGTGTTTATTATACCATTGGTTCTAGTAGCCAACCCGGGGCCTACTGGAGGCGGGACTCGGAGGTCATTATCTCTCTTCTCACATTTCCGGCCCAGGAGGGGTAAACTTTTTGGGGAGGGGGTTGTGTCAGTGTGGTATTAGAGGTCTGGTTGCTGGATAGGATGGAGTTTGGAGTTAGGCACACGTGAGATTGCATGGGTTGGTAGAGAAACAGTGTCATTCATTTTTATCAAGTGAGGTAAACACTGGAGGCCGGCTGAGACATATGCATTTAGGGAACCCTATGATCTGACGTACGAACCTTTCAGTTTACAATGGCTACTAATCAAATTGATACTAGTTGCAGGGTAGAGACCTAGGAATGGATCATGCATCATTCTTCCTTGTGCTTGTGTTTTAAAGGGTAGACCTTGGGATAGGTTAACCGAAAATTAATAAAAGAAAACAATTAATTTATTAATGTTGAGTCTTCCATATTGCTGTCTTAGGAACTCTAACAGTTGTTATTTTACAGGTATGGCTCCAGGTCGACGTCCTCTTCAGGTTTGCGCAGAAGATGTCCAGTAGGTTGTTCCACCAGATTGCCGCGGCGTAGAGGTTGACGACGATGACACTTGGAGAAAGACACTTCGAGAGTTTCAGTTCCAGAGTCTACAGAAGTAAGAGGGCTCTATTTTAGATGCAGTCACAAAAGACTGGTTGGAGGAGGTCGAGATAGGCTTTAGTTCGATTCATGCTCGGAAAGAACACTTGGTGTCCTTGGTTGTGAGGATACTGCATGTAGCAGCAAGGGAGTGGTGGTTCTTGTTCCTCGGGGATCATGAGGAGTCATCGATATCATGGGAGGAGTTTCGAGACAGGTTTCGAGTTGAGTTTCTTTCATCAACTTCGAAGGCGTCTAGTCTCTAGGAGCTTATTACCCTTCGACAGGGGTCCTCTAGTGTTCGAGAGTTTGGAATCCGTTTCGGGAACCTTCTATGATATTCTTCAGACCTGTTACCAAATGAAGAGGCCAGGGCGAGGAATTTCGAGGAGGCTTTGCGTCTAGAGATCGAGTGCCAGGTCACCCCATTTATGCTGAAGACATATCTTCAGTTGCTGGCGAGGGCATAGGTTTTTGAGAGGACATTGGCTAGGACCGGATCGTCATGAGAGGGGAATTGTCATGATTCCTCATGAAGAAGAACTATGGTCCGGGCTTCCCGGTTTTCAGGGCAAAAGAGTTTTCGTTCACCAGGGGGTAGGTCCCAACCCTTCCCATCTCGTTTCTCCGGAGGCAGCAACTCTCAGGCCAATGCCAAGGGATGAGGCGCTTGTTTTTCTTGTCGTGGTCGTGATCATCAGCAGCGGGGAGTGCCTGACTTTTCAGAGCACTCATCTTGCACCAGGAACTCCGCTCCAAGTTCCTCCATTGAGGCAGTTCTAGCCGAGGCAACAGCAGCAGGTTTTACTAGCATTAGATCACCAGAGGGTAGATGGAGCAGACAGAGGACATCCCCATGACTCTCCCCATCCTCATAGAGCCTAGAGCGACCGTGGTGGTGGTTTTCATTAGGGTCAGAGAGGCCGAGGAGGAGGTCGTGGTCAGCTTTATGCTCTAGCGTTGCCAGCCCCTGGCGAGCCATATTTCATTAGAGGTACCCTTTGCTTGTTTTCTACCTGGGTGTACGCCTTGTTTGATTCAGTAGAAACACACTCCTTCATATCACCTAACTGTGTCCATGCTTTCGGACTTGAGGTAGAGGGGCTTCTAGTGCCATTGGCGTTGACTACGCCAGTTGGAGGTCGAGCCGACTTGTTTGAAGTCTGTGGAGACTGTGAGCTAGTGTTTGGGAAACACCGCTCTTGGGGAGATTTCCTATGTTTATGAATACAACCAAATTATGTCATCCTCGGCATGGATTGGTTGTATTCGGTGCAGGCTATTGTGGATTGATATAGAAAGAAGGTCGTTTTTTATGCATATGAATAGAAAGTGGTTCTTTTTGTGAGAGAGATCCTCGGATGGGTCATAGACGAGTTCCATCCTTGTCATCCATGATGGCTAAGATGATACTGTGTTCTTCATAGGTTTAGCAGTTGGCGTTTCCTAGGGTCGTAGAGGAGTACCCTGATGTCTTTCCAGAAGAGGTTGTAGCATTATCCCCTCGACGAGAGATCGAGTTTGGGATAAAGCTATAACCAGGAGCATCTCCAATCTCTATGTCTCCATATAGGATGGCCCCTTCTGAGTTACGAGAGCTACGTATACAGATTGATGGTTTGTTGTAGTGTGGTTTTGTTCAGCCAAGTGTGTCACCGTGGGGTTCACCAGTTTTGTTTGTGAAAAAGGCTAATGGCAGTTTGTGGTTGTGCGTCGATTATCGTCGATTAAACAAAGTGACAATAACGAAACGTTATCCTCTCCCATGGATTAATGACTTATTCGATCAAATGAAGGGTTCAAGATGGTTTTCCAAGATTGACTTGTGGTCAGGATATCATCAGATGCGTGTAAAGGATGAGGATATCTTGAAGACTACTTTCTGTTGTCATCATGGGCATTATGAGTTTGTTGTAATGCCATTCGGTATGACGAAAGCTCCATCTGTTTTCACGGGGTTGATGAATGATTTGTTCCATGAATTCTAGGACAAGTTTGTTGTCGTTTTCATCGACGACATCCATGTGTACTCCACATATGAAGAGGAGCATGCAGAGCATCTACGATCCATTTTTGAGTTCTTCGCTAACATCAGTTGTTTGGGAAGTTGTCAAAGTGTGAGTTTTGGGCTCGAGAAGTTCGTTTTGTGGGGAATGTTGTGTTCCAACATGGAGTAGCTGTGGATCTGTCAAAGATAGAAGTAGTGGTGTCTTGGCCGGCCCCCAAGACCGTGTCAGAGGTGCGAAGATTCCTTGGTCTCACATGCTATTATAGGAGGTTTGTTTCCAATTTCTACCGAGTTGCGACTCTTTTGACAGCTTTGACCAGGAAGGATCAAGTGTTCATATAGACTAATCAATGTCAGGATACTTTCGAGTATCTAAAGGAGAAGTTGGTAAGTGATCCTGTACTTTGTCTTCCAGCGGAGGGAGTCCAGCTTAATGTTTTCTGTGATGCTTCACATCTAGGGCTAGGCTGTGTTCTCATGTAGGAGAGGTCAGTTGTTTCTTATGGGTCTCGGCAGTTCCGTCCCCATGAATGCAACTATGCCACCCATGATCTTGAGTAGGCATCTATAGTGTTTTCTCTGATGTTGTGGATACATTACCTCATTGGTGAGAACTTTGTGAATTTCACCAATCATAAGAGTTTGAGGTATGTTTTCTCCCAACGTGACTTGAACATGTGGCAGCATCGGTGGATGGAGTTCTTACAGTAATACGACTTTGAAATATCATAAAAACCTTGAAAAGGGAATGTTGTAGCTAATTCACTGAGACGAAAGTCACGTAATGATGTTGTGCGTGAATCTGGTGATTCCTGGAGAGTGATGGAAGAGCTATCAGCTTTACATCTTAATATGGGAGAATTTGGGGGTAGAGGTTGTCTTTAACAGATGATGGTGCAGTCATCCCTGATGCAGAAGGTGGAAGAGTCTCTGTTGGTTGATCTAGAGGTGGATGTTTGGAGAGATAGAGTTGTTTTTGGTGAGGTCCCTGATGTTGGGTCGGAGGATGAACAACAACGAGTGTTGTATCATGGAAGGATTTTTGTTCCCATGGCGATGCGTGAGACGGTTCTCCAAGAGTTCCATAGTTCGCCCTTGGTAGTCTATCCTGGTGTGAAAAAGATGTACTGATCCTTGAGGAGTCAGTTTTGGTGGCCTGGGCTGAAGCGTGCAGTTGCAGAGTGTGTGTCTCGATGTTTAGTCAGCCAGAAGGTGAAGGCTGAACACCGTGTTCCTGGTGGTCTTCTCCAGCAATTAGAGATTCATCAGTGGAAGTGGGAGGACATCTCAATGGACTTTTTTATAGGTTTATCTCATGCTCCGGGAGGACATGATGCTATATGGGTGGTAGTGGATCATTTAACAAAATCGGCCCACTTCATAGTGATCAAGGAATTGAGCTCAGTGGAAGTTTTGTCGAGGAAGTATCTAGAGGTGGTGGTGAGACATCATGGAGTACCTAGGATGATCATTTTTGATCGAGATCCTCATTTTACCTCCAGGGTTTGGAGAGGTCTCCATCATGATTTTGGCCCTCAACTGTGCCTTAGCACTGCTCTTCATCCTCGGACAGATGGTCAAGCAGAGCGAACCATCTAGACTCTTGAAGACATGTTGCGCTCTTGTGTCCTTGATTTTGGAGGTTCATGGATGAAGCACTTACCCTTGGTAGATTTCCCTTACAATAATAGTTTTCACTGTACCATTGGTATGGCACCGTTTGAGGCCTTTTATGGCCGGCCATTCCGTTCTCCATTGTGCTGGACTGGGGTCAGAGAGTCAGCAATTCTCGGACCAGAACTATTGCAGAATACAACAGAGATGGTTCAGGTGATTCGTGAGAGGATGAAGACAGTGCAAGATCTTCAGAAATCATATGCTGATCAAAGAAGGATACCCTTGAGTTTATTGTTGGGGATCATGTGTTTTTGAAGGTGACTCCCCATCGTGGGTAGTGAAGGTTTGGTCGTGGAAGTAATCTTTCTCCCCAGTTTGATGGGCCTTTCATGGTGTTAGCTCGTAATGGAGCTGTGGAGTATCGTGTAGAAATTCCCCCTCAAATGAGTCAGATACATGATGTTTTCCATGTATCACAGCTTCGTCATTATCTTCATGATGAATCTCATGTTATCGATTGGGGAGAGATCGATATTGATGATGATGCAATCTTTGAGGAGCGACCTGTGGAGATCCAAGACTGTAAGGAGAAGGTGTTGTGTGGGCGTTCAATCCCCTTAGTTCGTGCCTTGTGGTGACACAGTGGCATGGAGGAGAGTACCTGGGAGCGTGAGTTACAGATACGTGCTCAGTACCCAGAGTTGTTTAATGTTTAACTCATTTCATGTAATGATGTTTCCTTTGTGGTTATACCTTTCATGTTTTATTTAGGAACTTCTTGTGTTCCTTTTTGTGACTTTCTTTCTTTTGAGAGGTATCTCGATGAGTGGTTGTTCGGGCCCCATTTCTTTTTTTTCTCTTTAGGTTGGTTTTGAATTCTCAAGGACGAGAATGTTTTGAGAGGTATCTGATTTAATGGCCTAGACCTCTCCGGTCCATTACATTGAAAAAATGTGGTGTTGGAGGTGTCCTAGGAGTTCAAGGTGACTTATCCCCAACACTTTACCAAATTTCCAGTTCTGTGAACAGTGTTTCCAGTTTTATTAACAGTATCGGTAAGTGAACAATGTTTCTATTGGTGAGGTTTAGTGAACAGTGTTTCTATCGGTGAGGTTCTATCGGTGGACTTCTATCGGTATACTTGAACAGTGTTTCTATCGGTGAGGTTCTAATAGTGGCCTTATAACGGTAGACTTGAATAGTGTTTCCAGAACGGTAAACTTCAAACGGTGACCTTATAATGGTAAACTTGAACAGTGTTTCTAGAAAGGTAACCTACTAACGGTGACCTTATAACGGTATACTTGAACAGTGTTTCCAGAATGGTAACCTTCTAACGGTGACCTTATAATGGTAGACTTGAACAGTGTTTACAGAACGGTAACCTTCTAATGGCGACCTTATAACGGTAGACTTGAATAGTGTTTCCATAATGGTAACCTTCTAACGGTGACGTTATAATGGTAGACTTGAACAGTGTTTCCAGAACGGTAACCATCTAACGGTGACCTTATAACGGTAGACATGAACAGTGTTTCCAGAACGGTAACCTTCTAACAGTGACATTCTAACGTTGGAATTGAACAGTGTTTCCAGAATGGTGAGGTCTAACTGTGACCTTTTCATTCCTTTGCCAAATTTTGAGTATGTGAACAGTGTTTCCAGGTTCCTACAGTTTCGCCCCTTTGATGTTTCCTTTGACATAAAATACATTTAAAGCCTAATTTTAAGGACTCTTAAGGCCGATTCAAATGCCATAAATCCTATATTAATTATTCCAATGGCTAGGAATGTTTTACTTGGTCAAACCGCGTGGGTTAATGGGATTCGTTATTAATGGAGAACTAACCGGATCTTAAACCGTCACCTCGTTAAATCTTCAAAAAGGCACCAGCTATCATTCTCCCTTGTTCGTTCCCTTTGTTCTCAGCAAAGAGACACTAGAACCTTTCAATCATTCCCGTAGTAGTTTCACAATTAATCCCAGATCCTCATATTGGTTCCGCTCTATTTTGGATGCAACCGACCTGTGTCGGTCAATCTTCCCTATATGGTATGTTTTATCGTCGTTCCTTTGGGGATCATCTTATAATGTTTCTCCCTTCCATATTATACCTTGTAATTTCCAAGATTCTAATGGGATTTTCTTGGGGTTGGTAGGTACTGTCGTACCATTGTATCCTCTGGTGGATGCAGTTGTCATGAGAGGAGGATTGTGACCCATTGTGTGGATAAAAGTCGTCAAGAACTCTTCGTGGTATGAGATTCATGGATTCTCTAATTGTATATGTGCAATCGTAGAATTTGCATGATTTATCCCTTTGGATCACAATGAAATTGACCCAATTAAATTCGTGAACCGGATTAAAAGAATTTGTTGATCGCAGGTTGTTGATTTTTACTGTGATAACGTTTTGACTCATGTATTCCTAGATAGAGTGATAACTATGATTTTATTTGATTAGTTGTTTGTTTTTTATGGAAATTGACAATGAACGTAAAGCTGTAATTTTTTGTTAATTAATTGGCTAAAGAAAAAGAGGCATGTAAATGAATCTGGTTGTTGTCGTTGGTGTAGTTGTCCTAATTTGATGGTAATCAAGTTAGGGTGGTAAGCATGGTTGTTTAATTATGACAGCTTACTGATTAGTTCTCCCGTAATAGGAACCTACGAATAACAAAACATCTAATTCAATATGGATTAAATAATATATTATATGAGAATTTAATAAAGGGTTCTGAGTTACCCTCTTGATTGTTAAGGGGTCAAGAGCCCATTGATGTGATGTTCTGCTTTCTTACTGCTTGTGTTGTGATGTGATCCTGGATCACTATTGTGAGATGTGGAGGCATGTGGACTTGTGGTTGTGGCAGCGGATGATGCCTAGAGTGGCGAGATGCATCTGTTTATGCATGTGTGTGTCAGGGAGGACACCAGGAATGAAGGAATGGGATGAATGTGGTTGTTGGATGTTTGGTGGTTTGATTGGTTGTTTATCTGCTTTACTTTTCCCCACTGCTCAAGGCAGCTGGTTTTGCATACCCTTCTTTTGAAAGAGGTGAACACACGTGGGGAATGCCATGCTCTTTCCGTGTTTATCCTCTCGAGGTATAATGGGTCTATTCTCTTGCTATTGGCGGGAAAGACTCGATGGGTAGTATAACTACTCACCGTGTTGATCCCCCTTATGTTTAGTAGCATAGGTTGTTTTTCAAGAATGCCTGTGAACGTGGGAAGGTAATTCTGTATTGAATAATTGAATAAATTATGTTAACTCATGGGGTTGGATTTGCTGAAACATAATGACAAGGTTGTAATTTGGAAGGTACATGGATATTGGGTGTGATGCTAATAAAGTTTAATGTTAAATTATTCATGGTTAATTAATGTTTAAAGAATTAATTAATGTATAGTGGAATGGATAAAATGATAATGGAGTAATCTAATAAAGCTCTTCAAATGTTTGTGTGATTATAGGATACTAAGTCTTAGAAGTAGCAGCCTGGAGTCTGAGAGACATTAGCTGTAGTTTTATCTAAGACTAGGTAATGCCCATAGTGTGGATGTGAGTTATATATAAATTCTATACTTTTTGTGTTTCTATATGCTACTCCACCCTGTCGGAAAGGGAAACTAACACCCCGGGTATTCTGAGCCCTGGAGGGGGGTTTTACCCAACATTTTGATGGGAGGTCGAATGGCTGACTACCCCCTTTGGCCCCGCTCTCTTCTCTTGGTAGATACATGTTCTAACATGCACAATAGTTAGTTTCCCCATATATGTGTGTAGAGGGATTTAATGTCTTGTGGTTATTTCACACAAATATATTTGGGATATAGTATTCTATATACTACTACAGGTGTAACGTGTATAGGCTGTGATGGCTTGAGGATCCCTACTCGGTGTATGGGCTATAATGGCTTGAGGTATAATACTTGATGTATGATACACGTTATGTGGGCTGTGGTGACTCCCGAAACTTACCTGGTTACTTTTTGTTGTGAGGATGGTGTGGTTCTTCGACCAGGAGTCTGTGGGAAAGCCTTTGTGGTGCACGAGGTGCAGATTGTGGAGCTTAGCCCAGGTGTCTGCGGGAAAGCCTTTGGAGAGAGATGCACATGACATATATCATTGGGGAAAAGCGGCAAACCAGTGGGTAAGTAGTATTGGGGTACCATTTATATTTTTCATTATATTCTATATTTTTGTAAGTGTTACTTGGAGAGAGTGGCCATGGTGAGGTTTAGAATATAGTATGCCTATTTAGGTGACGAGTTAGTTTCAGTGGTTGTTCCCTGGGCTTTAGCATGCTTTCTTTACTTTTTCACGAGAGGATTGGGGACGATCCTAATGAGTATACTATTATACTCACCCTATGTATATATAAACTGTTTTTCAGGTCACTTGGAGGAGGTTGGAGATAAAGTTGGTTACTACTCGCTTGTGGTTGGAGGAGCTGTTTGGGCTTGTGGCTGCTGTCGTTTTACATTCTTTTGGGTACTTTTAGTTTTCCCTTTCAGTTGTAGTACTTTTACCTGGAATTTCATATATGTACTTGGTTTTCTTTTATATTTCAGTTCTGAGTTGGAGTTGGTTGGTGTCTATTTTATCTCTCTTTTCTTCATGTGTTCTCTTAGAGGGTAATGCCTCCCATTTGTGTGTTTATTATACCCTCAGTGCTATTCACCAACCAGGGCCCTACTGGGGGCGGGACATGGGGGTCATTATCTCTTTTCTCACATTGTCGGCCCAGGAGGGGTACACTTTGTGGGGAGGGGGTCGTGTCAATCGATCTTTAACAAAAGGCTAAATATTATTTTAAAATTTTGATATTCATCACCATGAAATTTGAATTGTGGAAATGATTGATGATTAATAAATAATGAAAATATAGTTTACCCTTATATATTAAATTAATTAATTTTTAACCAATAAATTATAAATGGAAATAAAAAACAAAATTAATATAAAGGATATTTTTTTATACAAAACGGTTTTTTATGCTCATAATAGAATTTTACCTTAATATATTAAATTAAAAACTATTTGTATATGATGTAATAGAAATTTATATTTTATATATTAAATATTTTTTTTAAATTAATCCATTATGTTTGATAGTCTTAAGATATAAATAAATCCATTATTATGAAAAAAAGCTATATTTTTTTAAAAGGAATTTTTGTCGCCTTTTAATGGCTCACATTTTTTAAATATCAATTTTTATTCTTTTATGAATTTAATATGGAAAATTTACTTCTTTTTTTAAATATGTGTGAAAAATATTGTATTAGGGTGAATTTTTTAGTTTTTTATAAGTTTCAAATTTGATTAAATGTGATAAGTAATACATCATAATTAAAAACCTTCTCTTCATATAAATATTTTATAATGTTATATTATATTATAATTTTTTTAAATAATAATTAGATAAATAATAAATATATAATCCAAATTTATTTACTTTTAATCAATTTCACATTGAAATTGGATATCAAAAAATTCCATGCATTCTAACTTTTTCATAATATTTTTTTTTCTTATTACTTCTGCAGGAATAATATTAAATATAATTTTGAATATTTTGTTATTTGAATTTTGTAAAATGAATTCCATATTTGGAATTAGAATGTAAAATTTTTGTTTTAAGATAATTTTTTATATAAATAAATAATGTTACCATGGTAAAAAAATTAGTTACCACATTATAGGTAAAATAATGAAAATTATTAATGTAAAAAGGTAAAGGCATAAGATAAATTAAAGTAAAAAATAAATAGTATTTTATATTATATATAGACTATAAAAAGAATTAAATACCTTAATTATCATCCAAATTCACATAAATTAATTACACCTCAATGTGATTGGCTTTAGACAAAAAATAATAATAATTTAATTTGTTAAACCCACCACTCTTCAAGTATAAATACCACACCTCACCACCCCATCTCTATGAAAAATAATCCTTAATACTCCTATAATCATTTCCAATGCCAATCCTAACCATTCTCCCTATATAAATATGTTTTCTGTATCACCAAAGTACCAAATCAAAGGTCCTCAAGGTCCTCTTCATGGATGTGATATTAAAGAGCTAATATTCTCAAAACACCTCTTTTAATTTCTTTTCTTTTTCTACTCTCTCAACATCTCCTTAATCTATTAAAAAATTGAAACTATAGAATCATTTATATACTATATTTTTATTTTTCTAGGAAAATATTATATTTCAATCCTTTTTATTATCTCATATTATTTAGAGAAACAAAACTATTTTCCTAGTTATGGCGATGAACCATCTCTTTGATTGAAGATTATGTTTATTTTCTAAAATTTACTTCATGTATGGTAATAAAACAATTATTATAGATTATTAATATTTTAATAGGAAAATTATGTTATATTTCTTATTCTATAACAAATATATTCTCAAAATATTAAATAAAATGATACTAGTTCATAGTTTCTGGGAAAACCCCCTAAATAAACTAGACATTTACCATTACTATTTTGTTAAATAAATCATCCTCAAATAATAAAGTAAAATGATAAATGGAAAAATTTAAAAAATTTGAAGTTCATGAATACCATTTAATTTCACATTTTTATTTGTATTTCCATTGGACAATAAAATACAAATATATGCACAAATGAACCAATCATGAAAACATTAAATGAACAGACCCAAAATAATGAAATATTTTTAAGGAATTGGTAGAAAGATGTCATAAAAGTATATTATATGTTATTAAAAATATGAATATATTTATTTAATGAATTTATAACATTATTTACACCCTTAAAATGTGTTTAATGAAAGCTACACTAAAAGGAAATGTGTGGTAAGGGATTTCTCATCTCATTTTTACTTCTATGAGTTATCTTCTATATTAACCACTTATTCCTTATGTTTGTTGTATTTACTAACACCTAGTATATAATATATTTGAATTAATTATATTCAACTTTTTAATATTTCATATAATAATTATTACTTTTACGGTCAAATGATTCAACTAATAATTAAGTTGTAAGGGAATTCATACCCTAATTTCCATTCTTTGGGTTAAAGTTCTACTTCTGTTGTTATGTCATAATAATCATATCAATGAAATGGAATGAAAATATATTATATTATATTTATATTTTTTTTTGTATTTAAATGAATAAAAAAATTCTATTATTTTTATTAATGTGCACTTTAATGATATGATATTTATAAGGGACTTTGTTTTAAAATATCTTTTTTAAAATTGATCCTTAAAACACTCTTTTCATCAATGTATGAAATTTCAAGAATTGTTTCCAAAACTTTTGTTAAAATCATCATATTACTGTTTAATTTTTCTAAAATCATAATTGAATTTTGTTATAATGGTCTAAAATGTATTTTATTCATTTTCAGAACAAGGTTCATTGAGTATTTTTTTGATAAAATAAGAATGTAATTTCTTTTAACTATTGTGGTGTGAGAGGATGTTTCCATCTTCATGGTGCAATATTTTAGTGAATAAACCTTTTAAAAAAATATTTATTATTTTTTAAAAAAAAATTTAATGGTCCCTCATTTTAAAAATTAGTGATTTCCTATTCGAAAAATGTTATTTTCTTTGAAAAAATCAATGATGTCATTTAAAGTATTTATAGTCTATGTCAACATCCTTTGATGAATATTATAATTCATCAATGTTGATATCTTATAATACCATATTCCATATTTTGTTAAATTCTAATTTACTAGTTTGACTAGAGATGTAGTATTTTGACACCATTCAATTTATTACTCTAGATAGTTTATCATTGTGTTTACCAAGTGGGGAAAGGTACTTACACTTCATTTAATAGATTCAATACAAATGTTTATGATGATTTTATATTACATAATTCATATAAAGAATGTATTAGACCTTTTAAGTGATATTTGTGTCATGTTATATCCCCTCGATGCAAGGATAAGTCTTATTAGTGAAACCCAATTGGGTTTTGGAAGAGGCCTTACAAATTTATTTTTATATGTCTTGTTCAAGGCCATGACTACATGTTTTATAAGAATGGAATTTTGCTTTATGTCCTTAATAGAGAATATTTTGATTTCCATGTGACTATCTGATTAGTATAGTATCCATGGATATGTTTTTTAGCTCAGGTGATTATTCTAATTGTATTATTTGACCACGTTTTATTCTAGTTGTATTATTCCTGTGTTTTTGTTTTAATGGAATGAATTCTTTTAATTACATTTTATTGAATTTTCTTTATTATTTATGCTTTATTTCACTATACATTAATTTTATTGACAATTTGAGCTCACCGATTTATAATTTTTTATTTATCCCTATGATGAAGTGAATTTTATTATGATTAAAATTCAGGGATAAGATTGGGGATAATGGTTTTTCCAAGGATTTGATATTTTGTATTATATGTTATCAAATGTAATGTATGGTTCATTTATGTATCTTGTTTTCAAAAACTACTAAACTGTTTCATCCATCGAGAAAATATTCCATATATATAGTTCCAATTTAACAAATTAACCACATAATCTTGGATACTAGGGTCTGCTCTATTAGAGTAAATAAACTGAGAAACATGAAACTATTTTTATCAAGGATGACACAAATATAAATAATGATGTTGTTTGAGAAACAAAACTAGAATAAGTAGAAACTGAAATAACACCAAAAAATAAAAATCATAAAAGGAAGAAGTATATGTATATAATCTATTATAAAAATTCATTTTTCACATCCAATAATGAATAAGGCAAGGAAATAACTGATGAAGACATAAGAAATTTCTAGTGATGTTTAAGAAATTAAACATAAGATTCCCTTTTCAAAAGTCATTTCTCAGATTCCTACCTCTACAGAAGTCTTAAAACAAATTATTTCCACATAAGGGAATGTAGAGGATTTTTTATTTATTTGTTTTCAAAAATTATTGTTATACTATCATTCTGTAGAATCGTCCCTTGATGATGGGAGACCATGGTAGCTTCTCAATTCCATGAATAATAAGAACTTGAATCTTTAGAAGAGCCTTATACAGTCATGGTGCAAGAACCAATCCCATGATAATTAGTGTATTTCATAATATACATCTCTAATAATTTAAAAAAATAGTTTTTTATTACTACTAACTGACCGATCTGTCACGTAACCTCAAGGAAATCTCAATGATGTTGTAGTAAAAGTTGGAAAATTCATTTTCCATGTGTCTGTCATAGTTTTAGTTGAAATATATGAAGGATACATTGTATTTATTCTATGATGGACACTTCTATACACATAGAAGGAATTAATCAATGTTATTCAATGGTGAAAAATATTCATAGTTGGAGATGAACAATTTGTGATCGAGTTAGTGAATTTTTTCAAGAAAAAGAGAATACATATTTGACAGTTCAGTCATTATTTTTACTGATGATAAGGATGATTTTATGAACATAAAAAATGAGAGAGATAGCTTGTACCCTGATTAATATGAAGGAAATGATCATGTGGAAGAAATTACATTGAACTACCATCTATCATCTAGACACTGATGTTGGAACAAAAACCAATATCAAACAAACTCTAGTAATCATTATTATAGACTATATCTTCACATCCAATCATTATCAGCTCATATATGACCCAAATACAAGATTACATATTGATTTGAACTCTAAAATGATACATAAACTCAATTTTTATGTGGATACTAATATTAAATGGAAATTCCCCACAATAATTACTCATAAGATATTATTGGATGATTGTAGTCATCCTAAACTCCATACACAAAGGGAAACCACCATACCAATGAAATAGTAGGTTTATAATGAAGTGATAAAGCTTCGATACACCAAAATAATTAATAAATCTATAAATGTGAATGGGTGAGTCCATAATAGGTCTTTTAAAATAAATAAATCATATAGTTGTTAAAAACTATGAAGAAGAGTTAATTAAAACTCGAAACATCATTGGATGGTGAGTATTAATAGACCAGATAATCCTCAACATAAAAAAATGGAAGGATAATTTTCCATTAACATTAATTGATAAAATTTTCAAAACACAAGTTGGGCATGTATTCTATTTTTTCTGAATGGATACTCTTGGTTCAATAAAATAGAAGTCAACCCGTTGGATTTTACAAAGACTAATTTTTCATGTCCTTTTGGAACCATCACCTATAGGAAATTTAATTCCAAATGAGCAAAGAATAGGTTAATTTCCAATTATTTGAGAAAAATATGTTATATGATATTGAATATGGGTTCCTAGATATCATTATAGATTATTTGTCGATATGTGGAAGATCTTTCATGGTGTGTCTTGGTAATTTTGTCCTATTTTTACAGCATTGTGGAGAAAAATGATTGTTAAAAACCAGGGAAAATATCACTTCATGGTATGAGGAGGAATATTACTTAGACAAAAATTATCAAAAAAATTCATGTAACTGGGTCCATTGAAAATACATTTAATAAAATGCATAACTTGGCCTACAATAATTAAAGGGTTAAAGAGATTTCTAGGGAATACAAGATTCTACCATCGCTTCATAAAAGACTTTATGAAACAATACCTCCCCTTAACACACATACTGTTTTTAAGAAACTCTTTTCATGTTCACTAATGAGTGTTTATGGACATTCAATATTGTAATGAAAATCCTTGTGGATTATCTTATAATCATATCTCCATATTTGGATAAGGAATTCGACCTGATGTCTGAAGCAAGTGATTTATCTATTGGCATTGTTACAAGAAAGTGGGTCAGAATTTTTGTTTCGTATTTTTTATTCCATTTATACACTAAATGAATCTCAAGAACATTATATTAATATTGAAATGGAACTTATAAATGTCATAAATTTGATTAAAAACAATTTCTCATAGCTAGTAATCTCCAAATTAGTGGTAGGAACTAATCATGCATCCCTTAAAAATCTATTGAATAAAACGTATGTTGAACTGCTTCTGATTCGGTGGATCCTTCAAATATAAGAGTTTTTTTTACTTATAATGAAAATAATGGGAATTGAGAAAATTATTTATGATCATTAATATACACTTCCACTACCCAGAATTAAGGATGAATATAATCTTTTCATCAAGGATGAATTACATAATGATTCCATGTCCACATAAAATGTCCAATCATGGCTATGGTTTTTGGATATTGAAAATTATGTCACCATAGGATCACTCCCACTAGACCTCACCTATAATAAAATGAATATATTGTTTTCTAAATTGTCACATTAATTGTGTAATGAGCCACTAATTTTCACGATTCTGTTGATGGATTAATATGGCATTTCATCATGGAACAAGAAATAAGAAAAGCATACTCGAAATTTTTCACATTTTTTTTGTAGGAGGGAATCATGGACCCAAACATACCATGGAATAAATCTTGAAAATTTGGTTATTATGTTTCACACTTCATCAATATGCGTGGAATGTTTGTCAAAGTTTTTATTAGTGCCACAGATGGGAACCATAATTAAATTAAATGAATTTCCCCAAAGTCCCATCCACATTGTTGTTATATTCAATGTGTGGGGAATTGAATTCCGGGATCTATTAGATAATACATATAGAAAATTATATATCTGGGGTGGTATTGAATATGTCACAATGTGGGAATAATCATAGTTGATAACTCAAGATGTAGAAAAAGTAGTACAGATTTTTTAAAGAAAAATATTTTCTCTATATTTAGATTCCCCCAGTTACTAATTAATGATTGGAGAACACATTTTTATAATAATTTCATCACTTTTTTTATTGAAAATTATGAAATTTTATTTAATAATTGAACTCCCTATCACCCCAAAATTAGAGGAAATGATTAACAATGAAATTGAGAGATTAATTATTTCATTGAAAAATCTATAAATGCATGCTGAAATGACTAGATTCTAACACTTGATGATGCAATATAGGAGTAATGAAAATTATATAAAATACCCATTGGAACTACACTATTCTGAATGTTTTCTGAAAAGTAATGGAATATAAAAGTTTAATTTGAGAACTGCTATTATTGGACCATTAAAAAATTGAAATGGATGCTAAAAATTGCTGGCAATTCAAAATGCACCAAATAAAAAAGATGTGAGAAATGATAATGGATGTCTCATAGAATTATATAATTTATAAATAAAATATGAAAAAATAGCATGACTAGTACATCACTTTAAAGACACTTACGCAAGGGGATAAAATTATTCTTTGCAATTCATGACTAAAATTATATCCTGGGAATCTGAAATCCAAATTTTCAGGTCATTTCCAAGTAATAAATGTTCTCCTCTAATGGGATATCGAGATAAAAAAGGTGGATACACAAATTTTAATGTTAATGGAAAAATACTCAAAATCCAAATAAGATACATTTCATGATCGGTGTGTCCCCACTTTAAAAATTTTCAGAACCAAAAAAATAAACTCTAAATGTTAAAGGATGCATTGGTTGGGAGGTATCTAGGGTAAGAAAAATTGTATGGTTTTGGTCATAGTAATTTAGATTTGATGCAATGTGATTATGTGTACATGGAATAAAAGATTCACAAAATTCTACATAAAAACTATGTAAACAATACATGATGTGTCAATGTTGATGTTCTAAAATTAATGAAAACATGATCTTTCTATTTCTAATATTCATTACATGGTTTGAGATTTTCAGGAGTCTTTAAAATGATTTGTACTATTGATTCACATCACATTATTCTCCCCCATAAACCCAATTCTTTCTTCTCTCCCACACACACCCCCTTCTAAAATGCTAGTCGCCACATCCTGTCACCACCATCCATCCCTCCTCATTCATCATTCATCCTCTCCTCTAACACTAAATAAACTATACTTACCATATATTTCCCTTCCATTTGAAATGGACCACACCCAAAAAAGACACATCACCTGCGAAATGTGTACCCAACCATGATGAAAAACCTCCACCACCCAAGCACCATACAACTACTTCTCCACTATAAGTCACAAAACCATCCTCATCATACTCCACCTAAACCTATCCCACCCTTATAAATTAAATGGGGTTTTAGTATTCGTATAAATTGTTGTTGACCACTATCCAACCACACCTACACCACTTCAATTTCATCTCAGTACCTGAGCTCCCGGTTAGGTTGGTATATATATAGACAAAGAATATATGTACCAATTAAAAAATGGTCCACATGGTTCTAGAGAATATTCAAATTCATCATGAGATCCTTGATCTCATTGGGCATTTACACATATCCCATATTACCTAGTTATTCTTGAATACCATCATGGAGATCTTCCTTGAGTTCACAGACATCCACTTAATCACATTAATACATGGAGGTAGGATATGGGAGATTATCTTCTGAATCATTAGCATCATCCTCGAAATTTACTCTTCTAACTTAATATCATCCCCAATACTACAAATCATATAGCTCAAGCCAAACTAGGAGGATGTTACACAACATTGGGTGAGAATAGAGAGATACTCACTAAATAGTTATAATCCTTACATGATGAAGAGAATTGTTGTTATATGGTGATTCATTTCAGATCCAACATTGGACCCTCTATTACACCTCATGGGATTGAGGTGGTGCTCACTACAATGTGATCTAGATTCAGGTGATCATTTTTTCCACTTCCATGGGTGTCCCACATGTCACTCTATATATGAAATTGACCTTCTTATACCTAAACCAAACAAGGAGGACCTAAGGGATGTGATTGGGGGGTTTCTTCATTTCACATCTCTATGGGAATCCCATCATATTTGATGATGTATTGAATCTCTCATCCCTTAGAATTATGGATAGTATTGACCTTATTATGATCTAACAGATGGGGCTACTAACAAAGAGCAAGAGTGTCAACTTGTCTGCACCGAGATATGTTTAGTTTGCTAATGAAGAATATTCCCAACATGTATCCACCCATCCTCACCTACCCATTTCCATTCATCCCCCCGACTAGCCCTATTATTACCAATTCCACCACAACCCATGTTATATCTTCACATGCACTACCCATATCCATAAATATGAGTCTTATTCTTTTGAAATATAATTATAAATAGTGAAAAATATGACTCCATATCCATATCCCATTCACGTACCCATATCACATTAGTCACATTCATGTCATTTTTTTCAGGTATTTTCTCTTTTTTTGGACTATGTTTCCCTCGTTCCACATTTATTCTCTTTGCGGTTTTTTTCACTCCTTCTTGATGTTCTAAATTTGAAGCATCTAGGATTTCATCCATAAGTTTTAATATTTATTTTCTTAGTTCAGCCTTCTTATAAACGGGGTGTTTTCCCTCCCTTGTGGTGCGGTTGTGGTGCAGTTGAATTTTCACCTCAATTTATTTTTTGTAACATCAAAAGTAGGCAGTTTCATGTGTAGAAATTCTTTCATGATTTTGTTTCTTTTATTACATATTTATCTTGTTCCTTCATTATAATGTGCGATGAAAAAACCATTTTTGGTATCATTAAATAAGATTTTAATTTCAAAGTAGCATTTTTACAAATAATTGAGTAGTTGTCATGTGTAAACCATGTTCTGTTATATGAGGTCATTTTATAAAAACTTTCAATTGATTTATTAAATCGTGTTAGGTTTTCCAATTCTATTTTTTATGGCATTGGTTGGCGTTTGGAATTAAAAGAGTATTTTATTAATGGATTTTTTTAAAGTCGTGTAATACCACCCTAAATGTTTTATAAAATATTTTAAGGGTTTATTAAACTACATTGGTGTGAGAAGCATATTTGGTTACTATATGTTGTGTGTATGATTTAGTAATTGATTGTAATGTGAAGTTGTTTTGTATTATGTGGATCTTTGTTGTGAACAAAAAGGGAAGACCAAGTCCCTAGGTGGGTGGACTAGGACTAGTTTGCTAGTGATTTAGTAGTGGAAAAGCCCTGGTTTCACTTAGCATGATGGAAGTTGAAAACAATTAAAAAATAATGATGATTGGTTAGATTCCAATATTCCATTGGGGTGTCCTCACCTAATGTCCCATGTAAGTGAATGTAATTTGTTGTGGTTTTGATAAATATTTCACTGAGATATGAGGTACCAAGGGCCCCACAAGTCGCTAGTTCTTTGTAGTGTTTCCTATTAACATTGATCTTTGGTTATGATGTACTTATAGTTGGTATACAGATTGATTTGTTTTTAATTTTGGCATCATGTGTGTTTCTTTGAAATATTTCATTCTTTAAACATTCCCTCTTGAAAACTATTTCAATATTAAGTTAAATACCTTAAAATTTGTTACTGGAATATCCAATATATGAAAACATCCAAGATTTTTATATTTTATAATAATGTTTATATCCCAAAATCTTATAGGTTGTAATAATATTGGGATTTGGCTAACAACCTACTTACACCGTTGGGTGTAATAAGACTTCGTAATGCTTGACGCATGTAAGAGAAATGTCTTTGGAGATGGTGTTTTAGGTTGATAGGTTCATTTCTTTGTGCGGTGTTTTCGATATGGATTGAGTGTCATGCCCCCTTACCATGTGGGGGTATTTGAGGCAAATGTGATACTCCTTTTTAGTTGTGTCACTATTGGATTTTGTTTTATAACCATGTAATTCATTTGTGGATTTTTTTTGGTTTGTTTGGATGGAGTTTTCCAATTTGGTTCATTTATTAATATTGGCTGTCTTCAGTTTATAAGCATCGGTAAATCATTTCCTAACAACAATTTATGATACTCAAGATCATGTTCAAGCCTATAGGTATAGAGAATTCCCTTCAAGTCCCTCCATGGACTGGGTCGAGTGTCGGTTGGATGGCAACAAGGGTTGGTTTATGACAAAATTGTATTAGAGAAGGTTAATAAATTGGTACATTATATTTGGGATGAGTTGGGTTCGAAATGAGATAGGACTGTTAGGGCTCGTATTCTAGGCTGTGAGTAGAGTGCCTTACTAGTACACCTCTTGATATACCTTGAGACGCCATGGGATGCTGAGACTTTTGTTTGGCATCTCTTCCAGGTGGGATGTGCAGGTTGTGAACTGCACATGGACATTGGGTGGGGGAGAAAAGGTTATGTAATTTTATTGTCATGGAAACATTAATTTATTTATATATGATTCTATTACTGAAATTTTCATAATTGTTCTAATAATGATATATCTATGGACTATTTAAGTGTTGAAGCATGCCTCCCCAAAGATCACCCTTTAACCCACGAAAGGAATCCATATAGGGTTCTCACACAACACATGGTCAATGGTTGGTGGAAGCTGTGGTCAGAGATGTTTACTCATTAGTACCATGACTAGATCCTACTCCGACTCTATTTAGAGAGGATGTACCTAGTCCTAGGAAGGAAAAAAGAAGAATTTTTTCTCAAGAATGATACTTCTACTTTCCAAGGTATCACAGATCCTCAAAAAGAAGAGGAGAGTATTGAGATAATAGAGTGCATGTTCTAATTCCATGAAACACATGACATGGTTATGGTGAAATGTGCTTCATTTTTTCTAGAAGGCCCCATTTGTAGGTGGTGGGAACTAGTGATTCAATAATGGAGGCATGAACAAATTTGTTGGAAGGACTTCAAGGTTATATTTAATTACCATCACTAACCTCATGTCTTGGCCTATTCTAGATCATGGGAGTTTATGGACCATTATCTGGGTGCCCGTTCAGCAATGGAGTATGCATGCCGCTTTGCCGTGCTAGTACGATATGCCCCCGATATAGTCTCTAATGACAATATGAAGGCTTAGTGGTTTGAAAATGGTATCGTGACTATAGATATAATCTCACATCATCCAGTTTATGTTCAAGATCTTTGCTAAGGTGGTTGGTTGGGCTTGTATGGTTGAGATTGATCACTAGGAGAGGTTTTATTTCTCTCGGATACTATCAGTGATGGGCATTGGTTGAACATCTAAGAAGAAAAGGAAGACAAATTAGTAGGGGAAGAAGGGAGGTGGTATTTCTGGTCATCCTCTCAGTTTTTCTTATCTACAGCTTCTTATTCAATGTTTGTTGTGTGCCACCAGTTGGGGAGGTTATGGCACACCCAACCTACATGTACATATTATCGGATTCCTTGTTATCGGTGGGGAAATATGTGGAACTTGTAACACTTTTTCCAAGGTGATATGTCCACTCTATAGTTGGGAAGGATATGTGGACTCTAGGAGGTGTTAGTTCAATCATAGTCATCTCGGACAGTGGGATCTCAATTTGGTGATCGTGGTGGTAGGACCGTTTCATATTTTTGGTTGATCCAGGTTAGGGTAGAGCCACAGGTCAGCCTTCATTCTCAAGTAGAGGTTTGGAATCGTCATGTAGTGGATTTGGCACAAGTGGGATCAGATATCAGGCCTTCGACTATTCAAGGTATCTTTTGGATTGTATCTTATATAGTTGTTGTTATCTTTGATATTAGTGCTTATATTTCTTTTATCTCTTCTTGTATTGTGAATATATTTCATTTCGAAAATTATTTTTTGTCCTTCATGATGGAGTTGGTGACATCGTTTGGTATATAGCAAGAGTGGGGTTTTAGGTGCCTGTTATTTTTGTTTGGCATGTGGGGAGTTGATATGGAATTAGATCTCATAGTCATGGATATGGTCCTTTTTGATGTAATATTCTATATCGATTGGCTGGTGCACTTTCGAGTGCATATCGATTTCTATAGGTGGTGTGTGAGTTTCATGGAATCTAATTGGAGTCCGTAGGTTTTTCTTGGGGATTGGGATCCTCAGTTGGGTCCTGTGGGAACTCCACTCTATGAGTAATGAAATTTTTTATTTTAGTTATCATATCTCCCACTATTGGATGTTGGTAGTTCTCCTAAGGATAGATTTCCTCCTGGAGTGGATGAGTTTCCAGAGGTATTTCAATATTAATTTTCAAGCTTTCCCCTAGAGTTGGACATGGATCTCTCGATTGATTTGCCTCCATGAACACAAACTAAATATCATCCCTCACATCATATAGCCCACACTGAGTTGATGGAATTAAAGATACAGCTTTATGACTTGGAATCGAAAGGATTCATTCACTAGATAATCTCAACTTGTTCTGTTCCCATCCTTTTTTCAAAGAATGTCAAAGAACCCCTCTAGTTGTGCTTCGATTACTAGAAGATGAATAAGATAAAAATCAATAAAATAAATCATTTTCCCCAAATAGATGGTTGCTTTGATCAGTTGAAGGGGGAAAGTGGTTTTTTAAAATATATTTCTGTTCTAGTTACCACCATGATAGGGTGAGAGAGGTAGATATGTCGAAGATGGATTTTTGAAGAAAGTACAAACAATTTGATTGCCTGGTAATTCCTTTCAGATTAACCAATTCCCTAGTAGTTTTTATGGAACATGTGAATAGGGTGTTCCACTAGTATCATGACTCTTTCATTGTAGTATTCACGGGAGACATCCTAGTTTATTTTGGGTCTGAGGAGGAGCGTGATCATTATTTTAGGATCATGTTGAGCACTCTTCAGTATCATCACATTTATGAAAAGTTTTGGATGTTCACATTCTATATCAGCGAAGTGATGTTTCTGGGTCAGGTCATCTTTGAACAGGGGGTTTTCCTTGACCCTGGGATGATCAGTGCAGTTATATAACCGGTTCATCCAATGAATGAGTTTGTTATTAGGTGTTTCTATGGCATGGTAGGTTACTAAAGGAGGTTTGTTTAGGATATCTCTAAGCTTGCTTCACAAAAAACCGTTATCACCCAAAAAGGGGTATAGTTAAATGGGGCCCATAATTCCAGTCATCCTTCAAAAATCAAAAGCATCGATTGAATAACACCCATTTATATATCTTTCTGGAATATATTAATGGCTTTTTGATTTATTGTGATGCTTCAAGTATGGGTCTCAGGTGTGTGTATATGAAAATTGATCACGTGGTAGTGTATGGCTCTCGCAAACTCCGAATGCATGAAAAGAATTACCCAACACACGACTTGGAGTTATAATTGTTGATGCATACTTCAAATATATGACATCACTACCTCTTTGGGGAGGAGATTGTGGTCTACTATGATCATAAGATCATAGCCTAAATCTTTTCATAGAAGGATCTTAATATGAGTTAGTGTTGTTTAATTGGGAATTTCTAGGGGTTCAACATTGACATTGTCTATGCCATAGGGAATGGTATTGTGGTGGATGATACCCTAAGAAGAAAAGTTCTACTGCAGTCTTTGTGAAAGCTTATTGATGAGTAGACCCTAATGGGACACTTCACTCTGATGCATATGGAGACCAAGGAGCACAATGGAAGTGTATTCCTAGAAGGTGTTCAGTTGAATCCACTTTTAGATATTATTTAGTGGGGAAAGCCAGTGATGTGCTGTGTTAGTGGTCTATGATGTTTTTTGTTGATGGGGAGTCTTCTTCTGATTGGTACTCATCTCCCAAGGGGGTCAACTTCTTCAAATTCCGGTTTGAAGTTCTTTTGTCTCTGAGGATGGTGGTGATATATGATAGCCACCAATATTATGGGGTCATTATTCTTGGGGGAACCAAAATTTGTTATTATGTTCCTAGATAGTTCTGGTGGCTAGGTATGAGTGAAGACACATTTGTCTTGGTATCGAGTTGATACACTTTTCAGGAGGTGAAAGTAGAGCACCAAAGGTCATCGGGTTTGTTTCAGTCATTTCACATTCCTACAGGGAAGTGGAATGAGTTATCCATGGATTTCATTTTTGGCTTGCCTTATGAATCTTTGGGTTAGAATTCTGTTTCGGCGGTAATTGATTACCTAACCATATCATCCAACTTTATTAGGATCAGATATACAACTAATGTGGATGAGTTTGTTAAATTTTATATTTAGAAGGTGTTATGGAATCATGGTGTTCCATCAAAATTTGGATCAGATATATACCCTAGTTTTACGTCCTTGTTTTGTGAAGGACATAACAAGGATTTGGGGTTGATGATTAAGATAATAATGGAATAACATCTTCAAATGGATGGTCACATGGAGTGGGAAAATCATATTTTGGAAGACATGATTCGTGCATTAGTTTTGGATTTTGGAGGAGCTTAGAATAGAAATATGGGGTTTGTCAAATTATCATATAATTATTTTTTACATTCCACTTTTAAAATGGCTCATTTAGAGGTACTCTACAGTTTCCCTTGTCGGTCCCATCTATGTTGGGATGAGATTGGTGAGACCACACTGTTGGGGTTGATCCATATGCAAGATACATCTAAGATGGTTAAGTTGATCAGGCAATGATTATTGAAAGATCAGAGTTTCCACAAATATTATTATGACTAGAGGTGTCGGTATCTTTTGTTATTTGTGGAAGATCAGTTTTTATTGAATGTGGCCCCTCTTTTTGTTCCATCGTTATTTGGGAAATCAGTTAAAGTAAATGATGAGGTATGTCAGACCATTTGAGATCACTGAGCAGATTGGAATGATTTCATACAAGTTATCGTTTACCTCTTAGTTTACATAAATTCATTACAGATTCCATGTATCCCAATTGAATAGGTATACTCTGGATCCATCTCATTAGATTAATTGGGAAGATTCGTAGATAGAGATCGATTTATTTTTAATTGAATAGTCGGTGTGAATAGTGTATTCCCAATAGAATGTTCTCTAGGGAAAGTCTATTCCATTGGTCTTGGTCCTCTTCCATAATGGGAATTTTGTTCACAAGACATGGGAGTTTAAGTCATATGTTGAGCAAGAGAACCCATTCTTATTTTCTGATCAATCTCTAGGTTAATATTCTGGGGGGGGGACAGTTTTTAGGTTTTGTCTCTTTTATTTTTTTCCTATCATTTCTCCCCTTCCTTCTTTATATTCATTGTTGTTTCCCCCCACCTTATTTAGTTTCTAAATGTCTAGAAGATATGTTTTTGTAAAAAGGGTTTAATATTGAGTTTCTTAGTTCAATATTCTTGATTAGGGCTCGTTTTTTACTTGCTTATGGGGAGGTTGTGGTCTGGTTGATGTTTCAATCCTATGTTTGGGGTTTTTGATATCCAATGTAGGGGGTTCGTGTGTAATAATTCCCCGATGATGGTTGTTTTCTTTCAAGACATATTTAGAATGTTCGTTGCCTATTATGTGTGGTGCAAAAACCATTATTGGAATAGTTGTATAATCATTTAAATTTAAAGCATAATTTTACATGAAATTTAGTGGTTTTCATGTGTAAACCATGTTTAGATATTTGAGGCCAATTTATAAATATTTTTAATTGCTATATGAAATGGGGTTTGGGAAATCAATTTTGATTTGGAATGGTATTGTTAGGTGTTTGGCCTTAAAAAGAATAATTATAATGCAGTCTATGTTCAAAACCTTGTAATCCCTCTCAAATTTGTTTTATAAATTTTTTTAAGGGATTATTAAACATTATTTAGGGTGTGAAACATGTTTGGGTACTTTTCAGTGTGTGTGTGTGTGTGTGTGTGTGTGTGTATGATTTGGAAATGGTGTTTTTATCCAAAAATGATTTTTTTATATCATTGGTTGGTTTTTTGAGTGCAAAAAGGGATACCCATGTAACAAGGTTGGTTGACTAGGACTAGTATTCTAGTGATTTAGATATGGCTAAGGTCAGATTTCATGTAGTGGGATTGACGATGAAAACACTAACTAAATAATGATTTTTGGTTGGAGACCACTTGTCCACTGGGTTGTCCCCTTATAGTGTCTTCTTCAAGATAATGCATTTGGTTGTTTTTCTGAGATATATGTCACCAAAATACGAGGTACCTAGGGAACGACAGCTAGCTATTTCCAATGGTTGTTTCCCGTGACTAGTACTCATTGGTTATGTGGAACTTATCATCAGAATATAGAGTGTTTGGTTTGGAAATTTCATTATCATGTGTGTTTCTTATAAAATTATTCATTCTATAATTTTTCCTTCTTGAAAGTTATTTCCATTTAATGTTGGATCGCTTCAAAATTAGTCAAATTTCATGTTTACAATAAAATTATTTATATTTATTTTATATCATAATGTTTAATTATTGGAATATTTTTGTGTGGAATCCTAGTGGGCTAAGGTTCAAACCCTTCATACAATGTTGGGTTTATATAGACTTGGTAATGGTTGTTGCAAGTACGGCCATTGTCTTTGTAGATGGTGGTTCGGGTTGCTAGTTTTTTTCTTTGGTGTGGTGTGGTAGATATGGATTGAGGGAAATGTCCCCTAGAAATGTGGTGGCATTTGAGTCAAACATTATACTCTTTTATAGTTGTGTAAATCTTGGTTTTTTTAGAACCATGTAATTCAATTATGAATTCTGTTTATGGTTTGTTTGGATTGAATTTTCATATTTAGTTCATTTATTATTATTGGATGTCTGTTGTTTCTAAATACAGGTAAATATTTCCTAACCCTTTATTTATGATACTTATTCTCTTGTTCCAGTCTGCATGGATAGGTAATTCCCTTCAAGCATTTACATGGACCGCGTTGGGCACCGGTTGGATGGAGACCCAAACTAGTTCATGACAACATTACCACCCCTCCCCACCCACTAGCCACTACATCATTTCCCCCATATCCATAGGATATCCCTTTATCCACCTCCCATACCTACCTTTTTGTGAATTTTATTGATCAACCACCTAAGATGACTGAACTTGCATAACATTAAAAGTATTTAGCATAGAAAACTCAATGGGTTAAGGGTTGTTCCATAAAATCTTATAACATGGTAGTATTGATCAATCCTTCCACCAGACATAGGGACCCTATATGGATCAACCAAACACACCCTCTATAAGTTCAAACTAATCCAGCTTCCAGCACCATAGAACCTCCTAAAATATTCTATGACCTAGTACTTTCCACCATCGATGTGATTAACATTTTTAGAGCGTCTCTATCCCCAAATCTGTAATAGGGAACTACTTATATATACATCGGTGAACATGCCTCGACTATTTAGTTATTTCTATATGTTATCCCCTATTATACAATGCATGAGTGTCTATTTGGTTCAATTATTATGTAATCCAATTGTATCTAATTTATATTTATTTATACATTCTTATATATGTATGGGATATTGATTTATAATTCATTTCCTGGTTTGATTTTATTCATATTATTGATGCATTAATTTAGTAATGTGTAGCCTAACTACATATTCTATGATCACTAAAGAGCCTGCCAATCCATACTCTAGCATCCCTCTTGAGATCTATTAGAATTTGATTGACCTACAGAGATAGGTTTAGGAGATCTAGTTACAGATATGTAATCATTAGGGGTCGACTACATGGCCATCTCAATTTCTCTTCCTACCACTTTAAATTCATGGTCAATACCTTACTAAAGATTTTAATCCCACCAAGTTCCTTTACCAGATTCATTATACAACCACTAGTTCTTATATGGTGAAAAGGAAATATGAGCTAATATAATGAACTAACTAATTCCTTTTTCTATCTATGTAGATGAAGATAACATTTTTATTACTTTATGGAAGATAATACATTTTTTCTTTATTTTTTTTGATTTATTAGAACTCAAATTTGTCCTTTTTTAATTTCATTTTAACTTACGGATCATCCTAGACTTCATTATTCGTAATTTCTACATTTATCTAGGTTTTCCTCTCATAATTTTGACTATGTGAAGTTGATCATTTATCTCTTCCAAAATTGGTTAACCCCAATAAATTAATTTTTAATCTATTATAGATATATTTTTCAAATAATTTTCCGTTTGTAATGAAATTTCTAATCAAAATACAACATGTTTCCACATGCCTTAAATTTCACAACATGGAGCTCCTAATTACCCAATTTCAATTCCTAAACCTCCATTTTTTTCCTCTCTGATATATATTCATTAGCACCCTTAATTCATTCAAAAAGGTGGGAAAATGGTTCATTTTTAGTGTGGGGTAGTCATTCATAAGCTTAATTGTCAATAGACATGAAATATTTCTTATCATAACTAATCTATGAGACATTTCTCATTGAAAGAATGATTTAAACATGAAATCTCAGTATACTTATTTATGTAAAAGGAATTTATATGTTTGATATTATTGAAATCTATTTTTATTCATGCTTATAATTTTTTTATAATTGTTGATTTGAGTAAGTTAATTATAATATTAGACTCTTGATATTTATATTGATTGACTTTTTACTAGATACTATTCCATGAGTGAATTATATTTATTTGTATACTTCCAATCCCAAGTGGATTATAGAAATACACTACACTATTATTTTAGATTATAATTATTGACAGATTATCAGGACAAGTAAACGAACCAATGCTTACATTGAGATCTTTTGAGAATATATTTTACAAATGCACTATTAAAATTGTTGGGGAAACCATTGTGATCTTTTTTTTCATGAGATATACCTACACATAATTCCATCTATAACCTGTAGTATCGATGAATAACCCTATGAGGTTGGAGCCATTTAAGGCTTATTATCCCTTCCTACGCTACTCTTGGAAATATAAATGATTCTCTTTTGAACATGTGTTATTGATTTTTCGTCTCAGACATAAAATGGATAATGATACTGAGCAGACATATAGTGGAACAATCAAAATATTTATATGATATGGTTTATTATTATTTCCCTTCTCTTACAAGGATAACACATTCTAAAAATATTGGTTGTGTGTTAGAAAGGTCCAAAATCACCATTTACCAGGTCATGGAATCTTACGATGGATCATATGTGGTTTTGTGATGGATGTGAGAGAATTTCTATATAAGATTTTCAAAATGTAATCAAAATGAAAAATATAAAAGAATATAGATCATTCTCCATGCTATCTTGAAATATTCATGGACTCATATTGAGTTATTCCAAGCATGGACACATTATTTCTTTAAGTAGTTGTTTAATTTTAGGGTTCCAAATTATCATAAATTATACTATACAGCTTACCCTTATTTTGAGCTTGATTTTTATTTTCTACCCACCTACCCTTATCCTCTAAGGCATTTTAACCTTATTTATTGTGAATAAACTCACATGAATACCATCTCAAAATAGTACTCAACCCAATTTTTCACAGACTCAATGAGAATTCATGGCCCCAAAGGGATGGAATATATAACCCAGGAAAAATACAACAAAATAAAGGAATTATTTTTGTAAACATGGATTAGAAAAAATATATATATATAGACATGTATAGAAGGAAAATCTAGAAGAAAACATGTATACTTATATATTTTATAACATAAAGAGAACAAATGAAGGGATATCGAAAAAAAGTTAAAAAAATATCTAAGAGACAAGTCGAACAACAAAGAAAAATAATGCTAAATAACTACACCAAAAGTCTCCACATGATAGTGTGGGAAAACTTGTACCATCTCACCAACTAACTTCCCAAACCAATCATACAGAAAAACACATTACATCAATGTAGGGCCTTGCCTTTCCCTCTATTGAAAGACTGAAAATTCACTATGTACCACTGAAGTGCTTTGTAGGGTTTGATCTAACATGATCAGTAGGGTCTCACCTTGGGGTTCCATTTCAAGTATTTGAATAATAATCCATGAATGAAAAACAATTAATGATGATAAGACATGATATATTGTTTGAAATTTATATATCAAAATCATGGAAAAATTATTAATTACAACTTTTTCCACATATAAAATTAAATTATGTAAATTGGTTTCCAAATATTTCATATCCATATACCACAATAGATATATCATGTCAAAAAATGATGCATCAAAGATCATACCGAATCCATGGTAGTACTATTAAAATAGTACAAAACAAATATCTTTATTTAGATAACAATAAAAGGTAAAAACACCCCAAGGATCAAACAAGGTCATGATATCTAGGACACTCATACCTAACATAAGTAATCATGTAGTCATCATGCCTCCAGATATATGAATTGATTCTTCCAATCATTTGGAACACCCCAATGAGGGAACACCACAGAATATCTAATATGTCCCTAGAACAATGGTCCTAGGGAGAAAAGGAAACCCCCATGAGAACCCCCCCCCAATGTGTATGATACCTATTACTATACCATATATATAAGAACCCAATACTTACCACATGCCCTATTTTTCATTCCATTTCCCTAATCCATTTATTCATTTATTTCTTGAAAATATTTTTAGAAAATTTATTTCAAAATTCTTTGAAAATCCCTTTTCATTTTCCAAAATGAAAGTAAAACCATATTTTATAAAAACCAAATTCCACACAAAGAATATAATTTTAGTATACCATTCCACCCCATTTAATAAAACAATTTATCAAAAGGGGAAAAATAAAATTCACCAACACATGCTATAGATGAAATTAACTACCTCAGAACTTACGTTGCACATGCACGCAAAGGGATCCATCATAAGGATGAAAACAAAAACAATAGTAGAGGCCCAAGAATAAATTAACACATTATAGAGTTTATTTAATTTGGAAAAAGGGTTGGTAGTAACGATGAAACCACACATACATCCCAAATTCACTCCCGCCACACAACATGAAACAAAATAAACTATCCCAAGAATAAGATCTCATAACATATTTAAAGAGAATCATAATGAAACATCACCATGGATTAACAAAAACAATAGTGAAACGTAATGACACTACCCTGATTGAAAGAAATGATGAAGTAGAATGTATTTTTCACTTAGATAGATGAAACAATATAACCATTGCGATATTTCATAGAACGAATCTATCTGGATAGAACATATGCTCTAAAATTCCTCGAAGAAGAGCCCTAGCCTAAGAAGGAAGAGGATGCACATCGAATGAACAAACATATCACTCATAGGGAATCCTAAATTCTATATCCAATAAAATTAAACTTCTCTTAACAATTTCACTTGTCAGGTGGTCCATTGGACTAACCGACCAAAAAAACCTCAATGGTTTTTTATTTATAAAATTATTTTTAGCATTACAATGTGTGTAAAATTTACAAAAAATGTACTCAATTAATTCTATGTACAAGGTTCACAAAATAATCCTTGAAGAAGTAAAACATCTTATACTTCGACTACATAGTGTTTATTCCTCCCGAAGACTGAAAAACAAAATATACCTTACAAAAACATCAAAACAACTCAAGAATTAGTTGCATTTACAAAGATCCATGAAACCCCATTAACACATTTATAACTAGAATGAATTAATCCAAACAAACATACATCCCAGAACAATACATCATATTTAATATAAAATATTATCCATCATAGGGAGTCCCAAAATGCACTGAATTGAAGTGGGAAACAAGAAATTAGAATGGAATTACTTAAAATTAAGTAGACGGATGTTAGAAAATCCCCACCATTTGACATTACATCAACAAGATATCATTTGGAAGAATGAATTCTATTAAAAAATATAGGTCATTGATCCCTCATCAATGAATCATTCTCCCAATCTCATAAGAATTTGTTCCATTTCTCCAAAACACAATAACCAATAGAATAAATTCCTTACATTGGGCATCCACTTGATATTCAACGATATCTACTGGCCACTCAATAATTGAAACATATATCTCTAAATAAATATCTTCCCAAATAAAAACATGAGATGGATCTAGATTTTATTTCATGAGATGGGATGTATGGAAAACATCATTAATTCCCATCAACTAAACAAAAACTACCAACTGATATGTAACCATCCCAAACTTCCTAGTGATCTCAAATGGTACTACATATCACAAAGCCAACTATCCCTATTTTCCAAGCCAAATGTGACCCAACCAAAGAGAACATTCATGAAAACATAACCACCATCTGAATACTTCTTAAGATGAAATTATTTATCCATAAAATATTTCTTTACACTGAATAATATAACCATACAAAAATATATATTATCAACCCTCATAAACATACCTTAAACCAAACTCAGTACCACTAATAAATATTCGCCCACCTATGCCAAATAAATGTGTGATCTTCATGGGTGACCATAAAAAACATAAAATGGATCCACTCTGATCAATGAATGATAAATATTGTTTTAAAGAACTAAACCATCCCCATATGATATCCTATGATCCAACATAATCTGAGACACCATTACGGATAATATCATATGGGATATAAATAACACAGTATATATAACCATCTATCAATTTTTGATATGATATACTAAATATAATCTAAGTCACCATCGCCTCTTAGAGTCTCCCCCTGAATCTCAAATTATACCTAATTTCCATCTATAAAACAATGGTAGAATGAACCACATGAAAACATAGAATATCATATAGATATGGTATACACAGAACATCAACTTTAGTAGTGTCCCTGATTAGAATGAATGAAGATGACGTTTTCAACTAATCAATCACCACACAGATAGAATTCATGCATCATGTAGTATATCTTAATACACCTACAATGTGTATGGATACCACATCCCTTTTCAAAACCATCACCGAAATAGGATAAAGAAAACTAGAAGTATTTACAGGATCTACCTTTATCTATTGACCAGTGTAATAGAAGGAGACATAATCAGCAAAGTCAGGCTTCATACACGAAAACTATAATTTTCGTCTCATGTTATGTTACATCTTTATAGTTATTTAATGAGTATACCATGAATAAATATGACAATAAATCAATACCAATATTATCACATGTTTTGGGACAACAAACAGATCTATAGAACTTATAATACCAACTAAATTGAAATTCCAACCCAAAACTATCTCCCCATCATATGGGGTCTCTCAGATTATTCTGAACACGACATTATACTTATGAATCTATATAATAGGATCATATTTACATGATTCTAACTTAAAACTAGTCATAACCATAACTAAAAAATCCCATCACAAATTAAGATGCATCTGATAAAAAATCCCCATAATGTTCTACTCTTACATCTATCCCATAATGACGTACGATGGAAATTTTAAGAAAAGGGCATGTATAATGACATTCCCCTTCCCCTAGGTGTAATAAATATTGAATTAATATATCTAAAGGTATTACACCCACTAAATCTCTATAATATTCATGTATTTTTTTAGAAAAGATATATCTCAAACTCGTATAGTAATTAAAGATTGTGAAACTATCACAAAAAATATATTGTCACCAACACTTATCCTCATTAATAACTATGAAAATATATAAATTATTATTGGGTTAACAAATATCATTTTTCATAAGGTGAGGATAGTCGTAATATGGATCATGATCAACTTAAATAATCACATAACCAAAACCAATTCCAAAAGAATAATAGAAAACCACATTCCCCTTTCCTAGCTTAGGCAAGACCAAAATAGAATCTGATGCCAAATGTCTTTTTAGATGTCAAAATCAATAATAACATTTCATATCCCATGTACAACACTCCCCATTCCTGTTAAGAGTAGTCAATAGTGAATACAACTTTGAGAAATCCTTGAAAAGCCACTCGTAGTATCTATAAAAACCAAGGAAGCACTAAATCTCCAAGAAATTTCATGGTTCATCCCAAGAAAAGTTATAATTTACCTTCTTTGGATCAAATGATAAGGAATGCTTAGAAATCACATTCCCTAATAACATAACATAATGAATCCAAAATTAAATATTGAAATCATTTCATACAAATAGTGCCTCCTCGGTATTTCTATAACAAAGCTCAAATGGGGATAGTGTTAATGCTCGGATCTCGAGTAAACTAATATATACATCAATAAAAACTACCATAAAATGATGATATACTAATGAAATATCTAATTCATCATAACCATAAAATATTTTCAAGTGTTAGGAAGACCTAATAGCATAATTAGATATTCATAGTGCCTATATCATCCCTTGAATGCAATCATCATTAAATCTTACTCCCAATCTCTACGTTGATGGTAACATGGACTGTGATAAATATTTTAAATCCACATTTACCCATTAATTGATCCTAAAATTCTTACACATGAGGAAGAGGATACTAGTTCTTAACTGTTACTCAGTTCATCATTTGGTAGTACATTCACAATCAAAGAGAACCAACTACAATATTATAAATTCAAAATGGGGTACCCAACGTGAAACAATAGGTATAAACCCATTTTTCCTCAGTTCAAACCCCTAAATTTTGAGCTCATTCAAAACTGATGGCTCTATATTGTATTAAGGTATCAAAATATAATACGAAACCAAAACCTATTCAATTATAAACTCCCCACCATTGATAGAGGAATCCCAGAGAAAGCATTTGGGACAAAAATATAAAAATCCCAAAAAAAACTAGTGGAATATAAAAAACATGATAAATTTCATAATTCTCAACTACTATAGTAGAAAAAAACTTTGGATATCTTGGATGGATGGTCCATCATAATCGGACCTCATATCCCACTCTCCTTGAAACACCCTAAACCCCCCATCAACCCTAGAAAACAAGATACTTTTATGATAAAAATAAAACATAATATGATTATACATTCTAAAATCCATACCAATGATGAAATCAAATAGTTTTAAAAAAGGGAAAAGTCCTAGACAAACTATAAATTATTTATCGATAGAATGCAATAAGGAATCTAAAACCCCTACTCTTTCCACTTCCTAAGAAGAGTCTCTAACTCCATAATAATGGAAATGATCGTCATAATAATATTAATCATATCATAAAAATATCTAGATATAAATTATTGTGATTTAGTAATATAAAATAATTAAATCACTTCTAAGGATGAAATGATGATGGTACCTCTCACTAAATCTGAACTCGTATCTACCACTTCCCATAATTCATCTACTGTATGAAATTTCATCACTCCAACAGCTTGAGGTTGGATCCCTATATTCTTTAAATCATTTTATTGAACTATAATATCCCATATATATTACAATAACTTACCATTTTATGGAGTAGACATAGGAATAAAGAAACACTGCAGATGAAAATAATGTCCAAAAATGATAAACATCCTTGCTAGGGAAGGACAGGAACGTCCTATGTTTTAGACCATGAAACTGTGATAGAAAGTTAGAGGGAAAACAATATCTTCCACTTGAGCTATCAAGGAGTCATACTACAATGAACCCCCTCCACCACTCAAGTGCTCATCCTAACACTTTGTCTTTTTCCCTAGTGTACCACTGGTACATCCATTATATAGAAGATAATGTGAAAAATATATTTCCTTGTCGACTATATTCATATCTTCATTTATAGACCTTTACATTGTATCCTTAAAGGTCAAAATCATCAGCATAAATTCATGTGATATGATATATGGTTGAAAACCTTACATGTACATCTTAACATACCACATGCGGTTATTTACATCCTCTAGTAAAAAATGATGCAACTTAGAAAAAAGATTAGTGTACACCCACATAGAATGTTATACTTGATGGAAATAGACGATCCCATGAAATATCACTATCATCAATGACTCTAGAAATAATAGTTGGAAGAAGAGAGTCACAAAACCCTTTCGAGTCCCAGGACACGTGTATATCCGCATGTACCATGGAATCCCACCACCACCTATTGGGTCCTTCTGGTCTGAACATTGTGCACATCATCATGATACTCTTAGGTGTATACATGAATTAAAATTCTTGATCAACATTTTCAATATAGTATTCCACCTCTTGAGGATAACTAATATCATTAAAGGATTGTGGATTATCGCCAATGAAATAATGTGATCGATCTCTTTCTCCTATAGATCCTGGTTATACCTCAACAGTTGTGTTCTCTGATTTTGGTACATTATAGTTGACTACAAAAAACTACTTGCATGATATATCTGATTAAATTATGATCCATTAGGGGATTCCATTTAGTAGGGTCATTTCCACGCTATGTAGTAACTCATATAACTTCTTTAGGATGAATATTATTTCACACCGAAAGAGATGAAACTATCAGACAACAAAATAATCTCAGTTCAAACTAGAAAACCCATAAGCAAGATATTAAATTAACATGAAGTAATCAAAAAGGAAAAAAATCCCAATATGACATGGTAACCTGAGTCCCATCTAGAAAATAGTTGGCCAAGAAATCGCCGCAACAAACCCCTCATGTCCTAGAAATCCATTCCCCAGTCTTCCAATTTTCTAGAGTCATAAAAAGCTTCCTATAAACATAATAAACCCATAAAGGACACATAATAACTTGAATTAACAAAATAAATAACTATAAATCATCATGTTATAACATGATACACCTGATTATCCCAATACTTCTTCAACTATTTCCAGTGTTTCTCATGGAATTTCTCATGATCATTTCATCTAACAAGAAGTTCAACACCCTATTCTGAGCTATATTACTTATGAAATCCAAATCACCCCGTAATTCTATATATCTCCTAGAGAGAGAGAGAGACCTTATATAAGAATTTTATCTAGAAACATAAGGAAGTTGCAATCTAGGATTCTCTAAACAAAATATATGGTGTTATGTACATGAAAATTACATTAGAAAACATTAGTAGTTTCCCAAATTAGAATCCAACACCGACTTTTTGGGCATAAATTTCCAACGAGAATATATATAAAAACAAAATAAGTTCATATCTAGGAATCTATCACCTTGATCTATGGAATACACTTCCATGTAAATAGTATTAATAAAACATAGTAGAATTTTCTTATAGAAATTCATCACATAGATCCAAGGCATACTCATATATTAAAATTGAATCAAGAAACAAAGGTGTTTTACTTGTTGAGAATCCATCACAATAAGAGAAGGATGTGTCAATACCCTTTACGGGATCTATTTTTAGGTAATAAGGAATAATTCTTAGATTTATAAATAAAATAAATGAAATATATTTAACCTCAATACATCTGGTATGGGAATGAATCCCATAAAAACTATCCCATGTCATCATTCTCACCTCTTATATCAACATTCATAGGTGAGACTGGGGATCATCACTACCAATTACAATATACACCCTCTATATGTTCATCATATAAATAAGGAACCCTTTTGGATTCCTAATTCCATATCATGGCACATTCATCCCACATAAGTTCCTCTATCACATTTTCATTTCCTGGTTCCAGGGAACATCCTCATAGTTAACAATATCCCTATTTTTTTAAATATCATAATTTTATCACTATTATTACATGGTAAGATGCAAAAAATTTATTATATTGATATTAAATAAATATAATCTCTTTTCAACATCCATCCAAGGGAATCCCTCAAAAAACCAACATATCTCTCCCTTTGGGTGGTACATATCCTCAATAACAAAGGATATTCTAATGCCAACTCAAACATAAGAAATTTTGAACCTATTAGAAGTCCTCTATTCATCCTTACAATATTGGTCTAGGAACCATCCCACTTCTCCCTCATGAGACTGTTAATCTAATTATCAAAGGATGAATATTGACATAAAAACTCATTCACCTTGAATTGTATCTAAGATGACCTCTCATCATAATGTGGCCCCAAACATAATGATCTTTATTGATAAACCCTCATTATATAATATTGTTTTTCCATTTATAGATTCTTTGTAAAAAAATCATTTATATATACACATTAGGAACACTATATAGTGTTTACCCTCCATCCCTACTCCGAGAACGTTCTTCAACCATACCTAATATGTTTATATAGACTATACAATTTGTTTTCATCTAGAACATTATTTCACCCTCATGGGGAACCATAAAATTTAAAAACCATGGTTTATCAACAATAAACACCCATATACTATGTTTATGTGCCAAAAATATTATTTGGTAATGTGCCTATAGGGTAATGTTCCCTTATACAGGTTATATGAAAAAGTAATCAGACACACCATGTGTTTTTCTACATAGTGTGTCCTCATAGACAACACACTATGTTGATATATTCAACTTCAAAAGTCCTATTGAATATTTTCATTAATTTTTTTAAACCACTGGCCATTTATTTTGGGTTTTCTGAATTGAATACACTTGTGAATCAACTCAATCCCACATTTCTCCAAAACATACCAAAAAATAACCACTAAAGGTATCCCAATTTTACATACGATAAATTAAAAACATAAAAAATATTATTTAATGGGAGATAAATGAAAAAATCGTCAATCCTCATGGAAAAAATCCTGATTGTTCATGACCGTATATGTTCCATGAAACTAATGCACCTAGATCTGGACTCGTTCACCACCATAGAAAACATCCAGTTTCACCTTTTCCCATTTTAAAAATTGATTGGACATTTCATGAGGGGGTGATAGTCTACCTTCTATGTATGTGACAATCCAATTTGGTAGATAATAATAAATATTATTTAATTTTATTCTTCATAATTGAATTGAAATACCTTTTTCATAATTAACCATGGTTCCCAAAATATATGAAAATTTTATACATATAATAGGTAAAAACCCTAATTATTGACATGATGTTAAAGATTAAATATTAAGTGTAGCCCTTTTTCAGAAATTATATTAATATTCATTTAATGATAATAAATAATATATATGTAAATACTATTAATATATTCTAAAAAATTCATTTTCTCAAAATATACATTAATTTGGTCCCCATAGAATGATCCAAATTTCAAAACAATCTGACTTGTCAATAAATATACTTGAAATATTATAAAATGTTAAATAACCATTTTACCACTAATAATAGCTCAAAAACAAAAAATAATAATATTTATTCTCATTTTCCCAATCCAAAAGTGTATAGGGGTTTACATTATTCAATGCCAAATCAACATGGGTTTTTTTATCTCAATTTTAATTTCATTAGGTCATAGACATTATTATTTAGATCTTCATTTCTAAGATATTTATATTCATCCCTTTATTAATTAAATATTTTATTCTCACTTCCACTCGAGGGAAATTACATATTCATGCAAAAATATTCTGGTTTGATGGAATTTGTTCTTCATGTGAAAGGGTACTATCTTGAATAATTCACATCCTCTCAAATGGAAAAACCTCCTCAAGATCCATATAAATTATTACAAAAATTGTTTTACTTACATATTATGAATGATGAATATATATATATATATATATACTTTTAATCATTCATGTTTCTCTTTAAAAAATTTCAAAATTAAATTTCATAACTCATTCATGGAAGAAGATTTTCTCTAAAACTGCCTATAATTAATGAAAAAAAATTCACCCCACATTATATTATTTTTTATCTTCCACTCAACATTTCATTACCTCTCCCTTATTTATTTTCATTTTTTGGTTTTTATATATTCTAATTAACAAATTTTTATAAATTTTATCTTCTCAACCTTTGCAAAATAATATTTTATGTGACTTAAAACGTATTTTTTTATAAAAAATGTTAAAATTGGTTTATGAAAACATTTTTTATGTATTTTTTCTATTCAAGTATGTATCATAAATCCCTATTTCATACGGATTTATAATTCATGAATATATCTCTAAAATATCATATAATATACTTTCTATGGGGTATTGAATTTTTGGTATTAACCAATATAATTCAAGATTCAAATTTATGTGATATTATTTAAAAATTTTATTTATCAATATTTAATTCAACGGGTTTTAATGATAAGATAAATGATTTATTTAATGGGTACCAAATATATAATATTTATTATTTTTTTCTAGGTGGGTATTTTATATTATTCAAATTCATTGAATAACATTTTTTATCTCTGGTGATATTGATGTCCTAAGTGAACCTTATTAATATGATGACAACCTTATTTTTTGAATATTTTGAAATCCTTACAACAAAATTGATTGAAAATTTTGAAATTATAAATACTACATGGATGGTTTATAATGATTTATTAACTACTGTAAGAACGAAACATATTAAAATATTCACAAATATATGCATGGATCTTATTTATTTTTTAATAACTATATTCATGGTTTGGATTGATATTTTTTCAAATCAATCTGTGGACCTAATTTTATATTTCCAGGATCACTATATTATGGTATTCCAAGGATCTTGTTTAGGCTACAGGAATATTTTATGATCTATATATCATTATTAATGTATCTTATTTGTGTATTCTTATTCCATGGTATATGTTATGAATCCATAGTGTTATTTATGATGTCATATATCTTTAAATATTTCCTTAATATTAAAATATCATAATTCCATGTTATTCACAATAATATATATATCCCAAATTCATTTTTTTCTCACATTCTTGTTATCAGTCATTTTATGATACATTTATAATCTTTTCCCTCAATGAACATTTGAACTCCCTCTTTATGTTTCCATTTTCTCCCAAGAGTTTTCTTTCGAAATATGGGTAGAAGGAAGTCATATGATTAGAAATACATTTTATATTATGGATATATAATTTTAAATAAGAAATTATTCTAGAAAATCTCTAATGATACAATGCATTGGGGATATTGGAATGTTAGTTTATTTTTTTATATAATATTTAAATAACGAAAAATTAGAAATATATGTGTTTTATTCATTGGTTATCATAGTTCAACCATGAATCCTAGCCTAAATTATCTTTCCCAAACTTTTCTTGAATTTCTGGTAAGCATTATTCCTATGAAGGAGGTTTAAAGAATTCATTCATGAAGGACCTATCTGGAGGAGTGAATTAAATAAATTAAGTACCTAGTTCTTGACCATATTTTTCAAATACATTTTCATATACAAACTTTAAAAATATTTGTCACCACTATAATTATTTTCTGTTAACATCATAATGATTTTTAAAAAGGAAATAATATAACTATATATTGTTAATCAATACTATTTATTACATGATCTTGTTTGGGAATCTTCTTCCACCTACAAAAACGATGTTATACCAACAAAATAATTTTCATCAGGGATGGCCAGCAACACATTAATAATGGTAATATCTGATTTTATTGTTTTATTTAGGATATTAATATGGTTCTATAAGGGTGACCCTAGAAAATAATCATAACTATAAAGTAACTTGTTATTATCAATAACATTCACTAAAACATGCTCAAAATAATTTCTACTATAAAGAAATAATACCAATAACTTCTATAAAAAGAACATGAGGCTTCATAAATAATTAAAATTAAATGATTCTAGTATCATTACTGATAATGTAATTATTAAATATTTCTAAAATTATGAGGATTGAAATAACAATTATAAAACATATGTGAAAAAATAAAAGTTTCTAAAATATTGTGAATAATATGAGAATAAATAATGATAACTTTTATAGTATCTCATAGAAAACATCCTCGCAATTACAAGAAGAAAAAAAAATTTCATCACATACCTTCAATATAACTTTTAGGACTGGAGTTTTTATTAGTTAAAACCAATTCATAGACAAACAAAACTCACACGTTCATCAACTAATGCACACTTTTTCTACTATATATTAAATTTCTTAATGCATATCAAGTCTTCAATATCTGACAATAATTATCTATTAAATATATTCTTATATAAAATTAATTTCTTTTTTATATTCATAACATTTGGAAATGAAAACATAAAAAAGGTTACATTACATGATCAGTAATAGTAAAAAAGAGATAATATTCATTGATCATAAGTGGTATTAGATAATAAAATTTGTAAACTTAGGATATATAATAAGATCATACAAAAAAAACATTGTTCATAAATCATGTTCTATAATTAGTCACACAAATATAATAATTCAATTATTATGTTAGGGATAACCACTATGAAATCGATCATATTTTTAGGATTGATAGAATCACCATTATACCATCTTATCCTTAGGAAAATCCTCTCATGTACCCTTGGGATTTGTTTAATCCTCATGTGTACCCGTTGCCTTGGGATAAATCCTCCCCTATTCACTTTATCAAGGGATAAATCTTCCCATGTTCCATTTTTCATAGCATAAATCCTCACATGTAACATTTTTCTTTAGATAAATCTTCTCACATATTGTTTTAATAACACACTGAGGTTTAATAATATAGTTTCTATTATGTAAACATCATATTGATAGTTTTTTACACAATATAGCAAAAAAAATTAATATTAAATATTACCATTAAAAAAATATTCATTAAATTAGTTGGTATAAATTGATGTAACCATTTTAAAAATTGAATAAATAAATAAAAAAGAAATATAATCACTATGTGAACACATTTCTTTTGATGAACACATTCAAAATATTATATGGGTTCTAAATTCCCAAGGGTTATACATGGAATAATCCCAATCTAAGAATGAGTGATTATGGTTTGAGAGAAACCATATACTTGAGAAGTTCAAGATCATAAAGATATCCATAGGATCCATGCTAGCTAAACCACAACCCAAAACTCTAACTATAGAATATATGATTATTAATTATAATGAGGAGGTCATAAGTGTTTATGTCTGTAGAAATTAAGACAATATAATTATGTAATAAAATATTTCAATATATAAAAATCATCATTTTCTAAAAATTTTGAACATCCATCTTTTCTCAATTAAATTTAAGATTGAAAAATTCAGTTTCTAGAAATTGATATTTTATTTGAAGGAAATTAATTAATTATGATTTAATGATGACTAGATATTTTAAATTTTTTATAATATTTTAAATCTATATTAACTACTAATTTATGGTAAAAGTAATAATTTATATACCCAATGTCATTTTATTATAAAAATATTTTCTCTATATATAATATATTTTTATAAAAAGGTATTTTTTAAAATTTGAGTATCATAATATTAATAATATAACACAATTTTTGGATTAATCATGATAATATTAAATGTAAATTTTTTTATATATTTTTTAAAAATATATTTAATGGTGAATAATGAAAAATACCATTTCAATAAATAATAAGCCTATTATGGAATTATTATTATAATATTATGAATTGAAAATTCATTAAACCTTATTACGACACTAAATATATATTTTTTAACTTTATTTATAAATATAGAAATTGTGGTATTAATTTATAATCATATATTTTAAATTTTAGAAATTAGGTTATATATTAAAATAAATTACTAGATTATAATTTTAATATATTAAAATTAATTTATAAAAAATATACAAACTGAATAACGAAAATGGATTTCAAATATATAACCATTATGTCCATTTTAAAAAATATGGAAAAAATTTCCTTTAATAATATGTGACTTTAGGTAAAAAATATTTATCTTGAAAAAAACTAAATCAAAAAAGTAATATTTCATGGTGTAATGGAATAGAAATGCACTTCATTTTTTTCTGAATAAAAACATGTTTGAGTCTATATAGATTCTATATATTTTAGATCCCATTATTTTTATATTTTGGAGACCCCATCCAAGAGAGTGACTTTCAAGTGTTGAAACATTATGGGTATTTTCATGAAAAGGCAGCTCATTTTAACATAAAATGGGTTCTCCTCTCCTTTATTTCCCTATACAAAAATCCTATATCTTCTTCCCAAGTACCCCCTCATCCAATCCTAAACACTCTTAGACACTATAATAAGGTTCTGGAATTATCCAAGGAACATCCCAAAATGGTTTAACCTCATTACACAGGAGATGATCAAAGTAGGAGATATAAATTTCTAAAATATCATTTCTACTTTTTATTTCTTTATGTGAACTTATTATTACTCAAACTCCATTAGAAGAAATTAAAATTAATGCATAAATATCACTATTATAATGATATGTTATTATAATTGGTTTAAATCACTATCCATCCTTCCATATTACCAAAATCAATGTGAAAATAAAAATCAAGTGTTTCTGCCGATTACCATATCCAAGACCTATAATGATTCATTTTCCTTCACCTCCATAAAAGTATATTCCTAATTATTAATTTATTATATATTAATTATATTTATAATATTTTATAGATACTTAAATATAAAATCTTTCAACACTATTTAACATTCTATGGAAAATTATATCATTATTCATGTGTACATGCGAACTACCACATCCACATAATAATGTATTAAATTTTTCACTATCACATTCATGGATGGTTATAAATTTTAATTGTTGAGTATATATGATATATAGACGAAATAAATATCATGAATATGATTCTTGGTGTATCACACAAAAATTAATGATCATTATAATATAATCCAATGGTACTGATAAATTAACCATTACTAATTCATCACCAGTTTCATCAACATGAATACTGAAAAATATAATATAAAGGAATTATAACAAAAAATTTCATTATATAACATAATTTAAAAGAAATTTTATTATATGTAAATTAGAAAATGAGTATCAAATAACTGGTCCCAAAAAGTGACATTGTAAATTATGCGCAAAACAATTAAAATCCCAAACACCATATGGTAAAATTAAGTGATAAATAAATATTATTCTTATAATAAATGATTATAAATGAAGTATATAAAAGGTTAACATGTATGAAAAAGGTTTGGAAATATAATATTAATATATTTATCTTATTTGAACCATATGTTATAGTTCTTATGACTAGGTGAGAATAAAGGTAATGGTTTTCATGAAAAAAATTATTTTCATGGGTCATATTGTAAAATATTGAGATTTTAAAATAAAACAATTTTTGATAGCATATAAAGCACATGACATCGAGGTTCAATGAACCACATAATAAGAAAATTTAAACTAGACCATTATAACATACTTGATGAGTTGGTTGGAATTAATATGATTAACCTCATTGTGAAATATATATAATTGACCAACCTAATAAAAATATATCATTTATCTGATAGTATATAAGAACTCTATATTTTATAAAGTTTTTTTACTCTTAAAAATACGTTTTCATGAAAAATTATTTGTATTTCTTATTTTTTGTGAATATAATAAATAATTTATATTAATTTTTGAAAATTTATTTACTAAAAATCAAATCCTTTTTCATGTCACAATAAAATAATTTTACTATGGTAATTTTTGAGGATTTTTATAAAAATATTATTTTTCAGTTAATAGAAAAAAAATATTTTATTTTATAAAAACGTGTTTTTATATAATTTAAAATTAATATTATTAATTTAAATTTACATTAATATAACATAATATATTTCTTTTAATTATATATTTTATAATTATGTATAGTTTAATGGGCATTATATCTTATTTTTATTTAAGATCATTTTTAGGGTTAAAAATTTATTCCTCTAAAATCAATTTTTTTGTTTTACAAATTTATAGTATAATGGATTTTTTTAAATTATTAAAATTTAATCAATTATATTGGATATCTTATTTGGAGTTATGAGGTTCAATTTATTAAAAAATTTACCATTTATTGTTTTCATTATGAATTGTAACCATTGTATATTTTTGGTAACTTGGTCACTGTAATTATGTTAATTAAGGTTATAAAAAAATTTAAAAAGACTAAAAATAACCCTATCACTAGAATTAATAATATGGGATGAATTTTTTATTACCATCCCCATCCAGCATATAAATTTATGGAAATTATCCTCCAATTGACATTGAAAATGACATATAATGGTTTGTGTACACATAAATAAAAAAATGCCACTCACTTGTTTTTAACATCAATTAATCCTTGTAGAAGGGATATAAAAATATTTTTGATTATAAATTGTTATTTTAAAGATAAATTATTTTTTATCAATGTAATTTATAATTATTTATTATTTTTAAACTAATTATCATAAACACTTACACAATTTTGACACAATATTGTTGCAAGCAGTTGAAAGCTCATGTAAATAATTTTAAAATCACTTAATGTAATATTTTCTTGCGGATTGTAGTGTTCAAAGAATTTTATAAATAGATATAAAATATTATTATAATTTTAATGTATTATATTTTAATTCCATCTTTATATATTGTTTTGAGTGTCTAATTAACGAAATTCCTAAAAAAGATATTAATGATATTTTATGTAAAATGACATATTATTGAATTATTTAGTAATCATAAATATAATTAATGAGGTAAATTATGATGATAAATGGTATATATATTATTCCCATGGCCATTTATGACCTAATATAATACATAGATGTAAATTTATAACCCATTATATTGAAAATATTTATTACCATTATTAAGGATAACATTCATTAACCAAGGGTTTAAATAAAAAGATAAGGAATAAAATGATACATCATCGACTAAACATTCCATTATAAAATTACATTAAGCCGATATTATACTCTTCATTACATTAATTTCATTTTGGATTTATTTTACATGATGGAGAAACATATTATATTTTATTATTTTGTATATTTCAATAAATAAAATGAAAATGTTTTATAATATATATTATTTTTTTAAATAATTTAAAATTATGAAAAATATTATAATAAAAAAAATTAATGGGATATGGTTGAAAATATAGTCCATGGTCTATTCATGGTAATTTTTCCTTTTATAGTATCTTTCATCACCCCTAAAGAGTAAAAAACATTTTTATCACAATAATTATCAATTGTGTTCAAAGAGGGTTAAAAAATAGAAAAGCATGAAAACATAATATAAAATAGTCTACATTTTATTATATGATATTCTTTTGACCCATAATCATCCTATAATTTAGTTATTCTAATATAGATCTATTTTTTAAATAAAATTAATTCATGTTTGTTTGATACATTTTGTAATTCCAAGATTACCCCTCTCATCACTTATAAAAGAGAACCTCGTATCATATCACCCTCACACATTTTTATCACATTATCTTGGACAAGCCCAACAAAAATAATTTTATAGTATCCAAACTCCCATTCTATATGTCTTATTTGTTTTTATAACACTGACCATTGAGGTATTAGAGTGTAAATCAAATGAGGTTCTCTAAAGTAGTGGTATAACAATTTACTTAATGTTGTAATTTTATTTTTTATTCTCACTCATTAAAATTATATTAAAAAATGATGAAATTTAAAAAAAATACATATACATATATTTTTTTATGAAATTTAATAACCAATATTTTTCTCCTTTATCCACCAAATGTGAAATGAATCCGTCATTTGTGTGTATGGAGGACTACTGCCTCCTAAATGGATGTGTATCATTTTCCATAACCACCTCCCAAATATGATATTAATGATGATTTTATATAGAACTATGATATTTATTAAATGCAATTAATTTTATAAATGTAACATTTCAGTTTTCTTCTTACCATTCCATCCAATTAGAAACGTTAGTTTTCACTGTGCATAATTGTGGATTACTACATACACCAAGGGATGTGATTCATTTTTCATCATTACATTAAATATATATTATATATAGGATTATTCAAAGAAATAATATTATCTGTATGATATATTATTCCTTAATTAATGATAAAATAGTACATATTTGTTCCATTATGTTTTATAGAAAATGGAAACATTAATCAAGCTTACGGTTGGCCAACTTTCTCCATGAATATAACAAAGTTCATTTTTCATAACATTTGATAATTTTGTTCATTAAAGTAAAAATAATAATAATTTCATGATTATTTATCTATAGAATATTGAAAAATTATCATTTAATAAAAAACATCATTTCAAATAAGTTTTGAAATTATAAACATAACGTCCTGAAAACACCTGATGATGAAAAAACTAATTAATTAACTCAATATGAAATGAAAATAAAAGGAATAAATAATTATAAAATAAGGCATAAAACTAGGAAAATTTATTAATAAATGAATTAATATATAAATGTTTCTTTTAATGGATTTAAAGATATACATGGTATGTATAGACTCTAGCTAAAGAATTAATTATAAATTTTCCTTCATTAGGGGTTTTTTAATTTAACACACCTAATTTATTTTATATAGTTTTATAATTCCATTTTAAATTTTATATAATAAATCCATTTTTCTTCAGGTTATTTTATGTTTCAATTCAATTTATTTCATCCAATGGGAGTTGACATGAATGTCAGCAAGTGGTAAGAGGGTTCATAACATATTTTCCGTTGATTTTATTATCACACTTCATTGATTATATGATTTAATAATTAACTGTGAATAGAAAATGTTTAAATAAATTTTTTAATTAATATTTTTCATTATACATAATCTCCCCATTTATTAATTCATTATTAGATGATATGATTGATAAAAGGGTTATTTGTGTCTAATCCACTTTCTTTGGGACAAATGTTAAAATTATGTAGCTAGATTATTTAATAAGCTAGATATACTACCAATATGAAATTTTGTGTCAAAAGTTTACTTTTTTCATGACATTTAAATATTTATTTCAGGTTAATCTTTCATAGGATTTATAATTCAATAGATTCCAATATTGTAGGGAGCTTATATTTCACTTCTATTTTAATTTTTATATTTTATGGATGAATTTATGTTTCTGAAATTATATAATAATTATTTCATAAACACATATAAAGTTTATTATTCTATTGTTTTTTCTAAAATTGGGATGTATCTATGCCATTTTTCACTCATACATACACAAAATTGTTCTGAAAAATCCATAATAAAATTATATATTATTTAACCAATATATTTTAGAAAAACATTTTCTTCTATATCAATGTTTTTTAAATGTTTTCCAAAATATTATTTAATATTCATGAATTATTGTTTAAATTCATTTCTACCTTGGTTGTGATTCTTTTAAAAAATTAAAAACAATATCCTTTACATTTTTTGAAATATATACTTTCTACTAATGGTGTGAAACAAATAATTATTTTAACGATTATGGCAGGGAAGAAAATTCCACCTCTATGACCACTCAATAATATGAATCATAATTTATATATTTCTATAGATCATATAAAGGAAAATATTTTTCCTAAAATAATTGAATTTTTTAGTCTTCAAAATTTATTTTCAATGTGTAACCAGAGTTTTCCTCAAAGATTATTATAGTGGAGTTTTTGTGATATTTTTATTCATCAATAATAAGAACCCTCGGTTTTAATTATATTATATTCAGGATATGTTGTTAATATACATTTATAATTCTATCTATATAAGTATTTTGATTGTTTTCATATATAGTTTCATTTAACATGATTCTTGTACATGTATTAAATGGGGAATAAAAGTAATAATTCCTGTTTCTATGAATGTAATGATGAAATGAAATCTCTTTGTAATTTACTAAATTAATGTATCTTGTTAATTGATTATGATGATTGGTGAACCAGATATAGCTCATGAAGATGGGTATTCCTCACATATCACTCCGATGAATTAAATAATATTTATGTTCCCCAGAGAAATATGTTCAAATTTGATTGTAAGGGTTATTCCATTTGTAATGGTTATTGTCTGGGTTCTATAAAGATAATATTATAAGATACAAAAACATTTTATTTTGGATTATTATGGGTTCCTCATGGTACCTTTGATCAAGATTGATATAACATAGATCATATTATTTATTCATATTACCCTTTAATTTGTTAAACATAATACCATATCTCATGTGTTGTGATCCATGTTTTGATGGGTTTAAATTATCTTATATTGTTCCCATACACATTGATTGTCTCATCATAACCTTATGTGAATCTTATGAAGACTAATGTCTTTAAATGGTTAGTGATTATGTTTATTCTTTTTTTCATTTGAGAACACCCTTATTGTATTTTATATTCACTTGGATGTGAAGAATAGTTAAAAGTAGGTTATCCCAAATAATATTACTAGATGTGTATAACATTATGGGAGAATATGTATATTTTTATGAACTAGTTTATTTTATATCCTGGATTATATGTAACGGTTTGGTGATGTTCTATAAAACTATAATCCTAAAATTTCTTTGGATGTGAGTTATTAATTATTTCTAAATGTTTTTTAGTTTGTTGGATTTCTAAATCACAACCAGTTTATCAGTATAAAATATAGAAATTTAAGGATAATGTTTATAGATATTGATCTAGGTGTGTGGATTTGGGGCCATTACAGTTTTTATCAAAGTTGGGTTTTAATAAATTCAAACAATAAGTTGTTTTCCAGTGAGGTTAACATAAGAATTGTTTACACTGTCATGGGTTTACATGTTTATAGTTGATCATTATTTTAATGTAATTGATAGCACCATTGAGGTTTATTTGGATTTATTATATGATGATTAAAAGTATTTTGGCAGAAAATTATCTTTATAAAACCCCTAGGATTAGAATTTGTTTTAGTGAATTGGTTATTTGAGTAATAATGCATTCTTATTAAATTTTCATTTGTTTAATGGTCTTGATAACCTTTAGGGTTAATATAATATCTAGTGTCATGCTATATTTATAGTCGACATGAAATTTTTATTTCATGATTTGAATATATGCTATATCATTTAGATAACCATGGTATTAGAAATTGATTTATTCATTATGTCTATAATTTCATTTTTTTATGAATTTTCTTTTTTTGTGAGAATTATACGACTACGATTAATAGTAATATTTTTGGATAATATTTTTTTATTTGGGGAAATTTTATTCAATTATCCTTTTCATGAATATATTATTCTAATTATTATTTATGGTGATTGGGATATTTACTGATATAACTAACATATATTTGAAATTATATGATTATTGAATATATTTTTTTGGTAAATGAAATTATGAGTGATAATGTTGATCAGAGAAAAATATAAAATTGATTTCAGGGAAATATGTTATAAAATACAACCAATATTTTTATTTTTATTTTCCTCAATAATATTTCGAATACTTTTATGGAATTTTATTTATGAAATGATTTATGTTAAGCAGTGATTGATATTTTTGATTTTTTTGATATTAATGATGTATTTCATCATATAAATGATTATTCATATTGAATATTATGTTATATTTTTCCAATATTATTTGTTTTAAATTGAATATTAATATAGTGGAAATATCTTTTTATCATTTAGGGGATTGTTTGGCCCATTAAAAGTTCATTTTAGTGCTTGAAGATTGACAAATTCATCATAAAAACTCATCAATTGGAGTAAAATGTGGGATTGTTGATGACATTGACTAAATGATGAAATTATACTTATCAAGTTATTATACTACCTTATTTTATTAGTCTATATGGTAATGTATGTACTCAAGTCTAGGAAGATGATCATTAAACTTAAAACATATCCTATTTAATTCATTTTTGCTGAGTTAATGCACTTTTCAAAACATATTTAGTTATTTTTTGTGGTTATTGACATCCTAATGATTATTCACTATATTTTTATTAATGTTATCTACCACTCTAAATAATTATTTGAAAATTTATTTTCCTTCACTTTCATATTTTCACTCCCAAACTATGTTCTCATTTTTTGAAACATTGTATTTGATATTCCTTATAACCTTCTAATTCACCATTTCCAAATTTCTGAATGATGTTTTATTAACCATTTATATGATATTGGATTAAAATAATGTATATAAAATTGTAAAACATAATATATTAAACTCAAATTCAAAACAATAGGATTCATTTTATTAAATGGCAAGAATTTAAAATTATAATATTTTTAAATAATATAATGTTGAATAGAATATACAACATGCAACATTGAGTATAAAGAAACCCTATAGTAATATTATTTAAAATATAACCATTATCACATAGGAATTTAATTTGAAATAAGTAATTATATTAATATAATTATAATATATATAATTTACCTTGTTAATTAATAATTATTGATTAAATATTAATAAAAACACATAATAATTTGTAATGTCATTTTATTTTTCAAAAATTCCATTTCAACAAAAAATGATTATAATAGTTTTTGTGAGAAAAAATTGTAATTAATATTTGAAACAGTTATAAATTTTATTTTTAATAAATGATATACTTTTTTAAATCGACATATCAAAATTTTCATAGGGTTATGTTTATGGAGATGTTTTTGAAAATATGAGTATTTCAATGAATATAAAAAATATTTATTTTGGTAGAACTATAATTTTATTTCAATAAAAATTAAAATTTTGATTTTAATATTTTCGTAATATATCATGATACATATCTAATAAGATATATTCAAATTAATTTGTTCTAAAAATATTTATACCTAAATTTTTTACAAGTTACTTTTAAAGCCTAAAAACAAATTTTTATAGAAACCTATTTTTATCATGTTTAATGAATTTAGAAAAAAAATGATTTATAAAATTTTTTGTAATTGAATATATAATAATTGTTCACATATTTTGAATCATGTTATTAAAATATGTAAAATATTTTCTCTTTATTTTTTTCATTATAAATAGTAACCAATGTAAATTAATGCTTCCCTTGTAAAGGTAAATCATGTATTCAAGGTTACAAATTATATAATAATGACTAAATATAACACTAAAATAAGAATATTATCTATTGGATCAGTGGGTTTTTAAAATATTCTTATAATATTATTATTTTTTTGGAAAACAATTCCCATTATAGTTTGAAAATGAAAAATATTATTTTATGTCAATATATAGTAAAAAATGTCACTCTATTACTTATAATTTCTATGAAATATTTCTTATCATAACTAATCTATGAGACATTTCTCATTGAAAGAATGATTTAAACATGAAATCTCAGTATACTTATTTATGTAAAAGGAATTTATATGTTTGATATTATTGAAATCTATTTTTATTCATGCTTATAATTTTTTTATGATTGTTGATTTGAGTAAGTTAATTATAATTTTAGACTCTTGATATTTATATTGATTGACTTTTTACTAGATACTATTCCATGAGTGAATTATATTTATTTGTATACTTCCAATCCCAAGTGGATTATAGAAATACACTACACTATTATTTTAGATTATAATTATTGAGAGATTCTCAGGACAAGTAAACCAACCAATGCTTACATTGAGATCTTTTGAGAATATATTTTACAAATGCACTATTAAAATTGTTGGGGAAACCATTGTGATCTTTTTTACATGAGATATACCTACACATAATTCCATCTATAACCTGTAGTATCCATGAATAACCCTATGAGGTTGGAGCCATTTAAGGCTTATTATCCCTTCCTACGCCACTCTTGGAAATATAAATGATTCTCTTTTGAACATGTGTTATTGATTTTTCGTCTCAGACATAAAATGGATAATGATACTGAGCAGACATATAGTGGAACAATCAAAATATTTATATGATATGGTTTATTATTATTTCCCTTCTCTTACAAGGATAACATATTCTAAAAATATTGGTTGTGTGTTAGAAAGGTCCAAAATCACCATTTACCAGGTCATGGAATCTTACGATGGATCATATGTGGTTTTGTGATGGATGTGAGAGAATTTCTATATAAGATTTTCAAAATGTAATCAAAATGAAAAATATAAAAGAATATAGATCATACTTCATGCTATCTTGAAATATTCATGGACTCATATTGAGTTATTCCAAGCATGGACACATTATTTCTTTAAGTAGTTGTTTAATTTTAGGGTTCCAAAATATCATAAATTATATTATACAGCTTACCCTTATTTTGAGCTTGATTTTTATTTTCTACCCACCTACCCTTATCCTCTAAGGCATTTTAACCTTATTTATTGTGAATAAAGTCACATGAATACCATCTCAAAATAGTACTCAACCCAATTTTTCACAGACTCAATGAGAATTCTTGGCCCCAAAGGGATGGAATATATAACCCAGGAAAAATACAACAAAATAAAGGAATTATTTTTCTAAACATAAATTAGAAAAAATATATATATATAGACATGTATAGAAGGAAAATCTAGAAGAAAACATGTATACTTATATATTTTATAACATAAAGAGAACAAATGAAGGGATATCGAAAAAAAGTTAAAAAAATATCTAAGAGACAAGTCGAACAACAAAGAAAAATAATGCTAAATAACTACACCAAAAGTCTCCACATGATAGTGTGGGAAAACTTGTACCATCTCACCAACTAACTTCCCAAATCAATCATACAGAAAAACACATTACATCAATGTAGGGCCTTGCCTTTCCCTCTATTGAAAGACTGAAAATTCACTATGTACCACTGAAGTGCTTCGTAGGGTTTGATCTAACATGATCAGTAGGGTCTCACCTTGGGGTTCCATTTCAAGTATTTGAATAATAATCCATGAATGAAAAAAAATTAATGATGATAAGACATGACATATTGTTTGAAATTTATATATCAAAATCATGGAAGAATTATTAATTACAACTTTTTCCACATATAAAATTAAATTATGTAAATTGGTTTCCAAATATTTCATATCCATATACCACAGTAGATATATCATGTCAAAAAATGATGCATCAAAGATCATACCGAATCCATGGTAGTACTATTAAAATAGTACAAAACAAATATCTTTATTTAGCTAACAATAAAAGGTAAAAACACCCCAAGGATCAAACAAGGTCATGATATCTAGGACACTCATACCTAACATAAGTAATCATGTAGTCATCATGCATCCAGATATATGAATTGATTCTTCCAATCATTTGGAACGCCCCATTGAGGGAACACCACAGAAGATCTAATATGTCCCTAGAACAATGGTCCTAGGGAGAAAAGGAAACCCCCATGAGAACCCCCCCCCAATGTGTATGATACCTATTACTATACCATATATATAAGAACCCAATACTTACCACATGCCCTATTTTTCATTCCATTTCCCTAATCCATTTATTCATTTATTTCTTGAAAATATTTTTAGAAAATTTATTTCAAAATTCTTTGAAAATCCCTTTGCATTTTCCAAAATGACAGTAAAACCATATTTTATAAAAACCAAATTCCACACAAAGAATATAATTTTAGTATACCATTCCACCCCATTTAATAAAACAATTTATCAAAAGGGGAAAAATAAAATTCACCAACACATGCTATAGATGAAATTACCTACCTCAGAACTTACGTTGCACATGCACGCAAAGGGATCCATCATAAGGATGAAAACAAAAACAATATTAGAGGCCCAAGAATAAATTAACACATTATAGAGTTTATTTAATTTGGAAAAAGGGTTGGTAGTAAAGATGAAACCACACATAAATCCCAAATTCACTCCCGTCACACAACATGAAACAAAATAAACTATCCCAAGAATAAGATCTCATAACATATTTAAAGAGAATCATAACGAAACATCACCATGGATTAAAAAAAACAATAGTGAAACGTAATGACACTACCCTGATTGAAGGAAATGATGAAGTAGAATGTATTTTTCACTTAGATAGATGAAACAATATAACCATTGCGATATTTCATAGAACGAATCTATCTGGATAGAACATATGCTCTAAAATTCCTCGAAGAAGAGCCCTAGCCTAAGAAGGAAGAGGATGCACATCGAATGAACAAACATATCACTCATAGGGCATCCTAAATTCTATATCCAATAAAATTAAACTTCTCTTAACAATTTCACTTGTCAGGTGGTCCATTGGACTAACCGACCTAAAAAACCTCAATGGTTTTTTATTTATAAAATTATTTTTAGCATTACAATGTGTGTAAAATTTACAAAAAAATGTACTCAATTAATTCTATGTACAAGGTTCACAAAATAATCCTTGAAGAAGTAAAACATCTTATACTTCGACTACATAGTGTTTATTCCTCCCGAAGACTGAAAAACAAAATATACCTTACAAAAACATCAAAACAACTCAAGAATTTTTTGCATTTACAAAGATCCATGAAAACCCATTAACACATTTATAACTAGAATGAATTAATCCAAACAAACATACATCCCAGAACAATACATCATATTTAATATAAAATATTATCCATCATAGGGAGTCCCAAAATGCACTGAATTGAAGTGGGAAACAAGAAATTAGAATGGAATTACTTAAAATTAAGTAGAAGGATGTTAGAAAATCCCCACCATTTGACATTACATCAACAAGATGTCATTTAGAAGAATGAATTCTATTAAAAAATATAGGTCATTGATCCCTCATCAATGAATCATTCTCCCAATCTCATAAGAATTTGTTCCATTTCTCCAAAACACAATAACCAATAGAATAAATTCCTTACATTGGGCATCCACTTGATATTCAACGATATCTACTGGCCACTCAATAATTGAAAAATATATCTCTAAATAAATATCTTCCCAAATAAAAACATGAGTTGGATCTAGATTTTATTTCATGAGATGGGATGTATGGAAAACATCATTAATTCCCATCAACTAAACAAAAACTACCAACTGATATGTAACCATCCCAAACTTCCTAGTGATCTCAAATGGTACTACATATCACAAAGCCAACTATCCCTATTTTCCAAGCCAAATGTGACCCAACCAAAGAGAACATTCATGAAAACATAACCACCATCTGAATACTTCTTAAGATGAAATTATTTATCCATAAAATATTTCTTTACACTGAACAATATAACCATACAAAAATATATATTATTAACCCTCATAAACATACCTTAAACCAAACTCAGTCCCACTAATAAATATTCGCCCACCTATGCCAAATAAATGTGTGATCTTCATGGGTGACCATAAAAAACATAAAATGGATCCACTCTAATCAATGAATGATAAATGTTGTTTTAAAGAACTAAACCATCCCCATATGATATCCTATGATCCAACATAATCTGAGACACCATTATGGATAATATCATATGGGATATAAATAACACAGTATATATAACCATATATCTATTTTTGATATGATATACTAAATATAATCTAAGTCACCATCACCTCTTAGAGTCTCCCCATGAATCTCATATTATACCTAATTTCCATCTATAAAACAATGGTAGAAAGAACCACATGAAAACATTGAATATCTTATAGATATGGTATACACAGAACATCAACTTTAGTAGTGTCCCTGATTAGAATGAATGAAGATGACGTTTTCAACTAATCAATCACCACACAGATAGAATTCATGCATCATGTAGTATATCTTAATACACCTACAATGTGTATGGATACCACATCCCTTTTCAAAACCATCACCGAAATAGGATAAAGAAAACTAGAAGTATTTAAAGGATCTACCTTTATCTATTTACCAGTGTAATAGAAGGAGACATAATCAGCAAAGTCAGGCTTCATACACGACAACTATAATTTTCGTCTCATGTTATGTTACATCTTTATAGTTATTTAATGAGTATACCATGAATAAATATGACAATAAATCAATACCAATATTATCACATATTTTGGGACAAAAAACAGATCTATAGAACTTATAATACCAACTAAATTGAAATTCCAACCCAAAACTATCTCCACATCATATGGGGTCTCTCATATTATTCTGAACACGACATTATACTTATGAATCAATATAATAGGATCATATTTACATGATTCTAACTTAAAACTAGTCATAACCATAACTAAAAAATCCCATCACAAATTAAGATGCATCTGATAAAAAATCCCCATAATGTTCTACTCTTACATCTATCCCATAATGACGTACGATTGAAATTTTAAGAAAAGGGAATGTATAATGACATTCCCCTTCCCCTAGGTGTATTAAATATTGAATTAATATATCTAAAGGTATTCCATCCACTAAATCTCTCTAATATTCATGTATTTCTTTAGAAAAGATATATCTCAAACTCGTATAGTAAATAAAGATTGTGAAACTATCACAAAAAATATATTGTCACCAACACTTATCCTCATTAATAACTATGAAAATATATAAATTATTGTTGGGTTAACAAATATCATTTTTCATAAGGTGAGGATAGTCGTAATATGGCTCATGATCAACTTAAATAATCACAAAACCAAAACCAATTCCAAAAGAATAATAGAAAACCACATTCCCCTTTCCTAGCTTAGGCAAGACCAAAATAGAATCTGATGCCAAATGTCTTTTTAGATGTCAAAATCAATAATAACATTTCATATCCCATGTACAACACTCCCCATTCCTGTTAAGAGTAGTCAATAGTGAATACAACTTTGAGAAATCCTTGAAAAGCCACTCGTAGTATCTATAAAAACCAAGGAAGCACTAAATCTCCAAGAAATTTCATGGTTTATCCCAAGAAAAGCTATAATTTACCTTCTTTGGATCAAATGATAAGGAATGCTTAGAAATCACATTCCCTAATAACATAACATAATGAATCCAAAATTAAATATTGAAATCATTCCATACAAATAGTGCCTCCTCGGTATTTCTATAACCAAGCTCAAATGGGGATAGTGTTAATGCTCGGATCTCGAGTAAACTAATATATACATCAATAAAAACTACCATAAAATGATGATATACTAATGAAATATCTAATTCATCATAACCATAAAATATTTTCGAGTGTTAGGAAGACCTAATAGCATAATTAGATATTCATAGTGCCTATATCATCCCTTGAATGCAATCATCATTAAATCTTACTCCCAATCTCTACGTTGATGATAACATGGACTATGATAAATATTTTAAATCCACATTTACCCATTAATTGATCCTAAAATTCTTACACATGAGGAAGAGGATACTAGTTCTTAACTGTTACTCAGTTCATCATTTGGTAGTACATTCACAATCAAAGAGAACCAACTACAATATTATAAATTCAAAATGGGGTACCCAACGTGAAACAATAGGTATAAACCCATTTTTCCTCAGTTCAAACCCCTAAATTTTGAGCTCATTCAAAACTGATGGCTCTATATTGTATTAAGGTATCAAAATATAATACGCAACCAAAACCTATTCAATTATAAACTCCCCACCATTGATAGAGGAATCCCAGAGAAAGCATTTGGGACAAAAATATAAAAATCCCAAAAAAAACTAGTGGAATATAAAAAACATGATAAATTTCATAATTCTCAACTACTATAGTAGAAAAAAACTTTGGATATCTTGGAAGGATGGTCCATCATAATCGGACCTCAGATCCCACTCTCCTTGAAACACCCTAAATCCCCCATCAACCCTAGAAAACAAGATACTTTTATGATAAAAATAAAACGTAATATGATTATACATTCTAAAATCCATACCAATGATGAAATCAAATAGTTTTAAAAAAGGGAAAAATCCTAGACTAACTATAAATTATTTATCGATAGAATGCAATAAGGAATCTAAAACCCCTACTCTTTCCTCTTCTTAAGAAGAGTCTCTAACTCCATAATAATGGAATTGATCGTCACAATAATATTAATCATATCATAAAAATATCTAGATATAAATTATTTAGATTTAGTAATATAAAATAATTAAATCACTTCTAAGGATGAAATGATGATGGTACCTCTCACTAAATCTGAACTCGTATCTACCACTTCCCAAAATTCATCTACTGTATGAAATTTCATCACTCCAACAGCTTGAGGTTGGATCCCTATATTCTTTAAATCATTTTATTGAACTATAATATCCCTTATATATTACAATAACTTACCATTTTATGGAGTAGAAATAGGAATAAAGAAACACTGCAGATGAAAATAATGTCCAAAAATGATAAACATCCTTGCTAGGGAAGGATAGGAACGTCCTATGTTTTAGACCATGAAACTGTGATAGAAAGTCAGAGGGAAAACAATATCTTCAACTTGAGCTATCAAGGAGTCATACTACAATGAACCCCCTCCACCACTCATGCGCTCATCCTAACACTTTGTCTTTTTCCCTAGTGTACCACTGGTACATCCATTATATAGAAGATAATGTGAAAAATATATGTCCTTGTCGACTATATTCATATCTTCATTTATATACCTTTACATTGTATCCTCAAAGGTCAAAATCATCAGCATAAATTCATGTGATATGATATATGGTTGAAAACCTTACATGTACATCTTAACATACCACATGTGGTTATTTACATCCTCTAGTAAAAAATGATGCAACTTAGAAAAAAGATTAGTGTACACCCACATAGAATGTTATATTTGATGTAAATAGATGATCCCATGAAATATCACTATCATCAATGACTCTAGAAATAATAGTTGGAAGAAGAGAGTCACAAAACCCTTTCGAGTCCCAGGACACGTGTATATCCGCATGTACCATGGAATCCCACCACCACCTATTGGGTCCGTATGGTCTGAACATTGTGCACATCATCATGATACTCTTAGGTGTATACATGAATTAAAATTCTTGATCAACATTTTCAATATAGTCTTCCACCTCTTGAGGATAACTAATATCATTAAATGATTGTGGATTATCGCCAATGAAATAATGTGATCGATCTCTTTCTCCTATAGATCCTGGTTATACCTCAACAGTTGTGTTCTCTGATTTTGGTACATTATAGTTGACTACAAAAAACTACTTGCATGATATATCTGATTAAATTATGATCCATTAGGGGATTCCATTTAGTAGGGTCATTTCCACGCTCTGTAGTAACTCATATAACTTCTTTAGGATGAATATTATTTCACACCGAAAGAGATGAAACTATCAGACAACAAAATAATCTCAGTTCAAACTAGAAAACCCATAAGCAAGATATTAAATTAACATGAAGTAATCAAAAAGGAAAAAATCCCAATATGACATGGTAACCTGAGTCCCATCTAGAAAATAGTTGGCCAATAAATCGCCGCAACAAACCCCTCATGTCCTGGAAATCCATTCTCCAGTCTTCCAATTTTCTAGAGTCATAAAAAGCTTCCTATAAACATAATAAACCCATAAAGGACACATAATAACTGGAATTAACAAAATAAATAACTATAAATCATCATGTTATAACATGATACACCTGATTATCCCAATACTTCTTCAACTATTTCCAGTGTTTCTCATGGAATTTCTCATGATCATTTCATCTAACAAGAAGTTCAACACCCTATTCTGAGCTATATTACTTATGAAATCCAAATCACCCTGTAATTCTATATATCTCCTAGAGAGAGAGAGACCTTATAAAATAATTTTATTTAGAAACATAAGGAAGTTGCAATATAGGATTCTCTAAACAAAATATATGGTGTTATGTACATGAAAATTACATTAGAAAACATTAGTAGTTTCCCAAATTAAAATCCATCACCGACTTTTTGGGCATAAATTTCAAACGAGAATATATATAAAAACAAAATAAGTTCACATCTAGGAATCTATCACCTTGATCTATGGAATACACTTCCATGTAAATATTATTAATATAACATAGTAGAATTCTCTTATAGAAATTCATCACATAGATCCAAGGCATACTCATATATTAAAAATGAATCAAGAAACAAAGGTGTTTTACTTGCTGAGAATCCGTCACAATAAGAGAAGGATGTGTCAATACCCTTTCCGGGATCTATTTTTAGGTAATAAGGAATAATTCTTAGATTTTTAAATAAAATACATGAAATATCTTTAACATCAATACATCTGGTATGGGAATGAATCCCATAAAAACTATCCCATGTCATCATTCTCACCTCTTATATCAACATTCATAGGTGAGACTGGGGATCATCACTACCAATTACAATATACACCCTCTATATGTTCATCATATAAATAAGGAACCCTTTTGGATTCCTAATTCCATATCATGGCACATTCATCCCACATAAGTTCCTCTATCACATTTTCATTTCCTGGTTCCAGGGAACATCCTCATAGTTAACAGTATCCCTATTTTTTTAAATATCATAATTTTATCACTATGATTACATGGTAAGATGCAAAAAATTTATTATATTGATATTAAATAAATATAATCTCTTTTCAACATCCATCCAAGGTAATCCCTCAAAAAACCAACATATCTCTCCCTTTGGGTGGTACATATCCTCAATAACCAAGGATATTCTAATGCCAACTCAAACATAAGAAATTTTGATCCTATTAGAAGTCCTCTATTCATCCTTACAATATTGGTCTAGGAACCATCCCACTTCTCCCTCATGAGACTGTTAATCTAATTATCAAAGGACGAATATTGACATAAAAACTCATTCACCTTGAATTGTATCTAAGATGACCTCTCATCATAATGTGGCCCCAAACATAATAATCTTTATTGATAAACCGTCATTATATAATATTGTTTTTCCATTTATAGATTCTTTGTACAAAATCATTTAAATATACACATTAGGAACACTATATAGTGTTTACCCTCCATCCCTACTCCGAGAACGTTCTTCAACCATACCTAATATGTTTATATAGACTATACAATGTGTTTTCATCTAGAACATTATTTCACCCTCATGGGGAACCATAAAATTTAAAAACCATGGTTTATCAACAAAAAACACCCATATACTATGTTTATGTGCCAAAAATATTATTTGGTAATGTACCTATAGGGTAATGTTCCCTTATACAGGTTATATGAAAAAGTAATCAGACACACCATGTGTTTTTCTACACAGTGTGTCCTCATAGACAACACACTATGTTGATATATTCCACTTCAAAAGTTCTATTGAATATTTTCATTAATTTTTTTAAACCACTCGCCATTTATTTTGGGTTTTCTGAATTGAATACACTTGTGAATCAACTCAATCCCACATTTCTCCAAAACATTCCAAAAAATAACCACTAAAGGTATCCCAATTTTACATACGGTAAATTAAAAACATAAAAAATATTATTTAATGGGAGATAAATGAAAAAATAGTCAATCCTCATGGAAAAAATCCGGATTGTTCATGACCGTATATGTTCCATGAAACTAATGCACCTAGATCTGGACTCGTTCACCACCATAGAAAACATCCAGTTTCACCTTTTCCCATTTTAAAAATTGATTGGACATTTCATGAGGGGGTGATAGTCTACCTTATATGTATGTGACAATCCAATTTGGTAGATAATAATAAATATTATTTAATTTTATTCTTCATAATTGAATTGAAATACCTTTTTCATAATTAACCATGGTTCCCAAAATATATGAAACTTTTATACATATAATAGGTAAAAACCCTAATTATTGACATGATGTTAAAGATTAAATATTAAGTGTATCCCTTTTTCAGAAATTATATTAATATTCATTTAATGATAATAAATAATATATATGTAAATACTATTAATATATTCTAAAAAATTCATTTTCTCAAAATATACATTAATTTGGTCCCCATAGAATGATCCAAATTTCAAAACAATCTGACTTGTCAATAAATATACTTGAAATATTATAAAATGTTAAATAACCATTTTACCACTAATAATAGCTCAAAAACAAAAAAAATAATATTTATTCTCATTTCCCCAATCCAAAAGTGTATAGGGGTTTACATTATTCAATACCAAATCAACATGGGTTTTGTTATCTCAATTTTAATTTCATTAGGTCATAGACATTATTATTTAGATCTTCATTTCTAAGATATTTATATTCATCCCTTTATTAATTAAATATTTTATTCTCACTTCCACTCGAGGGAAATTACATATTCATGCAAAAATATTCTGGTTTGATGGAATTTGTTCTTCATATGAAAGGGTACTATCATGAATAATTCACATCCTCTCAAATGGAACAACCACATCAAGATCCATATAAATTATTACAAAAATTGTTTTACTTACATATTATGAATGATGAATATATATATATATATATACTTTTAATCATTCATGTTTCTCTTTAAAAAATTTCAAAATTAAATTTCATAACTCATTCATGGAAGAAGATTTTCTCTAAAACTGCCTATAATTAATGAAAAAAAATTCACCCCACATTATATTATTTTTTATCTTCCACTCAACATTTCATTACCTCTCCCTTATTTATTTTCATTTTTTGATTTTTATATATTCTAATTAACAAATGTTTATAAATTTTATCTTCTCAACCTTTGAAAAATAATATTTTATGTGACTTAAAACGTATTTTTTTATAAAAAATCTTAAAATTGGTTTATGAAAACATTTTTTATGTATTTTTTCTATTCAAGTATGTATCATAAATCCCTATTTCATACGGATTTATGATTCATGAATATATCTCTAAAATATCTTATAATATACTTTCTATGGGGTATTGAATTTTTGGTATTAACCAATATAATTCAAGATTCAAATATATGTGATATTAATTAAAAATTTTATTTATCAATATTTAATTCCATGGGTTTTAATGATAAAATAAATGATTTATTTAATGGGTACCAAATATATAATATTTATTATTTTTTTCTAGGTGGGTCTTTTATATTATTCAAGTTCATTGAATAACATTTTTTATCTCTGGTGATATTGATGTCCTGAGTGAACCTTATTAATATGATGACAACCTTATTTTTTGAATATTTTGAAATCATTACAACAAAATTGATTGAAAATTTTGAAATTATAAATACAACATGGATGGTTTATAATGATTTATTAACTACTGTAAGAATGAAACATATTAAAATATTCACAAATATATGCATGGATCTTATTTATTTTTTAATAACTATATTCATGGTTTGGATTGATATTTTTTCAAATCAATCTGTGGACCTAATTTTATATTTCCAGGATCACTATATTATGGTATTCCAAGGATCTTGTTTAAGCTACATGAATATTTTATGATCTATATCTCATTATTAATGTATCTTATTTGTGTATTCTTATTCCATGGTATATGTTATGATTCCATAGTGTTATTTATGATGTCATATATCTTTAAATATTTCCTTAATATTAAAATATTATAATTCCATGTTATTCACAATAATATATATATCCCAAATTCATTTTTTTCTCACATTCTTGTTATCAGTCCTTTTATGATACATTTATAATCTTTTCCCTCAATGAACATTTGAACTCCCTCTTTATGTTTCCATTTTCTCCCAAGAGTTTTCTTTCGAAATATGGGTAGAAGGAAGTCATATGATTAGAAATACATTTTATATTATGGATATATAATTTTAAATAATAAATTATTCTAGAAAATCTCTAATGATACAATGCATTGGGGATATTGGAATGTTAGTTTATTTTTTTATATAATATTTAAATAAAGAAAAATTAGAAATATATGTGTTTTATTCATTGGTTATCATAGTTCAACCATGAATCCTAGCCTAAATTATCTTTCCCAAACTTTTCATGAATTTCTGGTAAACATTATTCCTATGAAGGAGGTTTAAAGAATTAATTCATGAAGGACCTATCTGGAGGAGTGAATTAAATAAATTAAGTACCTAGTTCTTGACCATATTTTTCAAATACATTTTTATATACAAACATTAAAAATATTTGTCACCACTATAATTATTTTCTGTTAACATCATAATGATTTTTAAAAAGGAAATAATATAACTATATATTGTTAATCAATCCTATTTATTACATGATCTTGTTTGGTAATGTTCTTCCACCTACAAAAACGATGTTATACCAACAAAATAATTTTCATCAGGGATGGCCATCAACTCATTAATAATGGTAATATCTGATTTAATTGTTTTATTTAGGATATTAATGTGGTTCTATAAGGGTGACCCTAGAAAATAATCATAACTATAAAGTAACTTGTTATTATCAATAACATTCACTAAAACATGCTCAAAATAATTTCTACTATAAAGAAATAATACCAATAACTTCTATAAAAAGAACATGAGGCTTCATAAATAATTAAAATTAAATGATTCTAGTATCATTACTGATAATGTAATTATTAAATATTTCTAAAATTATGAGGATTGAAATAACAATTATAAAACATATGTGAAAAAATAAAAGTTTCTAAAATATTGTGAATAATGTGAGAATAAATAATGATAACTTTTATAGTATCTCATAGAAAACATCCTCGCAATTACAAGAAGAAAAAAAAATTTCATCACATACCTTCAATATAACTTTTAGGATTAGAGTTTTTATTAGTTAAAACCAATTCATAGACAAACAAAACTCATACGTTCATCAACTAATGCAAACTTTTTCTACTATATATTAAATTTCTTAATGCATATCAAGTCTTCAATATCTGACAATAATTATCTATTAAATATATTCTTATATAAAATTAATTTCTTTTTTATATTCATAACATTTGGAAATGAAAACATAAAAAAGGTTACATTGCATGATCAGTAATAGTAAAAAAGAGATAATATTCATAGATCATAAGTTGTATTAGATAATAAAATTTGTAAAATTAGGATATATAATAAGATCATACAAAAAAAACATTGTTCATAAATCATGTTCTATAATTAGTCACACAAATATAATAATTCAATTATAATGTTATGGATAACCACTATGAAATCGATCATATTTTTAGGATTGATAGAATCACCATTATACCATCTTATCCTTAGGAAAATCATCTCATGTACCCTTGGGATTTGTATAATCCTCATGTGTACCCGTTTCCTTGGGATAAATCCTCCCTTATTCACTTTATCAAGGGATAAATCTTCCCATGTTCCATTTTTCATAGCACAAATCCTCACATGTAACATTTTTCTTTAGATAAATCTTCTCACATATTGTTTTAATAACACACTGAGGTTTAATAATATAGTTTCTATTATGTAAACATCATATTGATAGTTTTTTACACAATATAGCAAGAAAAATTAATATTAAATATTACCATTAAAAAATATTCATTAAATTAGTTGGTATAAATTGATGTAACCATTTTAAAAATTGAATAAATAAATAAAAAACAAATAGAATCACTATGTGAACACTTTTCTTTTGATGAACACATTCAAAATATTATATGGGTTCTAAATTCCCAAGGGTTATACATGGAATAATCCCAATCTAAGAATGAGTAATTATGGTTTGAGAGAAACCATATACTTGAGAAGTTCAAGATCATAAAGATATCCATAGGATCCATGCTAGCTAAACCACAAACCAAAACTCTAACTAGAGAATATATGATTATTAATTATTATGAGGAGGTCATAAGTGTTTATGTCTGTAGAAATTAAGACAATATAATTATGTAATAAAATATTTCAATATATAAAAATCATCATTTTCTGAACATTTTGAACATCCATCTTTTCTCAATTAAATTTAAGATTGAAAAATTCATTTTCTAGAAATTGATATTTTATTTGAAGGAAATTAATTAATTATGATTTAATGATGACTATATATTTTTAATTTTTTATAATATTTTAAATCTATATTAACTACTAATTTATGGTAAAAGTAATAATTTATATACCCAATGTCATTTTATTATAAAAATATTTTCTCTATATATAATATATTTTTATAAAAAGGTATTTTTTAAAATTTGAGTATCATAATATTAATAATATAACACAATTTTTGGATTAATCATGATAATATTAAATGTAAATTTTTTTATATATTTTTTAAAAATATATTTAATGGTGAATAATGAAAAATACCATTTCAATAAATAATAAGCCTATTATGGAATTATTATTATAATATTATGAATTGAAAATTCATTAAACCTTATTATGACACTAAATATATATTTTTTAACTTTATTTATAAATATAGAAATTGTGGTATTAATTTATAATCATATATTTTAAATTTTAGAAATTAGGTTATATATTAAAATAAATTACTAGATTATAATTTTAATATATTAAAATTAATTTATAAAAAATATACAAACTGAATAACGAAAATGGATTTCAAATATATAACCATTATGTCCATTTTAAAAAATATGGAAAACATTTCCTTTAATAATATGTGACTTTAGGTAAAAAATATTTATCTTGAAAAAAACTAAATCAAAAAAGTAATATTTCATGGTGTAATGGAATAGAAATGCACTTCATTTTTTTCTGAATAAAAACATGTTTGAGTCTATATAGATTCTATATATTTTAGATCCCATTATTTTTATATTTTGGAGACCCCATCCAACAGAGTGACTTTCAAGTGTTGAAACATTATGGGTATTTTCATGAAAAGGCAGCCCATTTTAACATAAAATGGGTTCTCCTCTCCTTTATTTCCCTATACAAATATCCTATATCTTCTTCCCAAGTACCCCCTCAGCCTATCCTAAACACTCTTAGACACTATAATAAGGTTCTGGAATTATCCAAGGAACATCCCAAAATGGTTTAACCTCATTACATAGGAGATGATCAAAGTAGGAGATATAAATTTCTAAAATATCATTTCTACTTTTTATTTCTTTATGTGAACTTATTATTACTCAAACTCCATTAGAAGAAATTAAAATTAATGCATAAATATCACTAGTATAATGATATGTTATTATAATTGGTTTAAATCACTATCCACCCTTCCATATTACCAAAATTAATGTGAAAATAAAAATCAAGTGTTTCTGCCGATTACCATATCCAAGACCTATAATGATTCATTTTCCTTCACCTCCATAAAAGTATATTCCTAATTATTAATTTATTATATATTAATTATATTTATAATATTTTATAGATACTTAAATATAAAATCTTTCAACACTTTTTAACATTCTATGGAAAATTATATCATTATTCATGTGTACATGCGAACTACCACATCCACATAATAATGTATTAAATTTTTCACTATCACATTCATGGATGGTTATAAATTTTAATTGTTGAGTATATATGATATATAGACGAAATAAATATCATGAATATTATTCTTGGTGTAACACACAAAAATTAATGATCATTATAATATAATCCAATGGTACTGATAAATTAACCATTACTAATTCATCACCAGTTTCATCAACATGAATACTGAAAAATATAATATAAAGGAATTATAACAAAAAATTTCATTATATAACATAATTTAAAAGAAATTTTATTATATGGAAATTAGAAAATGAGTATCAAATAACTGGTCCCAAAAAGTGACATTGTAAATTATGCGCAAAACAATTAAAATCCCAAACACCATATGGTAAAATTAAGTGATAAATAAATAATATTCTTATAATAAATGATTATAAATGAAGTATATAAAAGGTTAACATGTATGAAAAAGGTTTGGAAATATAATATTAATATATTTATCTTATTTGAACCATATGTTATAGTTCTTATGACTAGGAGAGAATAAAGGTAATGGTTTTCCTGAAAAAAATTATTTTCATGGGTCATATTGTAAAATATTGAGATTTTAAAATAAAACAATTTTTGATAGCATATAAAGCACATGACATCGAGGTTCAATGAACCACATAATAAGAAAATTTAAACTAGACCATTATAACATACTTGATGAGTTGGTTGGAATTAATATGATTAACCTCATTATGAAATATATATAATTGACCAACCTAATAAAAATATATCATTTATCTGATAGTATAAAAGAACTCTATATTTTATAAAGTTGTTTTACTCTTAAAAATAAGTTTTCATGAAAAATTATTTGTATTTCTTATTTTTTGTGAATATAATATATAATTTATATTAATTTTTGAAAATTTATTTAATAAAAATCAAATCATTTTTGATGTCACAATAAAATAATTTTACTATGGTAATTTTTGAGGATTTTTATAAAAATATTATTTTTCAGTTAATAGAAAAAAATATTTTATTTTATAAAAACGTGTTTTTATATAATTTAAAATTAATATTATTAATTTAAATTTACATTAATATAACATAATATATTTCTTTTAATTATATATTTTATAATTATGTATAGTTTAATGGGCATTATAACTTATTTTTATTTAAGATCATTTTTAGGGTTAAAAATTCATTCCTCTAAAATCAATTTGTTTGTTTTACAAATTTATAGTATAATGGATTTTTTGAAATTATTAAAATTTAATCAATTATATTGGATATCTTATTTGGAGTTATGAGGTTCAATTTATTAAAAAATTTACCATTTATTGTTTTCATTATGAATTGTAACCATTGTATATTTTTGGTACCCTGGTCACTGTAATTATGTTAATTAAGGTTATAAAAAAATTTAAAAAGACTAAAAATAACCCTATCACTAGAATTAATAATATGGGATGAATTTTGTATTACCATCCCAATACAGCATATAAATTTATGGAAATTATCTTCCAATTGACTTTGAAAATGACATATAATGGTTTGTGTACACATAAATAAAAAAATGCCACTCACTTGTTTTTAACATCAATTAATCATTGTAGAAGGGATATAAAAATATTTTTGATTATAAATTGATATTTTAAAGATAAATTATTTTTTATCAATGTAATTTATAATTATTTATTATTTTTAAACTAATTATCATAAACACTTACACAATTTTGACACAATATTGTTGCAAGCAGTTGAAAGCTCATGTAAATAATTTTAAAATCACTTAATGTAATATTTTCTGGTGGATTTTAGTGTTCAAAGAATTTTATAAATAGATATAAAATATTATTATAATGTTAATGTATTATATTTTAATTCCATCTTTATATATTGTTTTGAGTGTCTAATTAACGAAATTCCTAAAAAAGATATTAATGATATTTTATGTAAAATGACATATTATTAAATTATTTAGTAATCATAAATATAATTAATGAGGTAAATTATGATGATAAATGGTATATATATTATTCCCATGGCCATTTATGACCTAATATAATACATAGATGTAAATTTATAACCCATTATATTGAAAATATTTATTACCATTATTAAGGATAACAATCATTAACCAAGGGTTTAAACAAAAAGATAAGGAATAAAATGATACATCATCGAGGAAACATTCCATTATAAAATTACATTAAGCCGATATTATACTCTTCATTACATTAATTTCATTTTGGATTTATTTTACATGATGGAGAAACATATTATATTTTATTATTTTGTATATTTCAATAAATAAAATAAAAATGTTTTATAATATATATTATTTTTTTAAATAATTTAAAATTATGAAAAATATTATAATAAGAAAAATTAATGGGATATGGTTGAAAATATAGTCCATGGTCTATTCATGGTAATTGTTCCTTTTATAGTATCTTTCATCACCCCTAAAGAGTAAAAAACATTTTTATCACAATAATTATCAATTGTGTTCAAAGAGGGTTAAAAAATAGATAAGCATGAAAACATAATATAAAATAGTCTACATTTTATTATATGATATTCTGTTGACCCATAATCATCCTATAATTTAGTTATTCTAATATAGATCTATTTTTTAAATAAAATTAATTCATGTTTGTTTGATACATTTTGTAATTCCAAGATTACCCCTCTCATCACTTATAAAAGAGAACCTCGTATCATATCACCCTCCCACATTTTTATCACATTATCTTGGACAAACCCAACAAAAATAATTTTATAGTATCCAAACTCCCATTATATATGTCTTATTTGTTTTTATAACACTGACCATTGAGGTATTAGAGTGTAAATCAAATGAGGTTCTCTAAAGTAGAGGTATAACAATTTACTTAATGTTGTAATTTTATTTTTTATTCCTACTCATTAAAATTATATTAAAAAATGATGAAATTTTAAAAAAATACATATACATATATTTTTTTATGAAATTTGATAACCAATATTTTTCTCCTTTATCCACCAAATGTGAAATGAATCCATCATTTGTGTGTGTGGAGGACTACTGCCTCCTAAATGGATGTGTATCGTTTTCCATAACCACCTCCCAAATATGATATTAATGATGATTTTATATAGAACTATGATATTTATTAAATGCAATTAATTTTATAAATGTAACATTTCATTTTTCTTCTTACCATTCCATCCAATTAGAAACGTTAGTTTTCACTGTGCATAATTGTGGATTACTACATACACCAAGGGATGTGATTCATTTTTCATCATTACATTAAATATATATTATATATAGGATTATTCAAAGAAATAATATTATCTGTATGATATATTATTCCTTAATTAATGATAAAATAGTACATATTTGTTCCATTATGTTTTATAGAAAATGGAAACATTAATCATGCTTACGGTTGGCCAACTTTCTCCATGAATATAACACAGTTCATTTTTCATAACATTTGATAATTTTGTTCATTAAAGTAAAAATAATAATAATTTCATGATTATTTATCTATAGAATATTGAAAAATTATCTTTTAATAAAAAACATCATTTCAAATAAGTTTTGAAATTATAAACATAACGTCCTGAAAACACCTGATGATGAAAAAACTAATTAATTAACTCAATATGAAATGAAAATAAAAGGAATAAATAATTATAAAATAAGGCATAAAACTAGGAAAATTTATTAATAAATGAATTAATTTATAAATGTTTCTTTTAATGGATTTAAAGACATACATGGTATGTATAGACTCTAGCTAAAGAATTAATTATAAATTTTCCTTCATTAGGGGTTTTTTAATTTAACACACCTAATTTATTTTATATATTTTTATAATTCCATTTTCAATTTTATATAATAAATCCATTTTTCATCAGGTTATTTTATGTTTCAATTCAATTTATTTCATCCAATGGGAGTTGACATGAATGTCAGCAAGTGGTAAGAGGGTTCATAACATATTTTCCGTTGATTTTATTATCACACTTCATTGATTATATGATTTAATAATTAACTGTGAATAGAAAATATTTAAATATATTTTTTAATTAATATTTTTCATTATACATAATCTCCCCATTTATTAATTCATTATTAGATGATATGATCGATAAAAGGGTTATTTGTGTCTAATCCACTTTCTTTGGGACAAATGTTAAAATTATGTAGCTAGATTATTTAATAAGCTAGATATACTACCAATATGAAATTTTGTGTCAAAAGATTACTTTTTTCATGACATTTAAATATTTATTTCAGGTTAATCTTTCATAGGATTTATAATTCAATAGATTCCAATATTGTAGGGAGCTTATATTTCACTTCTATTTTAATTTTTATATTTTATGGATGAATTTATGTTTCTGAAATTATATAATAATTATTTCATAAACACATATAAAGTTTATTATTCTATTGTTTTTTCTAAAATTGGGATGTTTCTATGCCATTTTTCACTCATACATGCACAAAATTGTTCTGAAAAATCCATAATAAAATTATATATTATTTAACCAATATATTTTAGAAAAACATTTTCTTCTATATCAATGTTTTTTAAATGTTTTCCAAAATATTATTTAATATTCATGAATTATTGTTTAAATTCATTTCTACCTTGGTTGTGATTCTTTTAAAAAATTAAAAACAATATCCTTTACATTTTTTGAAATATATACTTTCTACTAATGGTGTGAAAAAAATAATTATTTTAACGATTATGGCAGGGAAGAAAATTCCACCTCTATGACCACTCAATAATATGAATCATAATTTATATATTTCTATAGATCATATAAATGAAAATATTTTTCCTAAAATAATTGAATTTTTTAGTCTTCAAAATTTATTTTCAATGTGTAACCAGAGTTTTCCTCAAAGATTTTTATAGTGGAGTTTTTGTGATATTTTTATTTATCAATAATAAGAACCCTCGGTTTTAATTATACTATATTCAGGATATGTTGTTAATATACATTTATAATTCTATCTATATAAGTATTTTGATTGTTTTCATATATAGTTTCATTTAACATGATTCTTGTACATGTATTAAATGGGGAATAAAAGTAATAATTCTTGTTTCTATGAATGTAATGATGAAATGAAATCTCTTTGTAATTTATTAAATTAATGTATCTTGTTAATTGATTATGATGATTGGTGAACCAGATATAGCTCATGAAGATGGGTATTCCTCACATATCACTCCGATGAATTAAATAATATTTATGTTCCCCAGAGAAATATGTTCAAATTTGATTGTAAGGGTTATTCCATTTGTAAGGGTTATTGTCTGGGTTCTATAAAGATAATATTATAAGATACAAAAACATTTTATTTTGGATTATTATGGGTTCCTCATGGTACCTTGGATCAAGATTGATATAACATAGATCATATTATTTATTCATATTACCCTTTAATTTGTTAAACATAATACCATATCTCATGTGTTGTGATCCATGTTTTGATGGGTTTAAATTATCTTATATTGTTCCCATACACATTGATTGTCTCATCATAACCTTATGTGAATCTTATGAAGACTAATGACTTTAAAAGGTTAGTGATTATGTTTATTTTTTTTTCATTTGAGATCACTCTTATTGTATTTTATATTCACTTGGATGTGAAGAATAGTTAAAAGTAGGTTATCCCAAATAATATTACTAGATGTGTATAACATTATGGGAGAATATGTATATTTTTATGAACTAGTTTATTTTATATCCTGGATTATATGTAACGGTTTGGTGATGTTCTATAAAACTATAATCCTAAAATTTCCTCGGATGTAAGTTATTAATTATTTCTAAATGTTTTTTAGTTTGTTGGATTTCTAAATCACAACTAGTTTATCAGTATAAAATATAGAAATTTATGGATAATGTTTATAGATATTGATCTAGGTGTGTGGATTTGGGGCCATTACAGTTGGTATCAAAGTTGGGTTTTAATAAATTCAAACAATAAGTTGTTTTCCAGTGAGGTTAACATAAGAATTGTTTACACTGTCATGGGTTTACATGTTTATAGTTGATCATTATTTTAATGTAATTGACAGAACCACTGAGGTTTATTTGGATTTATTATATGATGATTAAAAGTATTTTGGCAGAAAATTATCTTTATAAAACCCCTAGGATTAGAATTTGTTTTAGTGAATTGGTTATTTGAGTAATAATGCATTCTTATTAAATTTTCATATGTTTAATGGTCTTGATAACCTTTAGGGTTAATATAATATCTAGTGTTATGCTATATTTATAGTCGACATGAAATTTTTATTTCATGATTTGAATATATGATATATCATTTAGATAACCATGGTATTAGAAATTGATTTATTCATTATGTCTATAATTTCATTTTCTTATGATTTTTCTTTTTTGTGAGAATTATACGACTACGATTAATAGTAATATTTTTGGATAATATTTTTTTATTTGAGGAAATATTATTCAATTATCCTTTTCATGCATATATTATTCTAATTATTATTTATGGTGATTGGGATATTTACTGATATAACTAACATATATTTGAAATTATATGATTATTGAATATATTTTTTTTGGTATATGAAATTATGAGTGATAATGTTGATTAGAGAAAAATATAAAATTGATTTCAGGGAAATATGTGATAAAATACAACCAATATTTTTATTTTTATTTTCCTCAATAATATTTCGAATACTTTTATGGAATTTTATTTATGAAATGATTTATGTTAAGCAGTGATTGTTATTTTTGATTTTTTTGATATTAATGATGTATTTCATCATATAAATGATTATTCATATTGAATATTATGTTATATTTTTCCAATATTATTTGTTTTAAATTGAATATTAATATAGTGGAAATATCTTTTTATCATTTAGGGGATTGTTTGGATCATTAAAAGTTCATTTTAGTGCTTGAAGATTGACAAATTCATCATAAAAACTCATCAATTGGAGTAAAATTGGGGATTGTTGTTGACATTGACTAAATGATGAAATTATACTTATCAAGTTATTATACTACCTTATTTTATTAGTCTATATGGTAATGTATGTACTCAAGTCTAGGAAGATGATCATTAAACTTAAAACATATCCTATTTAATTCATTTTTGCTGAGTTAATGCACTTTTCAAAACATATTTGGTTATTTTTTGTGGTTATTGACATCTTAATGATTATTCACTATATTTTTATTAATGTTATCTACCACTCTAAATCATTATTTGCAAATTTATTTTCCTTCACTTTCTTATTTTCACTCCCAAACTATGTTCTCATTTTTTGAAACATTGTATTTGATATTCCTTATAACCATCTAATTCACCATTTCCAAATTTCTGAATGATGTTTTATTAACCATTTATATGATATTGGATTAAAATAATGTATATAAAATTGTAAAACATAATATATTAAACTCAAATTCAAACCAACAGGATTCATTTTATTAAATGGAAAGAATTTAAAATTATAATATTTTAAAATAATATAATGTTGAATAGCATATACAACATGCAACATTGAGTATAAAGAAACCCTATAGTAATATTATTTAAAATATAACCATTATCACAAAGGAATTTAATTTGAAATAAGTAATTATATTAATATAATTATAATATATATAATTTACCTTGTTAATTAATAATTATTGATTAAATATTAAGAAGAACACAAAATAATTTGTAAAGTCATTTTATTTTTCAAAAATTCCATTTCAACAAAAAATGATTATAATAGTTTTTGTGAGAAAAAATTGTAATTAATATTTGAAACAGTTATAAATTTTATTTTTAATAAATGATATACTTTTTTAAATCGACATATCAAAATTTTCATAGGGTTATGTTTATGGAGATGTTTTTGAAAATATGAATATTTCAATGAATATAAAAAATATTTATTTTGGTAGAACTATAATTTTATTTCAATAAAAATTAAAATTTTGATTTTAATATTTTCGTAATATATCATGATACATATCTAATAAGATATATTCAAATTAATTTGTTCTAAAAATATTTATACATAAATTTTTTACAAGTTACTTTTAAAGCCTAAAAACAAATTTTTATAGAAACCTATTTTTATCATGTTTAATGAATTTACAAAAAAATTGATTTATAAAATTTTTTGTAATTGAATATATAATAATGGTTCACATATTTTGAATCATGTTATTAAAATATGTAAAATATTTTCTCTTTATTTTTTTCATTATAAATAGTAACCAAAGTAAATTAATGCTTCCCTTGTAAAGGTAAATCATGTATTCAAGGTTACAAATTATATAATAATTACTAAATATAACACTAAAATAAGAATATTATCTATTGGATCAGTGGGTTTTTACAATATTCTTATAATATTATTATTTTTTTGGAAAACAATTCCCATTATAGTTTGAAAATGAAAAATATTATTTTATTTCAATATATAGTAAAAAATGTCACTCTATTACTTATAATTTCTATGAAATATTTTTAGAGGGAAAAAAATATGTTTAGTAAAAATAGATATATTATATATAACGGATTTTTTATCATTGAAAATTACTTTTATTGTTTTTTGATGATATAATATTCTTATATTCTTTGGTAATGTCAACACAGGGCATGTAAATGTAGTATAAAAATAATGTAAGTGATTTTAAAAACACTAAAACTAATATATTTTTGGTGAATTATAGTATCCCCTGAATTATATATATATATATAACATATTATGGATTTTTGAATGGATTATTTTAAAATTCAATTATTTACATGTTGTTTCAAATGTAGAATTAAATCAATTTTTTTTAAAGTTATTAATGATATTTTATATCGATGAATTTTTTATTACCTTATTTAAAAAACAGATGATCGTGTAAATGGATAATTAGGATGATAAATGGTCCAAAATTTCATCAATTAGACATTAATGTCCCAATTATTAACATTGATGAAAATTTATGAACCTTTTATATTTAAAATTGTATCCCCATGATTAAGGATACTATTGGTTAGCCAAGGGGATATACCAAATGATAAGGTTTAAAATGATATATACACCAATAAAATATTCATTCAGTGATTATATTAAGACTATATCATTCTTATATTCTAATTCACCTCTATTTTATATTCTTATTCACCTCATTTTGGTACTATATGACATTACAAAGACACGTGTTATATTATAATATTCCTTTTATTTCCATAAATAACAATAAGAATAGTTTATTATAAAAATTATTTAATTAAATTAATTAAAATACCTAAAAATATATATTCATCCAAGATAATGTGATATGGTTTAAAAAATAATTAGTGGACTATTTATGCGTCGTTCATCATTTTTTAGTATCTTTCTTGACACTAATGTGTATCAAAAGTTTTTTTCAAGGTAATTGTTAGAAGGGTTAACATGGGTTAAATCCAAGACATAAGTGTAAAAAAATTATATAACCATATCTAAATTTTATTTAATTTGATTATTTAGAAACATATACATAATTTATTATAATTATACCCATTTTGAAATATTTTTAGTATAAATTAATTTATATTACTTATATAATTTATGAATTTCAAAGAGTTACCCTCCCCTCACTTATAGTAGGACATCCCCTACATTCTCTTATTCACTCATTTTTAGTACATAATCATATCCAATACATAAATTAATATTATTATACAATCCATCCGATGTTTTATAGGGATTATTTTTTGAAGAATACAGACTATAAAGAGATAAAGGTGTAATGTAAATGTGGTTTCTTGAAGTAGAGGCACAGACTTTAACCAATAATTTTCGTTTTATTTCATCTTATTCATCATTGAAAAATTGTTAAGATGTGTTTTAATAATGAAACCAATATCTTAATTAAATTAATAATTTCATTTTACAATTGATTAACCTATAACCATCTCGTACTTCCATCAAATTGGACATTTTTTGTATATGGAGGAGTAATATCACGCTAACTGATGTAATTCCATTTACATCACCACCTCTCATGACTGTATATAATTATTTATTTAATAGATATATATTATTATTAAGTAATTATAATTATTTAAAGGTAATATATAATGATTTTTTTACCAATCTATACATTGAAGTATAATAATGTCACTCATGTGTACCTGTGGATTACCACATCCCCAAAGTTATGGGATTCATTTTTCAACACTAAGTCCCAGGAATTATGTACATAATATAATTTTAATAAATAAAACGATATTTAAGATATAATAAAAATTATTTAATTTTAAAAATAAATATTTCTTCTTAAGATCATCTCCAATGAAAAATGAAAATGTTACTCATGCATATGTATATCCTATGGTCACCATGATTATAACATTGTCCATCTTTCATAACCACAATTCATGGTTGGATTAAAATTTATAATTTAAGAGTAATAAATATAATTATTTATGATTATTTCTTATTAAATGATTGAATAGGTATATATTTGACCAAAGATGGCATACTAAAGTCACATTGAAATTATGAACTGAACGACCTAAAAGCACCTGGAAAGAACTTACCAGATTAAGAAATTAAACATGTCATTAAAATAAATGAAATAAATTGTTTTTAATACTAGATTAAACATATAGTAGTTTTTCAAAATTATGATAATTGATATAATTATTTTATATTAGTATTAAAGTATATGTAATGAATATATGGACTTGAGGTAAGGGATTTCATCTCAATTTTCCTTCATTAACGATTATTATAATGTTATAAACCTAATTTAATTTAGATGGTGCATCAAATACCCTTTTAAACTTTATATCATGAATCATTAATAATTCATGGTATTTTAGGTCACAATCCAAATAACTTTATACATTTTAATTTTACATTAATTTTACTATGTTTTATAAGGTTTAGTAACTCAATTTCCTTTCATTGTGTTATATCACTGTTGTAAGATTATATTAAGTCAAGATTATATTTCAAATGGACTCTTGTTTTTTATACATTTCATTTAAACTATTTGTTTTCATTATTTACATTTATCACACATAGTCTCTCTATTATCTACGTTTTAATTCAATTATATGGCCTTTTATGGGTTATTCGTCAAAAATTATCTTTATCTATGACATATATTTATGTTATGAACCATTATTTTTTAGGAGCATTATATAATCCCCCTATTAAATGTTATATAATGAATATAATTATGTTTTAGATATTTAAATATTCATTTAATTTTATTCATTAATGGGGTTTATAATTCAAAAGTTACCAAATTTATAAGAAGTTTGTGTTTCAATTCCATTTTAATCAAAATTATCTATTATTGATTTTAATATATTAAAATTATATAATATATATATGATAAAAAAGTTACATTTTTATTAAACTCTTGATAGTTATTTATTTTTTATTTTTATGTAACATTTCCCCATGGATGGTTCACAAAATGTTTCATAATTTGCTTTTGAAAATCCAATCCTATTTTCCTATTTTGGTCAAAAAATATTTTTATTCCACATCCATTTTATTTAAAAATGTTATAGATTTTTTTTTTAAATTCATAAATGTTTTTTTAAATTCATTTTACTCAGGTTTAAATATTTATAATAAGTGTTAAATATAATATTCTTTTCATTATATCATCAAGTAAATTTTCTCTGAATGTGTTAATAGAATATTTTTTTAATGATTAGAACACAAAGAGAATTTTTTGTAATTATGGACACACTATGCATGGTATTTTCTATTCCATGTTTCCGTGCGGTTTTTCAACTAAAATTAGTCTGCAGGAAATTTTTGTTCTTGAAAAGTTAATTTTAAAGTGGAAATATTATTTTCTAGATGAATTTTCAAATAATGATTATTTGGAACTTTTTTTCATCGGTAATAAAAAACAATTTATTTTTATTAAGTAACACATTGGATATATATTAATAATATCATCATAATTATTTCTCAAGATTTAGTATAATTTTTTCGAAGATATTTTCATTTAAAAAATTTATTTTCCTATAATTAACCAGGGTAATGATAAAATAAAATATTTTTTAATTAATTTTATGATGAAATTAAAGCTATATATACTTTATTCTGGTTATTTCTCTAGGAAATTTTTATGATCACATTTGATCCTGTTATAGATCATGATTATGGGTGAGCCTGATATAGATTAGATGACTAGTGAGCTCTACATAGCACTCTAATTCATTAGGTAATGATTATGTTTTTGGACTATTATGTTTGATGATTAAAATAATGGTTATTACAACTATAATGGTTATTGTAAGGGTCCTATATTGTTGGTGTCCCCATATACAAACATTTTTTTAGTTATGATAGCTATGGGTTATCAATGCATCCATTAATCCAGATTTTTATCACATGTTATTTGATTACTGATTACTCTAATTATTTTATTTCAAAAAGCTTTATTCCATGTCAAAAGTTTTATGCTCTTGGATTTTATGCGTATAAATTCTCTTATATTGAGATCTTACAAAATTATTTTGTCATCATAACCTTATAATTATCTCATTCTAACAGATGAAATTAAATTTCTAATAGTTTTTCTACACTTAATTAAAATTTGATCTCACAAATATCATGTTTCATTTTTCCTAGGTTTCGATGAATGGTTTTAAGTATGTTATTCTATGGAATGTTACTAAATTTTAATAATTTAGTAGTAGATAATGTTGATTTTTATGAAGTATTTTTTTATTTATACATGTAATTATGTAAGAGATTTTCCTCATTATCGAAAAATAAAAACCTACACATCATTGGGTATGTATGTTATTCAATATTTAATTTGGGTGTTATATGTTTTGGATTGAAAAAATTGGTTTATGTTTATTAGTTTTAGAGACAAAAATTCAAAGATGATTTTTTTACACCAGATCCGAGAGTGTAGATTCAGGATTGAAACACATATTCGCTAAATTCTATATATTATATATCATTATTGATTATATTTAACAAATGATGTTGTAATGTTTTATTTACAAATTAATTTATGGGGGAATAATGTTTCAAATCAAATTCGTTTTCCATAAAAAATCTATATTTTTTTAAAAATAAATTATTTCATGAATATTTCCCATTTCAAATTATATATTTCTTCAAAATATCCTTGATTTTAAATCCCATAAATATTAAAAATTCCATAATAAAAAATCTATTTATTGTTTTCTCAATTGAACCATATATTCTAATTTATTCATTTTAACCATGTTGGTTTTTAGTAATAGTGTTCTAAATTATTTAAAATGATGTTCATCACTGTGGTATTATATTCATCACTTATCCACTAAATTTGGACTTATTAATAATTTATTATCATTTAAAAATTATTGGACTTTATTTTCGAATTAATGTTTTTATAATAAAAATTTTCATTGCTAAAATTATTTTTTGGAATGTTAACTTAAAATCACTTCTTTTGAGTTTATATTATGAAATTTTTTTCTTGTGAAAAATAAATATTTTGATTTCAATTCAATTTAAAAAGTATTTTTATATAAAAGAGTAATGTTTTATAAATCACAATAAATTTTATATTATTAAATAATTTATGTGGGAAACTAAATTATTTTTATCAAATGATTAAGATTTGATATGGGATACTATTTATAAATGTTATGCATCCCATTTTCTCTAATGGGTTATTTATGAAAACATAAATAATTTGATTTTTTATCTCACTAATATGAACAGATAATGGTGATTGTGGTCCTATAATAACAAAATATTAATTGATTAATGTTTTATATCCTATGATATAATGAATTTTCTATGGGTATAAATTAATTTTATCTATTCTCACTGGGATTCTTGTGTGAATAATTGCATTTAAGCAATACTCACAAGGTTTTGTGTGAGTATAAATATAGTTTAAAAATGATCACAAGTAAGTATGTGGGTATAATTAGGGTTAAGATATTATCAAAAGGTTATTTTTGTATATAATTATAATTTAGTTATGATCATGACGTTATACATAAAATTGATATTATATTGTGCTCAAAAGTGTGTTCATGGATAGAATTATAGTTGAACTGTCTTCAATGAGATATATTATCTTATTCTTGTGTTTAATCTAGAATATTATGTATATTGTTATGTATATTTTATTCTCCCTTGGATCATTTTTTAATAATTAATTTTTACACTTCCATGTAATTTAATATTTTGTTATTCCAACACTTATGAGCATGACCCTTGATATATATGCTATGATTTGTTGGGATTTCATTTCTTATGTATTCTAATTATATGGATATTATCATCTTATTATTACTTATGATATTTTATTTCAATTTATTGTGATTACCTATACTAATAATGTAAGATCAAACCATTGAATGTTTTCCTTCCCCAAGTTATAAAAATAATTATTACTTTTGTAATGTCTATAAGAGAGTCTAGAGTAGTCTGATTTCAGTGAAATGATTATTGATTAATATGGTTATGTATCTAATTTTGAAGAAAATTTACTTTTTAGAACCTAGGTTTTGTAAATATATTATGATTTATTTTCTAAATCAATAAATGAATGTAATATTTATGTTTTATTTTTCTTCAGTTTCTATAGTTGACATTGGAAGAGGGTTTATTTATTTTGGGGATTATTTTTTAGAAAATTAGTGAAAATTCATTAGATAATTCTACAAAAATAGTCAATTTATAGGGAAACATCCTGATGTTTTTGTAAATAATTTTTTGGGTTCTTCATATAGTAATAAAATCACTATGAGGATTATAATAGTTGATGTAAGATATAAGATAGATATGTGTATGGGTAATAACCCTGGGAAGGGTGTGTAGGGTATTAACTCAATCATCACTAGGTGTAGGAAAAGGAGTCATAACTACACACCTATATTTAAAATCATTCAGGATATAATTTGGTTAACACAAATTATCTTTATTATCAATTATGGTGGGTTTTTATAATTTTAGGTTTTACAACTTAATATAAAATTACCCTGATTAAACTAGATTTAAGAATTCAATTTTATATATTAAGTCACACTTTTAAATAATAATTCATTAATTCTATTATAATAGTTTTCTATTCAAATAAAAAATCCATATCCTGAATGATACAGATGTACCAAAGAGAAACTAGGTTAACAATGGATGTTTGTGGAAATGAAATGATTATTATATTGACCCTCCAAATAGTAAAGGACTCAGTTTTTAAAAAATCGAAAACTTATCACCCAATTGTCCCTAGATATAAATTATAATAGAATCCATGATTATATCCGAACCTCAATAAGAAATGAGAAATATGTTTTTAATTTTTTCATGTGACTATATCCACCCTCTATTGGTGGATCTTTTAGTCCAATTATTTTCTATCAGCGGACCAATGTGATAAAAATTTATTTTCTATTATCCAGTGATCGTATCTTAAAAAGTTTTTCTTAGTTCTCTATCATTTGGAATTATAGGATGGAATATTATAGAATCATAATAAGATTATAATAATGAATTGTGAAGTTGAATTTATGGAAGGGGATTAATTAAAAAGGGTATTGTTCTACAAATATTTTCCTTACACACATCTTTAAATTTAAAGGAAAAATTCATTGTGTTGATAAAAAAGGGGGATGGATCAGTGACTACATGTGAAGAAAGCTTCATGATACTTCCATGGTATGCATATAGTATTATTTCTATCCCTGAGTAAAAGATTGAATGGATCTTTTGTTGCATAAAACCGAGTATTTGAATGAAGTAGAAAATAGATAATTGGATACTTATAAATATCTTTTTAGATATACAATTTAGTTGAAAATATAGTTGGGGATATAAAGACGAGTCGTTGAAAATAGATTGTCCTGGATACTTAGAGGATTACTTCAAGGGGAAGGATTGTTCATATACCTATAAGTAAAAAAGATTAAAGGAATCACATAAGTACATTTAAAATATAAAATAGATAATTTTTTATATGGGGAAGAGTTTTCCATCAAGATTACGATTTTATAGGAGAGATGAAGTGGGAAACTAGTTAAGTGGAAGAGAAGAATGTCCAATTGTTCATTATGAGAATTATTTATGTGACTAAAGTAATAGTGAGGATAATAAAAAACAATTTCCTCCTATTAAAAATAATAAGGTAAAACCACAACCATAACAATAACTAATGAGGGATATGAAAATATATATGTAAGGATACACTAATAAATATCTCAAAACAAAAAGTTTCCTTTTTTATTAAATTCCAACATACTTTATTATATATTGAAAAGTTAATTGAGGAGATATTAAGGTATCAATAAAATTATAAATTTTTTTATAAATTACATCCCATGTTTAAAATCGATTAATAGTAGATGATTATTGTAATTTTCATCCTATGAATCATATTCTCTATAATTTATCGAATTTGAATTTGAATTTAGTAATGGATTAACACTATTCATATAAACTACAAAATAAATAAATAGAGAGATAATATTTTATATACCAAATCATTATATGATCACATATCAACGGAAGGATGATGATGAACTCCCTCATAAATTTTTTTCCCTTATACAAGCCTTTACCTGAATCATGAGGAATATTTAAAATAAATTATTGTAAAAAACCCTTATATTATGATATATCAATTATGAAAAAATATATGACTTTCCCTGACTTCCGTAATATAAAAACAATGACACCTCTTTAGAAGTTAAATCCTGAATCATATATATCTTAAGGAAGTATTTTATTATTTCATTAGTAAGTTATAATTAAAATTTTGAGGACATAATTTATTTAAGGTGGTGGTGAATGTAACACACAGAGATTTCAGAGTATATTTTTCATTAAATGAGAATTATATTTATTGGATTTTTAATAAACTTAGTAAACTGAAAAAAAATATATGAAAAATATGAAATATATCCATTAAAATATAGTCATTAAATTAGTTTGTATGAATTGATGAAAATGTATTACAAAATCGAAAAATAAAGTAAGAATATCTAGAATCTTGATAAATATCCTTCTTATGATTCCCATTGTTTCTATTATTATAATGGAGGTAGCTTCTCTATGGGTTTCTTTGACCATTCCAATACCTAACATGAGCATGTATGATTTGGTGAAAAACAAATATTTGAGATTCTCAATATTGTAGAGTTTTACACTAGATCCATGCTAGTTGAACTAACACATGAAATAGTAATCAAAACTTATTTGACGCATATGGAATAAAAAGATATCATAAGGGGTTAGGTAATTAGAAATAAATACTATATAAGTATTTAATAATATATTTTTATATTTTTATATATCATGAATTTTTATACTCTATGAAAGGTCATTTTTCTCAGTTCAATATAAGCTTAAATATATATATTTTTCTATAATAAATGACTTTTATCAAGGAATTTAATTTATAAAGATCTAAAGAAAAAATTTTATGTTTATTATTTTAATGAAATATTAGCGCTCTATTAACTAGAAATCTAAAAGAAAAATGTACTTTATATACCTGAAGAAATTTTCCTATAAAAATAGTTTTCATTATATTTTATATATTTTAAATTTAATGTATAAATTATAAATATTTATATTTGAAAGTGAAAAAAAATTTAAGTTTATAAATGATTTATTTTAATTTGATTATTTTTTGTGATTTTTCCAAAAACAATTATTTTTAGGTGAATAATAAATAATTCAAATAAAAATAGTTTCATTACATTATTAATGTATAATAATTTCTAAAAATTCATGAAGAAATTTTATATAGAAATAAATATATTTTATAGGAGAATCATTAATTTAAATTTTTTTATATTATAAAATAAAACTTTACATTAGATACTAAAATTTTAATTTTTGACAAAATGTTGTCATTATATATAATAAATTTTTTTAATTGAACATAAATTTTTACAATTTTATAAATTGAATAAGAAAAAATGGTTTTAAATTTTTGAATCAGTAGGTCCAAATTTTATAATATTTCATAAATTCTTAAGGTATAAAGAATATGTTACATTATAAGACACATTTTATTATTATATAATCTACATTCAAAAAAGATATAATTCAATGGGTAAAGGGATTAATAAAATGTTAGATACAGAATTTCAAAAACATTTTTGAGTATATCTAAACCTTATATACTCTCCATATAATTATTTATCAAATTATTGTGCCTCATTCCATTAGAGTGTATTCCCATTATATTAATGTAATGGGTATTTTATAAAAAATCATACATTTACCCTTATAAAAGGGGGTCTCATCTCATCACTTCCCCTAACATGTAAACCCCCAATGTTTGGACCAAAAACATAAAAAACTCTTAAAACTACATTATACACCGTAAATAATTTTTCCTATTTAAAAAAACAACCATCAAAGGTTTAACAACTTTGTAATGGAGATAATACATATAGAGATGTATAAATTTCCAACATACTCTTTATTATTTATATTTTTTATGTGCATTTTTTATTAAAAAAATGAATTAAAACCTCTTAAAATGATAAAAATGTAATCTTTAGTTTAATTAAATATTATTATAATTATGGAAATATAATTAACCAACCTTCCTTATTCCCTTGAGATAACAAAATCATCAATTGTGTTTCTGGGCAGACTACAACCTATATAAAGGAAAATGATTCATTTTCCTTTACCACATTACAATGATGGTAATATTATGGAATTTAATTTATATGTATGAAATTTATAACATTTTCTTCCTATTAAATAAAAAACAAAATTACTCTATTCTATCATTCTATATGAAACAAAATCATTATCCATTAATATGTGTGGGCAATAACCTCCAAGGAATGTTGTTTCCCATTTTGTACTCTCAAGTACAGGGTTTTTTAGAATTTATAATTTATGAGTACATATGATATAGATAAATAATAAATATTTTAATATGATTCCTAATGTAATTCATATAAATTCTCAACCATTTTTAGGTAATACATCTATAGAAATTAAAAAAACAGAAATTAATTTATCATGGGTCCCATCTTCACTAAACATAGAAACATTATAGTATAATGGAATTATAACATCATAGGTGATCATAAAAAATAATCTCTATTAAATTATATTATCATTCATTGATAAAATTTGTAACGAATAATGGGTAAAATAATAGAAACCATAATGGTTGTGTTTCACATTTAAAGTAACTAACACCTAATCATAAAAATAAGAGATAAGTAACTAATATATTTTTAATAAATGTTCCTTAACTAAGTATAAATAAGTTTAATGCATATTAATATTTTCCAAAAAAATAATATTAATATATTTATGTTGGTTTTATAGGTGGTTATAGTACATTTGAATATGTAGGAATAATGGTAACTAGTTTTCAAGGTTCAAATTATTTTCTAAATCCTTAACCTGTCCTATTTTCTAAAATATTTTAAATTTTAAAATATCTAACTTGTAATGATGTTATGTTTTTCTTCACCTTTCTTTCTGGATATTTTGTTTAACTACATTTTTCTTCTATAAATAATCTATTATTTTTTTGACATAACAATTTTCATGAATAATATTCATCTCATTTTATAAATTTTTCTTCAATATCCATGTTTTTACATCCCCTAAATGTTCAGCATTCCCAAGTGGTAGCTCAAATTGTTATTATATCTAATTATTCATACAATACCGTTAATTAAATTTTAACCATTGGTTTCATTACCCTTTTAATGAATTGGTTTATCAATATATGTGGTTTAAAATAATTAAAACTATTTTTTATACCATGAACATAAATTATTACATTGTATATCACATGTCAAAATATGTTTTATTTCTTCTAATATAATATTGAGTTACATTTTTTGAGGTAATTTTTTTGTAACTATTCTCATCATATTAAAAGAATTAGAATGGATCTTCAAAATAACTTCATTGTATGATGATATTATGAAATTATTTTTAATAAAAAATCATTTTTTTGATAGCTCATTTTTTTTAAAAGTATTCCATTAAACTAAAGAAATTATCCATAAATCACTGAATATGTGGTCTTCTTAAATACATGCTTTAAATATCATTTTTCTAGTCTCCAAATATCATTATTATTTTATGTGATACCATTGGTAATAGATATGAAACTGATTTTCTTCTAATGGGTTATTTATTCTGAATTGAATGATTTTATATTATATGGAACCCATATGTATAGATGATGATGTGTTGTAACATCCCAAGTATATAAAGGGTAATAAATTTTCATATTTGTTAATATTTGTGAATTTAATAATAATTTTACTTTAAATAGGATTCTATGTTCGATGGCTTAGCTAATACACAACAATGGGTTTCATTGAAATCTTACATTACACAATAGTAATATAATAATATTATTTTAAATGATAGATAACACCTAGCTATTTTATTGGTGTAATGAATAGATTTAACTAAAATATTATTATACATGTTTGTTAAATGTTTTTACATTTATCCAATAAATGTTAGAGGCCTAAAATGTGAATGAATCCAAATTTAAGCACATATACTCTATTATTCATTAAAATTTCGATTTACCTCCTTTTAATGGAGAACCATCCATAAATATAGTATGGTTAAATTTATATGTTATATTTTATAAAATAAAATTCATATTTATAATTGGGACATACAAAATTTACTTTGGATGAAATTTGGGTATTTTTCGGATAAAATTCATTTTTAATTAATATTGAAAAATACTTTATTTTAATTCAAAAATACCATTTAATCTAATTTATTTATAATGATAGATGATCTTTTTAATTGGTTTTAAAGTGAAATTATATTATTGTTTTACTATTTCATCCATTTTTTGTCATTGGAAGTAATTTCTCATTGAAATTGAACATAAATAATTCTCAATCTTTTGATAGTTATTATTTCTTAAAAACAGTCCTTTTGTTTTGATAACAGAAATTATTTTAATTTAATTTCTGACACTTCTTTGTTTTGAATTTGGAAAATTATATTCCACATTTTTAATCAGTAGTTCCAAATTGTGTAAATAGGTAACTTTTATTTTTACACATTATGAATATTTACTTCATTAAAAAATTTATTTACCATGGTTAAATGTAAAATCTGGTATATTAGGGTAAAAAAATATGATTATAATAATATAAAATTACCATAACATGTTTCCTAATACTATTGGATGATTCATTTCTGACCATGGGAATCCTTGGGTCGATTCTGGGACCCTATGGAGCCACTTGGGAGTGAGAATGACACTTTTTTTAATTAACATAATGTAAAGGAAAAAATGACATTGAAAAAATATCTTTTAGTAAATCAATTTTTTCATGGGGTTATATAAGTTATATCTTGGAATATAAATATAAATTTGAAATATTAAAATATTTTCTACATCATGGTATTTGTTTTATAATTTGTAAACATCAAATAAATAAAATTATTTGTGACACAAAAATAATGTAGTGTTTATGTAATTAATGAATTATTTAAATAAATAAGATTATAAATACTAAAAAATATCCAAAACCTATCCAATTATTATTGAATGATATTATTTCAAACATGAGTCATATTATCTAATACTTTAAGGATTTTTTTACCTTTTGAAACCGAAGATAAGTTTATAATAAAATAATTTTTCTTAACATTCCTAAAGAGCACCTCCCCCCCTAATAAATGAACACCACTTCTATACATTCCCTCACACCTCCCATGCCCCTTGGCTCATTTAAAATATGGCTAAATAAGCTCCCCAAATCCCTCTCCTCCTATTATAATCCTTAACTTTGTAATAAGGCACTTCAAGTAAACCTTATGGTTCGACCCAAAGGGAGATACCTGATTTAAAGGTAATGCCTTCTTTTAATTTGTTTTCTTTTATTTTACTTATCCAACCACATAAACTATTTTAATTCATTTATTTTATATATTAAAATTTTTCTCAATATTATATGTTGTTATTATGGGGAGTATTCTAACTACACTTACACACACCTCTATCTAATGGATGTGAACAAACTGTTTCTGTGGACGGCGATCTACTGCCCCACAAAATAATGATTGTTCAAAAATATATATTTTCCACTCATGGTGGCCATTATAATGGAAATATATTTATATATGATATATATTATGTTTATTATGTTTATGTTTTCTTTATTCTTTAGTATTTTTCATTTATATCATACATTTATGGTTTCTATAATCGGTAGACACGATAATTTCATTTGAGGAAGTGCGGACTACCGCCCCCTCAAAGTGATATGACACGTTCATGTCTTATGTGGTGCGTATAAAGGATGGAGTTAATGAAATTATATATGATATTATTCTTTAATTATAATATAAATATGTAGAATTATGTTTTCAATCCAATAAAAAATGAAATAGAATTGAAAGTAGAGTTCATGTTTACATACGGCTTACTATCTCAATTAGTGGTGCATTTTACTTCTTATCTTCAAATGTTATGTACTATTATAAATACATATATATATACTAGATATATTTGATATATATGAGATCTGAATAATGAATATAATTCTGGATATATTGTAATTTTGACCACATGAACAATTTATAATTACCACAAATTCATTTTTAACTCAACTTCCGAACATCGAAAAAATGTCTGATATGAACTCAAACAATTAACTAATTATTATTGAAAGGTAATAAGTGATATAAAAGTAATAATAAACTTCAAAAAGGTTCTTAACCAATTATAAATTAACATAATATTATTATTCAGGAAATTAAAGAACGATGGGGTCAAGTCGGACACGAGGTAAGGGACTTTGTCTCAATATCCTTTCATTGAGGCATATTTTGTTTTATACATGACATTATTTTATACTATATATAAAAACCAATAAATTTTCATTTCATTCAAAGGAAATATTTTTTTGCTAGAAGTTTTACTAAACTAAAAAAAGAATGTCTTAATGCAAGCGTTGACAATGACGTTTTCCAACGCCATGAGTATTGTTTTATCTTTGGCTTCCTTAACAAGTCGTAATGTTTTTAAAAGTAAAATAAATACCATATACACTTTTACATATTATGGAATTGAAAATGGTTTTGATAATGGGATTTATGATAATATACTTAAATGATATATTGTTATTGAAATGTGGAAATTCTTTCTTTCCATTCTATTTATTTTATGTGTTATGATTTTATAATGGTACTTGGACATTTGACGGGTGGTTACGTGATAATAAAAATGATGGGAGGTGCCATGATAAACCAGGATTTGTGGTTACGTTATAACTTCCAATGCATTGGGTGTGGAATTCAGCAGTATGGCTATTTCATTTATTGATATGTATGGAGTAGACCATATGGTTATTCCATCTAAGTACGTTTATGTCCCAAGGTACCTATATATGTTACATCTTCTTTTTATGGGCTTTATGGTAATATTTTGGATATAAAATGATCAAAAATGATCTTTTATTAAGTGAAGAGTATTTACTACTTTATAAAGGTGAAAGGTATTACTTATGAAAAGGTATTCAAGTTTTACTTGTTGTTTTTAAAAACAAACAGTTTTCCTTCTTTGTGTATCCCTTATTAGGCTTTTTGTGATAATACCATTTTTTTGAAATGTTTTTCACAGGACATAATGAGGATATGGGTCAAGGATGGGATCATGGAAAATTCATGTTGTCTAAAACATGAAACTAGACATTACTCTTTTTTTCAAAAAAAATTATTTTATGAAAATAATGGAAACTGAATAGAAGTGTCTACATTGTAATTTTTGGGATGAGATGTAATAGTTATGGTATAACTCTCTCAAACTCTAAACCTGAAAAGATCCTCAATGTAAATTATTCATTTAATACAATATTGTGTAATGTTTTAATGCCAGTTCTTTATAATTGGTATCAGAGGTCGGTTTAGAGAACATTAGGTGTTAGAATATTATTAAATTAATTTATGGATAGATTAAAATGAAATTGAATTTACAGATTACCATGTTTCTTCATGTAAAATATTTTTATGTTCATAATGGTTTTCTGCAAAGGAAATAGGGCAGATATGTTGGGAAGGCATAAAGAGGAGAATAACTTTCCCAATCAACAACTTGAGATGGTCAAGATGGGAAAGGAATAGTTGGTTTTACTGATGGAAAAGTTGACTCAGGATAAAAATGGTGGTGGTATCCAAGCCATAGATCAACCAGGAAAATCACAAAGGAATATGTTAGTAGTGGAGAATTTCATTAGGCAATGTCCCCCATCATTCAAAGGATCATCTGACCCTGTGCTAGCTGAAGGCGGTATTAAAGCACTAAAAATATCTTTTATGTCATGGGGTGTTCAGTGATTAAAAAGGTTAGTCTTTTTGTTTACCATTTTGTACGTGATGCTATTTAGTGGATGTCAATGGTGAAACATATCAATGACAGTGAGGAGATTTATTCCTTTGATTGAGAAAAATTCAAAGGTATGTTTCTTGAGAAATATTTTCCTAAGGTGGTTCATCTTAGGATGGAAAAACAATTCTAGGAATTGAATGAGGGGGATGACTCAGTGGATACTTATGAAGAAAATTTCACTCTACTGGAAAGGTTTTCTCCAAATTTTATCTGAAATCTTGATAGTTAGATAAGAAAATTAAATATCCATCTGGTGAGAAGTGTGGTAAAAATCAACCTGGAGATTTTTTATCAACGTCTAGAAAGTGATTTTGGTGTGGTAAGTATGATCATATCGCTCATAACATTAAAGAAGATGATTAAGCAGACAATGAATAACCAACGGTGAGATGTTTTAAATGCAATGAAATCAGTCATTATAAATATAAGTGTCCAACTAAGAACTCAACTGAGGGAATGAAGGAACACTACAACCAGAAAGGGGTGGTGAAATAATTTTCAACTACATCCGAAGATGTTGGGACATCTAATTAAGTAGTATCCAGTACACGGTTTGTTTGTTCTAATTATGAAAATGTGTTGTTTGATTCAGGGGCTACACATTTGTTCATTTTTGAGAAGATTTCTAGTAAATTCGAAATTCCATATCAAGATATGAATCCTAAAATTATGGTATAAACACCTGGAAAAAATGTTAAGACAAATAGATAACGTAAGAACCTCCCTGTACTTTTCTGCAGAAAGAATCTACCTGAAAAACTTATTGTTTTTCCTCTAGTAGAGTTTTAAGTTATTTTTTGTATGGACTAGCTTTTTTTATCATGCTATGATTGACTATAAAGCCAAAGAGGTTTCTTTTCAGAATGAATTTTTTGTTTTTTTACAAGAATGAATGCTCAATTTTGATAACATATTAGGAAGCTGAGAAACTAGTAAAATATGGAAATGAATGTTACCTTACACATATTTTTGAAAATAGAGGAACTGTCATGATTAATGATTTGTCATTTTTAAATGATTATCTTGATGTTTTCCTTAATAAGTTGCATGGTATTATACCTGATCAAAAAGTTGAATTTACTTTTGAATTAGTTCCAGATTCTAAGACAATTTCAAACCCTCCTAATAAAATGGCACAAATTAAACTTTTAGTGTCAAAGAATCAATTTCATGAGTAATTACATAAAGGATTCATTCTACCTAGCACATCACCATGGGGTGATCCACTCTTGTTTGTCAAAAATAATGATGGTTCACTGAGAATTTTCATTGATTATAGATATTTGAATTTTATCACTATTTAGTACCAGTATCCTTTGACTCATATCGATGATTTTATTGATCATCTCTAGGGGGCTCAGTATTTTTCGAGGATTGACTTGAGGTCGGGGTACCATCAGTTGAAAGTAAAGGAAGAATATATTTAAAAGACCGCATTTTGTACTTGATATAGCCATTATGAATTTGTAGTTATGCCTTTTGGGTAAACTAATGAACCTGTAGTATTCATGGATCATAATAATAGAATTTTCCGCCAGTTTTTGGATAAGTTTGTGGTTGAGTTTATTGATGATGTTTTGGTTTATTTAAAAAGTAAATAGTAACAGTAATTTCATTCAACTGTTGTCTTACAATCCATTAAAAAACAAACTATTTGTGAAATTCAGCACGTGTGAGTTTTGGTTACAAAAAAGTTTATTCTTTGGTAACATTGCTTCAAAAATGGCATAACTGTTGATCCTTCTAATAAAATTTGTTGAATAATGGCCAAAACCCACAAATGTAACTGAGATCCATAGTTTTCATGGTTTAGCAGGTTATTACCAAAGGTTTGTTGAGAATGTTTCACAGATATCTAGTCTAAGGACTAAGTTAACTTGAAAAGGTGTTAAGTTCATTTGGACCAAAGAATGTGATGTTGTTTTTTTTAATTGAAAAGAAGATTAGTGAATGGTCCTATTTTAAAACTACCTTCCAAAAATGGTGAGTTTTTTATCTAAAGTATTCTTCATTAAAAGGACTTGGTTGTCTACTTATATAGAATGATAAGGTAATTGCTTATGCATCACATCAGTTGAAGCCTCATGAGTTAAATTACCATAAACCTGATTTTGAATTAGCTATTGTTGTTTTATCTTTAAAAAAATTGATGGATAATCAGTATGGAGTAAAAAGTGAAATATATATTGGCCACAAATGTTTGAAGTATATATTCACTTAGAAATAATTGAACCTGAGACAGAAGATATTTCTATAATTAATCAAGGATTTTGATTACACTATCCTTTACCTTCTAGGAAATTCAAATAAAGTGGTTTATTATTTGAGTCAAAAAAAATGTTAGATTAACCATGGTACATTTGGAATGAGATCTTTTTGATTTTGAGTTGATGAAAATTGGCATAAAAGTTGTTGGTACAGAAAATTCCTCTATTTTTTTCAAGTTTCAGTGAAATCATCTCTATCATACAGAATAAAGCAAGTGAAAAAAGAATTATGTGAGTTACATAAAAATGTAGAGTTGGATCATAAGGGTATGTTTCCTGAATTTAACATTGATAATGATTGTGTTTTAAATTTTTGTAAATGATTATGTGTGCCTTGTGATTCACAATTGAAGAATGAGTTCTTATGTGAAGCTCATAGTTCTCCATTTTCAGTTCATCCTGGAAGTACTAAGATGTACGGAGATCTCTGGGAGTATTACTGGTGGGATGGAATAAAAAGATATATTGCTGACATTATTGTGAAGTGTTTTATTGGTCAATAGGTTAATACAAAGTGGTAGTTACAGAAAATAAAGTTTCAGTCTTCACTGTTTCTAGAGAGGAACTGGGAAAATACATCCATGGACTTCGTTGTGGGATTACTGAAGACATATCAAGGTAATAATGCAATATGGGTTATTATTGATCGGTTGACTAAATATTCTAATTTAGTTCCTATTCAAGATACTTTGTCTCTAGATCCACTTTCTCAGTTATATGTTAAAAAGATAGTTAGGTTGCATGGCCTTTCTCTCTCTATTATATCTGATCATGGTCACAGGTTTACTTATTACTTTTGGAATCTCCATTAGAATTCATTGGGTACTGAATTAAATTTAAATACTGCTTTTCATCCACAATCAGATGGACAGTCATAACAAACAATTTAGACTTTGGAAGATATTTTACACGCTTATTCACTGGATTACTAGGGAATTTAGGTCCAACATTTTCCTTTGGTTGAATTATCATATAATAATAATTTTAATTCCAATATACAGATGGCTCCATTTTAGGCATTATACAGGATACGATGTCAAAATACAGCTTATTTGGATGAAATCAGTGAAACAAAACTGATGGGACCAGAATTTGTTGAAGAGATGAGAGAAAAACATCAGGTGATTCAGAAGAACATGAGAACAGCTCAGAGCAAGGAGAAGAGTTAGGTTGAAATCAGGGGAAGTATCTTTCTTTTGATGTAGGTGATCATGTATTTCTCAGAGTTTCTCCATGGAATAGTGTGATGCGTTTTGGCATGAAGGGGGAGATGAGTCTGAGATTCATTGGACCTTACGAAATCGTAGAGAAGGTTGGATCAATTTCCAATAGAGGGGATTTACCTCCATGTTTATCCAAGGTACACAATATTTTTCATGATTAAATGTTGAGAAATTATATTCTAGATCCATCTCATATTTTGAGCCCATATGTAGTTCAGTTGGAATAATATATCTCTTATAAGGAATAACTAATTCAGATTCTTGACCGGAGAGAATGTTTTGTGGGATAAGTTAATTCATCAGGTAATGGTTTTGTGGAAAAACTATACGGTTTAAGAGGAAACAAGGGAATGTGAAATGATATGAGGGATAAATACCCCCACTTATTTCATAAGTTAATAAAAATTGTGAGGACATAATTTTTAAAAGGGGGGGAAGGATGTAACATCCCATGAAAATAAAGAATAATACAGTTTTGTATTTTCTAGTATTTGAGAATTAAATATTAATTTTACTTTAAATAGTACTCTATGTTTGATGTCTTACTCGAGATGCAGCAATGGGTTTCTTTGAAATCATACATTTCACACTTATAATATAATAATATTATTGTAAATGGAAGTTAACACCTAGCCATTGTGTTGGTGGAAATGAATAGAAATAACTAAAAATTGATTATAAATTTTTGTTAAATGTTTCTACATTTATCCAATAAAAGTTATAGGCTTAAAATTTTATTGAATCAAATTTTAAGCACAAGTACAGTACTATTATTTTAAAGGTCGATTAACCACCATTTAATGGGGATCCCTCTTTTAATCTAGTTTTGGTCACTTTTATTTGTTCTATTCGACAAAATAAAATTATTGTTTAGAATTGGGACACCAAAATTTAATTTGGATGAAAATTTGGTGTTTTTTTTATAAAATTAATTTTTAATGTATATTGAAAGATACATTATTTTAATTCAAAACTAAATTTTAATATAATTTATTTAAAAGTATATATTATCTTTTTAATTGTTTTTAAAGTGTAATTATATTATTTTTTTAATATTTAATCCAATGTTGGTCATTCGAAGTAATTTCACTTTGAAATTGGACATAAATAAGTGTTAATCTTTTTATAGTTATTATTTATTATAAACACACCATTTGTTTTGACAACGAGAATTAATTTTAAATTAAATTATGCCTCCTTTGTGTTTTAAATTTGGAAAAATGGATTCCTTATATGGAATAAGAAGGTCAAAATTGTGTAAATAGGTAAATTTTATTTTTAGACATTATGAATATTTACTTCAGTAAAAATTTATTTAGCATGGTTAAAGGGTAACTCTGGTAAATAAGGGTAAAAAAATATTATTATAATATTATTAAATTACCCTAACACATGTCTTAATATAATTAGTAGATACCTTATCGACCATGGGATTCCATGGGTTTATTTTGGGACCCCATGGAGCCACATGGGAGTGATAATGACACATTATTTTAATTAACTTATAGTAAAGGAAAAGATGACATAATCTAATATATTTTAGTAAACCATTTTTTACATGGGTTTATATAAGTTATCACTTCGAATATAAATATTAATAAGAAATCTAAATATATTTCCTACATCATGGTATTTTGTTTATAATTTTTATACAATAAATAAATAAATCTATTTATGGAACAATAATGATGTAATGTTTTCCTCATTAATGAATGATTTAAATAAATAAGATTATAAATACTAAAAAAATATCCAAAACCTGTACAATTCATATTGGATGAGTTTTTTTTGAACATGTGTCATTGTATAGTTTACTTTAATGATTTTTGGACCTTTTTAAAGTGAATATATGTTTACAATAAAATAATTGTTTCAAACATTCCTAAAGAGCCCCTCCTGTCCCTTATAAATGGACACCACTTCTACACCATTTTTCACATCTATAAAGCCCCATGGATCATCCAAAATCTGCCTAAAAAATCTCCCCACATACCTCAACTCCTTCAAAAAGCAATAACATTGGCATAAAGAACTCCAAGTAGACCATTTATTTCAGACCAAAGAGAGATACCCGATTTAAAGGTAACATAATCATTTATGTACTTTTCTTTTTATTTTACTTCTCCAACCCCCTAAAATATTTTTATTTATTTCTACTATAAAAAAAATTATCATCAATGTACTAGTTTTTTTTCCTTAAGAAGGATTCAACCTACACTTACACACACCTTCATCTAATGGATACGAACATACTCTTTCTATGGGCGGCGATCTACTGCCTCAAGAAACGGTGATTGTTCAAATATCTCCAACCGCCTATCATGGTGGAAATTATGATGGAAATATATTTATATATGATATATATTATGATAATTTTTTTCATTATGCTTCCAAATTTTTTATTTATATCATACCTTTATTGTATCCATAGTGGGTAAACAGGATAATTTCATTTGAGGAAGTGTGGACTACCTCCCCTTCAAAGTGATATAACTCATTCAGGCCTTATATGAGACATGTATAGGATGTTGTTAATTGAAATTATATATGATATTATACTGGAATTATAATAAAAATATGTAGAATTATGTTTTCATTCCATTAAAATATGAAATAGAAATGAAATTAGTGTTCATGTGTTTGTACGGCTTACCATCTCTATTAACGGTGAATTTCATTTTTTATCTCCAAATGTTATGTACTATTATAAATACACATATATACTGGATATATATGATATATATGATATCTAAATCATGAATATAATTCTGGAGAAAATGTAATTTCGACCACATGAACAATTTATAATTATATCAAATTCATATTTTACTCAAGTTCCGAACATTGACAAAATGTATGATATGAACTAAAAAAATTAACTAATTGTTATAGAAAGGAAATATGTAAAATAAAAGGAATAATAAAATTGAAAAAGTTTCTAAAGAAAGAATAAATTAACATAAGTTTATTATTTAATAAATTAATGAACGAAGGGGTCATTTCCGGCATCAGGTAAGGGACATCATCTCAATCTCCTTTTATTGAGGCATATTTTGTTTTATAAAAAAAATTATTTTATACGGTATATAAACGGCTTTCACATTTCATTTCATTCAATGGGAATCTTTTTTTAATATGATTGATACTAAACAACAAAAAAATTAATGTTTTAACGTAAGTGGTGACAACGACCTTTTTCGTCGCAGTAAGTATTATTTGATGTTTGGCTTCCTTAAAAACCTGTAATTTTTTAAATGGAAAATAAATAATATATACTATTTTAAATATTTTTTTATTGAAAATGGTTTTGATAATGGTTTTTTAGTCAGTATATTTAATTGATATATTGTGATTGAAATGTGGAAATGGTATCTTTCCTTTATATTTGTTTTAGGTGTTATGATTTCATAATGCTAATTAGAAATTTTATGGGTGGTTACATGATAAACCAAATGATGGATGCTGTTGTGATAAACCCGAAAGGGTGGTTATGTTATAACCTCCAATGCATTGGGTATGGAAGTCGGTAGTATGGAAATTCTATTTAGCGATATGTGTGGAATTCAATCGTATGGTTATTGCATTTAAGTATGTTTATATCCCATGTTTCCTTTATATGTTATATGTTCTTTCTAGGAGTTTTATTGTAATATTTAGGTTAAAAATGGATAGAAAGGATTTTTTATTTAGTGAAGAGTATTTTCTACCTCATGAAGGTGAACATTATTGCTTATGATATAGTATCCATGGTTTACATGTTTTTTTGAAAAAAATAATAGTTTCCTTATTTGTGTATCCCTTAATGAGATTTTTGTGCCCATACCATGTTTTTAAAAATGTTTTTCACATGACATAAAGTGGATTAGGATCAAGGATGGGATCAATGAAAAGTCATTCTGTCTAAAAAAAAGGAACTAGAAAAGACTCTTTTTTTAATGTAATTATTTTATGAAAAAATGGAAATTGAGTAGAATAAGCTACATTGTAATTTTTGAGATGAAATTCAATAGTTTTGGTCTAACTCTCTAAAACTTTAAACCTAAAATTATCATTAACGTAAATTATTCATTTAATTAAAGATTATGTAATATTTTAAGCTCGAGTCATTATATGTGTGGGGTCCTATATTGATGCCTTGAATAATGATAAACCTAATGGGATGGTAGTTATTATACAAATCCTGATATCAATTATTAGAAACCATTTATAGACTATGAACAATGAAAGAAACCGTTTTGTTCTCCCAAATACACCAATAATGTAACAGCTTATTTTAGAGATTTTCATGTAACAACGACCATCTCTAATCAATTTGTCTTGTAATACAATTTTTACTAATTAATTTATCAATGTTCTAGAAATGATAATTTTTTTCTATAGTTCTCATTTTATGAAATGTTTTTAATTTTTATTATTTTTTTATAGAGGAATTTAATGGTGTATTTTCATTGGGAATTCAATAATGAAACATGAATTTCAAAATATGTAATGTGAGGAACATAAAAGGGTATTCTTTTTTAAATATTATTCCCATAATTTTCATTTGAAAACGAAGATATAATTATTATATATATATAATAGAATGACGAATCATGGAGTAACTATGATGAAGTCATCATTAGACTCACAAGGTTCACATGCAGTAATATTACTGACCCGAACTGTAAGATTGAATGTCTCATTGGGAGCCTAAAACCAAGTATTCTAAAGACATTATCTATAAGATAATTTAATTTATATGAAAATGATATTATATTTGTGCTTAAGATGGATATATAAGTTGGGGAATCCCTTGAAAATAAATTTAATATGTTTTTTAAAGGAAAATTTATGAAAACCCTCATGTGGGTAGAAAATTGAAATTAACTAGAAATAAAAAATGTTGAAGGAATCACCGAACAACATGTAGAAAAGGAACTAGTTAACAATTTAAGTATAGAATAATTGGAAATCATTATTTTTATTATATAGGAGAAGTGAAGTGAATAACCAATGAAATGGATGAGAAGAATTCCCAAAGCATCAAATGTAAAGAGTTAGAGAACAATTCAAATTAGTTCACTAATCTATGGTCATATGAGAATAATTAATACAGACTGCCTCTTAATCTATGTGGAAAATAGAAATCATTTTTAATAACAACTACCGAAGTAAAACTTGAAAGTGTATAATGAAGGACACACTCATCACCCACTCCAAAACAATAATTTTCATATTTGGTTCATTTATTTCCTAGTTTTGTATTTCTATAAAATTTTAATGATTAGATATTTATTTATCAATAAAAATATTATTATTATATAAATTTCAACCCACATATATTTTCCATCCCTAATATATTTTTATGGTACTTCGAGTCATACAAATCATATTATCCATACTTAATTTAAGTTTGATGTGATTTTGGAATATTATTAACTATATCCAAATATATTACTTAGTAACCAAATAGTTATATCATATTTTCAATCCCATATCAACGTGTTTTTTCTTATCACTTCAAGGATAATGATGTAATATTGAGGAAAAATGATTCCTCAATATAATAATTAACCCTATTCATGAGGTCTATATAGTTTAAATGGACACAAGGATACCCCATAGTGTGATATATCTATTATGATGAAATAGAAGAGCTTCTAAGAACTATCCATGTAACCAAATAAAATACCTATTTAGAAATAAAAATTCATGTCACCATTATATTATGTACACCCATAAATTTTAAATTAATAATTGATCATTAAGATTTTGAGGACATAGTATATTTAAACGGGGGGAAATGACTCCAAGATATTTAGGAATATATTCTTCCTCAAACAAATGTATTGAAAACATGTTTCACAAACTATTCCAAAATAAAAAAATGTGACATGTTTTTATTGCTAAATATTTCTTGTAAAACATAGTTGTGAAATAATTTGGGGAAAATTCATGTAACTATAATAAAAAATGAATAATGAAAGTAACGAGAAATAGTATTCTGAAATAGATGTCTTCCCCATTATAATAATTTTCATGACTTCAGAATGTAGGTATCTTCATTTGGGGTTTCCTTAATCCAAGAACAATCTGAACATGAGCAATAATAATTGACAAAAACTATATACTTGAGAATCTCAAGATCAGGGTGATTTCTATATGAATCAAGATAGTTGATGTCACGATCCTGCCCGAGTCAACCCTGAACTGGTCACCCAGGCCAGCCCGCGAGAAGTCCCAAGAGGTGTTCCCAATCCTCCCGGGATGGAGACAAGAACCAAGGGAATCAATAGAGTACTCAAGGGAACTATTTCTCCCATATATAACAAATCAAAGAAACATCCAAAGAAACATTTTTTAAAAAATTGAACTGAACATTATTTTTACAAGAAACTCAAAGTACAACTAAATAAAACTAAATTGACCAAACCAATTAACCAAGTAACTCCATGTGACCCCTCTGGTCACTCTCCAACAAAATGATCACACATCTCCCAAGGCGATCAAACTCGAGCAGAAACCTACACAAGGGCTAAAAACAGATGATGATTATAGGCGTGACTATTAAAACTTAGTAGGTTAGCCCGATATTCTATTCCCAATGAACTTCCATTAAAATAAAAGAAACATCAATTTATAGTTTTAAATAAAAGTTATAAAAGTATGTTTATCAAATGAGGTTCCATGCAATAATTATTATCAGAGAAAAGCATTCGTGTTTAGTAAACATAAATGCAAGAAACAATTTTTCAAAGAGGTCCAACTTCAAATTCAAAATTGTTTTAATGAGGGATGATTCAAATATAGTACACTAATAAATAAATAACACACACTATTGAATCTACCAAAAAAAACACACCGTATGCCGATAGTGAGTACAAAATATCCAATGAGAACAACTCACGGGAACACCCTAGGCACTAGTTAGTTGTGGGACCCAGGTACCTCATATCTCTGTGAATGTAACCATAATAAATATATGTTCTCGTGCACATGATCCACTAGTAGGGAGAATATCCATAACTTATTGTTCCCCCAAAATCATCATCATCATAGTTTAGTCAGTGTTGTCATCATTATACTTGCTACTTGAAACAGGGGCCAAACCCCCCACAGAATCACTAGTATACTAGTACACGTCCGCCCACCTAGATACCTAGGATTCCTTGTAGTGCTCAATAAAGTTAAAAATATTATAAAATACACATTTCACATCCAATTTCCATTACCAAACCATAAAAACACAAACATCCCATTAAGTTTCTTCAAATTTCTTTCACGAATCAATAAACCACTAAAAATTTTCATAAAACAATTTCAAGGACTGTATTGATGCTTTGCACATAAAACACATTCAAAAACACTATTTTAATTATAAACACAAAACAATACCATACCCAACCGTATTTGGAAGCCCTAAAACATTTATGAAAATCATTTCATGGACGATAAAACAATCCCAATTGGCACAACATGGTATATACAATTAAAACACTCATTCTTCATTTTTAGGAATGGCCAATAAAACCTTTAAACATTTTCCCAAAACTAACATTTGAAAAAGATATGAATTTAATTTTTTTTAAAATGAATATAAACCCCATATATAGCATCAATCCACATTCATAAATTCCATGAGAAACTCATGTTATATATTCAAAACACAACCATTTTCATAAGAATGTAAAATAGACCATTTTCGGCAACTCGGGCCAATACATGTTGTAAACAAAAACCCATTTATTTGTAAAACCAAATACAAATTAGAAATCCATAAAAGGATCCAAAAATAATTTTTTTACATTCTGGAAATGTATTTATAAATCCAAACAAATCATTTTAAACTTCACTAGACACAAATATGCCAACCGGGCAATTTACCGAACATGTGGCATGCACTCTTTAAAAAAACAACTTATGTTAAGAACATAAAAAGGGATAAAATTTCATTTTCAAGCCATAATGTTATAAAAGCTACTGAAACATATTCAAAATACAATAAACCAAGTACCGAAGCTTAGGGAATAATTTATCAAACAAGAGGAGTGCACATTTATAGCAAAACAACTATATATTTAACAAAAAAAGTCATAAAAAATAATTTTCACAAAAAACCTTAAAAAACATTGTTTCAAAGCATCACATAACATATATATAAGGTTATAAAATTATGATAGTGATGAAACATAAATGATAATGTCTTCTGTAAGGGTCATCCTACCTCAAATATTTGACGTAATGGAAACGCACTCCCAAAATCATTATCTGACGGTTTACTAACCCTAAACCTATGATGACCAGAAAAAAACTAATAAAAATTCAACAAAAATCATGAAATAACATAACCATATGTCTGAACAGACTAGGTGAGATTATAAAACTAATAAATAATGAAAGGAGGAAGATGATGGAGGACAAAGGAGGATGAATCTCACCTTTTCCTCTATAAAATGCTTTGTATTCCACTATATCTGCGCCATTAGATAAATGGTAGTTGCTTAAAACTTCTTGGAGAGACTCATAAGGTCATGAAGAACTATGAAATTAATACCAGTGGCCAAAATATTACGAATTGATTGATTTATGAATGATACAATTTACATTGTCAATTCTGATCAATTTGAGAGACATTGAGATGTTTTCTAGACTCCGCGACTCATATGATCTCAAAAGAGAGAAAATAGATAATGGGGATGAGTATGGGAATATTGGATTCAGGTGGGAGGTGCAATAACCGATAAATACTAAATATTTAATTAGATATAAATTAAACATTTTATTTTTTTGAAAACTAGAAATGGGCCCATGGGATGGCCCAATTCTTAAATAAGTAATCCCAAATCACCATGATTGTGAATTATTAAGGGGTCCCAAAGGATATGGTAGTTTCAATATATCGGTTGAGGTCATGTGAGATGTGTAATGGGTGAAAAGGGGTGAAATTCAAAGGAGTTATAAAATAAAAAAAATTGTTTTTTAAAACTGGAAATGGGCTCACAGTTGGCCCAAATCATGAAGTAACCACCCTTTCTCTAAAAACTACTAAACAAGCAATGGGGAACCCAAATTAGGGTTATTATAAATAGATGAAACATAAAACATAAACATTTATATCACACAAGACCCATGAAAAGTATCATCATATCAAATTAACTGGATCAAACAAAGACATGAAAAACCGAGTGTGACAATTCTCCCCACCATTAATACATTTCGCCCCCGAAAATCCATAACACTTTCCAACTGAAAGATAAACACCTAAGGATTCATTATCAACATGATCCAACCTATAAATCTTGTGAAATTACATTTTCTATCAACATAACATAATCCTCTTTCCCAAACAAAACACCTACTCACAACCACTTTGTGAAAATCAATGGAACGGTCAATCCACCACCTCCACAACCAAGCCACGAAGCCAATTGTTGGGCCTTCTCCCAAAGAAACAAACAATCATCCAAACTAAATATCACTAAAAAACCAATGAATATAGGGTATTACATAATGGACTCCCCAAAATTAATAAACAACTATCACTAGAGAAGTTCATAGGAGGAAAAATCAATGAGACCTGTGGTGGGTCTTCCCACCATTAGAACCCAACTTGCAACGAAAAAAACAAGAACTCAACATTAACTCACATTCACAAGTACAAAAAAATACTCACCCAAAACAACCCAACAACCCATGTTAAGAGGGTCACAACATGAATATATAAACCACCCACTCCCAAACAGAGGGGATGATAAATTGGCCAACACTTTCAGCACGGATCTGGAACCCCACCACTCGGAGATGGGAGGGAAAGGGACCCTATAATTTGGCCACTAGAACCAAAAAATAAACCAAGGAACTTCCCAAAACACTCTACCTAAAAATAGGTAACACCATGACCGCACTCGATTTATAGAGGTAGGACACGAAGGGACATTGATCGGAATCCCGCATCTATGAAGGCATACCCATAGACACTATGTGAGGGGTAAGTCCACCACATTTGTTGTGACAAATAGAAATTCACAGTAATAAGGAACCACAATATATACATAGAAACTACCTTACAAAAATGGTGGAGGTAGGATCCTGGTCAAGCGCCCCACACCTCAGAAGATTTCTTAACTGCGTGAAAAGCTTCACTTTGAGGCCTACGGCTGGAACCTAAATCATGAAACATCTGCTACCCCACAGTCAAGTGCTAAGTATCACACCACTCAGAAAAAACTGACCTTCTCAAAAAAACACTTTTATGTAAATTGGAACTCATAGATACATATCCAAATTCTATCTCACTTAGAACGAGGAGCAGAATGGCCAACGAATATGGAAAAAAGCATCAACATCAATGAATATAACTGCTATGTCCACAAGAATTATCAGGAACTTGAAGCACCTTAAATCGATCCCGAACTTCTCTATTTAAACTTACATGATGATGAATTATTTTAGTAGGTGGATCTTTCTTGTGAAACAAGACAACGAATCATTAGGTTTATCCATTGTAAATCTTCCAAACATTGAACTATCTGTGGCCATATCACAGCATCCAACGCATCTTTAAAACCCCACTGATATTTACTCCAAACTCGTGCCACTAATAAGATCCCATCTCAAGAAGCAACAAGACTATGAATCATAGAACATAAGGGACCATACAAAATAAATAGCACTACTAATACATAGGATAAACCATCCAGATAACCGTTGGTTCAAAACAAACACCAAAATTTTTCAACTAAAAACACTATTGAAAACAAAACTAACATGGTGGATTTTCACATTCACCAATGGTTCTTCAACAAGTATCACTCAAATTAACATTTATGTTCCACCCCAGGCACTCAAAAACCATGAAATATTGTCTATGATTCTAGATATCAATAAAACCAAGCATGTGATAACCCATGAAAACACCAAAGGCTAAAACAAAACAACATCATTCCAAAAATCATCTACCGTCAAAATGAACACCAACCACCAAGTCAAAAACGCTTTTCATATTCCACAAAACAAACCACACATCATCAAAGAACCATTTGATAAAAAACATTCCATTTAATTTAATAGAACTTGCAAAAACAACCATTCTATTCCAAATAGAACTTTCCCATTTTTAAAACAAATTCAGCAAGGTCTCTTTTCATAATCTGACAACCACAAAAGCCAAAACCCCTTTCCATAACAACACCATCCGCAAAAAACCGAATTTCAAAAACCTACTCATCGTAATCAAACACTTTTCAACAGCCCAAAACACACCATTTAAAACAAAGTTCTAGAATTACTTTAAAATGATTCACACGTTTAAATTCATTTTATTTCAACAAACCACAAGATTAGATTAGGGAAAATCCTCTCTCATTAAATCATTTCCACTTCCTCCCCAAAACTTGTTTAAAAAAACACAACCTTACCAAAACAATACTTATATTTAATTATTGAAAACCCCTTTTCTACTTTTCCAAATCCAATCCTTCATTTAAAACCCATTTCCATAATTCTCACACATAGATTTTAAAAACTAAAATTCAGAATACATGAAAGGTCAAAGAAACCAACAAAGGGGAACTAGTGTCGGTGGGTGACTTGACCATATCGTTGGTAGCCATATGTCAAGCATAGAACCGACAAGGAGAGACTTAATAGGACCATTCCCCGACTCCTCAAGGCTTTCCAGGCCTTGCGAGCTCATAGATCCCATTAGTCAGACTACCCTTGTCATATCCCAACACTAAACAATTAACAAGAATAAAGGACACTAATAAAACCACACTTCCCATGGAAAACTGAGGATCAGAACGAGAAAGAGTTCATGACTCTATTCCTGAACATACCCCTCAATTCCAATCAATCCTACTCCATCTACCATGACTTCCCCAAATAACAAGGGAGCTCTAAAATTTATGGTATGCTAAGAGCCAACATCCTCTGATACCAGTTTTTCACGAACCAGCCGAGTCAACCCTGAACTGGTCACCCGGGCCAGCCTGTGACAAGTCCCAAGAGGCATTCCCGATCCTCACGGGATGGCGAAAAGCACCAAGGGCATCAATAGGGTACATAAGGGAACAATTTCTCCTATATATAAACAATCAAACTAACATCTGAAAGAAATAGATAGCCCAAAAAATATTCATATAAAAATTAAACTGAACATTATTTGTACCAGAAACTGAAAGTACAACTAAACCAAAAACTCAACTGGCCATACAAGTTAACCAACTAAATCCATGTGACCTCACTTGTCACTCTCCAACAAAATGATCACACACTGCCCAAGGTGATCAAATGTGAGCTGAAACTTGCACAAGGGCTAAAAATAGAAGAAGACTATAGGCATGAGTATTAAAACTGAGTAGGTCAACCCAATATTCTATTTCAAATGAACATCCATTAAAATAAATTAAACATCAATATATAGTTTTAAATACAAGATATAAAAGTATGTTTTTTAAATGAGGTTTCATGTTATAATAATTATCAGACAAAAACATGCATGTTTAATAAAAAAAATGCAAGTAAAAGTTTTTCAATGAGGATGATATTCAAAATGAAAATTGTATTAATGAGGACTACATTAAAGATTTTATAATTTTAAATAGATATAACACACTATTGAATTTAAAATCCAAACACACCATATGATGACGGTGAGTAAAAATATCCAATCAGCACAACTCCTGAGAACACCCCCACGCACTAGTTAGTTGTGAGCCCTAGGTAACTCGTATCTCGGTGAAAGTAACCATAATAAGTATACATTCTCAGGCACACGAGACACTAGTTGGGAATATAGACATATCTATGTTTTCCCCCAACATTATCATTATCATAGTTTAGTTAGTGTTGTCATCGTCAAACATGCTACATGAAACAGGGGCCAAACCCCACAGAATCACTATTATCCTAGTACACGTTCGCCCACCTAGATACCCGGGATTCCCTTTAGTGCTCAATCATGTTACACATATTATCAAATACACATTTCACATCCAAATTCCATTACTAAACCATAAAAACACAAACATCCCATTAAATTTCTTCACATTTCATTCACAAATCAATAAACCACTACCAATTTTCATAAAACCATTTCAACGTCTGTATTGAGGCTTTGCACATAATATTCATTCAAAAACACTATTTGAATTATCAAAAAACCAAGACCATACAGAACCATATTTGGCAGCCCTAGAAATTTTAAGAAAATCATTTCATGGATGATAAAACAATCCCAATTTACTTAACATGGTATATACAATTAAAACACTCATTCTTAATTTTTAGGAAATGACAAACAGGCCTTTAAACACTTTCCCATAACTAACATTTGAAAAAGATATGAATTTCATTTTTTAAAGAGGTGTATACACGCCATATAAAGCATCCAAACACATTCATAAATCCCAAATAACACTCAAGTTACATATTCAAAACACAACCATTTTCATAAGTATGTGAAACATGCCATTTTCCAGCAACTCGGGCCAAAACATGTTGTAAACCAAAACCCATTAATTTGTAAAACCAAATACAAATTGGAAAGCCATAAAATGATCTCAAAATTATTTTTTACATGATTCAAATGTATTTATAAATCCAAAAAATTCATTTTAAATTGAACTAGACACATAAAAGCCAACGGGGCAATTCACCGAACACGTGGCATACACTCTTTAAAAAACAACTTCTGTTAAGAAGTTACAAAAGGGATAAAATAACATTTTCATGCCATAAAATTATTCAAGCTAATAAAACATATTAAAAGTACAATAAAAATGTACTGAATCTCATTCAATAATTTATCAAACAATAGGAGTGCACATGTATACCAAAACCACTATATTTTTATCAAAATAAGCCATAAAACATAATTTGCACACAAAACGTTTAAAACCAAGTTTTCACAGCAGCACATATCATATAAATAAGGTTATCACAGAATGAGATAGATTAAACTTAAATGAAAAGGAATTTTATAAGGGACATCCTACCTCAAATCCTTGGCATAATGGAACCGCACTCCCAAAATCACCATCCGAGGGTTTACAAACCCTAAACCTCTGTCGACCACACCCAAATGAATAAAAACCCCAACAAAAATCATGTAATAATAGAACCCTAAGTTGAATAGAAGTAGGGGAGATTATAAAACCAAGAAATAAGGAAAGGAGGAAGAATATGGAGGATAAAGGAGAAGGAATGTCACCTTATCAACTACCAAACTCTTTGTATTCCACTATATTTGCCCCCATAGATAAAATGTAATGGCTTGAAACATTTTGTAGAGGATTCTAAGGTCCGGAAGAACCAGGGAAAAAATATTGGTGGCCAAAATAGTATTAATTTATTGATTTATGAATGATACTATTTACCTTGTCAATTCTGGACAATTTGAGAGACATTGAGAATTTTTCTCCCATTCGTGATTCTTATGATATTCAAAGTGGGAAAATAGATAATGTGGATGAGGATAGGGATATTGGATTCGGGTGGTAGATTGAAGCACCAAAAAATATTTAATATGAAATTAGATATAAAATAATCAAAATATTTTTTTAAAACTAGAAATGGGCACATGTGCTGGCCCAATGCCTAAATAATTAACACAAAATCACCATGATTATGAATTCTTAAGTTATCCAAAAGGATATTGTAGTTTAAATATTTCAGTTGAGGCCATGTGAGAAGGGTAATGGGTGAAAAAGTTGAAAATCAAATTATTAATAAATGAAACAAATTTGGTTTTTAAAATTTGAAATGGGCTCCCGGTTAGACCAAATCATTAAATAACCACCCTTTCTCCAAAAACTCCTAAACAAGAAATGGAGAACCCAAATTAGGGGGATTAGACATATATGAAACATAAAAAATCAACATAAATATCATACAATACCCAAGAAAAGTATCGAGATTTCAAATGAACCGGATCAAAACAAAGACATGAAAAACTGGGTGGGACAATTCTCCCCACCATTAAAGCTTTCTTCCCCCGGAAAGCCATAACACATTCCAGCTAAAAGATAAACACCTAAGGATTCTTTATCAAGATGATCCAACCTAAAAATCTAGTGAAATAACATTTTAAATCAACATAATTTAATCCTCTTTCCCAAAAAAAACACATACTCAAAACCACTTTGTGAAAATCAACGGAACGGTCAAGCCACCACCTCCACAACCAAGCCAAGAACCCGATTGTTGGGCCTTCTCCCAATGAAACAAACAACCACCCAAAATAAATAGAACTATAGAAAACCAAGGAATCTATGGGATTATAGAATGTACTCCCCAAAATTATTAAGAAACTAGCACTAGACGAGATCGTAGGAGGATAAATCAATGAGACCTGTGGTGGGTCTCCCCACCATTAGAACCCAACTAGCAATGAAAAAAACTGGAACTCAAAATTACCTGACTTTCACAAGCCCAAAAAAACTCTCCAACAACAACAAAACAACACGATTTATGAGGGTTACAACTTGAACATATAAAATAACCACTCACGAATAGAGGGGATGAGAACTTGGCCAACACCTTCAGCACAGATTTCGACCCCCACCACTCGGGGAGGGGAGGGAAGGGGATCCAATAATTAGGCCACTAGAACCACAAAATAAACCAAGGAACTACCCAAAACTCTCCACCTACGAATAGGTAACACCAAAACCGTACCCAATTTATAGAGGCAGTCAACAAAGGGACATTGATCAGAAACCTTCATCCATGAAGGAATAACCATAAACACTGTGTGAGGGGTATGTCCTCCACACTTGTTGTGAAAAATGGAAATTCACAGTAACGAGGAAACAAATATTGAAATAGAAGCTAACTTACCACAATGGTGGATTTTGGAGCCTGGTCAAGCACCACACACCTCTATAGATTTATTTACTACATGAAAAGCTTCACATCGAGGCCTATGGCTGGAGCCCTAAATCATAAAGCATCTGCTGCCCCACAGTCAGGTGCTAAGTATCACACCACTCCAAAAAAACCGACCTTCTCAACAAAACACATTCATCTAAATAGTAACTCATAGATACATATCAAAATTCTATCTCAATTGGAACGAAGAGCATAATGGTCAACGAATACAGAGAAAAGCATCAACATCAACGAACACAGCAGTTATGCCCACAAGAATTATCATGAATTGGAAGCTCATTAAATCAATCCCAAACAGCTCTATTTAAACTGACGGGACAAGGAATTATATTAATAGGTGGATCTATCTTGTGAAACATGAGAAAGAAACCTGAGTTTTATCATTTAGAAGTCATTCAAACATAGAACTATCTGTGGCCACAACACAACATCCAACGCATCTTTAGAATCCCACTGAACATTACTCTAAACTAGATCCACCAATAAGATTCCATCTCAAGATGCAACAAGAGTATGAATTCTAGATCATAAGAGAGAATACTGAATAAACTACACTAATAATACATAGGATAAACCATCCACATAACCCTTGGTTCAAAACAAACAACACAATTTTTCAGCTAAAAACAAATTAGAAAAAAACTAACTTTGTGGATTTTCACATTCACCAGTGGTGTTTCATCAAGTATCAGTCACATGAACATTTACGTGCCACCCCAGGCACTCAAAAACCATTCCATATATTCTATCCTTCCAGATTTAAATAAAACCATGCATGTTTGAACCCATGTAAACCCCAAATGCTAAAACAAACCCACATCATTCCAAAAAAACATGTGCCTTCAAAAGGAACACCAACCACCAAGTCAAAAATTCTTTTCATATTCCACAAAACAAACCACACTTCATCAAGAAAAATTTCATTAAAAAACAATCCATTTAATTTAATATAACGTACAAAAACAACCATTTTATTCAAAATAGTCCTTTCCCATTTAAAAAAATCATCAAGGTCTCTTTTCATAATCTAACAACCACAAAAGACAAAACCCCTTTCCCTAAAAACACCAGCCACACAAAACCAAATTTCCAAAAACTATTCATTAGATTCAAACACTTTTCAATAGGCCAAAACACCCCCATTTAAAACAATGTTTCATAATTAATTTAAAATGATTCACACTTTGAAAACATTTTTATTTAAACAAACCCCAAGTTTAGATTAGGGAAAATCCAGTCTCATTAAATCATTTCCACTTCCTCCCAAATATTTTTTATAAAAAACACCACCTTACCAAAACCAGAATTATATTTAATTTTTTAAAACCCCTTTTCTACTTTTCCAAATCCAATACTACATTTAAAACAAATTTCCATATTTCTCAGACAAGGATTTTCAAACCAAAAAGTCAGAATTCATGAAATGTCCAAGAAACCCACAAAAAGGAACTAGTGTTGGTGGGTGACATGACCATATGGTTGGTGGCCATATGTCAAACACAACACCAACACGAACAGACTTATTAGGACCATGACCCAGCTCCAGCTGGCTTTCTAGGCCCTACGAGCTCATAATGCCATTAGTCAGACTCCCCTTCTCATATCCCAACACCAAACAATTAGAAAGAAAAAATAACACTAATATAACAAGACATCCCATGGAAACCCAAGTATCAGAACGAGTTAGGGTTCACGACGCTCTTCCCGCACTTACCCATCATGTCCCAACAATCCTACTCCATCTACCGGGACATCCCCAAATAACAAGGGTGCTCAAAAAAGTGTGGTCTGCTAAGAGCCGACCTGCTCTGATACCATTTTTTCACGAACTAGCCTATGTCAACACTAAACCGGTCACCCAGGCCAGCCCGCGACAGGTCTCAAGAGGCATTCCCAATCCTCCCAGGATGGCGACAAGAACCAAGGGAATCAATATAGTATACATGGGAATGATTTTTCAAATATATATAAACAATCAAATAAATAGCAGAATGAAATGGACAGCCCAAAAAACATTTATATAAAAATTCAAATGAACATTATTCGTACAAGAAACTGAAAGTAAAACTAAACCAAAAACTCAACTAACCAAACCTGTTAACCAACTAACTCCATGTGAACCTACAGGTCACTCTCCATCAATATGTTCACACATCTCCCAAGGTGATCAATCTCGAGCTGAAACCTGCACAAGGGCTTAAAAAATAAGAAGACTATAGGTGTGAGTATTCAAACTCAGTAGGTTAGAACAATATTATATTCCCAATGCACTTACTTCAAAATAAAAGAAACATCAATTTTTAGTTTAAAATACAAGATATAAAATTATGTTTTTTCAAATGAGGTTCTATGTTATAATAATTATCAGACAAAAACATGCATTTTTAGTAAACAAAAATGCAAGTTACAATTTTTCAAAGAGGTGAAACTTAAAAATGAATATTCTTTTAAGGAGGTATATTTTAATGATTGTACGATTATAAATAAATAACACACACTACCGAATTTACCAACCAAAAACACCTTATTCTGACCCTGATTACAAAATACCCAACTAGAACAACTCACGGAAACACCCCTAGGCACAAGTTAGTTGTGAGCCCTAGGTACCTTATATCTCGGTGAAAGTAACCATAATAAATATCTCTTCTCATACACATGAGCCACTAGTATAGATCATGCACATAAACTAGTGTTCCCACAACATCATCATCCTCATAGTTTAGTTAGTATTGTCATCGTCAATCTTGCTATGTGATATAGGGGCCAAACCTCACAGAATCACTAGCATACTAGTACACGTCTTCCCACCTAGATACACGGGAATCCCTTTAGTGCTCAATAAGGTTACACATATTATCAAATACACATGTCACAAAAAAATTACATTACCAAACAATAAAAACAGAAAAATCCCATTAACTTAATTCACATTTCCTTTGTGAATCAATAAACCACTACAAATTTTCATAAAACAATTTCAAGGAGTGTATTGGGGCTTTAAACATAAAACTCATTCAAAAACACTATTTGAATTATAAATACACAACAAGACCATACCATACCATATTTGGAATCCATAAAAACATTTTTTAAAATCATTTCATGGATTATAAAATATTCCCAATTTACAAAACATGGTATATACAAGTAAAACACTAATTTTTCATTTTTTGGAAAAGCCAAACAGGCCTTCAAACATTTTCCCAAAACTAACATTTGAAAAAGATATGAATTTAAATTTTATTAAATATTTGTACACACACCATAGATAGAATCAATCCACATTCATAAATCCCATAAAAATCTCATGTTACATATTCAAAACACTACCATTTTTACAAGAATGTGAACCATTCCATTTTCTAGCAACTCTGGAAAAAACATGTTGTAAACCAAAACAAATTTATTTGTAATACCAAATAAAAATTAGAAATCCATAAAAGGATACCAAAATAATTTTTTATATGCTTCCAATGTGTTTATTAATCCAAAAAAGTCATTTTAAATTTCACTACACACATAAAATCCAACCGTGCAATTTACCAATCACGTGGCATGCACTCTTTAAAAAATGACTCATTTTAAGAATATAAAAAGCGGTAAAATCCCATTTTCATCCCATAAAGTTATTCAGGATACTCAAAAATATTGAAAATATAATAAACCAAGTGCGGAAGCTCATTGAATAATTTATCAAACAAGAGGAGTGCACATTTATACCAAAACAACTATATTTTTAACAAAATAAGTCATCAAACATAATTTGCACAAAAAACATTTAAACCCAAGATTTCACAGCAGAAAATATCAGATAAATAAGGTTATAACAGTATTAGAATGAAGAAACATAAATGATAATGTCTTGTGCAAGAGACATCCTACCTCAAATCCTTGGCGTTATAGAAATGCACTCCCAAAATCACCATCTGAGGGTTTACAAACCCTAAAACTCTGACGACAAGACCTAAATGAATAAAAACCCCATAAAAATAATGAAATAGTAGAGACCTAATTCTAATAGGAATATTGGAGATTATAAAACCAATAAATAATGAATGGAGGAAGAAGATGTAGGATAAAGGAGAAGTAATATCACATTTTCAACTAAAAAACTCTTTGTATTCCACTATATATGCACCCATAAATATAAGGGAATGGCGCGAAAAATCATGTAGAGACTACTAGGTCTGGAAGAACCAGGGAAAGAATATTGGTGTCCAAAAGAGTACAAATTTATTGATATATGAATGATACAATTTACCTAGTCAATTCTTAACGATATGAGAATCATTGAGAATGAATCAGCACTCCGTGAGTCCTATGAGATCCAAACTAGTAAAAGAGATAATTGGACGGAGGATATAGATATTGGATTCTGGTGGGAGGTGGAATCACCAAAAAATATTAAATATTGAATTATATATAAAATAAACAAATTATTTTTTTAATACTAGAAATGGACCCAAGGGCTGGCCTAATCCCTAAATAAGTAACCCCAAATCACCATTATTATGTATTATTAAGGGGTAAAAAAGAATATGTTAGTTTAAATATATCAGTTGAGGCCATTTGGGAAGTAAAATGGATGAAAAGGGTTGAAAAAGGAACGAGTTATAAAAGAAACAAATTTGGTTTTTAAAACTAGAAATGGGCTCACGGTTGGCCCACATCATGAAGTAACCACCCTTTCTCCAAAAACTCCTAAACAAGCATCGGGGAATCCAAATTAGGGTGATTAGACATAGATAAAACTTAAAAAATCAACATTAATATCAGGAAATACCCAAGAAAAGTATTGGTAATCCAAATGAACCGGATCAAAACAAAGACATGAAAAACCGGGTGTGACAGTTGAACCACCACATGAAACTATAATTAGAGATTATATAATCTTTATGTCTCATGTATATATCACAATAGGTTATTTATGTAAATATTGTGACCATATGGACATTTAATAATATATATATATATACCATAAATGTTTATACATTCTAAATGTTCATTTTTTTAATTCAATTTATTGTTCTAATATGTATTTTGGGAAGTTTGAGTTTTATTTCATGTAAATTCATTAATAATAATGGAATTATAATAAGATATTTTATAATATTAATAATTTAAAAAAATTTGATTAATTAGTATTTATTAGGAAAAATAATATCCAATATACCAATATTTTTTAAACTATAAAAACGGTTATACATATATTTCATATTTTAAAATTTATAAATATAATCTTTAAACATTACGATGTTAATTTGAAAAAAATTTCAATTGGATTCATAATTTAAATATGAGCTTAAGAGTATTTTTTAATTTTTGAAAAAAATATTATTTTAGCAGAAAAGTTGAGATTACCACTCATACAAATAAGATAACATTGATGAAATTATTAGCATATAACAACCAATTAGAAACTTATGAAATCTATTTATAAGGAACAAATATATATTTGATAATGGAATTTATAATAATATTTTTTTAGAAAACTTATAAATTTATAGATGAAATTTTAATACATAAGTTATATATTAAAAAAATGTTTTTATACAATAATAAATTTTTTATATTTAAATTGAGTTTTAATCTTTATTGAAATTGAAAAAAAAAATAATTTATTTAAAATTTACAATAAATATGTCCATATTATTTAACAAATAGAACTTTATTTTTATGGAAAAATGTTTGGTTAATTTAGTTGAAAACTAGTTACCATGTAAAAAGCTAAAATGAAAGAAGTACTAATTTTAGTGGAAAATGTTCAAATAATATATAAAACATGATTGAAAAAACAAGGATCATGATCTATTAAACTTATGTAATCCCCAAAACATTATTTCTCCAAATTTGGAGCCACTTTCCAAGAGGATGACAACCAATTTTTGAAAGGTTATTGGTATTTATAGAAATTACATCCCTCTTTACTTATAAAAAGAGATATCTTCTCCTTACATACCATCGCACCGGTATAACCAAATTTTATAATGAAAACTTCTAAAAAAGTATCCTAAACACTCCTATCCATCTTATATATTTTATGGTGTTCTCAAAAGGTCATCCATCAATGTTTTAACCACTTTTATTGGAGATAATCCATGTATAGAGTTATAAATTTCTAACTACTTATTTATCTTTTTTATTTCATTATATGCTCATTTTCAGTATAAAATTCAAGTAAAACATATTAAAATTATAACCTAATAATCACTTTTATATTTATATTTTATTATAGAGATGGTATACTCCTTAACCACCCTTCCTATTTTCCATTTCAAAAGTAAAATTGGCAATCATGTCGATGTGCATATTGTCACCTCTCTGATATAACATGTTTCATTTTCCTTTTCCAATATACAGGGTTAATTCTAATAAGTAATATGATATATAATTATGAATTTTATAGAAAAAATTGGTTCTTTTATAATTAATTATATAATAATTTCTCATGTCTTATGGGAAACAAAAACATCAGTCATGTGTATATGAAAACTACAACCTCCAGAGAATTGTGCAACTAATAATTCACTATATCCATCATGGATGTTTATAAAAATTAATTTTAGAAGTTAAAAAATATACAGGTTTAAAAGTTTCATTAATAAGGTTTATCATAGATGAAAAATTAAAAAATCATTATATGGTAATCCATCGGTTATGATAAATAACCCAGGACTAATTCATGAACCATTTTGTCTTCAGGAAATACAAAAATTATCTCATATAACTGAACAAAACAATTTTTTTCATTAAAAAAAATCCTAGTAAATTATATTATATGGTAATTATAAATATTGGATAAATGAATTGTTAGTAAAATCTACATCATAAATAAAGCACTAGTTTACTAAAGACACTAATACCTAATGTTAAAAATTAGATATAACTAAATAATATTTTCCAAATAAATGATCATAAAAGAAATATATAAAAAATAATCTATCAAAATCATATTACAAAATTGTTTATTTAGATATTTTTATTTTTTTTACAATTGGTTATAGAAAATTCATCTAAAATAGAATAAAGTAAATGAGTTTTCATGATTCAAATTATTTCATTGGGTTTGAAACACACCACCTTGTCTAAAATATTCCATTTTTTATAATATTTAAACATTCAGGATGTTATGATTTTTTAAACCTTATGTTCATGTAAATTAATTATTCATTACCAAATATATTTGTGTTGATATATTTTATTAAAAAATTATATTGTTTCAAAAAATAATTCCCATTTCATTTAGTTGAACTTCATATCTTATGTATATTTTTACTTATTAAATGTATTCTAATTTAATAGGAAAAATTTAATTTTTTTATATCAAATGATATTTATATTCAAAGTTATATATTTTAAAAAATTAGTATACTTTAAATTTTTTTCTTTTTCAATAAATCATTTTAAAATATTTAAACCAAATTTCGTTACTGTGATCATTTATTTTTTCAATCAATGACACATTAGGAAAAATGTTTTTGTAATATTGGGGTGTCTTTATTGGATTTTTTGGATTTAATACATTAATAAAATTTATATTCCTTTTAATTTTTTTTGAATGTAACTTCAAAATAACATACTTTTAAGATGATATTAACAAATGAATTTCTAGAAAGCTCCATTTTATAATATTCCTTGAATTTTAAAAGGATTCATATTCATAGGAATAAAGGTTTATTAATTGTTATATATTTTCTCTTAATAAATATACATTTTGGGGGATTATATATTTTTTTCAAGTAGTCATGATTTTTATATGTGATAACATTTTTAAAATTAATGAAACCGATTTTTTTCTCATTAGTTATTTTTGATATGGTGAATGATTTTTTTTTCAGTGGACCCAGTATGTATGGTGGATAGTATAAGCGGTTGATAAAAAAAAATTTACTGAATATATTATTTATAATAATTACATTAATTATCCTGAATTTTTTTCATATCAAAATTTAATCAATGAAATATAAATTGAACATAATGTTCAAATTATCCTTGAAATTCATCGTTTAAACATTAAATTGAAATGTAGAATTATTGTAATAAAATATTATTTGTGATGAAATTAGTAGAAATTTTTTAAGATATTATTCTTCACTAATATATCTATTTTTTATTCAGTTAACGGAAGCAGGATCCAATATTATTTATAAGAGATATGGCCGTGAAATCAAAACATATGTGGATCTAACTAGATGGCTCCCACAAAAACAATTCAACCGTAACATTATTCTCATTCAATGACATGCCTATAATTTTGAAAAATGTGATATGAAATTACATGGATCATTTAATCATATATGAATGAATTTTTGTTCATCATTAATAATATTGTAAGTCACATGTGATTTCAGTGCATCCAGATTCAAAAAATCTATTAGGATGAAAATAATACCATCAATCATTAAAATATAACTCCTTGAAAATTACATTAAAAAAATGAAATTTTTATTGTGATTGAAAATATCATTACAAAACAAATCAATAGAATAAAAAATTCAATTATTTTTCGATTATGTTACAAATAAAATGTAAACATTCGGTACATTCAATCTGGATAGTTTTTTTTGGATAGAAATATTTTCCCTAATGATTCATCTATAACAACTTTAGTAAGTGACTAAATAGTCTTAAATATTAAGGAGTAAATAAGATAAAAATATTGATATTATTTGTGAAGAAAAATTCTCCAGATTCAACTATTTAATTTTCTAAAAATTCATAAATGTTCATAGGACATAATTGAAGCTAATTTTTTCCACCTCCCCTGCTAAAAAAAAGTTCTTCCATTACCCTTCAATGGGACGATTTTTTATAAGGTTTTTTGTATGATTTTTATAAATTTTTTATTAGGTTTTAGTTTTTCTAAACAACTATATATTTTTAATTAGGAAATTTTGATTTTATATTATTTATAACACACAAAACCAAGCTGAAACAACCCACAAAATATATTTCATTAAATTTAATCTCATTGATTTCTTTCAGAAAACGTAACCCCAAGCCAAAATGAATATTAATATATTATACCTTTTTAAAATAAATTTTTGATTTTGGGTATAAATATTACTATGAAAATTATGAATATTATGGTTATATATTTATAAAAAATAATATAATAATCGTTTAAATGATATTATATTCTAATTTTATTCAAATATAGTCCAATAATGCTTTTTGTACATAATATAAAATTTGGTTCCACAAATATTAGAGTATTTATTTTATAAAATTGAAATTATTATTGGAACAATAATATAAAAATTATCTTAGGGTGGATTTTTTCATTTTTCAAAAAGATTTATTTTTTTATTAATATCCAAAAATATTTATTTTTATTCAGAACATTTTTTTGTTTATATTATTTATAAAGATAAAATAAATTTTAATTATTGTAAGTAAAACATATAAAATTTTATTAAAATATTCGTAATTCAGGTCATTTGAATAAATTTTATATTCAATTTCAATATAAAAACATTCCATACATAAGACAACGTCTTAATTAGAAAACATCTTCTTCGTCATGTATACGAGAGAAGTTTTTAATTTGATTCTTCCATACCTATAAATTTTATTTTAATTAATAAATTCCATATTTAAAATTAGTTTAATTTATATTATCTGAAATTTACAACATAATTATTGGCCATTATTTATTGTAAATGTATTAAAAAATAATTATATTAATTAAGGAAAACAACTAATTTATCGAGGGTTAAACTAAAATGATAAGGTTTAAAATACTCTAAAAACATGTAAAAAACAAATTTTAATGGTATATATCAACCTAAAAACTATAATTATTTAGGTTTTCCCATTATTTAAAAAAGTTTCTTTAGAAAAACAAAGGTTTTTTTGAATTTTTTTTTGTAAATTCCATGTGTATCCTCTCCCCCACTTAATAAGGCCTCCTCCGATCCACCCCTATTCAATCATAAAAACCTTATTGGTTAAAAATATCCCAACCAAAATTATTTACTTAATCCCCTCTCAATATACTAAATCTCTTGGAATTATTATAAATCCATCCTATTATTTATTATGGTGCGAACGTAAAGATGATTTTAGAAGATGTAACTTTCTTAAACAAGTATTTTTATTTTCTTCTTATTCTACTTCAATAAAATCAACATAAACCATGCAATTTTAAATTAATAATTTTATTACATATATTAAGATGATATTAATTTAATATAATTATCTACATTTATATCTTCTTCCATCAAATTGTATGTGAAACTGTTGATCGTGTGTACAGTGGAGTTCCACCTTGTTAACTCTTTTAATTGGTTTTAAATGAATGCCACTAATTATGGATATAATGATGGATTTAAAATTTTTATAGGAAATTTTTGACATGACTATACATATATAATTTTAATATCATGCTTAAATAATTAACTTCTTATCCATTTAAAATAATATAACATCTATCGTGTGTACAGTTTACTTCTACCTCGTGAAGTGATGTGATTGGTTTTCACATACCCTTTATGTGGAATGTAATAAATATAAATTTTGGGAAAATATTATATATAAATATATGATAGTATATTTATTAATGGAAATTAATATATCACACACTTAATTACCCATTTACCCATTAACGAAATGATAATGTCACTCATGTGTACGTATAACCGACCATCTCCCCAAAGCGATGTGATCCATTCTCCAAGTTAAAATTTCAATAATCATTATAAAAATGTGTATAAATAAAAAATTAAATTTAGTGAATTATTATAATTTAGATATGATTTCACTGAAAATATTTTTAATTACTAGAACGTAGATGACAAAACCCTCCTAAGAAACCAAATCAATTAACTCCTAAAATAATTAAAATTATGAAATATTTTTAAAAAACAGGTGGAGAGATGTTATAAGAGGATAATATATGACATTATAAGTTTGAATATGTTTTTCAGAATAACAAAATAACATTTTAAAAATAATTAAACATTTTTTTATAGCACATTCAACTAAAAGGAAGCATGAGGTAAGGGGATTTGTCTCAATTTTCGTTCATTGAGGCATATTCTAATGTTATGCACTTGTTTTATTTTATATAGTGTTCATATAGGCCCACTGACATGTAATATCATGATTACATAAAAACTCATTGAAATTTATGTTTCAATTTGAATTATTTTAACCTAGGTGATTTGACAAGAAATTTTACAAGTGATAAAGAGTTCCATAACTCAATTTTATTTAATTGGGTTATATTAATTATTTATTGCCTTGATATTCTAATATTATGTGTGAAATGAATTTTTATTATCTTATTTATTATTATACTTTTTCTTATTTTTATTAAAATTCTATACACATAATCAATTAAATTGTAAATTATCTCATCTATGTTATGATATTTTTTTGGGTTTATTTCACAATAACATTTTAATCAAAAAAAATTTAAACTTAAAATTTCATTGATGGAAGTTATTTGATCCTTATCTAATAATATCCATTAATTTTATTCTTTATTTTTATTCATGATATTTTACAGTAATGGTAAAATTTTCTACACATTAAAACCTTAAATTAAATAAAGTATTTTCAATAAATTTATTTCCTCATATCTCTATTCGATCGAAAATCCTTTTTAATTAAAATAAATGTTTTCAAAAAACATTAAAAATTATTTTAACATTTATAATTAATTATTAAATTAATTTTTACAAATTTATATTTTTAAATAAAATTTTAATGGAATATTCATGACTTTTTCATAACAAGTCTAATTTTTTTTACTGTAAAATTGAATGGAATGTTCATTTTTACATTTAAAACTTGAATAGAAGTTCCATCCATCATGATTAGTCAATGTTTTAAGTCCAATATTATAATGTGAAAATATTTATTTAAAAAAATATTTTCAAAAAAATTGTACCACTACTTTCAAAATGTTATTTTCATTATTAAAATTAGATTTTACTCACAAATGGATTTAATTGTATCATCACGGTATTTCTTGTCATAAAAAATAGAAAACCATTATTTTACGTATACCGCATAAGAAATATGTTGCATTGATACCATTCTTATTCTTTATATGGATGGGTATTGGTCATTTTGTGCTAGGAATGTACTGGAATTCACATCCTCAAATCAGTTTTATTTATTATGTTTCCATTTAAATATTCACAATCACGTGACCAGTAGACATTAAATTTCCATAAAAATCCTTATTATTTATAATTTTGATGTTAATTTTAATAACCATGAATTCTTTCTAAATACACTTTTCTACATTGTATGTTATTACTTTAGGCCCATAAATATTGATAAATATCTATTCTTTATTCAATACATATATTTTATGATATGTCACATTGTTAATTAATTAAATCAATTATCCTATATATTTATAAATAATTGCACATGCAGTGATGGATGGGGCCTAGAATTATATATATCCTCAAAGCATCAATATTATCCTGACATGAATCAGTAATCTTTTATTAATCAATTTTATCTAAGAAGATTTCAACCGTCATGTGAAAGGACTTGATGTGGAGATATCATTATTCCTAAGATCTTGATGTACAATTATTAATAATTTTCACCAATATGAATTTAGTTATTATTTTCCCTGATTTTATCAAATGGTATTACCATTGGATGAATTTCATTCTCATTTTATGCACTCAATGTAATTTTATTTCAATTATTTTCTATTATATATTAATTTTAACTTATCTATTCCTGATCATAAATTTATTTAAATAGAATTATTTTTTTATATTTTTCCTTTCTATAGTGGTTATTCCTTATGTATTCATGGTAGCTGTGTTATTTAAATGGAATCTGTGTTCAGTTAATTACCATTTGCATTTAATATTCATTATCTATTCATGATGGTCAGGATATTTAAATGGAATGTTTGTATAGTTATTTAAATTTTCATACTGATTATTCCTTATATAATCATGATATTCGGGTTATAAATTAAATGAAATGTGTGTTGAGATATTTACCTTTTCATATTGATTTTTAAATATTTTTTTATTCTTCGTTTACTGATGATATCTTAAAACTTATATACCTCTTTCTAAGAATTTTAGAATACCCTTATTTTGATTCCTTTATTAAGAGTCCATGAAGTGTTATATGAATGACACTCAAGGATACTCTAGGGAATAATGATATTATTTGAAAACAGATGTACTAATTTGTATATTCAAATTTAATATTGTAATCTGGTATGTATCTAGTTTCCCAAGAATAATAAACTATTTGGTCCTTCAGGATGTGATTCCATATATCTGATAACAAAATAATAAAGTAAACATTGGCTCTCTAATATAGCAATTGAGGTCATTATAATTGGTATCAGATGAAGTTTAGTAGAAATATTAGAACCTAGAATTAATAAAATATCTCTACAGTATCATATACCTATGATTGAATTTGATTATAATTATAGATAAAGATCCAAAAGCATTGGTAAGGTTGAGTTACGTGGTATAAACATGGAAAAAACTATATCTGGATACTACAAGTTGGTGTGGTTCTACAACAGATGTAGCTATGGGTAAAGAATATGAAAAATGTAGTTCATGCTTGACTAAAGCATTTTCTATTACATGACATTGATCCTAAATATAGTCTTGGTTTTTCACTCATTAGGGATATACATTGTATAATTCATATTTTATTTAATTTTTTTTAAGGATTTGAATGGATAATTAAAATTATAAGACTAGTTTAAAAATAAGTTGTCTTAGATTAAAAATAAGTAATCATTATGGAATAACAAATGATTTATGTGTGTAAATTAATGGAATAGGGTAATTAATTTCATAGGAAAAATCAACAGTATGATAGAAGAAAACAATTCCATCCTAAGGATCCATTTAGAGTTCATTTTTTTTAAATGTGGGTAACCTAGGCTTTATTTGAGTCAATTAACTATTATAGGGGATAATTAGCAGACTAATAATGTTCTTATGTTGAAATAAAATTATTCATCTATTTATGTATATGGTTTCAATGATTATATTGTAGTATAATTTTTAGTAAAGGACTTTTGGTTATAAGAATCATGAAACATCTAAGAAATGTGTTCAATTGTTGAATCCCATATGCCTTTATTAAATTAATAATTATGGATACCATTATGGGTTTATGATTTTAAGATTTATCACTAGTTTAATGAAACAAATTTTTCTTATAGTTTTTATAAGATTAGATTCAACTAAGATGAAGGTTATTTTTTTATAGAATTTTAGAAATACAATCCACTAGTTTAGTATATGTTTATGTGTTAATTTTTTTAATGAATAATGCCCTCAATATTTTTGGAATAAGATTAAATGTATTTGTAAACATTAAATTCAATATTATCTTTGATGTTAAGGTAATTATATGTTATTACTATTCAGTAATTTTATAGGAATTATATTAATATTGTTTAAAAAAAGAAGAGCATGCATTCCAAGTGAAAACACATCGCATCTGGAAATGCAGTGGGGCATCAACACATAACAGAGTGGTGCTATGGTTTAATACATACTACTAGACAATGTGATGCTTTAGTTAATATGTGATTTTTTTCATTTAAATTATATATTGATTATATTTTAATAATTAACAAGAGGTGTATCTTTTGAATTTGTGATATATATTTATTATGTTTGATAAATTTTGATAACTATATCAAATTTTTTAAAATATTTAGATACAAAAAGAAGTAATTTTAAATCTTTTATCGATTTTGAGATCCATTAAATGTTATTTTTTTGATTAATTCATTACAAATAAATATTTATTATTTAATTATTGGAGTAAGAGTTGAATTGTAAATTTCATTAAGCGCATGTAATGGATGAAATTGTTATTATTAAATATAAATATATCAAGTTACTAAATTTCATTATATTCTTAGACAGTAAAATAATTTCATAAGTTAAGGAAAAGGATGTTGAAAAAAAGTTATCTTATTTCATTCTTATTTGATTAATCAAATCATATTTTAAATCATCATAGATTTATAGTTTTGAGGTCCTTAAAATTCCATTATCCATTAACGTTCTTGTGATCGATGATATCTATAACTCTCAATAACGATTTTTTTATTTTATTTTATCCAAATTAATTCACTTCCAACCTAGTTTATCCTACTTGTAAATCATGTTATTTTTTACTCTATATTAACATCTTATTTACCATTATATCTAATCAAGAGAATGTTTTAACAACCCTTTAATGATTGAAGTTATTAAATTGTGTTATTTCTAAATGCTAATCCCTTGATTACCAAGAAAGTTTGTAAATTGAGAGAAAGAAATTTATTAATGTTCAAGAGAATGTATTACCAGAATATTTTAAAAGATTAAAATTATGGTTGATGTCATATATGACACACGACACTGATCATAAAAATCCAATTAAATGTATTTATTTTTATCTAATATCTTCAATATCATACTCGATACACAACCCTGAGTGTAAATGAAATATAATATAGTATAATAATATAACTGAGGAGTTAAATTAATGGGTATGAATAGTAATAACTAAGTTATTATAATTCTGATTATATAATGATTAGAAATAAAATAAGAATCATTCAAAAGAAAATAAATGTTTTCTGGATAAAAATATTAGTTACAAGATAATTTAGTCACACATGGAACACACAAATTAAATTAATTTTTATAAATCTAAGGAAAATTCATCAACAAAATGCACATCAATTTTTCAATAATAAATTAATAAATATAATAGAGTAATTTTTTGGGATTTTTTGAAAAGTTTCTGTTGGGGAATAGAAAACAATATTATTTTTTATTGAAAACTAACATTTAAATTAAATTATTTATAATGTAAAATTGAATATTAAAATTTTCTTAAATTTAAAACAAGAAAATTATATTACGATAACTAATTTTGTTCATTATTGTGATTTTTATTCCCAATTTCAATTTAAAAACTATACACACTTAGAAGAATTTTCTCTTTGGATACTTGTTTTTCATCACATCTAGGGGTATAATATTAAATTATATTCATCGAATTTTTTATGAGAATTTGGAAAAAATTATTCAGTATTTTTAATCATAATATATTATATTATCTTATTAGGTCAAATTAATTTTTGGCCATTTTGAACAGTAAAATAAGTAATAATTTAATATTTTGGTTAATCTGAAAAAATGATGTATCAGGAGAAAAACTAAAAATATAAGGGATAAAATGACCTAACAACTCTTAAAAAATCCACTTTCCTTAGATATTTTGACTTTATTTACTATATGGTCAGGTAATTACCATTATATAGTGTTTTTTCAAGAAACACATTTGGTTGTAATTAAATCATTTCAAAAATTCCATGTATGTATCCATCGCCACTTATAAAAGGCCACACCTCTCCCCACATCATCACACATCACAATACATTTGTCTTAGATAATACCTAAAAATATCCATAAATTTCTCCCCCCTAAACAACCCCCAACCATATAACCCTTTTTATCATAAATACATCCAATGAGGGATTTTGATGAAATCTTAATGAAATTTTCTGAAAAAGATGTAATGTTCTTAAATGAAGATTTTTATTTTATTTATTCTTAAAACCCATTAAAATATTATTAATATGTTTTCATATAATAAATTCATTATATTACATATACTGAGATTTTATTATGTCTACATCTTTATCCCCTTCTATCAAATGGAAATTGGATCCATCGATCATGTGTATGGTGGAGGAAAACCTCATGAACCAACATAATTCATTTTCCATCTCCACCATTAAAGGATGGATATAATTACGAATTATCAAATTTATATGATATTTATAATATTATTTTACTTATTCTTTTTAAATATCACATATACCTTCAAACATTCCATTTAATTTTAAATACGATAACATCGCTCGTGTGTGTATATTGGACTACAACCTTGAGAATGGATGTTGTTTAATTTTCACTTACTCATTATATTGATTTTAATAAAGATATATAGCAAATATATGTAACATATATGAAATTATATTTATTCTATAATATTAATATATCACACACTTATTTTCCAATTCACCCATTGGGGAAATGATAACATCGCTTGTGCGTACGTATGTCTTACCATCTCTATATTGTGTTGTGAACCCTTCTCCAATTTTAAATTTCAATAATGATTTTAAAGATTTTTTAAATAAACCAAAATTATATGAATAACATTAAAATAATTATGAATGTAATGTTACTATATAATATGTGCAACAATTAGAACATTCATGACAAAAAACACTTGACAAAAAAGGCAATTAACCCTAGAAACAACGAAAATAATGATATAATACTAAACAATTAGTGGTAAGATGTTATAAGATGATATTATAGTATATTATAACTATTAATATGGTTTTTATATAAATTAATAAAAAAATTTAAATAAGTATACATGAGGTTAAACCTTGTCAACAAAAAAGAAGTGTCTGGTAACGGACTTCACATCAATTTACCTTCAATAAAGAATATTGTAATGTTCTAATCCTTATTACTTTAATATGGTGTATATACTACCCATTTTTCTTGTAATATCATGATTCTGTAATGATTCGTTTTATTTTTTGTTTCAATTTGAATAATTTCATCTCGGGGGATTTGACTTGAAAATTACCAAGAGGTAAAGAATTTCATTACTGAATTTATTTAATTATGTTATATTACATCATTATGATATTGATATTATAAGATTATGTATGTAATGAAATTATTTCTATATTATGTGTAATTTTTTATTTTTTATGTGGATTTAAATTTTATTCAAATAATTGATCCATTTTTTATTTCTAATTTAATGTTTTTAGCAATTTTAAGGATTTATTTCACAATATCATTTTATCCGAGATCGTTTATACATCAATTTCTATTAAATAAAATTATTTTATAACTATATAATAATATATTTTTATTTTTTTCTCGTATATTCATTCATGATTTTTTCTTGTAATAATACAATTTATCCACATTTTTTACATAAAATGAATGATTTTTTTTATATAATATGACTTTATTTCTCTCTACAATTCAATATTTTTTTTAATCAAAATCAATGTTCTCTGAAATAATAAGAAAACCATTTTATCACATTATAATTGATTTATTATTGAAATTTAAGCCCATATACACTTTTTAAAGAATTTTTTGGATGAAATATTTATGACATATTCAATATAATTCCGTTTTGGATTTTACATAAAAAGTGAAAGGAATAATTGTTTTAACATGTGGGAAAAGAACCTAATTTCTAGCCATTATGAACTCTCAATGTATTTATTCTTATTTTATTAGATTCAGTGGATATTTTAAGATAAAATAATTTTACACTCTTTTGTGATTGTTTTTTTAAAAGTGAAATTCAGGATGAAAATGATATTTTTCTCTAGAATGTTATTATAGATCTTTTTATTGTATTTTTATTTGTCAATGACAACAACCCTTTATTTTAATTATACACCCCTGGAATATGTCATATACATACCAAACATAATCGTTCTAAGTATTTTTTATGTAAATTTAAACAAATAATAATATTGAAGTTCACTCAATTTATTCATTTTTTATTTATTAACGTTCTCCTGAAATATATACTTTCCTATGATCATTTGACCTTATTTTCCTCATAAATATCTGTATTATTTATCATTTATAAGTTTATTTCTTAAACATGATATCATGTCTATATATTGTGTTATACACAGAATGATATTTTTTACATGTGAAAATAATGTTAATTTCATATTCGTTACTCAGTGTTGATGTTTGAGAAGAAGAAATACTATTGATGAAATAAATATATTATTCAATATATTTCTAAAAATCACGGATCATTTTGAATCACTGAGAGGGGGAGGGGTGATTCAGTGATCCCTTTAAATTTTTTAAAAATTGAATCATTTCAATTAGTCCTCTATATATGGTTAAAGCCTCGATCCACTCTCCTTGTGTTTCTTAACCTTACCCAGAATAATGTTGTAAATGTAAAGATTTGAACACAAGGATTTACAGGGTTTGTTTCAAAGACCTACTCCAAGTTATTTTGGTTATTCTTCCTAACAAGTTTACCACTATAATTAGATGAGAAATTAAAATGGTTGATATAGTGTTACACTTTATGTCACCTAAGTCCCATAGGTGGTTCCTCATACTGCATCTCATAGTGTTAATAGAGTTTCACTAGCCTCCTCCAAAGTCTCATTGAAGTCTTCTACTCCTGAGTCTCATAGGATAGTCCTTTCTCTCGAATCCCATTAGATTCTACCTATTTGTAGATTTCAATTCACTTTAGATTGATATTATACACTTCCCCCATGATCTTGTTGAATCAAACAAGTATCTATACCTATTCAAGAATCATCAAATGTATTTTGTAATGTCTGTTGGCTTGCACAATAACTCTGATCACTAATAATAATCAGTTTCCATAGTGAAATAATGATCGGGAAATTCCTTCTTTTTTTTGATGAATACATGGCCTCATATGGTTTTGTGAATGTGGTGCACGTAAATTCTTCAAGAATATCATTACTAAAGAATGATATTGCACTATGTCAACTCTATCTATCATCTTGAATTCTCAAACACTATCATCATGGAAATAATATCTTATTTACTTATGTTCGGCTTCAATATCAATAAAAAATCACTTCATGCATGAATTTTATGGAATCCCAATCATCTTATCATGGATATCTCAATGAATTTTCACACATGAATGTGATAATGCATGATTTCATGCATGTATGATATGTTTCTTTAAAAAATCAAACACACACTATTATTGTATCAATTGTTTAGGTTCAATGAGTTTGTCTCACGCATTAACACTTGCACTATCAACTTATTTTCTTCACTCAATATGTCACAAACCTTTTTTGTTTAGTACTGCTTTAATATATGAGTGTTAGGCATGTGCATGTACTTCCTTCATGATGCTTCTCAGAATCCACTATTCACACAGAATACCTTCTTCAAGTGTGAATGGGCATGAATGGATTCATATTGGATTAATTATATTATTTACAACATGAATACATAATGTCTCTTCCTTTTCTACCTTTTGAACCCACCTTTTATTAATGCTTTTCATGCACAAATACAATGGTTGATTATATATTCCCTTCTTCTACATCTTCGCAGACCTGAATTGATAGAGGGTTTGTGTGGGTTCCCCATCTCAAATGGCAATGTATATGCACACTATCTCAGGGGATTCTCAAACACAAAAAATGAACTAATTAAGGGTTCGTGGTTCTAGATGTGTCACATGAACAAGGAAGGTGAAACACACTATTCTCATAAGGCTTCACGAACCAGTTTTATCACGAACCATGATGAGGTTTTCATAAACTAGTCACGTGTCTGAGGTTTTCATTTCAAAGAGTATGATGACTTTCCTTCATCGCATGGATGCTTCAAGAGTGCTTGGCACTTATTTAAGGCATGCTCGACTCATTCCTCTTTTGCGTAAACAAATGATTATGGTGCAGTTTGTTTTTGAGAAACATAGCCACCTGAAGAGATGTGATGGGAGCATCATTACTTGGCTTGGGGATTCTTTTTTTATATGTGAAACTAACAGCATTTATCCTCATCTAATCCCATAGGATTTGTCATGAAGATAAAATCCCTGATTTCCTGAGATCTTCAGTTTTGAAATTTTCAAACCACAGACATGATACGACACATATCTAGGTTTTTTCTTTTCCAAACAAGCAGTCTCTTGTTAATAAGATCATGTGGTTACATGGGAAATAGCAAGAAACACATTTCTTGATGATCTTAGAGCTCCATCATGTGGCCTCATATATTTTTTTTTTCCCGTTCGATCATCTTGATTTCATTATATGCATGAAAATGCAATGGCATGCCCATTTTTGTGGATTCCTTATGACAATAATTAATATGTGGTATATTCAATGATGGTCGGAGAAAATATGATGGATGATCAGCTTCATCTTAGGCATACTACGGTGTCAGTTAGTTCTTCATGAGATCATGGTAGAAGATGAAGATGTGTTCGATCGATGATCGTCAGATCAGCTCAGATCAAACATTGATAACAAAGATTAAATCACGAGATGTGGATCAGATCTGCAACCAAGATTTTGTGTGAGAAAATATGGATGGAGTGGATCACTCCTGTTTTTTTGAATTATGAATAGTGTCCTCATAGAGGTTGTCCCACATCGAATCTGAGATGCAGCATTCATTTTGCTTAAGTATCAAGCTACCTCAACCCATTCCTAGATTAATACTCCTCCCTCCATGGTAAATCCCAGAACCATGTTATTTGTGTGTGGTCTATGTTCCCACCCATTATGGCCCATGGCACACACTATGTACTAGCATACCTTCGTTCACTCTATCAATCTTACACGTGGCTCGATCATACCTCTTACAGGTTCACTCGGCTGGCCTCCCTTGGGTACAATCGACCATGTATCCCGCATGTGCCTTGGGGTTGAGGCTACTAGTCAGCTTGAATGGTTACCCCATATTTTTTATATAATACAATTCAAAATACACTTGGTTAAAAACAAAGTTAGAAATTCAATATCAAGTGCATGGCCATCATTTACTTAGTAAATTCCAAACCCATGCATGCTTTCTCTTTTCCTCTTCTCCAATTCCATTAGGTACATACATTCCAAATAATTTTAACCATCTTCTTTCATCCAAAAATGGATGGAGATCTTCTTCAACTCCTCATGAATTGAAACACAATACATGAAAACACTGAAGTAAATAATGTGTCCTCCTGAAATCATTTTTTGGTCCTTATATAGAAGCACATATAATCATCTGATTTTGTTCCCCAACATCATCCAATTAGAAGCTATAGGATGGGTCTTCCAAATTCACCAACAAATATAGTATTACATGGCCTTCATCAAATGATGTAAAAATATGTAATTAATTGACACGTGTATTGGAACTTATTATCAGTTCAAAAATCATATGAATTAACAACATGGAGAATTTCCCAAGTGTCACATCTAAAGCTATGAATCCATAAAAATTCTAATGGAATCATTAGCATTGTAACAACTTCATCAAATTCATAACAACAATATGTCACCATAAAATTGATCACCATTTACCACCAGGAATTATTGAAAGTACATAACAATTAATACAATTCATAATCAAAGTGGTCTCTTGATTGAGTGAATAACATTACTTTAAAAATTAACACATCGATGATCATCACAACCACAATAATTATCTTTCCATACACATATCGGCACATTATTAAAAACAAATTCAACAATATGTTCCATATTATCACCATTTGTATTTTATTTGCTATATCATATGAGGACGCTTTTTATTTGTAATTATGTGTTCCAATATTTCCTCCCTCTTATTAGAAACCAAATGCAATGGTTAATTGGGGAATTTTCAAAAACATGTTCTCCAACCTTTAAAGAATATCTTCATGAATATTACAGAGAGAGGGATGATTTCACATGTTTCACATATAAAAGATACATTAGTTAATAAAATCTATGTCTACTTGTGTTATCTTGGTGTAGAAAACAATTGTTATATGACCATGATTTTCAATGTTGTCTATATTCAACCATGCATGCAAAATCATGCTCAAAATGTATCAAATCTTATCCAATTGGGTTGGAAATAATAAGATTTATCATTGAATTGCTAGATCATGCACATAATTTACCAAACATATTAAAAAGTTCAAATGAAAAGATAAATATCCCCCTTAATAACATGTTGTCATCAATCAAGAAATCCCCCTTAATTAACCTAATTAATACAATTGAGAAAATGGACAAATTTGTGATTGGAATACCTCACGTTTCAACTTCTAGAGATGAAATGAATTTCCAATTTTTTCATGAAATATAACATTATATCATATACATCATAATTTATCCCCCTAAAGGGGTGAAATACCTTTAATTTACCATGGTGTAAAATATCTTCAGATAATATTTATGATATTCATGTTGATAATTTTCTACTAGAGAACATTCCAAGTATTTATCAAATCATGAATAATCATTATAACTTTTTGTTATCAACATTGTTCATTAAATTATTAACATGAGACTGACTTTAAGATTAAAGTCAATATATTTAATCATATATATAAAAAATATAATGGAATAATTTAAAACACATATATGCTTTTTAACAGGAGCAACATGGGAGCTAATTTTCTCTCAACCCAAGAACATCATTCCGGGTAGCTCTGATGTTTTTGTTCCTCTTCATGTAGGTTTCTACTCTCCCTTTAACATTTTAATAATTTATTCTCTACAGAAATCTTTAAAACCCATTCACATTCAACTTTTTTGGATTAATTGTCTTTAGTTCTTCTAGTGTGAAGTAGCATCCACTAGTGCATTTTTTTTCAATTTTTGACATCTCCATTTGAGCTGGTAAGACAGTTATACATTGCCTGATTGGACCGAAGGCCTTCTTTTTTATTGATTTTTGATAACCCCCCTTTCAAGGGATGAGAGTAACCCTTACAAGGCCCGTATTCTCAAAGATTACAAGGCCCGTAGGCTTAGGGGATTGCAAGAAATTATAATTAGACTTCTTGTGAAATTATTTTTCCCCCTTGCCTTGGATTTATCTAGTACTTCATCTTTATCATTTTGTGATTCTATAGTAACTTGAAGTTGATTAGGAAAGATAAATGAACCTTCCTTCTTACAATATTCTTGTTTGGAGATTCCACATGCCTTATTCAATTCTTTCATGTTACCTTTTTGAGTAAAATTATTGAAATCATCTTTAGGAATGACTTCAATCAATCCTATATTCTCCTGGATTGATACTCCATTTAATTTTACCATGATTCAATTCATTTCCTTGGATTTTTTTATGTTATCCATGATATAATATTTCCATAAATTGTAGAAGAATCTTTAATTGGTGATGATAAAATTCATGGAATTTAGTTAAAATTACTTATTAGGAATAGTTTCTTTGAATATTTTCTTGACTTCATTGTTTTTCATATTCCTAATGAAGAATTTTAATCTATTATTCCTTTACTCTACATTAGTTTTAGACATTTCATCTTCTCAACATATACATGATGCATGGTTGGAATTAAACATAAATAATCATAAATGTGTCATATTCTATTGAAATTATAGCTAATGTCATCATGATATTCAAATATGTTCATGATAGATATATTCTACTTCAATTGTGTATTCTGATTTAGCTCTACAGGATGATTCATTTATTTACATCTACATTTCCTGAATATAGGCCTTCCATAATTTTCATAGGCTGACACATTATACCAGTAACTATTATCCTCATGTCCAAACATCCAACAACACTAACAGTAGCCAATAGATCACTGTCCTTTTCATGTAGAATAAGTCTGTCTAGATTTAGGGCATTGTGCTTTCTGGAATTTATTTTCATTCATTGTAGCGTCCAATAGGGAGTTATTCTTATTTATAATTTCAGTATCCACCATTGAAGTGTTGATGGATGTATTAGGATTTTTTATCAATCCTCCTCTTCCCAATTTTTAGCTTTGAACCTATACTTGTAGATGAAAGTTCAATAGTAAAAACATAAATAATTGGGTTATGGGATACCTTTTTCATGAAGGATGTTCCTATTGGATTATAAGACAATCTAATACTCCTTTTGGAATCATATTCCGCTATGAAATCTTCTGTGGAAGCATCTATTCTTCCAGTTTTGTGGGAAGTTCCTGCTTGGGGTGATTTTTGAATCTTCAATTTCACTGTCATCTCTAAACACTTCATGTTGATAGAGTTCTTCTCATCCACATATAATCTCAACGTACATTCCCCATTCTTATTTATCTTTATCATTTGTTCTTCATTCTCATTTATTAATTCATACAAAGAGATTTCATCCTCCTTTACCTTGTTACATTGTCTTCCAATTGATCACATTTGACAACTATAGAAACATTCTGCAATTTTTCAAGTGACTGTAAAAATTCTACATATAAAATCTCAAATAATTATTTTTTAAAAATAATTCCTTTAAATTCTTCAGTACCTCTAGAAAATAATTTATTAAAAATATAATTTGTTTCTTCCTTTCCTTTCGTATGTTTTGTGAGGGTGTATGACATACCAACCATTTTATCCAATTGACTAGCCACTGAAAGAGGCTAATATTCATTGTTTAAATTATAATTATCATGTTATTTATTGATCAAAAAAACCATTGTTGGTGAATTTTACACTTTCAACATTATTTCATACTATAATTGTAATTCCTTCTTAGAAAGTAGTATTACATGGTATATTGTTGAACAACGTATCAAATACAAAATGATCATGATTTTATTTTAATATTTTAGTTTTAGGTCTCCCATTATATAAGGAACAATTAATGTTTTTAGAGTACTTGATGATTCACATTGAATAACACCCAAGTTGTCTTTGAACCAACAAAATTATGGGCAAAGTAAACTCGATAACAGCCCAATAAAGAGACTGTAGTGGACAATATCCATGCCCAATAACTATTAAAATTGAACTGAAGATATAGGAAATCAAGGGGAACATTTCATTCAACAGTTTCATAAGCTAATTCTGATGTTTGACTAGGGTTCCAAGTGACCCATTTGGAATATACAATAATGGGACAGATTCAGCGGCCTAGAAAAAAAACCACAAATTTAATCATATCTCACAAACCAAATATAAATTTGAGCTGAAAGTTTCTTGAAAGTCATGGAACATAAATATATTCTTATTTTTTGACCTTGGCCTACCGAAATTAGGTCATTTGGATTCTCATTTGGACACACCTGACAATGGCCTGAAAGTTGGATCAGATTTTTTTTCAAGGGCGGAAAAATCCATTATCCATCAACTTTCCACCCACCTTGGCAAATAACCATTTATTGAGGAGACATGTAAATAAGGTGGCTTGAACCAAGGCTCCCAAAATATTTAATTAAGGTATTGTTTTTGGAGGATTGATCCATCTTGGGTGCTTTCGTTCATTGTAATGTTACGCTACCACTTATCCTTTGTAATGTTCTTCCTCAATTTCAAGTTGCTTTAATTCATCCTAGTTTCATAATAAAAGTTCTTCTTATCCTATTATTATATTTTTCCCCAACTCGCTTTGATATCATTGCCTTAATGTGTCAATTTATTCGCACCAAACCCTTTGAGAATATTAACACAACTGTGGAGTTATAATTTTCTTTTTATTGTTTTCATTACTTATGAAATTACTCCCTCACGAGTCATCTTCCCAATTCCATTGAAACCATATCATAAATGAAGGGAAAACCCACTCATGGGTTGATATAAGGGAGTATAAAGGATATGTATTGGATGTTATGTATCAACCCATTAATGTCTATTCACTTCTTTAAATTGATATTTTTATTTGACGATTTTAAAGCTTCTTCATCCTTGTTGAATTTTAAGGCCACATACTTCAAGTGATTATACAAATATTTACCTTGGAGTTTTCATAAATTTGATCCTCTAAGTGTATAGGGGATTAGTATTATTTTGTTTTGGTATTAAACCATTAAGTGACTATGTTGATTTATTTACTTGAATAAACCCATCTCGAATATAAGAAATGAAAATTGTTAAAAAAGAATTTCATCAAATCCACCCCTTGTAATAACCTATGATCAACCCATCTCATAATTTTAATTCACTTATGTAACATCTGGTTCTCATAGACTTATCTAAAATCAACTTAATGTTGTCCACTTTATATCCAAAATCAATCCATAGAATTTGTGTGTCTATATGTTTATTCTTAGGTCTCTAAGGAATTGACAACCGAAGATACTCTACAATTTACCTCTTAACCCTAAAAACATGGGTTAATTTGTGCAAAACCAAATTTTGGAACCATTTTCAGAGACTAATGTAATTCATTTCAAAACCAATAAAATTATTCCCAATTTCTCTTATTCTCATCCATATTATATTATATTTTTTCTTTCTCGTTTTTTTTTCATTTGGTGCATGTCTGCCTACACTCATGAATAGTCAAATCGTTTAGTTAGGGTGGGTAGTCCTAGGGTTGGGGAGTCAAGTACACCAAGGGAACTCTTTACAATAGACCATATTCATCATAATACACCATAGTCAAAATGTGATCCAATTTCTATTGAAGATCTTCAAAGAAACCAACTTATAGACTCGGGTGGGAACCAAAATGAAAATCCAAATTAGGAAGCCCCCAACATGTGGAATGTAGTAGATCAAATCATTAATGACTACCTCACAAATTCCTAGACCAATGCCAAAATTAATTATACACAATTTCATTGGAGATTCCAACTACATCTTTAAACCCCATTTCCTAAATCACCTTCCCATATTCCATGGAATGGAGTCCGATATGCCCTACCTTCACATTAAGGAGATCAACGACATTGTATAAACCATGTGTCCCACACATCAACAAGAATCATAAAATATGAAAATATTTCATTTTTATTTAATGGATTGAGCTAAAAATTGGCCAAAAATTTTGAGACCATTATCCATCAGCTCTAGGGACGAATTACAATGAGAGTTCTACAAAAAACATTCCCCCACCACAAAACAATTGATCATAAAAAGTGCATCCAAATATATTTTGAAAAATAGGGAGAGTCATTATAAGAAACATGGGAGAGGTTCAAAGACACCCTAAACATAGTTCCACACCATGGTTTTTCTATTCCTAAACTAGTGAGATATTTCTATGATGGGTTGGGCATGGGGATCAAATAATTTATTGACATAATGTATAATGGGACCTTTGAAAACAAATCCCCAAATGACTATTACAAGTATCTAAAAACACATAGGGATAAAATCAAAACACACACTAGGAAGTTAGAAGAGATATACCTTAGAAAATCCATGAAATCCAAACAATAGACCATGTTGGAAAAATTTGGGACAAACATGAACAAAAAATAGACAACTGTCAAACCATTCCATCCATCAAGGATGTTCATCTAGGAGGAACACCTACTAATTTCAATGCCCTAATCTTCCAATATCCCCAATACCGAAACACATTCAACCCAAGAAATAATGAACACTTAGGCTTCCACTGGAAAGACAACCAACAACCTAGTCATCCACAACGAACAAACCCCTACCCTACACAAAATTTCCATTACGATAACCAATTCCAACCACAACCAGTACAATAAAAACATCCTCCAATCCAATACCAACAACAAAATTATCGTACTTGGTTAAACTAACCAGTATAATCCCATACCTAGTACGACCCTCTTCCAATACGTGAGCAGTTGTGTAAACAAATGGACAAACTGAACTCATAATTATCTTCCCTTAAACAAGAACTTCAAACCATCAAAACTAGAAATGCACCCATTCCTACTCTGGCGGTACCATCCTCAACATTATGTGAAGATTCAATTTTCACGCAAAATAATCATGAACAACTAAAGGTTGTAATAGTTTTAAGAAGTCATAAATCAATTGAAAAAACAGAACCAATAAGTCATACATCATATGAAGCTTCAAACTCTAAGTAAAATTCAAATGAAACACATGATCAAACTGAGGAAACTAATAACATTGTGAAATAAATAACCCTTCAATAAACAAACCCTCAATATGAACCATTTCTATATTGCATGAGTGGGGAAACCAAGTCTGAATTGAATGAAACAATGAGGGAAATATTCCCACAAGTCAAGCTGAACATTCCACTACTTGATGTTATTCAAACGATTCTTACATACTCAAAATACCTATAGGATCTGTGTACATGTAAAATAAAATTATAACATAATAACCAAGTGCTTATGGAAACAAATTTTAGCACTATAATCTAAGGAACCCTTTCACCAAAGATGAAAGACCTTGGATGCCCTTACATAAATGTTGAATTAAGAGGGAACAGTGTTGTCAAAGCCTTTTGTGATCAAGGTGACAATATAAATCTCATTCCCTATGATATGTAATACTATATAGGATTGAAAGAGATCAAACCCACATCAATCACACTTCAACTTGCTTATCGTATAATTAAGGTTCCAAAGGGGATTTTAAAGGATGTTCTGTTGAAAGTAGAAAACCTCATCTACACTACTGACTTCATTGTCTACGAAAATAATCCAAACTGATCAAACAAGGAAAAAACCACAACCATCCTTCGTCCTCCCTACCTTGCAACAATCAACTATGTTATTAGAGTCTGAAATAATAACATGACCATCACCATTGTAAACATGAGTCTAGACATGAAAATCTATAATGAAAGCTCACAAATAGGGGATTATGTGGATATTCATAAATTAAACATGATAGGAAGATCTAATAATGAATCCATATAACATCACAGAATATTTGAGGATTGATTATGTCTGGATGAGATTAATTTCCATTATTCACATAATGAATGTTTATCTCCTTGACTAGAATCACTTTTTTATTGCTCCAATGATCAAATATAGAGACCGACAATTAGTGAAATCTGTTAGGAAACCACATTCATGGAGACCAATCCAACTCCCTTCCCTGACACTAATCAAACCAATCTAGTAGATAAAGCTTCTACACATGGGGAATCAATCCTATCAGAAAATCTAAAAAAATTGATTTTGAGCCATTGTCCCAATAATCTGTTGAAATTTTGAACCAACCTGATCTTGAAATAGAAATAACATCCTTCTACACTTATATGTTACTTCCTAGGAGAAAATGGAACACATAATATTGTCATTTCCTCTTATCTTTTAGCCGATAGTGAAAGGATTCTTCTAGATTTCCATAGGAAACACAAGAATTTCATTGGATGGACCATGTCTAATTTTCATGGATTTATCCCACTTATCAGGTCAAATAGGATTGTTCTCGAATTTGATTCAAATCCATGTTGTCATCCTCAGTCGTGACTCAATCATAATCTCATGAAAGTAGTGAGAAATGGAATTGTAAAATTTTTAAAAGCTAGAATAATCTATCCCATTGCTAAGAGTGAGTGGGTAAGGCCAATTAATGTTTTCTCAAAGAATGCTAAAATCTCATTGATATCCAACAAGGATAGATATATTTTTCCAACTAGGGTGATTAGTGGATAGAGAGTCTGCATTGACTATAGGAATCTAGTTTAATTTACCTAGAAGGACCATTTCCGCTTACCATTCCTTGAACATGACATAAATATAGTCTTTGGTCATGAATTATACTTTTTCTTAAATGGGTACTTAGGGTACAATAAAATTGTGGTCTCGCAAGATGATCAACGGAAGACTACATTCACTTGTCCATTTGGCCCATTTTCTTTCAAGTGAATGCCGTTCGAGTTATGAAATGCCCTAGGAACCTTCCAGTGCTGCAATATAGGAATATTCTCAAACATGGTAGGAGATTTTCTAGAGGTCATCATGGATTAATTCAATGTGTTTAGGGAATCATTTGAGGGTTGTATAAGGAATGTGTAGACAGTCTTGTCAATATGTGAAGAAACAAATCTGTTCTTAAACTAGAAAGAATGTCATTTCATGGTTAAAGAGGGGTTATTCCTTGGCCATCTAATCTCAGGTTGGGAATTTGAAGTTGATAAAGCTAAGGTTGACATCATTAGTAACCTTCCATCACCCTAAATTGTTAAGTAAGTGAGGACTTTCTTTGGACATGTTTGTTTCTATATAAGGTTCATTAGGAATTACTGCTTTACTTCTCAACCACTTTGTGCTCTTTTGGTGAAAGATGCTCCATTTTTCGGGGCAGGAAGCTGTGAGGAATCATTCTCTACACTCAAGTAAGCTCTTATATCTCCACTTATCATGAAATATACAAATGGAAAACGTCCTTTTGAGCTCATATGTGATTTTAGTGACTTTGTTGTAGGATATTTCTTAGGAATATAGTGTGTGAAAACTCCATGTGTCATTGCTTATGAAATAAAATCATTAAATGATGAAAAAATCAACTACACCACCACTAAGAAGGAGTTACTTTTTGTTGTGTTTGCTTTAGAAATGTTTAGTCCTTACCTTTTCGGATCCCCCATAAATGTGTTCACTGATTATTTAACAATAAATACCTCATTGAAAAACAAGATGCAAAGACAAGACTGATTAGGTGGGTCGATCTATTACAATAATTTAACCTCACAATCAACGATAAAAACGTTGTTAAAAATGTTTTAGCTGATCACCACTCTAGAATTGAATTCAATGATAACTCAAATCAGCTTTCTCTGTCTGTTTAATTTTCTGATGACCACCTCTATTCAGTGAGTGATTACCCATGGTATGCTGACATAGCCAACTTCTTAGTTACGGGAGTCATTCCAATATTCTTAGGGACTCCACCTCAAAGTAAATTCATTTATGATGTTAGGAACTATGGATTTGATGATCCATACATCTATAAGTTCTGTCATGACCAAGTAATGAGGAGGTGGGTCCCAGAATCTGAACAAGAGTCCATCCTTAAATTTTGTCATAGTGAGGCCTGTGGTGGTCACTTTTACTCAAAGAAAACTTATGGGGAGGTTCTTCAGTGTGGTCTCTTCTGGACCACCCTCTCAAGGGAATCCAACACATTTTTTCAAAGTCTTTCTAGGTGTCAAAAATTAGGGTCCATCCCAATAAAGGAATCAAATTCCACTCACTATAATCTTAGTGATTGAAATCTTTGATTGTTGTGGAATCTTTTTCATTTGTCCCTTTATAAATCTAAGAGATATCATTATATCCTTTTAGTTGTCGATTATGTCTCCAAATGTTTTGATTACATTCCTAAAAAACCAATGATCATCAAACTGTGATTATATTTCTCATGGAAAACATTTTATCTACATTTAGAATTCCTAGGGATATCATTAGAGATCATGTAACTCATTTTTTCAATCATCCATTCTCTGCACTCATAGAAATGTATGTAATATCTCAAAAGTGTCCACCACTTCCCGCCCGTATACCAATGGTTTGGCTAAGTTATACAATCGATAAATCAAACAAATTCTTGAGAAAACTGTTAATCCATCTAAGAATTATTGGTTGAGAAAACATTTAATTGCTCTTTGGGCCTATCAAACCACATATAAAACCATTTTAATAATTTCCCCATATATGTTGGTTTATAGTAAATAATGGCATTTTCCATTATAGATTGAACATATGGGATTTAGGGAATTAAGAAAATGAATTATGACCACTCATTGGCTGAAACAAAAAGGAAATTGGATCTTAATGAACTTGGGAAACTTATAATGAAGCATTATGAAAATTTAAGGATCAATAAAGCTAAGGTACAAACCTACCAATCTAGAAATCATGAAACCAAACACATTGCTCAGGTAAACCTATTATTTTTTATAGTTATATACTTCATTTACACACGACAAAGTTGAGGTCACGATGTTGATGTCCATACATAGTGCATAAGGTGGTCCCCCATGGGGCTGTAGAAATTTTAGATCCCACCAATTGTCAATCCTTAAATGTTAATGGTCATATAGTCAAACCATTCAATGAACATTCCAAAAAAAAGATGTTTATTAATCCCCAGTGAACCAAACTTAGTTGATGAAAATACTTCAACAATTAAGGGTCTATGTCGAGCTACCGACATAAAACAAAAGTGATGCACATGAGGCAACCCATGGTTTTCATCATTGTGAATCATCTTTATTTTAAAATAGGATTAATAAATGAATTTTATATTTAAAAAATACTTAACTCTACATATGATAGTACCATATAATGTTGACCAATTATTCTATTTTTATTATGGATGAGTATTAAAGGAGAATACCATATTAATCCATGTCACATGGTGTGATCCTTTAGTAATACCTTACCTATATATTGAAAAAGAAGACAATGTATCATTAGTTTATTTTTATGGGTTTGTAGGTTAAAATAAAAATACCAATATATATTTATATAATTAATATATATATATATAAGGACATGTCATAGGTCTTGGGGAAAACCCCATCATAATCGGCGAAGCAGGGGGGACTCAAACCCGGGACTGAAGGGAGACAGGGTAGTGTGCCTACCATTGACCAAAGTGTTATAGTGCTTCCTTATTCTATATTTTTTGTATATATACTTATTTTTTTAACTTTTATTATTATTATATAAATATATATATATATATATATATATATTGTTTTTTTCATTTCACTATGGAACACTGTGAGTGACATGGATATCAAGGGATTAAATGGGTACCACATGAACATGAACATCAACCACCAGGTAAACTCATTCCATTATCCTAATTTTCAATTTAATTTTTGAACTTACCTTCTCTTCCTCTACCACCTTATAAATTTTAATTTCTTCAAGCACTGGTGAATGTGTTATTTTATGTTATAGGAGATCAAATAAAAAAATTTCATTTGAGAAAAATATTAAATTTACTAAATGTTTTGGAATATAAAAAATTCATGGAAATAAAAACTTCTATTAACATTGAACATGATAATACACCATGAAATATTTGAAATTGAATATAAAAATATTTTTTCATGCTTTGATTATGATTTTAATGCATGTTTGTATTCATGTGCATAGATTCTGAAATGTGTGGTTGTCTAATGTGATATTTCATCATTTATATTTTCATCCAAAAAAATCACAACACGTGTCCTTTGGATAGTGGTGTATTAGTTTGAGTTCATTGGGTCCCCCAATAAAATTGAATAGGTTGGGTGATAATTTTAGTTTTAATATGGGTATTCAAAAAAACAATAAATTTTCACGTATAACAATGAAATAACCTACTAGATTACTTTCGTCATTTGGGGATTGTGACTCCATAGATTTATGGCCCAAAATTTGTAATTTTATATCTATTTGTGGTAATTTGACTTAGTTTTAAATAGAGTTAACTCAAGATGATTCTCGAGTATGTGGGCTTCACATGGTTCCCTATGGTCTTAGAGCCTGGGAGTCATCGACAATGTCTCGCTACATGGGATGACTCTATTGAGTGCAATTTAAATTACCATGGAATAATTCCAAAAAAAAACAATAAAAAATATATATAAAAAACAAAAAAATTAATACTCATATTAATATTGAAATTTGATTCCACCAATCACTTCCATCATTTTCCCCTTGGATAAAAATTAACCCCATGTCTGTTGTGACATACAACACATCATCATACTTTATTGAGATTGGATGAATTGTGGTGTCAACTTTGAATATAGGAACGGTCTTGGTATTGGGATATGCTTATGAACCTATATTTTTTTCAATGATTATGATAGGTTTCATAATGTTTTGGTATGACATCTTTCGGTATGCATTTTTTATTAAAAGTTTTATGTAAATGAGAATTTGAATTTCATATTTTTTAGATACAATTTTCTCGGGACTAGAAAAACTCAAGATGGGGAGGGTGATTAGACACTGAAAGAGGATAATATTCATTTTTTATATTATAATATTCTTATGGATTATTAATATAAAAACCCATTTTAGTGCATTTAACACTTTGAAAATTATTTCATATTATAATGGTAATTCCTTCTTGAAATTCACTATTACATGGTACATTTTTTAACACCATTTAAAATACCCAATGATATTTATTTTATTTTCATGTTTTATTTTCAGGTCTCCCATTATATAAGGAAATATTCATGTTTTTGGAGTACTTTATGAGTCACATTTAAGACCATGAATGTTGGCCTTGAACGAACAATATTCCAGGAAAAGTAAACCGGAAAACAACCCAATAAAGAAATTGTATCCACCATGATTCAAGACCAATAATTCTGAAAAATGAATCGAATATAGAGGAAATCATGGGAAACATTTCATTAAATAGTTTCCAAATATAATTCTGATATTTTAATAGAGTTCCAAGTGGCCCAAGTGGAAGATACAATATTGGGCCAGATTTAGTGGCCTAGAAAAATATCCCACACATTTAATCATATATCGCAAACCAAATATTAATTTTGGATTAACATTTACATTTAGTCATGGGATATACATATCATCAAATCCTTATGATATGGACCAAAACGATGCTATCATTTTGATGCTCGTTTGGACACACCTCTTAAAGGCATGCATGTTGGATTAGATTTTTAGTCGAGGATAGAAAAGTCCAATCTTCTTCAACTTTCAACCCACCTTTTCCTTCCACCATTAATTGAGGAGACTTGAAGAAATGGGGGATAGAACCAGGGATCCAAAAATTTCTATTTAAGTTAGTGGTGTTAGAGGATTTATCCATCACGTAATCTATCATTCATTGTAATGTTTTGTGATCATTTTCCTTTGTAATGTTCTTCCTCAATTGTAAGTTTGTTTAATTCATCCTAGATTCTTAATAAAAGTTCTTATTCTCCAATTATTCTATTCTTCACTAATTCACTTTTATACCATTGACTCATGTAGTGAATTTATTGAAACCAAACCTGGTATAATTATTCACACAACGGTGGAGTGATCATTTTCATTATATTTATTTATTTACATCTTAAATTCCTCCCTCGTGAGTCTATTTTCTACTTCCATTGAAACCATGACATCAATAGAGGGCTAACCCACCCATGGGTTGATCTAAGGGAGTATCAAGGGGATGTAATGGATGGTATTTATCTCTCCATTAATTTCTAATCACATATTTTAATTGAAATTTTTATTTTATGATTTTTAAGCTTATTCATACTTGTTGAATTCTAAGGCCACATATTCAAGTGCTAATACGAACCATTACCTTGGATTGATCATAAATACGATCCTTCTAGTGTATAGGTGATTATTATTATGGTGTGTTATTATTAAACCGGTATGTGATGAAGTTGACTGATCTTTTTGAATAAACCCATCTCAAATATCAGAAATTAAAATTGTTAAAATGGAATTTGATCAAATCCACCCTGTGTAATAACCTAGGATCAACCCTTCTCATAATTTGAGTTAACTTAAGTTTTATAGTGTTAGATTAAAGTTATCTTAAATAAACCCAAATTTTTCCACATAATATCCAAAATCAGTCCATAGAATGTGTGTGTCTATAGGATTCTTCTTAGGTCTCTATGGAATCGACATCCAAAGATACTCTACAATTGAACACCTTACCCAAAAAACATGGGTAAATTTTGGAGATAAAAATTTTTGGAGTTTTTTAGAGGGTCCCAAATAAGTCATCTCGACACCCATTCTATTCTCCAACATTTATTATATTCTCATCAAAATTCTCTTATATTTTCCCTTTCTCTTTTTTTTCTTTTGGCGCATGTCTGCCTACAGTCAATACCAATCAAACTGTCTAGTTAGGATGGATAGTCCTAGGTTGGGGATTCAAGTACACCAAGGGAACTATTTTCATTAGATCTTAATCTTCCTAATACTCTATAATCAAAAATTGTACCCATTTCAATGCAATGTCGTCAAATAAACCATCTTGTAAACATTGGTGGGAACCAAAATAGAAATCCAATTGAGGCAGCCCCAAACGTGGGGAATACAGTTGATCAAACCATGAATGACTACCTCACACCTAGTTAGAACAATTCCACTCATTAATTAGACACAATTACATAGGATATTACAACTACATATTTAAACCCCATGTCCTAAATCACCTTCCCACATTCCATAGAATGGAGTCCTATATGCACTATCTTTATGTGAAAGAGTTCAATGACATTGTAGAAACCATATTTCCCCCACATCAATGAGAATCAGCTACGTTGAGGCTATTTATTTTTTCCATAATGGATGTAGATAAAAATTGGCTAAATAATTTGAGAACATAATACAAAATCTCTAAGGGACCAATTACAAAGATAAGTCTAAAAACAATACTTCCCCCACCACAAAATAATAGCACTCAAAAAGAAAATCCAATACATTTTTGAAAAAGATGGAGAATCATTCTAAAAAACATCGTAGATGTTCAAATACAACCTAAAAATGTTTCCACACCATGGTTTTCTATTCCTGAACAAGTGATAATTCTCAATGAAGGGTTGGGCCTATGGAACAAACAATTCATTGACATGATGTGTAATAAGAAATTCAAAATCAATGCCACAAATGATGCTTATGAGTATCTTGAAAGTTGTAGGGCTAAACTCGGATAACTCACTAGGAAGGTCGAAGTGATACACGTTAGGAAAATCCATGAAATCTAAATTGTAGACCTTGTTTTCACAATTTGTCAGAAATATGACCACAAAACAGGAAACTACCCAACCATTACATCCATCAAGAATGTTCTTCTAGGAGGACCACCTACTGAAGTCAATGTCCTAAACTTCCAAAATCCCAAATACCAAAATACATTCAACCCAAGGTATAATGACCACACAGTATTCTGATGTAAAGACAACCAACAACCTAGTCATCCACAAGGACCAAACCCCTACACTACATTAAATTTTCAAAACCATAAAACAATTCTGACCATAACCAGTACAATACCAAAATCCTCTTATCGAATACCAACAACCCATCCTACTACCAATGTATCTTCCTACGATAAACCAACCACGTCATTCCCCTACCCAATCATTCCCTCTTCTAATCTTTGACAAGTTGTGTTAACAAATGGAAAAATAAACTCATAAACTTTTTCCCATTAACAAGATCTTCAATCCATAAAAAATAGAAAGGCATCCATGCCTAATCAGGCGGTACCATCCTCAAATTTAAGGGGAGAGTCAAGTTTCACTAAAGCTACTCATGAAAAAATACAGGTTGTGACCATTTTATGAAGTGTGAAATCAATTGAGAAACCTGAAGAAATAATTCAGAAACTATATGAAGCTTCAAACTCTGATGAATATTAAAATGAACTACGTGATCAAACTATGGAAACTGATAACAATGTGAAATAAATAACCCTTCAACAAACAAACCCACAACATGAACCATTTCCTCAATGCACGAGGGGGAAAACCAAGCTTTAATTGAATGAAAAATTGAGGGAAATATTATCACTAGTAAAGTTGAACATTCTGATCCTTGATGTTATTTGAACCATTCTTATATACTCAAAATACCTAAAGTACTAATGCACATTTAGAAGGAAATTCTCACATAATAACAAAGTCTTATAGCATTAAATACTATCGCAATAATCGGAGGAACCCTTCCACAAAAGAAGAAAGACCCAGGATACCCTTACATCAATGTTGAACTAGGAGATAACAGAGTTATTAAATCCTTGTGTCATCTAGGTGACAGTATCAATATTTTCCCTATGATGTACACTTTTAGTTAAGCCTAGAAGATATCCAACCCACATCTAGCACACATCAACTTGTTGATCATAGAGCTACGGTTCTAAAGAGAATTTTAAAGGATATTCTGGTAAAAGTAGTAAACATCATCTACCATGATGTCTTCATTGTCCTTGACAACAATCCAAACATTGGAAACAAGTAACAAACCCGAATCATCCTTGGTCATCCCATCCATGCATCAATCAACTCTATTATATGAGTCTGAAATGGGAACATGACCATCACCCTTGGAATCAGTAGTCTTGACTTTAAAATCTATAATGCAAGCTCATAAATAAGCGATGATGAAGATATTCCTAAAGTAAGCGTGATTAGATGCATTTATAATGAATACATAGAACATTATGGAATATTTGAGGAATTTTTATGTCAAGACGAGCTTAATTTCATTTATTCGCATAAACCATGGGTATCTCCTGGGCTAGAATCACTTTTTGGTTCTCCTCTGATCAAATCTTAAGACAAAAAATTAGTAAATTTTTTCAAGAAACCACATTCATGGAGACCACACAAACACCCTTCCCTAAAACTGATCAAAACAATCTACTAGCTAAAATTATACACATGGGGAATTAATTTTATATAGAACTCTAAAAAAATAAATAGAATTTGATCAAATTTCCTAATATTCTGCTGAAATTTTGAACCAACCTGATCTTGAATTGAAAGAGCATCCTGGTGCACTTATTTATTCATTCCTCGGAGAAAATGGAACACATTATATTGTTATTTCTTCTTCTCTTCAAGCCGATCATGAGAGGATGCTTCTATATGTCCTTAAGAAACATAAGTAATCCATTGTATGGAACCTATTTCATATTCCTAGAATTAGACCACTTATCGGGACTCATAGGATTGTTCTCGAATCAGATTCAAATCCAAGTCATTTACCTCTGTGGTGACTCAATCATAATCTAATGGAAGTAGTAAGAAACGAACCACTGAATTTGTTAAAAGCTGGTATCTACTATCCCATTGCTGAGTGTGAGTTGGTAATCCCAATTCAAGTTATCCAAAGGAAAACCAAAATCCCACTAATAACCAATGAGGATGGAGAGATTTGTACAACTTTGGTGAGTAGTGAAAGGAGATTTTGCATCAACTATAGGAAGAAAAACACATTTACTTAGAAGGACCACTTCCCCTTAACATTCATTGACCATGTCCTTGAGAGAGTCATAGGTCACGGCTTCTACTGTTTTGTATATGGGTACATGGGCTACAATACAATTGAGCTCTCCCTAGAGTATCAATGGAATACTACATTCACCTATCCATTCAACAACTTTTTTTCAAACACATGCCATGTGGGTTATGCAATGCCCCTTGAACCTTCCATCGGTGCATGATGGGAATCTTCTCGGACATGGTAGGGTATTTTATAGAGGTCTTTATGGATGAATTCTCTATGTTTGGGGATAAATTTGAGATATGACTAAGGAATATGGAGACTATCTTTCTAATATGTGAAGAAACAAATCTAGTCCTAAAATGAGAAAAATTACACTTCATGGTTAATGAGGGACTAGTCCTTGGCCATATTATCTCAGGTAGGGAAATTAATGTTGATAATTCCAAGGTTAACATAATTCGTAACCTTCCATCAACCAAAAATGTCAAGGAAGTGAGGTCTTTCTAAGGACATTTTGGTTTATATAGAAGGTTCCTTAGGAATTTTAGCTCTATTTCTCAACAAATTTTTGCTCTGTTGGTGAAAGATGATCCATTTTTATGGACACGTTTCTATGAAGAATCATTCCCTACACTCAAGGAATATATTTTCTCTCCACCTATCATGAAATATCAAAAAATTTATCTTTTTTTTCAGCTAATGTGTTACGTTAGTGACATCGTTGTAGGAGTATTTTCATAAAAATTGTGTGATAAAACTTCATATTTCATTCCTTTTGAAAGAGAATTTTTAAATGATGCACATATAAACTACACCTTCACTGAGAAGGAGTTAATTAATGTTTTTATTTTCCTTATAAATGTTTAGTTCCTACCTCTTAGGATCCCCCATCACAGTGTTCATTGAACATTATGCAATCAAATACCTCTTCTAAAGACAAGATGCTTTGGCTAGACTGAATAGTTGGGTCCTTCTCTTACATGAATTTGACATCATAATAAAGAAAGAAAAGGTGTAGAAAATGTTGTAGTAGATCTCCTCTATAGGATGAAATTCAATGAAAACTCAAATCGCCTTTATGTGTCTGATTCATTTCCCAATGACAACTTCTATTCAGTGATTGATTTCCCATGTTATGCCATCATGGCCAAATTCTTAGTTACAGGTGTCATTCCTAAATTATTTGGGACTCAAGTTCGAAGGAAATTTTTTCTGAGGTTAGGAACATTGGGTTCAATGATCCATACCTATATATGTTCTTCCCTATCAAATTCATCAGGAGGTGTGTCCTAAAATCTAAAAAAGATTCCATCCTTAAATTTTGTCATAGTGAGGCCAGTGGAGGACGCTTTTACTCTAAGAAAACATATTATAAGGTTCTTCAGTGTGGTCTCCTCTATGACACCCTCTCAAGGGACTCCTACACATTTTATTGAAGTTTTCCTAGGTGTTAAAAAGTAGATTCCATCACAAAAAAGAATCTAATTCCACTTACTCCCATCTTTGTGATTGAAGTATTTGATTGTTATGGAATTGATTTCATGGGTCACTTCCCAAACTATAAGGGATATCAATACATTATTTTAGCTGCTGATTATGTCTCCAAATGGGTTGAGGCAATTCATTCTAAATCAAACGATCATCAAACTGTGATTATATTTTTCAAGGAAAACATTCTTTCTAGATTTAAAATTGCTAGGGCTATCATTAGTGATCGTGGAAGTCATATTTGAAATCGTCCATTCTCATCACTCGTGGAAATGAATGGAATTTCTCTCAATATTTCCACTACTAACAACCCATAGACCAATGTTCAAGCTGAGTTATCCAATCAAGAAATCAAACAAATTCATGAGAAATTGTTAATCCATCTAGGAATGATTGGTCAAGAAAACTCTTAAATGTTCTTTGGGTCTATCTAACCACATATAAAATCATTTTATGAATTTCCCCATATAGTTTGGTTTATGGTAAATCATGCCATTTTCTATTATAGATTGAATATAAATCCTTTTGGGAATTAAGAAAATTAATTATGACCTCTCATTAGCCGAAACAAAAAGTAAATTATATCTCAATGAACTTGAGGAACATAGGATGGAGGATTATAAAAATTCAAGGATCAATAATTTTAAAGTACAAACCTACAAATATATAAATCATAAAACCAAACACATTGAACCGAGTAAAGCTATTATTTTTTATAGTTCTTGACATAATTTACCCCCCAAGAAAGTTAATGTCTAGATGGTCAGGTCAATACACAATGCTTACGGTATACCCCCATGGGGCTGTAGAAATTCAACATCCCACTAATGGTCAAACATTTAAAGTTAATTTTCATAGAGTCAAACCATTCATGGAACCATTCCAAAAAAATGAAGTTGATGTAAAAATGTGGGAACCAACCTTAGATGAGGAAAATACAAAACAATTATGGGTTTAAATTGAGCTAGTGATATTAAACAAAAGAGCTACATGGGAGGCAACCATTGGTTTTCATCTCTTTGAATCATCTTTATTTTAAAATAAGATTAATAAATAAATTTTATAATTATAAAATACATAACTCTACATATGATAGTACCATATACTATTGAACTATTCTTCTATTATGTGTATGGATGCCTATTAAAAGGCAGTTCTATATTCATATGTGTCACGTGGTGTGATCATTGAGAAATACCTTACCCAAAAATTTAAAAAGAAAAAAATGTATCATCAGTATATTTTTATGGGTTTTAAGGTTAAAATTAAAATACCAATATATATATATATATAAAATAATTAATATATATATATAAGGGAATTTCATAGGTCATGGGGTAAACCCCTTCACAACTGACGAAGCCGTGGGGACTCGAACTCAAGACCGAAGGGAGATAGGGGAGTGCACCTACCACTGACCAGCGGGTAAGAGTGCTTCCTTATTCTAGAATTTTTGTATATATACTAATTTTTTTACTTCTTTTATTATAATATATATATATGGTTTTCCCTTTTCCACTATGAAACTCTATGAGTGACATGGATATCAAAGGAATAAATGGGAGAAACACAAACATCAACTTCAACCACCAGGTGAACTCATTCCATGATCCTCATTTTCAATTTCTGATTTAGACATCCCATCTCTGCCTCTACCCCCTTCTAAATTATATTTTTATCAAACATTTTGGACAATGTTATTTTATGTTAGGGGACATAAAATAAAAAATATTCTTCTGAAAAAAAAAATTAAATTTAAAAAATGTTTTGGAATGTTAAAAATGCATGGATTGAAAAATTCATTTAACCTTGAGCATGATAATACAAATTTCATACATTGAAATTGAATATAAAAATAATTTTTCATGCCATGGTTATTATTTTAATGCATGTTTAAGTTCATGTTCATAGATTCTAGAAAGTGTTTTTGTCTGATGTGATATTGCGTCATTTATATTTTCATCCAGAAAAATTCACAACACATGTCCTTTGGATAGCACGGTATTAGTTATACTTAATTGGGACCCCCATAATATATATAATAGGTTTGGTGGGTATTTTAGTTTTAATATGAGTATTCAAAAAAATCAATGAAAAAACAAAAAATTTGCTTGTAGACCAATGAAATAACCTAATGTGTGTCCTCCAACACATGTGGATCGTGACTACATTATAGTATGTCCCAAAGTTAGAAACATTATCTCTATTTGTGTTAATTTGACTTTTTTTTAACTGATTTTACATGAGATGATTCCTGAGTATGTGGGCTTCACTTGGTGCCCTATGGTTTTAGAGCCTGTGAGTCATTGGCAAGAACTCGCTTCATGGGTTGACTCTATTGAGTGCAATTTTAATAACCATGGAAAATAGAAAAAACCGTTAATATATGTGTATATATATATAACTGAACATTCATCTTAATATTGAAATGTGTTTCATCCTAGCACTTCCATCATTTTCCCCTAGAATAAAAATGAACCCCTATGTCTTTTTTGACACACTACACATCTTCAAACTTTATTGAAATTGGAGCAATTGTGGTGATGAATTTGAATAATGGAATAGGCTTGGGATTGAAATTTTCTAAAGGACCTCTCTTTTTTTAAATTATTTTTGATAGGATTCAAAATTTTTTGGTATGAGTTATTTCAGTAAGCATTGTGTATTAATTTTTTTTTTGAATAATGGAATTTCAATTTCATAATTTTGAAATACATTTTTCTTGGGACAAGAAAAAATAAAGTTGGGGGTCTGATTATCCAATGAAAGAGGCTAATATTCATTGTTTATTTTATAATATTCATGTGATTTATTAATCAAAACACCATTTTTAGCGAATTTTACACATTGATCATTATTTCATATTATAATTCTAATTCCTTCGTGAAAAGCACTATTACATGGTATATTTTTGAACACCATATAAAATACACAATGAAATTGACTTCATTTTTATATTTTATTTTAGGGTCTCCCATTCTATAAGGATAAATTCATGTTTTTGGAGTACTTCAATTATCACATTGAAGGCCACCAAAGTTTTCCTTGAACAAACAACATTCTGGGAAAAGTAAACAGGACAACAACCCAATAAAGAGATTATAACATCCACGATCCAAGCCCAATAATTCTGAAAATTGAACCAAAGATAGAGCAAAACGATGGAAACATTACATTAAATAGTTTCCAAAGCTAATTATTAATTTTTTATGGAGTTCCAAGTTGCCCAATTTGATGATACAATATCATGCCAGATTCAGTGGCCTAGAAACACATCCCACAAATTTAATCATATCTCGCAAAAAAAATATTAATATTGGATGATATTTTATAGATATGCAGGGTACATCCATATATTCATATATGTTGTCTATAGACCACCCTAAATTGGTCATTTTGATGCTCGTTGTTACACACCTGTCAAAGGAATGAAAATTGGCTGAATGTTGTTTGTCAATGGTGGAAAAGTCCACTCTCCCTCTATTTTCCACGCACCATGGCCAACCACTATTAATTGAGGATACTTGGACTAATGTTGGATTGATCCAAGGCTCCCAAAATTCTTATATAAGGCAGTTATGTGGATTATATATGCATCTTGGATTCATTCTTTCATTGTAATGTTATGCTTCCATTGTTCCTTTGTAATGTTTTTCCTCAATGGTAGGTTGTTTTAATTCATTCTAGTTTCTTAATAAAAGTTCTTCTTCACCTATTATTCTTTTATTCAAAAACTTAATTTGATACCATTAATTCATGGTGGGTATTTATTCACACCAAACCATGTGAAATTATTCACACAATGGTGGAGTGATCATTTTCTTTTTATTGTTTTCATAACTTTTCAATTCCTCTTTCATAAGTCAACTTCCCACTTTCATTGAAACCATATCATCAATGGAGGGATAACCTAGTTATTGGTTGATCTAATAGAGTTTCAAGGGGAATTATTGGATGTTTTTTATCACCCCATTAATGTCTAATCACTAATTTTAATTGAGATTTATATTTGGAAATTTAAACACTTCTTCATCCTTATTGAATTTTAAGGACTCATAATTCAAGTGAAAATACAAACCATTACCTTGAAGTGCTTATAAATTCAACCCACCAAGTGTGTAAGTGATTAGTATTATGGTGTGTTGGTATTAAACCAGTAAGTGATGAAGTTTTTTAATCTTCTTGAATAATCCCATCTCGAATATAAGAAATTGAAATTATTAAAAAATAATTTCATCAAATCCACCCCCTGTAATAACCTAGGATCAACCCTTATCATAATTTGAATTCTCATAAGTCACGTAGTGTTTGCTTAAACTTTTCTAAAATAATAATAATGTTGGGCACATAATATCCAAAATCAGTCTATAGAATGTGCATGTCTATAGGTTTCTTCTTTGGTCTCTGAGTAATAGACAACACAAGATACTATACAATTGACCACATAACCCTAAAAACTTGGGTAAATTTCAGCAAGACCACCAATGCTTCTTTTATGACATTATCTTATTTTTAAAAATTTAATTTATCATGTTTTATAAAATTTCTATGTGTAGAAATATGTACTTCCACTTATTTAGGAATATTCATTAAATGTTCTTTGAGTGCAGAAGAAAGATCACGAATTGATCTATCATCATCACATCTTAACTAGGATTCATCAAAAGAGTAGTAATAAAAACAATTATTACATTTTGTACCTTCTAGATTTTATTTGGTATAAATTGTCTACCATTTAGCAGTATGATTATTTTTCAGCTTCCTTTCATGTTTCTTCTTCTGATTCTTCTGAGTCTTGGAAGAAATCCCCATTTGGGGGTTCTCACTCATTTTCATTAATTCTCCACATCATAAAAACTCTCTTCGATATTTGAGTGGTGACCATCCCTCTAATACCAATGGAAGTACCTGGATCAGTGTTAATCACTGAGTGGGGGTGGTTGAATCTGTGATCCTTTTAAAAAATTTACAAACAGATTCTTTTCAATAAAACCTCTATGGCTAGTTAAGCTCCCAAGACACTCTCCTTGTGTCTCTTAGACTTAAATAGAATGATGTTGTAAATATAAAGGCACAGAAGATAAGGATTTTCATGGTTTGGTTCAAAGGCCTACTCATTGTGGTGTTCATTATTCTCCCTAAAACAAATTCTCTAAAATAATCAGATAAAAAATTAAAATGCTTGATACAAAGTAACATTGTATCTCTCATGAGTCTTGTTGTAGGTTCTTTATATTTCATCTCATAGTGTTACCAGAGTCACACAAGCCTTATCCATAGTCTCACTAAATTATTCTTCTCATGTGTCTCATTGTATACTCATTTCTCTCAAATCACATGAGAGTCTACCACTTTGATGATTTTGAATCACTGTAGATTGATCTTATACTCAACCCCCAAGAGCATGTTGAATCAAACATTTTCATGTACCAATTAAAGATTATTTATTATCCATTGGTAAGGTATGTTAGCATTTCTCAATAACACTGATCACTTCTACAGATCAGTTTCCTTAGTGCAACAATTCTTGTTAAATTATTTATTCTTCTGATGAATACCGGTCCTCATTTTGATGTGTGAAAATGGTGAAAAAAACATCTCCAAGAATATTAATAGGTAAGGATGATCTTTCTCTATGTCAACTCTGTATGTCTTCTTGAATTCTTAAACACTATCGATTGTGATATAAGTTCATATTTACTTATTCCTGGCTTTAGTCTCAACTAAGATTCACTTCATGCATGATTTTTAGGGAATCCAAAACATTTTTTCTTAGATATCTCAATGTATTGTAACATTTTAATGTTATTATTCATGATTTCATTCATGTATGATATATTTATTATCAACACAAACACTTAATATTCTTTTATAAATAGTTTAGGTTCAATTAGTGTGTCTCATGAATTTACACATTCACTATCAACTATTTTTTATCACTTAATATTAAAACATATAATTTTGTATTTGTTGGTTATTTTAACACACACACTTATTTTTTAGTCTGGATTCAATATATGTGTGTTATTAATGTCCATGAACTTCTTTCCTAAAGATTCTCATTGTCTACTATTCACACATAATCTCTTCATCACTTGTTCATGGGCTTGCATTGATTCATATATGTTTAGTTATATTTTGTGCAACCTAAATAAAAAATGTCCTTACCTTTTATTCCTTTTGAACCCACGTTTTATTAATTCTTTTCATGAACAAATCCTATGGTGGATTACTTATATCCTTATTATTTTTGTGCACAATCCTGAATGGGTAGAGGGTGTGTGTGGGTTCTCCTTCTCAAAAGGTAGTGTATATGGACACTGTCTCAAGGAATTATCAAACAAAAACATAGTAACTAAGATGGTTTTGTGGTTCTGGATGTGTCACATAAATTGGGAAGGTGCAACACATTATAATCATAAGGCTTCAGGAACAAGTGTATTCATGAAGAATGATGAGGTTTTGTTAAACCAGTTGTGTATGTGGATTTCCTTTACAAAGAGGGTTCATACTTACCTTCAATGAATGGATTATTCAATAGTTCTTGGCACTTAATGAAGGACTTATGAACTCATTACTCCTGCATATAAAGAGATGAATATGGCATTCTCAGTTTCTCAGAAACAAGAACAACCAAAGAGATGTGAATGGAAGCAGCATTCCTCATAGGCGGGGCTTCTATTTTTATAAAAAAATATAATTGTGTTGTTTTGAATTTAAATACTATAGGATATTCCATGGAGATCAAATTCTTGATTTCTAAAGATCATAGGATTTTTAATTTTCAAACCGTAGATACGATATGGCGTATATATTGGTTGTTTTTTTCAAAAGTGTAGCCTCTCATTAATCAGATCGTGTGCATGGATTATGAATAGAAATCACCACATTTTCTGAAGCGCTTAGAGCTCCATGAAATGGCCTTGAATCTTCATTTTCTTTCTCTACATTCAGTCTTCTAGATTTTGTTACATGCATTCAAATGAAATTGCATTTCTGATTTTATAGCTTCATTATGACTATAATGCAATAAGTGAGACATTCAACAATTGATAAAGGCAAGATCATGGAGTCTCAGCTTCATCTCTAACGTACTATGGTGTTGAGTGGTCCTTCATGAGAACAGGGGTAGAAGATGAATATGTGGTCAACCAATGATCTTCGGATCCACACTAATCTATCATGGAGGACGGATATTAAATCCCATGATGCGGATTGGATGTGTGACCAAGATCCGGTGGAAGATTAAATGGATGATATGGATCACACCTGTATTTTTAAATGATGAAAAGTGCCTGCATGGAGGTCATCCCACATTGAATCTGAGATGTGGCATTCATTATGTTTTAGTATCAAGCCATCACGAACAACATTAAAATTACTCCGCCTCCATCCATGGTACAACCTCGTACTATGTTCTCTGCATGTATGATATGTGCCAACCCTTCTTAGCCCTTGGTCTACACAATGCACTAGCATACCCTCGTTCACTCCGGTAGGTATACACACGACCCGCTCATGCCTCTTGCGGGATGACTCAGCTGGCCTCCCTTGGGTGCAGTCGACCCTGTGTCCCGCATGTGCCTTGGTGTTGAGGCTATTATTCTTCTCTCACACTCAGCCCATAATTTTTTGTTTAATCCAATTAAATAACAACATGGTTAAAAATCAAATGTGAAATTCAATATAATGTGCATGTCCATCTCTTACTTAGTAAATTAAAAACACATGCACGCTTTCTGTTTTCTTATTCTTTTATTCCTTTCAGAACATGAATTCAAAATCATTTTGATCATATTCCGTTATCCAACAATGGATGGAGCTCTTCTTTAACTCTTCCTGAACTGATACACAATTCATGAAAAAATTGTAGTAAAAAATGTATTCTCCTTAACACATGTCTTGGTCCTTGATGATCATCACAAGAAATCATTTATTTTTCACCAACCCCATCGAACTAGAAGCTACTAGATAGAAAATCCAAATTCACCATTCAATAGTGTATTGCATGGCCTTCTTAATTTTTTTTAATAATGTATCATTCATTGAAATGTGTCTTGAGACATAAGATCAGTTCATTAATCATATGAATTATCAACATGGAGAAATTCCCAAACATGGAATCAAATACTCAGAATCCATAAAAATTATCCAAGAATTATTACCTTTCTAATAACTTCATCAGATTGATAGAAATGAGATATTACTATCTTATTGATCACCTTTACCCACCAACAATTATTGAAAATACTTTTCAACTAATAAAATTCATAATCAAAGTGGTAACTTCACTGATTTAATAACGTTACTTTAAAAATTACCACTTCAATCATCATCATCACATCAATCATTACTTTTCAATAGACATATTAACACATTATAGACAACAAATTCAACACTATGCTCAATAATGTTGAATTATATTTACATTTAATGAAATTTGAGGCCTATAATTATATATCATCTCAACACATTTGTATTATAATTAACTAAATTAGTAATATATAAATATTTTTATTTTATTTCTATAGATTAAAATAGTCTTGAGAATGGTCTTGATGGTAGAGGTATCATGATACCTAAGATCCCAACATCCAATAGATAATAACTTCCTTCATTATGAATTCACTTATTATTATCCATGAAATTATTATAGTGATATTATCTTTGGATACATTACATTCTCATATTAATAATTAAATGGAATTTGTTTTAGTAATTTTAATTTCCATGTGGATTTTGACTTATATATTCATGATAGTCAAATTTTTAAATGGAATGTCTGTTCAGTTATTTTACATTCCATATTGATAATTCCATATCTATTCATGATAGTCATGTTATTTAAATGAAATGTGTGTTTAGTTATTTACCCTTCCATATAAATTATTACATATCTTTTCATTGGTCAATTTATTTATACAAAATGCGTGTTTAGTTATTTACCTAACCATATTGATTAATCATTTTCTAATCATGATACTACCATAAATTATTAAATTGAATATGTGTTCAGATGTTTAAATTTATGTATTAATTATTCAATATTAATTAATCTGAATTTACTCTTGATAACTCCTGATTTACATAAATATTACTGATTATTTGAGTTCACCCTTACTTTGTTTCCCTTCCCATGAATCCAGAAAGTGTACTATGAATGAAATGCAATGATATTTTATAGGGATTAATGATATTATCAAAAAGAATAAATTTTTCTTTCAAATTTAATATGGGAATCATTTAAATATCTAGTACACGAATACTACTGAACTATTCAGTTCATTCGGATGTGATTCCACATATCTTATGCCAATTTAATAAAACATACACCGACTCTATGTTATTAGCACCTGGGTTGTTACCGTTTTTTTATATTAATTATTTTATATATCTATCATTATTTTCATGTTTATATGTTTTTTCATTTGTATTCACCCACCAAGATACTTCTCAACTCAATAAAAATAAATAAATAAGATCACTAATTATTCAAATGAGGGATATGTGATGATTTACGTTTTTTGTGATTCATATTATTTTATTTATTGTCATCTATTAATTAAAATTGCAGAAAAACTAGTTTTGGTATGGGGTTCACTCAAATTCATCTATTATTGGGTTATTCATCTAGATCTCCCATATTAATCTCTCCCATTGTGATAATGTTGAATAAAAGGCATTGGTATACTATTGTAATTATTATGTCGGGATTTTATATAATATAATGTGGTTTGGTGTTAGATAATACAATTCGAAAATGGAGTGTGTTAAATAAATTATTTGATTTTGATACTGCATAAAATATTGAGAATTAATATTTATAGAATTATAATTTTCTTCACTATGAACTCATGTGTAAAATAACTTCATGTCACTGACATATTTTTTTCATTTGGACTCATCTGGCTATTGAACCTAGGTTAACATGATATTTCATTCATAAGAATATAAAAATTTATTTATGTCATGTTCATGAAATATTGCACATATAATTTGGTTCCATTTTCGGGTAGATGCATCACATGACTAAATAGTTTTTCAAAAAAATCAGAAAACATAAATTTCATAAAATATTAAAATAATAGAATTTCATTATTTATAAACCCTCCCCTTTGTTAAGTGAGAAAGTTAAATTTAAAGAAACAAAAGGCTTGTAAAAGTTTACATAAAGGGAGGGTGTGTTTAAATAATTCATTGGGATCCTCATTGAAGACCTCAATATACAAATTCTATAACCATTAGCCTAGGCACTCAAATAATTCCCACAAAACATTATTTCCTTCCATCAAGAGGAGGTTGAGGAATAGAAAGAGCTCATATCTCCAATATTTAATGATGGCATCATTGAGGGAGAAACTAACCTGTATAATCATCACTCCTGAAAAATTATATAATACTCCCAGTGACCTTTTAAGAAGAACCTAAACTTGAAGATGATCGGTTGAAGGGAGTGTACATAATAATGGATTCAAATATATATTGAATTTTTATTGATATCAATGACTATTTACTACCCATTTTTTAAATTTTTAGGTTCATCACAAATTTATATCATGGAGAGTGGTGATTATAAGTATAATGTAACCACCATCTATGATGATATGGTGTTACAATTTATTGATGAAGATGTTCTTGGGACTGTGGAAGGATACATGCATGCTGATTATAGAAAGGGGGATTATGATGATTTGAATCATTTTTATATTAAAATATATCTAATTGAATTTATAAATTATAATCCTTTTTATTTTGATATAAAAATATTGCTTATTATAATACACATGGATGATGTTGAATATCTAGGGAAAGTGCTAGTCGGTATAAATGAAGAGGTCCCATTTTTCCTCTTTCCACAACCATGGAAGTTGTATTACAATGATAATGAGAAGTAACTATTTTATGTTGTCGAATAAGTCCTCTACAACATGAGCGAGGGTGTTTAAATTATAGGGAAAATAATATTATGGTTCAAATAATTAAAGCCTTATCCACTATCTATTTATTGGTGATAATTAAAACGTCTAACTAGAGGGAATCGTGAACTATTATCTATTTGGGTGTACATACCATGTTATATACAATTTAATATTTCCCTTTCACTTTTTATATTTTATTTACATTAAATAAATAACCTTAATGTTTTCCTTATTATTATATTTCTTTATGTAGTAATATCTTGGATCATACTCAATGCTTTTAAAAAATTCATTTGGTATCATTCCTTCTCATTGGTTTTTCTACCCTTACACATTTATTTTGATGAACATAAATTAAGTGTTGTAATATATAATTTTTGGGGGAATGCAGAACTTCTTAGGATAAATTATCCCATTTAAAGAGTATATTCTTATTATGTTAGGAACTTTGAGAATAAATGAATATTATTTTTCATTTTTCACACATGAATTTATTTTGAGAGACTTTTCTTGATTTTGGTTAAATTGATTAAAAATAATTTTGTTTCAAAAAAATTATGTTGGATTTTATTTTAAATAATTATTATGTTTTTTGAATAATTTGATTCTTATTTCCCTGAAAACTTATTCAAATTATTATTTTCCTTTATGGGAGGTATTTTAGAAAAAGTTTGATATATTCTTCATAATACTGACACATTTTTGAGTGAAACATGGATATTTTTTCCTAACAAGAACATGTGATTACTCTATTTCAACGATTAAGTGTTCGTGACATGATTATAAATTGATTTAGGGATTTATTTTGAAAAGAACATTTTTATGTTGATATCTACCATTTACAAAAATACTTATTATCCCTTAGAATCTAAGAATTTATCTATATGTATAAGCCGTATTATAAGATAATTTTTCCTTGCCTACCTTAACTCAAAATATTATTTCATGGATATTTCATTATTTGTTATGGTGAAAGGGAATTTTGTCTATGTTAATTATTATGATGTTTCTTTTGGGGTCTATAGTGTAAGAATAATTTTTTTGTTTGTAGAGACAGTGAAATGTGTGTCATTAAATATTCATTTTATTTGGTTTTTAATATCTTATTCACTAAAAAAATAAAAAAATATTAGTTCGCTTTTTGAGTAGGTTAAAAATACTCCTTATCAGGATGATATTATTAGAACATATGAGGTTAGGTTGTATATGTGAGATCTATTCTACACTATGATTTTGATAATAATTAATGAATATTTATAAAATATAGTAAAAATATAGATTTGGGATGATTTCATTAACTATATTCAATGGTTGAATCAATACCTTTATTATTTAAAAAAATGGATCCTAATATTATAGGGAGTTTGAGTGAGGAATAATCCATATTTTTCACTTGAATATTCATTCATTAGTATTTAAGAGTTTTGTCTCATATTTTTAGGATTAATTTTTTTTATGTTTTTGTTACCACAAAACCCAACCCATATTATTATCCTTGAAAATATCTCAATATTAGTTACATTTTAATGTCCCATAACATGGAGACATAATAATTTTTAGAACACTATGGGGACTCATGAAATTTCTCTGTATGATCATGAAATAAGGTTTAATTCTTATTGAGTGAAGAGTGACATGAATTTCAATGTGGTATTGGTGTGATTATTTCATAGATGGATCCTTGAGATCGAAAATAGTTAAATTAAATATAATGACATGAAAGGAAGTTTTTTCAGAAATGAGACATGATATATTTTATTTCAGAAATAATATTATAAACTTCATCATTATTTATTTTTGTGTGAATTTGATATGAGCATTATATAATTTTTTTCAGGGTGTGGAAAAATAGTAGGTGTGGGAGAGATGATAAGCAACAATTTTATTGAATATTTAATTTATAATAAATGAATAAATTCTCCCAAATTTTGATTTATTTTAGTATTTAATCAATCAAATATAAATTGAGTATTATGTTGATTTTTATTTGGAAATTTTTATTTTACCCCTTTAAGATAAATCTGGTATTTTTGTCATAAAATATTTTAGGGGATGATTGTTTTTTTAAAATTTGTGGGATACTTATTCAACAATATATATTCTTTTTTATTTACATAATCCGAGTTGGAACAACCTTTTTTGGGTGATAAATTTCCATGTATTCAACACATATTTTTATATGGCTAGATGTATCCCACCACTATAATTCATCCATAACATTTTTTAATGTGGATAAATATAATGGGAATTATGATAGTAATTTGATGAAAATATATGTATCATTTAAAGATGGATAAAATCATAGTTCATAATTTATCTTTTTAGAATTTTTTTCTGATGTTATTTCATTTACATTCATTGAATCTTCTAGGATAGAAATATTATCATAATCATTTCAACTATAAATTCTTCTATAAAACATTAAATAGGCAAAAAAATTCATGGACACACATGGAATTTGGGAATATATTCACATAATTCCATATTCGTATACTTTTTTATTATTTTATCTAAAAATTTGTGGAAATTATTTATATTTACTCAAGATATTCTATCTCGGTAGAAATATTATCACTAATTATTTGGACATGACATGTTCAATACAATTCCAAATAATCCAAAATAATGAGTGATATAGTAGAAGATTAGTATGAATAAACTTTTTGAATTCAAAATTTCCATATTCAAATATATAGTGGTCTAAAAAATCCTAGATGTTTAGTGTTATGGAAATGATGAAAATATTTTATACTTCCCTTGCCTATAAATATGTAATTACTCTCCCCTTAAAAAAATATTTTTTTTGTAATCAACAAGTTTATAGGATTTATTTTTAATGTTATTGTTCTTTTGGATATATTTTTATTAGTTTCTATCCTACTATTTCTCTTATACATTTTTTATTTTCTCTTTCATATTCCCCAAACAAAATCATTATTAACTCCATGAAATTTTTTAATTAACATTGTTTCTTATTAAAATGATGGGGAGAAAATTCTTTATGTTTTTTTTTCAGTTCAATATATTGTATTTATTTTATTCTTAGAATTTAAATAGTACTAAAAATGGTTTTGTGTAGGGTTTGGCATAATTTCTCTACATTCCTCTTCTTCATTATTATAATATTATATGTAGAGGGTAGGTGTTACATTGTAGTGATGATGTGAGGGAGATTATATTTAATTTAGAGGGATAATATGAGATATTATCAATTCAAATTAGATGTTGTTAAATAATATGGTATATTTTTATGTGGGATAAAAAATATTGAATTAGTATTTCGAAAATGATTTTCATCAAGGTCAGATCTTATGAATGACAACTTTTTTCCATCAAATTCATTTATATTCTTTAATCTTCATTTTATTTTTATTATTATACATATATATTTATATTTCATTCATTTTTAAAAAATATAAATTTATTTTTATTTATTTTAATATAATCGAGACAATAAAAAATGGTTTCTGTGAGTTTTTTCCTCTATATATCGACACTAATATAGAACTATATGTCATTGATAGGAAAAAAATCACTAAATTGGTGTTCATGACAAATACCATTCATAAAGGGGTTTATATCACCCAAAAATACATTGGATAATGATTTATATCTCAAGTTATTATAACTTTTTGTGTCGGTATAATTGCAGTTTACCTTTTTTGACAAGGCTATGTCAGGGTATATTTTTTATAAAGGTTTACTCAGAAGGATTTCTGTGGATATAATGTTTTTTAATATTTTGAAAAAAGTTTGTATGGGTGTATATTGGTTTAATATATTCTCATAATTGCATGTTTGGATGTAATTATGGTTTATCCACTCTCACACTGTTTTTCATGAGTTTAATTATTTTAGGTTATAATCACAAGTCTTCACCTGGATATAACTGTGGATATGTTCTATTCAAAATGATATATTATCTTATTTATATGTTTATTCCAAACACTTAAGAATATTATTATTCATGTTTTATGTTCTCATATCTAATATTTATTGATTAATTTTTTTACATTATTTTGATTAATGTGTTTTTTCATGCCATGTATTATGTCCATGACCATTATTTATGACCTATTATCTACTTGGAATGATTATCATGTATATCTTGATTATACCCATATGCCCATTTTAGTTCTCGGTAATCCTCTATCAATTATAATTTTTTTCTTATGAGGTAAATATTTATGGAATAATGTTTCTTCTAAATCTCTATATTCCATGTATTCTATTTGTTCTCATCCCTAGTATTCTCAATCAATAACCATATTGGATCGCTATAACATTTAATATAATATACCTCAAGTATAACCCATTTTTTTCACCACATCCAATGTCTATAAATATTGTTTAGGGGACTTAATACTATTCTCTTCTACCACTAGATTAGTATTTAATCTAAAATTTAATATATTTTGTCAAAAGAAATGATCCAATATAGGGATATTACATCTTAGAACATCATTTTTCTCTATATATGAATGGTTATTATTCATTTCATCGGTTGTCACCCCTAATATAGATATGATCTTCTCAAAACAAACATTAGTTTTATGGGCTTCATCATCGTGGAAATTGTTATATTAACCATGGCTATTGATACCATTCTCTCTATAGGGATCCATTTCTGTATAATAGAATGTAATAAATTTTTTTCATAACATTATGCATTTAAATTAATAATATATAATTATAAATCTATTATAATATATAACATAAAATAAAATTTTATGAATTGTTAATACCAATATCATAAAAAATGTTTTATGGAAATATATTAATATATAGGTAATATTTTAAAATATTTCATAATGGGTTGTAAATAAAATCAGAATTAACACAAGAATACCCCATGAGAGCATCGAACTAGATGTGTATTAATAAAAGAGTCATTGTTCACCATAATTATGGATGATATTTACTCAACAAACTTTTTTCGGTGTTAATAACCCAATATTTTTTTTCAAAACCACATACAATTGTAGTATAGATATGGGTATTTATTTCTTGTAAATACTCATAATAAATACCTTAGAAAGATTATTACATTAACCTACGTATTAAATTTTCCTAAAATTAAATCAAAATGATATGTTCCCTAATCATTTTTTTTCAAAATCTAGTTCTTGAGGTTTCCAATAGACTTCCTCTGACACCATGTGTAACAAAACAAACTCCAGAATCCTAGATCCAGTGTCTACATATTTAAATTGGAATATAGGAAAATAATACAATACTAATGGACTGATTGGTTTAGTTTAACATGAGAAATATATATATACATGATACCCAATTTACAATAGGGTTTGAATATAAAACATAATAGAATAAAATGATTGGCATCCTTGAATCTCATAAAAATATTTCCAATTCATATCCTGTAGAATGGAAACAAAATAATTTTAGATAGAAATGTAAAATATGGGTGATTACAATGGAATATATTATTATTTGTTATGGAATAAGAAATATTTAATGGTAAGTGAATGAAAACGTGTGTTATTCAATCCATAGCTTCATCATGAAATACATCGATAAATAATTTCAATGATGTAATATTATGGATAAAAATATTTTTAGTACCAGTTAAGGAAATGAGTAATATTAGAGATAATGATATCATGTATCATGATATCTATAAGGCCCCTGCCTTTAACATTACTTAATCTTGAGTTTCTATAAGAATACACGTTGAGGATCTTTTCAGGTTTAGAGTTTTAGAGAATTAGATCATAACTCATGCATTACATTCCAAATTTAAACAAAGTGGTTACATAAAATATAGAATTCATTTTTTCCCATCAATGGATACATATTTAAACAAAACATGGATTCTTTCATGACACTTCTTTGACCCTACCATCACATCATGTACCTTTCCCTTGACCTGTGAAAAACATTTCAAAAATGTGGGATGAGAATAAAAAGATCAACAAGGGATATAAAAGTAAAAAATGAAAAAATTAGTCCATGTATGAAATCGTAATTTACTCATAAAACATAATCAATTTAACATACCTCATCAAATCATGAATAAATCATAGAAATCATGAGACATAAAGGAAACTTGATGAATTCATAACATTCTTACGTATGGAGTAACCCTCCGGGTTACGTATGGAATACCCATCACAGTATATTCCCTAAATATCTTCGGAGAAACCTTAACGTTTAACCCCTTCACATTACCCAATGCATTGGAGAGCTATATCGGGCTCACCCGCCCTTAGTTTATCATGGAACCACCCGTCTTCATAACAATGCCCAAAAACCATAACATAATCGTATCTCATAAAACATGCATAAAAGAAAACATAACGTTTCCACTTTTCAATCACAAGATATCAATAAAACACATTGATATAAAAACATTATGAAAACCATTATCAATACCAAAATAAAAGATAAGTAAAACATGGTATTTATTTTTCAACTTTAAAAAAAGTTATGGCCTGTAGAGGAAGCTGAAGCTCAAATAATGATCATGGCGGTGGAGAAGTCATTGTCGCCTCATACGTACGACAAAAAAACTTCCCTTTTTTCTTTTAGTAAACACTTCGTATAAAAAATATTCCTTTTGAATAAAAGTAAAAGCCAAAAGTGGTTTATACACCATATAAAATAATGTTGTGTATCAAACAAAATATGCCTCAATGAAAGGAGATTGAGACGAAGTCCCATACCTCGGGTCCGACGCGACTCGATCATTCTTTAATGTCCTGAATAATAAACATGAGTTAATTTCTACTTTCTTAAGAACCTTTTTCAAGTTCATTATTCCTTTTATATCAATTATTACCATGTTATGAACACTATGTAATTATTTATGTTAATAATGGTCGTTTTGTCAATAATTGGTACTTGAGTCAAATATAAACACTTTATAATTACAAGTTGTTCATGTGGTAAAATATCCATTATATCCAGAATTATATGCATGATTTAGATATCATATATGTCATATATATCCACTATATACATGAATTTACAATATTAGATAACATTTAGAGGTAATAAATGAAATGCAGCGTTCATGGAGACGGTAAGCTATACATACGGATTAACGCTACTTTCATTTCTACTTCATATTTTATGTAATGGAATCATAATGATATAAAGGTATATTATAATTAAAGTATAATATCATATATAATATCATTAATTCCATCCATTATACATCCCACATATGGCATTAACGAATCAAATCACTTTGAGGGGGCGGTAGTCTGCACTTCCTAAAATGAAGATATCAGGTTTACCCATAATGGAAGCCATAAAGGTATTCCATAAATGAAAACACAGAAGCCTAAGGAAAACATAAACATATTATATATCATATATAAATATATTGACATCTTAAAGACCACCTTTGAGGGTGTTATAAAAATATTGAACAATCATCATTTCATGAGGCAGAAATTCACCATCCACGGAAACATTATGTTCTTTAACCATTAGATGTAGGTTTGTGTAAGTGTAGCTCAAATAATTCTTATAACAACATCCTAGTATATTTAACATACTGTTTTTCTTACAAAAGAAATTAATAAAAAGAGTTTAGGGGGTTGGAGAAGCAAAATAACACAAAAGAACATTAGAGAAGTCTTTACCTTTAAATCGGGTAACTACTATTGGTTAGAACCAAAAGGGTTTCGTGAATTGCTTTCATCCTAAGGTAAGGCTTCTAGGATGAAGAGAGGGATGTGGAGAGATAAAATTATCAGATCATAGACGATCCAATGGCTTGAGAAGTGTGGGTAAGGAGGTAGAGGAGGAGGCCTTTTATAAGAGGAGAGGAGGGGCACTCTTAGAAAGGTATAAAATGTTACTTTATTTACAAATGAGTTTCGGATTTTAAAGGTCCCACATTGATGTATTTAAAGGATCAGGTGATAATGGTTCTATATATACTCATCCAATAGGTCTTTGACGTGTGTAAATCATATATTTTATATTATCGTTTCATTTTATTTAAATCGTTCATTAATGAGGCAATCACTGCATCATCATGATGTCATAAATACTTTAATTTATATAATGTCTAAAAATTATAAAACAAATACTATGAAGTAGGAAATAGTTATATCTTTCCAATGAATATTTATAGTCCAATATATCATTTATGTAGAAAAAATTAAAATGTTTTACTCACGTGATATATTCTTTGTTATATTTCACATTCTTTAAAAATAAAAAGATAAAAAGTCATTATCACACAAAAGTGATTCCATGGGGTCCCCAAGTTTGGAACAAGGCATCCCAGGTTCGGCCATGACACAACCAGTAGCATTAGGACACATGTTGGGGTCATTTGTTATTATTATTATATTATTTTATTATCCTTAACTACCTGATTACAAATTAATCAAGATAATTAAAGATAATTACCGTCGTTACTATTCATAATGTCCAAAAACAAAAGGGTATTGATTACATAATTTGGACCTTCTGATTCCAAATATTTAATCCATTTTAACAAATTCCAAACATAGAAATTTCAATAATTAATTTAAAAATAATTCCCTTTGTCAAAACAAATAGCGGGTTTTTTTGAAACAATATCTATGAAAAGTTTGGCTCTTTTTTATGCCCAATTCCAAAGTGAAATTAATCCTAATTACCACCATTGGATTAAATGGTACAAAATATTATAATTACACTTTAATATCAAATAAAAATATAATATAACCATATAATAAAAATAGATGAAAAGGCAGTTTTGATGTAAAATGCAGTATTTTTCACTATTCATTAAAAATGAACATTGTGAGAAAAATACCAAAATATTGTCCAATGTAAATTTCAATGTCCCAATCATAAAAAATATGTTTATTTTGACAAATAGAGCTTATAAAATTGTCAAAATATTGATTTGAAAATGGTTTTCCATCAAAAGGAAGTAAAACAATCTTTTAAAAATATTAGTGTATTCCATGCTTAAGATTGGATTTGTTCTCATTTTACGCCTCTAAAACACTATCTAATTCATAAATAGACATAGTTAAAAATATCTATTATTCATTACTTACTTGGGATGTTACATCCTTCTCCCTTTATAAAATTTCGTCCTCGCATTTTATTTACTTATCGAATAAGTGGGGGTATTTATCCCTCATTGCATTTTCAGATTCCCATGTTGCCTCTTCACTCATGTGGGTTTTCCACAAAACCATTACTTGATGAATCACCATATTTTGAAACCCTTTCTCCCTGTGGTCAAGAATCTGGACCGGCTATTCCTCATAAGATATATTCTCTTCCAACTGAACTACCTCTGGACTCAAAACATGAGATGGATTTGGCATTTACTTCCTTAACATTGAAACATGAAAAACATTGTGTACCTGAGATAAACTCGGAGGTAAAGCCACTCAGTATGCAACTGATCCAACTCTCTCCATAATTTCATATGGTCCAATGAACCTTGGACTCATCTTTCCTTTCATACCATTTCGCATCACACATTTTCCTGGTGAGACTTTGTGAAAAACATGATCACCTACCTCAAAAGAGAGATCCTTCCTCCTGTTGTCCGCATAACTCTTCTGCCTACTCTTTGCTGTTCTGATGTGTTTATATTTCAGCTGAACTTTTTCGGCCAAATCTTCTACCAATTCTGGTCCCATCAACATCCTTTCACCTACTTCATCCCAGCAATCTGGAGTTCGACACTGCTTCTCATATAATGCCTCAAATTGTGCCATATGTATACTTGAATGAAAACTGTTATTATAAGAAAAAGAAACCAACGAAAGATTTTGGTACCAACATCCCTGATAATCCATCGAACAAGAATGAGCATATCCTCAAATGTCTGAATCATTCGTTTTGATTACCCATCTGATTGAGGATGAAAAGTTGTACTAAAATATAATTAAGTACCCAATGACTTCTGAAGGCCTTTCCAAAATTTAGAAGTAAACCTGGAATCACGATTAGATACAATGGAGAGAGGAACTCCATGTAACCTGACTATCTCTTTAAGATACAAACGGGAAAGTTGATATATGGAAAAAGTATCTCGTATCTCAAGGAAATGAGCAGATTTAGTCAAGCGATCATCAATAACCCAGATTTCATTATTACCTCGAGGTGTCCTCAGAAATCCCACAACAAAGTCCATGGATATGTTCTCCCATTTCCACTCTGGCACTGGTAAAGGCTGAAGCATCCCTTTCGTTAACTACAACTCTGCTTTTACTTGTTGACAAGTCAAACATTTCACAGTAAAATCAGCAATGTCTCTTTTCATTCCATCCCAGCAGTAATTCTCCCGAAGATCTGTATACATCTTAGTACTGCCTGGATGAACTGAAAACGGAGAACTATGAGCTTCACATAACAACTCTCTCTTCAACTGTGAATCACATGGAACACACAATCTCTTCCCAAATCTCAAAACACAATCATTATCAGTGTTGAATTCATGAATCTTTCCCATCTGAACTAGCTCTACCTTTTTCTACAACTCGTTGTCTTGCTTCTTTGCATTCTTAATTCTGTCTGATAGAGAAGATTTCACTGATACCTGAAACAAAACAGAATAACATCCTTCACCAACAACTTCTATTCCAAAGTTCATCAAATACTTAACCAAAGGATCACATTCCAAATGCAACATTGTTAATGAAGCATAACTTTTTTGACTTAAAGCATCAGCCACTTTATTTTCTTTTCCCGGATGGTAATGAATTCTACAATCATAATCCTTGATTAATACCAGCCATCTCCTCTGTCTCATGTTCAATTATTTCTGAGTGAATATATACTTTAAACTTTTTTGATCGGTATATATTTCACACTTTTCTCCATATTAATGATGCCTCCAAATTTTTAAAGCAAAAACTATAGCAGCTAATTCCAAATCATGTGTAGGGTAATTTAACTGATGAGTTTTCAAAAGACTAGAAGCCTAAGCAATTACCTGATCATTCTGCATTAGGATGCAACCCAGTCCATTTAATGAAGCATCACTAAAGATAATAAACACACCATTCCTGGAAGGTAGTGAAAAAACTGGAGCATTCAACAATCTTCTTTTCAGTTCCTGAAAACAATCATCACATTCTTTTGTCCAGATAAACTTAACACCCTTCCGAGTTGTCTTAGTCATTGGACTAGATAACCGTGAAAAATGTCTAACAATCCTTCGGTAATAGCCTGCCAAACCAAGGAAGCTACGAATCTCAGTTACATTTGTTGGTCTTTCCCATACTTCAACAACCTTTGTTTTTGTAGGATCAACAGTTATCCCATCTTTAGAAACAATGTGACCAAGGAAAGAAATTTGATGCAACCAAAACTCACATTTTTTGAATTTCCATTAAAATTTCTTTCCTTTTAAGGTTTAAAAAATAACCCATAAATGAATTTCATGCTCTTATTTACTTCTAGAAAACACCAAAATATCATCAATGAATACAACCAAAAATTTATCCAAGAACTCATGGAATTTTCCATTCATAAGGTCCATGAATACATCAGGTGAAATGGATAGCCCAAAAGGCATTACTACAATTCCATAACGGCCATATCTTATACGAAATGCGGTCTTCGGAATATCTGCTTCCTTTACCTTCAACTGATGGTACCCCAATCTCAGGTCAATCTTTGAAAAAAAACTGAGCTCCCTCGAGCTGATCAAACAAATCATCGATAGGAGGCAAAAGATATTTTTTCTTAACAGTGATGCTATTCAAGGCTCTATAATCAATTCAAAGTCTCATTGAACCAACATTAATTTTAACAAATAAAATAGGAGAACCCCATGGTGATGTGCTAGGTTGAATGAAACCATTCTCTAATAAATCTTGAAATTTCCCCATCAACTCTAAAAGTTCAATTCGAGCCATTCGATAAGGGGGTTTTGAAATTGGCTTAGCATCAAAAACTAAGTCAACGGTAAATTAAACTTCTCGATCTGGTATTATTCCAGGATACTCATCAGGAAAACATCAGGATACTCATTTACCACAAGCACATCATTAATCTGAACAGTTCCCGTGTTTTCAACAATATGTGCAAGGTAACATTCATTTCCATCTTTTAAATGTTTCTCGGCCTCTTGATATGTTATCAAAAGTAAGGGTTCATTCATTTATACAAACTGAAAGTATTTCTGAAAAGAAACTTCTTTATCTCTATAGTCAATCTTATCATGGTAAATAGAGAGCCAATCCATACCCAGGATAACATCAAACTCTACATGAGGTAAAACAATATGGTTTGCAAGTAGGTTATTTCCACGGATAAGGATAGGAAGATTCTTATAAATTCCTTTCACCTCAACAATTCCCCCAGGTTTTTTTACCACAAGTTCAGCAGTCATTTTTTGAGATGGTATTCCCATTTTACTAGAAAAGTTTTCATAGATGAAAGAATTTGTAGACCCCGAATCAAACAACACACTGGCATAATCTGAAAGGACAATCAAAGTACCTGATACAACTTCATTTGATGGGCCAACATCTGCTGAAGTAGTTGTAATGGATTTCACCACCCCTTTTTGCTTGTAGTCTAACTACATATCCTCACTCGAGCTCTTTTTCGGACACTCATTTACATAGTGACCCATCTCATTGCACTTAAAACATTTCACTAACTATAAATCAAATTTGGTCCAAACAACACCCTGATATTTTTCAGTCCAATTACGAGCCTTATATCCCATCTTACCACATCTGTAACACTTTCAAAAATTCATAAGACATTCCCCAGCATGCCTTTTAGCACATTTATCACAAACCGGAAACTTAGTTTTCTTACGGTCAGACCTTTTTGAAGAATTCTCTCCATTCTCCTACCACCTCGGTCTCTTCTTCTACTTTTTGTTATAGAACACTTCATCATCGACAAACTCCATGTCCACCTTCTCAGCACATAGAACAAGCTTTTCATAACTCTGGAACCCGTGAGAAGCTAAATCCCTTTGATATTTTGGCTCTAATCATGAGTAAAAATGATTGATTTTACTATCAAGGTCTCAGATAAAATTTGGAGCATACCTTGCCAATTGAGTGAACCTCTCTTCATAAGTAGCCACTGATTCCTCCTCTTGCCTCAGTTCCATGAATTGTTTTCCATTCTACGTCTTACAACCTTAGGAAAATACATCTCAAGAAACATACCTTTGAATTCATCCCAGTTGAGAGAATCAATCTCATCAGCGTCCCTGATATTTTTATCCATCGACCACCATTGATCTGCTTCACCCTCCAAATGGTAAATAGAAATACTAACCTTTTATTGTCTGAACACCCCATGACATCAAAAATATTCTCCAGTGCTTTTATCCACCCTTCAGCTAGCACAGGGTCAGATGATCCTCTGAATGATGGGGGATGTTGCCTCATAAAATGTTCCACCACTGACATGTTGCTCTGCGGTTGATCTGGATGATCTCGTGCATGGATACCACCACCATTTATCGCTTGAGTCAATTGAGCCATTACTGCAACAAACTGTTCAGTTCCAATTCTGACCATCTCAGGATGTTGATTCGGAAGGTCAATTCCTTCTATATGCCTTCCTAACACTGCTTCCCCATTTCCTCTATGGAAAACCATTCTGAACAAAAAATGTATTAGATGAAGCAACATGGTAATCTTCAAATTCTACATCATATCAATTTTACCATAAAAAATATTTTTGGATAATCATTTAATAGAATTCTAACTCTTAAATTTATCTAAACCGACCTCTGATACCAACTATGAGGCCCCAGCATTAAACATTACTTAATCTTGAGTTACTTCAAGAATACAAATTGAGGATCTTTTCAGGTTTAGAGTTTTAGAGAATTAGATCCTAAATCATGCATTACATTACACATTTAAACAAAGTGGTTACATAAAAGATAGTATTCTTTTTTTTACCATCAACGAATACATATTTAAAATAAAACATGGATTCATTCATGACAGTTCTTTGACCCTATCATCACATCATGTACCATTCCCTTGACCTGTGAAAAACATTTCAAAAACATGGGATGAGCATAAAAAGCTCAGTAAGGGATATAAAAGTACGAAATGAAAACATTAGTCCATGTATGAAATCATACATTACTCATAAAACATAATCACTTTAACATACCTCATGAAATAATGAATAAATCATAGAAATCATAGGACATAAAGGTAACTTGAGGCATTCATAACATTCTTACGTATGGAGTAACCCTCATGGTTACGTATTGAATACCCATCACAGTATATTCCCTAAATCTCTTTGGAGAAACATTAACATTTAACCCCTTCGTGTTACCCAATGCATTAGAGAGCTATATCAGGCTCACCTGCCCTTAGTTTATCACTGAACCACACATCTTCATAACAATTCCCATGAACCATAACATAATTGTATCACATAAAACATGCATAAAGGAAACATAACATTTCCACTTTTCAATCACAAGATATCAATACAACACATTGATATAAAAACATTATGAAAACCATTTTCAATTACAAAATAAAAGAAAATAAAACATGGTATTTATTTTTCATTTTTGAAAAATGTTATGGCTTGTAGAGGAAGCCGAAGCTCAAATAATGATCACTACGGCAGAGAAGTCATTGTCGCCGCATACGTATGACAAAAAACATTCCATTTTGTCATTTAGTAAATGCTTCGTATAAAACATATTCCTACTGAAAAAACATTAAAGACAAAAGGGGTTTATAAACCGTATAAAAGAAATTTGTGTACAAAAAAAAATATGTTTCAATGAAAGGAGATTGAGACGAAGTCCCATACCGCGGGTCCGACTTGACACGATCGTTCTTTAACGTCCTGAATAATAAGCTTGAGTTAATTTATACTTTCTTAAGAACTTTTTTCGAGTTCATTATTCCGTTTATATCACTTATTACCATCTTATGAACACTCTGTAATTATTTAAGTTAATAATGGTCATTTTGTCGATCATTGGTACTTGATTCAAAAATAAACTCTTTATAATTACAAGTTGTTCATTTGGTAAAATATACATTATATTCAGAATTATATTCATTATTTAGATATAATATTTGTCATATATATCTAGTATATACATTAATTTACAATATTACATAACATTTAGTGGTAAGAAATGAAGTGCACCGTTCATGGAGACGGTAAGTCGTACGTACGCATGAACGCTACTTTCATTTCTATTTCGTATTTTATGGAATGGAATCATAATAATATAAAGGTATATTATAATTCCAGTATAATATCATATAAAATATCATTAATTCCATCCTTTATTCATCCCACATATGGCATTAACGAATCAAATCACTTTTGGGGGTGGTAGTCCGCACTTCCTAAAATGAAGATATCGCGTTTACCCATAATGGAAGCCATAAAGGTATGCCATAAATGAAAAATACAGAATTTTAAGGAATAAATAAACATATTATATATCATATATAAATATATTGACATATTAATGGACACCATTGAAGGTGTTATAAGAATATTGAACAATCATCGTTTTGTGAGGCAGAAATTCGCCATCCACGGAAACAGTATGTTCTTTATCCATTAGATGTATGCGAGTGTAAGTGTAGATTGAATAATTCTTATAACAACATCCTAGTATATTTAACATAATTTTTTTGTTTCAAAATAATTGAATAAAAATATTTTAGGGGTTGGAGAAGCAAAATAAAACAAAATAACATTAGAGAAGTCTTTACCTTTAAATCGGGTAACTCCTCTTGGTTAGAACAGAAAGGGTTTCTTGAAGAGATTTCTTCCTAAGGTAAGGCTTCTAGGATAAAAATTGGGATGTGGAGAGATAAAATGAGCAGAGATTGGCCGATCCAATGGCTTTAGAAGTGTGGGTAAGGAGGTAGAGGTGGGGGCCCTTTATAAGAGGAGAGGAGGGGCACTCTTGGAAGGGTATAAAATGTTATTTTATATTCAAATGAGTTTCGGATTTTAAAGGTCCCAAATCGATGTATCTATAGGATAAGTTGATAAGGGTTCGAAATTTACTCATCCAATATGTCATTTACATGTTTAAGGTTTAGATTTTACATTATATTTTCATTTTATTTAAATCGTTCATTAATGAGGTAATCACTCTATCATCATTATGTCATAAATAATTTAATTTGTTTATTGTCTAAAAATTATAAAAAACTAATATGATGTAGGAAATTATTTTATCATTCCAATGACTATTTATAGTCTAATATATCATTTATTTAGACAAAAGTAAAAATATTTTACTCAAGTGATACATTCTTTGTTATATATTACTTTCATTAAAAATAAAAAGAAAAAAATTCATTATCACACAAAAGTGATTCCATGGGGTCCCCAAGTTTGGGAAAAGGCATCCCATGGTCGGACATGACACAACAAGTATCATTAGGACACATTTTGGGGTCATTTTTTGTTATTATGATATTATTTTATTATCCTTAACTACCAGATTACTAATTAATCAAGATAATTAAAGATAATTACCGTCGTTACTATTCATAATGTCCAAAAACAAAAGAGTCTTGATTACATAATTTGGACCTTCTGATTCCAAATATGTAATAAATTTTACAAAATTCCAAACACAGATACTGAAATAATTAATTTTAAAATAATTCTCGTTGTCAAAACAAATAACATGTTTTTAAGAAACAATATCTATGAAAAGTTTGGCAGTTATTTTTACCAAATTACAAAGTGAAATTAATCCTAATTAACAAAATTGGATTAAATGGTAAAAACATATTCTAATTACACATTAATACCAATTAAAAAGATAATATAACCATATAATTAAATTAGATGAAAAAGCAGTTTTGATGTAAAATGCAGTACTTTTCACTATTGAATAAAAAATGAACATTGTCCGAAAAATCCCAAAAAATTATCCAATGTAAATTTCAATGTACCATTAATAAAGAATATAATTATTTTGAAAAATTGATCTTATAAAATTGCCAAAAGTTTGATTTAAAAATGGTTTTCCCCCAAAAGGCAGTAAAAAAATCTTTTAAAACTATTATTATATTCCATGCTTAAGATTGGATGTATTCTCATTTTAAGCCTATAAAATGATATCTAATTCATAAGTAGACATAGATAAAAATATCTATTATTCATTACTTACTTGGGATGTTACATCCTTCCCCTCTTTATAAAATTTTGTCCCCACAATTTATTTACTTATCGAATAAGTGGGGGTATTTATCCCTCATTGCATTTTCAGATTCCCATGTTCACTCATGTGGTTTTTTCCACAAAACCTTTACTTGATGAATCACCTTATTCCATGACACTTTCTCCCTGTGGTCAAGAATCTGGACCGGTTGTTCCTCATAAGATAGATTCTCTTTCAACCGAACTACCTCTGGACTCAAAACGTGAGATGGATCTGGCATGTACTTCCTTAACATTGAAACATGAAAAACATTTTGTACCTGAGATAAAATCTGAGGTAAAGCCACTTGGTATGCAACTGGTCCAACTCTCCCTAAAATTTAATATGGTCTAATGAACCTTGGACTCATCTTTCCTTTCTTACCAAATCACATCACACTTTTACATGGTGAGACTTTGAGAAAAAAACATGATCACCTACCTCAAAAGAGAGATCCTTCCTCCTATTGTCCGCATAACTCTTATGCCTACTCTGAGTTGTTCTCATGTGTTTTTGTATCAGCTGAACTTTTTCTGCCAACACTTCTACCAATTCTGGTCCCATCAACTTCCTTTCACCTACTTCATCCCAGAAAGCTGGTGTACGACACCACTTCCCGTATAATGCGTCAAATGGTGCCATCTATATACTAGAATGAAAACTGTTATTATAAGAAAACACAACCAAAGAAAGATATTGGTCCCAATATCCCTACTAATCCATCGAAAAAGCACATAGCATATCCTCCAAAGTCTAAATCATTCGTTATGACTTTCCATCTGATTGAGGATGAACAGTTGTACTAAAATTTAATTCAGTACCCAATGACTTATAAAGTCCTTTCCAAAAGTTTGAAGTAAACCTGGAATCACGATTAGATACAATAGAGAGAGGAACTCCATTTAACCTGACTATTTCTTTAAGATACAAACAGGAAAGCTGATCTAGGGAAAAATTAACTCGTATCGCAATGAAATGATCAGATTTAGTCAAGCGATCACCAATAACCCAGATTGCGTTATTACCTCGAGGTGTCCTCGGCAATCCCACAACGAATTCCATGAAAATGTTCTCCCATTTTCACTCTGGAACTAGTAAAGGCTGAAGCATCCCTTTTGGTAACTACCGCTTTGCTTTTACCTGTTTACAAGTCAAACACTTCACATTAAAATCAGTAATGTCTCTTTTCATTCCTTCCAACCAGTAATACTCTCGAAGATCTTTATACATCTTAGTACTGCCTGGATTAACTGAGAATGGAGAAATATGAGCTTCACATAACAATTCTCTCTTCAAATGTGAATCACACGGAACACACAATATCTTCCCAAATCTCAAAACACAATCATTGTCAATGTTGAATTCAGGAAACTTACACTTCTGAAATAGCTCTACCTTTTTCTGCACCTCGTTGTCTTGCTTCTGTGCATTCTTAATTCAATCTGATAGAGAAGATTTCACTGATACCTAAAACAAAACAGAATAACATCATGCACCAACAACTTCTATGACAACATTCATCAAATCCTTAACCAAAGTATCACGTTCCAACCGTAACATTGTTAATGACGCATTACTTTGTTGACTCAAAGCATCATCCACTTTATTTGCTTTTCACGGATGGTAATTAATTGTACAATCATAATCCTTGATTAATTCCAGCCATCTCCTCAGTCTCATGTTCAATTATTTCTGAGTGAATATATACTTTAAACTTTTGTGATCGCTATATATTTCACACTTTTCCCCATACAAATGATGCCTCTAAATTTTTAAAGCGAAAACAACATTAGCTAATTCCAAATAATGGGTAGGGTAATTTACCTCATGATTTTTCAACTGACGTGAAGCATATGAAATTACCTGATCCTTCTGCATTAGGACGCAACCAAGTCCTTTCAATTAAGCATCACTGTAGATAACAAACTCACCATTCCTGGAAGGTAGTTCCAAAACTGCAGCATTCACCAATTTTCTTTTCAGTTCCTGAAAACAATCATCACATTCTTTTTTCCAGATAAACATAACACCCTTCTGAGTTAGCTTGATAACCGTGAAAAATTTCTAACAAACTTCCAGTAATAGCATGCCAAGCCATGGAAGCTACGAATCTCAGTTACATTTGTGGGTCTTGGACAATCTTTAACAACCTTTGTTTTGTTGGATCAACAATTATCTCATCATTAGAAACAATGTGACAACAGAAAGAAATTTTATGCTACAAAAACTCCCACTTGCTAAATTTCTCATACAATTTATTTTCTTTTATGGTTTTCAAAATAAACCTTAAATGACTTTCATGAACCTCTTTACTTTTAGAAAACACCAAAATATCATCAATGGAAACAACCAAAAACTTAGCCAATAACTCATGGAAATTTATATTCATAAGGTCCATGAATAAAGCAGGTGCATTGGTTAGCCCAAAAGGCATTACAAAAAATTCATAATGGCCATATCTTGTGTGAAACGTGGTCTTCTGAATATCTGCTTTCTTTACCTTCAACTGATGGTACCCTGATCTCAGGTCAATCTTTGAAAAAAACTGAGCTCGCTAGAGCTGATCAAACAGATCATCGATATGAGGCAAAGGATATTAGTTCTTAACAGTGATGCTATTCAAGGAAATATAATCAATGCAAAGTCTCATTGAACCATATTTCTTTTTAACAAATAAAACAGGAGCACCCAATGGTGATGTGCTAGGTCAAATGAAACCTTTCTCTAATAAATCTTGCAATTGATCTTTCAACTCTAAAAGTTCAATTTGAGCCATTCGATAAGGGGGTTTTGAAATTGGCCTAGCATCAGGAACTAAGTCAACGGTAAATTCAACTTCCCGATCTGGTATTATTCCAGGAAACTCATCAGGAAAAACATCAGGATACTCATTTACCACTAGAACATCATTAATCTGAATAGTTCCCCTGTTTTCAACAATATGTGAATGGTAACATTCATTTCCATCTTTGAAAATTTTCTGAGCCTCTTGATATGTTATCAACAGTATGGGTTCATTCTTGTAGAAAAAATGAAAGTATTTCTGAAAAGAAACTTCTTTAGCTCTATAGTCAATCTTAGCATGGTAAATGGAGAGCCAATCCATACCCAGGATAATATCAAACTCTACTAGAGTTAAAATAATAAGGTTTTCAATTAGGTTCTTTCCACGGATAAGGATTGGAAGATTCTTATAAATTTTTTTTGCCTCAAAATTTACCCCAGGTGTTTTTACCACAAGTTTAGGAGTCTTTTATTGAGATGGTATTCCCATTTTACTAGAAAAGTTTTCAGAGATGAATGAATTTTTAGACCCCGAATCAAACAACACACTGGAATAATCTGAAAAAACAAAGAAAGTACCTGATATAACTTCATTTGATGGCCCAACATCTGCTGAAGTAGTTGCAAAGGATTTAACCACCCCTTTCTGCTTGTAGTCTAACTGCTTCCCATCACTCGAGCTCTTTTTTAGACACTCATTTTCATAGTGACCCATCTCATTGCACTTAAAATATTTCACTAACTATAAATAAAATTTGGTCTTACCATCACCCTGATCTTTTTTAGTGAAATCACGAGCCTTATGTCCCATCTTAACACATCGGTAGCACTTTCCAAAATTCATAATACATTCCCCAGCATGCCTTTTACCACATTTATCACAAACCGGAAACATAGTTTTCTTACTGGAAGAACTTTTTGAAGAATTCTCTCCTTTCTCCTGCCACCTCGGTCTCTTCTTCTGCTGGTTGTTATAGAACACTTGATCATCGGAAAACTCCATTTCCACCTTCTCAGCACATCGAACAAGCTTTTCATAACTCTTGAACTCACGAGAAGATAAAGACCTTCGATATTTTGGCTTTAATACTAAGTAAAAATGATTGATTTTACAATCAAGGTCTCGGATAAAATTTGGAGCATACCCTGCCAATTGAGTGAACCTCTCTTCATAAGCATCCATTGAGTCGTCCTCTTGCCCCATTTCCAAGAATTGTTTTTCCATCCTAAGTCAAACAGCCATAGGAAAATACTTCTTAAGAAACATACCTTTGAATTAATCTCAGTCGAGAGCATCAATCTCATCAGCGTCCCTGATATTTTTAACCATCGACCACCACTGATCTTCATCACCCTCCAAAAAGTAAATAGAAAGACTAACCTCTTGATTTTCTGATCACCCCATGACATAGAAGATCTTCTCTAGTGATTTAATCCACCCTTCAGCTAGCACAGGGTCATATGATCCTCTGAATGATGGGGGATGTTGCCTCATGAAATGTTCCACCACTGACATGTTCCTCTGCGGTTGATCTGGCTGATCTCGTTCATGGATACCACCACCATTTATCGCTTGAGTCAACTGCGCCATTACTGCAACAAACTGTTCGGCTCCAATTTTGACCATCTCAGGATGTTGATTCGGAATGTCATTTCCTTCTGTATGCCTTCCTAAAACTGCTTCCCTGTTTCCTCTGTGAAAAACTATTCTGATCAGACATGTCTTAGATGAAGAAACATGTTAATCTTCAAATGCTATATCATTTCTATTTTACCATAAAAAATATTTTTAAATAATCATTTAATAGAATTCTAACTCCTAAAGTTATCTAAACTGACATCTGATACCAACTATAAGGCCCCAGCCTTAAACATTACTAAATCTTGAGTTACTTCAAGAATACACATTGATGATCTTTTCAGGTTTAGAGTATTAGATATTTAAAACATAAATCATGCATTACATTCCAAATTTAAACAAAGTGGTTACATAAAAGATAGTATTCATTTTTTTCCCATCAACAGAAACATATTTAAAACAAAACATGGATTCTTTCATGAAACTTCCTTGACCATATCATCACATCATGTACCTTTCCCTTGACCTATGAAAAACATTTCAAAAACGTGGGATAAGCATAAAAAGCCCAGTAAGGTATATAAAAGTATGAAATGAAAACATTAGTCCATGTATGAAATCATACAAAACTCATAAAACATAATCACTTTAACATAAATCATCAAATCATGAATAAATCATATAAATTATAAGACATAAAGGTAACATGAGGAATTCAAAACATTCTTATGTAGGGAGTAACCCTCATGGTTACGTATGGAATACCCATCACAGTATATTCCCTAAATCTCTTCGGAGAAACCATAACGTTAACCCCTTCGTGTTACCCAATGCATTGGAGAGCTATATCGAGCTCAGCCGCCCTTAGATTACCACAAAACCACCCGTCTTCATAACAATTCCCATGAACCATAACACAATCGTATCATATAAAACATATATAAAGGAAACATAACATTTCCACTTTTCAATCACAAGATATCAATAAAACATGTTGATATAAAAAAATTATGAAAAAAATTTTCAATATGAAAAAAATAAAACAAAAACATGGTATTTATTTTTCATTTTTTAAAAATGTTATGTCTTTTAGAGGAAGTGGAAGCTCCAATAATGATCACGACGGAAGAGAAGTCATTGTCGCTGCATACGTACGACAAAAAACATTCCCTTTTGTCATTTAGTAAACGCTTCGTATAAAAAAGATTCCTTTTGAATAAAAATAAAATCCAAAAGGGGTTTATACACCGTATAAAAGAATGTTGTGTATAAAACAAAATATGCCTCAAGGAAAGTAGATTGAGACGAAGTGCCATACCTCGGGTCCGACTTGACTCGATCATTATTTAACGTCCTGAATAATAAACTTGAGTTAATTTCTATTTGCTTAAGAACCTTTCTCAAGTTCATTATTCCTTTTATATCACTTATTACCATGTTATTAACACTATGTAATTATTTAAGTTAGTAATGGTTGTTTTTTCGGTCATTGGTACTTGAGTCAAAAATAAACTCTTTATAATTACAAGTTGTTCATGTGGTAAAATATCCATTATATCCAGATTTATATTCATGATTTAGACATCATATATGTAATATATCTCTAGTATATACATGAATTTACAATATTACATAACATTTAGAGGTAAGAAATGGAATGCATCATTCATGGAGACGGTAAACCATACGTACGCATGAATGCTACTTTCATTTATATTTCAAATTTTATAGAATGGAATCATAATTATATAATAGGAATATTATAATTCCATTATAATATCATATATAATATCATTAATTACATCCTTTATATGTCCCACATATTGCACTAACAAATCAAATCACTTTGAGGAGACGGTAGTCCGCATTTCCTAAAATGAAGATATCGCATTTACCAATAATTGAAGCCATAAAGGAATGCTATAAATGAAAAATACAGAAGTTTAAGGAAAACATAAACATATCATATATCATATATAAATATGGTGACATCTTAATGGACACCTTTGAAGGTGTTATAAGAATATTGAACAATCATCGGTTTGTGAGGCAGAAATTCGCCATCCACAGAAACAATATGTTATTTTACCATTAGAGGTAGGTGTGTGTATGTGTAGCACGAATAATTCTTCTAAAAACATTATAGTATATTTATAATCCTTTTTTTTACAAAAGAAATGAATAAAAAGAGTTTATGGGGTTGGAGAAGCAAAATAAAACAAAAGAACATTAGAGAAGTCTTTACCTTTAAATCGGGTAACTCCTCTTGGTTAGAACCAAAAGGGTTTCTTGATGAGATTTATGCCCAAGGTAAGGCTTCTATGATGAATAAAGGGATGTGGAAAGATAAAATGATCAAGGCTTGGCCGATCCAATGGCTTGAGAAATGTGGGTATGGAGGTAGAGGTGGGGGCCTTTATAAGAAGAGAGGAGGGGCACTCTTGGAAAGGTATAAAATGTTACTTTATTTTCAAATGATTTTCGGATTTTAAATGTCCCACATTGAGATATTTTGAGTATAAGGTGATAAGGGTTCTAAAGATACTCATCCAATAGGACTTTGACAAGTTTAAGTCTTAGAGTTTACATTATCTTTTCATTTTATTTAAATCGTTCATTTATGAGGTAATCACTGCATCATCATGATGTCATAAATAATCTAATTTATTTAATGTATAAAAATTATAAAAAAAATACTATGATGTAGGAAATATTTTTATCTTTCCAGTGAATATTTATAGACCAATATATCATTTATTTAGATAAAAGTAAAAATGTTTTACTCAGGTGATGCATTCTTTGTTATATTTAACTTTCTTTAAAAATAAAAAGATAAAAAGTCATTATCTCACAAAAGTGATTGCATGGGGTTCCCAAGTTTGTCACAAGGCATCCCATGGTCTTCCATGACACAAGAAGTAGCATTAGGACACATGTTGGGGTCATTTTTTATTATTATTATATTATTTTTTATCCATAAATACCAAATTACTAATTAATCAAGATAATTAAAGATAATTACCGTCATTACTATTCATAATGTCTAAAAACAAAAGATTCTTGATTAAAAAATTTGGACCATCTGATTAAAAATATGTAATACCTTTTACCAAATTCCAAACATAGAAATTTCAATAATTAATTTAAAAATAATTCTCGTTGTCAAAACAAAGAGCGGGTTTTTTAGAAACAATATCTATGAAAATTATGTTCCTTGTTTATTCCCAATTCCAAAGTAAAATTAATCTTAATTACCACCATTAAATTAAATGTTAAAAACATATTCTAATTACACTTTAAGACCAATTAAAATGATAATCTAACTATATAATTAAATTAGATGAAAAAGTAGTTTTGCTGTAAAATGCAGTATTTTTCACTATTCATTAAAAAATGAACATTGTCAGAAAAATTCCAAAAAATTATCCAATGTAAATTTCACTATCCCAATAAAAAATAATATATTTATTTTTTAAAAATAGAGTCCATAAAATTTTCAAAGGATTGATTTAAATATGGTTTTCCATCAAAAGGCAGTAAAACAATCTTTAAAAATATTAGTGTATTCCATGCTTAAGATTGCATTTATTCTCATTTTAACCCTCTAAAACACTATCTAATTCATAAATAGACATAGATAAAAATATATATTTTTCATTACTTACTTGGTATGTTACATCCTTCCCCCCTTTAGAAAATTGTGTCCCCGCAATTTATTTACTTTTCGAATATGTGGGGGTATTTATCTATCATTGTATTTTCAGATTCCCATGTTGCCTCTTCACTCATGTGGTTTTTCGACAAAACCATTACTTGATGAATCACCTTATTCCGCAACGCTTGCTCCTTGTGGTCATGAATCTGGACCGGTTGTTCCTCATAAGATAGATTCTCTTCCAGCTGAACTACCTATGGACTCAAAACATGAGATGGATCTAGCATGTACTTCCTTAACATTGGAACATGAAAAACGATGTGTACCTGAGATAAACTCGGAGGTAAAGCCACTCGGTATGCAACTAATCCAACTCTCTCCAGAATTTCATATGGTCCAATGAACCTTGGACTTAGATTTCCTTTCTTACCAAATCGCATCACACTTTTCCATGGTGAGACTTTGAGAAAAACATGATCACCTACATCAAAAGAGAGATCCTTCCTCCTGTTGTCTTCATAACTCTTCTGCCTACTCTAAGCTGTTCTCATGTGTTTCTATATCATCTGAACTTTTTCTGCCAACTCTTATACCAATTCTGGTCCTATCAACTTCCTTTCACCTACTTCATCCCAGAAAGATGGAGTTCGACACCTCTTCCCATATAATGCCTCAAATGGTGCCATCTGTCTACTGGAATGAAAAATGTTATTACAAGAAAACTCAACCAAATAAAGATGTTTGTCCCAAATTCCCTGATAATCCATCAAAAAAGCATGTAGCATATCCTCCAAAGTCTGAATCGTTCATTCTGACTGCCCACCTGATTGGGGATTAAAAGCTGTACTAAAATTTAATTCAGTACCCAACGACTTCTGAAGGCCTTTCCAAAAGTTAGAAGTAAACCTGGGATCACGATCAGATACAATGGAGAGAGGAACTCCATGTAACCTGAAAATCTCTTTAAGATACAAACGGGAAAGTTTATCTAGGGAAAACGTATCTCTTATCGCAAGTAAATGAGCAGATTTAGTCGAGCGATCAACAATAAACCAGATTGCATTATTAACTCGAGGTGTCCTCAGCAATCCCACAACGAAGTCCATGGATATGTTCTCCCATTTCCACTCTCGCACTGGTAAAGGCTGAAGCATCCCTTTCAGTAAATTCCACTCTACTTTTACCTATTGACAAGTCAAACACTTCACAGTAAAATCAGCAATGTCTCTTTTCATTCTGTCCCACCAGTAATACTCCTGAAGATCTGTATACATCATAGTACTGCCTGGATGAACTGAAAACGGAAAACTATGAGCTTCACATAACAAATCTCTTATCAATTGTGAATCACACAAAACACACAATCTCTTCCCAAATCTCAAAACACAATCATTATCAATGTTGAATTCATGCAACTTACCCTTTTGAACCAGCTCTACCTTTTTCTGCAACTCCTTGTCTTGCTTCTGTGCTTGCATAATTCTATCTGATAGAGAAAATTTCACTGATGCCTGAAACAAAACAGAATAAAATCCTACACCAAAAACTTCTATGCCAAATTTCATCAAATCCTCAACCAAAGGATCACGTTCCAAACATAACATTGTTAATGATGCATTTATTTTTCTACTCAAAGCATCAGCCACTTTATTTTCTTTTCCCAGATGGTAATGAATTGTACAATAATAATCCTTGATTAATTCCAGACATCTCCTCTATCTCATGTTCAATTCATTCTGAGTGAGTATATACATTGAACTTTTTTGATCGGTATATATTTCACACTTTACTCCATGTAAATGATGCCTCCAAATTTTTAAAGCGAAAAAAACAGCATCTAATTCCAAATCATGTGTAGGGTAATTTACCTCATGATTTTTCAACTGACGTGAAGAATAAGAAATTACCTAATCATTCTGCATTAGGATGCAACCAAGTCCTTTCAATGAAGCATCACTGTAGATAACAAACTCACCATTCCTGTAAGGTAGCGCCAAAATTAGAGCATTCACCAATCATCTTTTCAGTTCCTGAAAAAAATCATCACATTATTTTGTTTAGATAATCTTAACACCCTTCTGAGTTAGCTTAGTCATTGGACTAGATAACTGTGAAATTTTTTTAACAAACCTTCGGTAATATCCTTCCAAACCAAGGAAGCTACGAATATCAGTTACATTTGTGGGTCCTGGACATTCTTCAACAACCTTTGTTATTGCAGGATTAACAGTTATCCCATATTTAGAAACAATTTTACCAAGGAATGAAATGTGTTGCAACCAAAACTCACACTTGCTGATGTTCCTATACAATTTATTTTCTTTTAAGGTTTTCAAAATAAACCATAAATGACTTTCATGCTCCTCTTTACTTTTAGAAACCCCAAAAATATCATCAATGAAAATAACCACAAACATATCCAAGAACTCATGGAAAATTATATTCATAAGGTACATGAATACATCAGGTGCATTGGTTAGCCCAAAAGGAATTACTAAAAATTCATGATGGCCTTATCTCGTACGAAATGCGGTCTTCAGAATATCTGCTTCCTTTACCTTCAACTGATGGTACCCTGATCTCAGGTCAATCATTGAAAAAAAACTGAGCTCCCTGGAGTTGATCAAACAAATCATCGATATGAGGCAAAGGATATTTGTTCTTAATAGTGATGTTATTCAAGGCTGTATAATCAATGCATAGTCTCATTGAACCATCTTTATTTTTAACAAATAAAATAGGAGCCCCACATGTTGATGTTCTAGGTCGAATGAAACCTTTCCCAAATAAATCCTGCAATTTCTCTGTCAACTCTAAAAGTTCAATTTGAGCCATTCGATAAGGTGGTTTTGAAATTGGCTTATCATCAGGAACTAAGTCAACGGTAAATTCAACTTCCTGATCTGGTATTATTCCAGGAAACTCATCAGGAAAAACATCAGGATACTCATTTACCACTAGCACATCATTAATCTGAACAGTTCCCTTGTTTTGAACAATATGGGCAAGGTAACATTCATTTCCATCTTTTAAAAGTTTCTCGGCCTCTTGATATGTTATCAATAGTAAGGGTTCATTCTTGTACACAAACTGAAATTATATCTGAAAAGAAACTTCTTTAGCTCTACAGTCAATCTTAGCATGGTAAATAGAGAGACAATCCAAACCCAGGATAACATCAAACTCAACTAGAGGTAAAACAATAAGGTTTTCAAGTAGGTTCTTTCCACTGATAAGGATATGAAGATTCTTATAAATTATTTTTGCCTCAACATTTCCCCCAGGTATTTTTACCACATGATCAGGAGTCATTTCTTGGGATGGTATTCCCATTTTACTAGAAAAGTTTTCAGAGATGAAAGAATGTGTAGACCCAAATCAAACAACACACTGGCATAATCTGAAAGAACAAACAAAGTACCTGATACAACTTCATTTGATGGGCCAACATCAGCTGAAGTAGTTGCAAAGGATTTCACCACCCCTTTCCGCTTGTAGTCTAACTGCGTCCCATCACTTGAGCTCTTTGTCGGACAGTAATTTACATAGTGACCCATCTCATTGCACTTAAAAAATTTCACTAAATATAAATCAAATTTGGTCATACCATCACCCTGATATTTTTCAATGAAATCCCGAGCCCTATGTACCATCTTACCACATCAGTAAAACTTTCTGTAATTCAGAAGACATTCCCTAGCATGCCTTTTACATCATTTATCACAAACTGGAAACAGAGTTTTCTTACCGTCAGACCTTTTTGAAGAATTATCTCTTTTCTCATGCCACCTCTGTCTCGTATTCTACTTGTTGTTATAGAACACTTGATCATAAACAAACTCCATTTCCACCTTCTCAGCACATCGAACAGTCTTTTCATAACTCTGGAAGTCATGAGAAGCTAACGCCCTTTGATATTTTGGCTTTAATCTTGAGTAAAAATGATTGATTTTACTATCAAGGTCTCAGATAAAATTTGGAGCATACCTTGCCAATTGAGTGAACCTCTCTTCATAAGTAGCCACTGAGTCATCCTCTTCCATCAATTCCAAGAATTGTTTTTCCATCCTAAGTCGAACAGACTTAGAAAAATACTTCTCATGAAACATATCTTTGAATTCATCCCAGTCGAGAGCATCAATATCATCAGCATCCCTAATATTTTTAACCATCGACCACCACTGATCTGCTTCACCATCCAAACGGTAAATAGCAAGACTAATCTTTTGATTGTCTGAACACCCCATGACATCGAAAATCATCTCCAGTGCTTTAATCCACCCTTCAGATAGCACAGGGTCAGATGATCCTCCGAATGATGGGGGATGTTGCCTCATAAAATGTTCCACCACTGACATGTTCCTCTGCGGTTGATCTGGCTGATCTCATTCATGGATACCACCACCATTTATCGCTTGAGTCAACAGAGATATTACTACAACAAACAGTTCAGTTCCAATTTCCGACCATCCCAGGATGTTGATTCGGATGTTTATTTCCTTCTTTATGCCTTCCTAACACTGCTTCCCCGTTTCCTCTGCAAAAAAAACCATTCTGAACAAACTTTTCATAGATGAAGCAACATGTTAATCTTCGAATGCTATATCATTTCAATTTTACCATAGAAAAATATTTTTGGATAATCATTTAATAGAATTATAACTCCTAAAGTTATCTAAACAGACCTCTGATACCAACTATAAGGCCCCATCCTTAAACATTACTTAATCTTGAGTTACTTCAAGAATACACGTTGAGGATCTTTTCAGGTTTAGAGTTTTAGATAATTAGATCCTAAATCATGCATTACATTCCACATTTAAACAAAGTGGTTACATAAAAGATAGTATTCATTTTTTTCCATCAATGGAAACATATTTAAAAGAAAACATGGACTAATTCATGACACTTCCTTGACCCTATCATCACATCATATACCATTTCCTTGACCTGTGAAAAGCATTTCAAAAACATGGGATGAGCATAAAAAGCTCAGTAAGGGATATAAAAGTACGAAATGAAAACATTAGTCCATGTATGAAATCATACATTACTCATAAAACATAATCACTTTAAAATACCTCATTAAATCATGTGTAAATCATAGAAATCATAAGACATAAAAGTAACATGAGGCATTCATAACATTCTTACGTAGGCAGTAACCCTCATGGTTACGTATTTAATACCCATCACAGTATATTCCCTAAATCTCTTCAGGGAAACATTAATGTTTAACCCCTTCACATTACCCAATACATTAGAGAGCTATATCAGGCTCACCCACCCTTAATTTATCACAGAACCACTCGTCTTCATAACAATTCCCAAGAACCATAACATAGTCGTATCACATAAAACATGCATAAAGGAAACATAACATTTCCACTTTTCAATCACAAGATATCAATACAACACATTGATATAAAAACATTATGAAAACCATTTTCAATAACAAAATAAAATAAAATTAAAACATGTTATTTATTTTTAATTTTTAAAAATTGTTATGGCTTGTAGAGGAAGCTGAAGCTCAAATAATGATCATGGCAGCGGAGAAGTCGTTGTCTCCACATACGTATGACAAAAAAACATTCCATTTTGTTGTTTAGTAAATTCTTCATATAAAAAATATTCCTTCTGAAAAAATGTAAAAGATAAAAGGGGTTTATACACTATATAAATGAAAGTTGTGTATAAAACAAAATATGCCTCAATGAAAGGAGATTGAGATGAAGTCCCATACCTCGGGTCCGACTTGACTCGATCATTATTTAACGTCTTAAATAATAAACTTGTGCTAATTTCTACTTGATTAAGAACATTTTTCAAGTTCATTATTCCTTTTATATCACTTATTACAATGTTATTAACACTATGTAATTATTTAAGTTAATAATGGTCGTTTTGTCGATCATTGGTACTTGAATAAAAAATAAACACTTTATAATTACAAGTTGTTCATGTGGTAAAATATAAATTATATACAGAATTATATTAATGATTTAGATATCATATATGTCATATATATCCATTTTATACATGCATTTACAATATTATATAACTTTTAGAGGTAATAAATGAAATGCACTGTTCATGGAGACGGTAAGCCGTACGTACGCATGAACGTTACTTTCATTTATATTTCGTATTTTATGGAAGGGAATCATAATGATATAAAAGTATAATATAATTCCAGTGTAATATCATATATAATATCATTAATTCCATCCTTTATACATCTCACATATTGCATTAATGAATCAAATCCCTTTGAGGGGGCGGTAGTCCGCACTTCCTAAAATGAAGATATCGCGTTTACCCATAATGTAAGCCATAAAGGCATGCCATAAATGAAAAATACAGAAGCTTAAGGAAAACATAAAAATATCATATATCATATATAAATATAGTGAAATCTTAATGGCCACCATTGAAGGTGTTATAAGAATATTGAACAATCATCGTTTCGTGAGGCAGAAATTCACCATCCAAAGAAACAGTATGTTCTTTAACCAGTAGATGTAGGTGTGTGTAAGTGTAGCTAGAATAATTCTTATAACAACATCGTAGTATATTTAACATACTTTTTTTGTTGCAAAAAAATGAATAAAAAAAGTTTAGGGGGTTGGAGAAGAAAAATAAAACAAAAGAACATTAGAGAAGTCTTTACCTTTAAATCGGGTAACTCCTCTTGGTTTGAACCAAAAGGGTTTCTTGAAGATCTTTCTGCCTAAGGTAAGGCTTCTAGGATGAATAGAAAGATGTGGAGAGATAAAATGAGAAGAGCTTGGCCGATCCAATGGCTTGAGAAGTGTGGGTAAGGAGGTAGAGGTGGGGGTCGTTTATAAGAAGAGAGGAGGGGCACTCTTGGAAAGGTATAAAATGTTTCTTTATTTTCAAATGATTTTAGTTTTTTAAAGGTCCCACATTGATGTATTTAGAGGATAAGGTGATAATGGTTCGAAAAATACTCATAAAATAGGTCTTTTACAAGTGTAAGTCTTAGATTTTACATTATATTTTCATTTTATTTAAATCCTTCATTAATGAGGTAATAAATGTATCATCATGATGTCATAAATAATTTAATTTATTTAATGTATATGAATTATAAAAAAATTACTATGATGTAGGAAAGCTTTTTATCTTTCCAATTAATATTTTTAGTCCAATATATCATTTATTTAGACAAAATTAAAATTGTTTTACTCAGGTGATACATTCTTTGTTATATTTAACTTTCTTTAAAAATAAAAAGATAAAAATTCATTATCACATAAAAGTGATTCTATGGGGTCCCCAAGTTTGGCACAAGGCATCCCATGGTCGGCCACGACAAAACTAGTAGAATTAGGACACATGTTGGGGTCATTTGTTATTATTATGATATTATTTTATTATCCTTAACTACCTGATTACTAATTAATAAAGATAATTAAAGATAATTACTGTCGTTACAATTCATAATGTCCATAAACAAAAGAGTCTTGATTACATAATTTGTAACTTCTAAGTCCAAATATGTAATCCATTTTACCATATTCCAAACATTGAAATTTCAATAATTAATTTAAAAATAATTCCTGTTGTGAAAACAAATAGCGGGTTTTTTAGAAACAATATCTATAAAAAGTTTGGCACTTGTTTATGCCCAATTCCAAAGTGAAATTTATCCTAATTACCACCATTGGATTAATTGGAAAATACATATTCTAATTACACTTTAATAATAATTAAAAATATAATCTAACCATATAATTAAATTAGATGAAAAAGCAGTTTTGATGTAAAATGTAGTAATTTTCACTATTCATTAAAAAACGACCATTGTCTAGAAAAAAACCAAAAAATTATCAAATGTAAATTTAAATGTCACAATCATAAAGAATATGTTTATTTTGAAAAATAGAGCATATAAAATTGTCAAAAGTTTGATTTAAAAATGGTTTTCCATCAAAAGGCAGTAAAACAATCTTTTAAAAATATAAGTGTATTCTATGCTTAAGATTAGATTTATTCTCATTCTAAGCCTCTAAAACACTATCTAATTCATAAATAGACATAGATAAAAATATCTATTATTCATTACTTACTTGGTATGTTACAATATCTACACCATAAAGACCTCATGCAATGACTATTTAATCATTGTGTATGTATTCACTGTATGTCACAAACTAGATCTGGACACCATCAAACTCAGCACCAAACCTGGTCCATGGAAAGGAACAAAGGGAATTCTATATCCCCACTGGATTTCAAAAGTTCTTGGGTATCATAAAAAATGATTTGTGGTTGATTTACCCAAGTTTAGAAGCATTTAACAACCAACAATAATAAATAATCCATGTCTAAAAACATAATCCAAAAAATCCTTTAATAAAACTCTGAATTAAAATATATAGTTATTAACAAAATCCCTATTGGTTCACAAAAAAAAGTAGTAGTAGGTACAACTCAGGAAAACCCACACGATAAGGGGACATCACCCCCAAACCTTCTCCCCAACACAACAAAAAAAAAGCTAAGAACATGAACCGACATCTCCAACAACCTTTCCCATACATATGTGAAAAATTATGAAGCATACATACACAAAAATGTGTAAGTAGGGAGTGAACCTATGCCCAATAAAATTCCACCAAAAATAATATTTCATGTGATAACATTTTATGGTAAAATTATTGATTGTTTTTATAAAGAATAAATGCTTGTCCAATTTCTAAATGATGAAACATTAAAAAAACTTTTTTCAAAAGGGAATCATTGAAAAATGAACAATTTTTAATAAAACAACCATGATAATGAATTTTACAAGAAAACACTCTGCATGCCAATGATATGTACAATATAATCAATGGGAAATTGTAGTGGGAACAACCCTAGGAACTAGCTAGTTATGGGGGCCTTGGTACACCATATCTTAATGTATAAGTCGCCATAACAAATATCCTTCTTGTGCATGAGCCACTAGGAGGGGAAACATTAGTAACCTATATTTCCTCAACATCGTCATGTTTAGTGAGTGTTGTCATCGTCAGACATGCTATGTGGAAAAGGGATGTTGCCACTACCAGATCACTAGCACACTAGTCCTAGTCCACCCACCTAGATGCTTGGGTATCCCTCATTACAATAAATCAAATTCCAGATGTTATAAAATAAAAATTTAACATAAATTAACCATTTTTATGTTATAATACCATTTTTTAATCATACACATCTCAAAGAGTACACGAACATGGTCTTCACCCTCTACGTAATTTAGAAAACCCTTTAATGATTTATAAAAAAATTTCAAGAAGTAAAACAAGTTTTTTCTAACAAAAAACATAAAAAATACTTTGTTCAGGAAAAAATCCCAACAATACCACACTCAAATAGATTTGGAAACCCTAAAAAAATTTAATAAACCACTTCTATGAGTCCTAAAATAAACCCAAAAGACCCACCATGGAATACACATTAAAAACACTCATTTTCATAAAACAATTATTCGTTAAAATCAACAACTTAATAAATGATACCAAGATTGATTTTCTAAACATAAAAAATGGAAGAGGAGCATTCAAAATAGGTTAATCAAGAATGATAAATTCATTAATGAATTTCTACATATGGAATCACCCACCATAGATGTCAAAAACCATAAATCACTATGTGAAACATCAACCACACCACCATTGCACCACATGGGGATAAAAAATTACCCTAATAAAAATTATTCAACTAATAAACACACAATTATGACCTATGTAAAAAACACTTGTTTTTTACATTTGGAACATCAAGAACGAGCAAAGAAACCCTAAGGAAACAAAAGAAAAACAAAGGAGGAATCACTTACCAGAGAAATCATGATGTTTCCCCACCAAACTCCCCATAATTAATTGAGTTACAAGTGTGGATGAGGGATATTGGGATCCTTCCATGTGTTCTTGGGTCGAATGGGATAATAAAGGGGTGAGAGTGGCTTAATCCTTGAATGAAAAAATATCAATAACATATAAATTTTAATGAGTTGTACACATTGGCATGGTTTAGACACTAAAAACCCATCCTTTTGTGAAAACATTCAAAGAAACCCTAGTGGTAACCTAGTTTGAAAGATAGTCAAATAATAGAAGACAAAAATACCTAAAAATAAGGGCATGGATGTGCTAATACTCCCCACTATGAAAACATATTTCCCCTGAAAGTAAACCAGAAGATTGATTCGAAAATAGTAATTGGTACTCTTGTTCCACCAATGACTTCCACTCCAATGTCTTGTGTACATCATTCCCGTTCTACTGAAGGACCTAGACCAGTGGAATAGACTATCCCCAAAGCACCTTCTCTTGGGAATCAACTATTCACATCGGTTGTTCAAACACTACTAAATCCAGTTATATCTCCAACTCTTCCCAATTCAACATAATGGACGGATCTTGACTGTACTTATTCGATTTGGATACATGGAATATGTCATAACTATATGTTAACTGAGAGGTAAAATCCAATATTTATACAAAATTTCCAGTGGGATCACTGATCTCAATGGGCCCGACATACCTTGGTGTTAGCTTTTTCCGCTTTTCCAAATAACGATGTCCCAACAAAGGGGCCACATTCAAGAATACATGATCACCCATAAAAAAATATAGGTCTCGATGCATCTGATCAGCATAAGATGTTTTTGCAACTCTAGGCTATCAATAACCACTGCTTAATCAACTTGACCATCTTAGATGTCTCGTGCACATGGCTCACCCCCAACAGTGAGGACTTACCTACTACAGCCCAACATAGAGGAGACTGACATGGACGACCATGGAGTGCCTCAAAAGGAGACATTCGAATCGAGTTTTTGTAACTATTATTATAAGAAAACTCGACCAATGCAAAATATCTATCCCATGAACCTCCAAAGTCCATGACACATGCACGAAATATGTCTTCTAGAATCTAGTTTTCCTGATTATTTTAGCCATCCGTTTGAGGATGGTATTCCATGTGTATCTTAAATTGTTACCCCAAGGCCATTAGGAGACCTTCCAAAAACTGAGAGGTAAAATAGAATTCCTTGTCTGAGAAAAAAACCAATGACACACCACAGAGCCTTACCACCTTCTGAATATACAATCATCCCAACTCATCCACATTGGATGTATCTCTAATGGGAATAATGAGTGATGATTTAGTCTGGTGATCAATAAAAACCCAAATTGCGTTCATACCCTAAGGTGTATGAGGTAAGTCAAAAATGAATTCCACGATGACCTTGTCCCACTTCTAGGTAGGAATGGGTAATGGTTAAAGTAAACCATAGGTCCTTTGATTCACTACATTCACCTGCTAATATTTAAAACACCTAAATAGAAAATAAGCTATATCCCACCTCATAACAGGCCACCAAAACTACTGATGAACATCATAATACATTTTTCTACAACCAGGATTAACAGACCACTGAGATTGGTGGCTATCCTACATGACCACCTTCCTTAGAGACAACATCAACACTGAACAGTCCTTGAAGCCCAATATTCCCTCGGGAGAAGAAGACTGATCAAAAAACATCTCCACACAATGATGGATCTTCATCGACTTATGACATAACTAATCACCATCCTACTCCTGCTGAATCGACTCTAAAAGAGAAGGAGTCAACTACCCCCCTGTAAGAAATGTTCCTCCACTATGCTCCTTGGTCTCCATGTGCATCTGGGATAAAATATCTATCGGAGACCACTCATTACACGACATCCACAATCCCTTCACTGGAACTGTTATGTTTAATGCATCAGCTGCCACATTACCCTTCCCCGGTATATAGTTGAAATCAAATACAAAATATTCTATATATTTGATCTAGTGATTCTGCCTCCAATTGTGATTCATCTATGAGAATATAAAGGACAAGATCTAATGATCAGAGTAGACCATAAACTTATTCACAAAGAAGTATTGGCACCATGTCTTCAAAGTATACATCACCACTTTCATCTCCATGTCATGGAATAGGTAATTCTTTTCATGTGTTCAGATTTGGGGAGATCCATATGCAACCATGTGATCACCCGGCATAAGAATAGACCCAAGACCCATACATGAAGTGTCACAATACAACACATATCACGTTCTTGATTCTAGTAATATCAACAGGGGGGTTTTCGACTACCACTTAAACTCCATAAAGGATTCCTGACATTCTTGGGGCCATTACAACTTCACCCCTTTCCACGTGAGTGCGCTCAAGGGTGAAGTATGGTGAGTGAATTCCCAAAAAAATTCCCTATAATAACCTACCATGCCAAGGAAATTTCTTATCTCAAAGACATTTCTCAGCTACTCTAATGACATACCTATAATGATCCACATGGGGTTTACCAAAACACCATGTTCTGAGATGAATTTCCCTAGAAACAAAACTTCATCGATCCAGAAGTTGTACTTGGTAAAATTTGGATAAAGGATATGGCCCCACAGAGTTCCAGACCCAATCCTCAAATAATGCTAATTATCTTCCTCAGATACAAAGCAAATCAATATTTCATCCTTCAATACGGAAATTATGGAGTCAATATACTAGTAAAACCCCCTATTCATGAGTTCCATAAAGTCTCTTAGAGAGTTATTCAATCTGAAGGGATGACCAAGTACTCAATGTTTTCATATCTACTTCAGAAATTTGCCTATGGAATATCCTCCTCTCTCACCATGACTTGGTGGTAACCTAGATGAATTTATATGTATGAAAACCACTTTTTCCCATTTAGCTAGTAAAACAATTCACTTATTTAGGGTAATGGTTATTTTTTGATGGTTTCCTTATACACCTTTTGGTATTCAATGCACAACCCGATGGATCCATTAGCCTTCTTTGAAAAATAATATGAGAGTCCCAATGAGAGATGCTCGGATGAATGAATCCTTTGGATTCCAAATCATATAGTTGTTTCACTAATTCTCTCAACTCGGTGGTGGGTGTATGATATGAGGGAAGAGAAATCTGTTGTGTTCATGACACAAAATCAATCGATAACACCACATCCCGCTTCAGGGTAAATAAGAAAAAATCACCTAGAAACACCTCTAGTAACTCATCCACTACATGAGGTAATCCAATTTTAGGAGCACGAATATCTCCCTCTAGAATGTATGATGATAACTAGAAGACAAGATTCCCCAAATCTGGGAGTAGAGTCCTGTCATGACCCATCTTCACCATGATGAGAGAAGGGACAATAGGTTTCCAGACCCTTCCTTATTCATGTTGAAGGAGAAATAATGACCCTCGAGACCCGCCTTGAATGGGTCCCAGAGTGGCGACTAGCACCAAGGGTAGAGAATCACATATAAGATGGAAGGAATTACCATTTTATTTAATAGGATAATGTGATAAGATATTAATTCCCCACAATACCAAAGGTGTAAGTAAATGAAAAGGCCAAAAAAACCCATTATCATATACATGTTCTAAAAGTAACGCTTCAAAAGTACATGAAAAACCCAAATGAAAGCACCAAAGAAAAGAAAAAGACAACAACAAAAATTGTCCCAACGTACGAACTAGTACGATCCTGCATGATCCTTGATGTCCTCCTGGAAACCTGAAGGCAGTTTTTTATATGTAGGGTGAGCATACAAGTATACTCAGTAGGGAAAACCAAAATCTCTCATGCACCAGTGGGGAGGCATTCTAAGGCCCCATGAGAAAAGAGATAACTGAAACACCTTACAAGGAAATCTACCCTCCCATGCCTCACCAAGGAACACTCCCCAAATAATTCTATTCAAGTAATGTAATAGTATTAACACATCAATGTTTGGGTACCCTGCGCCTCTTTCCCACTAGTTATTGAAGACATCAAATGCATCGAACCTCTCCCAGCATTATCACTATAGTCCCACTTCCATACCCCACCCACACACGCCTAAGCCATCACCACACATCCCTCCCGCAAACCCTGGGCTATATCAACCCCACGTAACCACACCCGTAAACACTTGTGCTAGAACAACCACTACCATACTCAAAGACACTTGGGCCTCATCCTAAAGACACTTGGGAAACAACCTGCCCGCACACACCTAGGATAACCACCACAACTACCCTTCCTGAATAATCATGGGCTATAATGGACCTCAGGCCATCACAACCTGCCCGAAGAGTATTGGGCTATTCGGGAAAGGGTGTATAAAATGAGCTAATAATCAGCCACTCATAGGAGTGTTGGGAAAAACACCCTCGCCCAAGAAATGGGGGTGTTCAGAACAAAGTGATCAACATGGGTGCGGCACGAATAAATAACATAAGAACTAAAATTATATTCATATGTAACAAGAACTCATCCAAACATATAGGTTCCAAAACCAACCTAAGCACAAACACCCTCGTTACTGCTCATTCATCAAAAGGCACACCACTCACAACCATGTCATAACTCATTCCTAGAACCAATTCCCCATTGATCCCATTCTTGGTTTCATATTCAAGTGATTCCATTTAACTAAATTCTGAACTACTGGGAAACTAACAGGCATAAACACAAGATGTGGAAAGGAAAAACAGCCAAACAACACTTTTAAGCATTCACACCCGGTCCTCTTGTAAAGATGAAAAAGGGATATGTGAGATCCCTCAATGTACTGGAACCAAACCAAGCCTCAAGATACAACCCCACAGGGCCTCAAATCCACAACCAACAACTGTAAAACAACAGAGGATCCCATTCCCATCTATATCACCCTAGAAGCATCAAGCATGACAAACAGACATACCACCAAGACAAAGAAAATAACTTTCTAGACTCAAGTACATCACTCATTAAGTTTCTGCTTTCTGTTTCGTTAACCGGGGTGATCATAGATGGATTTTTTTCACTAGGCATCCATTTAATCTTCCAATATTACGTGATTGTCCAATTTTCATGTTATAGTAATTCAATCACATGAACATCTAGAAAAATAGAGGTTCATTAGTGCGCAAGAAAAGACCCCCAACGACCTTGATTTTCAATGGACATAAGACCATACAATTCACAACACATAATCAAGGATAAAGAGTATAGTTGAAACGAAGCACACCACCTTCATTATTTAGAGGACCCATTATTATCTTCATTATGTGTTGGTTTCATCAATACCGGGAGAGACAATAGTGTACCCACCCCGCATGATACACAGTAAAGAGAGACGAACGAAAACCCCTACTTGGATTGATCAGGGATGGACATTTTAACTCTGAGTGCTAAGTACTATGGATGCACGACATATAGGGGGGGAAATCTGTGGACTCCAAGGATGAGTAGGGAAGCTCCAGCACAGGTGCAACGCATGCCTCGGGAAGGGGGTAGACTCCAAACGTACAAGGAAAGGGACCCGCCAAGAATAAGAAGGAAGAATTTATAGCGTGATATAAAGTTGATTTCCCATTGTTATGGGATATATAATTTTGAACGGGTTTAATGTCGGATCATGATTCTCCATGAACTTGGGAAGTTACGCACGATGGAATGAATTTTCATTTAATATTTCCAATCGGAGCTGAGAAATAATAGTTTTTCATTAAATATATTTCTCTAATCAGAGGAAAAACGTGCAACTAGGGTGGAACTGGAAGGTATGGGGAAAGGGTGTGACATTGAGTAATAACCACACGTTCAGTAAGTTAAAGGTTTCCTTGATTTTTGGAATTTTATATACCATTTATGGGTCTTAAATGGATTTTAAAGGGGGGTATTAAATTATTTTTATGTCAAAACATATTTTGTGGGAGCAGAAAAAGTCAGAAACTGGATAAAAGAACGATGACCACTCGGTGAGGACACGGTGACAACCTCACGGTGGCACCCACACACTGCCACCATCTTGGGGCCACCGTCACAGTGGCACCCACACACTGCCACCGTCTTGGGGCCACCGTCATGGTGTCACTCACATGGTTCCACCGTCACGGTGCCACCATCACAGTGCCACCCTCACGGTGCCACTGTTTCGGTGTGAGACTGTGACCGGGGCCACCGTTTTTGTGGAACCATTTGATGGAACAATGTTTTGGCAATGTACTGGACTAGGAGGGTCTGTGCCATAAAATCAGTTACCTCTCAAATTATTCTCGTCCTCGAGAATGGAAACTAGACCAGATGAAAGGAGGGGGGTCTGAACTACCACCTCCAAGATACCTCTCAAGAGTAAACCTCATCCATATTTCGAACGATTATCGATACACTACCACTCCTCTCCCCCAAGTAAGAACACCAATATTAAAGGGCCATACCACCCAGACATAAGGATTTGGGAGTTCCTTCATCCATGTCAAGATATTATATGCTTTGGGTGGCACTGAATCATCAGGACGTGTTTAATCACATCCACCTCATTGTGTATGGATTAGGGATCTGGTCCTCCCTTCCCCATAGTCAGGACTCTTCACACACACACATCCAATGAACAAGGGAATAGTCCATTAAATAGTTAGAAAGGTAAAATGATTCATCACAGACATGTATAATCCAAATAGAATAAAACTGAAAACAACTTTGGGTAATGGGCGTGCATCCGTGCCTCTTGTTCCCAGGTACTCTCTTCGAGCTCAACATGCCTCCATAATACATGAACCAAAGGTATGGTTCTTCCATGGAGCAACTTCTTCTCGTGATCCTAGACTCTCACCGATCATTCTACAAACATTACATCGACCTCGATATCCAGCTTTCCCGAGGCGAAGATGTGTGAATCGCTATGTAGATACCATCAGAGCTGAGACACATGGAAGACCTCGTGCAGTCTCAGTAGTAGAAGTGGTAGTGCTAGCTGATAAGCCACTTCACAGACCCAGCGCAGCACTTCGAACGGTCTGACAATACTGGGAGAAAGCTTACTCCCCCTGCGGAACCTCTGTTTCCCATGCTCTGGGGATACCATCAAGAACATGTGGTCCCCGACCTCGAACACCAAGGGTCTCTTACTATTATCGGCTTATGAATTTTTCCGGTCCTGGGCCGCCTTCATCCTCTCCCGTATAAGATGAACCTACTCTGTCGTACTCTGCACCACCTTTGGGCTAAGAACACCTGCCTCCCCAACCTCTATCCAACACACAGGTGAGCGACACAGCCTCTCGTGCAAAGCATCAAATAGAGCCATGCCAATGGTAGAGTGATGATTTTTGTTGTAGGAAAACTCCATTAGAGGCAAGTTTTGTACCCACGATGCCCCAAAGTCCAATACACATTCCTGTAGCATATCCTCCAACATTTGGATGGTGCTTCTATTTGCCCATCTGTCTGGGTGTGGAAAGTAGTGCTAAGGCATAGTTGGGTTCCGAAAGAATGTTGCAGTCCTTTCCAGACCCGTGAGGTAAACCATGTATCCTGATCAGAGACTATTGACCTTGGAACCCCATGCAACCGTACCACCTCATCCACATACCTCTGTGCTAGGGAACCCACCGTACCGGACTCCATGATTTCCATGAAGTGAGCCGATTTTGTTAGTCAGTCCACCACTACCCAGGGAGCATAAAAACCCCCTTGAACTCTGGGTAGTCCTGTGAAAAAATCAATCGAGATGTTGTCCCACTTTCACTCAGGGAAATCTAATGGTTGTAACAAACCTCTTGGGACATGGTGTTCAACCTTCACCTACTAACATAGGAGGCACATTGCTATGAACTCTACCACTGCCCACTTTACCCCAGGCCACAAAAAGTACTCCTCAGACCCCGATACATCTTGGATACTCCTGGGTGCACCGCTAGGGGTGAGTTATGGAACTTACCAAGAACTCTCTCACTCATTCTGATAAGGACGAACAACATTCCATGAGATATCATTTGATTCTTTCTGTCTTCCGACCACCCTTCCAGAGCATCTACTTTCTTAACCCAATCACACATTACTTTAGCCTCTAAGTCCCCCAACTGAGACTCTTCCACTGGTTGCAACAGAGAGGACTGCATCGTCATCTAAAACAGACAGCCTCTACTTCCATCCATCCTCGCTTCCAGGTGCATGTCATCCATCTATTCCATCGCCATTGAAGCATCTGCCGACTCTCGAACAACATCCTTCTGCGACCTCCTTCTCAAGGCATCAGCCACCACATTCCCATTTCCTGGGGTGTTAGAGATTTTGAAGTTGTATTCTTGGAGGAACTTCATCCACCTTCTTTGCCGAAAATTCAGGTCCCGCTAAGAGAAGATATACTTCAAGCTCTTGTGATCCGTGAAGACGACGAAATGCTCCCCGATGAGGTAATACCACCACAACTTTAGTGAAAACATGACCGCCACACGCTCATGATCATGGGTGGAATAGTTATTCTCATGGGTACGTAACTACCTAGACTCATAAGAGATCACCCCTTGTTGTTGCATCAGCACACACCCGAGGCCTTGTCCTAAAGCATCACAGAACACCTCATACAGTACCACTTCTTCTGGAAACCTCAAAACTGGGGCACTAACCAACTTCCACTTCAGATAGCGGAAGGATTCCTCGTGCTGCCTATTTCACACAAAATCCTGGTCCTTCTTGGTCATGGTTGTTAAAGGTGATACAACTCGGGAGAAGTAGGGAACGAACCTATGGTAGTAACCTTCTAGACCAAGGAAACTACGAACTTCTGAAACATTCTTGTGTGCTTCCCAAGATTCAACCACCTCGACCTTCGATGGGTCCACTACTATTCCATAATCATACACCACATCTCCAAGGAAGGGCACTTATCACGTCCAGAAATCTCACTTCTACAAATTCCCATAGATTTGGTGCTGTCAGAGGACCTCGAAAATTGTTCATAGATGCTCAGTGTGATCCTCTTATGATCTCGAGTAGTTCAGGATGTCATCAATAAACATGACTACAAACAGATCCAGATATTTCCATAATATGGAGTTCATGAGACTAATAAACACATCTGATGCGTTTGTAACACCGATCAACCTAACTACAAACTCAAAGTGCCCATATCTGCACCTGAAGGTAGTCTTCAAGATATCACCCTCCTTCACCCTCAACTGTTGATATCCTGACCATAGGTCAATCTTGGAGAACCATCCTACCCCTTTTTAATGGGTCAAAGAGATCATCTATACTTGGGAGAGGGTAGCAATTCTTGACCATTTCCTGATTCAGTCTCCTGTAGTCTATTCACAACCCCATACCACCATCTTCCTTCCTTGCGAACAAGATGAGAGCACCCCATGGTGATGCACTTGGTCGAACAAAAAAATTCTTCATCAGATCTTCAATCTGAATCCGCAACTCCCGTAACTCAGAAGGCTCCATCTGGTAGGGATCCATCAAAATTGGACGGGCACCATGTTGAAAGTCTATCTCGAACTCAACATCACATCAAGGGGGTAGAGTTGCCACATCTTCAGGGAATACATCCAAGAACTCATTGATTATCCCTAAGACTTCCATCATCTATGTATCTGCCGACTCCTCTGACAGTTCAGCCAACCAAGAAAGGAGGGGCTCTTCTTGCCGGTTACCTTCTTGGTAACCCCGCTCGCCGATGGAAGTCACACATCAGCCACCCAAGTCTAAAAACACGATCCTTCCTCAGAAGTAGTCAATAATGGCACATACAGAGAATAACCACTCAATTCCTAGGATGACATTGTATGGAATTATATGCAACAATAGAAGATACTTGATTAACTGATGTGGCCCTATCATTAGTCTGCACCATCAACAGACATAAAACAAGTTGTTCTGACCTCTGACTAGTGTACTCAACACCAGGGGCACTGGAAGTATCTTAGGGTCTAGACCTAGAGCATGAGCCAGACTGGGCGCCACAAAGGAGTGTAAATCTCCTATATCAAACAAGAAATAGTCAATAGTACTAAACAGGCTGATTGAAACTTGAACGACTTTCAGTCTTGCTGGAACTGCTGCCTCCAAGGCGCGTAACTGCCTACACCCAACTCCCCTTCCCCTTGGCTGTCGGCCGCCTCCCTGACTGCACCCTTGTTAAGGACCCTTACGAGCGCCCTGAGGCAGGAATCCTCCTATAACGTCTACCCTTGGAGGATCGGGAGCTCGTTGTCCCTACTGCTGCTGAAAGGGCCAGGCTAGAAACTAATGCGGCTGAGGCGGGTGCTGCACCGGCCCACCCCCACCGTACTGTATTTGATCTGGACACTAATTCTAAAGGTGCCGAGGGCTTCCACAGATGAATCATCTATGTCCTCGTACGGAAAGGAAAGGGTGAGGAATGGGATATCAGAACTGTAACTGCTGAGGCCGGATCCCTACGGGTCGAAACCTAGAGGGCCCTGATGCTGGATGCATGCTGCTGATGGTCTTCCCCTTCAACAGGCCGAACTAGATTCCCTCTCATGATACACCTCCCAGCATGTGCATCCATTCCACCACTTCAGCCTTCTTCTAGACCTCCAAGTACATCAGTAGGGTGAAGGGGGTAACCACATACTAACGGGAAGGTCGGAGTGCCTCCTTTAACCGTCTCGTCGTAGACTCCTCATCCAAAAAGAGGTCCGAAGAAAAGCGAATGAGATCCTTGAACCTGATCCCCTACTCCATCACTGACATACCCCCTGCTGGAGGGAGATTAGTTCCTGCCTCTTCTCAGTCTTCATCATGAATGAGAGGAATTCCTCCCAGAACTCTTTCTCTAAGTCAGTCCATGTCACCTCAGCCTCCCTCTTCTCCCCAAGATAAGGTATTCAACACTAACGTGTTGCTCCGCGCATCTAGCATACAGCCAGAGTAACCCAGTACTCTATCGGAGCCCAGATCAATCTGAAAGCTATCACCAGCTCCTCTAGATAGCTCCTATCTCCACGTTAGATATATTTCCCTGATACTTCCTGAGGGTCTGCCACTGAAAGGCATGAAGTGTCCTATTCCATTGATTATCCTCTTCCTCTCGGTCAGCCCTCTATCGATCTGCAAAATCAACCTCATGGGCATTGATCGCCCTCACTACCATTGGACGCCATTCAGGTTCCATAGCTACAAGGTAAACCATGAATTCCTATGCCAGAGTATTGTAGAATATTACTTTTAAATTCTCCTTGACTTATTAGTGATTTTAAATCCCCAAAATTCAAAGGAAACACTAGAACACAAGTCATTATGATGAATGCACATTCCCTAGGGTCTCTACCCTACAATCCATGTAGAATCACTTGGTCATTTGGTAGGCTCATATTCCTTGCATCGGATCATGGGGGGCTCTAAAATCTCGTGTCCTAGCCAGTCTTCCCTAGCCTATTTCACGCACCAATATTGTCCAACACTACTACCCAACCATCCAATGCTATCCTCATTGTGTCTAACTATGAACTCCATCCTATATCTCAACAACCTCCTGCCTCTGGTACCATTCTTTCATGACCTTCCTTCACCACGATGAGAGAAGGGACAACAGGTTTCCAGAACCTTCCTTCTTCAAGTTGATGGAGAGATAATGACCCCTCAGACCCGCCTTCAATAGGTCCCTGATTGGCGACTAGAACCAAGGGTATAGAGTCACATATAAGAGGGAAGACATTACCCTTTTTATTTAATAGGATGGGGAGATAAGATAGTAATTCCCAACTACACCAAAGGTGGAAGTACAAGTAAATCCAAAACAAACCATTCTCATATGCATGTTCCAAAAGTAATGCTACAAAAGTATAAGAAAACCCAAAAAGAAAGTACCAAATAAAAGAAAACAACAACATCAACCATCCCAACGTATGAACTAGTACAATCATGCACGATCCCTAATGTCCTCCTAGAAACCTGAATGCAGTTTTATATATGTAGGGTGAGAATACAAGTATACTCAGTAGGGAAAACTAAAAGCTCTCATGCACAAGTGAGGAGGCATTTTAATGCCCTTTGAGAAAAGAGATAACTAAAACATCTAGAAAGGAAAATACCCATCCAAGACTCACCAAAGAACACTCCACAAATAACACAGGTCATATATTGTAATATTAATAACACATCGACGTTTAGGTACCCCGCACCACTTTCCCACAGGTTATTGAAGACATCATATGCATTAAACCTCTCCCTCCATTCTCACTATAGTCCCACTTACATACATCACCCGCACACACCTGGTCCATCACCACACATCCCGCCCGCAAACACCTGGGCTAAATCAACCACACGTAACCACTCTCGTAAACACCTGGGCCAGAACAACCACTACCATGCCCAAAGACACCTGGGCCTCATCCCGAAGACATTAGGGAAACAACCTGCCCACACACACCTGGGCCAACCACCAAAACTACCCAGCCCAATGAATATTGGGCTATAATGGACCTCAGACCATCATAGCCTACCTGAAGAGTCTTGGGCTATTCAAGAATGGGAGCATAAAAGGAGCTAATAACCACCCAATCATAGGAGTATAGGGAAAAACACCCTCCCCCATGAAGTGGGGGTCTTCGACACAAAGTGTTCAACATGGGTGGGGTGAGAATAAAAACATAATAACTACACTTATATGCATAGGTAAAAAGCACTCGTCCCAATCTAGAGGTTCCAAAACCAACCTAAGAACAAACACCCTTGTTACTGTTCATTCATCAAAAGGCACACCACTCACAGCCACGTCAAAACTCATTCCAAGAACCAAGTCACCATTGAAAAAATTCATTGTTTCATATTCAAGTGATTCCATTTTAGTAAATTCTGCACTACTGGGAAACTAACAGGCGTAACCACAAGCTGCGGAAAGGAAAAACAGCCAAACAACACTTTTAAGCATTCACACTCGGTCCTCATGTAATGTTTCAACAAAGGGATCTGTGATATCCCTCAAACTACTGGAAGCAAACCAAGCCTCATGATATAGCCCCACACGACCTTAAATCCACAACCAACAACTGTACAACAACAAAGGATCCCATCCATATCCATATCACCTCACAAGAATCAATCAGAACACATAGACATACCACCAAGACAGAGCATGGACGTTTCCGGACTCAAGTACTTCATTCATTAAGTTTCTTCTTTCTATTTGGTTAACTGGGGTGATCACACAAGGATTGTTGTTCACTGGGCATCCATTTAATCAGCCGAGTTTATGTGATTAACCAATTTTCCTGCTACATTCATTCAATCACATGAATATCCAGAAAAACAAAGGTTCATCAGTGTGCAAGAAAAGACCCCTAATGGAAATAATTTTCAGCGGACATAATCCCGTACAATTTACAACCCATAATCAAGGATAAATTGTATAGTAGAAACCGAGCACATCCCCTCAATTCTTTAAAGTTCCCTTTATTATGTTCATTAAGGTTTTCTTTCATCCATCCCCGTAGAGACAATAGCATACCCACCCTGTATGATACACAGTAAAGAGAGAAGAAGGAAAATACCTACATGGATTGATCATGGATCGACATTTTTACTCTGCACTCCATGAAAAGGGGATGCGCGATTTGTAGGGGAGAAACTTCGGGGACTCCAGGGATGATTGGGGAAGCTCCAGCCCAGGCACACCACTTGCCTCGGGATGGGTGTGGACACCAAAAGTACAAGGAAGGAGACTAGCCAAGAAGAAGAAGGATTAAATTCTAGCATGATATAAAGATGAGATCCCGTTGTTACGGGATATATGATTTTGAATGGATTTAAAGTCGGATCGTGGTTTTCCACGCAGTTGGGATGTTATGCAGGATGGAATTAATTTTCCTTTAATAAATCACATTGGAGTGGTGTCAATAATTGTTTTTCATTAAATAGTTTTCTCTAATCAGAGGAAACATGTGCAACAGGGGCGGAAGAGGAAGGTATGGGGAAAGGGTGTGACTCTGAGGAAAAACCACACCTTCGTAAAGATAAAGGTTTCCTAGCTTTTATGAATTTTAGATATCATTTATGGGGTTTAAATGTCTTTGAAAGGGGGGTATTAAATGATTTTTATTTCAAAATATATGTTACGGGAGTGGAAAAAGTCGGAAACTACCAAAAAGAACGAAGACCGCTCAATGAGGACACAGTGCCAGCGTCATGGTGTCACCCACAGGGTGCCAATGTCATGGTGCCACCATTTTGGTTTTAGACCATGACTGGTGCCACCGTTTTGGTGGAACCGTTTGATAGAGCTGTGTTTTGGAAAAGTACTGGACCAGGAGGGTCCGGGCCGTTAAATGGCCCCACACAACTCGACTGAGGATCTCATTCCTAAAGGAAAACCTAAGGAATACCATCAGGTGTCATGAAGTTGACCTTACACATATAGAAATCAATATGTTCTTGGTAATAAACTATCTAATCCCTAGAATGTACTTTATCGAAAAGTTCCATATCCATGACTTGGAGGTATCACTCAATCTAAACCCTTGAAATGGAAAACGCACGTGACGAGCACCTAAGACCTTGTCCCTTCTTCATACCCATGGGAATCACCAATTCCATCATAATATATAGTAACTCGATTAGAAAATTGAGATGGATCACAATATCGGTAGGTTTAAAAGAAATAGTAGCACCAGTTTCAATGAGAAAAATATCTAAAGATGATGCAGTCAAAATGGTACCTCGAACTATCGAAGGACCTGTATCGGATCCCGATGGTGCCTAATCTATAGCGTAAAGATTACTCATCTCAGCCTCATAATAGTAACTCTACTATGTCTCTACCCTGAATTGGCTCGAACCCAAATAATGATGTGGCCCTGCCTCCATTTCCACATAACAGATATCCCACTATTCTAGACGGTTGTGGATCAGTTGACACTCCAATGGAAGCCACTGATCCTTCCCCACTCTGTAGTGGATGTGTCACCTTACAAAAGCACTAATAGTTACCTATAGATCCCCACTTATACAAATCCTTCATAGGAGATGTCTATGTAGGCTGGATGTTCCCTGGTCTCCCGCACTGGTGGCGCATGATGAACCTTGCATCAGAAGCCCCTGAGGTGAACTATCAGGGGGAATGGCATGAACTACCACCTACCTTATTCCCCTACTACTCTCCCTTCATTTTATTCTCAGATGAACTACTAATTCCCATCGATGATACTATACTATAGAAACTAGGCATTCCTTAGCAATCTATATCCACCATACAAGCCTGATCCACCACCTCTTCATAGGTCATCAGTTTGAACATGAGTAACTGATATTAGATCTCTGACCACAAACCCCTCTCAAACATCAGGGCCATCAACATCTCATTAGAGACCATTTTAGGTTCACTTCATACTAGCTCGGTGAATTGGTTTTCATACTCCATCACTAACTAATCCCACATGACGAGTTCCATAAACTCTCAGGATCTGGAATAAGACAATACTTCAGGAAACTAATGGTCGTTGAAGGTAACCTTGAAGTACTTCCAACTCATCTACTTATGCTACCCATCTCGATTCCCTGATTCCCACCACCTACAGCTGGAAATATCTAACAAAAATGAGGAAAATTTCACCCCAACCTCCTCTGGGGTGTCAAGGAACTCGACCATGAGCTTGATCTTCCCATGCCACTCCTCTGTTTCATGGGGTTTTATGCTACCTCTGATGTTTTAAGGCTTCTGTTTCAAAAACTCCTAGTATTTTTCCTTCATAGGGCCATACTCATCTTCTCTGTCTATATAAGGAGTAGGAGAAGTTGATGCCTCATGTCCTTGAGCTTGGCCATCACAAACCATAACTTCTCCAAACCTTTTATCAAGCAGTGAGGGAGAACTCTCTTCAGATTCCTCCCATGGGTGAATAGATAATATTTAGGGATGCAAGTTTCTACAAAATAAAATGGTAACAAAAAAAGATAATTTAAAGAATTATGAAAAAATTTAGAAATATCATCAAATATAAATAAATAAAACTCATCTCAATAATGAAATAAAGAACTACTTCACCCCCCACAAAATGTCAATGTGTAGTTTTCAGCCTACACGTCACACCTGGAAGTGATGTAAAACAAATATCCCAACATCCCATGGTGACATTAGGTCTATCACAAATTTTATGGTCACGGGACCTAACTGTCAACTAGAACTCTAGGCCTCGACATTCCTATATCCTATCTAACTAGACTCATCATTAATAATATGACCTAAAGAGCTCAAACTCCTTTTGATATCATACTATTGTGAACTAGATATGTTTTATATCCAAACTAGTACCCAAACCAGTCCATTGTAAGGCTATAATGATTTTCCATATCTCAATGGGCTTGAACAAGTTCTCGAGTATCATAAATAATGGTTTTGTAATTATTTACCCATGTTTACAAGCATTAGGCAACCAAATTAATAAATAAACTGAATCTGAAATTTTGATCTAGACAAACCATTAATAAAATTCAGAATTGAAATACATAGTTTTTAATAAAACCCCAAGTGTTCCACAACTCAAAGGGAGTAGCATATCTGACTTAAGAACCACCAGACAGTAAGGGGACATTTCACACAGATATTCTCCATAATACTGCACCCAGAAAAGAAGCTAACAACTTGTACCACCATCTCCAAGGACCATTTCTTTAGTTATGTCAAATAATATCAATTCTAATTACTCTCAAAGGTGTATGTGAGGTGTGATATAAATACCAATTGGTTTCCACCCAAAAAATATTCCATTTGATGAACATTTTAAGCATAATATATTTCATGTTTTTATAAACAATAAATGCTACAATAATTTCTAAAAGATGAAACATTAAAAGATAGCAATTTTCAAGTGGGAAACATTTAAGAATGGTAACTTTTAAATAAAACACTCATCTTACTAAAATTTCCAAAAAATACACACTGTATACCAACAGTATGTACAATATAGCCAATGAGTAATAGTCATGGGAACACCCCTAGGCACTAGCTAGTTGCGGGGCCCCGGGTACATCATATATCATTGTATAAGTGACCATAACCAATATACTTCTCATGAACAAGCCACTAGGAGGGGAAACCCCAATGGATTTGTGGTCCCAAACTTCATCAATGTTTATTCACTATTGTCATCATCAAAATTTCTAAGAGAAATAGAGACAATACCACTACCATATCACGAGCATACTATTTCTAGTCCGACCACCTAGATACAAGGGTTTACCTCTTTTTGGTCGATAATATTCCACATGTTATAAAATACCAACTGCACATAAAAATACCATTTTCACATAACAATATAATTTCTGACTCATACACATCCAAAACAGTATAAAAAAATGTTCCACACACTCAATGTAATTTAGTAAACCCTTTAATGATTTTATAAAAACTATTTCAAGAAGTAAAACAATGGTTTGCACATAGAATATATTAAAAAATCCTCTTTTCAGGCCAAACTCCCAACAACACCACACCCAAACAGATTTTTCTATGCTACTTACATTTAATAAACCACTTCCATGAGTCATAAAATAACCCCAAAAGACCCATCATGGAATACGAAAGAAAAAAACTCATTTTCATATAAAAACAATTCATTAAAATCAACCACATTATCCACTCTACCAAAAATGGTTTTCACACTATAAAAAATGGATGTGGAACACAAAAATCATATTAATTAGTTAGGAAAAAGTCATCAGATAATTTCAAAACAAGGAATCGCCTACTTGAAATGTCAAAAAAACAAATCTTTGTGTGAAACATCAGCAAAACCACCAATGCCTCAAAAGGGGATGAAAACAAACACTAATCCATATGTTTCAACCAAGAAACAAAAAAATATAAAATAGGTATGAAATAGTATTTTCTCAATATTTGGAACATTATGTAGGAGGAAAGAAATCATAATCAAATTGATGAAAAACAAAGGAGGAATAACTTACTTGAGAAATCATGATGTTTCCCCACAAAAACCCCATTTAAAAATTAGTTCCAAGAGAAGTTGAGGGTTCTTGGGAGCCTTCCATGAATGATATGGTCGAATGGGGGAAAATTGGTGATATAGGTTTAATCCTAGAACAGAAATTTAGAATAACATAACAATTTAGTGAGATGAACGCCTATGCATGGTTTGTCCGCACGGTTCAGTAAACAATGAATTCAAACCATGAGTCATGTTTTGGCCCCCCATAAAAACTCATTTTCATATAAATTTCAAGGGTAATGTATTAGAAACCTAGAGGAAAAGATACCACAGTAATAGAAGAGAAAAATACCTAAAAATAAGTTCATAAATGTGACACCAAAAGACATTAAATTTATCCAACCAATTTGTGTCATGAGACCCACTGATACATCGATGGGATATCTTTAATTGATCCCCACCCTTAACTATAATTCCATTTATTTACTCATATATTTAATGATCAATTCAATTTATAAAAAATATTCATTATTAATAAATGTATCTATTGTGTCGAGAATATGGATAGATCATGATTTTCCCCAGTCAATCATATAAAATTTCTAATAAAACATCATTTGTGAAAATGGTAGAGTTTAAGAAATAGTTATATCCAATATATAAAGAATATGAACATTTAAGATGAATTTAATGACAAATTATTACATGAATGTGATGTTTCAAGAAAAATTTAATGACCACATACTTTATAAGAGATAAAATATTTCCATTGATTCATCATTAATATAGGTTTCATAATAAAATCAGGTCATTTATAGTTATAATAAAAATGGATGTGAAATATTAGAATAGGCTTTCATTAAATATTTTTCTTTATAAAATAATTTAAAATTAATATAAGAAACTAAATATTATAAAATTGTTACAGTGGGATGGATTTTCATTAACGTGGTATATGTTAAAAAAATAATTCCTTTTAACATTTTGAAAAGAAAGTAAAAAATAAACCATTATTAAAAAAGTAGAGAAATTATTTTTCAACAATTTAAAAATAAAATTATAAATTATTTTGTACTTAAGATATCATTTTAGTAAATAAATCAAATTTTGGAAATTAATGTTGAATAATATGGACATGGAAAAAATATAACCTACAAAAATAGAAATAAATTTGTGTTTTAATTTAAAATTTTCCTTTATAGATTGAAGTGAAACATTTAAAAATATTGTAATAAAATATAGACAATCTACAAATATCTAGAGAATAAAAAAATATGAATTTTATGAAGGATATATTATGGGATTTCTTCTAATAAAGTTATTGAAAAACCAAAATAAATGAGATTTTAAAATAAATAATTATTGATTTGGATAAATTTAAATTATACAAAATTGATTAATAAAAAACTGAAACATTAATAATAATCACTAAATATGTGTCCATGTTGTATATATACAATTTTCAATGTATACACCTCATAAAAGTAAATAGATTCTTAGTATGAAATATGAATCCATGGAGGGGAAATTGAGATGAAATCACTTACATTTAGTTAAATATTATTTATCCTCCTATATAATAGTTTCAAAAAAATTAATTTACAATAGATCAATTTTACTGTTTTGTAACATCATATATAACCATCTAATTACATCTTATCACTCCTTCACTAATAATATTTCTTTATTACCATCATTTCTTGTGTTTACTATTTCGTTTTTTCCTTCATGGATTATAATGGATGTTTGGAATATTTTACATAGGATATGTTATCAAAATATAAAAAATAATATTAATTTTATAAATATCATGTTTATTCATTACATACATTTTATGAATCATTCGCTAGTTTTGGGAATTTAAAATGAATCACATCTCTTTGTCGATATGGTAGGTGGAAAAAAACCTCAAAATATGTTATAATTTACTAAATTCATAATATGGTAAATAAATGGAAAGAAAATTATTTTTATAAAATCAATATATTGTCATAATTATAGTATATATTAATTATTTCAATAATTTTTCTATGTAGGGGAGACAGTGAGGGAAAATAAATTACACCAGTTTGTAAGGTGGTAGTTCATCAAATATATGAGATTTTGTTTTGTGTCACATTTGATGGAGAAGGAGATTTATAAATTTTATAAACCAAATTTAATAAAATATAAGTATATATTCTATTATTTATTTATTATTATGGAATTATTAATACATAATTTAAGGTCATAAAAAGAAAAATTAAAAATAAAGAGCATGGTGAAGATGATTACCTCCGCTTTAAAAACCTCCTTGGATGTCTTATTCAAAACCATTTAGATGATATTTTGGTATTAAAAGTGACTATAAAACATGGATAACGATGATGGGGAGATATTTTGGTAGGGTTCGGTTGAGCTAAATGTATTTTGAGTTGGTATGAAGTGAGGGGAGGAGGTTTCCTTTTACAATTGAGGTTAATGACATTGTTGTAATTTGGAATTGTTTTAAAAACATTCTAGTCACTTTTATGAAAAATGGATCCAAAATAAGTCATATATGAAGGTGATAATAGTATGACTATATATTGAACCAACCGATGTGATTTTTTAAATATTTTAATCCATTTTCCATTATCATATTTGGTTAAACCCTCATAAACCTGTTTTAACCATAATTGTGGTATTATTATGTTTAGTTTTTACTATTTATTTTGGGAAAAAAATATGTTGGAATTTTTAGATAATATTAATTATTCTAATTCCAAATTTTGGATTCATTTTATTTAATTATATTTTCATCTTTGGTAGAAATTAATTTTTAAATAATTATAGAAAACATGTCAAAAATGAATTTTGATGAGTTGAATTTTGAAATAATATGATCATATTACATTATATACATAAATACCTATCATAATTTTATTGATTAAAATTTATTTCATTGGATATATGATATAAAATGTATATTTAAATAATTTAACATTAATTAATTTTTCAATTAATTTAAATGGAAATAATTTATGCCCTTTTTCGAAAAATATAATTTTCAAAATAATTCCAATTTTCACCTCCAAATGATCATAATAATATTTCAATAATATTGAATGTAAATAAGTTTTTAATTATACATATTATAAAACATTATTATAAATAAAATTAGGCATTTTTAAAAACTACATTTTCAATTATTCAAACAATTTTTTTTTCTAATGAAAATATTCAAAAATTCATTCATTGTTTATTTTTACCAAGTATGTTCAAAATAAATATTTAGCCTATCAAATTTGAATTATTTTTCCATTAAAATTTACAATGTACCATGTAATATAGATTTCATAAAATATAAATTTGATGTACTATAATTAAATCTCATGTGTTAAATAGTGAGTACAACGGGGGGAACCATTTATCATCGATGGGACTTATTGTTGTTGGGTCCCACTTCAACCCAAATGATCCATTTTAGAGTGAAAAAAATATAATTCTAGTGGTGGTAAAACATCCAATATGATTTTTGGATGGAGATTCCTTCTTCACCAAATAATTTGATTGTAAAACTTCATTGGATGATATTATATATTAGTGATGACTCATTCACTACTCTATCTAGGTTTATTAAAACCATTGGTGTATCATCCTATTATAAATTTGGTGAAAGTAGGTAAGTTCTCATATGGTTTGGCTTCAAATTGTTCCTTGATTTTTTGAGTTATTTATTGGTTATCTTTATTTTAATTCCATATCAAGAATACACTTTTATATATTTTAATTTCATAGGAATATTAGTGTGGATGGATTTTTAAGTAGTAGACATTCACTTTTCAAAATTGCAATAATCTAGGAATACATCAGGGTTATATGCATAGGTAATGTTGAGTACTCATTTTTCAATGGATGGGCAATATATATGGAGTGGATATAATACCGAAGAGTGACTCAAATCCAAATTAGCTATAGTATCATTCTATTTTTTTGAGTGTCTTATAAACAATACACCCATGGGTGATCAAACGTATTGATGTTTTATTTTATTTGAATTATGGTATATTTCATTTTGATATAGTTTGTGTTATAATTATTCCACTATTGGATCATAGATGTAAGATGCATGTTATGTTTTTTCTTATAGTTTATTGTCAATATAATTTCATCTGTACTATTTTATGGTTATCTGTTACAAGGATTACTATTTCTACACTCATTATACATAGACCCCCACTACTATTTGGTAGAATTTTTCTTATAGTTGGGCATTCTAGGGGTCATGTACTGCCACTAGTTCGGTTACTATTCAAGTGAGATTTTTCATGGAATTAAAAAGTTGTATTAAATAATTTTTTCATTTTAAAATACTATATATGGTATGGTATAGTAGAGATATGATATATTCAAATAATTGTATTGATTTTATGCTCATTTTTAGATTGTCTTCATTTTTGATGAATTCATGTTACTATGTATGGGATTGGTTTTCTTAGTTTTAATGTTTTAAGATTTTTTATTTCAAAGGAAATGATTTTCAGTTTAAAATTTATTAGTTTTTATAAACGGAATAGGGTGTAAATAGAGATTTTTATTAGGGATTACTCATAGAATATATGACTCACAAGAAATTGATGCGATTTTATGAGATTTATATTCATTTCAATATATATGGATCAATTATTTGACCTGACATTAACTTATATAGTGTTTTCAATATATCATTTTAGTGGCACCCAACCTAGCTACCAAAAATGGATATTTATTTAGATATACAATTACTAGTCATGCATACTTACATGATATTTTTCACATGAACATGCCTAGTTCAGGTTATAATCAAACCAAAATTTTTGGGACGCTTTTATCATTAGAAATGTATATATAGTTATGGTGTGCGTAATATATTTATTATTTCTAAAATTTATTATATTAAGTCATGTGACTTAAATATGTTTTGAGTTATTAAAATGTAATAATAGTGTTATACCTCCATTGTAACCTCTCATTGAGTGACTTGAGGTAATGAATGAGAATATCCCACTAGTAGTATAGATAGGGCGACATGTTGCACTACATCTTTCTATTAATTAGTTTCTTCAAGAGGGTGTTTGCTTTAATATTTTATCCATTGTATATGGTTCACTAAGACACCCAATGTTATAAAAATTGTCTCAAGAGTTATATTTATATAATCACCCATTCTATTTCTAAAGTATGTAGAAAATATCTATGGATTATTTGATAGCATTTATACATGAGATTTTTCGTCAAATCAATACACCCCTATATAAAAGACTGAATCATGATGTTTATATTATTTGTGTACCCTCTATGAACTGGTGATACAATACAGTATACATTGATCAGTATGTATTGATTTCTTAAATTGATTTCTAGCAACATTTAACTAATTAATAATTTCCAAAGACCATAAAGGAAGATAATTCCATGGATTTTATGTATCCTACCTTGGTGGATTGTATACTATGTATTATGCTTTCAAATTATCCAATTTATCATGATTTACTATTATACTATCATGTTATAATAATTTTTGTCCCACATTATGTGAGTTTGGTTTTTTTAATGGTTATTAGTGAATTATAATTATATAATTAAGGGCCATTTGTTGAATCAGTTATAAATAATATTCTTCTTGTAAGTTTGGTTGATGTGTCCAAACATATTAATGAGGAATATTTATCATGAATATTGAATAGAAAAGGTGATGATAAAATCACAAACATGAATATATTAAAAAAATTTCAAGAAGAAAATATTTTTACAAATCATATTATCTTGAAAGAATATATATATTGTTCTTGAATTTTAGATATTTGGAATATATTCAGTACATGAGGAAAATAATTTATTTGATGATTTCTAATTACTTATGAATAATGATGAGTTGGTCTTCCTATCTCAAAAATACTCTTTTGTTGTTTGGAGAAGTAAATTTTTTCAATATAATGATTTTGAATCCACTATATATATCTTCTTGATGTAAATTTTCAGAAATATAAGTATCAGTAAAATGGATGGAGAAAAATTACCTAGGTGAATTGAATGAGTTGATTGGATGGAGGGTGGAAACACATGTTTTTTTATTTGAATTTGTACTTACATAAAATATAAATGTTTTGAAATATTTATTTAGATAAATATTTTTCTCTTGAAATTAAAAAAATTAATGATTACCTAGAGTTATAAAGGACTAATCTATATTTATTTAGATCGAATAATGTTTCATTAGATAGAGAAACAAATGAATTCTAATGGGTGGTCTTGTTAAAATTATAAAAAATATAATATTTTAAAATTTTATTTGATGAATATGTCTCAATAAAGTCATCAAATGAAGTTGTGAGAAGTTTTTCAGTTTAACATTCAATTATACATAAAAAAATGATAACAAATTCATCAATCATTGGAAACATGCAGTGATGTTTTGGATAATGAATGTTTTGGATTGCATCATACAGATATTGAAAAATGAATAGATAGAGTTTTCTGAGTGAATCTAAATGAATATAATATTATATGAAAGGGAATCCAAGATATTTTTTTCAAGAAAAAAATAGATTGAGTGCTTCAAAAATAATCCACCAGGAATAGTATTGTTTTCAAAGATACTATAAGGAGTTTTTCGAGTGAATCCATTGAACGAAGGTTAAAAAAAATAAATAGATGGATTTTCGGAAAGGCGTCATCATACTAATATTTCATATAATGTAATAAGATATATTTTTCATATAAAAGTCATCAAATATAGGTTTCTATGAGAATTACGTTGACAAATCCATCAGAAAAAGATACAATGAAAGATACAGAAATAGAAAATTAGTAACAATTTGGAGATGGATATCTAATAATACATTTTAATAGTGGTAATGCAAAAAATTAAAACTATACAATGTTATATAAGAGTATTCATTACCTGATAAGGGTGTTCTTATGATACAGTATTAAAACAAGAATTGTGGATCATTACAAATTCTTTCAGAGAAACTCAATAATGACAACAGAAAGTGCATTATTTTAGAAAAGTATTAAATAAGGATTAATAATATAAAATTATATTCTATGATTAATATTCATAAAGATTTTTTTAAAAAAAATTACATTGGTGGTTTTAAGGTAGTCAAGTAAGGAAAAACATGATTTGGAATTCAAATTTGGAATTGGGATATTCAAATATTTGTTTATACTTCTCAATTTATTTTATGTAAAATGGTGTCTAAAAAAATGTTGGATGATATGTAATGAATTGGTTTTTCCACAGAAAAAATGAGAGGTGTCGACTATAAAGCATCAATCAAATTTTTACGTTAATATTGCATGCTGGAGACTAAGGTGATTTAATGATCTATTTTTGAAGAATTGACACAATGGTACTAGAAAACGCAGAATGTATCAGATGAATAAGTAAGACACTAGACTGTTAATCGATGTATTTGGTAAATATGGAATCAAAAATATTATTTCCAAATAAATGAGAAGTAATTTAATATGGTAGTTCTATAAATCAATGTACTATATATTTAAAAGAAAAATTTATCTGATGAAGAGGAATGTTATATAGATTTGTATCATTTAGAAGGGTTTCAGATAGAGAGGTATCAAATGAAAAAATTCTTGAAGGATATATACTAGATAGGGAATCACAAGAAGAAAATTTTCATAAGAATAATAACCAAAAAATCGTGTTTGAAATATATAATTGGGGAATTATGGAAATGGGAAAATATATATAGTTCTATTCATGTAAAAGTACGAAATAATTAATTAGAATAAAAGAATTATATGTTATGAATATTTGTTGCACATGACTAATAAAAGAAAGTATCCACATTTCATTTTTCAACATTGGGGAATAAGAATAAGGTAGTGTTCATTATTATTCATTCATGGGAGGAATTAAATAATTTTATTTCGTGTTAGTATGAATATAAAAAATAGAATAAGAAGGAAGAGAAGGGAAAAGTTGTACTGTAACATTCAGAAAAAGTGACGTTAGTATAGGGCCTTATTAGTGATTCAGAGAATATAAAGACCATAATGAATATCTACCCTTGATATATAATTATCCTAAAAGGGGTTGTCAGTTTGACCAGGATTTATCTATTATATAAAATTTTTATTTTTTCATTCCCCAAATAAAAATATGAAACTACACATAGGTTCCGGGTTTTTTTAGAATGAACGTTAATATACAACTCATTGCAATAGATATTTTATGTACCAATTATCCCCAAACAATTAAAGGACTACCTGCTCTTATATCATAGTGAACATTGTAAAAACATCATGTATTTTCCTTTACATGAATTAATATACTTGAATATAAAATTTAGGAAATCTATTTCCACATACCTCGATGAAAGTGAACAAGGAATATAAAATGAAGTTAAGGAATATGGATCTCTTAATTCAAGAGGATGAAATATTAGTATCTACATGAAATGATAATATATAATAATATCGAGAGTTGAATAATAATAACATTCCATTCAAACTACTACCAATGAGAATGAAAATAGTCTAGCCTAATAAATATATAGCTTATGTGGTCATGAGGTATGTGAAAAATCCAATAAAAACTATCCTTAGAAATAATAACCTAGAATAAGTAGTGATGAAGATATATATTCAAATTATCAAAAAAATGAGTTAGTAGAATAAATGAAATTCTTCATTTCTATCCTAGATAAAAAACCCATTTCTCAGGAGTCATTGAACGATTATAAAGAGATATTTCCCAAATTAAAAGTGAAGTATATAACATTAATAAATTAATAAAAGAAAAAAGAACAATAACACATAAATCCCTCAAATATTATTGGATCCATTAATATAATAAATGTTTTCTGAAAAATAAGTAATTAAATTTTTTAAATAAAATGAATTAGTTATGTTAATGAGAATAACATATTCATGAAGACTCTTTATGAGAAGATTCGTTCACTTACATAAAAATGTAAAAAATATCATTGTTGTCAAGGATTCACATTTAGAGGTAATGTCAATGAGGATCAATAAAAATAATGCCTTGATTCATGAATGAAATTATTTACATGATCAAGAAGTTGATATAATTAAAGGGTATTTATATGATAAGGTAATTATAATTGATAATTGAAAGAAAAACCTTAATTTTATGTGTCATGAATTAGATTTCAACTAAGTCAATATTGAGATATTGAGTCATCACATAAGAAGGATAATGTTTATGCAGATACAAAATGGTCAATTATGGATTCATATGATAAAATACCTCTAATGAATGATAAGAATATTGTTTCATCAATTTATGACCAATATCGTGTTGGTACAATGAAAGGGTGCCATCCATATCATCTTGTAATGATTTGTCTAAATATATTTTCATGTGAATTATAATTTTAAAAAAATATGTTCAATTATGGATATAAAGATTGATTATATTTATATATAATGATAATTGTGGATATAAAAAAATATGATGGTAGGTTCCCTAATAAGAACAATACATGTTAGGAAGAAGAAGAAAAAACAGCATGAAAATGATATAAAGATATGATGGTATACGGGTTAATGGTAGGGTTATTAAAGGTCAGTTAATTGTTCAATATATTACTAATACCATGATATATATATTAAAACAAAAATGAATCTCATTTTGAGGGGGATAATCTCAATTGAAAAAAATAAAAATTTATGGAATAATAAGAGTTGTTCTACATCAAACAGTTTTGATGCAGTTAATGATTCATGGGATATTGACATAGTTGGTGTTAAAATGACTAGTATATGAAAATATTTACTTGTATCATAATATAATGAGAATATAATACCATATTTTATCTTTAATAAAAAATAAGCAACCTTTGGTAGTATGTAAAACAATTTTGCAACTATGAATTATCAATGGAATTTATGAAGAAAAATGTGTGAGATAACCATAGACAACAAGAAAAATTAAAATTATATCCAAAGAAAGTATAACAATTTTAATATAAGTGAATCGTATTAATGTTTTTATGTGAAGAATGTAAATCATAATAATTCCTGTGGATAATCCATACATGCATCCATTATACCTAATGATATTTTTTGTCCAGTAGACTTGGAAGGAATATAAATATATATGAGCCAAAATAAAAGGGTTTTAAAAAAGAAAAATAGAATATTAAACATTAATAATATGAATTTTAGTATATTTATTTAGAGAAAGACAACCATTTTTTATGATATTTTATTTATAAGGTGCAATACATCTAGACAAACTCATAGAAATTTCGCTATAATAATTCTATCAAAGAAATATTTTATAGTGAAGATATTGTTTCCACAAGGTTATACATGCCCCATAATGGTTATTGAGAATATAAAATTCAAAAAAAATAATTATCAATTGATAAGATCCATTATTCAATTATAAAAATTAAATAATATATTTTCATGTATGAAGAGTAAATTAAATGGATGCACTTTACTGAGAAAAAATATCTTGACTTTGTCTTTCGCATTAATATGTTTGGAAGACCCACAATATTCCCTTAATATTTTTAAACTTTATGTGTTCTTGTTATAATTTGAATAAATGGTGAAGAATGATGTATAAGGAATAACTGGAGATAGTGGATGGGTTACCAATATTGGAAAATATTCATTAAAGGAGTTACCATCCTAGAAATATTCTTATATTAGTATAGTAAAAAATATAATGATAGTGTTATACATGATAAATTTGAGATATTTGATTTCAACACATGATAAAAAAATGTTTAATAGCCTATATTTGTTTGTCATACTTTAGGAATTTCAAATTAATTGATTGAAGAAGATTATACATGAAGAAGGTTTAGATATTATCAAATCATTACATCCCCAAATATAAGATCAATTTTATTGTATTCTCAATATATAATTCATTATGAATTTTTATTTTATGAGGTTATTAATTATGAGTATAATGGTAAATGTCTCATGGATGGTGAGACAAGTAGATTGTGTTGAAGAATCTTCCAGAATTTATTTTTCATAATCCAACTTATTTGGAATGTTGTGGATGGAGTTTCATTGAGAAGGTGCATATTTCTCAATCTCTCATTCCTGGAAATTAAAAATAATAATTTATAACATAGTGGGGATAAATTGAATTAATTTATTATAATTATATGGTATCATGTGTTTTTACTCTATGAAATTGTACTTGAGTGCTTTTAAAAAAATGATGTATGTACATGAGGTTCGTGATTATTTATTCTAAAAATAGTTTTTATCAAAAAATTTATCTGATCCTAAAATATATTTGGGGAATACGTGATGTCTTTTTATATGTTTTTCTTTAATGTTGTTTCAATATCAATTAGTAAAGGAAAATATTTATGACTTAAAAAATGATCTTCTATTCTAAACTGAGAATGGTTCATATAGACATATTGTGAGATCATTTATAGAACATTTATAAATATTTAAATGATATCATTATTTTATTTAAATTGTATTTCATCTCCATAGGGGGTATGATAGAAATTGAAATTAATGATTTAAAAGTAAAGGGTATATAATGAAAAAAATATTCAAGTATTCACATGTTTATTTTGATGATCTATTCAAATAACAAAAATAGTGAGATTATTGAACCGACATTACGTGAGATGTATTTTTTCAATATTTTTTAATGAATTAATTGTAATTCATTAAAGTTAATATGTTTTATATATTTCATGAATTGTTTTCTTAGAATATTGGTTGATGTTCATGGGATGGTTAATTAAGAGGATATATAATATATTTTGAATGGATATAATGATGATAAAATAATTTTAAATTTTACATTATGTCTTGTTAAAGAAGAAAATATTTTTTTATATATATTCATTTTGGGTGACCAAAAATTGAAATCATTCCATAGGAATATTTTTCATATATCATTATTTGATGTGGAATATTAATTTGATGATTTTAAAATAATTTTTATGATTGGTTACCTGGTCTTACCATATCAAACATATGCATTGTTTTTTTGGAAACAAACATTTTTTTGTAACATAATGATGTTGAATACACCATATAAGGTTTCTGGAAGGAATGTTTTGGATAGATATGTTTCAGTTAATAGATAGAGACAAAAGAACGTAGAATAATGAATTGAGGTAATTATATAGTCGGTGGGACAAAAAATGTTTCCAAATTAATTAATCATTACATCATATAGAGATATTTGATCATTGTAAATTGGGAGATTATTTTATATTATCCAATGTACCATACGTCATGAGTCCTAAGAGTTATCAACAATCAAAATTATGTTCTTTAAATTATATGAAGTTTTATTATATAGATATATTCATGAAGTAAACCAAACAACCTCTGTAATGTTATCAGGAAAAGATTCCTGAAAACTATAAATAGAAAAAGATGTCTCAATAATTTTACTAGATGATGAATAATCATGGTTACCATATAAAAATTTGAGAGTCCATTGGAAAGAGTAAATTGATGTTACGAGGAATAAGAAATATAAAATAAAAGTGTCAAATGAGAAATGGTAGTGAAGGAATCAAATAAGGATTACCGAATTATGGGTATTGTTTCCCAAATGATTGGAGATAGGTAATTGAAAAAAAATCAAAGTGATATTCATTAGAAAGAAATTTCTAAGAAAAGGCAAAAGAAACAAGTTTTAAAAAAAATATATCTATTAATTTCCTACATAGAGTCCATAAAATAGATCATAGATTATAAAGACATCGTACAATGTTTCTCAAGTGAATACATTATATGAACATTCTAAAAATTCAATAAGATGGATTTTCATAAAAAAATATTTGATATAGATTCTAATTTAATGGGTTGGATATTGTTTTCCAATAATATTCATATAACATAGGTTTCTAGGTGATTCCAATGGACATGAAATCTAAAATAGTTAAATAGAATTGTCTATATAGAGTAATCCCATAAAGATTTAAAAACACTCCAATTAAAAGGGTACTTGGTGGAGGGGAATTAGAAAATAAATAATAGTTTTATGTTTTATCGAATAGGGAATTATAGACATAGGATTTTAAATAGTGAGGTATGAGACCAATTTTTGGGGATATTTACAATAAATTTATAATTTTATATATTTTGATAATTCTATGATTTAAAATTTAATGACCCAATAATCAAGATGAAATGAATTTTATTATATCTATGATTTAAGGGAGGTTATAAGATCATTGATGTTAGTATCGAAGAAATGTTCCAATAAATATGGTTTAATAAAATTTAAATATATTTTTGAAGAAATTAAAACGATGAAAGGATTTAATGGGAATTAAAATTTTAAGATGGAAAATCAAATTTTTAGTTCATTTTCCTCCCATGGTTTTTAGAGTAATGATTCCTATATAAAGAAATTAAATGTTTAATTTAATGAATCTTATTATAAGGAAAGAGATATTTAATGAATATGAAGCTTTAGAAAATATTTTTGAAGTTGAATAAGTGGGATGCTGACCAATGATCTTAAGAGATATTTTGAAAAAGCAGTATATATAGATGTGCTGAATGGAAAAATAGTTACTGTATGGATAATTGAGGCACCTAATTGAGAATTTAAAAAATGGTTGAAGATGATAACATATAGATAGGTACCAGATGAATATTGGATGAAGGTATCAAATGATATGGTATTGTTTTTATATTTATTTTATGGAAAAGTATCATATAGATAAGTGTTATATAGAAAACCTATGCATAAATAGGTTCCAAATAGGGATGGACTAGAAAAAATTAACCAAAGAAGAAGAACTAGTGTAAATTATTTTCAATGTAGAATAACAGAATGAAATAAGATGGAATAGTTATCTACATGAATTCAAGTATTCCAAATAATTAAAATAGATTCATAATAATAAAAGGAATTTTTTTGAATGTATGATTTATAGGATAAAAAATAATGGAGAAACATTTTACATTACTACTATAAAAAATATGAATAAGGTATTATGCCCTGTTGTGCATACAAGGGAATTTTAAGACTACTTTGTAGATTGTTTTTGTGAAATTAATAGTAGAATTAGAAGGAATATAAGGAAAAATACTCTCAATGTCATTCTGAAAAAAAAAATCTGAATGGTGTAGGACATTCATGGTGTTGTAATGAACTTAATGAAGATTAAGTCTTTCTACAAAGGTAGTATAAATATACATCTAGGTGTTGTAATTAGACTATGATTCCTCTATTGCAAGAAAAAAAAATATTTTACATCCTCCTAAAAATATAAGGAACCACACATAGGTTCCATATGTTTTCCAGAAAAAAACTATATTATTGATAAATCATTATAGAGAAGAAAATGTGTACTGGTAATCAACATACATAAAATGACTAGAAACACGAGTTTTTTATTAAATCATATAAAAACATCACATGAAATCCATCACTTTCTTTCATATGCATGAATATAAAAATGAGTAAAGAAAAATATAACAAGAATAGTAATAGGTATAAGATTTAAAGGGATAAAAGTATTAATTATGTTAAAATTCAAAAAAAAACTTATCCCCCCACCCAATGTTGAGCATAGCAAAGGTCACAATATTAAAAACAAATGGGGTACCAAAATTTGATGATATCTAGATGTATTATTTACTATTATGGGCGAATGTTTTATGAATGAAATATTTATTAGAACTAGTGAACTAGTCCCTCATTACGTAGAGAATCCATATTGAGGGTATATCATCTGAGAAGTATACATTACTAGCTAATACATTGAGTTGGTTATCATGTAATATGATATAAATATATAATGAGTCCCTCAAGGGTAGTAATTGATATTGCATCCAGAGAATTTATTTTTCATATTCCTATGAGAGGATAGACCTTAGTTAGGGTTTATCCAAGATATTAATTTTTTATAATTTTAGGATTATAGGTCATTTAAGGAGTTGTACTCATATGGCGAGTTTGAGCATAAACATAGATTATGTGGAATTTAATTGTGATTGGTTTGTGAACATGGATCTCGACTGAACTAAGAATCTAGATTCACACTAGGATCTCCACATCCATTTTCAAAATAGGGTTTCCCATGTTTTTCAGTCTATTGAAAAGGATATGAATCTCCGGTACGTGGTTAGTAGCACTAGTAGGGTGACACATCTTTAGGGAAATAAATGACGTGGTAAGATAATCATGGTTCAGGAATTCTTCAATCCATCGACCATATGACTTCATATTATAGTTACAGGATATTAATAATTTCATGCTATGATTTTTAAGGCATTGATCCTAGCATTAATTTCACTCGATATGGATGAGTCACACACTTTTATATATTATCAGTTTCTTAGTGATCTATGTATTACATTAGAAAATTAATATGGGTTATGAATTTTGATACACTGATAAGGGTGTGAAATAAAAGAATATTGAGTTTTTTTGTTTTCTCGTGATTAAATGTGTGGGATTCTCAATATTTTTATCATGATATTTATGTACAGTTTTGATGTGATTCATAGAAAATATTGGTTAAATATATATTTGGTAAACACTGAATAATTCCATCGATGGGTATCATTTGTGACCATAAATGGTGATTGTCATACCCACATTAGATATTGGTATTCATTTGAAATTTAATCAGTATCAATCCATGTGTACATGGGGGTGTTCTCTTCTTATATGGATAGTATTTTTATCAGAGAGTTATAGACCTATGATCAGATTCTTGTGAATTCCTTGATTTCTTTAGTGAACCTTTTATTCGTATTAAACCTAGGGGAAACTATGATCATGTTAGAAATCAATTTTATTCCTTGAATTAATCCCATATAAACATCACCATATTTGTCGTATCCTATATAGATTATATCCTTGAAGGATTAACTAGAGTATTTAGAGTCTAAAGGGTGTATTCTGTTAAGAACAACCTCTTGGGGTCAACAATCATTGTTTCCCATGATAGAATATGGATGAAAACATTTATATATTTATTATGTTAAGATGAACCAAGTGTCAATTGAAAACCATTATATACTTCTAAATATCAATAACCTATTTTATTAATTGAGGGTATCTAGTGGTTCTCTAAGATAGAAATGTAGTTAGTCTCTCACAAACTATGAGAGGGACCATTTGGTTTTCCTTTTACTACATTCTGTAGTATGTTTATATAGTATTTTTATTTTTATATCTTCTCTAGGTTTGTGAATACATAAAATTTATTTATGAACATGGTGAAATGGTCCTTCTAGTAATATCTTAATTCATTCATGGTAAACATTATTGATGAAAATTAGGGATTCTCTATGTCATTAGAGGATCATCCCCTCTATCATTCATTTTTCATTTCTAAAACAACAGAATGTACTATATATTCCATGCTATTTAATTCTTAGTTATAGATAAGTTATGTATGGATCTCATGAAATTTTATATGGTAATATTGAATATTACTGGATTATATGATGATTATGTAACGAGTTATTATAATAAACCAAGACTATATTAGATATTTTTATCTCCTGGAATTAGATGTTAATTACAAGATGTTTATATTGTTGTTATATATTTTTATTCACAATTATATCCCTATATAAGAAGTGATTTATTTTTTAGTTGTCCAATTCTAATGAGAGATCCTTTCAAGATCTAAAATGGTGGTTGAAATCTTGGATGATCCATACCATAAAAAATTCAGGTAAGTATTATACATTGAAATTTTATGCTTTAGGAGTCTCATTTTGATGAGTTCAAATGTAGGAAAAGTGTGTAGCCTATTATAGTTCATTGATCTAGTTTCACATGGGGAAAACAACCAAATACATGATCTAGATTAGCGAGTCTTTCTACCCAAGCTATGATAAATGAATTACTAAATATTGGGTGAGTGATTAATTTTCTATACTAATAATAAGAGCCGAATTTATATATTACATTAGTCTAATATCAAGCTTAACTAATGGAGTATGGTTGATTGCCTATTGTTTTTTGATTTTGTGAGGCAATACACCCTTGAGAAATAGAATGTTATAATGACATGATGAGTCATAATACACAAGTACAAATGGATATTAATAAGTATTTGGGATGATCCTCCTCACTGAGATTCACCACAATGTTCAATAAAATATAGGAAGAGAAAACCTAGTACACTAAAGTATTAAATCCCCACTCTATAAATGGGTAAATAATAATAAATTGTTTAACTCTGATTTTATAGTTTTGAGGTACATTATATATGGATTCCTGATTTTTCCCCAAATATGGATAATATTATTTATGTTTTATATTCAGTTCTTCTCCCTTAGAGCATCATGTGGTACTGATGTTTGAATCACACTCCTCAATATGGTATGTTATGTTTTGAATTACCAAAATTTATCCTAACATTTACAGGTTCAACTAGTTTCTTAGATTAAAGAGGAAATGGTGGGGTCCATTTCGTGATTCATCACATATTAATGGGTCAAGATAAATAATCAGGGACCCATATATCTTATTCTACCCATACATATTTTAGATTAGAAGTTTGGTAAAGTGTTTAAAGACGTCATTATAGGATTTACAAGTTCCTGTAAAGGAAGTGATGTTTTAGGTGTTATCATTTACAAGTTAATGAGGGTCATATATTTCCTACCAATAATGAGATACTTATTCCATTAATGAGTTCAAAAATACATATTTCCAAGAGATATTGAATCATTATAGGAATCCATATAGAATTAAATCTGATCAGTATTCCCAATTTATGTTTCTCTTCTGTTAGGTCTAGCAGAATGTTCTCAATACAAATATTCATTTGAGAACTATATATCATCTTTAAAAAATAGGAATTATTATTTGACCATCTATGTGTTAGAGGATATATTGTGAGAGTATATCCATGATTTAAGAGGTTAAATAGAGAATAATTTTTATATATATTCATCCCCTATAATATAAGTTATTTGGAACCCGTTTTGATGAAATATAATTATATCATATATAAGAGTTAATGGTGTTAACTTCAATGATGTTTAGATGACTGTAAGTCTTTTATTTGTAAATTTAGTCATGTAAAAGAAACATAAAATAATATTAAAATGACTAGAAACAAGTTAATAGATGGTAGGAGAAATCATCCACTGTATGTTGAATGATAAAAAAAATTCATATTTAGTTTTATGTGGGAGAGAAGGATTTCATACAAGTGTCACCTTGGTTTTATGCCATGTGTGTTTGATGGAATGTGAGGTTTGTTACCAAGTTTATAGGAATCATCTAGGTTATCGGGAGGATCGGTAACATGGCCTATCATTTAGCATTTACATGGATATTTATAAGTACACATGATTTATTCAAAGTATCCCATCATCAATGATGCCATAACAATATATATCATGTAGAAAAATTAACTTCATAAAGATTGAGGTTGATAATTTTTTCAAGGAATGAAAATATCATTTTATGTTTTAGAAAAAGATGATTCTTTGCATAAAGTAAATCAATTGGTTCACATTTGATGGCATAAAATGCATATTCAATAAAAGATTTCAGGAGAATGGGGTAAATATGAAAATTTAGTGTCTAGAGAACTTCACTAAATATGACTGATGATACCTCTTGGTGATAAAAATTCTTTATGGTGGGGAGGATGTAACACACCACATGTTATCAAATTATTAATTTATTTTTATTTTATCCATATTTTAATTATTTTTTCTGGGATGTTATAGGTTTTGGTAGGGTCTCAATGGATTGTTTTGGGGAAATATACATATTTTAAAGACATTTATCTCGATTAATTAAAATAATGGGTTTTCAATGGTTCGGTACCATGTACTTGGTGGACTACTAGGTGGAGGGTATTTCTCATTGTGGTACATTGGGTGCATTATGCCCCTGTAATATGTACCTGGTGAGCACTGGGTTCCTAATATAGGTTGGTGGTAACCAATGAGTAACAAATAGTTCATTAAAATAATTTTCATAATTTTATAAAACTGTAAAATTTTAATGATATGTAAAACTCATTACTCCCATATTTTTTCAAGAGACACATCTCATCCTTTCCTTAACTATAAATTTCTCATTTAAGAGAGATTCTCATCATTTTCAATACTATTCAAGGGTCGTGGGACACAAAACTGTTATATGGTAATTTCCAATACTCCTATTCTTAAAAGTATTGAATTATGTAATGATGTAATTGTTTCCCTCACGTCATGAAATAATATGGGTTTCTATGAAATGTGATTCAATTTTTACCATTTGAGGCCAAATCGACCAATGATATTAAGTGAGAATGGATCTATTTAACTAATGAAGGGTTTTCTTAAAATTCTTGCTTGTTTTTACAAGTGTATCGGGTTTCATATGATATGTGATTGGTTAATAGTTTTTCTTCAACAATATAAATGTATATTCAATTTTTTATATTCACTTATAATTAAATGAGTATGAGTTGATTATCACATGACATTTCATAAATTTTAAATGGTTCCACATTTTTTCCATTCATGACCAATAAGAATGAGAGAATTATTATAGAATTGGTCTCAGATAACATATGTAATTTCAATGATTGTATAGTTTTCATATGATGATTAGTGAGGCATCATAGAGAACCCCTTAAAAGGGGGCTCCAAAAAGTATAGAAGGATTATATTAGTGTATATTTTACAGAATTATTTAGTGAAATAGGTTTAATGATAGTGAAACCCCATTAATGAAAAATAGTTTGAATATATTAATATATTTTATTATAATTATTATAATAGATATATTTATTTCCCCTGGATCATTTCCCAGTGATTTCCCATTGACAAAAATGATTTAATTTTCCTTTAATCATCCCCAATTAATTATTAGTGTTGACGTGGCCCCATAAATTAGTTCTCTATAATTATTTTTGGTTCTCCCTCATCCTTCCTAAGCTAGATGGGTATTACATCTTCCACACTTATTTGGATTAGTGGTACATTGTTTTGTTTAGATGTGTGGTTATGGTATATGGATAAACTAAATTTCTATTTTTGGTACATAATCCCCCACGGAATGTGATACATTAATTCATCATCCGCCTTAAAGGGTGAGTTAGGGATAACTAAATAATCTACAAATTATTTCTGTGGTAATTTTTCATCTACCACATGTCACGAACCAGCCCGGGATGACCTTGAAACGATCACCCAGGTCGATCCACGACAACACCTGAAGGGCGTTTCGGATCTTTAAGGGATGGAAACTAGTGTGAGGCATAAAAAAAAGATAGGTGGGAAGGGTTTGGACAATAAATAAAATAAAAACAAAAAAAGAAAAACAAGTAAAATTATGTGAACACTAGCATCATAAATAAGAAAAACAAAAATTCTCAACTAATCTTTCGTCCAAGTGACCTCATGGTCACAAAAAAAATCATAGAATCATTATCGCACCAAGAGAGATCCAAAACTAAAGGAACCTGAAACCAAAATTATAGAGTACGCATGAGCACCGATATACTCAGTAAGAATGTAATGAATAAACAATTCCCTATAACCATACCTTTAAATAGAAACCCAAAGCATGCTAGTTTGAAGATAAGACATAATAAACTAATGTATTTCAATCCTTTAAAATTATTGTAACAAGATTTCATTTTCTTGAAAAGAATTTATCTTCCACTATATTCTAAAAATAGATTCCAAAAATTCATTGAAATTTAAATATAAAAGGAAATAAAAGTAGATAAAAATTTGGTTTTCATAAAAGAGAGATAAAGAAATAAAAAGCTCATATTTAAATCACATCACTAGAAAAATGTCATAATCAAACACCAGGGTCAATCTCTAAAGGTAAATAGCATAATGGGACCCTATGAGCCTTGTAAAACAGTGAAATATGGCATAGAAACCACAACAAACATCATTCTCATGTACAATACACTAGTAGGGGAAAACCCCATAAAATAGTGATCCCCAATCATTATCCACATTTATTTAGTGTTGTAAGCATCAATAAAGCTCTACCAAATTGGGATGAACCACTTTCATATCATCTATAATACTAGTATTAGTCCTCTCATGTAGATACCATGGGATTCACATGTTCTCTATTTCATGTCGTGGTGAGTTTTCATCATACTAACGAACAAGAACATGTCATTTTATTTATTCAAAATCACATTCACTCTCTCTCCCCGTTCTTCTTCCATCAGTACATCCCCCCTTTCCATCATACAAATATCCACAATCCTATAAAATTAGAACATATCACAATTCATGAATTTAATATACATATCATATTTCTAAAACAAGGCGCAATGCCTCAAGAGGGATTTTCCTTTTTCACAAACCATTGATAAGGTTAAAATGAGACTCATTAAATTGTATGAAATATTTTCATTTTAGAAAATCTTAATCACCTGACACTTTCCACAACCCTTTAAAATTACAATTAAACAACCAAGGATCCATAATATTGAAAACTAGTATGAAACCATACATAAGACAAAAAAAACCTTTTATGAAAGAAAAAATACCAATTTATCCCGAATTCATACCAAAATCCATTAATTTTTCTAAACTTACTAAACCTAAGATTTACCCTTTTTCAAAAATCATACACTCACTCATCTTCATTATATTCATCTTCCTAAACTAATATGACAGATAAAAGAATATGTGAAGTACCAAAAAACACACCCAAAACCATTTTAGAAAATGATTTTATGAATTTAATATGTCAAGAATTCTAAAGAAAGGTTGGAATCATACTTAAATTAAGAATACACATTTCAAAACATAAAATTTAACCACAAAAAACAAAGAGAAGTATAATACTATTAATCGGAATCAATTTTCACAGTTCATATATACTTTTTAATATTAAAATCACTTTTTCAAACACTCAAGAAATTAAGCAATTAAAATTAAAGCCAAAGACATAGGGGAACTACCTAAAGGTTGAACCAAACCAAAAATCAGGTCTTGGCACTTTCTAACTAGAATCTACTGCTCCCCCACTATGAATATGGACTTTCACATACATATAAAGACACTTTCCCCATATGAACACACCCAAATGGCCACGAACATGTGCAAGGGGGTCCTGAAATTTATTATTATATGCATTTACTAGTCCCCACTCATTGAAGCATGTGTATTTCATATATAAGCATATGAACACCTTTTCCCATACTGGTATTTAATTTCCATGTGTGAATTTACACATAACGAGAGAACCTACATATATATATATATATACCAACCTATGAATATGCAGGTGAGTCTCCTTAAATCCAGTGACACGAAACCACAAAGTAGAAACCATGAACAACAAATTAATTAAATGTAACCATAAAAAATCTAAAGAACTCCAAATAATAATTTTGAAACTAACCAATAGCATAAAATCCATACCTCGGATGATGGCGGCAAAGTGAAATCTCCCAAACTGCCTCACCTTCAGCATAACGTGCTAGAACACAAACCCAATAGTCCTAAGACCCTATTCTCAGAACCCTATGAAAAAATAAAACTGAATAATATGTTATCCCCAAAACCTAGGGTTTTATCTGAATATTGAGGGGTGAAAAAAAGACCGAAATCGGCAGAGAAAATGATAGGAGGAGGAGTATATAACCATTCATTGATGCTTCATACCAGATTCATGAAATAATGAGGATGAAATAAATAGAAGAAAGAGGTCAGATGGGGGGTGTCACATTGCCAGGGGGCCAAATGGGGTTTTATGTTTGGGTCAAGTGAGAGGGGGTGAGGGGAGTGGGGTGTCGGAGGGGTTGTGCGTGGGAAGTAGGAGGGAGGCGTGCTCGCTGGAGAGAGGTCTCTGGAATGGAGGTCCACCTAGTAGGGGGTCGCGCGAGCGAATGGGGAAGGGGGAAAGGGGGTGGATGAGAGGAGGGGGAAGGAAAGAGTGGGGGAAAGAGAAACCATAAAAAACCTAATAAAAATAATAATAGTAATAGTAACTTAATTAATAATAATAATAACTTATTTAATAATAATAATAACTTAATTATAAAAAATAATAATAACTGAATAATAATCTTAACAATAATAATAATAATATTATTATTATTATTATTAATTGATTTTAAATTTATTTTATTTTATTTTATATTTATTTTATTAATCACTTAATTATTATTTTATATTTTGAAGATGGAGAGGTCCACAATTTCATAGGTGAAGACCCACAGTTTACAAACCATGCTCTACTTGGGTGCCATATTCCGCCAAGCCCAAATCTTCCATCTTTCAATAAAAACGGAGAAATTTAAATGGTGACTGAACCTAGTCCCAAAAATAATATCCCTACAAATCAAATCAAACACAGCTGGTTCCCAATGAAAACAACTGAGAACCCTAATCAAGACGAGTCCACATAATAATTAAAACCCTGATTGTGACAATTCCCCCCACTGTAACACTTGCTTCCCCCAGAAATCCAAAAGAAGACCAAACCCCAAAACAAATACTAGTACTCCATTATAGTTCAAGGAGATTTCCAATACCAGAAAAATAAGGAGAGTCCATCACTGTATCAAAAAATAAATGGACATTCAAGTTTAACTCAGGGGTCCAAAAAGTTAATTCCTTCTAAGTGTTACCCACACCCAAAATTAAAAAACCTCATGTGGATCGAACAAAGGAAAAGATACTCTCACCACACACATTAAAACTTGTTAATCTGACACACCAAATACATTTTCAAGAGAACCCCAAATTAACTATCTAAAATAAAAAAAAAATACCAAACAACATGTAATAAATACTCTCATAACCATAATTCAGTTAATCCATTTCGAATTCTTTAATCACATCATTTACCAAATAAATAAACTTGGGGTCAGATATCCCCAAACAAGGCCACCTTCCCCCAAATCAACAATAAGAGTATATCTAAATTATTGACATGGGGAGGCCTAAACAGACTCCCCACCATAAGGTAGAGGATGATATCCGATTACATTAGATTAAACTCAGTGAGGCCTACTATGGGTATCCCCATCATAAGGACTAATTAATTCAGCCCAATAGAATAAGACAACCAAAGAACCTGACATGGGATCACTCAGAAACTTCTCACACCAATTGTATATCCTGCCATAAGGGTCTCGATGAATGAAGACTCTAGGAATCATAGAAACACACTACATAGTTCTCTATTCCCAAGGGGCATCACCTTCCACAAATTATCCTACAAAATAATTAGGTCAATTAACAAGGCTTGCTATACATAGGCCACCAAACAGATACTTACATCGGTTGAAACAAAACTACTGTAGTTTTAGGAAAATGGGATGGCCACACCTATTTATAACCATGGAGAAATTATTCCACCCATGTGGGTCACAACATGGAATCAAGGTTCCCACGAATTTTTTCCTAAACAGGACTATTATAATGAAGAGCTACATATGGTTTAAACCCTCCTTATTTCCCATGTAGAAGATATACATTAGACAAAGATCCCTTAAACCTGTAGGGTTTATTACTACATTCTATCTTCACTCTAGGAACTAGGGACTACGTTTTTTTGTATTGGAGCATCTCATACCTTGGATTTAGGTATTGACAACCCCATAACTGAACTTACCCTACTAGTGCCACAAGCAACCTTAGACTGACCTAGACTACATAAACGGACACAGCACATCCCAAAATCTTCTAACCCATACATAGAACCTTCACTAAGACAGGGTCATAAAATATTCCTACGTATCACCTTTTCTACATGGAATGAGAAAAAATGGGGGAAAATACTGATAAAAGTAACCTTCCTCTAAAACCGAATAATTTGCAACTTCCAAAAAGAAAAAATAGTTTTTTAAAAAAATAGGTACTTAGAATATTATAAAAACATAACCCTTACAGTCGAGTGAGAAGGAAACACTGCAAAGCATCACTAAACAAGTGCATTGTGACTGATGGAAACATTACAAGAAGAGGGACCTTAAAATGAGTCTCAAACAGAACACGACTCCTTCATACGACCATAACAGCCTCTTATGACCAAACCTACTACACCGGTGGACTAGCATAAACCCTTAATTAATGAAAACCATTTAAAGTTCCATATCCCCATTAAAAAAATGGCCCACACCCACTACCCATAATTATTTATACTTTTCTCACTGGAATTCCCTTCACTGCCTCAAGGAAGGTTCTTTAAGCTTAAAGATACCCGACATCACCTGTGGTGATTTCAGCAACTCAAGAAACTATTATTTCTTTAAATTTCTTTTGCATCCACTCTTCTTATTCATGAGGATAATGTTAACCAAAAAAATAAGAGATGCAATATCAACCCATAAACCCAAGAAGAGTGTTTTTACTTTGATAAACTAGAGGACCTGCCAACGGAGGATCTCATGTGGCTAGATTTCAATCATGCATTAACTCCTTTTGGGACTGTACCCTAGCCAGTATGAGAACCCAAAGACACAACCATGATGGTCCATTGGTCAAAATGCGCCATGACCAACATTTAATTCAAATGGGACCCGCCATAAGGGCTTCCTAAAAAACTCCTCCAAAGAGGCCACAAACCAACTCTTAACCCAACGTACCAGCAAAAATCAAACCCCATACGTCATTTAAACAAAAGGATTTTTTGATATCAAAAAACCAAAAAAAAACATTTCTAAAAATACATATGACACACCACCGAAAAATTGTTATGAAAATATCATTACTTACCTTTAAAATCACGTCTAAAATAATTTTTTCTTGGTGCATTGCACACTCACTAATAGCATCTCATGGGCCTCACACATGCATGTTCTAGAACCGCATCTAGAACCCACCCCGTGTCAATATGAGAACTAATCAAGTTGAGTCATTAAACATCCAAATTTCCATATATACCCATTAATTTTATCACAAATGAGGTTACCATGGTTCAAAACTAAACTTTTCCATTTTTGTGAACAAAAATTCGACCCACACTTTCTCATTCTCAAAATTGCTAACCACAAAATGAAAACCAAATTTAAATCACGTCTAAAATTTTTATAAACCAGTCAATCATTCAAATAAAAACCCACTTTAAAATTTGACATGTCAATTTCAAAACATTTCCTTCCATTAAAAATATCAATATTTAGCGACTCCCATTTAAAATAGATTTTCAAAAAACCACATTAAAATAAACTATTCTTTTCCAAACTATTAATTCCAACATACTGAAATTTTTGATTAATAAAACACAATTCCAATAAACAAACCTTGTTCAATCAATACCATTTCCTAAAAATACACCATTATAAATATTAATTCAACGAAACTCTGAAAACCCACTTTCCACAATTTTTTAAAATCTATCCATTCGCATTTTAAAGTATATATTCTTTAAAATATAAAATTTTCGGATAAAATTTTCATGTATAATTTTTAGAACCAAAGTATACATTAGATAATTTAAAATGAAATTAGTGTTAGTGGGTGTCTTGAACATATGGTTATCAGTCATACAAAAATCACTCCATCATCACATAGAGTGTTCTAGGGAAATGTCCCTAACTTCACATGGCTTCCTAAACCCTGCAAGATCAGTGAGACAATCGACCCAAATATCTCTTCATTTCACTGATCATCAATGAACCACAAGAACTAAATAACAAAGACAAAATCGGACTTCCCCTAGTGACTTGAGTCATATCAGGAGGTATGTAGGCCATGTACTGCACTCATAACTAGAACGTCATGTCCCGAAAACCCTAGATCTTATCTACCAAGAATTTTCCTGGGGAAACATGACTCAAAAGAGCATGACCTACATTGATACCATTTTTTCAAGAACCCAAATAGGTCAACCCTGAACTGGTCACATGATTCAACCCAAGACAAATCCCAAATGGCATTCCAGATCTCCACAGGGTGGGAACTAGTATTAGCCATCAAATAAATATTTGGGAAATGTTTTCCCATTAATAAAATATAGATAAAAAATAAAAACTGAACAAAAAATATACAATATCATTGAAAAAAATTGAAAAACACTAAACTAAACAAACCTCCAAGTGACTTCATGAGTCAGCACAAAACATAGAATCACTCTCCCTCTAAGAGAAACCCAAAAATAGGGAAACCTGAAACTAAAACGATATATCTGGAATGTGAACCAGGATGCTCAGTAGGAATACCAAGGATAATCAAAGGAAATAAATTTAGATAAAAAAATATGGTTTTCACAAAAGTGGGATCAAGAATTAAAAAATTGTAATTAAAATCATGTCATAAGCACCATATCATAATAGAGAACCATGGTCAATCCCTATAGGTAACTAGAAAAATAGGACCATAGTAACATCATACCTCAGTGAAACGTGGATTAGAAACAACGTCCACTAGCATTCTCATGAATGAAACACTAGCAGGGGACACCCCCCTAACCTAGTGGTCACTAATAATCATCCATGTTAAGTTACTATTGTAGGAGTCAATACAACTAGAAAAATTTGGATGAACCACTTCCTTATAAGCTAGAATACTAGTCCTAGTCCTCAAACCTAGATACCTCAGTCTTCCCATGGGCTCTATATAAATTGGTGGTGAGTATTCATCAAACTAAAAAAAGAACTTGTCATTTTCATTATTCAAAAACACATTCACCCTCCCACCACCAATCTCCCTCCATGAGTACATCCCCCTTTTATGTCACACAAAAATGGGAAAGCCTTTTTAAGGAGAACATATCAAAATTCACACATTCAACAAACACACCATTTTTCTAAAATAGGGGGAATTACTTAAGAGGGGTTTTCCTTTTTCCCAAACCATTCAAAAAGTACCAACCATGACACATTACTTTGGAAAAAATATTTTCTTTTTTGAAAATAATAATAACCCAACACTTTAAAAACCTTTTTAAAAGACCAATTGAACTACCAAGCAACCACACATTTAAAAAATTCCTTGAAATGATTCTTTAAATAATGAAAAACTTTTAACAATGGAATAATTCCAATTATTCTAAAATTCATACAAAAAATCATTCATTTTTTCAATCTAACCAGCACATGAGATTCCCCATTCTTTTCAATCTCACACTAACTCATCTTCATTCAATTATACCTCCCCAAATAATTTGCACACATCAAAATTATTCCAAATTACCAACCACATGCCCAAAAGAATTTTAGAAAATTATTTTATACTTTTAAAGTGTCAAGAGTTGTAAAAAAAGCATGGAATCCTAATTAAATGAAGACTATACTTTTAAAAACATAAAAGAGATCCATGAAAAATTAAGAGAAGTCCAACACTAATAATAACCATCACTTTTGATATCTCTATATAATGTTTAATACCAGATTTGTTTTTTTGAAACACATAATAAATTATGGAATTCCAATAAAATGAATAGGAATATGGGATCTACCTCAGGGTGGAAGCAAACTTAACTTCCGCTCCTAGCACTTTCAAACTAGAATCTACTGCTCCCCCATTATGAATATGCACATCCATATACATATAAGGACACCTAGAACCTATGCACACACTCTCATGGACATAATCATATGAAATGGGATGCTCACATAAATGATTTCATACATCTACTAGTTTCCACTCACCTATGCTTGCATCTTTCATATATATACATAGGCACAATTTTCCTTATACAGGGATTTAAATACCATCAGTTAATTTACATGTAACGAGGTAACATATTAATATATATATATATATACCAATTCATACGAAGGTGAGTCAACTTATACTTGGTGACTCGAAACCAAGAATCAGGTAACACACAATAAACAACAATTACAAATAACCAAAACACATCAAAAAAAGACCCTATAACAAGTGAGAAACGAACTAGTGGAATAAATTACTTATCACAGATGGTGGCGGCCAACCGAAATATCCTGAACTCCCTCACCATCAGTGTTGGTTGTCGTAATACCTTCCCAAAAGGTCCTAAGAGACCATTCACACAACCCTTGGACAAAAGAAAACCGAAGAATCTATTTACCCCAAACCCTAGGGTTTCTACTGAATATTTATGGGTGAAGGAAATGAAGAAATATACTGATAAAAATATAAAAGGAGCTGATAACCATACCTCGAAGATTTGGACAAGAATAAAAAAGAAACATAAGAAGAAATTGATGGATAGAGGAGGTCAGAGGGTGGTGCGTCGCACGGCCTGGGGAACCCAATAGGGGTGTCATGTGCGGGTAGAGTGAGAGTGGGGTGAGGGGGAGAAGGGCGCCATTGGGTTTGTGTTAGGGAGGGAGTCTATAAGCATTCTCACTAAAGGGAGGTCATCAGAATGTAGGCGTACCCAGTAGTGGGTCACACGCACGGGTGGGGAAATGGAGAATGGGGGTGCGTGAGAGGACATGGAAGGAGGAGGGGGAAGAAGAAACTCTAAAAAACCAAATAAGAATAATAATAATAACTTAATTAATTATAATAATAACTTAATTAACAATAATAATAATCTTAATAATATTAATAACAATAATAATAACCGTAACATAAATATTATAAATATTATTGTTATTTTTTTCGTTTTACCATTATAAATTTATTTTATTATCATTTTATTACTCATTCAATTGATATTTTATTTTTTGAAGATGTAAAGGCCACACGATTGCCTCGGAGAAGCTGCACAGTTTCCAAGCCATTATTCTCCCATGCTCTAGATGCCTCGAAGCCCAAAACATGAATTTTTTTCAATAATAACTCAAAAAATTAACTCATGACTCAACCCGAACCCTCACAATAATATCCCAAAACATTAGACACATCAAACCATATTCTCAAGGAAAAAAATTAGGAACCAAACCATAGTCAGAACTAAGTAAATATTATAACCAGAGTGTGACACCACATGAACTCTCATTCCCTACTATCCTGATGATTATGATATATCTTACATAGAATTTATTTGTAGGTTTTACATATTATTTTTATATATGTCAAATCCCATATATCATAGTGTATGATATGTACATGTGGTGTGGTATGACATTAATTGGTGTAAAAATTTTGATACACTATTTTAATGAGATATTGTAATGTCGGATATAATGATATTGTGACTCTACAAACCTATTATGTTAAACATGTAGAATAATTTGATGTTTTAAAATTTGGGTATTATTCATCATAAGATAATATATCATTAATTAAGAATATCATATAAAAAAGTGGTGGGGTTATATTTTTAGTGTTTATTAGGTTTTATATATTTAATTCCAATTGCTTCTATGTTAGGAACAAATAAAAAATCCATAGGTGTATTAGAGAACCCCTACAGAACAATTGAAGGTAGGTTATCCTTCAAGATTGAGTTTCTGAACATGGAGATATTATTATTGACTCACTATACACTTTTTTGATGCTATATTTCTCCTCTACCCTATTCCACCAAGAGGTATCATCTTATCATTGTTGTAATGGATAATCCCACCCATGCATTGTGGGATTCACATCATCTATGAATACACAATGGATGGAGGAACCCATTGGTTTCTCAAAAAGGATAATTTGTAATTCACTAGGATGAAGATAGTAGAATAAGATATTTTAGAGTAAGTTATATAGATATTATTCATCTTCATTGTCTAATATTTGAGAATTAGGCATTTTATATGTTGGGAATTTTAGTATTATTATTTCTTCATCAAGATTATACATGTGTTGCATGGTCCCTAGAAACCTAAATAGTGATATAATAGAAATATGAAGCTTCGTGATTATTGAAATAATGTTAAAATTGAATAAAGAAGTTAGGTTGTAATTGATATCATACACTGTTCCTTTTTTCATTTAAAAAAGTGATATCATAAATTGAAATCATTAAATAAGATATAAAGTTTATAATATGACTGGTTTTACATAATTTGTTGTCATAAGTGTTGAAAAAACTACATTATATGATATGAGTGATCATATGATATGGAATATATGAAATCCTTCATTTTTCAATATATCACATCATTTGATATTGAATATTGTATGGTGAGATGGATCTTAAAGGGGGTATAAAGTATGGTTTTTTATAAAAATATGGTATTACTACATACCATAAGTAGAAATTCACTTAGATTTGTGGTTCACTCTTATGAGGGTATCCAGATGTTATGTTATTAATACATATAGATTATCCTAAATAATGATTTCCCAAAACATCGTGTTAATACTACCTGGATCATTTAAATATCATATATAGGATTATCAATTGTAAAATAATGTTCGTAGTGTTTATCGACTTAGGAATGTCATGAATTATTAATCAAACATAGTGTTATTCTTATATCATTTAATACGATATAGTAGAAAATTTTTATTTTTTATATTTTCAATTTTTAATTGAACTAAATAGTCTATATATTGTTCAGAAGTTATATATGTATATTTTTTTTACACTAATTTATTATATAAATTATTTATAAAATTATTATTTTATAACAATTTATACAAAATCATTTACTGTTTTTTGAAAAATTTTATAATTAGTACGGTGTATTAAGAAATGTTCATATTATATATGTTATTCCTATCATATTGAATGATTTAAAATTTCGATATAAATAGTTTATAGGGAAATTATAAGAGTAATTAATAAAATTATGATAAATTATTAAATATGGAAAAATTTGAAAGAGATTATATTGAAATATAGGAATTATTCTCCAATAATAATTTGAATTATTCAAATAAAGGCCCTGAAAGAGAAATTATTTAAATGCAAATACCCATACTCCAATAGCATGGAGTTTAAGCCCTACTTTAATACATTATCATAAGATATACGATATCGTATCCCAAATTACTGATCAGTTTAGTAGTCTTGAACAACAAGATTCACACATGGAACCCTTATTACATTGGCTAAATATAAAACATAAATATGAAAAATAATTTGCATCCTTGAACACAATAAAACAATTAAACTTCATAATGTAGGGAAAAGAGAATAAATGAAAGGGTAAGCACAGATTCCCAGGAATACATACATATAGTGGAATCTATCTTAAATCAATAATGAATAATCAATATGGAAAGGTAAAATAAATGAATTCACATGTCATTTAAATAATAAGTTTTTCACAATATAAATACACATATAATATCATAGTGAAAATATACAGAATAAAAATAATAAAATTATTAATGATGAAAATGTTTAATAATTAGATGTCTTGTTTCCACTAGACATGAAACTTTTATCATCAAGACCATTCAAAATATGGTTTAACAAGTATAAGAGAATCCCATTTAGATTGACAACCTTCATTTATCTCATGAGAATGCTGATTCATCAAGGGGATTTTCTATATATGGTCTACACCCATTCATTCATGTAGAAACCATTCAACATATATCGAAATGGTTGATTTAATTCATGAATAAATAATCCTTATCAACAAATAATCATATTGAGTAAATGATAAAAATTTAACATTATTATCCAATTTATCCAAATAAATTTCAATGTAAAACCATATTTAAAAATGGTATATGGTTTTGGTAATTCGTAAACTAATAAATTATGTTTATCAACTATAAATACACATAAAAAATTTTATATACAACATATTATAATCAAAATTTATTTCACACAATTCTTATAATCAATGAGATAGTATTTTAACCCAATTAATGTAAATTGAGTTATAAAATCCATTACTTCTTGTAATCTCTCGAATCAAATGACCCATGAATTAGTAACATTTTAAAAAAATTAAATATCATTAGAATAAATAAAATTCATTATACAAAATGTCATAGGGTCGGTATATACACCACACAAACTAAATAAGTGGCTAACAAATCATGTGTCATATAGAAATAAGAGTTAAATGAAAATCCCTTACCTTATGCTCCCCTTTGGATGTAAATGTTTTCATCTCAGGTATAGTGGTTTTAAACATATTGTTATCTAATAAAATAATGATATTAATATTTAATGATACCATATTTTATCTTTATATTTCATTTTATCACATGTTTGTTAATAATATTTCATTATTATCCTGGTTTATGGTGTAAACAACATTAATTTCTATGCATGTTTTGTTGTGTAAGGCATTGTTATTAGAAATATGATATAGCTACATCATAAAAATAATTATATTAAGTTAAAAGATATCATATTTATCCATAATATAAATTTATATAATCATTATTCAATGGAGAACATTTAAAATGGATCGCATCACGGAGATGGTATGTCATTCGTGTGAATGAGTGACTTTATCATTCCCTTAATAAAGAAAGGGTAAAGAAGAGGATGGAATAATAATTTTTCCATAGTCATTTTTATTTAATAAATATAATATATATCTATTATATCCATCATTATATACATCTATGGAATGCGGTGATGAAAAATAATTATACAATGATGTAGAGACTGTATGTTGTACATATACACGCACAGTTCATCCGTTTTACATAAGATAGATAAAAGGAGGAATATGTTTGTCAAATAACAATAATAAAATCTAAGAACATATATTAAAAAATATTTATTACATTACCACAAGAAAAACAGGAATAGTATGTATAAGAAGAAATTAACTTTAATGACATAGTATAATCGATTACATCTTCTTCAGTGGACTTCCTTTAAAGCTTTTCTCAAGGGCTCTAAGGTTTGCCTATTTAGAAGAACTAGAACCTCTAGAAAATGGATATAGATTTTTAAGAGAAAAATACATATGACTCTAGTAATTTAAAATCCTCAAGGTGGTGATATGAAATGAAGGTAGAATTTATCTTTTATAATATATTTGAGGGTTACCCTTGGAAATCTTCCAAATAGTAAATTATCAAAAATTTATTTTCTATCCAAATAACACCAAATGGAAATATATTATATTATAATATGATATAAGGATGTAATATAATCATCCAATAATTTTCTAACATGTTTTGTATTATTTTAGTCCTTATGATTTTGATTTACTTTAGTCAACATATATTAATTTTGATTAACAATTTATTTAATATTTACCGGAACTATATTTTAAATTAAAATATCAACTAGACAATAAAAAATATTTTAGGATCCTTTAGAATAAGTTACGGTCAAATTTTATTTTTAAAATTTTTTTATTATTATTCTATAATTAAAAAAATAGTATTTTGAGAAAATGTCATTATTATCAAATTTTTCACTATTAATTACATTGTCCTTAAGAAAAAAAAAGATGAATTGAAAAAAAGTATTTAATAAAACCCTAATATGTCCTAATAATCCAAAAAATATATGGGCCACCTTAATTAATTTAATTTTATTTAATTATATATTTTTAATATCACTTATTTGATTGTATCATTACTAAAATAATTACTACATCGTCGTTGTATAATTATTTATGGTATATATTTGTTCAATAATAATTAAAAATAAAACACCATGATGTATACAATGATTTTACCTTAAATAATAATATATATTAGAAGATATATTCACAATAACAGTATATTTAAAATAATATAACCATTAAATATATGAATGTTACATGTCCACTTTTTTTAAATAAAATATTCTATATATCATAACCTTCTTAAAAAGGACCAATAATTCCTAAATAAATTTATATCATAAAAATGAGTTAATTAAGATGAAAAAAGAAACATAGATTCTTTTCAAACAACCTTTTTTCCCATGTGGTCACATAAGCATTATAGTATACAAGGAAAGTGACATTTTGTGACAAACATTGATTTTAATAACATAAAATCCATTTTCATGGAAATTTTCCATTAAATAATATAAATTAAAACCACATGTGGTAAGGGTATAATATATTTTGGAAAATAAAATTTGGAAAATTTTTATTGTAATTTTATATTTCTTATAATATTTTTTTACCCCAAATTACCCTATTTTCTCCCAATCGTAGTAATAAAAAATACCAAAGTATCTATTAATATTGACTAAATATAAAAGGAACTTATTTAATAAAATTGGACATATTATTTCATATTCCAATATAATATTTTGGTTAAATATCAGAATATCTGATTGAATATATAATATAATTAAAATTCATAATATGGTTAAACTATTCATTCTGAAAAATTTAATGGCCGAGTTATAAGGGTAGGGTTGGAAATAATAATATTTAATAGTATATCATGGTCTGTTTATGCTTGGGGTTGCTTATAATGTATGATATCAATGATCTTAAATTTATTTAAAATGGGAAAAAATGTAAAATCAGGGGGTGTTATATTATTCCATCCTTTGAAAAAATTTATGCTCAAAATTTTCATACATATTACCTTCTAAAAAAATGAGGGTTGTTCCTCTTCTTAACATCCCTAGGTTCACATGATTTTTTCCATTTAATGTTTTCTCCAAATAACCTTTACAAATTGAATCATTTTATTCCTCAACGCTTTCTCTCCAATGTAAAATATATTGATAGGATCTTCATAGTGAGATAGATCATGTTCAAGTTATATTTCATCATAGGTGAGTACATGTCATGGGTCCAGGAAGTAATTACCTAATAATAATATATTGAATATGTCTTAAACATTGGAGTGTCTTTCTATAATTTCAAGATAATATGTTAAAATTCCAGTTATTTTCAGAATTTTAAATTGTCCGATGTTTCTGGGGCTCAGTTTACCATTCTTACCAAACATTATGATACACTTCCATAGAGATACTTTCAGAAAGAAAAAATCTGACACATAAAATTCCAAATCCTTTCTTTGGTTTTCAACATAAATATTTTACCTAATTTAAGATTATTTAATATGTGATTAAATATCATTTTACTTTTTCTTCATCTCATCAATAATTTTTGGACCTATAAGATAGGTTTAACGAAATTAATCCAAGAAAGCTGTAATTAGAAATCTATATCTATATAATTATTCACAAAATTAATATATGAAAGGTAACTATTATTATTGGAAACAAAAAAAAGGTAAATACTATTCCCATATACCATATAAGTCAGGTGAGCATGATCTCAACATGTCTTCTAGTTTTTGGATAGTCCTTTAAAACTATCAATCAGTTTGAGGATGGTAAACAGTGATTAAATAAATCTCAACATGATGAACATTTTAAAGACTCTTTCATTATTTGGATGTAAATTAGGGATCTTAATTAAGAAAAATTGATAGATTTTCATCCTGGAGTCTTATGAATTCATTAATATAGAGTCTTTTCAGGTGATCATGAGGTAAATATTCTCTTATAGCAGGAAAATATGATGATTTTGTAAGGTGGTCATCAATAACCCATATTGCATCATTATTTCTTGGGTATTTGGTATTCCTATGAAAATATATATCGTAATGTCATCCCATTTCAACAGAGGTACATAAAGAGGTTCCATGACTCCTCTAGGATGCTTTCTCTCCACCTTCACTTATTAACAAACTAGGCATCCTTTAGTCCACAGTTTCCCACTTTATATTATCACATATAAAAAATTCCTTTAAATCCATATACATCATGGTACTACCAGTGGTATAGAGAAATTGTAGCTATAATCATCATCCAATAGTTCTATTTTCAGATGAAGTATTTTTGGAACACATAAACTCTTTCAAAATTTCAGAATTCAATCTTCATAAATAAATCCTTCCAATAATTCATCATTCAATACATTAATTTTATTAAACAACTCTAATAATCATATTAGGAACTATTTATCTTTTCTAATAAAAATGGTTTCACAATCATTTCAAAAAGGAGTGGTGTCAACCCTTTATACATTATTCACATATGCATATTTTATAAATCCACGAACATAGGATATATTACAATCCACATTTGGGTGATAACTCCATGATATTTCTTAGTTAATGAATATTTTGGTTGGTATCGTTTCCAAGGTGGTAGTGTGTTGAACAATCATAATATTTTAGTAACTGCATCCATTTTTTTCTAATATTGAGTTCATTATTTATGAATATGTATTTCTAACTATTGTGATCTGTATATATATCACAAATTTCACCATATAGATAGTGTCTCCATAACTTCTGAGCAATGATTATAGCTACTAACCCAATATCATGAGTGTGATAATTTTTTTCCTGAGTCTTCAATAGTCTTGATGCATATTAAATAACATTATAATTTTTTATAGGGACACATACTAATCCATTCATATATGCAAAATAGTATGTCGCTTATTGATTATTTCCTGATGGTAGAGTCAAAATCAGAGAATTGAAAATCTTACCTTAAATTATTCAAAAACATTCTTCACATTATTTTGTCCACATGAACATAAACCCAATACATGTGACCTTGATTGACAGGTTATCCATTCTGGGAAATTATGAACTACCCACCGATAGAAACCTACTAAACCAATGAAGCTATGTACCTTAGTTATGTTCATTGGTGTATTACATTCATGTACTTACATTATCATCACATGATCAATAGACATTCCATCCTTTGAGACAATATTTCCATGAATGGAAATTTACTAAATCAAGAAATTGAGGTTTCTATATTTTTTAAATAACACATCCAGTGTGAGAGTCTCAAGAAGGATACGCAAGTGATCATCATGGAATTCATAGGTTTTAGAGTACAACATTACATCATTAATTAATAACACAAAAAAAATCCTCCAGATATTCTATGAATACTCTATTTGTTTGATCAAAAAAAGAGATGGAACATTATCCAATCCAAATGGAATTAATGTAAACTCATAATGTGCATACCGCATCTAAAAATATATCTTTGAAATGTCTTCTACCTTTACATTAAATTGATGAAATCCATAATGAATGTAGATATTTGAAACATATTATGATGTTGATCAAATAAATCATTAATATTATTCATATGATACGTTTCTATCATAATAGCATTTATTTTTGTATAATCAATGCACAATTTCATGGATCCATCATTCTTCTTAAAAAAAGAGAATAGGGGATCCCCAAAGAGAAAAACATGGGTTAACAAATACCTTTTTACTAAACTCTTATAGTTTTTTGTTTAGATCCACTAATTCCACAATATCCATTCTATAGGATGTATTTGACATTGATCTTATATCTATGATTAAATCAATCTAAAAACTAAAATTTACACTCTGGATGGTGTATATGTTATTCCTCAAGAACAACATAGATGTATTCATATAAAATAGGTACATCATTAATTTTATGCTAACTTAATTCATCCCTATATGTTTTTTTATATCCACCCTAAATAATTTCATTCAATTGTGTTTCTAACGGTGGATCCAGATATAAATCTGATGATGAAGTATCTAACCTGAAGATAATTAATTCTATATCTTCGTCACAAATAATAATTTCATTCTTCTAATATTAAATTTTTTCATCATATTTTAAAATCCTATCTATACTGAGGATTTCATAAAATTCAACCATATTTAAGTTAATAATATTAAAATATAAAGCACATTTCTATGTCAAAATTCAGAAAACCTGACACATCTTTATTACAATGAGACTTCTCTTAGGATCTTTGACTGACACCTCCCTTATTAAATAAAAATAGAAATATATATTTTCTTGGAATAATGGGTAGATATAAAAGATATTGATAATAAAAAATGAAATTATGTGTTATCTAAATTTTAATATATGATTAATTTACCTCACACCACATCATTTGGTGCTTCTACCTCAGCTCGAGGGATTTGCATAATCTTGGACATCTCCCATTTCCCGATTCTATGACAGATTAACCTAACTCCTAGGACATTGATTTTAATAATCCCCCTTTATTTGTATTTTATGCACTAAATATAGTTGGTATGTTTCTTCCCTTTGATTTCATGAGATACATGACCCTGGTCTCTTCACTTATAACACACTAATGCTCCATTTAGGTGTTTCCGGATATGTTTTCCCCAAAAATTTAACATGATTTATTTATACCCATATTCATCATTGGTGCATTACCTTTATCATGATTATTATCCTACCTATTCTTATTTTGATTTACATTGAATATGTCGGACATATGGAATTAATTGTCTATTTTGATGGAATATAACACTATTTATTCATATTTTGAAATTGTTTGAGAAGCCAATACCCTACTGATACATAGATTAAGACCTTCAAATAAATGATCAATGTTTCATTCAATGTTTATTACATAATCAAGAGAAAACATATATAGTCCTTTAAGGGTATCCTCAAACTCCACAATAATCTATTAATCATTTTTTTCATTATGTTAGGTAATTTTATCTTTAATTCAATTTTTTGATCATGAGAGAAATACTTGTCGAAGAACTTTTAATTAAAATATATCAATTTTAAGTGATATATTTCAACATCCTCCCCTGTATTATAGATCAATGACATCCAATGATCAGAGTCTCTCGTAAGACAATATACTTCATGTATTACCTTTTCATTTTCATTTCATATCAACACTAGAAATATCTTCGCAAGTGACTTGACCCATTACTCAAAAAACATGGGATTAGTAGTCCCACTAAATGAAGGGGGAATCTACCGCATGAAATGATCCAACATAGGTGATACATTATTATTAATCATATCCTAAGTAAGATTTCTAAATCTGGTCATAATATTCTTAACTCCAACAAAAACATTGTTGTCCTGAACGGTGGGGGAATCTTGAAATTATTTGTGGGTATTTATTCCCTTCCTTCCATTAAGATAAATCAGTAAATAATGGCACATGCTGAGTTATCCCATAATCATCATGAGTATTGACCCTCAAATTATAATTCATATAACAATGATTTTTTTATATACTATAAGGAGATACCATATTTCACACATTGGTTATTTTTTACATTAAAATCATGTTTCCATGGTTTCTACTAATCTTCCACTTATAACATCCATAATGACCCAGACTCTCGTATCTTGGATGTGATGCCTTTCTTCGTTACATTGGAATACGTATCAAGTAATCATATCCCAAAGGATTTTCCAATTTCTTTTCCTTAAATAATATATACATACACGGTACCCTTATTACATAAGTAAAATATAAAACATTATAAAGGATAACAATTTTCATCCATAAACTCATTCAAACATTTCATCATAATAACCTTGGGAAAAGTGAACAAATAAATAGGGAGAGCTCATATTCCCAGTAAGAGTTATATATAGTGTAATATATCTTGAATCAAAAATTTATGATCAATAAGGCTAAGTAAAATAAATGAACACACATACCATTTAAATAGTAACCTTTTCACAATCTGAATCCTCAAATATTATCATAGTTGAAATCTCATGGATAAAAATAATTTAATTCATAATGAAGGAGATGTGTATCTATTAGACTTAATGTTTCCCAAGGACATGTTACATTTACTATCAAGATCATTCACAAGATGGATAAATCATTATGAAAAAATACCATTTAATTAGTTTACCTTTGTTCATCTAATGAGACTACTGTAACATTGGTGGATTTTCTATATATTGTCCCCACATGATATTCCATTTCCCAAGGAATTCATCAAATATCAAAATTATAGATTTATTTCATGAATCAATAATATATATAAAAAAATATTTGTATTTAGTAAAGGATATGAAAATATTGTTAATTTTTCAGTTGTTCAAATAACATTTAAAATAAACACTACACGTAAAAATGTAATATATTTTTGGAAATAAAAAACGGAAATAATTATTTTATCAAGTGTAAATCAATATAAAAAACTAGAAATAAAGAATTATATATTGAAATGTGATTTTACACATATCATAGTAGTCAATAAGATTTAATTTTAAACCGATGAATGAAAATTGAGTTAAAATATATCTTACCACTTGTAATCAGTCGAATCGTATTCCCCTTGAAGGAATAAATGTAACAAAAAATTAAATATCATGATAATAAATTACTTCATGATACAGAATGTCCAAGGGTGGTATATATTCCATAAAAAATAAATAATGTTTCAATAAACCATGTGTCCCATATAACTAATATTGAGGTTAAAATCCCTTTCCCCACACTCCCTTTTGAAGATTGGGATGAAGTGAAGAAAGGAATCACACTACCTTTTGGTTGTACATTATTTAATAACTTGTATAGAGGGATTACACATGTTATTAACTCATGCTATAATAATATTAATTTTTATGATATCATATATGAACCTATTATATCATTTTATCACCCTTTTGTTTATAATATTTCATAGTAACCCTTATTTTGTGTGTTAGTTATATTATATTTATAGGCATGTTTTTTCATGTGGGTCCGGGTTCTTATTCATAGGATATAATTAAATCATAATCATAATTTTATAAAGTTAATAGATATAATATTTATTCATTATATATATTTTTATTTTCATTACATAATAATGATCATGGAAAATGAATTGAATCACAACATGGAGACGGTAGGTCATTCGTATGCACAAGAGACGGTTTCATTCCATTAATGGTGAAAGGGTAAGGAATTTGATGGTATATTAAATTTTCCATAATCAATTTCATTTCTTAATTACCATATATATCTATTATATCCATTCAGGTAAATTGGTGATGAAAAATAACAACCTTGTTGTTTGGAGATGGTGAGTCATACATATGCACTCAGAGTGCTTTTCTTTTTCATAGGATAGATAAAAGGAGGAGTTTAGTTGTTCTATAGTCATAATAACTCCTCAAAATGTATAATACTATATTTATTTATTTATCATTTAAACAACACAATAATATTAATAATTAGAAGAAATTAACAAGAATAAGTTGGTAAAGTTGATTACTTGTTCTTCGATGGTCTTCCTTTGTGATCTTCTCTCTTGGGATATAAGGTTATGACATTTGGATGAACCAGAACATATGTAACTTTATAATGATGTATTGGAGATAAATGGGTTGGTATTGTTTTATCTATGATTATCAATTAGGTGAAATGAAATTAAGGATGGAGTGCCATTACAATTGAGGAGAGGGGCACACTTAAAAATCCTCAAAAATTAAAAAATATAAGAAACTACTTTTCTACCAAAATACCACCAAATTGTAGTAGATTTGAATACAAGATGATAATAGGATTTAATATTACCATCCAATTGAATTTTTAATTTTTTTGGTTTTACATTACACCTTTTAATTTTGAATGACTTCTGATAGCTTATTTTATTATTAATTATGGTGACAATTTATTTAATACTAGAAGGTGGTAATTTTTTCTTATAAAATCTTAATTGGACCATAAATAAAAGATATAGAATATTTTAAAAAAATTAAAAATCACATATCATATTTAAATATTTTTTATATTTTTTAAATAATTTATAATTTTTTTTATAAAATGTCATTACTCTCGGATTTGATAATATTCATTACGTTGTCCCTAAAAAAAATTGATCCCACAAGATAACATTGATGAAAATGTTTAAAATACCCTTATTATGTCATAATAATAAATTTAATTTTTATAGAACATAAATTAATTCAATTTATATTTATTTTAATAATTTTAATATCTTTTATTATAATGGTTTATTAATAAAATAATTACTACATCAGGGTTTTATAATTATTTATGGTAATAATTTGATTAATAAAATTAAAAAATATGAATAAGATGATTTATATAAATATTTTATATTTTAAAATAATATATATAGTGTAGTATATGTTTATCAAAACACCATATTAAAAATTATATAGTTATTAAAAATAAGAATCTGACATCTTGACTTTTGTTAAATAAAATATTATAAATATCATAATTATATCCAAATGGCCCCAAAAGTAATAAATAAATTTATTTAATGAATATAAGTTTATTAATTTCAAAATGGATTCATATATTCATTCATAACCCACATTTTTACCCATGTGGATATATAAGAGATGCATAAGACAAAGGATGTCACATTTTTTTACATTCAATAATTTTAACAATAACAACGTCATTTTCATAGAAAAGTGTCCATTAAATAACTAAAATTACAAATATAGGTATTAAGATTAAATCATAAAATATTATTTGGGAATGTTTTATGGAAATTTTATAATTAGTATCATATTATTTTAAACATAAATTAAACTCTTTGCCCTCAACCATGGTAATAAAACATTTTATCCAAGTTACTATTCAGAATCAACAAAAATAAATTGAACATATATAAAAAAAATTGTAACATATAATCCCAGAAATTGAATCTGTTTTTCAAAATTCAATGGAATAATTCACATAATTTAATTTAAAACAAAACCGATAAATTGCAATTAAAAACATTTTTATTGAAAATTCATTTTTATGACAAAAAATGTACTTCTTCCAAAATAATGTTTAATTATGATTGAGATAAATTATATAATTCATAACTATGGAGTTTTTAGGATATATTTTGTTCAAAATCATAAATAGTATTTTAATATAAGTAAATTGAATTTTTTGAAAAATCAATATTTTCCAATTTTCAAAAGAAAATAAATATTTCTATAAAATTAATAAAAATTCCCCCTAATATAAATTTGAAATTATTATTTTAAAAATTAGGTTTATTTTTCTCAATATAATTTATAAATGTGTCAAAGTTTTGTTTCAATCAAGTTCACCATTAAAAGGCAGTAAAACTGCATTTTGAAAAATATGGTATTTTTATGCATAAAATTGGACTCATTTTTATCTTATCCCTAAATAATATTTTGGATGATTTCAAAATATTTTATTGAATATATAATATATATAAGATTTATAATGTGGCTAAGGTTTTTCATTCCCAGAAATTGAGCTACTTGTTTATAACGGTCAAGATAAAAATAATAACATTTAATTGTATAACATGGTTCATCTAATCATGTTGTTGAGTACAACATAATATATCAAAGAAATTAAATGTATTTAAAAATGGAACTTACTATAAAATATTGGAGTGTTGTATTAAATTATTTGAAATGAAATTTTGATTTTTGAAACAATTCATGTTTAAATACTATTAAATATTCAAAATTTACATTATGTAAATTGATTACGTAATATTTTTGGAATAAAAACTCTTCATATTTAATATATTATTTTATATTTAAATTAAATAACATATAATGAATAACATGTAATATTTCATATTGGAGATAAATACAATGTCCATATATTTACATAATTAGGAATTTTATATAACTCATGGTAAAATTGTAATGTTTTTATGATTTCCTTACTTATGAATTGTGCATAAATAATTCACCACAAGTTTATATACTATAATTATTCATTTATTTTATTTATTCTCTGTTTTATTCAGTGATATATATTTTTTAAATTATGAATGATTGTGTGGATTAGTAAATATTTCTAAATTGAACTTATTAAATGACATGAATGCATATAAAGTGTAACCTGTTTTTTATAATAATTTCATTTGTTTTATTCTTCCATAGAATTGTATTATTTGATGTTGAGCGTGAATAAAGTATGTAATTATAAATTATTATTATTGTTTATTCGTATTATGATGGATCTAATGTCTCCCCAGATTAAAATTTCATTACCAAGAAGGAATTTGGATTAGGATAATCATAGGCCTAAAAGAAAATTGCTTATATAGAAATGATTTTGTTGGAAATATGGAAATCCAAACATACTCTTATGGTGGTTGAAAATTTCATTTAATTATAATTTTTCACATGATAGGGTATCGTGTACCCTATTTATGAGATTTATTTTCATGTATAAAAACATTGTTCTCTTTTATATTTTGTTAGTAACACGTCATATCAGTTTGGTAATTAGTTTTGCATTAGTATGAGAAGAAGATTTTGATTTAGTTGGAGGAATATTATTCCAAAATAAGTAATTATAATAATTTACACATGTACAGTTAGTACATAAGATATGATAATAAGACTAAATCACATATAAATTTACTAAGAATTAGGTTCATTCCCATGAAAATATGTGTTAACTCCTTGATCATTGAACCAGGAAAGCTCTGTAAAAGAATATTACCCATGAATTATACATTGTATAGTATTTTTGAAATTCCTAGTCATACAAGTTCGTTAACTGAATTTATATATTTTCTTTTTGATACACATTACTAAGAAACATTTATTATAAAAAATAGGGAATTGTCTTGAGGTCATGTATATGGTGGATTGGATAAATTATAGTCATCTCTACCATACAAGAGTCATATATGATCATATTTTCATGGTGGATTATCTATATATATATATTTGGTGAGATGAATGAGAAAATATACCCATTTCCTAGTAAAGTATGAATATTTTCCCATTAATTGGTAAGATGTAATTCAAAACAGGTAATCATTTTAATGGTTTCAATTTTGATTGATTTCTGTATGAAATGACTTTAAAACATGATACTCCAAAAATAAAAGCCTTAACTACAGATATAAAAATAAGCATCCTCATCTATATTGATTTTGTGATCAATATATAGATAAACAATTATGTTAATGTATGAAAATTTATAATCTTCTAAAAACATAAAAATTGTTTATAGATAAGAGATAGAATTCATTATGATGAAGAACCTCCATCCCATGTAAGTAAATTTTTATGATTCTATTAAACGAATCTATATGATAATTAGTAGAATATAATAATTCACATATGGTTTTATATTTTATTTAATTCAGTTTGACATTTGAAATTTAGACCTTTTTCAAGTAATTAATATGATGTCATATTTAATTAACTTGTTTATACACGAGGTTTAATTTTTTCTTGCTATGACTAGGGAATTAATTATTGAATAATTATTGAAAAGTTTCCAATAATTTGAATGTTTTTATGATGTTAATACATTGTTTTATCAATGGGTTTATGAATTATCAATTACACATGGTATTTTTAAGTTCTAGTACTATATTTATTGTTTAAAACAATTCAACAATAAATTATATTAGAATGGTTATTATGAAATATAACAATGATAATTAAAAATACGTATTGAATGGCATTGAAACCTAAAATTGGTTTTAGGATAATGATAAATTATTTTATGGGATGGAAATTTCAGTAAGAAAAAATTGAAGTTAGTAATCTCCATGGAATATTAATATCAAGTACCAGTGTTGTAGAAAAAAATTCATTTACTATAAATTGTTTAATATGCCGAATGACTACATTAATTTTTTTTAAATATATAATAGTTTAAAATAATTTAATTAATTGAAAATGATTTTAATTTTGAATTAAATGATGAAAAAAATATTATTGAATATTTTTTTAGAATATAATGAGAAATATTAATATAACATGGTTCTGAATAAAAAACGTGTATTTTCATATTATTCAACTTATGTGACAAGAGAAGTCATTTTTGACAAGGCTTAATTATGAAAAAAAGAAGTTTTTTTATAGCAACATGGATTATGATTAATTTTATTCTATATCAAGTTTAAAAAGGGGTAATGTATGAAAATTCACTATCCAAGGTAAAAGTATTTCCTGGGATGTTTGATAAAATATAATGTATATGTTCCCACTACCCTTAAGTGAAATATTTTATTGAATAATGTAATCTTTTCGTAACATTGTTCAAAACACATTGAATACCATTTATAATGTGCATATAATGGTTTATTTTTAAAAAAATTCAATAGAAGGAAATTTGGTTCGTATCATAATCATAATGGAGTTTGTATATTATTTCATTATATTTTAAATAGGATATTGAATCTATACAGATATATTGACTATGTTTAGATATTTGTAAGTTCAAAAATTAATAAATATTATATTATTCAAGTAAATATTAAAATTGAAAGTCACTAAATATCATAAAATTGTTTTGGGTATATCAGTAATGTGAAATTTAATGAATTTCATTTAGTTACCGCAATGAAGTGAAAAAAAATTTATATTCAAAAAATGATCCTAGTTTTTTGGTAATGAAATAGAGATATATTTTATTAAAAAAATTGTATATTTTTTTATAGAATTATTCCACGATAGATGGGGTTCATTAACATAGAAATAGTTCTACATAGACAATATAAGTTATTATCGTAGTACAATTTGATGCTGCTAAGTAGAGTATTTTGAATAATTTGATTATGGAGATGAATATTAAGAATATTATTCCTAATAATCCCTATTATTCATTGTAGATTACCTAACATATTTTAGTCACCAAAAATTTTTTGTGGGATGATTTTATCACTTGGTTACGTTGATATGATTAAGGAGTTACAAAGTGATGTTACCAGTTTAACAAAATCATGAAAGTTCAACAAACATAAGGTTGTTATGGAAATCAATCATATGTATTATAATGAGACCATTTCATTTGAATGGTTTTTTCACAATTATTAATGTTTGTATATTCATATAAAAAATTAAATCTATACATTATTGTTCTTCCATGATTGAAACATATAATCATGAATTTAAATAATAATAAACATCTCACTGTATGAACTTATATTACCCATAAAAAAATTTTCATAAAATTTTATTGGTTATAATAAAATTAGAAGGTTTTCATGGGGATTATTTCATCGATACATAAGATGTATTCTTATGAGTAACAAAATAACATTAGTAGACTAGATGACCCTCCATGTATGACATATTGAGTGATATAAAAAATCATTTTGTATACTAGTGGTGAATTTTTCATATTTTGATTTCCATAGAACTGAGCATGGTCAGATACCTGTCATGGGAACCATTATAATTGGTACATCCCTTTTGAATGACTTGAGGATTAGCTAATCATGGGATGTTTGGGTATATTTTTAATAATGTCATCAATTCTAGCATAATAATGATTGGATTTTTCATATCATATAATGTCTGTGAAATTTTAGTCATTGATTGAGATATTCTATCAAATAGTACATTTATTCGAAGATAATATATATTATGTGCTTAACAATAAGATAATGGAAATCTGGTGATTTTACAAATAAGTTCAATGAAATGTGATATCTTTATCCACATGGTTATTATATAATTATAGAATAGATATGTAATTAGTATAAAAAAGGATTAATATAATATTTGCTCAATTTTTACTAAATTTAATTGAAAATTGGATCATATAAAAATGTAATATGTCATATGATGTAGGTAGTGGAAACATGTATATAGGTACAATTATTTAAAAAAACATATTGGATCACTTTTTAATTGATTATTTCTTTTTTATTCCTACAGTGCCCTATTTTCATAGGTAATATAATTTAATAATTCATATTTTTCATAAATTATAAAATGGTCCATGAGGTTATAAATTGTGGTTGGTTGATTGAGGATTTATTTTTACTAACATAGAGTTCAAAAAAATTATAAAGTGTATCCAAAAAATGTTCTCATATGATATTCACAAGTTATTTCTTATGATTTAATATAATGGGGTATTAATGAGTAATTTCATATAGTGTTTTCAATGAATCCCAAAAGACATTGTGGTTATAGTTTAACAGGTAATTATATAAAATAAAATATAATTTATAATTGAACAAAATCTATGAAGTTTTTTTCTGGAGGGAGATTGGTGGGGATATTCCCTAAATTCCGTATATTATTGTGTGTAATTTCCACATGGAATTTGGTGTGAATTTCACGAATAAACAGAATATATTATGCCTTTTTAAATTGATGTTGCAACATGTGATATAAAGATACCTCACCACAAACTTCATATTGTATTTTATGATATGGATGAATATTATATGTTATTGCTTGTGTAATATACTATATAATACATGGTACAATTAATTGATTGTTTATTTGGATAAAACACTATGGAGTTATATTGGAATGTGTTATATGTTGTTATAATCTGCAATCAATTTAATCATGTTTTTTTAATGTATCTGTATATTCCAGGGTCTTTGTTTTCATCCCCAAGTAAATTTTAAAGGACTTTAAACCTTTTTGAATGGATATTAAAACCGGAAAATAATACTTAACATTCATTTTCAACTTCTCAAATACCTATTTATCCTATACTATTTTTACCAAGCGTTACTATTTTATCATCGGTATAAATCATAATCACACATGAGTGTCTAGTGATTCAAATCTTCTCAGATATATACAAAGATTATAGGAACCGATTGGTTTGTCTTAAGGGATATTTATATATATATATATCAATCCACTGTGATGATGATATTATGGTAACATCAATATTTAAACCTACTCATATATTCTTCATTATAATTATACATGGTTATTTTCTTGTACATTTTTTCATAGAAATTTTAGTATTTTAATAGCATCCACTATATCATACAAGTATAATTTGATCCATAAAATAAAAAAACCATCTTCTAGGATTATTATATGGTGAGGCCTCATAAATTAAATTATTTAATATTAAAACTGCATTCATTCATGTTATATTGTTGTTATAACTCATTAGCTATATATTATGGTTTATTTTTAAGTGTTGGGTGCATACCATTAGTGAGTGTACCCAATTTATTCTCTGAATTATTGTAGTTTTGATGGTCTGGACACCTGTGTTTATCTTCTATTTTTCAATCTAAACAACCTTACAACTATAAAGGATGTCATGAAGAATATATTTATGGAATACTTGAAGGATGGTTTAAAGTTCTCTATTTTTAATGTTTCAATCTTATGTTATTGTTGATAGTAGTGATGAAATATTGTGTGATTGATTCTTTTATAAATCAAAATAATGATGTTTATTTGAAGACGTTGAATGCTAGGGGTTACTTCCTTTGATAGTGGACTATTGTTGGAGTTTTGTTTTCTATTTGCAATGGACTACTTTATAATATTTGGTATTATTTTTTTACTTTTTACCACGTAATCCTTAACCACTATTATGTTGTTTCATTTTTAATAAATCATTTTTGGTTCTGGATTCAATTCTCCAACTCCATGGATCTTGTGGTTTTGTCTTTATTTTTTTCTTTTATTAATATCGACCATGAAATTTTATTTACTTGAAATAACCATGTATCCCATTGGTAGTGGACAATTTAGTTTGAACTACACCCTAATCATAAACCATTGAACCCGATAATTCATCATTGTTTAATGCATATGAAACTTCATGGAACCTATCATCTATTGATATGTTACATGTATATAGTAGATATAGGACCTGGAAGGGGTATATGGACCTATTCGCTACCATCAAAATATTTTTTTCTCTCATACTATCTTGTATAGAATATATATTATAGTGATCCCACCTATTTATGTATTTCTGTATAATTTTCTAGTATATTTCTTTTTCATATATCACACAGTATTATTTTTCAACTTTTGATCCATAATAGTAATTTTATTCCTATTTTTTATATGGTTGATTGTTATTTCCTTTTTCTACTTTGTAGTTTATTGTTATATTTTCCAAGGGGTTCATCCTTTCCACTCTTTATACATAAACCATTTTCATTATTCGACAACCTCTAGTGTATGGTTAGAAATTATTGATGTTACATGGATCCACCAAATTGATTATTGATTTGTTTATGTGGTCCAAAATGATACATATAAGGAATGATTACATTTTATGACCTATAATTATATAGATATGATATCCCTAAATATATATATTAGTAAAATTAACTTAAGAAATATGGTATCCATTTTGGTCCTCAATCATACTCATACATATTTTAGTCATACATGATAAATATATCCATGATATTAACACCATTTTTCTATAATGATTATAGGTAATAGATAGAGTTTTGAAAAAATAATATGATATTGTTTCACTCAGGACATATAGGATGACTGGTTGCACAAGATTATGGACAGATTCAACATTGAATGGGGAATGGTTTCAAACCATGGTTTTCTAACACTTATTACCAAAAATTCATCATTGAAGTTCATGTCCTATTTTTCCTTTCCTTAATTTTTCTCTTCATTATAGAATAATTTATTTAATAATTAATCAAAAAAATTATATGACGTTTTATGTTTATTTTTTCATTGTATTTATATTTTTGAATTAATGTAACTCTGTCACTCTATGATGGAAACTTAATATTATGTGTTCACTATTATTTGAATATCAATCAATCATGGGTTTCCAAGTCACTTGATAGGGATTTTGGAATTATTAGAATGATGTGAACTAAATTCTAAAATTTAATTCACTCATGGAATGTTTATTTAATAGTAATGTCTGGGAAATTTATATTTTATCAAAATTATTAATATTTATTTGAAAATTATTATTATTAATGGATGAAGTGAAAGTCAATACATCAAATGATGTTATGAATAGAGATTTGGTTTGGAGAATTTATTTTTTAAAAAATGATGTACATTTGTTATTTTGTTATATGGGTAATGTGAACTGAAATAATTTAGATAATTCTTGTATATTAGACAATATTGATTCTAATAAAAATATAACCACGCAACAAATAATTAAAATTTAATTAATTTGATAATTTTTTTAAATAATTCTAGAATAAATATCATTTTAAATCCATAGGTTACATTTCCCATTGTTATTATGTTTTTATATAAATATCATTGTTTTATCAATCATCCAATTAGATAATTGGTGATCAATAAAAATTTATATTTTGAGTGTTTCTAAGAGATTTATCATAGACTAATAATTTATCACACTTTATTTTTTTAAGCTTTAAAAATATTAAATTATAAATTTTAAAAATATTATAATGAATTATAGGATTTAGAAGTCCCAATGAAAATAAGATGATTTTTAAATATATAGTGGATATTCAATAAGAAATAAATATTTTATATCAATTTTCTTATTATTTTATGCTATTTTTTTAGTTTCTCTATTTATATTTTTATTCCTCTTTACAATCAGGGTACATTTATCAATAAAAATTTAGTTTATATTTATATTATTAAAAAAACATTCTACTACAAAAAATAATTAAAATATAAAAGCAATTGAAAAAACTCACAATACTGGAATTCCCATTTTTTGCAATGGGCCCCCGTTGTAAATAGCCCGTTGTAGAAAACGGCATCGCAATAGATATTTTTTGCGATGGGCCCTTCGCAAAAAAAATCAGTTGCGATGGGAATTTTTCCTGCTACAAAAAACCTCCCGATTATATACATTATATACGCAAAAACATTGTTGTGGTAGGCTCGTCACAATTACTTTTTGCAACAGGCAAAATTACGGTCGCAAATATCTTTCCGATTATATAAATTATATACCCATAAACATTTTGCGATGGGCCCATCACAAATACATATTGTTATAGTCCCGTTTTCCCGTCGCAAACACTAATCATAAAAAAATATATTTCAATTATTTGCGAAGGGGTCCCATCGCCAAAGACCCTGTCATGAAATACTATAAATAATTAAAAATAATAATAAAATTATGATTAATGAAAAAATTATATTATTATTATAAAATTAATAAAAATATAAAAATAATTTTATTATTAGTAAAATAAACATTAAAAAATATAATTCTAAATAATATATTTAATAAAACTATGATTAGAAAAAATTAATATTAATATTATTAAAATAAATAAATAAAAAAATATAAAAGTTTCAATATTTTTTAAAAAAATAAAAAATTCATAATATATAATTATTATTAGTAAAATAAACAAATATTAAAAAATATAATACTAAATATAAGTAAAAAAATTAAAAAAAATTAAATAATGGAATATTTCAACCAAGATAAAAGACTGAAACTATAAATAGTTCATATTATTACAAAACATGAATTCAAATGTTATTAACATATAACAAATCACTTGGGGTCATCTAGAGGAGGTGGAGGAAACTCTATCCCTAAACTACGAGTCTGATGGCGCATGTACTCCATCTTTCATGATACTCTTACTGCCATCGCTACTCCATTCGACAAAGCTCCTCCTCATGATGCTGCTCTTGCTGTTGTTTCCGCTGACTCATCTCTTCATACTGCTTCTGCAAAGTCTCTATAAGCTCAGCCTGAGTTCGCAAGTGCTCTTGATACTATGATCCAAAAGATGATGTCTCTCCACGAGCTCCTCTCGAGCTGGATGCCGACATCGCAGAAGTACCATAATAAGCACCAGTAGTCAAATGAGAGCTGATACCAACTACTCGGCCCTTCTCAAAGCCATATTGAGTCTCATGTATTCATTCCACCTCATCGAAATGGTGAGAATCGGTCTGCTCTGTCGTCTTGTCCTGGCCCTCAGCCTGTGTCTGAGAGGTCGCAACCTCATATGACTCCTTCAATTCAAATTTAATATTATAATTGTTAAAATATTATATGTAGTTAATTGTCAAACTGAAAAAATAATACTAACCACAAACTGACGCTGGTGATCACCTCTAATCTCTCAGGTGGATGGATCACTATAGATCCTCTTATAAATATCGAACTCTACAATATCGGGATGCCTGACTTCCTAAAAGAAATATAGAATAAACAATTTATATTTAATGTTATTTAAAATATTTAAAAAATATACTTACCAGATGCTCTTTATGAGAACTGAATGTACGACTACAAGCTCGATGCGTCACCTCCTATCTCCCTCGGTTCTGCTGTCCCACTGAAGATCTCCTGTGAAACCCACCACCCAACCAGTGTAACCATAATCCATCCCAAACATGAGATAAAATGTACTGTGGTTGATGAGCTCTACACGACTCATCAAATTTTGTCACTCCTGCTTTCTTAATGGTTGTCCTTCTCAAATTATACAAAAAATGATGGAAACAGTCATGCAAAAAACCTACCGTGTCACATGGATAGTGTCGCGCATGCTATCATCGATAGGATGCCATAAACCCTATAAGAAATTTATAATATCAAGTTATTAATAGATTAAATTTCAAAATAAGTATTATTTATTTACGTACCACCCAATGATGGAACATTTCGCGTCGCACATCAATAGGAATCTGTTCCCATGTGATCCATGGATTAGAAAAATAATTGCGCAAGATAGCTCTCCCCTGTCCAATAGCTATATGCACAAATCTGTAAAAAAGGAATAAATAATCAAACAATTAGTATATATATAAATAAATTAATGAAAGATAACTAAATAATAAAGGTTACCATACCTCCATATGTGTGGATCAAAACCAAGATGTGGACATCGCCCGAGGATAGGGTCAGGAGTCATCAGTCTTGAAAGACCACACCCCCTCGATGTAGCCTGTGAACTGCCAGTAGGTTGAGGGTCAGATGATCCGAAATCTCCCTCATCCAACAGTAGGTCAGCCTCCAGCAACTCACGGAATATATCAGATTCCATCTGAAACAAAAAATGATTTTTTTATTAGAGAGTTGAAAATAACTATTTAATATAGTTATATATTAGTTATGATTATAACCAGTATTTAACTGTGTCAATGTTCATCTTCATCCTCTTCTCCATAACTTTCAATGTCAATATCTTCATCTTCCTCCTCAGCATCATCAATATCCATATGAGTTTGATTTTCAGCATCTCTTGTCATTTCAAATTCATTTGTAACATCATTAAAATCTTCATCACCATAGATCCTTAATTTTGGGGTGTCATCATTGATATTCATGTATCTTTGTGAATCAGATGGATTTTGAGCAGTCTCTTGAAAATTGTCAATTCCTTCCACTTCATTGGAACCAAATTCAGTTTGAGTAAACTGAATTTCCCAAGATTTCATTTTTATTATGCTCCACCAATCACTCAAGTCTCTTGAAGTAGCACAGTACATTGCATATTTAATTTGATGTGCCTGTTGAGCCTGTAAAAATGGTTCATTTACTAGAAGAATACTTTTATATTTAATATCGACGATTCCATGAGTCGGATGAACACACAAGCCTCTCTCAGTATCCAACCACCGATATTTAAACATTGTTATGTAATTATGTCCTAGATAACACATATCAATAATTTCATCTAAAATTCCATAAAAGTCAACTTCAGTTTCTCTGTGATGTGATCCTCTCAAGCAAATTCAAATGTTCATTGTTTTTTCTGATTCCCCGTATGCATGTGTATGAAATCGAAAACCATTCACCACATATGCATTATAATATTTAACCATTTTGGATGGTGGGTTACTCAATATACACAGTCTCTTATCAATTTTATCAGCATATTAAGACACATGAAATTTTTTAAAACAATTATCAATATAATTAATAATAAACGGGATTGATTATAAACCATCAATAATTTATGTTTCCAGTTTTTGAAACCATTGAGAAATTTTTTTTGTCTACGTTCTTCAAGAGCAGCAACTGTAATTTATGGAAGTTGTTTCTTGATATGATTATCATATAAACTAAAAATATAAAAAAAGTTCTAAATATTGTAACATAAATTATAGAATAAGTGATATAAGCACTCACTTGACAAATGATGTCATTTCTTCACTGTTGAGAAGAACATATATATATGAGCTCTATGATGTTAATCATCTGAAATCCATCATTAATGAACTCCCCTAACAACAAGATTTTGTTGATTAAAAAATGATAATTTATTTTCCATTTCTTCATTAACATTATTCTCGTTTCATCCCATGCGATTGTGTTTTTAGGGATATTGATATTAAAAATAATGAGAGTAGAAAAAAGAAATTTCATCTTGCAAATAAGCTTCAACAATTGATCCTTCAACTGATGCTTTGTTATGTAGTTTTTTCATCAATTTTTTCATGCATATCTCGAATGGGTATATCAATCGAAATTGTACTGGTCCTCCAAATTTATCTTCATGTGTCATATGTAATATCTGATGTTCCATTGAGTCAACGAAAGCCGGCGGGAAGATTTTTTCCAATTTACATATAATTACAGCAACATCTTCTTCCAGTTTTCTTAGTGCATCGTAGTCTGTTGTCACTACACAAATGTCTCGAAAAAAATATGATATGTCTATTATCAAATACCAAATCACAGAATTCAACAAACCTCTGAATCCAATAATCATTATTTTTTCCATTATTACATGACAATCCTGACTTTTTAATCTAGTAATATAACCATTCTTAACACATCTGCCCAAATTGGAAGCATAGCCATCAAGAAGTCTAAAATCTGTAATCCACTAACAAAATAATAAGAGAATCTCTTTGGATAGTGTATAAGCTCCTTTTGGCTTCATTAACCTCTATGATCTGACAATTTCAAATAGTTCAAGTTCTGGTCGCCTGCAAATTCTGGCAAGATCTAATCGTGCCTTTATAGTATCATTGGTCTTACTTGGTCTATCTAAAACTGTATAAAATAAATTATCAAATCAGGTCTTCTCAATATGAATAACATCCAACATGTGGTGGACCATCAAATCAGACCAATATGGAAGATCCCAAAAAATGCTCCGTTTTATCCAATTATGTTCTTTCCCCAGGCCATGATTTTTCGGTTGGTTTACTATTGGTCCAAATGTGATGGGAGATAATGAAATTACAACTAATTTTAACTCTATACCTGAGATAATATTTGGAGGTTCATCCCATTCAATTTTACCATTTCTGAAATGATATTTGTTCCTCCGAAAAGGATAATCGGTTGGAACGAAATCTATGGTGACAATAAAAATAGAATGTTTTTTTAATTGACGAGCATAAAGGATTTTTTGTCTTTTATAGAGTAAGGACATGATTTGGGACCATGTATACTCCAACCAGATAACATGCCATATTCCGGAAAGTCACTAATCATCTACATCAATGTAGCTTTTAATATGAAATTTTCTTTCGCAACAACATCATATGTATTAACACCATCACTCCACAATGCATTTAACTCATCAATAAATGGTTTCAAATAAACATCAATATTATTTTTTGGATGTCCTTGTATTAATAGACTTAAAAAGATATAAGCCTCCTTCATCAACATCAACGAAGGAAAATTGTACGGAGTTATAAAGACAAGCCAACATGAAAACTGACAACCATAAGAACCAAACAGACAGAAACCGTCAGTAGAAAAACCAAATCGCACGTTTGGGCTTATATGAAAAAAGATGGATGCAGACGGTCAAAATGTTTCCATGAATCACCATCAGATGGATTATTCAAGCTTCTATCAATTGAAATATTGGTTTTGTGCCATGACATCATTGACGTTGTATTCAATGACATAAATAAACGTTGAAACCTAGGTGTAAGGGGGAAAATAACTCAACTGTTTTACTGGAATCGATCTAGACTTCCCTTATTGAGCTTCTTTATAACTCAATTGTCCACAAGTGGGACAACTCTCCAAAGACTCATTTTCTCCAGAATATATGATGAAATTATTTGGACATGCATGATTCTTCTGATAACTATGTCCCAGATTACGAACCATCCTCTTGCTCTCATAGTAATTTATAGGCAACACATTTCCTTTAGGAAACAGTGTATTATCCAAAGAAAATATCTGATCAAAATAGTTGATTGACATTGCATTATCCAATTTAATAGCCATAAAATTTTCAACTGATTCTAATTTTGTTATCTTGCAACCAGAATATAATGCATCCTTAGCAGACCTCAATAACTCATAAAATTATGATGGTGACAACTAAGGAGTTAAATCAATATCATCGTGAGTTTCATTTTGTTGCACAGATGGACCTGCAACATCATGTACTATATTTTGAAACCGTGATGGATCTTGAATCATGTTATTAGGAACTTCTCTGGAACTGTGTTCACTGTGTTGATACCAAAAAACGTAATCTTTTTGAAAACCAAACCACAAGTGATGTCCCCCAACATTGTCATCTGTGTCAAACGTTCTCAGTGCACATTTTTTTCAAGGACACTTAATTGTGCCTTCTAAAACATATTCTGGTACTGATGATGAATATGCTAAGAAAGATTCAACACCCTCAATATATTCAAGATTTAAACTAGTGCCATTTGGATTTTTTCACTGATTTATCCAAGTGCGATCATCTAATAATGACTGATGTTGACTTCCTTGTTCCATATATCTCTACATAAATTATAAAATCATCATTGTTTTTGAATAATTTTAAATTATAAAAACACTATCTAAAAAAATAATATAAATATTTACAAATACTTCTTAATAATTACCATTAATTAAGGGTGACACAATTTCTAGTGGACTAACAGCTCTTTATTTGTCCGACGCCTCATTTACTTTCATCTTTCTCACACTGAAATCAGAGTCAAGAATATGGTCGGAGGTTCGCATATTCATTATCGTATGCACGAGAATGAATATGTGCACCTCTGACCAGATTCTTCATTATGATTTCAGTGTGAGAAAGATGCAAGTAAATGAGTCCTCGGACAAAAGAGCCCCCTTTTCGTTGATGAATCGTCTTCTTCCAGCTATCACCGCCAGAAAACATTAATAAAAAATATGATCCTACGAATGCATATCCAATCTCGTTCATACAAGATTTAATATTTCTACATAGAAGCACATTTTTCATAATGTTTTGAGTCGGTGAGAGTTGAAAGAAGAAAATTCCTCGAGAAAATAGAGTTATGTCAATCCACTGGAAATTGTGCCAAGTTCATAAAATTTATTAAAATTTATTAAAATTTCTTCCTAACTGCCCTAATTGTTCCCAACTAATTATTACTAATTATTACTAATTATTCCTATTTATTCTTATATATTCCAATTTATTCCTATATATTTATAATTATTAAAATTTATTGCTAATTATTACTAATTATTGATAATAATTATTAATTATTACGAATTATTATTAATTAATACAATTTATTACTAATTATTACAATTTATTACTAATTATTACAATTTATTACTAATTGTTACTAATTATTACAATTTATTACTAATTTGGAAATACATAGAAATACTTAGAAAAATGAAAACATCTTGAATAATGAACTGAAATTTGGTAATCATCATTGTGGAGATGATTACAAATTGTCCCTTCATTATCCAAGAAGATTTCATTTACTAATTATTACTAATGAAAAAATTATATTATCAATATTTAGGAAAAAACAATATTAATATTATTATAATAATAAATAATTTAAAAAATATTAAAATTATCAATATTCGCAACATTCCTTGATTTATTCCTAACATGTTCAAATCTCAAAGGGTCTCCAATTGTCAGGTCATCCACAATAAAAAGTGTGTGTCAGCCATGTCCAATGTAAAGTCTATAATTGTCCTTGCATGGTTTATCACCTCTCTAGTAGTGTTTCAATAGGACGAACAAAGTAATGTTGTTCTCATCTCTAAGAACAATCTTTCTCCCCTTACATAGGTCATTCTTCCATAAAATTTTGAGGGGACATCAGAATAATTCCCTTAAATTTTCAGGGAAGAATGGTCTATGTAAAGGTTCATGTGAGATAATTCTTATAGATTAGAAGGGCATGAATTGGGTTGTCTTATCGCCTTGCTACATGCAAGGTGCTCAACTAAGAAAGGACAATTATAGAGTTTGTATTGGACATGACTGACAAAAACTTTTTATTGTGCATGACCTGATAATTGGCAACCCTTTTAGATTTGAACATGTTTAGAATAGAGCAAATCCTGTTGCAAATATTGATAATTTTAATATTTTATAATTTTTTTATTATTTTAATAATATTAATATTGTTTTTTCATAAATGTGGATAATAGAATTTATTTATTAGTAATAATTAAATATATTTATATTTATTATTTATTACTATTTATTACTAATTTTAACTAATTATAACAATTTATTACTATTTATTACAATTTATTACTAATTATTACAATTTTTTAATAATTATTACAATTTTTTCCTATTAATTTCTAATTATGTCTAATTATTACAATTTATTACTAATTATTACAATTTAGTACTAATAATTACTAATAATTACTATTTATTACTAATTATTACAATTTCATAGTAATTATTACAATTTATTCCTATTTATTTTTAACTATTCCTAATTATTCCTATTTATTCATAATTATTTTTAATTAGTTCTAATTATTCATAATTAGTTCAAATTATTCATAATTAGTTCTAATTAGTCATAATTAGTTGTAATTATTAATTATTATTGATAATTATTCCTAGTCATTGCTAATTATTGCTAATTATTCTTAATTATTGCAAATTATTGCTAATTATTTCTAATTGTTGCTAATTATTGCTAATTGGTGCTAATTGTTGCTAATTATTGCTAATTATTGCTAATTATTGCTAATTATTGCTAATTATTGCTAATTATTCCTATCTATTCTTGATTATTGCTAATTATTCTTAATTATTTCTATTTATTCCTAATTATTGCTAATTATTCCTAATTATTGCTAATTATTCCTAATTATTGCTGATTATTCCTAATTATTGCTGATTATTCTTAATTATTGCTAATTATTGCTAATTAATGCTAATTATTCCTAATTATTCCTAATTATTGCTAATTATTCGTAATTATTCCTAATTGTACGTAATTATTTATAATTATTCTAGTTTATTCATAATTATTTGTAATTATTCCTAATTATTAGTAATTATTTTTAATTATTAGTAATTATTCTTATTTCCAGTGATTATTAGTACTTTTTTCTAATTATTAGTAATTATTCCTAATTATTAGTAATTATTTGTAATTATTCTTAATTATTCCTAATTATTATTAAATATTAGTAATTTTTCCTAATTATTCATAACTATTAATAATTATTTTTAATTATTCCTAATTATTCTTAATTATTCCTAATTATTCATAATTATACCTAATTATTACTAATTATACCTAATTAATACTAATTATACCTAATTATTACTAATTATACCTAATTACTACTAATTATGCCTAATTATTACTAATAATATCTAATTATTACAAATTTTTACTAATTATTAATAATTATTACTAATTATTATTAATTATTACTAATTATAACTAATTATTAATAATTATACATAATTATTACTAATTATACCGAATTATTACTAATTATGTCTAATTATATCTAATTATTACTAATCATACCTAATTATATCTAATTATATCTAATTATTACTAATTATATCTAATTATTACTAATGATCCCTAATTATATCAAATTATGACTAAATTCCACTAATTATCTATAATAATCTCTAATTATAGCAAATTAATACTAATTATTTATAATTATCACTAAAAATATCAATTTCTTACTAAAATTAAATATAAATAAAAATCAATTAAATTCTATTTTAATTACAAAAAATAAACAACAGTTAAAATTAATAAAAAATAAAATAAATATAAAAATATAAAATTTAAATACCTTAAACTTTGATATTCTGAAGGTGTTGGCGCCTTCCAATTGCTCTCATATAAAAAATTTTACCTAACGGAAACTTTTTCCTTAAAACTCGAGAATCAAGAGAAAGGGAGAGGAAGATCTAAGTGATTTGGATAAAAACGGATGGGGTATATATAGGTTAGATTAGTTGCGACAGGGTTAGTTGCGACGGGATACCCATCGCAAATGGTGGTATTTGCGACGAGGCCCCTCGCAAATACCATCGCCCGCATTAATTACAGTCGGTGGTTAAAAGGGTATTTGCGACGGGACCCGTCGCAAAAACACACCTTCCGACATACCATTTGCGACGGGCTGCTTTGCCCGTCGAAATGGTATTTACCGCCACTGGGATTTGGTGCAGGGCCCGTCACAAAAACCCTCTCCCACATTAATTACAGTCAGCGGTTGAAAGGGTATTTGTTACGGGTGGCTTTGCCCGTCGCAAACGGTATTTACCGCGTCCGGGCTTCTGTGACGGAGATGTGTCCCCTTCACAAATACCATTCCCGTGGTTTGGCACGCAAACCTTGCCAAACCTATTACGACGAGCCATCTATTCCCGTTGCAATTAACCTACTATTTGTGACGGGAAAAGACTCTCGTCACAAATACGTAGATCGTCAGACTTTTTGCGACGATATATATTCCCGTCACAATTGACCCGTCGCAAAAACCCACTTTTCTCATAGTGCCAGATATAAAGATATAAATATAATAAAGTAGTGATATTGGACATTGAAAATTAAATTTCTTAAATTAAAGCATGATTTAATAGGATAGTTACCTGATTAAATCATGAAACATATGGAATAACCCCATCCAAGGGTGAAACCCATAAATGGATGTTAAATTTCTCCCATTAACAATGTTACTTCAATAATTGTCTTGAAATATATTAAATTAAATAATTTTTTTTATTTAGTGTAGTGTGATATAAATAATTTATTAAAAATTGTTATTTAGAGTCCTAAAATCTAAATACCCACTTTCTTATTTTTTAAATTTTTTATGAATGTGTGAAAAATTCAATATTAAAGGAGATTATTGTGAAACTGTATAGTTTAGAGTTTTATGATTTCACTTAATTATAGAGATATATATTGTTTTAAGAGACTTTTTGAAGGCCCCATCGCTAAATTGATTATGATGTCCCCTAAATTCCTCTAGAAGTACTTTAGATGCTTGATGATGGAAAATATACGGAAATGAATCTCTAATACAATTAAACATAATTGATAGTTGGGTTTTATGTTAAGAGAGTATTTTAAGTAGAATATATATGATGATAAAAAATATTTTCATAAATCGTTATTTTTAAATGAATATTTTTGGTTACAGACTACACCCATACTCATGATACGAGGTATATTATTACACATCATGAGGAGTAATTCTCATAACATTAGTTATGTCTTGATACTTTTTTGACAAGATCTCACACAACAAATAATTCCAAAAATGGTAAAAGTGAAAATCTTTATGAGGCATCCAACAAGTTATAGTGTAAACATTAATAGTAGTCCAAATAGAAGCATATTTAATGAGTCATGATTCCATTGATATAATAAATCCATTACCTTTTATTCCCGCTCCTATATTGAAATCATATTTCATGTGTGGAAGGACTCTACATGATAAATGTATTAAGATAACTCAAGTGAATAGTAATCCCATGGCGGTAAAATTGGGTGATATTAGAGACCACCAAATCAACTATATTAGACTTAAACTATCATAGAGATTGGTTGACCAAATATTTGGTCAGAATCAGCTAGTTATTGATAAATATCTCAATATGAAACAAATATAATAATTTAGAAGAAGACCCAAGTATTTATTAATAAGAATACTATCACATTATGGTATAATATTTGTAGGGTTTACACTCTATTTAACATCTCAAATAAGGATGAAATATCTCCATTGAATATTTGATCATTTTATACAGGCATAAATTATATCAACATATGAAAAACTAAAATAATTTATTATAGAATATTAATTCTAATATGTATATCCCTTAACATCAAGTGAATTAAATAGAAAAATGAACATCAATGAGATAAAAATTTGTAATTTTGGTTAACAAAAAACCTATAGGAAGAGGTGGAAGAATTTATACTTCAATTTACATAGAAGGTGAAGGATTCTATTTATGAAGGCTAATGGATCTATATATAATTTTTTTTATATTTGAAAATAAAATGATAAAAACTTATTAAGAATTATGAGGATGTAATGAAATAATTTAAAACTGATAAGTTAATGGTTTAAAAAATCAAAAAATCTACATGTTGTACTATAAGAAATTGGGTACAAATTGTGAAAAAAATGTTTCCCAAATATAATATAAAAAGTGAAAAAATAGCTAATATTTTCAATAATATATTATAACATACATTATCCAATCATTAAAATAACTCAAACATTTTTCTAATTTTTATCAAAATATTAACTTTGGTAAATTGACAGATAGGAAAAAATGTTATAGTTTTCCAAAAATTTAAGGATGTTCAAGAGATGTCATTAATCATTCAAACTATTCCTAAAATAATTTTTTATCTATTATAATATTGGATTGGATGAGTTTGAACATAGAAAATTATATGATATGAATATTTCACTTTTCAACAAATTTCATTCCAAAAAACTAATAGATAATAAAAAATAAAGAAACGTTACATGTTATTTTGAAAAAAAATTATATATTGTCAATCTATAAAAATGAAAATTAAAAGGAATAATTAATGTTTTCATTATCATAAATAGTATTAAATTTTAAATTTGAAATACTTTCATTTAAAAAATATCATGATTTCTACGTAATTTGGGAGATGAAATAACACCCATATATTTCCTTAAAATATTCCCTTTTATAAGTTTACCAATTTAAATGATTGAGAAAAACAATTTCAGGAAAATGTATTTTTTATTATTAGTTTTTATATTTTTATGTAATATGATCAATATAATTTTATTTTTGAGATAATATGGTTACAAAAATAGTATATTTTTCATTAGATTTTTATTACTAAAATAGCTTCACATATCCTAGATATGTGGATTATAAAATATATAATACTATTTTACTTTTAGTTTTTAATTTATAAGTGTTTTTTAAATTTTAATAATATCGAAAAAATCTAAATAATATATGATTACATGACACACTAGGGTTTTTCATAAATTTGTCATTAGAAACCATGAAAATTATAAATAAATAACTAATAATAAGATTTGATGAAAATAATCCTAGAATGGATCCTTTGAAAACTATACTATGATTTTTAGATGATTTTAATTAATTTATGTTTTCGTATAGACAACTCAATTGATATATTTCCCTTTATGAACATAAAAAACAAACACGAAAACTTAAACTGATAGAAAAACAAAGTGACCATCGTATTGAAAACATGGTGTGGCCTTACATGTGGTATGTGGGTATACTTTTTTGTACAAAAAATGGAGTCATTTAACTATTGAAATATGGAATGATTCTAACTACTAGTCACTAGAATGAATCACCAAAGTGTAATATCTATATTTACACCCTTTTTTCAATAATACGTTAATAAATTTATTATATAATTTTTTTGATGTATTCAGATATTATTTCAAATCTTATGTATTTAATTTTTGAGATACAACATATAATATTTTTTAAGAAAATATTAAAAGTTATTATTACATTTTTATTCCTTTACTATATTCTTCTCCAATTAATATAAGTGGATAAACTAATTCTAAACTCCACTAATTTGATGAATTTACTATTTTTGTATGAATATAATAAAATAATGAGTGGATGAATCACATTAGAATTAGGGGGTCAAGAGTAAAAATACATGTGAATAATTTCATATTTATTACATAAATCATGTTATCAAGTAGTGTGGGATGAGAATTAATTTTTTAGTGAATTTTTTATTAATTTTAAAGGGAAAAGAAATTTATTGAGATATAAGATTTATTTACTCAATCGTAATCTAGGGTGTAATGAAGTTTTGTTAAAATACATCAAAAATATAAATTTGCTTAAAATAAAAATTCATTCTATATATGATTTTAAAATCACGTATTGGTTTTTGATAATTTAATTTTATTAGTATTTTATTTGACTATATCTAAAATGATTATTAGTAGGGGATAAATTCATAAAAAATGATATAGATTATATTGTGATTAAAAATTTTGAAGTTATTTTTCTTAAATAAATACATATTTTGTGTGTGTATAGCCCTTTAGATTGTATTTTTTATGCTGTTGGTTAACTTGGGATTGAGTAAGGAATATAAAATAAATTGATTCTTCTTGTGATGTGTTAGCATTCCTGGACTATTTTTCTAGGTAGGGGATGATCCTAATATCTCTAGTATGATGTGTTATGATATATATCAGAAGGATTTAAGGGTGGTTTAAAGAATATATTGAGAAGAACATGTATTTTGTTATTTTATATTGTTACTTTTAAAAAAATATTAAACAATTATTGTTTTTTCAACACTATTGAGGTACATCATAAATAAATTTTCAATAGGAACATTGGACGGGTGCCGAAAAATTTACTCCACTATTAGGGGCTCTGTAGATTTTAGAGTAATCATCAAATCATGAAATTGTTTTCAAGTTATTGTAATAGATATAGTGGGGATGTTTTAGTTAGATTCTATAATGGTTAGCATTGAATGGTTATTTCTGAAAAATCATCCAAATATCAGCTAATGAAATATTGAATATCATAGAGTGAATGAGTTTATTTAGTGGTCCAAAAATAATAGAGGTCATTATCACCATAAATGAAAGGAAGATGAAATTTATGTGTTATATTCTTGGGGTACTTTTGAAAAATGTGTTGTATTTTTGGTTCTGTTAAAAATTAAGAGAGTGAAAAAACCATATATTTCATGTTTATTACAATATAATTCATATTTTGAAACACTTTAATATGATAATTTTAGTTGTATTTAAATGTTATTTTGATTTCTATTAGGATTACATGTTAGGAATAATGTGATCTAAAAAGTGATGCATTCAATATGAAAATGATTTCATACAAAAAAGGATAAGTCAATTCCTAAGCATGAAGCCAAAACATGACCTTCCACGTAGAAATAAAGCCAAATCATCTAGGAATACATATTTCACATCATCATTCCCACTTGAGTGATGTGAAATGATTCATCAAAGTTCTTTGGAGGATGAAAATTTGGGAAAATGAAATATGGATCAATGTTACACATGTCACAATGTGACACATAAGGTCTTGTCAAGGTACACCCATGAATGAACTAGAAAGCTCTTAGAAAATGTTGATATCAATGAAATTTTTATTCCAATACATTTCAAATAATTAAATAGATATTCACAATTTGAAACCATTATATGGGACCTAGAGATGATGGTTTTTATGAATATAATTCTATGTCATGCCATTAATGAACCCATTTTGACTGAGAAGAATTTTACACATTTATTGGCCCATTAATGGACCATGAGGATGCAATTTATCCATATAAATATTGTCTTATTGGAACTAAGGAGAAAATCATCTAATCTATATAATAGGACAATGTGTCGGGGAAAGGGGTTATGTTTCCACTTTTAAGGATTTACTTTCATATTTTAATTTTAAATTTCATTCTCATGTACCGCAAACTCATATTTTAATTAATATAATTCTTCCATTCCAATCTCAATCATTCATTCCCTCTTCCTTAATTATGATGTGTTCTCATATCATGAAAATTGTGAGTTACTCACTTGAGTCTTTTCCTTTAGGAATATTTTTTGAAACTCCTAAATTGGATCACATTAATTTATCAAATTTTTATTCTATTTTTGGTGAAAGTTAGAGAAGTACATGGGTGAGACGATTTTCCCCCATTATAAGGATATCAAATTAATCGTTGTTATTTAATATCATTTTTTCTCCTCCCTCTTCCCTAAGAGAAAACATCATATATTGGATATGTGGTTTCCCATAGGGATGAAATGACATATGATGGTTAGGGATCTTCTGAGATGTGACATTCTTGATTAAGGTCTGTCATTAACATTGATTAAAAGAGGAGGTGGAGGTTTTTGTTCCAATGAATTATATTTGGAATTAAAAATTTAATACCCAATAAATTAACAAATATTAATTCATGACTGAGATATCATAAATAAATTATCAAATTGAATTTTAAATAAAAATAATTAAAAATTATGGAATCATTGTATCTAAACCTAGGAACACGTATGTTCTTTCTTAATATAATTATATATTGTAACTCTATTTATGCTTAGTATATTAATTTCTAGTTTTCCAAAATAAAATCCAAATTTTCATTGTTATTCTAAGTAATAAAAACACAAGAAGAAGTATATTAGGTGAATTGAAATTTTATATTGAGCTTACTATAAAGATCCACATGTGAGATAACCTTGTTATCCATTATATTGAGTTAGTAAAATCCATTTTCTTTTGTGTCACCCTATGATAGGTGTATCAAAATTGGCACTAATATTGGGTGTCGAACTAGGGACACAAATGTGAAAGGAGGGAATAATTATAATGGATGATCATAGTTGCCTCAATTAACGATAATTAGAGTCAGTTCAATCAATATTTTCAATTTATCTAGTCTAGTTATTTGTGTGTGTATATTATCTATGTAAATAATGAAATTTTAGATTTTATTTTATAAAATATGGAATGAAAATATTCCCCTAAAATATATTTGAAATATAGAATTATGTTAGGGAAGGATTGCCCTGGTCTTAGGGTTAGTTATGAGGGTTCCTTCATTATTCCTTATTTCTATTTAAAAAATGAACATTATAATTAATTAATGTTATCCCATTGATGACTTAATATTATTCAATTTTTTGGGTGTAAAATCTTCCATACCATGTAAAATTAATTTTCACAATAAACTCCACCTCATCCTATAATCAATGTTAATGAAACACTATAATCAAGAGTGTCGAATCTTCTAGGACCTAAGTCTATCATATGTTGTTTCATCCCTTCATGCTTCCCCATCCCATTGTGTTAAGATTAATCCCAATAAATGGGACAGAAACAAATTATATTAAAGAATATCGATTAAATTAAGATCCATTTTATGGTGGAAAATAACAACACTCATGGACATCAATCAGGCTTACCAAAAATAGATAGGAAACATTATGAAATTAAAGAGAAATAATTTAGGAACATCATCAAACATCCCCTACGGAAAACCATGACTTTAGTCACTCAACACTATGAGCGTATGATAAAAAATTAGAATGAGATAATAGATAAATAATTGAAGATATGGGAATGGAGGGAGCACATTAATTAAAATAGTATTTTTCTTTACATGATAAAGAAATTTAGAAACTAAAACTTGAAAGGAAAACCTAAAAAGAGACATTAGAACACTCTTGTTCATCACATCAATAGATTCATTATATTAAGTTATTCTACCATCAATACCCATACTTTGAAATTTATTAAAATAAATTACTATTCTAGGAATCACTAATGGGCCAATTAATGGGTAAAAAGACTTCTGGGTCATTATGGGGTCTTTAATGGATCATATGGTTATTAAATTCATTAAACCCAGCATTATTGGGTCCCTTATAAAGGATCCTTATCATGAATAGTGATTATTTTACATGAAATGTGTGGGTCCAACACATTCATGGATTTTAATATTCTCAGAGATTTTTTTGTTCATAAATGGGTGTCTCACAATGTCACCATATGTGTCATGTCGTGACACATGTTGGTTAAGTACATGTTTAATTTTTTCCAATTATTCTTCATCTGACTCACTTCACTAAAATATTTCAAATTGTGATATTGGGATGTCCAATATGAGTTGTGAGTTTCTATTATATTTGGATTTGTTTTCAACTAGATATTTAGTTTTGATCTTTGGACCTAGTCATTGACTTCCCCCTATCATGGGACATCATCTTCATGTGGAATTGAGAAAAAAATTATCCTGTTTTCTACCAAATATGGTTCCTTTCCATAAATAAAAAATAATATTTAAATAATTATAGAATTAACAAACTAATGTCAATGAAAATATTCTTCATTTTAAAATAATCATTTCATATATGGTTATGTTAGTTCCAATATGCTTAGAACATGATTTTATTTAATAATTTAATATCAAAATCCACATAGAAGAACTTCACATTACCAATATTTATATATCAAATGAAAAAAATTAAATATTTTTAAATGGAATATAAAAATCTAAATTTGACAAAGAATAATTCATACCACTCCGCACTCCCCCACAAAAAAAATTCAATCCTGAATTTTATATTTCTTCTTTCAAAATATGAACCCTCCTCATTTCATTAACATGTAATTATTAATTCATCATTATTGTTCGTTTCAAAAAAAATATACATTGCATTGAATTTGTCTAATCATATATCAAGGTAGAAAATGTAACTACTATTTTGAACATACCTCATGTAAACATTACAAACCATTGGTTTGAAAAGAATATATAATATTCACAATGTAAGGACGCAAATCAAATGTAATCTTGAGGACTTTAAATTAAGGTTCATGAGTATCCAAGGATTCAATTATGTAGGGTATTGAATAAAATAATTAAAAAATGTGAGTTTATTGTTTTTATAATAGTGAATGATATAAAATGATAATATTAATGATATACTCTCCAAAAAATACAATTTCCCAACCCCAAAAAGCTAAAATTATGCACATCATATGAGTTATAATAGTGAATGAATGACCCTTGATTAGTTGTTTTTTTATTTTTTTTTATTCCTATATTTTGTGATTATAAAAAAAATCTCGATCCACCACCTAACCACATATGATAATAATATCATTGGTTTAACAGTAGTTATTTTTATCCTCTTATGATACAATCCATTTTATATTATATATATTGATATCGTAAGAGATGTGATTAGTAAAGTACAAATAATGATTATATTACCTCCCCCAAAATCACATAATTACCCCTAGAAAATATCCTTAATGAAATACATACCAATACACCATGAACAATCTATCCATGCACTTATTCATTTAAATATCTTGAAAAATACTACATGTAGGGTAGGATTGGATATAATAGTCTTGTATCATGAAATGTTTACAAAAATGGTAACTCATGGATTCCAAAATAAATATAAGGATTAAATGTCAATGTGGATCCAATGATAACAGTGTTAAAAAATAAAAATGTATCATTCAGGTCAAAAATGATTATACATAGCCATAGAATTGATGAAATACCAAAAATGTTGTAGAATAGAACATTCTCAATTCTCAAAAAAAAATATACCATTGAATGGAATGGGAAATATTGGAAAATAATTTTTATCCATAAATATAGCAACACGTTTGATAAAATTATTTGTACAACTAAAAAAACAAACACAATTCAATTGTAATTTCAAAAATTCAAAACATTCCTGTTATTATAATAATTACATTTCCAAAACCAATCATTCCAAAAAATAATGATTCTTCAAATTTATCCCCTTATGTATAATCTTACATAATCTTTACCATTTCACTCACCTAATCATGTCAATAGTGAATAGTAAATCTTTGTATATTGATTATCCTTAATAATATGTCTCATAAATCAATACAATAGTTCAAGAGTTCAATGTGGGTGTGAAATTTTCTTTCAATGATACAAAAATATTTAGAAATTTTGGATTAAAAATAAATTATTGAATTGAAACAAATACACCCCTTGTAAATTAATATTCTCTTTTAATTATGCATGTTTTTTTTCATTCTGTTCTATTTTTTAATATTTCATGACATGAAGCCGTTTATGGTTTGAATTAAATTTTCACCAATATGTTCTAAAAAAATTTCATTCATTGAATGAAATTAAATTAATGAATTCAATTAATGCTTTAAATTTCGTTTTTACAGTGTGAACTATTTGTAGAGAGCCTCCTCAATTTACTCATTCCACTTGTTTCATTAGTAAGATAGACCTTAAAAAGTAACTCATCAAGGTGTAAGGACCATTCCAATAATGTTAAAATATGTATAAGAATATGGATTCATCCAAATAACTAACTCCTAAACTATGAATTGAGTTTTAAATTACAAGAAAAATAATTAAAATAAAATAATGATAAGCATCAGTTTAATCCCCATATTTTCCCTTGATTTCTATTACCTCTAAAAGGGAAAAACCATTTTTCATCCATAGATTTTATGTGGATGTAGTTTCTTTTATGCTTACTACTATCACTTCTTCCTTCCAGCTTTAAAATCTATTTCAGGATTTTTGAGGAATCTATGGGTAGAGTACACTAGATTCACTCTCATTGAAATTTATGTATTGATTTTATAACAAGGGTAAAATGACATATTAGTTCTCTTCATCTTGAATGATACATGTAATTGATTTTCTTAAATTTCTAATGATTTATCTATATATGATTCATCAGTTGATAAATCAAAGGTAAATTTATTTTCAATCGAATTGAAGAATGAATATTCAAAATATAATTATTACAATTTTTAGGTTTTATCTTCCATAGGTTCATTTGGAATTTCCTCTTGTATATCTTAATTGAATTCAACTAATATATACCCAATATATATAGGGAGCTCTATGTGTTACTCAGCAGGTGAATTTTTCTAATAATCTTCTTCCTCCAAGACAAAATTTTTGTTGGAAAAATCATTACAAATTAAACAAGGATAGGTAATTCTTGATACAACTATAGTAAAATAAAATGTATATTATTATATGAAGATATAATCTTCCAGAGTTGGTTTGGAATAAATTTTTTATTTAGTTGAGTGTTCCTCTTAGAGATGAATGGTACTATGTGGTGAAATGCATTTTGGATTTTCCACTATTTTTTCAAATTCCACTACTGGGGTTGTTTCATCATCTTCAATAGATTGAGATAGATATAGTGATTTTGATTCTTCAACTATTACATGGTTGGAAATATCATGTTATAGATAAATATTTACCCAGTCACTCAAAATTTTAATAAAATAAACTTTATATCCCTTATATAAATCATCAAGAAATTCATGTTCATATATCTCCTCTAATAATCGTTGAACGAGGTGGAATAGATCTTGTGGTGTCTCGTCATTTACCTCCTTGGGTTGTTCAACTTCAATGAAGTGGTGGGATATTTCAATCACCACTATATCATGTTCTATCTATGGTTGAGTTTTAGTTTTACCAAGATACTGACGAGCTATTTACCCTATTTTCAACCTCACTGAATCCATCTTTTCATCAATGTTTTTCAAATGGTCATTTAAATCACATTAAAAAACTTATTACTCTTCATATTTCCAGCACATGAGCCTCATCATGGTTGGTGAAGACACATAAGTGCATCCAGATGACCTGACATCAAATCCAGGCAGAGACTCAATTTTCAGGTACTGTAGTAGACTGTATCATGTTCAGTAGAGGGAAATGTTGTAGGCACTATTTGGCACTATAGAAACTGGTAATTTTCCCCTGTTTGGGCCTTCGGGACACTGATTGGGTCCCCGAGTCCTTTAAGTCCTTTGTACCACCCAATACATCGGGCCAATTAGGCATTCAGGACACCTCAAGCCCATTGGGCCACCTTTAGTGCAGATGCAAACTAGAAAACCTACAAGGAACAAGCTCTATAAGAGGATGAGCAAGGAGCTTTCACCAAAGAAGAATCTACCTAGATTGCAATAATGAGAAGGTATGGCACCTACCATCGGGACAAGCTTGTGAATGCATGGGATAGCCTAGCTGAACATCCATGCGAAGGTGGGGAGCTGATTTCATGATGAAGATGTTGGGAGGAGTAGTTCCAAGTATTTAGTCTGGGTTGTGTTTAATGTTTGAAGCCTAAGGGCAATGAATTCTTTTAAGGCCTACAGATCCATGTTATACATACTCCTACGGGCATTATAAGGGTTCCACCTCACCCCTTGAATGGTGGATAATCAAAAATTAATAAAAAATGAAGGCCTTCGGGCCATTGGTTGGATGGATTCATATTTCACCTATGAGTAATTTGAAATTGTAGAGGAAAATTTGTTTTGAATCATTAAGGAATATATATTTATATATTTAAAAAAATTTAAAATGAAAATTATTTCTAAAAAATATAATAAAAAATAATGAATAAAAAACTACTTAGCTCCCCAAAAATGACACTAGTTTGGAAAATCCTTTCATATGGAGATAAAATAGATAGTTTTTTCAAATATAGCACAATATTTGACCATGTTATTCTCTCTTTAGGAGTTATAGGGTATTTTCAATTACTAATTCAAATAATATAATTCATTTTGTGTTTTTATTATTTATGAAAACATTAGAATTTTGGATTATTTTTTGGAAAATGATATTTGAAAATAATAACATATAATGTAGATGGAATATAGAATGATGTTATGGAATAAGGGACATGTTTTTAATGCCCCTAGCCAGGGAGCCACTAAACCAGTGCCCCATGATAGGTTTCCACATGACCTCAAGCATGCCTCCCCATATGCTAGGGGCTTCTGACAAGCAGCGAGAGACTAATTGGATATGTGGGTAGACTATAACCTCTTTTCCATAGTATTCCACATAATATAAAAAATATAAATAATGTAAATAGGTAAATGGTAATCATGAATCAACATTTCATTTCACAAAATTGTGTAAAATCCCCCAACCGAAATGTAAATATGCTATGTTATGTCATATTGTGTCAATGTCACGGAAATACAAAATAAGGAAAAACTAAAGAATCGCCAAAATGAGTTCTGATTCCATGTCTATATACCTCAACCATGAACATATAAAGCCCAAATTAACCATATTGCATAGGGACCTTGACCTTATCCTGGCCTAAAATGAAGAAGTCTACTCGGGTAACCAATTTTGGCTTGAGTAGAGTGTGAGTACAAATCAGTAGGCTGCAACCAATAATGTCTAAAAAATACAGTCTAACAATGGTGTACCTAAATGTAAAATATTGTAATTCCCTGACCCCAGTTACCTAAAATCGGTGCATTATTACATAACATTGGTATGATATAGGGAATCATGTCTATAAAGACAGATCAGTTTAGTAGCTTTGGAAATACTAGATACACATATAAGTTTTACATTACATCAAGAAATAAAAAAACATTATGTCCCCTTTGAACACACTTATATTCCTTAGCCTATTTCTGTAGGTTACTCGTAATATAATTATTTGAATCCTGGGAAAAATAAAAAAAGAAAGGGGTGAGCTCAAATGCTCAGTAAGGATAACAATATAGTGGAAATTGTCATAAATAAGAATAAACATTTAAGGCAATATTTATGACTAGAACACAAGACTTTTAAAAATTAAGATTTCCCATAATAAGGAAAAGATAAATCAAATAAGGTCATTTACTTATTCACATGGATATTCTACTTGTCTAATAATCACATGTAATGTCAATATCAAATTTCATAAGGGTGGAATGCATAATTCCATACTTCATACCACATAGTCAATGCCTTGTGCAAAGACTACAAATAAGATTTTGTCAAAGCCTTGTTCCAAGACACTAGTTTGTCTCATGTGACCTAACAATACATAGACAAGCTATATTGGGCTCCATCCATCACTTACTATGTCCAATTCCTTCCACATATGAAAATCATGAAACATAATCAAAACATTCATATTAAAACTAGCATACCAAATGTCAATATTTTAACCACAAACTAGGAATGGTATAGAAATATCACATCCAGAGTCAAACATAACTCATTCAATAAAATATGGAAGATTGTATTATAATTAATTAACCTCAATCGAGTATATTGCAGGATATTGACATAGAGGAAAATAACCATCAAAACTATTTGAGAGGAATACCCCCCTTTTTCTTGAAAACATTTAAAAGTATCACAATTTATCAAGAATCTTTTTAAAATATATTTTTGAATCAAAGTGTCTCATTACAATCTGAAACATTTAAAAGGATGTTTGATTTCAAAACATTCATTTTTATATAAATAAATACTTAATACCTTTTTTACAACATTGAAATTAATTAGAATGATTTAGTGGAATATATATTTAAAAAATTTAAAACAATATTTTAGTTAGAGAGTTCCTAACCAAATAAGAGACACTTGAATACAAGTAATTGAGGAATAAAATTAATCAAAACATTATAATATCATGAGATTAATGGGATTAATTATATAATATGTCAAAGGAGAGCATATACACCATATAAAATTTAATTGGTGCATAACGACAAAGACGTCTCAAAGGAATGTAAATTGAGATGAAATACCTTATAAAGACCATATCCTTAGATTAAGGATAGATCAATGAAATAATTATGTGAGACAAATTTAAATAAACTAAATATAAATAGATATTCAGTGTAAATCAATTAGGTTACATTCACACATATTCTGGTAAAAACAAAAGCAATGACTTTGATGTTTATCTCAATGAATGGAAATTGAGTTAAGATTACCCTTAAAAATTTCATATCAATGGAGTGTGAATTTATCAATTGAGTGATTATGTGTATCAAAATAATATCCATATAAAGGGGAGTAGAGATTTCTACATGAATAATATATAGTGATTCCACACATAATCATGGAGTAATATAATCAATGAAGTATGCGTAAAGCCCAATGAGTGGAAATTGAAATTTTAAATTCCCTTAACAATTTGGTAACATACAAAACATAAAACACATGAATGGAGTATCATAAAATGAAGATGTAAATAAACATAAATTAATTTATATTACACAAAGAATACAATTATTTGTAGTACATCCACCACACAAAAGGTAATAGTGACAATATAGCATGAATCTCACAGGAATAAGAAGTGAGATCAAAACCCCTTACCTCGTAATTTTCCTTGGACTAGGGTATATTTGAATCCATTATAATAGTTAAATAATTGTTATTAAATTAAAAAAAATTGTATATATAAATATTATATCATATATGATCTTCTAATATTGCTTTGTTAATAATGTTTTAGTAGTATCACCGTTTCGGGTGTTAACTGATCTATTTTCCATTATATGCTTGGTTAAGTAAGCCATGTTTGTTATGGATATGATGTATTTTATTAATATCCAGAATGATATTAAGTTCTTAAAAATTATTTTTGATCATAAAATTAAAATTATTATTGAATTATTATGATGGGTAATAAATCACATCGGGTGTGTGGAGACGGTAATCCAAACGTGCGTAAGAGCGACAATATCATTATATTTATGGTGAAATAGTATGTAATTGGATAATATATCATATATAAAGAATCATTGACATGTTATATTTATTATTTAAATCAGTTATACTCATTATTAGACCCATCCAAATAATGATGATTTTGAATAACAAACTACAACACAACGTGGAGACGGTAAGACCTACGTACGCATGTACGGTGACTTTCTCATTCATATGATGGATAGAATAATAAATATGGTTGTACCATTTTTATATTTACATCACTTCTTATAGAAGATGTAGGAGTTATTAGTTTAGAATAGAAACAATAAAGAAAGAGGAAGTGGAAGAAGACAATAACTTGAAAGAGGTGAAGAAATGTTTACCTCTTCTTCAGGTTACTCCTTTTTATTTGATCAAAATGGCTCCATAGGTTGGCATTAATGCAAAATAAATTCCTCTAGGTTGAAGGGTGGAAAGATGGGAGGATAGTTTGGCATGGTTTGGCTAAGTAAAATGGCTTTGGAGGTGTGAAATTAAGATAATGGGAAGTACCCAATTTTATGAGAGGTGAGGGTCACTTTAGGAAAATATTGAAATATTATTGTATAATAAAATAATTGTTGTTTTATAATGGATAAAAAAGGAATTATTTCGAGTCTAATGTGGGTATGGGTAGAAAACCTCTCAACCAATAGGTTTTAGATACGTTTATGTCACCATATTAACCTTATCTTTTATATTTAACTCTTAGTTAAATTGTTTGACATTTACAATGTCTCTTGGTATTTTTTATATTATATGGTTAACAAAATTACTATAACAAGCCAAACGAACCCCAAGTGGTTAATTATTAATATATATAACCTTATATATGTCCTTTATCCAATCCTTATATTTTTAAGAAAATTATATCAGTTAATAATATAGTATTTGTTTTAAAAACTCAATTATGTCTATTTGGAAACTATTTAGTATTTGGTTTTTGTGGAAATCATAACAGAATGATTACTTCGATAAAAAATCATTTAATCAACCATAACATATCATATTAGCCTAAAAAATTTGTGCAATTCATAAAAAGTGTCAAATTACATTTATTTGGATATTTATAATATGAATTATTTTAATCTTTCATTAAAAATGTAATTACTACATCATCATTGTGTAATAAATAAATTTAATTATTTTATGTCTAAAAATTACATATAACATACGATTATGTTGGAAACAATGTTAGTTGTATAATAAATATTTATAGTCAAATTTATCTTATCAATAAACCAAATTTAAAAATAGTTTATTTATTAACTTTTGAATTCAACACTTTTAACTCTTCATTAAATAAAGTAATAATAAATGCCTAATCTAATCCAATTGTACCAAAAGGATCATATTTTATTCCTAAGGTTGTTTTCTGTTGAATTAAACTTATTCAATAGAATTTGGACATGTGTTAGGGTAATTATAATATAATTTTACCCTTAATTACCCTATTTACTTTTAACCGTGATAAATAAAAGACAAAAGTTACTATTCACCAAAAATTATTTTCATCCTATTGAAGAAAATTTTACTTACTGATTTCAACCATGTCTCCCATATTTTTGAAATTCAACTCATAGAAGCAGTAAAATTATGTTTTATGAAAATTTTTAAATGCTCCTAGAAGGAGGGTAAAACACGGAAAAAAGTACAATAAAATTTTATACATATAATTTTATTATAAAATTATTCCAATGAATTGCATTTAGCATATATAGATTTTATATATCAATTATGACTTAAATTAAATTTATATAAAATAAATACTAGTTTAATAAAAATTTTGATTTTAAACTATAACGCAGTGATTTTCACTATTCATAAAAAATTGAATGTTTTTAGAAAAATACCAAAAATTTACACTAATCTAATTTTGATATTAAAAATTAAAAAATTAATTTTATTTTACCAAATTCAAAACATGTAATTTTCATTAATTAATTTAGAATTAATTCTTGTGGTAAAAATTGAAAAGTGGATTTTTAAGAAGTAAAATCTTTCAAAATATTAACATGTGTTTATGTCAAATTTAAATGTGAAATTACTTATAATAACCTAAATTCTATTAAATGATAAAAATATAATCTAATTATTCTTCCAAACCATTCACATGCATAATTTGACACTATAAATTATTTCTATACAAAAAGTTTTTTTCAATTAAAATTTAGTATTTTTCATTATTCATCAAAATATGAAAGTTAACAGAAAAGTACCAAAAAGTTATCCAAAATAATTTTTTAGGTCTTTATTATAAATAAGATTTTAATTTCATTAAATTTATTACATTAAAGTGTCAAATATTGGTTTTAAAATGGTTTTCCCATAAAAAGGTGGTAAAATCGCAGTTTTTGAAAAATACTTCTTTTATATGAAAAATAGAATCTTATTCTCATATTATGTCTATGAATCAAATAATATGTATTATATAATTATATAAAGTATATAAAATTTAAAATTAAGTTAATACTATTCATATCTTCTTTTTGAATAGAATGTTTTGGTATGTCGTGGTGCGCTTGAACACGGTGTTGCGTATAACACAAGCTATTGAATTACTTTAAAGAAAATAACTTACTATGAATTATTGGGGTGTTATAAATAAGATATAGGAAACAAACTAAATAAATGAGATTTATCAATTAATAAATATCTATGTTTACCAATATTACAATTTTTTTGGATCTTTATATCATTCATCTTGTTAACTTCAGCCTATGTCTGTAAAAAACTACCTATAAGGGGCAGGTTCCCTCACTCACATGGGAAACCATTTCCAAAAACAATTTGGTTAAATTACCATGGTGAATCAGTCTAGGTTCATTACGTTACCTTGGAACATTAGTATAGTTGAAAACCAATTGCATCTATTAGGGTCTTAGAGCCTCAGTTTGGAACCCAAACCCATGCAATACATTAGTGGGCCTAGACCATCATCATGTCCGACATGTGGAAGGAGCCGCCATCCAATACCCCACACCACCATTAATCCATGTGAACTTGATTCATTACTCATAACAAATTTACCTTTTAAAAGCATATCTTATTTAAAACATACACAATTGACATGTCATAGTTCAATACCACATATTCCATTCGAAAAGCATAACCCAGTTATAACATCTCCCATTTACATGCCTTATCACAATACCACACATATCATTACAACCCATATCTCAATTAACATGTTTTCAACATATGTGTCTTTACCCATTTACATTCATGCTATTAAATTTCATAGCCTCTTTATCACATGCACTTTTTACCAAAGACCACTATATACCATGTAATCCGCTATATGAAATCATCACTAACCCCATTATATAGTTTATGTCAACATAAAAACTCACTTGTTATAGTATTTATCTTCAAAACTCATCAATTACTTATTTAACACCCTAATTTCCATGTTCAAATGACTGAAACTCCCCATGGGTGGTCTTTATTCTTGTCAATTGATCCTCAATGCACCCAACGGGGACTATAAGGGGGTCAATTAATCATTCCAAAAATATATTTAACATTACTACGATGGTAAACCAATCGTAAATCACAATAGAACAATTACACAACCAAATACACATAATAATTAGGCATCAAGACAATAAAATAAACTTGTAGACCACCAAACTAGATTCTATTGATAGATTCTCAATCAACCATAGCCTTGGATTTGAACTCAACCCCCTTTCAGAACCTCAACCTAGAAATAACTGGAGATTCATTCAACACCAAAAGGAACTCCAAAATACTTATAAATGATGGATATCAAACCTTGGGAAGTTTATGAGGAATTGGATCATCATCCCTACTACTAGGGGATTAATGAGGATGATATTTGAGTGAGAAAACATAAATAATTAGGGGGGGTTTAAATTCCCCCCCCCACACTTTAATGAGGTTCATGTTATTGTTGCAAGGTTGTCCAAACCAAGTGTCAACTATATTCCTCCATCTATTGAGGAGGGGGCCAGGCCACACAACATCCAGGGGAACCCGCACTGTTTGACATAATGTGTGTTAGGATTGCTCTATCCATCACCCCACGGTCCCCCCCCGCCAATAAAAGGATTAAAAAACCATGCACTATATCTATAGAAAAGAATAGTTAGTGCTCATAGTTACTAATAACCATGATCCAACCATGAAACACGAACTCGATAGAAACATCAACCTCTATATACTTTCTTGAACACCCCATAACACACCCAAGACTCCTCATACACTCAATAAACATTCCATTTACCAGTTTAAATGGATTTATACAATAATTAAAATAACAACTTACCCAAATAGATGTTCAAAATATTACAAATTCACCAACTTATAACATATCATCACTGATTTTTCTTCCCAATCATCACTGAGAATCCAATGTAAAAAGATCGGGCTACTTGGACCACATATTTGTATCCCCCTCCCTTGTTTCATTTGGAATGTTACCATACATCCGCAATACTAAAACCAATGGCACTGTGTTTCCCCACAACACCTTCTCATCACGATCCAAAATACAATCCAGATGCTCCTCAAAGAACACATCATTCACAATCTCAACATCATCAACATCTATCACATGATAAGGGTTTGGGTGACTCTAATGAAGATTTGGAAAATGAAAAACATAATTCATGCCACTATACTAATGTGGTAGAGACAATTATTATTCCACTTATCTAATAATATTCACAACCACAAATGTCTCCATGTAATGAGGTGTGAACTTACTCTGCCTCTAAATCTGATGGTGGCCCAACCTTGGTGAAATCCAAAGGAACACACAACCGACCTTTATAAGCTCATGGGTTTAATGGTGTTGATCATCATATGTGTTTTTCCTACCCCAATTTGTAGCCATTCATTTCTAAACCAACTAAACCTTATCTAACATCTTTTGCAGGAGACTCAATCCAAAAAACTCTGATTCCCTTAACCTTATCCAACATAACTAAGATCTACATAGCCTGCCATAGTGTGCCTCATATGGTTAAATTTTAATTTCACCGAGTTATTGTTGGTATATGTTAATTCAATATGTATTATTCATATTACCATGATCCGAAAAATTCTACAACATATTCCCTCAACATGCCCTCTAGAACTGGAATAGTATGCTCTGATTTCCCATTTGTTTGCGTTTGGGAATTCATAATCAAAAACACCTGGGTACCAAGAACCTTCTATAACTCGTTCAAGAAGAGAGAAGTAAAGTGTAGATCATGATATGAAACTATAGTCTGTGGAACTCTATGAAACTGCACTATCTACCGAATATACAAATCTCTCAACTGATCTATGGTGAAGGTATGTTATATTAGAAAATCATGTTCCTCTTTGGTTAACTTGTCCACAACTACCAAAATCACATCCTTCTTCCAAGGTGTCCATAGAAGAATCACCATAAAATACATCATGATGCAATCTGAATTCATTTCTATTAATTGAATTTAATGCAATAGACCACATAACTATTGATTATCACCCTTTGACAAATGATTTGTGTTGCATCACATCACAAAACATACAACCTATTTTTTCATACCCATCCACCAATACTACCTAAAAATATATCAATAAATATTGGTCAAACCAAGATTCACCACACGAATTGATTCATGGAAATCATGCATCATAACCTCATGAATACATGTAGTTAAAACCACCTAGTCATGAACCTAGATAATATGATCATCATTAATAGTCTACTCAGAAGGTGACTCCATACCTTCATGGCTTTCTGTCAAGGCCAAACACTCCAGATCCTCATACTACCTGTCCATGATCCAACTCAAAATTATGTAATCAATAGCTAATGATATGGTGGTCATCTATCTATGGACCTCCTAAAACCCTATGTTCATTTCATAAAATAAGGCCATCATCTTTCACTCATGACTGGATTCTTGAACATTTTTATTCTGAGTCTTCCGACTCAAAGAATCTTCAACACTACTTTTATTCCCCATTATATAAACCATCTAAAAATAAAAATATTTCATTTACTAAAACAATGTTCACTACTAATATTTCAAATCACGATGGGAAAATATTTACTTAAAGATTTTATTATATTTATACAACAAAACCACTTTTTTACAATTTGAGTCACCAAAAATGTATGGAATAAACCAAATCATCCAATTCTATATCATGTGTTGGGTAATTATATTCATAAGGCCAAAACTTCTATGACTCATACACCACAACTTGCTCTCCCAGTATCTATAAATCCCCAATACAAACACCGAATGTGTCACAAAGCAAGGTATAAATCTCACCTTGCTGGGGTAGGATCATAGACAGTGCAATACTCAACTACTTATTTATCTCCTGAAAGAATTATCACATGCCCCACACCATTAAAACTGGATTCCTTTCTTGGTAAAGCTTGAAAGTGGTGCTGAAAAAGGATAATAGTCATTGATGAAACTTTGGTAATATCATTCTAAACTAGAAACATTTAGATATCAATGAAAATCTTCAAATATTCTCAAATTATAAGTAATTACACTATTCTAGATCCACTAACACACCTTACTCGGTGATGATTTTTCCCAGGAAATGTTCCCAATCAATCCATAATTTATTTGTTGATATCTTGGAATATATTTTATTCTCTTAGTGTTCTTTGGAAGATTTTAAGGTGTTTGGCATGATGGTCACGAGCCTTGGAGTACACCAATATTTCAACCATAAAAACAAAAACAAACATATTTAGGTAATGGGTTAATATACATTTCATCAAGTCTATAAACAATATAGGTTCATTCATTAACTCAAATAGAATTACGACAAACTTATACAAACCATCCATGCATCTAAAAGTAGTATTTGGTATATCTGAAAGTCTCACACTCAACTGATGATACCAATACATCATGTCAACGTTAATTAATTTGGAATCACCCCTTAGTTGGTCTAAATTAACATATATTCATGGAATAGAATGTCAGTTTTTAACTATCATCAGATTTATCTTCTGATAATTGACACACACCTACCATGTCTTGTCTGATATCAAATAAAAAGAAACCAAATATCCCCTAGGTGACATACTCAGGAGAATGAAACATTTTTTTCCAATTCCTATAAAAAAAGACTTCAGTTATTGGAGTGGTATATGTGCCATCAGGTATGGTGGAATGGACACTAGATTAGCTCAATATATCAGATCAGTCATGAACTCAACCTATATCTCAGTCGAAACCCATGTGATGTCCATAGGAAACAAATCCTAAAATTGATCCACTATATGAGTAAATAAATATCTACTCTAATCCCTCATACTCAATCATATGACTTTTCACATGTGTTGTGAGCTTACTTGACTATTGACAAACTGATCCTACATGGCCTTCTGGGATATTCCATTCCCCACAATGCACATAAGAGTCACCCTAAAGGGATGTGAAGAGTGACATATGATAGTAATAATAAATATGGTCTTGGCACAACACCAGCCAATCCGTTAACAATATCAAGTAAAAAAAGAAACATCTCCATCACAATAATATCCCATTAGAAACAACACCCACCAACCTCAATAACACACTTCATACACTTCCAGATATTTTCAACTCAATCCTGTATCTGTTTATAAATCAACATAACCCCTCTCATATATTCTTCATCTAAAAACAATTCATTACAAAACTAAAAATATATAAAATAATGTGAGTAATCCGTATCAAACCAAGAACTAGTAATAATGGAAGTGAAAAGAATCATACCTAGAACTATTGATGGCCCGGACTCACCACTGTTTGGTGGAGGCAGAACTGCATGAGTCATAACTTCCCCTCTACCCATGTCTCCAACCTAAGTCCTTGGTGTGGTACTACCCTAAAAAATAAGAACACTCTTTTCTTGTAGCACCATGTCCTCTACCCTATACGATATAGCTAGTAGAACATAAATTCTAGGGTAGTATGGGGTTGTAGACCCCTTTCCATTACACTTCATCTTCCATGAACTTATATCACTACCCACGTGGTGATAATTCCTACAGAACCATTGAATTTTACCCATTATACCTCATGTTCAGTACTCAACTAGAAGTGGAGGACACTAGCCGCGTTTGTGCCTTGGCCTACCACACTCTTTACAAAACACCTAATCGCTTCCCTAATAGGCAAACCCTCTTCCTTTGATACCCTTTTCACCAACTCCCATGAAAAAAACCTCAAAATGATGCATCATTTTATCATATGATCCACCACCGAACCATATAACATGAATTATGTTCCCACCATGTGTGGCCTCTTTCAGGTTCCCTTCAAAAATAGGATCGTTCTACACCATATCAGCAAACCTATTTCAAAGGAAAATATTTACATTGGACTTGATTTTATGTCTCATTAAATCCTGAAAACATTTCTCTATAGAATCCTCATCCCAATACAATGCTGGAGTGATGCATCGTAAATCGGTTAAGTATCCAGTATAATCCATTACTGAAATATCCCCCATTGGTCAACCTCATAAACTGCACATCCCTCTCCAACCTCAGTATATCCTGATAAAAAATTATTATAAATGTTTCCTAGAAATCCTTCAATAACAAAACATCTACCTTCCTTGTTTGGTACAATATATACCACCAGTTCATCATCAGTTGAGATTTCCCGACCGTAGAGCCACTGAATTGTGCCCAAGATGGTTGGCCACATGCCCTCAAGCGCCCCTCCCCATACGCTAGAGCATGCTAACTAGAAGCGAGGGTCTGCTAAGTAAGGCTTGGGTAGACTATACCCTCTGTAATCAGAATAAAACACCTGTATAAGCAAATAAAAATAACCATGTTCGGAAGCATATAAATAACCAAAATAATACCATGACATATGATAGTCAAAACCAGACAATACAATACTCAACTGATAGGTAAAACATGCCATGACAATGAAAGTTCCAAGTGTCTATAATTCAACTCAATATAAAGACATGACGACTCCAAAAAGTGACATAGACCACATCTGGTTCCCTCTCCCATGCTCAAATCCAAATTTCACCATATTAGAGGGTCTTTCACTTACTCTGTCCAGCAAAAACAATGTCTGCTCGGGTTTCTATCAAGTGTCCTGAATAGGGTGTGATTACAACTTAATAGGCCACCAATAAGGGTGTCTAAAATGAGTCCAGTCAATAGATATTGCATGAATATTTATGAAGCAATAAATACAATGCATAATTTAAATAGTTATCACATTGTCATTTAATCATTAATCAATACATTAGGCTGAGTTCGAATCGTGTTTCCTGTTTGAATCATCATTCATTATCATCAATAATTTGGGTTTGGTTGTCAAGCCTAACAAACCAATTTTCAATTGAATCATCATTCGTTATTATCATTAATCATTTGGTGTACATCATGTTGCCGAGCACCATTAATCTCGCTGAGTGTAGGTCGTAAGGACAAGAACTCCAATTCTCATTCAGTGTAGGTCATCTTACCTAGCACCCCATAATATCTGGCATGGATTACTATTGTGGAGGAATAACATGTCCATTTCCAAACATCTAATCGGTCTAGGACGCCATGCATAGTACCAAAAGATCTCACACATTTAGTCATTCTTTAATTATCAATAATTTTCCACATTATTCATTTACTAATCCAGTGATTAGTTAAACATGTATAAGGTCATTAGTCAGTAAAACAATTAACTAAGCATATAACCCATTCATTAATCAATCAATAAATACCATATTCACTCTATAATTAATTATTCATAATTAATTGTCTATTTCAAAACCATCAATTCATAATTAATTCTCAAAATTAATTATATTTAATCACATCATGACACATAGTTAATTCGCCCAATAAATTATCATTTGTCAACTTCTTAGAACATAATTAATTTTAAAAATTAATTATCTTAAATATCCAAACATTATTCCATAATCAATTTCTCCCAATTAATATCTTTCCACATTCAAATTAATATCTCAATTAAAATATCAAATTTCCAAAAGATCAATTTTGGAAAACCACCATTGTTTGTTCTATGATTCAATTATCAATTAAATCACCAAGGTAATTCAAAAGTCAAATCAAAATTACCAATTACTCCAATTTTGGAAATTATTTATCAAGGGATAACTATAAAACTAATATACTCATAAAAATATCATAAATCATGACTATGGGAGTTCAATTTAGACCACCTACCTCGGTTTATTGATGGATGTTATCCCAACAAAAATCCCCAAAATCTGAGTGGCACAACGTCGTCAATCAAACTCTGAATTTAAGTCCCTAAAACCAAAATTAAGATCAAATGAATCAAGAACATGGAAAACAAGATCTAGATCCACAATCTAAGAACTAGATCTCAACTCATAAGTTTAGATCTACGGAAACGAGAGAGATCTTCCTAAAAAATATCATGGAAATTTTGGGGAAAGAATAGGAGAAACAACAGGAAGAAATCCACTTGCTGGGAGGAGATAAGATCTTCGATAAGGGATCTTGATCACGAAGAATGGTGTTCAAATCACCTTGGAATCCCTCTGTAAGGCTTTGGTAACACCTATAATTTTTTAATCCCAACCGAATGTCGAAATATGGGAATATCAGGGGTTTAGGTGGTTTTAAAAAGGATTTTTGAAATTAAAATCTTGTGTGCACATTTTTCTGGGAAGTTGTGCATGCTTAAGAAAACTATGCACAAACTGTGTGGACTCCACTACCCAGTTTTTCATAGTTTTCAAAGTTTGGTCTCACTTTTTGTCAAACTGTGTGCAAATTGTGTGGACCACTCTATCTAGTTTCATTTTCATTACATAGTTTGGTCACATAGTTTTTCAAACCATGCACAAACAGTGCACAACTCATTTTCCTTTAGGATTTCTTAAAAGTTCACCCAAACGAACCCCATTACACTCCTCCATGTTAAAGGTACTTAAAATCATCAAAAAGTGCCTAAAAAGGTGCCCGATGTGACTCTAGAAAAGGTCAGGATCTTATGATCTCCCTACCTTATAATAGCTCATCCTCGAGCTGCACGCCTGAACTTCTCCAAGATTATGAGCCAAAAATATTGGTCCATTGATCCCTCATGTCTTCTTCCCATTCCCAAGTTTCCTCTAGAACATTTCCATGTTTCCATAACAAATGATCCAACGGCACTATCTTTCCCCGTAACACACTCTCACTGCAACCCAATACATGTTCTAGATGCTCCTCAAAGGATGCATCTATATCATGGTCATTTTCATCCACATAAATCACTTGAGAAGGTTCTGGATGATACATCTGTAGTTATGAAACTTGTAAAACATCATGAATAGTGAAGAATATTTGTATAAGTGCTAATCGGTATGCCATGGGCCCGATTCTCTCCAGCACCTCAAACGTTCCCACAAACCTGGGGACAAACTTGCCCCACATCTATATCTTGTGGTGACTAAATATTGACGACACCAGATGAAAAACACGATCACCCTCTATAAAATTTCGGGTTCATTTATTTCTATCTACATCCAAATTCTACATACTAGGATTCGTATCCATATGCTTTCGAGTTAACTAAAAATTATCTGATGTCTCTTAAACAAGACTCGGTCCCAACATTTCTGAATCAACCCCCACTAACCAACAGAGCGGTGATCTAAAAGTTCTACCATAAATTTCCTCGTATGGTTCAATACGTATAGTTTCCTAATAACTATTGTTATAGTAAAACTCCACTAAATCCAATTTCATTTCCCAATAACAACCAAAAGTCAACCACACATGCTTGCATCATATCTTCTATCAAATCTATGGTACGATCTGACTGCCCATTTGTTTATGGGTGGAAGGTCATACTTTATAGAACCTATGTCCCAAGCGCCTTTTGTAAGCCCTTTCAGAAGCCTGAAGTAAAGCATGAATCACGATCTAAAGCTATATTCAATGGAACCCCTTAAAAAAACTATCTCTCTCACATAAAATTCTCCCAACTTCTATATTGTAAAGGTTTCTCTGATAGGAAATAAGTGTGCTAATTTTGTTAGTCGGTCCACAATGACCCAAATAGAATCATTGTTACTATGATTCACTGGAAGTATTACCAAAAAATACCCAGTCACATAATCCCACTACTATTCTGGAATAGGTAACATATGAAATAGGCCTCCAGGTCATCGATGGTTTGCTTTTAGATACTGACAAGTGAAACAACTTATTAGAAACCCTTCAATCTCCTTTTTCATGCCTGGCCACCAAAACTATAGTCGAATTTCAACGAAAATTTCTGTCTCCCCAGGTGTACTTCCAACCTTGATGCATGAAATCTTCACATGATATCATCTTGCATACTTGTTGGTACAATAATGTAATCTTTTACATAGATGATCTCATCCTCATCTATTTTCCTATCTGAAGGTGTCTCCCCACCTTCATGAATTTCCCTCATGGATAAACACTCCAAATACGCATACTTTCTATCTCTGATCCATTTCAAGAGTATAGACTCCATTGCTATAGAAACTGGAGTCATCTTATCCTGACTCCCTTAAACTACCACATACTTTTCTTTCGGCATTATCATCATCTTATACTCTGCACTCAACTCGTGTACCAACTGAGTCTAAGTTTTTCTACTCAAGGCATCATCCACACTATTCCCCTTGCCGATTGTATATTAAAATTCCAAATCAAAGGACTCCATATATTCTACCCATCTTCACTTATGATGATTCATGTCGCGATGTGAAAATATGCACTTCAGGATTTTGGGATCCATAAAAACTATAAACTTTTCACCCATAAATAGTGTCACCAACACATAAGATCATAAGCCACTGTTCCCAAATATTGGTCAAGAGTAGTGTAATTCCATTCATGTGGCCTCAATATCCGAGACCCATAAGCAATGACTTTATCCCCTTGCATCAACACAACTCCATGTCTGACCCTATACACCTCCAAATACATTGTGTACTCCTCACCTGGCTCTGGTAAGATCAAAATTGGTGCTGCTATCAAGCACTTCTTTAACACCTAAAAATCATTCATTCATTCTTCTTTCCAAATAAACATTATCCCCTTCTTGGTCAAACTAGTAAGTGATTCTTAAAAAGTGGAAATTTCCTAGATGAACATTATATAATAACCATATAATCCCAAAAATAATCGAATATCAAAAAAATTATTGGGCTGATGCTAGGAGTTCACTGCCTGCACTTTTTCTGGGTCCACCGCCACACCTTCTTCCAAGATTATGTGCCCGAAAATGTGTACCTTGTCAATCCAAAACTGACATTTAGATATCATGGCATATATCTGATTCTCCCTCAGTGTACTCAGGATGACGTCAAGATGTTGAGCAAGATCATCATGAGTTTTAGAGTACATTAAGATGTCGTCAACATGCACCACCACAAACTGATCTTAGTACGGATGAAAGATCTTGTTAATCAAGGCCATAATCAATACTGAAGCATTTTTCAACACAAACATCATTAAAAAAACTCATAATGGTTATACATACTCTTGAATGTTAATCTTGGATTATCATAAGTCTTATCTCTCACCTGATGATACCCTGATCTCAGATCTATTTTTGAGAACACATTAGCTCCCTTTAGTTGGTCAAACGAACCATATATACGCTGAAGAGGATATATATTATTCACAGCCATTTTATTCAACTTTCAGTAATCGACACACAAGTGTAGACTCCCATCGACCTTCATTTCAAACAAAATAGGTGATCCCAAAGGTGGTGTTCTTGGAGGCATAAACCCTTTTTCTTACAACTCTTCCAAATTCAATTTGATCTATTAAAGCTCTGTCAGTTCTATTATATAAGGTTGAATAGATACCTTATAAGATCTTTAAATGACCTTAATAGTGAACTCAATATTTCTCTAAGGTGAAAATCCTGAAAAGTCTTCAGGAAAGACATCCTTATATAGTTCTAAAACTGGTGGAAGGATATCTTGTATACCACTCCCACCATCTAATAAAGGACTAGAAACATGGGTTGGGAGCTCTCCCAATTGATAAGTAAAAGGACTTGCTCTACCAAAATGGATATCACATTCTCCTTGAAGGACATATTAGTTTTCCCCAGGACATACAAATGTCACTCTTCTATGATAAAAATCTATGTGGGCTCGGTATGTGACTAGATAGTCCATACCCATAATTAGATCAAAGCCCGTTATATCATGGATATAGATATCCCAAAAGAAATAAATACACTTCGATCAAAAGAGAATATCCCTTGCATAAGCTGATATCATTGGATAGTGTTCCCAATGGTGTATCAATATTCATCACCCTGCTTATGGACTCCACCTCCAGGTTCATTACATTAACATGATTTGAAGATATGAAGGAATGAGAGGAACCATTATCAAATAAGGAAGTAGCTAATGTAGAAAAAAACTAGAATAGAACCTCTCACTATCGAAGGACTAGCCTTTCTCTCCACAAGTGTAGGCTGCATAGCATGTAACTATATTTTCCCTCTTCCTTGTGTCGTTGTCTGACTCCCCAATGTAGCACCACTCTACTGGTATAGGCTCTCAAACTCGGAATCACCATGCCCACTTTCTCTACCTCCTCTTCTAGTATAACTCCCGCCACTAAACCTATATGGTGTAAAATACCCCCTTCCTACACTTTGACTCTATGCAGCTGCTCCCTCAGCACCAGCCTACCACTGAATTCTGCAAAACATCAATAGGTGTCCCATCTTACAACAAAACCGACCCTACACTGAGGTTTGAGTACAATGTGTACGATAATGTCCCTACCTACCATAACGGTGGTAAAGCACGTGTGAATGATCCAGTGAAATTGTTCCTTCTGATTGTCCACCTTGCTTTCCACTACCAGGAATAAGAATCTTGTGATGGCGCTTCTTGCTCTCAGAAGGCATAATCCCTGAACATCCAATAACCTTTCCAGTATAGGAAGCCTCCTTCGGTTTCCCATTTTCAATGAATGCCCAGTTAACCAATTCTTGAAATATCATCAGCCTAAAGGTATTCACCTGGGAAATAATTTCACACTTAAATCCCCTCTGAAATCGTTTTACTGAAGAAGCCTCATTAACCACAGAAGATGGATCAAAAATATGTAAATTTGTGAAACGTTCCACATACTCTATTATAGACATGCTTCTTTATGTCAGATGCATAAAATCTGAAGTCTCATCTTGCCTTTGCGTGTCAGGATAGAAGTGTTCTTAGAACTTCGCCATAAATTCCTTCCATAATATCTTGTCATTCTATCCAGATCATACCTAATTTTCCCACCAGCGCTTCACGGAACCCCACAGCATATAAGTATTTAACATGATCCCCCTATCAGCTTGATTATCTAAATGGTCAAGTATCACCTCTATGGATTCAATCCAGAATATGACTCCCTCATGTCCACAATCTATAGTAAATGTAGGATGGTGCTGCATATGAAACTCCCTTGCCAATAAAGACATGATTTTCGGAAACCACCATGGGTTTCTCTCCATGAATTGCATGAAACGTGAAAATTTTCCCTCGGAATTTTTACCCTTCTTCTTCATATTTCACCAATGGTTCCTGAAGATCCCTATCTGGAAGTTCGTTTCTAGCCATACCCCCTAGTCTCTCCCTCAACAAGCGTCGTGGAGGCTTACTACTACTAAGCCAAAAACGTTTGTTAGGTCTCATAGAGCTACCTTATAACATTTATTTAAGGGACGAAACTAACAAAACAAGTTTTAACAAGTCATTTCTCCTTTTTCTCACTACACTATCAATAGAAAGGCCTTATTACCACTTTTAACCATCCTACTCCTAGGTCTTGGTTAGAAAAGGTATATTCATTCTCACTAATTAATTCATCTATTAATTATTCACATTATTTCAAATAAAATAATTCAACATTTAATTTAATTATTATTCCCATTTTTTCAATCAAGGTTCTCATTAGACACCCATTTATTCACATTTTGCATAGTTTTTTCAATCTCACATCAAGGAAAACATTACAAGTTCAAAAACATACCCATAACCCATTTTCCCATGACTGTATATAAATATGCATGTCACAACAACCTTGAGTTCCTAGAATAATGCATGTAGACTCAAATATCATGAATCTTTAGTCCACATATCAAAATTCAACAATTTTTAAAAAATATCACATCACACAACAAGTGCATTGCCCAAGGTGAAATAATATACAACTGTAACAACAAACAGAAATCTCAAAAATTCCTCCCTAAGTACTCGGATTTTCCCTTCAACATGGTTTTGAAACTCCCGTGCACGAGCTCATTACAAAGCCTCAACTCTTCCTAATAACATGTCTACTATTTCACAAAATAGTAAGACAACATAAGAATAATAAAAATAAAAGTCATTTGATACCACTTTGTGACATCCTAACCTCAGAGACACTGAATGGTGCCCCGAGCTAGTTGGACACATTCCTTCAAGCATGCCTCGCCATATGCCAGAGGGTTCCGACTAGAAGTCAGGGTCTAGTAAGTCAATTTTTGGGAGACTATACCGTCTATTATAAGAATAAAACACTATATGAAGAAAATAAAAATAACCACGTACAAAACAATATAAATAAATAGAAAAATACCATGACATATGATAATCAAAACCAGAAAATAAAATACTCAAATTAAATTTAAAACATGGTTAGACAATGCATGTTCCAAGTGTCTATAATAAAACTCAATGTAAAGACACAACAAATCCAAAACGGGTCCCGAACCACGTCCGGTTCCCTCTTCCATGCTCCAATCCCAAACTGCAACCTATCACAGGGCCGTTCTCTTGTCCTGTCCGGCAATAAAAAAGTGTGATCAAGTGCCGATCAGGCAGCCAGAATAGGGTGTGAGTACAAATTAGAAGTCTGCCACCAATGGTGTCTAAAACGAATCTAGTCAAAAAAATAGGGCATATAGATTTATGGAGAAATAAATTCAATGCATAATTTAAACAATTATAACATTTTAATTTAATCGTTAATCAACACATTAGGCTATGTTCAAATCATGTATCCCATTTGAATCATCATTCATTATCATCAATCATTTTGTATAGGTTGTTATTCCTTACACCCCAATTTTCAGTTTAATCATCATTCATTATTATCATTAATCATTTGTTGTATGTAATCAGGCCTAGTACCAAAAATCTTGTTGAGTGTAGTTCATCATTCAAAGAACTCAAATTCCCATTCGGTGTATGTCATTATGACTGGAAACCCATAATTTCAAGCATGGATAACTATTGGGGAGGAAATCCATGTCGTAGTCCTGACTTCTAATCGGTCTAGGACGTTATGCCTAGAACCAAATAAAATCTCATCCATTTAATCATTCTTTAATTATCAATAATTTTCCACATTATTAGTTTAATAATCAAATGATTAGTTATACATTTTTAATCCAATAGTCATTTCAATAATTAACTAAGCCTATAACCCATTAATTAATTCATCAATTAATTAATTAATCAATAGAATTTTCATTCCATAATTAATTCTTCAAAATTAATTATCCATTTCAAAACCATGAAGACGTAATTAATTGTCACAACTAATTATCTTTAATCACAACATGACAGATAATTAATTCTTTTAACTGATCAATCAATACCATTTTCATTCCATAATTAATTCTTTACAATTAATTATCCATTTGAAAACCATCAAGACCTAATTAATTCTCAAAATTAATTATCATTAATTACGTCATGACACATATTTAATTCTCTCAATTAATTATCTTTGGTCAACTTCTTGGTACATAATAAATTCTCATAGTTAATTATCTTGTATAGACAAAAATAATACCATAATTAATTTCCCCCAATTAATTATCTTTCCACATTCAAATTAATATCTTAGTTAAAATATCAAATCTACAAAATATCAATTTGGGAAACCCCCATTGTTTGTTCTGTGATTCCATTATCAATTAAATCACCAAGGAAGATCACAAGTCAAATCCATATTCCTTATTTCTCCAATTTATGAATACAATTATCTAGGGAAAAGTATAAAAATCATAAACTCTTACAAATATCATAAATCATAACTATGGGAGTTTGATTTAGACCACCTACCTTAGTTTATTATTAAAAGATAGACCAACAGAAATCCCCCAAATCTGATTGGCACAACATCATCAATCAATCTCTGGATCTAAGTCCCTAAGACCAGAATTAAGATCAATGGAATTAAGTTCTAGAAAAAGTAGATCTAGATCCATAATCCTAGATCCTGATCTCAACTCATAGGTTTATATCTATAGAAATGGTGGAGATCATTCTTGAAAAGATCAAGGAATGATAGAGGAATGAATAGGAGAAGCAACAGGATGAAATCCACTTACCGGGAGGAGAGCATATCTTCAGTCTGGGATTTTGATCTTGAAGAATGGTGTTTGGATCCCCTTATAATCCCTCTGTAAGGCTTTGGAAACACCTAGAATTTTTCAATCCCAATCCAAGGCCAAAATATTTGACTCCCAGGTGTACGGGTGGTTTTAAAAACGATTTTAGGAATTCAAATACTGCATGCATTGTTTCCTAGACAAAGGCGCATTGTTAGTCCAACCGTGTTCCAACCGTGCGGACTCCACTTCCTATTTTTGCATGGTTAGAATAGTTTAGTTGCATAGTTTTTTGAACCAATTTCAAACCATGGGGACCTCTCTATCTAGTTTTACATGCTTGTCATGGTTTGGTCGCACAATTTTTAAAGAGTGCACTAACCGTGCATAGATCCATGTCCTTTAGTCTTCCTTAAAAGTTCACCAAAACGCACCCCAATCCTCAACTTCAAGTTAGAGGTACATAAAAAATCAAAAAGTAAATAAAAATGTTCCCGTGATGACTCCAGAAATGGTCGGGATCTTACATCGTTCCTCATAACATATAAGCCATTAATTGAATATCTTCTTAAAAGGAGTATCTAAGTGATCCAAATTCTTATAGATGGACTCTATCTAGAACTCAACTACCTCAATTCCACCCTCTACAGTAACATCAAAGGGTGATTCCACGAAAACTATCTAGTTAGATTGGAATTTCATGGTGTAGGCTACCCTGTGTATCACTCTGTCATCTATATAAAATTGGTGATGTCCTCCTAGAGTTGTTATTCCACTCTATCACCTAGCTAATGGAGTTTCATGTTCTACTAGTTGAAGAGAATTCCCAGCACTATCCTCTTGTAACCCAACTAGTACACTTCTTCAACATGTCATTTATCTACAATACCAAAAAAACATATCAAAACATTTAAAAATAAACATTTATAGTTTACAAAAGGTAATACTTCGTACTATCTATAAAAAACCCATCCCACATACACTATCCCAACAGATATGGGAGAATCGCTATTAATACCATCAACTATCCCTAAAATGGGTCACGATCAACATAGGGTAACCAACATACATAACCATACTCATTTCAATAAACACACTTTTTATCTATTCAAATTTACAAACATAAATCCTATCAATTTTGTGCCCATTCTTCAACATTTCAACACAATACAACCCAATCAAATTTTATATCATTAAAAAAATTTCATTAGGCCCCAATTTATCCATGATCATAAATAATATAAGAATCATGTTATATTTTCTACAACCTACACTAATTCCCCCCATGGGTTCATATCATGATACGTGTAACCTACAAATTTTTGAGCCTAAAAGTATTCATAGATGTACAAAACTCATGCCATACATGTCCATGATTAAAATGTCTATAAAACATAATGTCACACAACTAGGGAATCAAAAAAGGTGAAATATCATCCAATTATAATGAAAAACATCAAGAAGTGAAATCCCACATTGAGTACTCGATTTTTTATCCATACATGGGTTAGCTAATTCCATGAACAAGATAATATTCAAGGCCTAAAACATCATAATTTCCCATCTACCATTCCCATATAGTTAGTGAATGGAAAATAAAAAACCAACATTGATACTGCTTAGTAATGTCTTCACCATGGCAGCCACTAAACCAGTTCCCCGATGAGGGTTTCCATATGACCTCAATAGTGAATCCTCATCAAATAGAGTATGCCAACTAGATTCAAGGATCTAATTGGATACATAGAGATTCTATATCATATTTACCATAGTAAGACTCAAATATATTAAAAATTGAAATAAGGGGAATATAAATAGTAAAAGTGCATCAACATTTCATTACCCAAAAATGGGTACAATCCCAAAATCAAATTGTAAATATGATATGTCATGTCATATAGTACCACGTGAAGAGGAAATCCAAAATATGAAAAACTAAATAATCATAAAAATGGGTTTTTACACCATGTCTATGTCTTGAATCCATGAATATCCTAAGCCCAAATAAACCATATTGTATTAGACATTTTCCCTTATCCTGACTAGCAACCATGAACTCTACTGAGGTTCCCAATGGGGGACTAAGCAAGGTGGGAGTACAACTTAGTAGGCCACTACCAATGGTGTATAAATATTTTCTACGATAATAATATATTATACGTAAGTAATATAGGATTAATAGAATAAAAAATAAAAAAATATTTCATAAATTAATCAGTATTTATATTTACCACACAAACCACTTTTTCTATATCATTTTCATACTCAACAAGTTAACTTCATCCTTAATCAGTCAACTAAAAACATATAAATGGAAGTTTCTATAAATCACATAGAAAAAAATTTCACAATATAATTTATTTAACAAACATTGAAGCATAATTTTAGATATATTACCTCACCTTGCATCATCAGTCTAGGTGCAAACTATTTAAATTCATTATAGTCAAAGAGCATTACTCCAGCACCCTAACACACGAAATTCATGGTTGTTCCTATAGGATCAATCTATCCACCACATGGGAGAGTCCTTAGTCCAATACCCCACACTACCATTAATCAATGTGAACATGCTTCTTCAAACATAATACATAATTCATTCAAAAATATATCTCAATAAACACATATATCATTGAAATTTCATAGCTCAATAAAACTCATTCCATCAAAAATGTATAAACCAGTTATGACATATCCCATTTACATGCTTTATCACACAACCACACATACCTTTACAACCCATATATCCTTAAAAAAGTTTTTTTACTTCGGTGTCTTAACACATTTACATGCATGCAATTACATGTATTAAACTCTTTTTCACACTCATATTTTAATAAACATCCACTAATACCATGTAAGTCACAAGACACAATCATGAATAAGCATGTTTCATAGTTCATTTCAACATGGCAACTCACTCCTTATTTTCTATATCTTATTAAGTCATCAATTCCATATTTAATGTCCATATTTTCATGTTCTATGCTGTGATAAACCCTATGGGTGGTCCTTAGTCTGGTGTATTAACCCTAAATGCATCCTATGGGTACAATGAGGGGTTAAATACATAATTTAAAAAATCAATTTAAAATTTCTACCCAATAAAATCAAATGCTCAGCACAATGAAACATGTTCACAACCACATTCACACAATAATAAGGCGTCATGATTATTGGACAAACTTATAGACCACTTACCTTGATTATAATGATGAACTCTCCCATAACCTTGTCCTTAGATTCAAAATAAAATTATTCTAAGGAGTAAAATTGTAATCCATCAGAGCTTTGATCATCAAGCAACATCAGTCTAAATGGATTAGAAATAATAGAGATCAATACATGAGAATTTTTGGAGGGTTTGGCTCATCACCCTTACTGACAGAGGAATGATGGAGAAGAAATTAATATGAGAAAACATAAATATCAAGGATATAAATAGTAAATATCCACCACTTTAATGATCCACATAGTTTGGTCTCACGGTTGGTTAAACCATGAACCAACCGTGTGCCATCCTCTTTCCAAGAGGGAGCCAAGCCACACAGATTCTTGGGTAACCCGCATGGTTTGACAAACCATGTGGTAACTGTGCGGGATGGCTCTATCCAAGAACATATGGTTTCTCCTCCCCCTCCCCTACATGTTTTCACAAAATATTCACACAGTTTCATGGAAATCATTTTTGGGTCACACAGTTACTACTAACTATGCACCAACCATGAAACATGAACTAGATAGTCACCTTCACCCCTTTCTAGTGTCTGGAACTCCCTGAAACACACTACAGACTCCTTATACTACAAGTTAAAATTACACTAACCATTTAATAGGATTTAAAAAATATGAACTTAGGCATACCTCAATATAAATCTATAATGTTGTGACCTGAGGTCTAATTAACTCATTCCTCGAGTCGGTGGGTCAAATAGTCTCAAGAGCGCCTCCCATTACTCTAGTGGCTACTATCTAGCAGTGACGGTTTTGGGATATACATTTGGAATAATATAACCTCATGTAAATGAATCAAATTGGATAAAAAACATAACAATAAAAAGTGGAAGCATAATATAAATAAATAGATTCACTAAACTATGAAATATTAAATCATGATATTGATAATTAGAAAGCGAAATATATAATAAAACTGGGGGGATGATATTATAAAAAAATCCCCAAAGGTAGTGTAAAATACATGTATTCATGAAAAGATAATAAAAAATGGGTTGTACAGAACAAATATATAAAAAGAAATAAAAAAGGCTAAAAAAGATACTCCACAACATCTCAAGCTAAATATAGTTCCCCACCTCTTATGATCCATCTAAAAGAAATACATATCAACATCCTATAGAAGGGAATTTCCCTTATCTATACCTACTGAATGATTGTATTTTTGGGGACCAATGGAATCTTGAGTAGGTAGTGATATAAAAATTTCATTAAATCATCACCAACGGTATTTAAATTCAATCTGAGTAGTTCTCATAACAAAACATTATATAGGTATAAGTAAAATAGTAAAAAAAAGGTGAAATAAATACACATCCCACTCAGGTTCTTATAGTACACTTGGTGAGTATTTTTTCTTTAGTCCATAGTCATTATGAGTGTCTGGTCATACCACTATATATATAAATAGAAATAATATATATATAAATATATAGTTTAGTTCTATATTTTGTGTACCTTTATCAACCAAGTTCATCTAGATACCTAATGTCAATATACTGTTAATAGTAGTACTGGGTAGACTAGGGTGAAACTCAGCCATCCATAACCGGTCTAATGATCAAAAAATACCATGAAAATAGTACATTCCTTAAATCCCAATAGGGTGAGATATGTCATACTACAATACTCAGGATGGAGAGTGATCCATCATGTCAACACTATAATCATAGAGAGTGGAAACTCATCCCAACATCTATACATTATCACTGGTTTGATATTCCATACTCAATAACTGATGTAATTAGTGTGGTTATTCATCATTGTCAACACCCCTTACTGTCGTACATAGCCTCTATAAAGGTGCATTTATTAAGTATTTTTCATTATGAAAAAACTCTCATGTGACTTATTTATCAATCCCATATACATGAGAAAGGAATTAAAATTTATAAAATAATACATAGGGACTGAATTATAATACATTTTAATTTAATATTATCAAATTCCCAGTGATATATATATAATTGAGTTTATGAGTCAAATACTTCTGATGCATGTTGTTAGTAAAGGCATGTCCCAATAAGGCATAACATTTCTACTTAACTCATTCAACTGATTTAATGTTGGTAACCTTCATGAATTATTGATCTTGTATAATCAATACAATTTGACGTAAAAAAACCATTTAATTCATTATGACATGAAAAATCCATCACTAAGGATCATGTTTTAGGAGAATGTGTTATGGGAAACGTGAAATATGCCTATTGGGGAAATTCCATCTACAATATGAAAAACACCTAAGAGATGTTATGGGTTTCATTCAACACTCATGTATCAAAGTAAATTTCATGTAAAAATGATGTCAAATAGAATAAGGGAGTTGTGATCATTTTGAACCAATTGGTCATAATGGTCAATTAAAAGTAGCACAGCTATGGGGTGGCTATATAAGGTATGTGTATAAGCATGAATCAATAAAATTTTATCCCGGTAAAATGGTCAATTAGAAATGAATGAATAAATATAAAATATATTCTCAAAAATTGATGGCATATGAATCAATGAAATAATTACATAATTACAAAACTCAAAGTTAAAACTATGTAGACACCTACCTCAAGACCATGTATAATGAATCGCTCGATAGTAACCTCAGCTTTGATGTAGGTTAGAATATATCTGAAAAATGGTTCAATGACTAGAAAATATGGTCAAAATCATGCATCAATATAGTGAAATATATGGTGATATAAACATTTATATGAGTAGAGAGACTAGTGGAGCTTATAATGATAGATCCAATGCCTCATACAGATTGAAGAGCAGACACTGGATGAAGGAGTTTCTTAAATGCCTAGGTGAGGGTGTTCTTGATCTCCACCAAGAGGAAAAATCAAGAATATCCAATGGAGAGAGGATAAGAAAATGGAAATAATGTTTAAAGTTAAATGAATGGAAAAAATATATTTCACCCCCAAAATATCTAGCTGCATGATTTAGGAACAGAGTTATTCAAACCATTTTCTAGTCATGAACAATTGTTAGTGGAGATGGGAACTCCACGTGGTTATGAATATGGTTTGACTAACCTTGTGAAAACCATTAAAATGGGTTCTCTCCAATGTCTAATATCAGTTGCATGTCCATGCGCCCTGGGTCACACAATTGTATACTAACCTTGCATCCCAATCTGTTTTTCCTGTTTCAGGCCTATGGGCTCCAAATGGGCTCTGGACACAATAGTGACATTTGTGACTTGATTATACATCAACATAAAGAAATATATGGAAAACAAGTTCAAACCCCAATGATATATAACATTTCTGAAAAGAGGTTTCACATCAACCTTCCCTTATTAATGTAACTTGTCCCTAATTTGACCTTATGAGGGTAAAGAGGATCTTTTATCAAAGATTTCTTACAATTAAGATCATATATCAGCTTCCTATTACCATGTATCTTCATGTGCATAGTTGTGCTGCCATAACACCCATACCAAAGGAATTGACCTGCCTCGGAGTGTCTTCACACTCTAATTAACAATATGAACTAGATAATCCTAGAATTAAGCATCCTCATCCAAATCAAACTCATCAGAATGAAAGCCATGGGATGGGTTAGGAAACTATCAGTGAAGATGAGTTACATGAGTGACATCATGCATAGACCAGTATCTCTAATGAAGTGCCAACTAGTAATCCACTGTTCCAATCCATTTTACATCCTATAAAGGTTAAATGAACCATATTGAGATCCTACCTTACTTATAAATATGTCTATTCCCTAAATTTGGAGATTTTGGAATGAAAATCTTGTCTTCGACCTCAAACTCAAGAGTTAGTTGACGTCTTTTGGCATACGACTAATTCCTACACAAAGCTATCAACATGAACATTCTAATCAGGTGAACCTTCATGTATTATCCTATATAATACATGGTCTAAGAACAAATACAACACCTACCTCTATATATAACAAAAGTGTTCAACAAGGCCTACCATATATAGCTTCAAAGGGATCCATATAGATGTTAGCCTAAAATTTGTTATTATAATAAAATTCCACAAGATGAATGTGTTTATTTCAATAACCACTAAAATCCAGGACACATGCACAGAGCATGTCTTATAGAACCACAATCATATGATCCTTATAACCACTATTATTTTGGTTATTGGTTTTGTTCATAAGTACCTACATACCCAATGCCTTCCAAAACCCCTACCAAAACCTTGATGTGAAACAATAATCTCTATCAAAGGAGATACAATGAGGTGATCCGTGAATATGTACAACCAATTTTATATACAAAATTCATATCTCATCTATCGATAGAGGAATCTTGAGCTTTTGATAAGTATTCAACCTTCATCAAATGATCAATGACAACCCACACTGTATCTTTACCTCATGGTTATCTTGGTAGACCAACCATGAAAACCATCAAAAACATCACATTGCCACTTGGGAATGGAAAACAGTTGTAAAATGCCCCATGATCACTGATGTTCCACCTTTACCTTATTACAGGTGGAACATTGGGTGATGAAGAAAGAAATCCATAATTTTGTACCAACCCACTAGTATTTTTGTTGAGATCTTGGTTTATTTTGGTGAATCTAAGTGGAAATAGCCAAGATGAGGTGTGAAATTCCCACATCCAAACCTCTTTGATTTTTGATGGGACCAATAGACTCCCATGGAAGAATAATGTATCATCCAAATCCATGGTCCAATATGAAGATGTATCATCATATGAAACTCTTTACCTTAGTTCAAGGTCATCGAAATTAGATAACAACTTTACTCATACCCATTCCAGAAGAGTATATGTCACTACTATGTATCAGAGGATGGTTTATCCGTGGTCCTCACGAACCTCAATAGGAATTTAGAAGAATAATTCCATAAGTATACATTCACAACCATATTCATTAACCACCTGTGTTTGGGTCTTCCATCTTAAATTACTAGCCACATGATTTCCTTTACTGAGTGTGTATGCATGCTCAAAATTAATTGACTGAAGATACCCAACCCACATTAATTTTCTGAGAATTATATCACACTACATGAAGATGTACTTGAGGCTTATGTGATCTGTGATTACCAAAAAATACTCTCCATATAGATTGTGTTTCCAACAGCATAAGTCATGCACAACTGCAGAAATATTGATATCATATTTCATGTAATTCCAATCATGGGTCCTCAACTAATGAGACACATATGTGATGACTCACTCCTCCAAAATCGGAATATAACCAATATTGATACCAGATGGAGTCATAGTATAAAGTATATATTATACCAATCTTGTATATAATCATTATCCACACCAAAGTAAGTCTAACCTTTATCACCTAAAAGGTTGTTTCACATGCTTCTGACCATAATAATTTCACACCATTCTTTCTCAAGTATATTAGCGGCACTACAAGGCATGAGAGATACTAGATGAATCATTTATAATATTCGGAAATCCCCAATAAACTATGACTGTCAAATTATTTCTTTGGATTCTGAAAAGAAACTATATATCTCATATTTGTTGGGACAACCTAAACACTTGTTTCTTACATAATGTGACCTAATAAGTTCACTTTTTTGTTCTAGAAGTGGAATTTAATGATATTGGCATAGAGAAGATGATTTCTTATATTATTTAGTATGATCTCATAACGTGTTTCATGGTTATCCTTGGAGTATGAATACACCAATATATCATCCTAAAAGAGTACAAAAAATGAATACAGATACATGTAGAAAACAATATTCATAAGATCCATGTTGATAGTAGGTGTTCTCATAAGGCCAAATGGCATACAAGGTACTGATATTGACTATACATGCTTGTGAATGATTTGTAGTGTATGTTTTATGACCTGACACAAACAGATTGATATTCTAACCTCAGATATATCTCTGAAAACACTCTTGATCTTTGTATCTAAAGAAAGAGTTCATCTATTCTAGGCATTGGATACTGATTCATTATAGCGAGATGATTCAATTGATGGTAATCCACACAAAGCTTAAGAGTCATATTTTCATTCATATAGAATATAATCAATGAACCCCAATGAGAATTGATTTTATTTATAAAGCCTTTGTCCTACAGATCCTCCAAATAATTCATGATCTTTAGAAGATCCGTAGGTTCCATCCTATAAGGAGGAAGAGTCAATGTTGATGCTCCAAGAACAAGATCAATAATGAACTCTACCTCTTGCATCTGAGGTAGACCAAAGAAGTAATTATGAAAAAAAACCATAAAACCACCCACTACATGACGAGAGACAGTGAGTCGCAACCCTTGTTAGACAACGAAAAACCTAAAAATATGAGCATTCACATTACCCAACCACTACTACATGGGCCCATGTTTCATTAAAATGAAATATCATTCTCTTATATTGACATTAATAATTCCCACAGGTGATGTAAACCTCTCCCTCTAACAATATCAATGAATATGAGCTCGATAAATAACTAAGAAGTTCGTCCCAATGATTACATCAAATCCCATCAATTCTAGTATGTAGAGGATACACATGAAAAGGTAACCCCTATATGAAGGTGTAAATCCTTAAAATGGTGAATTAAATCTGAACAGATACCTAACAGTATGTATAGAATTATAACACCATGAATGTTTTCAATATTGAGGCATAGACTCACCATAACATTCTCAGATATAAATGTGTTAGATATCCCAGTGTCAAATAATGATGACACTAATGTGGGGAAAATTAGGATCGTACATCATATAGTATAAATTGTGACACTCTACTCCTATATTATAGGCTTGAATGTAAGTATCTACCCATTACCATGGCCCTGAATATCTTCTTAATTTCTTTGAGAAAGCCCTCTTTTCTAGGGCTGAGTATCATAAGTTTTTTTTGCCTCTTCCTCAACAAAAACCTTTTTCCTGATCAGCTGGTGGTATTCCATATACCTTCCGATCATGATTTACTTTCCCCACTCTTGACCGAGGAGTAGGTTATGATCACCAACAACAAGGAACTATTGGAAACATTCTACAAAAACACTAGATATGCCCCATCCAACCATAGCCTTTTCACTACACTGGATCCCAAAAGCAGTGATATATAGTGTGTTCATGCTTCCAGCATTGTTGAAAAATCATGAATTTGTCACTGTGTGGATCTTCTATACGAATACCCCTCGTGAGTCATCTCAAATCACCTCTTTCTTCAAGAAGAAGATGTACTAGATTCTCTATTTGTCAGACCATCCAGATGCGCACCTTCATCATCCCATAAATTGCTCTTTAAAATATGGTAATGATTGAAAATTTCAGAAATAGTCATCAACATGAATGCATTGACCTATGAATGGATGGTATACACAATACCATCAAGAAATAATCTGGCGGTTATAATATTGGAAAAAACTATAGACGGTGTGAACTTTTTCAACTCTTTGAAATGAGTAGAGTATTCCATAGCTATCAAACAACCCTTGTAAAGATTCATTAATTCTTTAATTTTGTCATCCCTAAGAGTCTAGGTAAGAAGTAATCATAGAATATGGTTTGAAATTAAATAAATACCATATCTATATGTTGGTATTCATGGGTGATGAATTCCAACCACCTCTTAGTTGAATCACGTATCATATAAGATTCTATCATAATAATCCACTCAGGATGCATCTCATGATACTCAAATAAAAATAATATTTCATCAAACCAAGATTGTACAACATGAGATCCTTCATCCCTTGAAATGGAGGAAGGATACTTCTACTAAAACTCGTGACTCAACACATCCATACTCATGGATAGTTGACTAACACCTTACATCAATTTTATCATATGCAGAAAACCCTATCGGAACTGGACGTCAATGCCTATATCAGGAACTAGAAGTGGAGCCATAATTTTCTCTACATGAGGAATCACTAGTGGATCATGTCCTGCCAACTTAGGAACATGATTGTCACACCCTTCAGGGTACATGACTAGAGGATTTCATGGATTCATAATGCTATAATGAAAACAAAACACCTTATAAGAGATTAATGAAATTATGAACATTGCATTTAAGAAACTAGGAAATTAATAGATCCTTCCTATAGAAACAACCATCTCTATATACCTCCTTCAAAATCGTGTTCCATATGATAGAAATAGACTATAATGGTTGTAAGAATGCAAGAGATACCCACTACCCACAACTAAGGTCAGGTTCGGGTCCAGGTTATTGTGTTTGGTATATGAATGATCTCCATTTAAATTTAAAATGAATATTCATTGAAAATGTTTTCTTACTAAAATATATAAACATCCACTAAATGTTTGATTTTAGGTAATTTTCATTTCATATCCATAAGATCTCATACAATGTACGAACCAAATATGGCATCCACATAACCCATACTATAACACCTTCCAGCTCCTGCGACCGATGGTCCATAGCTCAAAGTTCCATATTTGACATCTTAATATTCCTTCTTTAACAAATTTAGAAAAAAAACATTTACATTAAGGCGTTCACATTAATTATCAACTATTTTCTTCTAATACCTACATGAAATTTCAGAAGATATATATATATATATCCAAGGAACAAACAATACACAAAAATAAAATTCATCTTAAAAATAAATATGGCATAGAAAATGCATGTCATATTCATCCTACTCTGCCTATAGGGATGCATTTACTAATGAAAATCCATTATCTCATCATGCCTAGTTACAAAAATAATCACTTAAATAACACCAATATTAATAACATCATATGTATTGTGCATCACCCAGTAGTGAAGTCATATCATCTGTAATATGAAAAACAGAACAATAATTATAAATCATGAAACTCAGCCTTTTCCCTGAACATCGGTTGATAACGCCCAAGCATAACTTATGAGGAAGTTCCATGCATTCCAAATCTCCAATCTATTGTCTACAAATAGTTTATTAATAAATTAACCTCTATGAATGTTTTTTAAAATTTCCTGACCCAGGGTCCACTTAACTGGTTCCCCGAGTTATTGTGTCACATGGCCTCAAGCATGCCTCCCCATACACCAGAGGTTGGTGAATAATAGTGAGGGTGTAAGGGTTATACAGTCGGTAGAATATACCCTCTTGTCATAGTAGTAAATCATATACAATAGATAACAGCCAATACAGTAAGCATAATAAAGAAAATAAGAATCACTATAATATGGAAGGTTAAATGAAGAGAAATGTGATTAGGCTATAGAAGATATAATAAAATTGAGCAACTGTTAATATTAATATAACCTCTATGGTGGTGTTTGAAACCTATATTCATGAAAATATAATCAAAACGGGGGTTCAAGGGAAAATTCATATACAGTAAAAAAACAAAAAGAACAAAAATACTCTCCATATAATCTAGAGATAATTCCTAGTTCTCTACTCTATTGCTCTATCTAAAAGAAAAACATATCAAAATCTTATTGCAGATAATTTTCCCTTATCTATTAAAGAAGAAATATAGTCTTCTTAGGTACTAGAGGTATCACGAGTAGGTTGTAAGACAAAAATATCAATAGTCCTCCAATAAAAATTTCAGCATTTAATCAATGTGGTTCCCATATCTAAATATTGTAGAGGTATAAAAATAATAGTAAATCAAAGGTGAGATAAATACCCATCCTAGTCTAGTCCCTATAAGACACTTGGTGAGTCTAACTGCTTGGGCCCATGGCTGGGAGGAGTGTATGATCATGTCACTATATATATATATAATTAGTAATATATATAGTTCAGTTCTATATTTTATCATCCTAAATGAACCATGTTCATGAGGATTCATAGTAGCCATATACTTGGAATAATAGTGATAGATGCAATATGTGTAACAAAAAAACCATAACAATATCTAACGATACTAAAAACTCATGAAAAGGGTACATTAATATATCCCAATTGAGTGAGAGATGTCATACAACATCACTCAGGATAGTGAGTGAGGCATCATGTCATCACTCTAATCATAAAGCCTAGTTTCACAACCCATTGTCCATATAGTATCTCTGGTGTGATATTCCATTACCAACACATGATGTAAGGAGTGGGATTATCCATCTTTCCCAGCATCCCTTACCATCGTACATAGTCGTTATAAATTCATATCTATTTAGTATAAAAAATAAGGAAAAACTTCCCATGCAATTTAATTATCAAGACCGAATAAAAATAAGAGGAATTATCATTTATAACATAATACACAAGGAATAAAATCTTATTCATTTCAATTTAACATCATCAAAGGCATGTTCATACATATATAATTCAAAAAATGGGGAAAATACCTATCATTAATTTCATTAGTAAAGACAAAACCATTAAGGAATCACATTTCCAAATTACTCATTAAATTAATTTAATGAAGGAAACCATCATGAATTATCCACCATGTATAATCTAGACCATTTAACATAACCAACTCATTTAATTCTTTAATACAAGAAAAATAAATTAATAAGGCTCTAGTGTTAAGGTAAGGTGTCCTGGGAAACATGAAAAATGCTTACTTGGGTAATTTGTAACCAATTCTTTGCGATGTCCAATTGAAAGTATCACAACCATGGGGTGACCATATAAGGTATTTATAACCTCTAAACAACCAAACATGAATCAATAAACATATATATAGGTGCAAGGGTCAATTATACATGTAGGAATCAATATGATGGAGATTCTTGGTAGTGGTCGACATATGTCACATTGGGGTAATTATGAAATGATGAAACTCAAAGGTAAAATTATATGACCACTGACCTCAAGGTTATATATGATGCTTTGATCGATATTAGACACATATTATAAAAGTGTTAGAAGATATCTGTGAAACGTTCTAATGTCTTAAAAATATGGAAAATTGACTTCACCTAAATATAATAATAGATGGATAGATAATTTTTGATATAAATTAGGAGACTATGGGACCTCATCAAGATGGATCCAATGCCTTAGAAAAATTGAACATTGGACACATTATGGATAATTTTCTTCAATTCCTTGTTGAGGGTGTTCTTGATGTCAACGAAGGGGAAGAACCAAGGTTTCATGCGAGATGGAGTAAAGGAAAAACAGAGAAATGTGTTAGTGTTAAATGAGATGAAAATAGACATTTGAAACCAAAATATCTAGCAGCATGGTTTTGGTGAATGTTTAATCAAACCGTGAGCCAACCATTCATGGATGTCTATAGAGAAGAAAACCCTACAATGTTAGGTGCACAGTTTGATTAACCATCAAAAAACCATGAAAATGTAGTTTTCCACATGTCTAAAATAGGTTGCACGGTCATGTAGCATGGGTCACATGGTTGCAGACTAACCATGTGGCCTAATATTTTTTCCATTTTTGGGGCTCAAGGCTCTAAAAGAACACCATACAGACATGTGACCTATATGACTTAATTAGACATCAACATACGGTCGTTTATGGAAATCAAATTGAAAATCCACTGATAATTACATTTTTTAAAATTACAAGCTTTTACAAAATCAATGATCATACAAGGTTTTTATGGTTTGACTCATGGTTCCATCATTATTCATTATTTTCAGTTAAAAATAATTTTGATGTTTCATTTTTGATAACTCATTCAAAAATTTAAATTTAGAAATATATTAGGTTTAAAATATTATATTCGTAGGATAATTTTTTGGAACAATAAACTCCACCACCTCTAATAATCAAGGATAATGGTACACCTTAATTGAGAGGGAGGAATCTTCTAGGACATGGCTCCATCTTCTGTCATTTCAAAACATAAAGAAACCACAAATATATTGAATGAATTGTTTTCTCAAGGAATGGTAATAAAATGAAATATATTAATTTACATGCATGACATTGGGATTATTACATGGGGGACTATTGTTACACCCATGGACTTCTCTCGAGTTCATGAAAAAAAGATTAAAAAATTATGAAATTAAAGTGCATTTTATTTGGAACACTATGAAATAATCCATAATGGTATTCCCTAGTTTAGGCTCTAAAAATTTCAAGAAAAATATGATATAATTGAATGTAAGAGAGAAATAATGAAATATATTTCAACAGAGAAAACAAATTATTTCAAATATGAGTATGTGTAACATTTCAAATAAATTAAAAAATAAAATATTAAAGTAAAAACTAATAAGAAGTAGAAGAACCCTCATCCTAATTATATCCTATAATTTATTCAATTAATTGATCTATTCTTGAATTCTCAAAGTCCTTGGTTTATATAGATAAAATACCACCCTATACCCCATTAACGGGAGAATAAATTGGTTAAAAGTATTTTGGATCAAAATGGGGTCTTCAAAAGTGCATTCAGGCATTATATTTATCATCCCCGTTATTTTTGGGTACATATTGATGGTTTTGCATCATGAATAGTGATTTAATTATGTGAAATATTTAGGGTTAAATCATTCATGTATTCATACATTCTTAGAGATTTTTCTAAGTCATTAATATGTGTACCCCGTAATGACTAGAGGTATCACACAGTGACACATGTATCATTTGTCCAGATTCACTTTTTAACATCATTTCTTCCTTTCTTCACATCATCGAAGTATTTAACATAATGAATTTCATAATCTCCAACTGAATTATGCATTTATCATAGATTTGGATTTTTTTCTACATATATATTCATTTTTTCAATTATCTTCTATCACAAGACATTATATTTATGTTGAATTAATCACTTTATAACTCATATTTCTCCAAATATGTTATCCCAAAATAAATAAAACTATTAAATATCATTATTGTTAGTCAATTAAAGTACATAAAATTAATGTTTGATGTAAAAATAAACTTGTATATTTTTGTTCTATCAAAGGGTGTTTCATGGTATGGATTCAAGTTATTATTATCTAATTGTATTATTCCCTAAGATGATCCATATAGAAATATATCAGGTGATCATGATATTAAAAAAAGATATATTTCTCAATAATGAGGAAAAAAATAAGGATCAATCAATATTTTGACTTCATACAAATAATGATAGGAGATGATTCCATAAAATCCTGTAAATTTTAGATTGTGTGATGAACATATAATAAAGATCTAGTGAGGATTTTGTAGCTTAGAATCATATTTTATTGAAATAAAAAGATAATCCTTTCTAGGAAAGGAATTGTGAAAGGTTTAAGGTTATGAATTTTCCTTATATTTTGTTCTCAAAAATGAAAATCAATCGTAATGTGAATGGGTTATTTTAATAATTCTATCAAGGATATTGGTATAAAGGTAACCAAATAAAAATTTACACATTAATATAAATTTAGAATATATATATATATATATATATTATTTTTTATTTATTTCGAAATATTGGTTCCACATGGTATAATGAGTTGATGAATTTAAATTCTTATGTTATGATGAGACAGATACACTGAATATTGATTCCAATTCCATAAAAGGTATTGGTTGATGTTTATACCAAAAGTGTATGTCGAATTTTTGGTTGGGTGAGAATCATAAGAGTGATAATAGAGTACATTTTTATGGTTTAGAATATATTGTATTATAGGGTTCAAAGGTTCTATCTTAGTGGGATGAGACTTTATTGAATAATTAGGTTTCTAGAGGGTTGGATCCCAGTGTAGTTACACGCAATTTTTTGAATTATGGGACAGTAGTTGATTCTTAGAAACAATATTTACAGTATGTGGTATTGTTTTAAAGAATACATTCATTAAATGTTAGACATTAAATTTGATATCTATATAATATTTTATTTTACTAATTTTTTAGTTGATATGGGGAGGTAATAGAGTTATGAGAATGTATATTTTTTATATAAATTATTTTAGGAATAAAATCATAGTACATCCCAATGTTATTCATTTTTCTATAGAATTAAATTAGTACTAAAATTTATAGTATTATATAAACATATAGATGCTATGTCTTGATGTGATATTCAATAAATATTAATTGAATTACATATAGTAACAAATAGATTATTACTATAAGTTAGTGATTTTTCTCTCGAAATAAATCATTATAGATTTATTTGATAATTAGATTTGTATGATGTTTGTATAAAACTAACCGTGGAAATTTTTCATCCATAAATTATTTAATGGAAATAATTACTCTTGTAAAAATAGAGGGGAGAAGGAATAACATATTATTATTATTTTATTATAAAATTTAAAGGGGTATTACTTTGTAATTTCATTCATTAACAGAAACAGATATAGGACAAATTTATTAATAATCTTGTATCAATATTTTAAATTATACTAATGTCATATAATTTTAGGTTTTATTTTAATTTTATTTGGTTAATATTATTTATTCCAAACCTCTATGAAATTTTGTCTATTAGATATATATCATTATTAAGGGATTCATTATTTCTTTCACAAATAGATACATAAGATAATTACTTTCTATTGATTACCAAATTTTTTTCTATATGAAAATAAAAAACTTGTATCCACTTCAACGGAACAATAAAATATTCGATAATTTGATAGGATCATGATTTTATTTAAGCTTGGTATATTATTTTTCTATAATCCTATCAAATCATGTGATAATGAATTTCTTTATATTTTTTTCATTGATAATATTGATTATAGAATTTTTTTGGGAATGAATAAGTCAAATAATTTAATTATATTCTATCTAAAGAAGAACTATTATCCCTAAATTATCTCGTTTTTATTATTTTCTTCAAATAGATCTTTTTTTATTCATTTTCCTGTGAAAAAAATTATTCAAAACTAGATATTGGACCCAATATAAAATGAAATAATTTAATTTATGTTGATCTCACAATGTTTTTTAACATTAAGATATTTAGTGTGAACATGGCATTTTATTATAGTATCAAAATATTTCATGAGAAATTAAATGTGGTGATGTATTTTTTTAAACCTACGAATGTTTTTATGATAATTATATTTTGTGTGTGTGTTTATTTTTCAAATTATATATTCATGTTTTATCCTAATTTTTAGTGCTAATGATAACCATATAAAATAAGGGGTTTTATTTCTATAGGATAACCTATGTGTGGTAAAGTTTCAATATAATAATACAGAATCCACATTTTACCAATCATGGTCATATTTTTATGTACGAAAGAGTAATATATTATACTGTATAAAATCATGTGGTATATTTAAATATGTACATATGAATGTGCATTGACATGTAGAATATAGCTCTCAATATCTTATAATCCTTGAGATGAACTGCATGTTGTGTTCTATGGAGTTATTTGATATGATATATATAGTCAGATATTTTTTTCTTTATTTAATTAGTCGGTCATTCATGTCTTACACTAACCACACGAGCTTGATTTTTAAATTTCTCTATAATGAATCGAGGGGAATACAGTGAATATGGGTAGATTACATCTTTTAATTTTAATTTTATAGGGTGTATGCCTAGGGGGTGGGTATTTTTGTAATTATTATACCTTGAATGATTACACAATAACAGAATGTGCATGAGTCAAAGGTGGCTGAGACACAATTATTACCCCCCATGGAAATATACAATGATATAATTGATGATATTTTAATGGAGGTTGAAGAATATTTTACTATTATATCCTTGATAATGTAAAAATTGTTTAATAATTTTAAAATAATTTATACTTGAGTGAATCCTCAAGGTTATATGAATGATATAAATTTATCCTTATAGATTCATTGAATAATTATATCTTAAATGAACTTGTGATAAATTGTATATGTTTTATTTTCATGATTATTGAGGTGTTGTTCATATTAGACTAAAAAACCATGTAATGACATATGAAACTCGTTCCCATGAAATAACATGAATAACATAAACATTTTTTTTATTTCATGATGGAACAACAATGGAGGATGAATAATTTATACTTATCAATTTGATGGAACCACATTCCATCATTATGTTGAATATAAATGGGATATTTTCCTACGTTTATTAGATTTAAAATATTTCCATTATTTATTGATATGATAAGGTTAATCATTCATATATTTAACAAAATCATAATACATGCCTATCCCAGAAACACAGATGCTAGAGGGTCCTTACAAGTTGTATGTGTAGTATAATGTTTAACTATATGGAATCCTCTTAATCATATTAATTGGTAGTAGTATGTAATTTAAATATCAATTTTATTAGTGAATTTCGAAACACTTTGGTATTCAAGTGAATTTTAGAATGTATTATCATAAATGGAGTAAGTCTAATTTTATTTCAATATATGTATTTTTGATGATATAAAATATACATTTATTTTAAAATTATTTTATTCATGGGAGAACCATTAGACAATTAAATAATTTTAAAATAGGAACATTTATCAGTCCTTTAAATATATATATATATATAATCAGTTTAGGATCAAAATGGCAGATTATTTTAATATCTATTGAGATGGATTGATGGCAGTAAGTTACTGATACTTGGATATAGTCCCATATAAGTGACAAAAAAATTTATAAAATTATTAAAAGAATGGTTGATGATGGCTCCATGTATCTACTGGTCATGTTAAGATAATTGATTCGAGTAATTGGAATTAAATATTGAGGATTTGAAGGTACTATATGTGTTATCTCAATTGGGACATCATTATATGTTGAACCAAGTTAATATGGAACCGTGATTTAGGGGATCTTTTCAGACTAATGGGAGGATCAGAATAATGCATCATGGCTTATCACTTATTTCATAGTATGGGGTATATAATTGGATATTTTTAGGTATCTTAGTTACAAAGGTATGAGCCTATAACTTGAAAAAAGTTCTTTTATAATAAATCAGAATTAAAGGTGGATGCCTCATATGAATTGTGGACTTTTAATATTTCTGATTCAAGTGATAACACTCTAGATGAGAAAATGTTCCTCTATTATCAAGGGTTATGTTGGCATTACCAGATATAATAGGAAAATTTAGAGTGGTATGTGGACTATATGTATTTGATTCCATATTTATTCAGTATAAATGATTAATAAATCCTTTTAGTGTTTTGAAACAACCCACTGGGTTTTTAACAATGACATGGTTTTTAGCTTATTTTATTTAATTTGTTTCTAAACAATTTGTATCAAATTTTATATATTTTCACCTATGGAATTATGATGTTAATACTAAATGAATAATTATTGGGAAAAATTTTGGGGGTACTGATATGAAGTGGAAAATTCCACCAAGAACATTGTAATGGAATACAAGATACCTATAAACGATAATATATATAGGAAAAAGCTCTAACATTACCATTCCCTAACTCTTGATCATCCAGAAGAAATTCTATTGATTATATTGTTAAATTTTTATATGATTTTTAATAAATATTACCCCACCCCCATTCTAATGAACAAAAAAAGATTCCTATATTACTATAACTATTATTCCTCATCTATTAAAAAATTTATATCTTATATTTATAAAATTATATTTTCGTGTCAAATCTATGGAATCATTATCCAGATGATATACTCGTGCTTTTTAAACTCTGAAAATCAGTTTCCAACATCAATTGGTAGATATTCAATAGATGAATATTTTTATAACATTTATATTGGGATTTTAAAATTAAAATTGATGGGTTGAAATTATTTTACCCTTTATAATTAGTATATTCATAATAGCTTGTGAAAACCGGTGCCTAATATATTAAAAATATATTTTACTGGTTGATGTGAGAATGGGTTGGTCTAGATTAATGGATACATGGGATCCAAATATAAATTAATAATATTGAAAATAAAATAATTTATGTTATAACTACTAGATAGACTATTTCAAATGATTTAATAGTGGAAGATCTATTTTCATGTCACACTAAGAACACATGTCTCTTTGATCCAAAGGTAAAAATTTTATAACAGACAAATAATTGGTTTCCAAGATGACAAACAATTTATATAACCTTGGTTTCTCTCATATTTTAATACCCCATGATCCACCATGGGTATATTTATTCATATTGGGAATAATAGTGACATTAATTATTATGATTTTGAGTAAAATTGGGAATTAATAATCCACAAAACAAATTTGTGTTACTTATTTATTGATATGAATAGATATTTGAACACTTTTTTGTTATCCAATTTTTACATACAATTGATACATTCCATTATAAAACATATATATTAATTATAGGCTAGGGGTGATTATTAGGTGGAGTGGTTTCACTTTCATTTTATATATTTTTTTATAATCGTGTTTAATTTTATTTTCGGATAGACATTACTTTACTAAGGGATGTGTTATGATTCATCCCATGAATTATTGGGTCAAAAAATGATTATTCAAAATTATTATGTTATGTTGTAACGTTTTTTATTTTAAAAAATGTATACTATTTTCTATAAAGAAACATTATTTGCTGTGATAGAAATTTGAGGCCATGTTCCAATTATGTTCAGTTTTCAATCCTAACATGACATTATATATATATATTTATTTATTTATATATTCTATAATGTATCTTAATGGGTTATAATGGATATATTTAATATGGGGATTCTTTTTTGGTTTCTTATAAAGAAGATGATAAAACAATTAGGCTATATTTATTTTGATTCAATAATAAATAGGATTTATATTTTTTACATTTTAATTAATGCACACATGAATTATTATGAAGTATATTGTTTGTTTATTATTGTTTTACTATGCAATTTCATTCTCACAGACTATAAATTCAATTTATTATCTGTTTATACTTTATAAATAAAGATATATTCAATGGAAATAGAACTTTTTTGGTGGTTCATATGGACGTATTTTGATATAAGGTTTTGAAGACTTGGTACAAAGGCGAGGAAAATAACCTTTTTTATATTCATTTCTCCAACATTTGAGGAATTTTTTTCATAATAAAACTTATCAATCTATCTTCAAATTATTTTTACATATAACTAGATGGAATGATATGATATAGGTTCATTATTGCATATTTATTTTCATTAATATGGTTAACCATATCTTGTGTCTCCAAATGTATTACATCTATCTATTATTATTTTAATTTATTACTGGATAATTCTCTGCTTATAGTACTTTATTGTGAGAAAAATATTCCATATGTGATATGTTTTCATTCCCCCTATATTATTTTCCAACAATTTATAATCGGGGAGTCTGTTTGATATCACATGGATTATTCATTATTGTTTTTTGTTCAAAATCAGGCAAAAATGTGCCACATTACATCCCTACATATTTAATAAAATTTGATAATATAAATAATTAATACGATCTATATTAATTAATAGTATCATTTTTTGTTAAACCATATAGGTTAGGTTCCTTAATTTAACTAAAATTAGTTTTATAACACCCTACGATTTTGTGATATATTTCCCTTCATATAATTTCCTTTCTTTGATATCTTGTGTTACACACAACATCATGTTTAAAAAACAATTTTATACTTTTAAAATATAATTATGTGATAATTATTTCTTGTATGTTGTAATATTGGTTACGAATAGTACTAAATAAATTGTAAAAAAATATATGGTTACATATGTATAGATTAATTCTATGGTAAACACTTATTATAATAAAAAAAGTATCATTTTAAAGTTAAATTAATAATTTTATAAAAAATATGTTTTTATGCACACTATGTTTTTTATATTAATATATTCAATTACTCACTACTGGTGAATGATTTTAATAAGAATTGTATATTATATACTTTGAAAAAATTATTTAATATTTATTAACTATTTTTCTAGCCATGAGATATGAATAAACAATGTTTTATATTTAAAATTTATTTTTCTAAAAAATGGATTTCATCGTGTTTTCATGCTTATTTTTGAAATTAATTTCTACCACTTATAAAAACATAATTTAATTAAATTTATCCCATATTTGTATTAGGTGGACTGATGTTTTTAATTGGTCCCTTTTATTTTTAATCAATACAAATAGTCATTGTGGTAAAATTTATCACATTGGTAGATGGTAAACTATGATAATCCATATTAACAGTAATAGATAAGTCCATAATTTTTCAAGAGAATTATTATTGTATAAATTCAATTTTTTCCATTATCACATAAGGATATAAATTTATTTTTTTAATTGCTACTTGTTCATGAAAACTACCTATATAATATTTAAGTAAAAGAAAAATAAAAAATGTCACTCCCTTACATTTAAATAGTTATTATGTTTCATATTCGTACAAAAAAAGTGATTAAAGAATATAAATGTTAATTTTTTGAATAAATAAATTATTTTTATTTTGTAAATATATTATTAATTTTTTTTATTGAATTTTTACCTTAAAGGCTTGTGTAACTATAATAGGTTATTTATTTGAATAATAAATAAATAAAATTAAAATATAAAAGTTTGTAAATTAAAATAATTTGAGTGATTTATAGTGTATATTTTTTTTATATATAAATATGACATATTTAAATTGTGCTAACGGATTTTTTTCCAATTAAAACATATTATTAAATTCTTTAGATAAAATTAAATGAATGGATTCAAAACATATATCAATGGTTTCTTATGAATATAATATTTTATTATGTTATTTATCAACCCTAAAAATATTTAAAGATGATAATTTTGATAATATATGGTATAAAAGATCATACCATATCCACATATGGTCAAATTTTTACATTATATATGAATTAACAGACAATTAATTTTAAAAAAGTAATTATCATAGTTAATGTTAAAATGATTTTACAAAGGGGTTATGCCAAATTATTTCTTATAAAAAAAATATAAAAATCTATAAAAATTATAATAACTAATGGTATTACAACTAAAAACTTCCTCATATTTGAATATAGTTCTATTTGGAATAATTTTTCTTCAGAATTAATTTTTCATTTAGAAAAGTGCTGACATGAACTAGTTTCCCAGTTCATGCCCCAAGAATTTATTAAAATCAAAAGAGTTACAATACAAGTATGAGGTGCAATTAACTTTCACCAACAGGGAAGTATCCAGGATACAAAGAAATGGCCTCATGACTATCCAAGCTACCAATGCAAACAGCCAACAAGAGATTCCTAGAGTGCATAACCTTCAAGAAAGGATCCTCCATTCTAGCATTGGCTTGCTGAAAATTAAGTTCCAGTCAGATATCGCCACTGTGCACCTATGGCATGAAAGACATCCTCAAATAGAATTAAAGGTGGTGTACAGTATGGCTAGCCATGAGGCGGGAATAATCCATCAGAGATTTGTCCAAGCATCATTCTTCCGGACTGGACAACAACATTCATTACGGTACAAACAGAAATCCATTCAATCAATTTCCAGCTAGTATGCTGGAAATATTACAGTTTACAATGTATAAAAACAGATCACGAAAAATCCATAACCAGTAAAATTAGGTCCAGAAAAGCATCAATCAAGTGAGAGAAGAGTCATGATCACAAAAACAACATCAAGAGGCAGTATGACAGCCTGTCATTGAGCTAACAGCACTCCAAGAAAGCTACCATCAAAGCAATATTAATAGATATCTCATATCAGGGATTCAGGACAGACATACATGTAGCAACATCACATGTACAGGAGATAGAAATCTCCAACAACCAGCAGAAAGCCCATACTGTTTCACTGATGCAAAGAGGATGACCACACATGCCTATAACATGCTTATCCAGTCAATAAATCCAATATTAACATATCTCAGAATGAGGAGCATTGTAGAAGCAAGAAAATTCATAAGGATTAAGCCCAAGGAATATCCCTAAATATAATGTTGGGATTCTTTTTGTATTCGTCAACCATTATTATGAACATCCATTTTCTAATATCAACATATGTGTCATCCCAAATCTGATAAAGAAGATATTTCTTATATACAATTTCATCCTGCTACTCCATCCAAGCTGAAACTTAATCACTGATTTCATCCTTCTCTGAAAGTTGATAGGCATATCTATATGCAGGAAATGTTTCCATGTTATATTTCTCTAGTTCAGATAGCAATGGTTTAACCTGCTTCTCTTCTAAGCATTTTTGGGATTCATCATTTGAGTTTTCAGCTACTATGTTTTGAACAGGTTCAACATTATCATTCGAGACACTAAATGAGCATGTCTCCATAGTTCTATGTATCTGTGAATAGTCCCTCCTTTTTCTAGTTTTCTTAGGATTTTGCGTGATAAAGCCATCTGTATCAACCATGGGCTTTTTACTCTTCTTATCCATTGACCTTAGGTACTCTTCCTCAATATGATGAGTCTGAATATCATCCTCAATGCAATCATCCTCAACCGAGCCACATGTCACATTGATGTGATCCTCCTGATCTGTATATAAAGCAAGTGCAAGATCTAGAGTAGTCTTAGAGGATTCTAAGAGATGCCCTCCCTCTTCCATAGAGGTAACCTCCTTAGAAGCAACAAAATTCTCAGTAGCATCCATAACAGCATTAATATAATCATTAATATGATTATCATGAGATTTAGAGGATGATAGTTCCTTGTAAGAACAATGAACATCACTTTGACATGAGGAGTCCATGATGTCACCAGATTTAGTTGAAGGATCATTGGAATTCTTTTTTGATATTGCCTTTGGGACCCAAATTGATTTAACCCTAGGGGTTGGTTCCTTAAATTTATCACATTCTTTGGTGAGATGACCAATTTTGAAGAATTCCGTGAAAAAGCTAGGGACATTTTCAAAAACCACCTCATGAATAAAACCATGATCACCATTCTAGATCCAGAAACAAGAAGGCAATTCGCGCGAAATATCAACTTTAGTGAAAATCCTAGCAACTGAAGGTCTATACAAGTTCAAAGTAGCTCTATCTAATTTGATTGGGGTACCAAAAAAACTGGCGATTGAAGATAGGGAATTCTTTTTGAAAAAGTGGAGAGGCAGATTAGGAAAACCAATCCAAATCGGTACAATGGGAGGTTCAATGCCATTTTCAAAATCTGGAGACCACTTAAAAACCATCATATGAGATCCTCCGAAAGACCAGAAGCCACGCATCCAAAATCTATAATACTCATCTTCTGAAGATAAGCGAAATAAGACATTAGATGAATTGAGAAGACCGATAAGAAAGTCAGAGAATCCTCTCCTTTGAAGGGTTTTGTGAAGGAACAGAAGCGAGGGGCGATTTCTGGAAAAGTTCCCAACAAGGGTAAATCATAAATCGGAGGTAAGAAGATTTACCTCATCCTTTTAGAAATATATAGATGTGACATTCCATTTTACGTATTATTTATCTCATATAAATAAATTTTATTTCTTATTAAATAATAAATTTAGTATTTAAAATATATTTATATGTTAATATTATTTTTATGAAGCAAATTTATTCCCCCACTATCTCTCTAATGTGATTTTATTGCATCGCCCATGCATATGTATGACTTATCATCTCCACATAGAAATGAAATTAATTTCAAATCAACACCATTAATGAATGCTAATAATGATAGTTTTAATTTTTATATATGATTTTAGGAAATATTTATTCTTTGTAAAAGTAATATCATATCTGCCGTCTTACCTTATAAACCATTGGAAAATTATAACACCACTCGTTCATACGTGTGGCCTGTAAGATCCCAGGTAAATAAAGAGCATAAAATTTTCAAATTTATTAATATTTTTTAATTAATTATTAATTTGATATTAAATGGGATGTTATTTTTCATGGTGTACCTGAAATGCATAAATGGGTTTCTTTGAAATATTTTTTTGTACAGAATACTAAGTCATACTGAAAAAATAATAATATAATATTATTATTTTAAATGGTAATTAACACCTAGACATTGTACTGGTGGTAACAAGAAAAACAAACTATATTTTGAATACAAATTTTTTTAATGTTTTTACAATTATCTAAAATAAATTACAAGCTTAAAATGAGGACGAATTCAATTTTAAGCATAAATACTATAATATTTTTTAAAAGAAATTTTACCGCCTTTTGATGGTAAACCATTTTAAAATATAGTTTTTAACACTTTTATATATTCTATTTGAAAATATAAACATCTTATTTAGAAGCAGGACATCAAAATTTACTTTGGGTAAATATTTGGTATTTCTCTGATAAAGTTCATTTTTAATGAATAGTGAAAAATTCTACATTTTAAGTCAAAAATATATTCTCATGTTATTTTTTTATATAGTTATATTTTACATTTAATAGGTTTTAAAGTTTATTTAGATTATTTTTTTATCATTTAATTCATTTTTGGTTATTGTAAGTGATTTCAATTTTTAATTGGGAATAAACACATGTAAATGTTTTTATTGTTTTTACTTCAAAAAAACATGCTGTAGGTTTTTACTATAGTAATTAATTTCAAATTAATTTCTGAAATTTCTGTAAATTAAAATTTTAAAAATGGATTCTATATTTGGAATCGGGAGGTTCAAATTTTATAAATAGGTTCCTTTTATTTTTACAAAGTATGAATAGTAAATTTGTAAATATTTTATTTACAATGGTTAAATGGTAAATCTGGTAAATAAGGGTACAAATAATACTATAATAATATTAAATTTCTCTAAAACTTGTCCAAACTCAATTGAGTGATATATTTTCAACCATAGACATTCTTAGGTCGATTTTAGGACCCCATGGAGCTACTGGTGTGGGAAAATGACATTTAATTACTTTTAATTTAATGTTAAGGAAAATATAGCATAAACATATATCTTTTACTAAAAAAATTTAATAGGGTCTTATTTAAGTGATCTCTTATAATATAATTATTAATTAGAAATCTAAAAAGATTTTATTCATAATGGTATTTTATTTACAAATTTTTGGCATTAAATAAATAGATTTATTTATGACACATTATTGATGTAGTGATTACTTTTTTAACAAAATATTTAAATAAATGAAATTATAAATATTAAAATGAATTTATTTTCAAACTTTTGATGCCATAAACTCATTTAAGGGATGTTTATGACTTTATAAATTTTAATTAATGATGATTTTTTGCAAGAATCATGTTGTTTGGGATTTTTTAAATGTCATGATATAAATAGTATATAAATTGATGTAAATGAGTTTTTAAAATAAATACTTTTTAATTAAATGATTTAATAGTCATAAGAATATAATATCTTTCCAAATAAAATAAATGTTGTTGAAAATATCATTAATTAACCTCTTGAGGTTCTATGGGAATTTTATTGTAACTATATTAACCATATAGTATGAATATACAGGAAGATATGGTAAGAGTTAAATTAGTTAACTAAGGGCTACTGCTGGACGATAAGGATAAATTTGAGACCAAAACATATCTAAAACCTATTGGATGAGAGTATTTCGACCAATAATATAATTATCTTAAAATTAAATTAGTTTTTGACATTTTTAAAATAATTATAATTTTATAATAAAATAATATTTCAATGCCTTCCTAAAGTACCCCTCCTCCCTCTTATAAAAGGGCATCACCTCTAACCCTTACTCTCACCTCTCAAGACTCATTGGCTGGTCCATACTCTACAAAAATAAGCTCCAAAATCCCTATCTTCCTCTTATAAGCCTAGGATTATGATTTATGCAATTCAATAAAGCCTTTTATCTTAAATCAAAAAGAGTTACCCGATTTGAGGTAATGTCTTCCCTCAAGATTTTTTCATTTATTATCCTAATCAAACCCCATAAACACTATTTATTCCATTATTATATAAAAAATTATATTAATTATACTAGTATGTTTTTATGAGAATAATTCTAACTACACTTCCATACACCTCCATCTAATAGATATGAATATATAGTTCCTCTGTACAACGAACTACTGCTTTATAAAACGATGATTGCTCGATTTTTCCCAACCACGTCTCATGGTGGCCAGTATGATTACACTGTATTTATTTATCATATATTGTATATGTATAATATCTCTATTATCCTTTATTTTTCATTTATTTTATACCTTTTACAGTTTCCATACTGGTTAAATAAGATAATTTAATTAGACTAAGTGTAGACTACCGCCCCCTCAAAGTGATATGACTCATTCATTCCATAAAAGGAACATATAAAGGATTGATTTAATGATAGTATGTATTATATTATAATATATTTATAAGATATTTATTTATCATTTAGTTTTTTCTTTTAAATATGAAAAATAAATGAAAATAGTGTTCATGTGTACGTACAGTTTATCGTCTCCATGAATGGTGCATTTCATTTATTATCTCCAAATGATATGTACTATTATAAATACATCTTTATACTATATTTATATGATATTTAAATCATCAGTATCATTCTGGAGATTATTGAATTTTGACCACATGGACAATTTGTAATTATCAAAAGTTCATTTTTGACACATGAACCAAATATCATCAAAATGACTGATATTAACTTCAATAATTTGGTAATATTTATAACATTGTAATAAGTGATATAAAAGAAATAATAAACTTGAAAAATGTTCTGAATAAAGTTGAAATTAACTTTAGTTTATTATTTAGTAAGAACAGGGAACATATGTGACGATTCAGACTCAAGGTATGGAACTTCATCTCAATATCCTTTCTGTGAGGCATATTTTGATTTATACACAACTTTCTTTTATAATGTTTTATAAACCCCTTTGAATTTTAATTTTATTTCAAAGGGAATCATTTTTCTACATATTATTTTACTAAATGACAAATGGAAAGTTTCTTTTTAAAGTACGTAGTGACAAAAACCTTTCCGTCGCCATGAGCATAATTTGATATTTAGATTCATTAACAAGCCATAATGTTTTTAAATGGAAAATAAATAAAGTCAAACGTTTTTAAATTATTTGCTATTGAAAATGGTTTTGATAATTTATTGATTATGTCAATATATTGAATTGATATCATGGGATTACAATGTGTAAATATTATCTTTCCTTTATTCTTGTTCATGTGTTATGATTATGTTATGGTTCTTGGTAATTTTTTACATATTGGGGTGGTATTGTGATTAACCTAGAATGGGTGAGCCCGAAATACCTCTATAATTAATTGGGTAACATGATAGAGGAAACTGTTAAATATTTCTCCTAATCTATTTAGGGAATATACCCTAACGGGTATACCAAATTTGACTCCCTATATAACTGTGAAATCATCAATGTAAGTATGTTATGGATTCCAAAATTTACCTTTATGATTTATAATTTCATTTTTCTATTAATAAACCTTTTATTTTTATAGGTATGTAAAATATCTTATGTTTTTTTATAAAAAATTACGATTTTAATAGTTTTTTTGTACTGACAGACTATTGTTTTCTTTCCTTATTTTATAACCCTTACTAAAATTTTAATGCTCATCTCATGTTTTTGAAAAAAAATTCACAGGGTATAGGTAAGGGTACGATAAAGAAATAATACAAGATGATTTATATCAAAAAATAGTGCTTCTATTATTTAAGGAGTTCTATTATTGTGACAAAAATTGGATAGATTATAAGTGTCTACTTTATAATATTTCCGATGTAATGTAATAGTTATTGCCTTATTATCTAATACTCTAAACCTGAATTGATCCCTAATGTATAATTCATGACATAACTAAATATTAAGTAATGTTTTAAGGTTGGGGCCTTATTTTTTATATCAATGGTCAATTTATATAAGTATAATATTTTGGATATTGTTAAATTAACATCAATAAAATATTTTTATGTTATTGTAATATTGAATTGATATAGAAATTGAAGATTACCAAGATACTTTACCTAATATATTTCTCTTTTAAAAAATGTTTTGTGTCAGAGGAAACATGGAAACAATTATGGGGTGACGTCAAGAGAAAAAACCTTCCAAATTAGTAAACTGAGATGGTCAGAATCAAAACCGAACAATTTCTTCCAGTGATGGAATAGTTTACTCTGGCTATAAATAGTGGTGGTATCCATGCCCGAGATCATCAAGATAAACCACAGAGGAACATTTCATTAGTGGAGAATTTCATTATGAATCATTCCCCATCACTCCGAAGATCATCTGACCATGTTCTTTTTTAAGGGTGGATTAAAGAATTGGAAAATAATTTTGATGTCATGGGGCATTCAGAACATCAAAAGGGTAGTCTTATTTTTTATCGTTTTGAATTTACTGCCGATCAGTGATGGTCGATTGTGAAAAATATTAGGGGTTGTGAGTAGATTTATTCTCTTGATTGTAATGTATTCAAGGTTTTGTTTCATGAGAAATATTTTCCTAAGGAAGTGTGACTAAGGATGGAAAAAAAATCTTGTAATTAAGGTAGGTTCATGACTCTATGGATGCTTATGAAGAAAAATTCACTCAACTAGAAAGGTACGATCCAAATTCCATATGAGATCTTGATAGTAAAACACATCTTTTTTACTCAGGTTTAAATTCCAAGTATCAAAGGTTTTATCTTCTCATGAGTTAAAAAGTTATGAAAATATTTTTCGATGTGAGGAGAAGGTTGAATAAGAGTTTTTTGAGGATCAGGTGTTCTTTAAAAAACAACAGAATAAGAGGATGAGGTGGAATATGAAATGGATGAACTCTTCAAAAAAGTCTGAATTTAAGAAATATACGTTTGCAGTTTGTGAAAATTGAGGTAAAAATCACACTGGGGAATGCCTTTTGAATTCTTCTAAGTGAAACTGATGTGGTAAAATGGGACATAAGGCTCGTAATTACACTGAAAATGATCAGGTTAATGGTAAGAAAAAATCTGATTTATAGTCGCTAATATTTTATAAGTGTAATAAAAAGGGTCATTATGCAAATTAGTGTCCACCGAAGAAATCAACTAGGGGAAATTAGTTGGGCTACAAGTAGAAAGTGGTAGTGAAATCCCTTTCATCTACTTCATCAGATGATAGGCCATCAAATGATGTAGTATCAGGTATAGTGTTTTTTTATTCATATTTTTCCAATGTTTTGTTCGATTTAGGGTCTTCACATTCTTTCATTTCCTAGAAATTTTCTAGAATATTGGGAATTCCATCTCTAGATATGAATCTCGAACATGTAGTAAAAACACCTAAAGTAAATGTTGATAACAAAAGAAATTATAAGAACCTTCATATACTTCAGTGTAGAAATAATCTACCTGCAAACCATATTGTTTTCCTCTAATAGAGTTTGATGTTATTTTTGGTATTTATTGGATTTATGTTTATCATACTAAGATTGACTGTAGAGATAAAATATTTTCTTTTTAAAAATAATTTCAGTTTGTGAACAAGAATGAACCCTTACTTTTGATTACATATCAGAAATATGAGAAACTAGTAAAATATAGCAATGAATGTTACCTTTCACAAATCGGTGAAAACAATGGAACTGTTCATATTAATGATGTGCATGTAGTAAATGAGTATCTTGATGTTTTTCTTGATGAGTTTCCTGGTATGATACATGATTGGGATGTTGAATTTACTATTGACTTAGTTCCTGATGCTAAACCTATTTTAGAACCCCCTTATCAAAAATCTCAAATTAAACATTGATATTTAATGAAGCAATTATAGGAGTTATTAGATAAAGGTTTCATTCGAACTACCACATCACCATAGGGAGCTCCATTCTTCTTTGTTAAAAAGAAATATGGTTCAATGATACTTTTCATTGATTATAGAGCCTTGAATAATATCACGGTTAAGAATAAGAATAAGTAACCTTTGCCTCATATTGATGATTTATTTGATCAGCTCTAGGGAGCATTGTATTTTTCAAAGATTGAATTGTGGTTGGGGTACCATCAATTGAAAGTTAAGAAAGTAGACATTCCAAAGACTGCATTTCATAATAGATATGTCCATTATGAATTTGTTGTTAGGCCTTTTGGGTTAACCAATATACCTACTATATTCATGGATCTTATGAATTGAATTTTATATGCGTTCTTTGATAAGTTTTTAGTTGTGTTTATTAATGATATTTTGATATATTCTATAATTAAAGATAATCATGAAAGTTATTTAAGGGTTTTCTTCCAAACCATAAAAGAAAAGAAACTATATGGGAAATTTAGAAAGTGTGAGTTTTGTTTACAAAAAATTTCAATACTTGGTCAAATTGTTTCTAAATATTGCATAACTTTTGATTCTACTAAATAAAAAGTTGTTATTGAATTTCCTAGAACCACAAATGAAACTGATATTTGTATAGATATTATTTTAAAAGGTTATTTCTAGCGGTTTGTGGAAAAATTAGGACGGTTATCTTTCCCACTGACTATGTTAACGCGAAAAGGAGTTAAATTTATTTGGCCAAAATATTGTGATAAATGTTTTTCGGAATTGAAACAAAGATAGTTGAATGCTACAGTATCGGAATTACCTTTTAGAAGTTGTGATTTTTTTATCTACAGTGATCCTTCGTTGAAAGTGCTTGGTTGTTTCCTTATGAAAAATGATCAGGTAATTTCTTTTGTTTCACGTCAATTGGAACCTCATGAGTTAAATTACCCTACACATGATTTGGAATTAGTGGTTTTTTTTGCATTAAAAATTTAGATGCATCTTTTGTATGGAGTAAATTGTGAAATATATATTGATCACAAATGTTTGAAGTATATATTCACTTAGAAATAATTAAAATTGAGATAGAGGAAATGTCTAGAATTAATAAACTATTATGATTGCACCATCCATTACCATCCGGGACAGGAAAATAATGTGGTTGATGCTTTGAGTCGAAGTAGTAATTCTACATTAACCATGTTATGTTTGAAATGAGATCCTTTGGATTTTCATTTGATGAATTTTGTATTAGAAGTTGTTGATGAAAGAATTCCTCTATTTTGTTTCTGGTGGTAGTGAAATCATTTCCACCAAAAAGAACAACGAAAGCGTAGAAAAAAGATTGTGAGTTGCAGAAAAATGTAGATTTGTTTCAGCAGGGTATGTTACCTGAATTAAACATTTATAACGTATTTTTTTATATTTAGAAAGAGATTATGTGTTCCTTGTGATTATTAGTAGAAGAAATAGTTATTATGTGAAGCTCATAGTTCTCCATTTTTATTTCATCCTCGTAGTACAAAAATGTACAGAGTTCTTCGGAAGTATTACTACTGGGATGGAATGAAAAGATATATTACCGACTTTACTGGGAATTTTGTGTCTTGTAAATTGATTTAAAGAGAGAGACAGTTACCGAAAGGGATGCTTAATAATATACCAGTTCTAGAGTGGAAATGGGAAAATATATCCATAGACATAATTCTGGTAATATCAAATACATCTCGAGGTAGCAATTCAATTTTGGATAATATTGATTGATTGACTAAATATTCTTAATTTCTTCATATTCAATATAATTTGTCTCTAGATCAACTTTCCTAGTTTAATGTTAAAGATATAGTCATGTTACATGGAGTTACCCTCTCTATTGTATCTGATCATGATCCTGGGTTCAGTTATAGATTTTGGAAGGCATTTCAGAAGACGTTGGGTACTGAATTAAATCTTACAATAGATTTTCATCTGCAATCATATGGATAGTCAGAATGAAAAATTCGGACCTTCGGTGAAATGCTACATGTTTGCTCAATGGATTCCCAAGGATGTTGGGACCAATGTTTTTCTTTGGTTTAGTTTTCTTATAATAAAAAATTTCATTCTAGTATACAGATGGAAACATTTGAAGCATTATATGGAATGTTTTATAGTACTCCAGCTATTTGCGATGGAGTAGGTAAAAGAAAGTTAATGGGGAAACAATTGGCAGAATAGATGGAAGAAAAATTTCAGATGATTCAGAACCACATGTGTACATCATATAGCTAGAAAAACATTATACAGATTACTGGATGAAGGATATTTTTTGAGGTTGGTGAAAATGTCTTTCTCAAATATTCTCCAAGGAAAAGTGTGATGTGTTTGGGTAAGAAGTTAAATCTGAGTCTAAGGATCATTGTACCCTATGAAATCTTGGAAAAAGATGGATCATTATCCTATAGAGTGGCTTTACCTCCAAATTTATACCTAATACACAATATTTTTCATGTATTAATTTTGAGAAAGTATATGACTTTTTTCACCTCATGATTTGAGTCAAGAGGTAGTTCAGTTTAAAGAGATTCATCCTTATGAGGAAAAACCCGTCTAGATTCTTGACCTTATAGAGAAATTTTTGGGGATTAAGGTAATTCATCATGCAAAGGTTTTGTGGAAAAATAATATGTTTGACAAGGCAAAATGGGAATCTAAAAATTCTATTATGGATAAATACCCCCACATATTTTACTATTGAATAAAATTGGGAGAAAAAGATTCCCAAAAGGGGGGAAGGTTGTAACATCCCAGGTCAATAAAGAATATGAAATTTTCATATTTATTATTATTCTTGAATAAAATATTAATTTTACTATAAATTGGATGTTTTGATCAATGATGTACCTGACAAGCAACAATGGGTTTCTTTGAAATCTTGTGTTTTACACAATATTGAGTCATACTGAAAATAATAATAATATAATATTATTATTTTAAATGGTAGTTAAAGGATAGACGTTGTACTGGAGAGAATTAATAGAACTAACTATATTTTGAATAAACATTTTTGTTATATGTTTTTACATTTATTAAATAAACATCAGTAGCTTAAAATTATAATTAATCCAATTTTAAGCATAAATACTCTAATATTTTTAAAAGGTCGTTTTAACACCTTTTGATGGAGAACCCTTTTTAAATATAATTTTTGTCACATTTATATATTCTATTTTGAAAAATAAAATTTTTATTTAAAATAATCATATCAAAATTTACATTGGGTAAATGTTTGGTATTTTTCTGATAAAGTTCATTTTTTAATAAATTGTGAAAAATATTTCATTTTAAGTCAAAACTGTCTTTTCATTTAATTTATTTATATAGATAAATTTTACTTTTAATAGGTTTTAAATAGTACTTAGATTATGTATTATTCATTTAATCCAATGTTGGTCATTGTATGTAACTTCACATTTTAATTGGACATAAACATGAGTCAATATTTTAGTAGTTTTTTACTTCTTAAAAACACGCTTTTTGTTTTGACAACAAGAAATAATGTTAAATTAATTTCGATAATTTATGTGATTTGAATTTTGAAAAATGAATTCCATATTTGGTATCATGATGTCCAAATTTTGTAAATTGGTTCCTTTTATTTTCAGACATTATGTATATTACCTTCAGTAAATATTTTATTTTTCACTATTAAAGGGTTAATCTGGTAAATAAGGGTAAAAATAATATGATAATAAAATTAAATTACCCTAACACATGTCTTAACCCCATTGGATGAGATATTTTTTACCAGGTGCATCCTTGGGTCAATTTTAGGACCCCATGGAGCCACTTGTGTGTGAAAATGACATTTAATTACTTTTAATTTATAGTTAAGGAAAATATAACATAAAAATATATATTTTAATAAAAAATTATTATATGGGGTTATATAAGCGATTTATTCAAATATAAATAGTCATTAGAATGATAAAAATATTTCCTATATTATTGTATTTGTTTTTTAATTTTTAGACATCATATATAGAAATTTATTTCTGACATAATGATTATGTAGTGATTACCTTATTAATGAATGATTTAAATAACTGATATAAAAAATATTAAAATAAAATTATTTTGAAACATTTTATTCTATACAAAAATATTAGAGATTCGTATGACTTTTTAACTTTGAATTAATGATGTTTTTTTGAAATAATCATGTTTTAATGTATTTTGTAAAAGTGAGGATATGAATAGTATATAAGTGACATAAATGTGTTTTTAAAGAAAATACTTTTTTATTAAATGAATTAATTGTCCTAAAAATATAATATTCGTCAAAATGACTTATTTAAGGTTGGAATGGTCATTAATGAACAACTTGATGTTTTATTGGCATTTTATAGTGACTATATTAACCATATAGTATGAATATACATGAAGACATTGTATGAGTTGAATTATTTAACTAAGGGTTAAAACAAAAGGATAGGGATACATTTGGAAGCAAAAATTGTCTAAAACCTATTGGTTTAGATTATTTCAAACAATAATCAACATATCATCGAATTAAATTAGTTTTGGTACTTTTTAAATTGAAAATAATTTTATAATAAAATAATATCTCAATGTCTTCCAAAAGTACCCCTCCTCCCCCTTATAAAAGGGCATCACCTTTAACCCTTACTGACACATATCAAACCCCATTTCCTTAAAAACAATTTTCCTAAATAAGCTCCCAACAGCTTTATCTACAACTTAGAAGCCTCACCTTGGGTAGAAGGCTATTCAATATAGCCTTTTAGCTTAAATCAAAAGAAGTTACCCGATTTGAGATAATGTCTTCTCACAAGCTTCTTTTTTGTATTTTGTTTCTCCAACCCCATAAACTCACATTATTACATTATTATATAAAAAAATTATTCAATATAATATATGTTTTTTATGATAATTATTCTAACTACACTTCCACACACCTCCATCTAATGGATACGAACATCTTGTTTCTGTGTACGATGAACTACTACCTCACGAAATGATGATTGTTTGATTTTTTCCTACCACATCTCATGGTGGCTATTAATATGGATATGTATTTATATGTTATATATATTATATTTATATTGTCTTTATTCATCAGTATTTTTCATTTATAGAAAGCCTTTATGGTTTCCATGATGGTTAAATACAATAATTTCTTTTGAGGAAGTGCAGAATAACGCCCCCTCAAAGTGATATGAATCGTCTGTGCCATACATGGAAGTTATGAAGGACGAAGTTAAATAACGTATATATGATATTATACTAGATTTATAATATACCTATGTAATAATTAGTTTTAATTTCATTAAATAAGAATAGAAAATTGAAAGTACCATTCATGCGTACGTGCGACTTACTGTATCAATGAACATTTCATTTCATTTCTTATCTGAAAATTTTATGTTCTATTATAAATTGATATATATATACTAGATTTATATGATATTCAAATAATTAATATAATCTTAGAGATAATGTAATTTTGACCACATGGAGAATTTGTAATTATAACAAGTTAATTTTTTATTCAAGTACCCAATATCAGCAAAACGACTAAAATTATCTTAAACAATTACATAATGTTTATAACATGGTAATAAATGATATAAAATGAATAATAAAATTCATAAAGGCTCTAAATAAAGTATAGATTACCATAAGTTAATTATTCAATAAGAACAAGGAACATATGTGACGAGCCATACTCAAGGTATGTGACATCATCTTAATCTTCGTTCTTTGAGGCATATGTTGATTTATACACAACTTTCTTTTATAACGGTGTATAAACCCCTTTAATTTTAATTTCATTTCAAAGGGAATATTTTTATATATAGAAATTTACTAAATGAAACAGGAAATATTTCTTTTTAATGTACGCAGTGACAATGACCTTTCCACCGCCGCAAGCATTATTATATATTTGGTTTCCTTAACAAGCCGTAATGTTTTTTGAAGGAAAATAAATATCAAATATCATTTTTAATTATTACTATATTAAAAATGGTTTTGATAATGGATTGGTTATGTCAATATCATGGACCTATGTCTTGTGGTTTCAATGCGAAGATGTTATCTTCCCTTTATGATTTTTCATATGTTAGAATTATGTTATGATCCTTGAGAATTGTTTACGTATATGGGTGGTTTCATGATAAACCTCGGGTGGGTGAGAGCAAGTTATAACTCCAATGTATTGGGTAATGTGGAGGAGGTAAAAGTTAAATGTTTTACCTAGAATATTTTGGGAATATACAAAGATGGGTATTCCAAATGTAACTCCCTATGTAGCTTTGAAATATACAATGTGTAAGTTTGTTATGGATTCCACAAGTTACCTTTATGATTTATGATTTGAATGTTCTATTCATAAATATTATTATTTAATGAGTTATTACAAAGATCTTATGTTTTATGATTGAAAATAATGATTTTATTAAGTTTTATAAATTTGTGGACTAATGTTTTATTTCATTACTTTATAACACGTATTTGGATTTTTATGCTCATCCAATCTTTTTGAAATGTTTTTCAGAAGGTATAAAGAAGGGTAAGACAAAGTAATAATTCAAGAAGATTTATATCAACAAAATAATTCTTGATTTATTTAATGAGTTTTATTGTTGTGGAAAAAAGGATAAAGTAGAAGGGTCTACTTTGATATATTTGAGATGTAATGAAATAGCGAGGTTCTAATTCTCTAAAACTCTAAACATGAAATGATCCTCAATGTAGAATTCTGGACTTAACTCAATATTATGTAATATTTCATGTTTGGGGCCTTATATGGATTACCTCCACAAAAAGTGATGTCTTCCATTTTTCATTTCTATTTTACATAGATATTAAAAATGATATATTTAATGAGTATATATTATATATATTATATAATAATTATTCTATAAGGGTGAGTTATTATTAATATTTATTTCGTTCCATCTGTGAAAAGTGAAAACAGCGTTCACTCCTACATACAGCTTACAAAATCCATGAATGGTGAAATTCAATTTTATATCTCTATATTTTGTTGATAACTATATATATATATCTCTCTCTGTGTGTAATTAATATATATTATAATTATATCATTATTGACATTATTTATATGGAGGAACCATGATCAATGTACATGAACTAGAACTAACAATCCAAAACATACATGAAAAACCAACCAGTTATTACCTAGAATATTGTTTATAATAATGAATAGATAATAAACAGGTGATGAAATGTTATTAGTAAACCATATATGGTATTATATAAATAATTATGTTCTTGTAATATATATATAATAAATATATATTTATTATACTCGATGAACAAACACGTATGAAGGTAGTTGGATATGAGGTAATGTATTTTCATCCCACTATTACTTTAGTTTCACACATGCCATATTAGACACATATTTGATTTATGTGGTGTATATGATTCCCATGAATTTATTATATTAACATTTTTTAGAAATTTATGGGGATATAAATATCCATAATATTATTTTTTATTTAATAGGTATTATAATTTAAATGACACCAAAGTTGTATCCTTTTTTGGAAAATTCTCATTGTTTAATGATATTGTTTAAAATAATGTTTCCAATGATGAATTATTATAATATTACTCTCATTAATCTCATTATTTCACATATCCTATACTTTTCTATTTAATTTAATTTTTTTTCATTTTACTCTCTTTAACTACTCAAGATATAAATTTATTTTTTTATGGATAATTACCTTTTTATTTCTATTTGGATAAAAATATTTTATTTTCCATGTCCATAATTTCTAGAAAAATATTTCAAAAAATGTCAATATTCTACAGTGAGTTTCAATATTAATTTTTCAAATTTTTTTACTTTTTATACAATTTAATAAGAGGAATAATCTTGTCATTTTAATAATGATGTTAATTTTGAATTTTTCCATAAAAGTATAAAAGGAATGTTTTCTTTTAATATATACCACCTTAATGTAATTTTATGCCATCCTGAACACTAAATTATTTTATGATTCATTTAAATGATTCCATGGATCATTTAATAGAAAACAAATCTCCAAATTTTGATATTTCTTTTATTTTAAATTTGTTATTTCCAAGTAAAAAAACATATATTCCACACAAAAATGATCCACGTGATCTTTAAAATCACCTTTAATCTATGATGACAACGTTTATTTTATTGTAACCACTATTGATGATATGATCATATGATACCATACTTATTAATTATTTGGATGCGTTATGATTTTGATGATAATATATTTATTAGAAACATTCCATATCTATGTCTTATGATTTGATGAATTGATAAAATATTTATAAAATATTTTCCTTTTCCACAAGTTATGATACTATAATATGACAAAAGGTTTATTAACCCCGTTTATTTTCAATGGTTTATTCTATGATGAAATTTTTATGAAACCCATTTCTTTTTATGGGTTCTGATATGAGGAATGATTTATGATATTTTGGAACACATATGAATGATTTTCATTATGTGATGGTGGGATGGACTTATAGATACCTATAATTCATTGGGTAAATATAGAAATATCCATAAATAAATTAGACTTTAATGGGGAGTGAACCCAGCTGAGAAGGGGGTTTTTTTATTTATTAATGTATTTGGAGTGAACTTTTATAACTATGATGGTTTGGGGAGTGATCCCAATCCACTGAGATAGTCTTTAGCGAGAACCATAACTATTAACATGGTATGGGGAGTGACACCAATCACCTATGATAGTCTTAGAAAGTATCCATAAAAACTAAGTAAATGATTGTATATACTTATTTTTATGCCACAGTTCAATGTATTTTTCATATATTATGTTATCATGGATTGTGTTATTTTATTTCTTAATGATTCAACTCTTACGAACTGTAAAGATTTTTTCGCTGACCCATGATTTGATCGATAATATTAAGGCTATGGGGTTTAGGTTTTATAGTCTTGTTTTTATACCCTTATGATTAAATAATCATTGGTATCTGCATTTTTTACACTTATTAATAATATGAGCCAAATATTTTTTATATTTCATTTCCTAGGATTATGAAAAAAGGTTTTTGGAATTAATGAATATGAATGATTCAAGTAATGAAGAATATAATGGGGGTTCTTATGAACTTGTTTTAGGTTTCCAATATTCCAAAGATATTACACCAATGTGACTATAACATGGATTTTAATTTTATATAATGAAAAATCATCTAACAAGATGTAATATCTATGTACGAAAGTATATGGTTATATAGTTGGTATTAGGGAAATCATTAGTTATGATTTGGAAACTAAGATAAAAAAGTGTACTGAGAACAATGGGGATATGGATAAATATAGGTTAACATCAAAATGATTTATTAATGATCACTGGTGACATAGGGTAATCATACTGTGTTTAAATTTAATTGAATATTATTTTATTTAGACATCCTATTAATAATTTTTCAATATTGTTTGGTTTTCCACTTTGATTATTGTTTCTCACAACATGTTTTTCACTTATGTATATTCTTGGAACCCAATTTAATCATCTTAATATAGAGTTTGGAAGAAAATAAAATTACTATCCTCCTAAGAATGAAATTTCTATGTGAGTTGTAATGAATAATTTCATTAAAATTCACAAAAAAAATCTCTTTATATGAATCATAAATAACATTTGAATAAAAAAATGAGAGGAGAATGTTATATTTTGTCATCCATAAGGAAAAAATCCACATTATTTTAGTTTTCCCTTAGACCTAATAGTTAATGATCAATGTATCATTATAAATGAAAATATATTTTTCCATTGTCCACTTTTCGATGCAAGAAAACTCATTTTTTCTACCCATCATTTGTAAGGCGAAGAGGTGTAATTTTATATTATTTTCATTAATACTAAGAGAAAAGAAGAAACATAATCCTTAGAGTGGGATGTGTATAAGAGTATATTTTTAAAGTAGTAATTTACTCATACAATTTATATAAAAATTGATAAGTAACTACATTAGTTAAATAAAAATGATAAATAATAATTTGGTACCAATGAGGAATATTTTACGAGGCATGAAAGGCACTATTTAGGTATTATAAAACAATATGAGATTAATTTTAATCAATTTGAGGTGGATTAAAACCATATATCTAAAGTTTAGTAGCCATAAAAAATTTTAAAAACTATGAATAAAAAATTTTATTTTTTATCAAGGAGGAAATGTAGATTTTATTTACCCATAAATCACTTTGTTTTTATAAGAAAGGAATGATGTAATTCAATGGAAATATAAAAAACCATGAGGATAAATAGATGAAAATTATATTATGATTAAAGTGTAAAAGGAAATATGGTAGAAATTTTCATACATGGATTATTAATTATTTTATGAAGAGAAAGGAATTCAATTGAAAAATTGAATGAAAAATTGATGGGGAGAAATTAGATAATGATGTGAATAAATAGAATGATTCACAAAATTCACTAACTAAACTCCAGTGATACGAATTCAATTATTATGATAATAATGTTAATAAATTAATTAACTCAAATTTTAAGGATGATGATCTATATTATAACCCTCTTAATACCTAATAAAATTGAAAATATCATGTGATCAATATTAGTTATATGGAGTATAATAATGAAGTTGTGGAAGGTACACATAACATCCACTCTAGAACCACTAACACCTTATTTAGTTCAGCATCCATCCAATATTTTTATCTCAATAAATTTTTAACAATCTCACAGTAAAAATCCATAATAGTATAATTATAACATATCAAGTCTATGATTATTCTCTAGTTGAATTGTTTGGGGATGTTCTTCAAAAAAATATTTTTATTCACCCTTTGGTAAGATTTGATGTTATCATATACATGGAATGTATTTATCTATCTAAATACCACATCAATTGTTAAGTAATTTTGTCATGTTAGATATTTTGAATTAAACTATCTTAATATTTTTTTATGAAAATAAATATGCATTTATGATTGAAATTACATCCACTATATGGCTCTTGATTCCTATTCAAAATTAGTGTTTATATCAAATGGTTAGGGTGAAACACAATATCAATGATATACCTATTATGAAGATGATTTTGACATATTTTTAGAATAATTTGATGTTCTTCCACCAATTCCAGAATTTTAATTCTAAATATAACTCATACCTGGTCCTATACCTATTAAAAATACTTTACATAGAATGGAATTGATTAAGTTGCAAAATTTTAAAAAAGAAACACGAGGAGATGATTAACAAAGGATTCGTTTTTTATGTCTATCAGCTTAGTGTGAACTAGTTAGTGATGTCTAAAATTGAGATGGATAAATAAATCTCTACATTTAATATCAAGATAATAAAATGTACACATTCATGAATGGTTATCCTATACCTTATATTGATAACTTTTTTTGATCAACTCTATGTCAGACAATAATTTTATATGATTGATCTTCATTCAAGATATCATAAATTGAGGGATAAGTAGGAAAATATTTCCAAGATAACAATACCAAAAATTTATGTACATTATGAATATGTTTTGATGTTTTCTGGTCTCACAAATTTCACCATTTTCATCATGGATTTGAGGAATAGAGTCTTTATAGATTAACTTTTTAGGTTTTTTGTAGTCTATATAGACAATATTGTTATATATTTAAATATGGGGGAAGATCTTGAGTATCACATGAGGATTGAAATAGAGAACCTAACTACGTATAATTTTTTGGAAAAGATACCTTGTCTCAGTCATAGATGCAGAATGGTTCTTTTTTTGGTTACGTATTCTCAATTGAGGGAGTATTTGTTGATCCTTCAAAGACAGATGTCATTAAACATTATCCCAATCCAATCATAATGACTAGGATATGAATTTATCTTAGATTATCTGGATATTATCAATGCCTTATGGATAATTTCTCTTAACTCTCTAATCCAATCACCAAGTTAACTCGGAACGGAGTTTAGTTTTATAAGAAATAGGAATGTGAAAATATTTTAGGGAATTAAAGATAAGGTTAAACATATCACATGTAAATACTCTATCTAATATTGTATATGAGTTTTTAAACTATAATTATGCATCGAAGAATGGATTGGGATGCTTTCTCATCCAAAATGATATGGTGACTTATTATGCCTCTACCAATTGAAGGTTCATAATCATAATTTACCATGACAATATTTGGATTTAGATAATGTAATTTTTCCATTAATGAGATCGAGGAATTATCTTTTTGGAAAAAATTATGATATATGTGAGGATTATAAAATTTTAATATATATATATATACATAGAAATATGTGAATATGATGTAGAGAAGATGGTTGGAGCTGATTAAATATTATCACTACTCAATACATTGCCACCCGAGGAATGTGAACATTGTGGAAGATGCCCTGAGTTGAATATTCTTACATATCTATGATGATGATAAAAATAAATCTAATTTAAAATATATATATATTAGAAAAGATGATTGTGGTTAATATCATATTTATAATGCAACCCCAATCTTAAACAACCAATGAGATATATTACTATTATAACATATCCATTAAATAGGTATGTATAAATAGTATTAATTAATTAATTAAATATAAATATTCCCTAATAAAAAAATATTGATAAAAATTTATTAAATTATTAATCAATTTTTATAAAATTACTTTTATTCTTCGAAAAAATGTTTTCCTCAAAAATGATTTCTATTTATTTTCATGAAAAATAATATTATATTTATTTTATTCAAAATTTTCGATTATTTATATTAAAAATTGAACATAATTTTCTAAATTATAGCATAAAAATTTACATTGGGTAAATGATTCAGATTTGTCTGAAAATATTGATTTTTCTAGTGAATACTAAAAAATGCCGATTTTTCTAAGAATCTCATTTATTTTTAATAAATTAAAAAATTTAAAAGTCCTATTAGGTTTTAAATATGATTTATTCTTAAAAAATTTATTAATTATTTACATTTTATAATCATAATTTCTTTTTAATAAACATCATATTGTATTTTAGGATATATTTTTTCTTGGGTTTAAAAATGGGATTTCTTTAAGACAATTTTAAAGTGCTTATTGTTTCTTCTTTTTAATTAATTAATAAAACCTAATTATTAATTATTTATATTAAATGAATTGATAATATGTTAATAAATATTAATTTCATTTTAAAAAATTATTATAATTTTTCATAAAGTTAATATTAAATCAAATGTTTCCTTTAAGATACACTTATTGAAAACCTGTTTTTTCACCGCGCCGCAAGATTAGTTTTAAATTAAAACTTTTCACTTGTGTGAGTTTAATTTTATAAAATGGTCTCCATATTTTTAGTAAGAATAATTTATATTATTTAATATGGTGAGAATAATTTTTTATGAGAATAAATACTGAAAACATTAAAAATTAATTATCAGGATTAAGATGAAAACATGATTACTGAGGGTAAAACTAAAAGGTAAATGATGAAAATAAAAATAAATTTGATTAAAATATATTATATTGATATTATTAAACTTTATATGTAATAATTATTCATATATTTAGTTTTGTATCCTTTTTGAATGTTTAAAACATGGGTACATCATTGTTTTCCAAAATCACATGTGTGCCACTCACCTCACTTATAAAAGTCCACCCCCTCAACTCTCCTCTTCAAACATTAATAGCCATTTTATTATAAAATACCTACCTAATTTACTTCCTAATTTACCTACCCACATCCTAATTATTGTAGTTTGTTCATAAATTCAGTCTATAATGTCATTTGGTGGTAAATGGAAAAGGTTTTCCAAAGAAGAGTAATCATTATTAACCGAGTGTTTTTCATTTATTTATTATTCGATATCATTCATATACTATTAATATATGATTATATGATAACACTAGTATATAAACTATATTGATATGTTAATATTTTAATGGAATAACCATAATCCATCTCTTCTTCCAATGCATTGGATACAAAATTGACATTCATTTGTTTGTTGGACAACCACCTCCCAAAATGATGTCATTTATTTTCCATGATTTCCTCTTACATATTGTTGTAATTATTCTTTTAAGGTATATTTATGATTTATATAACATATTTATATTTATTTATTTATTTTATCATATGTATCTTCTTTAATTGTATTCTATGGGGGATGCGATAATATCGCTCCTATGTATATCAGACTACTACCTCGTGAGGCATTGTGATTCATTTTTAACTAACGCTTTACCTGGATGGTAATAAAGATATATTTAATGAATATATATGATATAAATTAAATAATATGAATAAAAATTATATATTTATCATTATAAAGTTAAAATATATAATTTTTTTGTTACACTGAAACATAATAACGTTGTTCATGTACATGTTGACTATGGCCTCTGTGAATCGATGTGAATATTTTTTCAACACCACATCAAAATAATGATAAATATAATCATATTTAAATAAATAATTTGGTATCAATAGTATTATTATGAATATGTAAATATAAAATAATACATAACTTCTTTCAATAATGATCTTTGAAAAATGGAAATGTTACTCAATTATATGTACGACCTACCGTCTCTATGTTCCTAAAATAGTTCATATTTTTAAAACAAAACATGATTTGTTTAAAAATTATGATTGATAAGTAAATTAGATAATTATATCATAAAAATTATTATTTATATGATCGTATAATTACCTATTTGACCATGGTCAATATACCAAAATATTTTTGAAATAATGAACTGAATGTCCTCAAAACAACTAATGCACACTTAACCGACTAAGTATTTTAATATGTCAACAAAAATAATTAAATTTAATTATTTCAGTATAAGGTATTAAATATTAAAAATATTATCAACAAATAAAACAATTTATATAAAATTATTGAATTGGAGTGAATGTAATTTCATGTAATGTCTGGACTCAGTTTAAGGGTTTTCTCGCCTCACTTTTATTTCATTGATACATATTCCATATTCACCATGTATTTTTGTTATGAGGTATATATAATACCAATTAATGTATTTTATGATTAATTGTATTAAAATTATTATTTTTTAAATTGATATCAGGTTCCTTAATTTCATGGGGTTTTGAACCATAGATTACCAAAATCATAAGAGATTTCATCTCAATTTACCTTTATTGGGGTACATTGTAATATTACACACAAAATCTTTTTTTGTAGGTGTATCTAATACCTATTTAGACAAGTTTTATAATTAATATAATTATTTTCATTATGTATTAATATTATTTTTTTGTTTTTCATTTATGTTTACTATGATTGAAAAGATTACTAATATGGAAAAGACTTTACGTAACATTGTACTTTCTTTAAGAATTTTTTTATATTCAAGGTTCCATTTTAGTCAATCATATAATGTAATTTTAGTGAACAAAATCATTCTTTTCTCAAATTATTATGATTTTTTAACATTTTTAATTTCCATTTACTCCCTTATTTATTGAATTAACATCAATAAAGTCATGTGTAATTGATTCTAATATTGTATTTTTCTTTTAGATCGAGTATAATTCTCTTTCATATAAATGTTTCTTAAATTTTTATATAAAATTTTATTTTCTGAATAAATTATTTCTTATTTATATTTTTCATGATCTTCTACATTATTTTAAAAGTTTTTAAAATGAAATTTATTTTCATTTCTCAAATGGGTCACTTTTGACTGCATTTTTCAAATTGTTTGGAAAATAAATTTTTTTACACTTTTGACATGATAATATTTTTCCACAATCATGCACATTATTTCCCTTGACGTTTCTTTTAAAATTTTCCAAATATTTTTTCAACGATAAGTATTTTACAATATTTTGTGAATTTTTAATTTATAAAAGTGATTTTGAAAACAAAAAAGTTTATTTTTAAAAAGAATGCTTAAAATGATCTTTTAATGGTATTTTCTTTCATCATCATTAAAAATAATTTTTTTACTTATGATACAATTTGGATATTTATTAATGATATAATCCTCATTATTTTCTATATGGATTAATATTTTTCAAATATAATATTCTGTAACTCATTTCTTTTCCATGACATACTCACATATCAAAGAGATTATTATGGATTATGTTTCTTTTCCATCAGATAATTTTGTTTCAAATAGATTTTCATGGAATTGTATTATTTTACATATGTTAATCATGTTATAACAAAATAATGGTTGTTTCTTTGAGTATTGATGAAATGAATACTCTATGTAATTTATTCATGTTTTAGTGCTTGAAAATTATATAATATTGTTCTAACCAGATAACACTGGGTGAGATCGTAATAGAATATAAGATGACTACACCCAGATAGTGTCGGGTGACCCGATTATAACATATATGATGGGTACACCAATATGGTACCATATGATCCTATTATTTGTTATATGATGAGGACCCCAGATAGAATTAGGTGAGCCTAATTAGCTTATATTATGGGTGAACCCATATCATGTTGGCTGAGATCGATATATCATATATGATGGGTTCTCCCTGATAGAGGTAAAATACATTGGTTAATGTTTCTTAACAATAGAGGAATTAATTTGGGATTTGTTACAGTATTTATATTATTTATTTTACTAGGCTCAAGTTATTTCTGGTATGAGATTAAAATGGGTTGTGATGATAATGTTCCAAATAAACAAATAAATTTTATCTATACATTCCATGGCATTATCATGTCTACTGTGATCATGAATTATATTACAAGGTTCATAATTATTGATTCTCCTAACCCTTTCCTTTGTTAAATCTATATTTGATATTTCATAATATATGATTTTGGTTTTTAATTTAATGATTTATTTTATTATTTTTTCATACGCTATGATTATATCATCATACCTTTATGTTCTTAGTATTCTCTTTGATGACATTCAATTGGCAATGCTTATGTTTACCCTTACTGAGATTTAGACCTCACGCTTCTTATGTTTCCTTTTACCATGGTTTTCAAGAATTATTTTTAGTGATTTATGTATAAAAGGTTTTTATTTAGATAATCATGATGACCTAATATGGAATACTAAAATATGGGTATATTGGAAAAATACTCTCTTTAATACATGGGAATTTATTATATAATATTTTTTCCTTATAATCTAAAAATATAATCAAAAAAGGTCCTCAGTTATGTATGTGGTCCAACATGTTATTTTTTATATTTTAATTTTTGGATGGTAAAAATTGGGTTACCTTTATTTTTATCAAATCCATAAATGTAATGTTTTGAATTTTATCAACACATCTAAGTGTGTGGGTTTGAGGATATTATATTTTGTTTCAAAGGAAAGGTTTAGATAACTCTATATATTATGATGTTTTTATGTGAGGTTATCTTAATATTTATAGATACAAAATATTTCTATAAGGTAAAGTTTGATCACAAGATCAATGTCTTTGACACCCCTTTTAGTTTTTAAGCAATTATATCATTAACTACATTGTAGGATATGTTTAATTTGGTTTATGTATATATAAATCATTTTGTTAACAAGAATTTTGCATTTAAAATTTTTTATATATGATTTAATATATTCATAACCTTTAGGGTTTATATTATCTTAGATATTAATTTAATTATGAGAAAAAAACTTATTGTATAGATAACAAAAAGATTAAAAAAAATTTTGTTGACTAAGTGATTATGGTTATTTCGAAATAAAACATCACAAAATATTTGGGTTTGAATGATGAAAGGTATGATATAAAATTTGAGTTTAAAAAAATCATTAACACTGAGGTTATTTAAAAATTATTTAGTTTGAACATTGGGTATTTCTATTGAATTATGCATATTAATGAATTATTTCCTCATGTTATGTTTTACCCATTTTGGTAAACATAAAACCATGTGGAAACCATTCTGTTTTTTGTCAAAATATAAACCAAATTGAATAATTATCCCTTTTATGATTATATGGATCTTTAAAAGCTGAATTTAGTGCTTTAGGAATAAAAAATAATCATCATGAATACTCATTATTTGGGAAAAAAATATGATATTATGATGTAAATTGATAAAATGGTGAAATTATACACATCAATTAAGTATATTTCCTTACTATCTTATCCTAGATGGAGAAATAACTCTTAAATATTTTAAAATGATCTTGAATCAAATTATTTTCATATTATAATCTTTTTTTCTGAAATTAGTTACCTTTTTCACACTTTGTTGGTTTATGGATTTTTGGTGATTAACTTTTTAATGGTCCTTATCTTCCTTATTATCGATTAACTTGGTAAATAAATATAATTATTTTGGAATTATGGTTTTCTTCCATGTTTAAATATTCACATCTAACTTATGAAATACTTTTTGGAATCATCGTAAGTGTTATTTCAGGTGACCTTCATACATCGTTATGTCTTTTACCAATAGGATGTTTTATTTACCCATTTTCCATTGTTCATTTACAAAAAAAATCATATTTCCAAACATTCATTAATATGATAACGTCCAATTTTAGATTAAGTAATTTAATATATGGGGGAGGACGTAACACAGAAATATTTTATAATATAAAACTATATTTGATGTAATTGTATTGAACCAGTTCAATGAAAATTCACCCGACCTGGTTAACAACAAGGCCTCAAGAACACCTCCCCATAAACGAGAGAATATCGACTAGTAGTGAGGGTATGATGTCTAGATTAGACCCTAATGATCAGAGTAACATAACAGTATCCTAACATATAATAGAAAAGGTAGATATGTAATAAATCACAATATATGGTAAATCATACAAATAATAAAATAGGAATATTCAAAACTATATAATAACTAATCAATAAAATATCATATATTAAATATTATAATTTCAGGATTCTATACAAAAAGAAAATGGAAAACATGGAATAAAGTACACTTACATACAGGTATATCAATATAATTAAAAAAACACTAAAATAAATCTCCATATAGTATCATGATCCATAACACAGTTATGTTTAACCCTACTCTAATACAATAATAATTTTTCCACCAACTATTGGGCACTTTCCCTAATCCCTACCAGCATCCATGAAGTTATTTCATGTACCAAATATAAGGACCCACTATTAAAACATTACATAATCTTTAATTAAATGAATAATTCACATTGAGGATCTTTTCATGTTTAGTGTTTTAGAGAATTAGTTCATAACTATTACATTACATCTCAATAGATACAAAGTATACACTTCTACTCAGTTCTAATTTTTTTCAAAAAATAAAAACTCTAAAATAAGAGTCATTTCTAGTCCCATGTTTTATACAACATGACTTTTCCTTGATCTCATCCTTTACCCTATTAACCATTACGTCCTGTGAAAAACATTTCAAAACATGGGATGAGCATAAAAAGCTCAGAAAGGGTTATAAAATAGAGAAGGAGAACATTATTTCATCAATACATGCATGACATGAGCCCTTTAACATACCCCATGATATCATGTGATTTATGAATCAAATATAGAAAACATAAATCATAAAGGTTACTTATGTCATCCATATCATACATACATTGTAGTTATCATAGCTGTGTAGGGAGTTACATTTGGAATACTCATCATAGTATATTCCCTAAATCTTTTATGATAAACATTCACATTTACCTCTATCACATTACCCAAAGCATTAGAAATTTATCTTCATCTCACCCTCCCAAATTTTACCATGGAACCACCCGTATACGTAAAAAATTCCCATGAACCATAACACATAAAACAAGAATAATGGAAGGATAACATTTCCACATTTGAATCACAATATATCCTTTCAAGATATTGAAATAATGTATTCTTTATCAAAACCATTTTAAATAAAAAAATACATAAAAAGGGTATGTATTATTTATTTTCCATTAAAAAACACTATAGTTTGTTAAGGAAACCAAAGATCAAGTAATACTCGTGGCAACAGAAAGGTTGTTGTGACCGCTTACATTAAAAAGAAACATTATTTTATGTTATTTAATAAAACACTTCATAGAAAAAGATTCTATTTGAATGAAATAAAAATTAAAAGGTTTTTATATAGTGTATAAAACAACATCATGTATTAAAACAAAATATGCCTCAATGGAAGGAGATCGAGACGAAGTCCCTTACCACGTGTCAGACTTTACCCGTTCATTATTTAATCTCTTGAATAATAAATTACACTTAATTTATAGTTTCTTAATATTATTTTTCAAGTTTATCATTCCATTTAAATCACATATTACCTTGTTATAAACATTAATTAATCATTTATGTTAATAATGGCCATTTTGTTGAATTATTTTACTTGAGTCTAAAATGGACTTATTATAATTACAAGTTGATCATGTGGTCCAAAGTTCATTATATACATAATTTTATTAATGATTTATATATAACATATATCATATATATCTAGTTTATACATGTATTTATAATAGTATTTAACATTTTAAGTAAAAATGAAATGCATCGTTAATGGAGACGGTAAGCCGTACGTACGCAAGAACTCTACTTTCATTTATATATCTTATTTTAATGGAATTAAAACATAATGATACATAGTTATATTATAATTAATATATAATATCAAATATAATATAATTATCTACATTCTTTATATGTCCCATATTTGGCATTTACGAGTCATATCACTTTGACGGGTGGTAGTCCGCACTTTCTCAAATGAAATTATCGCGTTTACCCAAAATGAAAACCATAAAGGTATTATATAAATGAGAAATCCAGAAGCATAAATAAAACATAAAAATAATATATATCATATTTAAATACAGTTTCATCTTAATTTCCACCATGAGAGGCAGTAGGAGATAATTGAAAAATCATCGTTTCGGGAGGCGTTAATTTTCCATCCACAAAAACATTATGTTCTCTTCCCATTAGATGGAGGTGTGTGCAAGTTTAGTTAGAATAAATTTCATAACAACATCCAAGTATATTAAAGATATTTTTTATTTTATAAATGAATGAAATAAAAAGAGTTTCGGGGTTGGAGAAGTAAAATAAAAAAAATATTTTAAGAGAAACTATTCCCTTTAATTCGGGTAACTCCTTTTGGTTTGAACCAAAACCACTTCTCGAAGTGCCTTCTTCCTATATTAAGGCTTCTATGAGGAAGAGCGGTATATTGAGAGCTTATTTGGGCAGGGGTTGGATGAGACAAGGGGCTTGATAGCTGTTAGGAATGAGTTAGAAGTGGGGTCTTTATATAAGGGGGGGAGGGGCTCTTTCGGAAAGTGTGAAAATATTATTTTATTATTTAATGATATTTAGTTTCTAAAAGTCCGAAAGTAATTAAACTAAAATTTATGATGACTCGTGGTCGAAATAAAATCATCCAATACGAATTGGATAGGTTTTGGATACTGTGTTAATATTTATAATATTATTTATTTAAATCATTTATTAATGGGGTAAACACTGCATCAGTATTGAGTAAAAAATATTTTTATTTATTTGATTTATAAAAATTATAAATAAAATACCATAATTTAGGAAATCATTTTAGATTTAAAAATAATATTCATAGTCAAAGAAATAACTTATATAACCCCATTTAAAATTTAATTTACTAAAAGATATTTGTTTATTTCATTTTTGCCTTTACTTTAAGTTAATTCAAATAAAGTGTCATTATCACTCTTAAGTGGCTCCAAGAGGTCCCAAAATAGACCCATGGATGCCCTTGGTCGTAAATTACAAATATAATATGGTTAGAACAAGTGCTAAGGTAATTATGTATTATTATGATATTCTTTTTACCTTGAATTACCCTATTTACCTTTAAACACCGTAAACAAGTCAAAATTTACCATTCACCAAAAATTATTTGCATCTTATTAAACCACATTTTACTTACTAATAACAAAAATTTATGTTAGATTTTTGAAATTCAATTCTCAGAAGCGGTAAAATTTCATTTAAATGAAAGAGTTAGTTTTTAACTACTACTTAGGGGTTTCACTATTCATCAAAAATATAAGTTTTTCAGAAAAATACCAAAAAATAAGCCTATTATATATTTGATATTCTGAATTAAAAAATGATTTCTATTTTAAAAAATTCAAAACATAGAATTTTGATTAATTAATTTAAGATTAATTCATGTTGTCAAAACAAAAGGCCTTTTTACGAAATATTAACTATCAAAAGATTGACATTTGTTATGTCCAATTTCGAAGTGAAATTACTTCCAATGACTAAAATCGGATTAAATGGTAAAAATATAATCTAATTACACTTTAAAACCAATTAAAAAGACAATCTATCCATATAAATAAATTAGATTTAAAAGTAGCTTGGAATTAAAATACAGTATTTTTCACTATTCATTAAAAATGCATTTTATCATAAAAATACCCAGAATTTACCTAAAGTAAATTTTGATGTCCCAATTATAAAGAAGAATTTTATTTTTTGAAATAGAACATATACAAGTGACTAAAACTATATTTAAAGAGGGTTCACTATTAAAAGGCTGTTAATCAATTTTTTAAAGAATATTAGAGTATTTATGCTTAAAATTAGTTAATTTCACATTTTAAGCCTCTAACTTTTATTAGATAAATGTAAAAACCTTTAAAAAACATGTAAAATCAAATTGTAAATCATTCTATTTATTCCCACCATTACAATGGCTAGAAATTAATTTCCATTTGAAATAATTATATTATATTTTTATTGTGCAGTGTAAGATTTAATAAAACTCGTTATTGTGTATCGGGTACGCCATCGAACAGAGCAACCCCTTTCAAGTAAAATTAATATTTAATTCATAAAATATTAATTAAAATTAAAATGTATTATTTCATTATTTACCTGGGATGTTACATCCTTCCTCCCTTTTTGAAATTGAGTTCTCACAATTTTATTCACTTATCAAATAAATGTGGGTATTTATCCCTCATATAATTTTAAGATTCCCACGTTTCCTTTTCAACAATATGGTTTTTCCACAAAACCCTTACCTGGTGAATTACCTAATTCTGCAACACATTCTCTCTTTGGTCAAGAATATGGACTAGCTATTCCTCATCAGAGAGATTCTATTCCAACTGAACTACCTATGGACATAAAACATGAGATGGATCTAGCATATATTTTCTCAACATTGAAATATAAAAAAATTATGTACCTGGGAAAAACGTGGAGGTAAATCCACTCTATACACAACTGATCCAACTCTTTCCATGATTTTAAAAGGTCCAGTGAACATCGGACTCAACTTCCCCTTCTTACCAAAACACATCACACTTTTCCATGGAGAAACATTGAGAAAAACATGACCACCTACCTTAAAAGCAAGATCCTTCCTATAATTATCCGCATATCTTTTCTACCTGATCTGAGTTTTTTTCATGTGCTTCTGAATCAACTGAACCATTTCTGCCATATTTTGTACCAATTCTATTCCCATCAGCTTCCTTTCACCTACTTCATCACAAAAATATGGAGTTCGACTATTCTTTCAATATGATGCCGAAAATCGAGCCATCTGTATACTAGAATGAAAACTGTTATTATAAGAATATACAACCAAAGAAATATGTTGGTCCCAACAATCTTGGTAATCCAGTGAAGAAGCATGTAGCATATCTTCTAAGGTCTGAATTTTTCGTTCTGATTTCCCATCTAATTGAAGATGAAATGTTTTACTAAAATTTAATTTAGTACCCAATGAATTTTGAAGGCCTTTCCAAAAAGTTAGAAGTAATCCTGGAATCACGATTAGATAAAAAGGAGAGCGAAACACCATATAACCTAACTATCTCCTCAACATACTACCAAGAAAGTTTATCTTGACACAAAGTTTCTCGAATAGGAATAAAATGAGTAGATTTACTCAACCAATCAATAATAACTCGGATTGTATTATTACCTCGAGATTTCTTTGGTAATCCCACAATGAAGTCCGTGGATATATTTTCCCATTTCCACTCTGAAACTTTTAAGGACTAAAGAATCCCTTTAGGTAACTATCACTCTATATTAACCTACTGACAAGTCAAACACTTCACAGTAAAATCAGAAATATCTCTTTTCATTTCATCCCACCACTAATACTCCTGAAGATCTATGTACATCTTAGTATTGCCCAAATGAACTGAAAACGGGGAACTGTGAGCTTCACATAACAACACATTCTTAAACAGTGTATCACAAGGCACACATAATCTCTTCCCAAATCTGAAAATACAATCATTATCAATGTTAAATTCAGGAAACATACCCTTCTGAAACAAGTCTATCTTTTTTTTCAACTCACTATCTTCCTTCTGTGCTTGCTTAATTCATTCTCAGAGAGATGATTTCACGGACACCTAAAACAAAGCGGAATAATTTCCTGCACCAACAAATTCTATTCCAAAGTTCATCAAATAATAAACCAAAGAATCTTGTACCAAACATATCATGTTTAATGAAGCATTATTTTTTTGACTCAAAGCATCAAAAACGTTATTTTCTTTTCCCAGAGGAAATGGAATGTGAAATCACAATCCTTGATTAATTTCAAAAGTGTCATTTGTCTCCTGTTCAACTCTTTTTGAGTTAATATATACGTAAAAAAAATTTGTCAGCATATATTTCACATTTTACTCTATAAAAATGATGCCTCCAAATTAATAAAGCAAAAACAATAGTGGCTAATTCCAAATCATGTGTAGGGTAATTTAACTCTCTAGGTTTCAATTGATGTGAAGCATAAGTAATTACCTGATCATTCTTCCTAAGGACACAACCAAGTCCTTTCAACAAAGAATTACTGTAAATAAAAAACTCACCATTTCTGAAAGCTAGACCCAAAACTAGAGCATTCACCAATATTAATTTAAATTCATAAAAACAATCATCACATTATTTTTTCCAAATGAACTTAACACCATTTCAAGTTAACTTAGTCAGTGGGATAGATAACTGTACAAAATTTGCAAAAAAACTCCAGTAATAACCTACCAAACCAAGAAAACTACAAATCTAGGTTATATTTGTGGGTCTTGTCCATTATTCAAAAACTTTTGTTTTAGTAGGATCAATAGTAATTCCATATTTTGAAACTACATGACCACGGAAAGAAATTGTCTATAACCAAAACTCACACATGCTGAATTTCCCAAATAGTTTATTTCCCTTTAAGGATTGGAACACAACACATAAATGACTTTAATGGTTCTCTTTACTTTTTGAATAAACCAAAATAGCATTAACGAACACAAACACAAGCTTATCCAAGAACTCATGGAATTTTTTTCATAAGATCCATCAGTACAGAAGGTGCATTGGTTAAACCAAAAGGCATAAAAGAAAATTTATAATGGTGGTATCTACTACGAAATGTCATCTTTGGAATGTCTGGTTCCTTTACATTCAACTGATGGTACCCCAACCTCAAGTAAATCTTCAAAAAATACTGAGCTCCTTGGAGTTGATCAGTAAAATAATCGATATGAGGAAAAGGATACTTATTCATAACTGTGATGTTATTCAATGCTCTATAATAAATGAAAAGTCTCATTGAAATATATTTCTTTTTACCAAAAAAGACAGGAGCACCCCTAGGTGATGTGCTAGTTTTAATGAATCCTTTATCTAATAACTCCTTCAATTTCTTCTTCAAATCTAATAGTTCAATTTGAACAATTTGATAAGTGGGTTTTGAAATTGGCTTAACTTCAAGAAATAAGTCAACAGTAAATTCTACTTCCTGATCTGGTGTAATTTCATGAAACTCATCAGGAAAAACATCAAGGTACTCAATTACCACTGGAACATCATTAATCTTAACAGTTCTTTTGTTTTTAACAATATGTTCAAGGTAACATTAATTTTTATATTTTACTAGTTTCTCAGCTTCTTGATATGTTATCAAATGTTAGGGTTCATTCTTATAAAGAAACTAAAAATATTTCTAAAAAGAAACCTCTTTAGCTCTGCTGTATATCATAACATCATAAACAGAAAGTCAATCTATACCCAAAATAACATCAAACTCTACATGAGGAAAAATAATAAGGTTAGTAGCTGGAATCTTTCGGCATACAAGGACATGAAGGATCTTATAATTTCTTTTTGTTTCAACATTTCCTCTAGGTATATTTACTACAATATCATGATTTGTATCCTGATATAGAATTCCAAATAAACTAGAAAACTTCTCTGAAATGAACGAATGTGTAGACCCTGAATCAAACAACACATTGGCATAATCTGAACAAACAAACAGTGTATTTGATACTACTTCATTTGATGGCCCAACATATGATGAAGTAGTTGAAAAGGATTTCCCCACCCCTTTTTTCTTGTAGTCTGGCTTCTTTCCCTCAGTTGAGTTCTTCATTGGACACTCATTTGCATAATGACCCATTTCATTGCACACAAAACATTTTACTGACTATAAATGAGATTTTGTCTTACCATTACCCTAATCTTTTTCTGGGTAATTACGAGCTTTTTGTCCCATTTTACCACTTTGGTAGCACTTACCAAAACTCAAAAGACATTCCCAAACATGATTTTTACCCCAATTTTCAGAAACAGTATACATAATATTTTTACCATTAAATTTTTTTAAGAGTTCTTCCATTTCGCATGCCACCTTGACCTCTTATTCTATTGTTTGTCAAAGAAGACTTGATCATAGGTAAACATCATTTCCACCTTATCCACACATTGAAAAAGTTCTTCATAACTTTTTAACTCATGAGAAGATAAATACTTTCAATACTTTGGCTTTGATCTTGAGTAAAAACTGTTGATTTTACTATCATGATCTCATATTAAATTTGGAGCATTCCTTGCCAGATGAGTGAATTTTTCTTCACAAGTAGCCACTGAGTCATCCTCCTACCTCAATTCCAGGAATTGTTTTTCTACCCTAAGGCAAACCATCCTAGGAAAATATTTCTCAAGAAACATACCTTTGAATTCATCCAAATCAAAAGCATCAATCTCTTCATTATCCTTGATATTTTTCAACATCAACCACCACTAATCAGCTTCACCTTCAAAATAGTAAATAGAGAGACAAATATTTTGATGTTCTGAAGACCACATAACATCAATAATCTTCTCTAGTACTTTCATCAACCCTTTTTCTAGTATAGGGTCAGATGATCCTTTGAATGATGGGGGATTTTTCCTTATGAAATGCTCCACTACTAACATGTTCCAATGTGGCTGATCTAGCAGAGCATGTGTATGGGTACCAATACTATTTATAACGTGAGTTAATTGTGCCATCACTGCAACAAAGAGTTCAGTTCTGATTCTCACCATCTCAAGTTGCTGATTTGGAAGGTTTTCTTCCACCGGATGTCATCCCATCATAGATTCCCCGTTTCCTCTACAGAAACCCATTCTCAACACAAATATATCTTAGGTGAAGCAACATGGTAATATGTAAATGCTATAATTTCAATGTTAATGTAAATTAATTTATAGATATTAATTTAATAATACCCTATCTCCTAATGTTATCTAAACAGACCTCTACTGCCATCTATAATTACTGAGCCTTATAACATTACATAATCTTAATGTAAATGAATAATTTACACTAAGGAACTTTTTAGGTTTAGAGTTTCAGATAATTAGGTCATAACTATTACATTACATCTCAAAAGTAACAAAGTAGACACTTCTACTTAGTTCCAATTTTTTTTCAAAGAATAAAAACTCAAAAAAAGTGTCATGCCTAGTCCCATGTTTTAAACAACATGACTTTTCCTTGATCCCATCCATGACCCTATTCATATTTACGTCTGGTGAAAAACATTTAAAAACATTGGATGAGCATAAAAATCATAGTAAGGGTTATAAAAAAAGAAAGAAAAAATTAAATCATCAATACATACATAACATAAGATATTTTACATACCTCATGAAATCATAAGATTTATGAATCAAGCATAGAAATCATAAATCATAATTGTAGGGGAAACATTCACGTTTACCTCTGTCACATTACCCAATGAATTTGAGAGATATCTCAGGCTCAACCTCCCTTGGTTTATCACAGAACCACCCGTATACGTAAACAATTCCCAAGAACCCCAACACATCAAACAAGCACAACGGAAAGATAACATTTCCACATTTCAATCACAATATATCATTTCAAGATATTGAAATAATCAATTCATTCTCAAAAAAAATTTCAATACCAAATTACGTAAAAATGGTATATAGTATTTATTTCCCTTAAAAACACTACGTCTTGTTAAAGATGTCAAAGATCAAATAATACTCTAGGCGGTGGAAAGTTCGTTGCCACTGATTACGTTAAAAAGAAACACTGTTATTTTTCATTTAGTAAAATGCATCATAGAAATGGATTCCATTTTAATGAAATGAAAATTCAATGGTGTTTATATACCGTATAAAAAAATCATTTATTAAAAAAAATATGCCTCAATGAAAGGAGATTGAGACGAAGTCCCTGACCTCATGTTTGAATTGACCCGTTCGTTCTTGAATACTAGGAATAATAATCTAAATTTAATTTTTACTTTCATAAGAACCTTTTTCAAGTTTATAATTTTGTTTATAACACTTATTATGATGTTATAAACAATATGTAATCATTTAACTTAATAATGGTCATTTTGTTGATATTTGGTACTTGAGTCAAAAATGGACTTCTTATAATTACATGTTGTTCATGTGGTCAGGCGTTCATTATATCCAGAATTATTTTTATGATTTATATATCATATTTATATTCAGTATAAACATGTATTTATAATAGTACATAACATTTGGAGGTTGGAAATTAAATGCACCGTTCATGGAGACGGTAAGTCGTACGTACGCATGAACGCTAATCTCATTTCAATTTTTTTAATGGAATTAAAAGAAAATGATATATAGGTATATTATATTTATAGTATAATATCATATATAATTTCATTAAATCCATCTTTTATATGTCCCACATATTTCATTAACGAGTCATATCACATTGAGGGGGTGGTAGTCCGCACTTTCTCAAATGAAATTATCATGTTTACCCATAATGGAAACCATAAAGGTATGTTATAAATGAAAAATAAAGAAGAATAAAGAAAACATAAACATAATATATATCATATATAAATACAATGTCAACTTACTGTCCACCATGAGATGTGGTAGGAGTAATTGAACAAAAATCATTTCGTGAGGCATTAATTTTTCATCCACAAATAGTATGTTCCTTACCAATTAGATAGAGGTCTGTATAAGTGTTCATTGAATCCTTCTCATAAAAAAATCCTATTATATTGAGGATACTGTTGTTGTTATAAAATAAGGGAATAAAAATAGTTTAGGGGTTGAAGAAGTAAAATAAAATAAAACAATTTAAGAGAAACTGTTACCTTTAATTCGGGTAACTCCCATTGGTATGAACCAAAAGGAATTCTTGTAGTGTCTTCTTCCTAAGTTAAGGATTCTAAGTGGAGGAGAGGGATCTGGAAGTTTATTTGGGAATGTTTTGGATGAGCCAAGGTGCTTGAGAAGTGTGAGGAATGAGTAAGAGGTGAGGGATTTTTATAAGGGGGAGGAGGGGCTCATTAGAAAAGTGTGAAACTATTATTTTATTATATAAATATTTTCGGTTCCTAAAGGTCCTAAACTAATTAAACTTGAAGATAAGATGACTCATGGTCGGAATAAAATCATCCAATAAAAATTCGACAGGTTTGGGATATTTTATTAATATTTATTATATTATTAATTTAAATCATTTATTAATGAGGTAAACATCATATCATTATTGTGTCATTAATAGTTTTATTTATTTGATATCTAGAAATTAAAAAAATACTATAATTTAGGAAATATTTTTAACTTTAGAAATAATATTTATAGTCTAAGATATACATTATATATCCCTATGTCAAAATTAATTTACTAAATGATATTTATTTATTTCATTTTTTCCTTTACTTTAAGATAATTAAAAGAAAGTGTCATTATCACTCTTAAGTGGATCAATGGGATCCCAAAATAGACCCAAGGATGCCCATGGTCGGCCATGACTCGTCCAATAAAGTTATGACAAATGTTAAGGTAATTTTTTATTATTATGGTATTCTTTTTACCTTGAATTACCTAATTTACCTTTAACCGCGGTAAATAAAAGTCAAAATTTACTATTCATCAAAAATATTTTTATCTTATTGAACCATATTTTACTAACTAATGACAACCATATATGTCATATTTTTGAAATTCACATCACATAAGTTGTAAAATTTCATTTAAATGAAAAGGTTAGTTTTTAACTACTACTTAGTGGTTTCACTATTCATAAACAATTAACGTTTTTTAGGAAAATACCAAAACATTAGCCAATGCAATATCTGATATTTCAAATTCAAAAATGATTTTTATTTTACCAAATTCAAAACATAGAAGATGGATTAATTAATTGAAAATTAATTCCCGTTGTAAAAACAAAAAGCGTGTTTTTAAGAAATATTAATTATCAAAAGGTTAACACTTGTTTATGTCCAATTTCAAAGTAAAATTACATCCAATGAAGAACAGTGGATTAAATGGTAAAAATATAATATAATTACCCTTTAAAACCACTTAAAAATAAAATCGAACCATATAAATAAAATAGATTAAAAGGCAGTTTTGAATTAAAAAATAGTATTTTTCACTATTCATTAAAAATGAATTTTATCATAAAAATACCAAAAATTTATCCAAAGTAAATTTTGATGTCCTTATTAAAAAGAAGATTTTTATTTTTTCAAATAGAACATATAAAAGTGACCAAAACTAGATTTAATTAGTGTTCGCCATTAAAAGGCATTAAATCGACCTTTAAAAGAATATTAGAGTATTTATTCTTAAAAATATATTAATTCACATTTTATGCCTGTAAATATTATTGCATAAATGTAGGAACATTTAAAAAACATTTATAATCATATTTTAGATGGTTATGTTCATTCCTTCCATTACAACGGCTAGACGTTAAATACAATTTAAAATATTATTATTATATTATTATTGTGCAACGTATGATTTCAAAGAATCTCGTTTTTGCATATCAGGCATGCCATCAAACATAGACAACCCTTTAAAGTAAAATTAATATTTAATTTACAAAATAATAATTAAAATTAAAATGTAGTATTTATTTATTTACCTGGGATGTTACACCAAATTGTGTCTCGGATAGGGTGGATATAACACTCAGTTGTCCACCACAATTGTGTCTATAATAAGTCCAGTCGGTGCATATAAGATATAGTAGCATGCATATTTAACAAGAATAAAATTTGATAAAGGTATAAGTGAAATTGACTGATTTGAAAAATGCACAATGATCTTGAAACCAATAAATAATTGATAACTGTAAAGAAATGTAAATCACAAACTATGTCCTATGAAAACGTATTATGTATTAGACCTACATGGTTTATTACCCAAGGGTAATAACTAGGTGATCCTCTTCACTTCCATGGATTGCATCCATAGAATTTTTCTGAAGACATGTGTTGTAGTGCTCCGACCCTAGAAGGCCCAGAGCCTGTATATGCTATCAATTACATTTGGCAGGGTTACAAAGAGTCAAATACCAAAGGATCTATCATTTAGTAGTCTTGATAAACCAGATACATACATGTGTCTTGTATTAGAATTTAATACAGTAACTACAAAATTATTTTTCCCCCAAATAAATAGCATGGAGAATAATAACATTGAAGGAAACCTTATTAAATCTAGTATATATATACATATCATTCATAGTGTACTTCAGGGACTCTTTAGGAAAAGAAAACACTATTAAGGAGAGCTTAAATGCTCAGTAAGGGTAAATTATAGAATAAGTAATAATGAATTAATAAGAATAATAATCATGGTGTTTTTATATAACTGAACACATATACCATGTAATAAATAAACTGAATAGAAGTGCGTAAAAAATATTGCAAGGTAATAATTAGAAACACATTCCATTCAAATAACTAGATAAAGAAAAGTTATTATATAAGGGTATGAAACTAAATTCCATTTAATCAATGAACTGAAAATAAAATTTATCAATGGTGAGAATGATAATCACGGCCTAGTAAATAAATTAACACACATACCATGTAATCAACAAACTGGGATGAAAATTCATATTCAATATAGAAAGGTAATAACTGGTATAATATTACATTAAAATAACTAGATATGAAAAGTAAATATGGAATGGTATGAATCAAAAACACATTATATTTAATCAATAATCTAAAAATGAAATTTATCCATATATGTGACAACACAAAATCTCATGGTTGAATAATAATTGAAACTTATGGAGGGGAATGCTTGATTATCGGACTTCATGTTTCCTCAGTACTGTTGGCACTAGAAAATGCATTCACGAAGTATTCCAAATGATTCCATACATGATCCAAGATTGTATCTCGTTTTTCAAGATATGAATTGACAGGTTTTAGGGCCCGAATGGAGTTAAGTATTTAGAGTTATGGACATTTGATGTTTGGATGCATAACTGGTTCGCAAAGCCAATTCACAAAGCTCCCTCTGTGATCAAGGAGCAGAGGAACTTGACATGAGCCTCCGCAAGCACTGTGAAGCTCGATGACGGTCAACTCTGTGATTATGAAGAACATGAGGGAACATGACTAGAGATTCCACAAGCGCTGTGAATATTGATGACAGTCATCTCCATGATTACGAGAAACATGAGGGAACTCCTTCTAGTTTAATAGCATGATTTTCTTTGCGGTGTACATTTGTGCTTTGTGGCATGCATTTTGGCTTCGCGGCGTGCTCCGCCGACACCCATTGCCTATAAAAACCTAGATCACCCGGTTCATATTGATGGTCATACCACCCCATGGTCGGTCGATCTCCCATTTCTTGGAGCTCCAGAGCACCACGAAGTGATTCCCTTCACAATGGGACATGCGAGACGCTTGGCTTTGGGAGACACTTTTCTCTACGAGATGATTTGCTCCGCGATGGGCTTTGATCTAAGATAAGGTTTCATCTGTGAGACGATTTTCTCTATGAGACTCTCTACTTTTCAAGATGATTTTCTCCGCTAGACCATTTGCTCCGCATGTCGATGCTCCGCGAGCATCTTTCGTTCACGAAGCTTCTTCATAGACCCCATGCTCGTCGAGCCCCTTTGCTCCGTGAGATGCTTTGCTTTGTGAAGACCTATCCTTTGTGAAGATCCCAACTTTGCACCCACCAGTCCATACTATTGGGGCAGTGCCCTCGCACACCTACTCGGGATCACTGCTAGCCATCCGGGTTAGTCCCTTCACTTCAGTGATTGTCCCCCATTGAAATTGTAGAGTCACACCATGAACTTTTTGGCTGAGACTTCAACATTTTACATTATAGCTATATGCACACACAACTTCCACCTATAGAATTTCATGATTTGATATACTCCTCCACACAGCATGAAACACTTTGAGTAAACATATTCCTCTTAGTTCGGTTCCCATTTCATGAGTTCAGAGTCTTGTCATCAATTCCCCGAGCACCATGAGTTGATCTATTCCTCAAGAAACTCCTCAAAACCCTAACACTTGGCTCAGATTCCAAGATGAACCAGAGAGGAATGCTCTTGTGTAAGTCCCAACACCAACCATTTCTAGGCGCCTTATTCCCAATAGTCTTTTCTACATGACTATAAACTGTAGCACAAACTATGTGCCAAACATAGGATGCCTCTTTCCCCAAACAAGGGATTCCTTATGCGCCAAGAAAAAGATTCCAACAGTACTATCTGCATGACTATAAATTGTGGCACACCATATGTTCCAAACATAGGATTCCTCTTTCTCCAAACAAGAGGTTTATAATCCTCCAATAATGAGATTCCAATAGTCCTCTCTACATGACTATAAACTATAGCCCACCCTATGTTCCAAGCATAGGATGCCTCTTGTTTCAAACTAAAGATGCCTTATGCTCCAGTAATAGGATTCCAATATTCCTCACTACATGACTCTAATTTGTAGTACACCTTATCATTAAATAATGGAATGCACCTAGTTCCAAATAAAAGATGTCTTATGAAATAATCATAATATGCCTCATGCAATGATTACAGTGGCGTAATTTCCTAAGAGTTGGAATCTGTTCAAACATTCCATCACTCCAACTCATGCATTGCATGATATTAATTTGGATCATCATCATAGTTTATGTATAAGGGGTCCCCCTAATGGCATGGTCCCTTTTCGCATCGTCTCACCTACAATCCTAGGCCAACGCCCTAGACGACATTGGACGACACTTTGAGTCAGGTCCTGTGCTTCAAATAAGGTCATCGGTTGACACTCATTTGTTTGTCCCCATTTCAGGATAATGTGACATGAATGCTGTGTTTTGAACACGGTCAATAGTTATCCTCCATCTCCATGCTACCTTTATTGCATTCCAAATGTCAGGCATGTGATTCAAACTTTTCATCTCCCTTGGTTCAGACTAATTCCAATGCCCTTGGTGTTATCCAGCTTGTGCAGTAGTGCATAACTATAGACCTATATTATATGACTCAACTTACTAGTGAGTTGGCCTGACCTCATGGCCAGACATGAGGAAGAAATTATAGGCCAATAACAATGTGTAATCCCTACTCCACTTACAACAGACACACCTTCTGCGAGGAGATTGTTAGGTCTTTGTTGCCTCTTATTTCTCACATCGAGCATGACTCGTGTGGGATTAGAGTAAGCATCGACCATTACATCCTCTTTGAGACACCTTAAAGTGTATGCCCATAACCTTCCGAACTACGTGGACATTGATATTTTCCATGGAATGGTACGTTGGAAGCCTCTGAGAGGTTCAATCCCAACATGCATTGGTCCCGACTCCCTTCACATTGGTTCACCAAAAACTATTCTGAACTATGTAAAATTTGATCTTTTCTGAGGCAAGGTATGTTGGAATCCTCCCAGAGGATCATGCCAAACAACAGCAGGTCTGGAATCCCTTAATGTCGGTTCACCAAAACCCTCCTGAACTACGTGTACTTTGATCCTTGTCAAGGAAAGGTACGTAGGAATCCTCCCTGAGGTTTAAGCCCAACAACCATTGGTCTTGACTCCCTTCACGTTGGTTCACCAAAACCATCCTGAACTATGTGGACATTGATCCTTTCAAGTGCATGGTACGTAGGAAGTCTCCCCAAGGATCAATCCCAACAACCATTGGTCCCGACCCCCTTCACGTCGGTTTACAATAGTATCCTGAACTATATCGACAATGATCTTTCCTATGTCAAGGTATGTAGGAAGCCTCCCTGAGGTTCAATACCAACTACCATTGGTCCCGACCCCCTTCACATCTGTTCATCAACACCATCCTGAACTATGTGAAGTTTGATCCTTTTCAAGTTAAGGTACGTAGGAAGCCTCTCTAAGGTACAATCCCAACACCCATTGGTCCTGACCACTTCACGTTGGTCCACCCCATCTTGCATGACATTAAACTATACCCCACTTTTTGTCTTGCATGACACTAAAATGTCCTACCATCCATTAGTAAGCCTTTGTGATCCCATATAGTGGTAAGACATTGAGATCCCCATTCAAAAGTAGGAAGTTTCATTCCCAAATCGATGTTAAACCCTTGTGACTTCCATCAAGAGGTAAGCCATTATTATCCTTTTTCATTGGGACCCACATCTCTGGTCGGCCCCTATGGCATCAGACCAAACTCAATCTACTTTCCATTCATAAGCCCCAGTATATCATTAGGCTGATGTCCTGGGAACACATGCCAATTTCATGCCCTAACCTAGAGGTTGTACTTCCTCTGGCCACCATCCATGAGTCCATCCTCACGGGCCTCCTCCTCAGGGGTCCCATATTCCCACTAAACTAAATAGACTTTTATTCCCAGCCAAGAGGATACGTAGGAAGTATATTCAAGGCTCATGCCCAATATCACCATCATCCTCATTACGTTTCCATCTCATTCTCCCTCCACTTCATTTAAAAATCCACATCCATCTTGATCTTACGCAGGCCACCACATCCGAGTGAAATCATGTCACTCTCTCTCTCTCATTACTTCTTGCAGTAACCGAGTATCTAACCACGCGTTAGTCCCAGTATCAGTGTTCCCTTCAGAGGATGCACCCACAACATCCACTCTCATTAGTGTTCCGATCAGTCTGATCTGTCTCTGCTTGATGTTAAACTCGCGAAATAACCTGAGTTAAACATGGTAAGATGAGGCAAACCTTTGAGACATCCCTCAAGCATAAGATACCCCATGATTGATGTCATATGCCTCGTTTTTTTCTCCATTGATATGCTATCTTATGAGGAAGAATAGAGGACCCCCAATGTCCACACATCCAGAGATGCCCCGACATGCCAAATGTTACAGTAAACTCTGATAAATAGTTGTTTCCATGTCCATAACCCTTTGAATGTCTAGAAAAAAGTATTGAAATTAACCGGTATCCACAACAATGTGGCACCACAAAAAAGATTCATGAACCATGTCTCAAATATATAAGGGATACCTAGACTAAGTAACGAGTTCCGAGGTGGAATCCACAGAAGGAGTAACTAACATCCCATCATCATGTTTCAATCATGGAGAAAACATCCCTGAATAAGGAATGTATGCCACCTGCTCTTAGAAATCATGAATGTGGGAAAAAATTCAGTGCATCCTTGTCCTCCTCAAACAGACGGATGTGTGCACCCCAGCGAAAGCATTGTAAGCATATACATAATACAATTACTGTCAAGACCATTCACAAGAAGGAATACAACATATCAAGTAAAAATCCATCTATAGAGGCTATCCCAATGACTTCTCCCATGAGACTAACTGTTCATTGAGAAGTTATAAATAACCGGGCCCCACCCATGTCTAGATAGTCCAAAAACATTCCTCATAAATAAAATAATAAATTAGACAATGTGCCTTATAAATTATCCATATTGAGTAAGAGATACAGATTTAATAATTTTTACCCAATTAATCAAATAACATTCAAGGTGAACACCATATAAAAAATGAAATATAGTTTAGGTAAATAAATATACATGATAAATGATACGGTAAAATATGGCAAATTAAATGTTCAGTGATCATAGAAAATTTAATATTTCAATGGGAAAAAAGGAATAAAGGATGTGAATGTGGATATTATGTTTTCAAAATCAATTTTAAACCATCTAGAGAAATATTAACTATGGATCAATACTACATACCCCAAGTGGATTAAAATAAAGGGTTTTTTTCATTTATGAATGGAAATAATATAAAAATATATTTTAAATTCATTGTTGAGGAACATATCCTTTTGTTTTGAATTTTTTTTAATAAACATCTCTTTGAAAATATATTTTTAAAGAAGTGTTCTTTAACAATTAACCTTTTAAACATACAAAGGAAGCTTAAAAGGAATAAAAGTGTATAAATTCATACATGTTGTACAAGGTAGAATAAAAATTCATTTAGCACGGTAAAAAGGTTTGAAAAAATTAGTTCTTCCTACTGAGATAAAATATTCCATTAAAAAAATTTGTAAAGAAAAAAATGAAAAAATGTCTACCAAATAATTATAGAAACCCTCATGAATTTTTTTAAAAACATGGTTTTTAGAAGAAAACAGTTTCTCCACATAAATTGATAAATGATGTCAGGTTTACTTAAAAACATTTTCAAAGACACCATGATTAACAAAGAGCAGAAAAATGGTACTAATATGTGAAAAAATTCATGAATTTCCATAAGAGAGGAAGATGAAAAAATTTATTGAAAAAATTTCATATAATTTCATCAAATTGAAATTCCATTTAAATATCGTGAAATATATTATTGACGAGAATAATCATTAAATACTCAAAAGTGTCTCAAACCACTTTGAATAAATTGAAATCATAAAACTCATGAAGTAATACTTTTAAAAGAATGTTTTTAATACCATGAAGATAACGGAATTAATTATATAATATATTAAAATTTTTATTATATACACCACACAAAATATGTATGTGGTTAACATGGCATTTATCTCCTCAATGTAAAAAGAGAGGAGAAAAATCTATTACCTTCCGTCTCATTTTCCTCGTATGTAATTATATTATAGAATAACAAAATCATTTTAATTATTTACATTATTGAGAAACATTTTCATGTTTATAATTTTTTATTTCTCTTTTTAATATGTTTTATACAACTACTTAAATGATTATTTTTACATTAAGTGTTTTCACCAATTCGATTCATGTGTTAAAAAATACTTTGGTAGGTCAAATATGTTCAAGCTTGTCATCATATAACATCTCAAGAATAATAATAATAACGATATAACTATCATTTTTATACATATATTATACTTTTAAGACCAATCATTAAATATGATTCCAAAAAATGAATCAATGTTACAATCATGGAAATGGTAGGTCGTGCATACGCTAGAGTAACATTCCCATTTGTCAATGATCCTTATCGAAAAATGGTATATAACCCCACATATTTAAATAAAGGTCATTATATCATAAAATAAATTTTATTTAATCATATGTATTTATATATTGAATAAAGTTTATGTAATAAAATCACATCGTATTGAGGAGGTGGTAGTTCACACGTTCACGAATGAAATTTTCACTTTTTAAGTGTGTTAAAGGGTAATAAAGAAAATGATATATATTATACTTATAGAAAGATAATAATTCCATGAATATAATATTTAGTTTTTTTTTCAAATAAGTTTTTTTAAAACCATCCTTTATACATTCTTTTTATGGTCTGAAAAAATCACATATCTTTGAGGAGGTGACAGTCCAAACGTCCACAAATGATGTAATTGTATTTATAAAAAATGAAAATGAATAAGTGTATGTGTTATAAAATAACTATATAAGAATAAATACATAATATATATAATATAGTACATATATATATAAATTTTTTATGTCATCATAGCCACCATGAGATGTGGAAAAGTTAAAATGAACAATCATCATTCCATGAGGCAGTTGTTTGTCATACACAGAAACAATATGTTTATTAACCATTCAGTGGAAGTGTTTGTAAGTGTAGGATGAACCCATATAATTAAAACAACCTTGTATCTTTTGGATATTGTAAAATTTATACACTCATATAATAAGAAGATTTTATAGGTTGGATAATGGAAATATATCAAAATATCTTAAGGAAATATGTTACTTCTTATTTGGATAACTTCACTTGGCTTGTACGAAAAGGATTCCTTGGATGGAATAAATCCAAAGGATATGCTTATAAGATTAATTTAGTGATGATTATGAGATATTTTGGTGGATATTTATTGATCCAAACTGTCTTGATAGTTGTGAGTAAGTGGGAGGAGACGATGATTTTTTATACTGGAGAAGGATTGGCACCCTTGTAATGTTTTGACCACGGAATTCCTACCACATTTTTGAAGTTGGAAGTAGATCCAATGATGGATGTAATTATATAAATGAGAGTATAGGGTCTATATATTTCAATAAAATATCTCCTATAAATTTTTATATGTTATTTTGGGACATAATGATCAGGTTTAGTCCTTTTTTAATCTTAATTTAACCTTATTATTTGTAATTAATTTTAATCACTTTCACTAGTCCTTTTAGTAAAAAATAAATTTTTTCTTATTAAAAAATTGAAATTATAATGGATATAAATATGGAATCAACTTTTCCAAATTCGAATTTTATAAGTGGTATAAATTGATTTAAATTAAATTCTGAATGTGGGATTAAAATGTTTGTTTTTAAAATAAAAATGTCGGAATGTTTTCATAGTTTTTATAATAAATTTCAAACTAAAGTAGATTCCAATGAGATAAATTATATTAATTGAAAATGATTTGATCTTATTTAACATTAAACCCAATTAAAATTATAATTTTACAATATAAATCAATTATATGAAAAATCTATTTTGAACAAAAATTCACTATTTTTAACTATTCATTAAAAAATAAATATCTTTCTGAAAAATATTAGAAATTCTATCTATGATAATTTTTATATTTATATTTCAAATATGTAGTTTATTTGGACTTATTAAATCATTTAATTTTTAAAAAATTCATCTTTTAAATGGGTTTATCGGTAAAAGGACGTAAATTTGCCTTTATAAAAATATAGGGTTTTATATATGATATTTGGTTTGTTCTTATATCATCCCAATCAAAACTAATGGATGAAAAACAAAAATATTTATTGAATATATAAGAGTTATATTTCATTTAAATTATTCACTAATTTTAATTAATATTTTTATTAATGAGAAACTCTTTTGGAGGCATAAATATAGTAATATTTCTTTTTATATTTAATTGGTTCTTATTTTCAATTTTCATTAATTTATAAAAAATGAGTTAATTTTGCATTCATATAAATCAGAAATTTCCATAAATTAATTAATTCTATTCATAACCTCTAACATAATGACTATGTTATATAATATTATGTCTAATAATAATATTATAACGATACATTTCTATTTGGCGAAACTCGGTCTTGCGTGTAATGCATGATATCAAGGAAGGTCTCTCTTCCATGCATTGCAAGATAACAAAGTTTTGAATGAATTACATGATATATAATATTTTATACTTATTTAATATTGTAATTTTTTAGGATAGTATATTTCCTTTTTACACTTTTTGCTACATGTTATAAACATTATACAATACAAAGTTGTACTTTAGAATTTCAAGGTGATACATTCTGTACATATTAATTAAATTGAATCCTAACAATGTAAACATGATCTTGGTAATATATTTTTTGATATTTCCTCCATTTATTTCCCACAACATTACAACGGTTTATAAAACATCTTCTAGAAACTAGAGAATGGGAAGTACAAATGTCACATGGATAACCATGTAACTAGGTCTCTATGTAAGAGAACATTAGTAGGAGGTGAAAATAAACAATTAGAGAGAAAGAATAAATATTTATATGGAGTGAATGAGGTCATAAATCAAAAAAATTTGAATGGTGAATATAATGTTAAGGGCATCAAATCTGTAAATCATTGATGATTTAAGAGACCATTGGTTCAATAGAAATTAAGGTTTCCGAACAACATTTTATTTTGAATTCTTTTCCCTAATGATCGGTAATTATTTTACTAACCAAGAATATAAGGAAATATTTTTAATTGATCAGTATAAATTTCTCATGATGAATCCAAACTTTTGATTTCACTTGGTCAAATTATAATTCATCCCTTTACTCCCAACAAAAAATTAACAATAATGAATTTTTTATTCCTAGAGAAATAAATTAAACTTTTAAATGATCATGAGGCCTATAAAAGAGTGAAAAGTCCAACTATTTGTCTTCAAATATCTTCCAAATCCAATATGTTTTATAGATTAATCTATAATCCTAAAAATCGATATTATTGGTTCATCATTAAAATTTATTCATCAAATTGTTTTGAATAAAAATAAAGAAAAATTAACCGGGAAATTTTGTGGATTACTGGTTGTCAGGACATCCTTATCATCCCTCGATCATGGGATCAAGACCTTCGGCCCTGATAGATTTGATTGGTTGTCACCCAACATATAATATATATTTTATAAACACATATTAAGAAAATTCCAAAAAAAATTACAGACATCCTTGAAATATTTTTAATCACTAAATATATTTTTAACAAATATTTTCAATAAATCTATAATAAATACATACTTAATCCACTTATATTCACATATATCCTTAGTGTTTATCTTATATAAGTTTGAATTAACTTGGTTAATGTACAAGTTCCCCATATTTACATCAATGGACCATACAGGCTACCTTTGGTTGAGTTTCTTTTCCTTCCATCAGAATATTCATTTTTCCTTACAAATTCTTTGCATTATGCCCTTCTTTCCCACACATAAAGAATTTATCCATTTCTATGAGTCACCTTTTATGTTTGAATCCTTCCACATTACTTGCATGATGGAAATTTATTCATCTTTTTCTATGGTTCCCATCACTCGAGTTCTTAGGAACCTCCATCCTTCTCTTCATTTGTGGGTTTAGGAATTGGTAAAGGTATATGTTGTTAATTATATTTCTATAAAATTAATGAGGAAAAAACATGATATCTTTCACTTTTATCAACACATCATTTGGTTTCTCATTTTCACCACCTTTTAAATTAGGTTAAATGTTAAATTTAATCCATCAGGTTTCATCAATTGACTAAAGAAAGGAAGAATGGTGTGAGAAACAATAGTAATATTGAGAAAAGTATATAATCATTTTTAAGATATCTATGTCATTAAACATTATTTTTAAATATAAAAACCCCTTGGATAAACATTGATCATTCATTTTTATTATCCTTTAAAATTCTTCATAAAGGTTTATAAAGAAAACATGGATTATCCTAAACATATCCCCTTGGAGTGTCAATCTAGGTTTGAATTGAGTCTTGTTTTCATGTACCATGTTACCCCAAGTTAGGCTCAAAACACCTTATTGGAGCTGTTACTCCTAGGTACGTCTTTTCTAGAACCACGTCAAAATGTAATATCCAGATAGAGATTTATTTCCAAGAAGACTCCCATAATCCCCACCATATCACCCCAACCCCAAAAGGCTTAGAGCTAGTGTCTTATTGGAATTATATTTACATGATTACAAGGAATAAAATCCCAAATGACTGATAGTTTATAAGTCTTGGTAACCCATATAAATACAAGAATATTTTATCCAAAATTAATAAATAAATTAAAAAATAATTTTTTTCTAAATAAAAAAATTTGAGGATAATAACTAGAAGGGTAACATTATTCAATCTATTATATCCCAACATATCATTTATAGTGAAATTCATAGATTCCAAGTTAAAGGTAACATATTAAGAATCAGCTTGAATTCTATGTAAGGTTAAAGTATAGTAGAATAAATAATGAATCAGTGAGAATAATAATCATTTCATGGTAAATAACTAAACATGTATACCATGTAATCAATAAACTGAATAGAAGTATGTAAACTATATGAAAAGGAAACAACTAGAAACACATGCCAATCAAGTAGCTAGATAGGTCAAATCAATATGGAAATATATGAAACTGAAACACATGGAATTCAATCATTGAACTAAAAAATGAAATGTATTTATAATGAAAATAATAATCCTAGAATGGTAAATAATTGAACACATATACCATGTCATCCCCAAAAAATGAAGGGAATGAAAAGATAATATGGATAGATAATAACTAGACACACATTCAATTAAAATAACTAAATTGTCAAAAATAATCATTGAAAGGTATGAAACTAAAATCATTCCATTTAATTAATTAAGTTAATGTTAAATGCATCCATAGATATATTGACACAAAATCCCGTGGATGAATAATAACGAAAACTAAATGAGGGAAAGGCTTGATTATTGGACACCATGTTTCCAAAATACATGGTACCTTTACTATCATGAAAATACACAAGATAGTTTACAACATATCTAGTAAAATATGATCTAAGGTTGATACCCAAATGTCATGTCCTATGAGACAACCGATGCATCATGGGGATATCTAAAAACACGGCCCACCCATGTCATACTAATCAAAAAAAGTCCTCATATATTGAACATTTTATTTAACAATGTGACCTTTCAAATATCTATATAGAGTATGAGGTACGAATTTATCAATATTTACACATATAATCAAATAACCATTAAAGTGAACAACATATGAAAAATGATATATGGTGTAGGAAATGAACATATCCATGACAAATGATACGGTAAAATAAGGGATATTCAATGACCAACGATCATAAGAAATTGAATATTTCATGGGGACAAAAGGAATCACGGAATTGAATGTAACATCCCTATACTTTCTAAAAATCAATTGAAATTCTTGAAATTTTTTTATGTAGATATTTATAAGTTGCCTTTGAACATAATTTTACAGCTTCTTTGTTTTGAATTTCTAAAAATAGTCATCTATAATTGTATTTAGTATATTATTTGGAGTCTATTGGAACCAACTTTTTTTTGTGAATAGTAACATACCCCTATGAATAGTAATATGACCCTAATGAATAGTAAATTTTATTATTATTTAATTTTATTGAGGAATAAAGATAATGACATCTTGATTAATTTTTAAATGTGATATAAAAGAAGTTATACTTTCTAAATTATTAATTTTTGAATTAAGATGGATTTTATTTAAAAATTAAATTAAAAATATTTAAAAAATTATTTTCGAATAATGGAATTAATTTTTGAATTCTAAAATTTTATTAATGGTTAGGGTAAATTTTGGGGATTTTTCTGAAATAGTTGATTTTTATGGAGAATAGTTAAAAAATATAGTTTTATGTTTCAGGGTGTCAATGTCGTCATTAATGATGTAATAATTATTTAATAAATCTGGTCGACTTGTATTTAGTAAAATAATTTATGAGTTGTCCCATGGGTCTTATACCACGGGAAAATACCATGGGCAAGCCCATGGTTTTGCAAATATCACTAATGAGGTGTCCCTTGGAAATTATTAAAATAATCACTCACTTTTGCTATAAATACCAACCCATTCCTTCATTAACTTCATTAAAAATTCCCCATCAACGAATATCTGGCCTTCTTACCTCCCAAATATCCCACACATGGTTTCCTCGAGCCCCCAAGGTCTCAACCATCTTTCTCTTGGAGTTACTCTACTAGGTGAGAAAAATCCCAATTTCTTTCTTTTCCTATTAATGTTCTCTCTTATGTGGTATAAATATCACATTTCCAAACCATGTTCCGATTTACTTCTTATTATAGATCTATTCTGTATTATGATTCATTTTTGGATGGGTGACCCTTTTCCCATCTCTTTTTAATATTTTCGAAAAACATGTGGCATAGTCGTTAGGCTCCCGATTTTTTGTGAGAGATTTCTCAATTATTCTTTTATTTTGAGTTCTTTTATTTTCTTATTCTTTCTTAATATCTTCTTACCCAATAGGCATGAAAAATTTAGAAATAATGTATATTCTATCGGTTCTCATGTTCATGGAAAACTCATCATCATTATTCTTCTCCCCTCCCAGTTATTCAAGTAATAAAAACATTGTTTGTGATGTGTCGAGTTATCGACATCATGGATGATGTGATTTCAATTTCCCTTAATTCATTCAATCCTTGTCATGAAACCATTTCTATGGTTGAACCAGGTTATAATATATGTATTATTTCACATTGATGGTTCTATAATTCTTTTGTACTCATGGTTTAAATTTATAATACAAAATTATGTTGTTATAATCAAGGAACCATTAAATTGATCTAAACAAACATCATTAATGTTTTAAATTATGAATCATCCTCATATAAAACATAAAAATGATAAATGGTATAAATTATGGTACTGGAAATATTTAAATACCTTTCCAGGACAATTTTTTAGTTTCTCTTCTAATCGACAGGAACATCCCTCATGATCCAATCATGGAAATCATGAAAGGAACTCACCCGAAACAGTTCAAGGAACAAAATACTAACAATTAAGGTGTGAAATGAGGTTATTAAATGATCATATAAGAAGATATAAAAATTAACATGTTTTTTTAAAATAATAATAACACTCATTTATTCATTATACTGGATGTTTAAACATGTCTTAGTAAGAAAAGCATGAGCTAAGGGAATTCTTAACCTGATATCCATTCTTTGGGTTAGCCTTCTACTTCCATATTGATATGGTATTCAAAATGATTGTGTGATGGGTTTTTTTTATGTTATGTTTAGTTATGTCTAATTTCAGTTTATATACATATTCCACCCACTTTATTAAGTCTTTCTTCAATTTTATGATATTTATAAGTGGATTTTCTTTTAAAATCCTCTTTTAAAATTATGTTTTAAAAAATTCAAAAGCAATATTTTTATGATATTATTCATGTTCTATGATTTTGTTCCGGTTCTTGTGAATTTTTAATGATGAAGGGAGGGAACTATATCTTCCTCCAATGTATTGGGTATTTTTATGTTAGAGTTCAATTGTATGGTTACTCCAAGTGTAATAGCAAGGGTTACACAAATAGTATGGTAGTCGTGAGGGTAACAAATTATAAGGTAGCTGAGAGGGTTATAAGATTATGTAAGTAATGCCCCAAGATGCCTTTATGGTAATACCATAGTTATTTGGTATTTTGTAAATCTCATGTTTCACAATGTAAGTATATATATACTGGTGGTAAGTATGTATTTTGAAAATGATTTTATACGTTACAAGTATTCATGGACTAATCCATTCATTCCTTCTTTTTATATCCCATACTAAGTTTTTTGTGATCATCCCATGTTTTAATTGATTTTCAGAAGTTAATGGATGTTTAAAAAAAATAAAGAATCCATTTTATTTGTTTAAGAATGGTCAAGGAATCATGATATATGTTTTAATATTTTAAAATTTAAAAAAATGGAAATTGGTTTTATGGTATCCACTCTGTAACAATGTGTAATAATATGAATATATTATGTCCCAATTCTCTAAATCTATAAACATAAAAATATCCTCAATGTAAAATGAAGTTTTTTTGACTAAATTTAATATTAAGCATGTATTAAGGTCAGGTCCTTATAGTTTGTATTAGAGGATTGTGTAGATAACTTTAGGGGTTAGGATGATGTTAAAAGAATACCATACATGATTTTTACTCTATAATTAATATGAAATGTTATTGAATTTAAAGATATCCATGTTGCTTACTGTAAGATATATTTGTTTGGAATGGTTGTCCATAGAAGGAATAAGGATGCTGAAGAGGAGACGCACCGACAGAACAACATCCTTCTGAATCTATATGCTAGAATAGTAGGGATTGGAACCGAGCAATTTGTGACAGTAATGGCTCAGATAACATAGAAAATAGATGGTGTTGGAATCCATGCAAGAGAACAAATAGAGTTACCCCAATAGAACCGGAAAATGGTGGTATATTTTATGAGACAACACCCTCATATTTTCCATGGATCTTCTGACCCAGTAGAAGCTGAAGGATGGATCAAATCCCTTGAAAAGATATTTGATGTTATGGGATGATTATACAATAATTAGGTAAGTCTTTACATTTATCATTCTGAAGGTGAATCTGATCATTGGTGGAAAATGGTAACGATTATCTGGGGTAGATAGGATTTTGATTCCTTATAGTGGGATGGATTTAAATTTATTTTCCATGAAAAATATTTTCCTATGATAGTGACACATAGGATGGGGAAGAAATTACTTGAATTGAATTAAAAAGAGAAGGATTTAGTGGCTGTTTATGAAACGAACTCCACCCTACTAGAAAGGTATTCTCCAAATATTATTCTGGACCTTGATAGCAAAATCAACCACTTTTACTCATGACTGAATCAAATGTATCAAAGGGAGTTGGCCTCCTGTGAATTCAAAACTTATGAGAAACTTGTCTGAAGTTCTGAGCGGGTAGAGATTGAGCTTGCTGATGATCACATTCATTTTATAAACAAGGAGAAAAAGATGTCTTGGTGGCAAGCTATGGGTAAGAATCAACCAAACAAACCTGATGTTAAGAAAATCCAGTTTCCAGTTTGTGATAAGTGTGGAATGAAACTCCTTGGGGACTATCTTAGAAAAACTGGGAAGTGTTTTAAATGTGGAAAGTTTAGACATATGGCCTGAGATTGCAATGAAAATGATCCTAAGACTAATCCTGATAAGAAAACAATAAAGTGTTCAAAATGTGGTGAGATGGGTCATAATGCAAATGCCTTTCCAAAGAGAGATCTGAATGATTCAAAGAAGCTAGACTATAATCTAAAAGGTTTAGTGAGATACTTTGTGACTACATCAGTAGATATCAGGCCATCCCATGAATATGTATCAGGTACTTTAATTGTTTACTTATATATTTCTAATGTTTTGTTTGATATGGGGTCTATACAATCCTTCATCTCTGAGAAATTTTCAGGTAAATTGGAAATATCACCTCAATAAATGACAAATTAACTTGTTGTTAAAACACCAAGGGAAAATATTATAGCAGAGAGGAATTAAAAGAATATTTTTATTGTGTTCCATGGAAAGTCGTTACCTTCAAACCTTGTTGTTTTACCCTTAGTCGAATTTGATGTTATTCTGGGAATGGATTGGCTTTCTGTTTATCCTGATAAGATTGTCTTTAGAGCTAATGAAGTTGTTTTTTAGAATGAGTTTCCGTTTGTATAAAAGAATGAACCCATACAATTGATAACATATTTGGAAACTAAGAAACCATTGAAAGATGGAAATGAAAGTTATCTTGCTCATATTATTGAAAACAAGGGAATTGTTCAGATTAATGATTTGACTGTGGTAAATGATTGGCTTGATGTTTTTTCTGATGAGTTATCATGTGTCATACCTAATTGGGTAGTTTATTTCACAATTGACTTAGATCTTGGTGCTAAGATAATTTCAAAACCCCCATATCATATTCCCCAAATAGAACTTCCTGAATTGAAAAATCAGTTGTAGTATTTTCTTGATAAAGGGTTTATTCATCCTAGCACTTCACTATGGGGAGCTCCAAATTTTTGTTAAAAAGAATGATTGTTCCATGAGACTTTTCATTGATTATAGATATTTGAATAACATAATTTTTAAGAATAAGTATCTTTTGTCTCATATTGAAGACTAGTTTGATCAACTCCAGGGAGCTCAGTACATTTCCAAGATTGACTTGTGATTCAAATACCATCAGCTGAAGGTGAAAAAGAATGACATCCCAAAATTAGACTTTCATACTAGATATGGGAATTATGAATTTGTTGTTAGACCATTTTAGTTAGCTAATTCACCTAATTTATTCATGAACCTTATGAATAGAGTATTTCATGAGTTCCTAGATATGTTTTTGGTTGAATTTATTGAGTAAATTCTGGTATTTTCTAAAAATAAAGGGGAGAATGAAAAATATATAAGGGTTTTTTTACAAACCTCAAAAGAAAATTAACTGTATGGAAAATTCAGCAAGTGTTGTTTTTGGTTACAACAGATTTCTTTTCTTGGGCACATTGTAAATAATGATGTTAAAATATTTGATCCTAATAAAAAAATTTATGGTGAATGTCCAAGATCCAGAAATGTTACAAAGATTCATTGTTTTCTTGGATTAGCTGGTTATTACCGACGTTTTTTAAGAACTATGCTCAGTTATCTAGCCCGATAACTAAGTTAACATGGAAAGGGGTTAAATTTGTTTGAACATAAGTATGGTACGTTTGTTTTCAAGAACTGAGGAATAGATTTTTAAATGATCATGTTTTGGCCTTCTCATCCCGAAATGGTGATTTCTTCATCTACAGTGATGCTTCATTGAAGGGACTTGGTTGTGTTTTGATGCAGAATGATCAAGTAATTTCTTATGCTTGAAGAAAACTAAAACCTCATGAGATAAATTATCCCCCAAATGATTTCAAATTGGTAGCTGTGGGTTTTGCTTTTAAAATTTGGAGGCATTATTTATACGGAGAAAAATGTCAAATATATACCGACCATAAAAACATGAAGTATATATTCCATCAGAAGGAATTAAACATGACGTGGATAAGATGGCTTGAACTGATTAAGGATTATGATGGCATGATCAATTTCCACCTGGGAAAAGAAAACAAAGTGGTGGATGCCTTGTGTAGAAAACATCATGCATCATTAACCATGTTACATTTGGAACACGGTCCCATGATTAATGATTTGGTGAATTTTGTCTTAGAAGTAGTTGGTTTAGGGAATACATCTATTTTGTTTTAGGTTTAAATTAAATATTCATTATGAGACAAATTTAAGAAAGCATAGAAAGAAGATCGTGAGCTACAGAAAAAGGTAGAATTGTTTAAAATGTGTAAGCTTCTAGAATTTATCCTTGATAATGATTATGTTTTATGATTTTGAAAATGGTTGTGTGTGCCCTGTGATTCTCAGTTGAAGAAATATTTGTTGTGTAAAGCTCATAGTTCTCCATTTTCAGTTCATCCTGGTTGTACTGAGATGTATAGAGACCTTCAGAAGTATTACTAGTGGGATGGAAGGAAAAGGGATATTAATGATTTTACGATGAAATGTTTGACAATTCAGCAGTTTAAATCAAATCTGTTGTTATCAAAGGGGATGATTCAGTCATTTCCAGTGCCAGAGTGGAAGTGGTAGAATGTATCCATGGACATTGATGTGGGACTACCTATGACATCTCTAGGTAACAATGCAATTTGGGTTATTGTGGATCGGCTTACAAAATATGCAAAGTTTCTTTATATTCGAGATAAAATGTCTTTGGATTACCTTTCTCAATTGTACCTCAAAGACATTTTCATGTTACATGGAGTTCCACTTTTCATTTTATTTGACCAGGATCCTACATTCACTACCATCTTTAGTAAGGGACATTAGAAGTCCTAGGGCATAGTTTTAAATTTTAGTACAACATCTCATAATCAATCAGATGGGTATTCAGAACGAATGATTCAAACAATGGATGATATACTTTTAGCATGTTCAATGGACTACCGGGGAAGAAGGGATAAACTTCTTTGATTAGTTGATTTTTCTTATAATAATTGTTTTCATTCCAATATACATATGGAACTTTTTGTGGCATTGTATGGAAAGTGGGAAAAGAATCTAGTGTTTTCGGATAAAGTCGGTGAATTCAAGTTGATGGGGCCAGAATTATAAGGGGAAGTGGCTGAGAAAGTGAATATGATTTAATAGCACATGAGGACAGCTCAGAGTAGGCAGAAAAGTTATGCAGATAACTGAAGTAAAGACTTTTCTTTCGAGGTTCGTCACTATGATTTCTTTAACATCTCTCCTTTGAAATTTGTGATACATTTTGGTAAGAATTGAGAGCTAAGTCTGTAGTTCATCGGAGCTTTCAAATTCCTAGATAATGTTGGAACAGTTTCATACTAAGTAGCATTTCCTACGAGTTTGTCTCAGGTACACAATGTTTTTCATGTTTCAATGTTGAGGAAGTATGTACGAGATTTGACTCATGTTTTGAGCCCATAAGTAGTTCAGCTGGATGAGAACCATTCATATGAAGGGAAACCTGTTCAAATTCATGATCGAAGGGAAATGGTATTTCGGAATAAGGTAATCCACCAGGTAATCGTTTGGTAGAGAAACCACATTGTTGAAGAAGCATCATGGGAGTTTGAAAATACTATAAGGGAATTGTACCATCACATGTTTAATAAGTAAATAAAATTACAAGTACACAATTTTCAGAAGGTTGGGATAATGTAACACACCAGGGTTTTCAAAAAATAAATTGAAATGCTTGAAATTTTGTTTAATGTAGATATTTATAAGTATCCTTTTACCATAATTTTACTGCTTCTATGTTTTGAATTTCAAAAAATGGTCATCTACAATTGTGTTCAGTGTGTTATTAGGAGTCTATTGGAACCAACTTGTTTTTTGGTGAATAGTAAAAAAAAACCTTATAAATAGTAATATGACTAGTAATATGAAACTAATGAATAGTAAATTGTATTATTATTTTATTTTCTTAAGTATTTAAGATAATGACATATTGATTAATTTTTAAATGTGATATAAAAGAAGTTATAGTTTTTTAATTTTTAATTTCTGAATTAAATATGAATTTATTTGAAAATTAAATTAAAAATATTTAGAAAATTATTTTCATAAAATTGACTTCATTTTTGAATTTTAAATTTTGATAAATGGTTAGGGTAAATTTCGGTGATTTTTCTGAAACAGTAAATTTTTTTGATGAATAGTAAAGAATAGAGTTTTAGGTTTCAGTGTGTTAATTATAACACTAATGATGTAATAATGATGTAATAAATATGGTGGACTTATGAAAAGTAATATAAGTTATGAGGTGTCCCATGAGGCTTATACCATGGCCAAATACCATAGGCAAGCCCATGGTTTTGCAAATACCACTAATGAGGTGTCCCTTGGAAATTATTAAAATAATCCCTCACTTTGGCTATAAATACCAACCCATTCCTTCATTAACATCATAAAAAATTCCTCATCAATGAATCTCTGGCTTATTTAACACTTTAGTATCCCTCCTAAGGTTTCCTCAAGCCCCCATGGTCCCAACATTCATGCTCTAGGAGTTACTCTACAATGTATAAAAATTCTCAAATTCTTTATTTTTCCATTCAAGTTCTCTCTTATGTGGTATAACATTCATGTTTCCATAAAATGTTCATATTTACTAATTATTCATGATCTATTATGTATTATGATTCATTTTGGGATGGGTTACCCTTGTCCTCTCTCTTTTTAATATTTTATAAAAACATGTGGCATAGCTGTTGGGCTGCCGAAATTTTGTGAGGAATATCTCAATTAATATTTTATTTTGAGTTCCTTTATTTTATTATTATTTATTCATATATTCTTACCCAAGAGACATTAAATCTCAAGAAATAATGTATATTTTGTATTTTCTCATGTTCATGGAAAATTCACCATCACTATTCTTCTCATCTTCCACATATTCATGGAATAAAAACATTGTCTGTGATGTGTCGAATTACCGACATCGTGGGTGATGTGATTTAAATTTACATTAATTCTCTAAAGTCTAGTCAAGAAACAATTTATATGGATGGAACATATTATAATATATGTATTATTTCACATCCATGGATCTGGAATTATTTTTTACTCCTGGTTTTAATTTATAAGGCAAAATGAGGTGGTCATTATCCAAGAACCACTAAAATGATCTAAACGAACATCATTAATGATCTCAATTATGAATCATCCTCATATAAAACAACAAAATGATAAATGGTATAAATTATGGTACTATAAATATGTAAATACATTTCCATTCCAATTCTGTAGTTTCACTCCCAATCGACAAGATCATTCATCATTAACCAATCACGGAAATCATGTAAGGAACTCACCCAAAACAGTGCAGGGAACAAAATACTAACATTTAAGGGGAGAAATGAGGTTATGAAATAATAATATAAGATTTTATAAACATGATAATGTTTTTTTAAAATACTAATAACACTATTTTAACCATTACATAATATTTTTAAACATGTTTTAAGTAATACAAGCCTTAGGTAAGGGAATTATTAACTCGATTTCCATTCTTTGGGTTAACCTTCAAATTCATTATTTATGTGGTATTAAAATTTATTGTATGATGGGTTTTGCTTATATTATGTTTTATTAGGTATAATTATAGTTTATATACATATTACACACAATATATTAAGTCTCTCTTCTATTCAATGATATTTATAAGGGGCATTTATTTTAAAATCTTCTTTTAAAATTATGTTTTTCAAAATTCAAAAGCATAGTTTTTATGCTATTATTCATGTAGTGTGATGATTTTCTAGTTCTTGGGAATTTTTTATGACAAAGGGTGGTACCCATATCTCCTTCCAATGGATTGGGTATGTGTAAGTTGGAGGTCTGATGTATGGTTACTCTGAGTGTAACTGTGATGGTTACAAGAAATAGTAAGGTAGCTGTGCGGGTTACAAATTATAAGGTAGCCGAGAGGGATGCATGATTATGTATGAAATGCCCCAATATTCATTTATTGTTCTACTTATATTCTTAGTTATTTTTGAAATATCATGTTTCTCTAAATAAGTATATATAAACAAGTGGTAAGCATGCCTTTTGAAAATGATTTAATATGTTACAAGTATTCAGGGACTAATGCATTATTTCATTCATTTTATATCCCTTAATGAGTTCTTTATGCTCATCCCAAGTTTGAAATTATTTTCATAGGTTAATGGATGTGTAAGAAAAATAATGAATCCATGTTAAATGTTGATGAATTTTCAAGGAATCATGTTTTATGTTTTAATGTTTTAAAATTTGACAAAAATGGAAACTTTTTTTATGGTATCCACTCTTTAACAATGTGTAATGTTATGAATGTATTACATCCCAATTCAATCATGATCTAAACATGAAAATATCCTAAATGTAAAAGGTTGTTTTTTCTTGACAAAATTCATGATTATATCTTTAATAATGCTAGGACCTTATATTGTATGTGAATACTATACTTGAAAAAATAAATCATAACCCTTATAGATGAATATTAAGGATGTTATCAGTTCAACATACCCCAACTAAAGTAAAATAAAGGGTTGTTGTTATTGATGAATGGAAATATTATAAAAATATATTTTAAATACATTCTTGAGGAAAATATCATTTTTTTACCCATTTGAAAAATAATTATTGAATATTTTTAAAAAAACATTTTCTTTAAAATTTTCCATTTTTGCACATGAAATGGAATATTTTAAGGAATTATGGAGAGTAAATATTTATATTCCATAAAAGGTAAAAAGAAAAAAATCATGGTAGAAATGTTAGAAAAAATTAATTATTCAGAAAGGGGCAAGAAGATTCCATTAAAAGCATTTGTAATAGACAAAAAGGGTAAAAATTTCATTACCAAAGAATTTTTAAAACCTTTTTCAAAACATGTTAATAAAAAATAGTTTTTTCAAGAAAGAAGGTTCTATGACTAATGGGAGAAATGACGTTTGGTTTTTTAAAAAACATTTTCTCTAACACCTTGAGTACCAAATAGTGTAAAAATAGTAATAATACTTAAAAATATCATGAATCACTAGAGGAGAGTAAAATTAAACGGTTTATTGGGAAATATTCACATAATTTTTTCAAAAGGAAATACCATTGAATGATCTTTAAATTTATTATTGAGGAAAACAATCTTTAAACATTCCAAAGTTTCCCATAACACATTGAAACATTTTAAATCATAATCCTCATGATGGAATAATATTAAATAAAACATTTAAATACTATGAATATAATTTAATTAATTATATAATATATAAAAATGGTTAGTATATATCCCACACAAAATTAGTAAGTTGTGAACATAACATTAACTTATAGACGTAAAAAATAGAGATTAAAAATCCCTTACCTTGCATCTTATTTGTTTCATGGGAATTTATATTCATAAATAAAAAAATTATGTTAATTATATAATTTTTATTTAACCATTTTCATGTTTATAATTACTTTTATTTATCTCTTTCACTATGTTGTAAACAATTACATAAAATATTATGTTCACGTATGGTGTTTTGACTCAATTCAGTTCATGTGTTAAAAACAACATTGGTTGGTCAATTGTGGTTAAATTTGACATTATATAACATATCCATAATAATAATTATTAAATAATTATCATATTTATATGTCAATTATACATTTGAAACCAATAATTAAATATTTTTATGGAAAATGAATCAGTGTTACAATTATGGAGATGGTAGGTCGTACGTATGCATCAGTAACATTCCCATTTTTCAATGATCATTATGAAAATGAAGGTAAGTAACCACACATATTTCTATAATGACCACAATATAATAAATAACATTTTAATTGATCATACATATTTATATATATATATATATATATAATTCTTGTGATGTAAAAAAGTCACATTATGTCAAGGAGGGGGTAGTCCACACATCCACGAATGAAATTATAAAATGTTATGTGCGTGAAAGGGTAACAGAATAAAATGATATATATTATATTTACAGAGAGTTAATTATGTAACTAATATAATATATAGTTTTTTTGTCATATATTTTTAATTAAAACAATATTTTATAAATTTATTGTATAGTTTTAATTAATATCATTTCTTTGAGGAGGCGCTAGTCCGCACTTCCACAAACGATGTTACCATATTTATAAAAAATCAAAAGTATGAGGGTATGTATTATAAAATAATTATTGAAGCATAAAGGCATAATAATTATCATATATAAAATATATAAAAATATTTTAAATCATAATGGTCACCGATAGATGTTTTAATGGAAAAATGAATAATCATCGTATTGTTTGGTAGTAGTCCTCAATACATAAAAATTGTATTTTCATTGCCAATTAGATGGAAATTTTGGTGATTGTAGGTAAAATACTTAGAATAGAAACATAATAGAATATTTAAGAAATTGTTTTTTTATAAAATCATATAATTAGAAATTTTAGGCTTCGGAATATGGAAATAAAACTAAATATCTCATGGAAAGATTCCACCACTTAATCGGGTAATATATTTTGGTTTGTACCCAAAGGATGCCTTGGATGGAAGTATTCCCAAGGGTAGTTTTATAGTATTAGGGTATGGGTTTGTGATGAGATATTTGGATAGATATTGTTCGATCATATGTGTCTTGAGAGGTTTGAATAAGTGGGAGGGGAGGAGGCCTTTTATAGTGTAGGAGGAGTGACACTCTTGTAATATTATGATAAAAGAATTCCCACCAAATTTTTCATGTTTCAAGTGGATCCAATGATATGCCCGGTTAGATAAAAAGATTATACAGTTGATATATTTCCATCTAATAGTTCTTGGACATGTTTATTAGGACTTTTTGGACCATAAGGTTAAGGTTAATCCTTTATTAATCCTAATATAATCATAATCATTATAATTAATTTTAATCACATTCACTAATAACATTTTTCAAAAAAAAGTAGGTATTATTATATAATAAAAATTATGTTGATTACAAATATGGAATCAATTTTTCCATATTATAATCATATATGTGGAATAAATTTATTTAAATTTAATCTTGAAGGTGGGATGACAATGTTAGTTTTTAAAGTAAAAACTTCTCAATGTTTACTAGGTTTTTTATAATCATTTTCAAAGTAAAAATGGAACTATTGACATAAAATATATTAATTTGAAACATATTATCTAATTATAATTTAGAACCAATTAAATTTATAATTTCACCTTACGAATAATTTAGATGGAAATATTGTTTTTATCTAAAATTCAGTATTTTTTAAAATTCATTAAAAAAGGATCTGTCTTTGAGAAATATCAGAACATTACCCTAACCAAAAATTTAGGTTTAAAATTCAATGATTTAGTATATTTTTACATATTAAATTAATTAATGTGTCAAAATCCATATTTAAATTGGGTTCTCTCTTAAAAGGTAGTAAAATTGCCTTATAAAAATATTGGATTTTATGTTTGAAATTGTGTTTGTTCGTATCTTATTCCTATAAAACCTAGTTGATTAACATCAAAATAAATCATGGAATATATAAAATATATATTTCATTAAAATAATTTACAGATTATAATTTATTATTTTATTAACGACAAAACTCATTTAGAATCATATAAATAATAATATTTGATTTTAAATCCAATGAGTTCTTATTTTCATTTCCTATTAATTGGTGGCCAATGAATTCAATTTATATTTATATAAACCAAAACATTTCATAAATCAGTTATTAATATTCCTAAAAACTAACATAAATTATAGTTTTTATCAAACTATATTGAATAATAATATTTTTATAATATATTTTAATTTGGTGAGACTTTGTCTTGAATGTGTCTCAAGCTATCAAAAAATGACACTCACCCCTGTGATGAAAGAAAAATTAGTGTTAAATGTATTATAAGATATAGAATATAACATATTTATTTAATATTATAATGTATTGGGTTAATATATTTCATTTTTACACTTGGCGTTGTGTGTCATAAACACTATTGAATAAAAAGTTGTAATTTAGAATTTTGGTCTGTTACATGGGTGGAGCGAATGAGCATGTCCAAGGTGGTATATGAAATATGGATCCAAGGTGTATTAACCGAGTTATACAAAATATGTAACATTGATTCATCGATTCCATAATTTTTACAACCCTCATCTGTTTTATACCCTGATCTACAAAAATGGTGTCATACTGTGTGTCCCACATCGATGTCATATTGTGTTATATGTCATCAACAAGATTTATATTAATAATAATGGGTCTATATTAGTACTTATTCTATTTATCATTTTACCTGATCAAAACCCTTTCTTTTTCAATTTCATAATTATTCACAACATAAGGTGTTATCCATTTTTCCCTTTTATATAAATTTCACATGGTTTGTAAAGGTACTTAAAGCCTTCAAAAATCCACATTATTCTCAAATTAGACTCCAGATAATGAAAATAAATATCAACTCACCCTAAGGAGACATATCCATAGGTAATGGAAAGATCCCACCACATTGGTGGTTTAAGTTGAGGTTAACAACCTATAATCTTTTATAAGGGTGTCATGGAATGTCTTGAACATGGAATTAATGTTTTGTTTAAGGAATTTTTTCTTTAGGAAGCAACGTCTATAGAGTTCCATATGCGTAACAATTGAAAATTATATAAATAGCCATACATTAAGGGAAACATATATACCACCTTCATTATGACTATCAAGGAATACTCATCCAGTATCAGACTTTGATTTATTCTACATAATAGGATAATATGAGAATATAAAAATATATTAAAAATAGGGAATAATGAACCTTCATGATAACCACATCCCATATGGGGATGAAATTTAAGGAAAGATTGATGAATAATTAATCTCATAAAAGTAGTGATCCAATGATATGAACGAAACCCAAATTGGATCTCGGATGGAGAAGATTGTTATAATTCTATAGAAGAAAGAGGATGGATCTCTCATTCATCAGAGGAAACTATTGAAGAAATTAATGGTATAAGGTTTTATCCTCTTTAAATAAAAGTTGAGTAAAAACATAATTACACACATGAATTATGTGGCATGCATTTAGACTGCATAGTTTGCTAAACTGTATTTTAACCATGCACGTGCCACTATTTATGGACACTGGACTCGCAATGTTGGGAAGTATGGTTTGTTTATCGATTCTCAATCGATACTCTCCCTTTAATGGAACCCAAAAACACCTTCACAGTTATTCAAACCATGCAACCTCTAGGGAATTGTTTGGTCAAACTGTGTGCCTACTCCTTTCCTCCATAATTTGGATCTCATAGATCAGAGAATGACTTGAACACTCCGGATTTATTTTTTTAAGTGATTACACACGTTTGTATGGTTAAAATAGAGGATTAAAATGGATATTTTATAGATAAATACCTTATTAAAAATGAAATATTACATCCCCCCCCCTCTTAGGAAAACTCATCCATGAGTTTCCTTTTTACAGGTGATGTGGCATATAGAAAGTGTTATCACAACTATGAGTATATATCTATCTCTCTATCTCATATATCTATTATTTTACAGGGTTTTACTACATTAATACCATAACTAGAGGAACCAACCTTCCTTAAAGAGATTGTATGTGCTAATAAATGATATATTAAGGTTTCTCCTCAATAGATGCATCTACATGCAATTCAACCTCATCCAATTGAAGTGAGTGATATCAATCTGAGTGATAATGACATAGATAATATACCTGGTAAACGTTCTTCTTAGCTCAGTGCATATAAGGAAACTAAAAATGATTGGATTCTGGGTTGATGCTTTCAATAATATCAACAGGTCCAATATAAAAAAAAATCCTTCCCTATATCCAAATATGTATGTTCCCCAACCTAGGTGAGTTATGTAAAAATACTTAGTCCCAAACCTCTATGTATAAATGTCATCGATGGTGGTCGTTGTTTTATTTTTTCGAGATATATCACTAAAAATATGTTTCATAATCAAATGAACCTGATCTATTGTCTCCTAAATGAGACGTCATCTGAGGAGCACTCCCTCCCGTTCTGATATCCAGTACATAGGTGATGAACATGGCCTACCATAGATTATATTATAGGGAACCATATATATAGTTCACTAATAAAAATTAAATTAGATGAATTCATCTCTGGGTATATACCTCTCTCAAGAACCCATAAAATCAAGTGCATGTTCTTTAAGAATGGCCTCTAGGACATATATTGTATGCTCTAACTATCAATTCGTTTGATGGTGGAATGTCATGCTCAAAATCACATAAGAACTCAATTCCCTATGTAACAATTTCTAAAATTGTGAAGTAAACTAGGAATACCTTTTTGATATAATGGTATGAGGAAAATGGTTATGTAATACAATATCACATATATAAATAGTCCCAATATCATCTACTTATAATGTCTATCTAAAATGTAGGAAGTGGGACTCCATTGTCAACCAGTCCACAATGACCCATGTAGATACACTACCTTTCAGTGCCATCAGTAATGTATTCACGAAATACATAGATAAATAATCCCATGTCCACTAAATAATGATAAAATTATATATACTTCCCAATAGTCATTGGTGTTATACCTACACCTACTGATAGGTGGAACACTGAGTAACTAATATATTTATCTTTCACTTCATACCAGGACTCCAATACATTCACCATAAGTCTCAATACATCATGGTAAGACCTCGATTCACTGCCCATGTGGAGGCATGAAACAAATTCATCGTCTCCTCCCATTTTTCAGTTGGAATACAAATGTTACAATGAACATCTAGAATTTGATCCTCACTAGTGGTCTAATAGGTGGTCAATTCTCTTCTACTATGCTCTCTATTAGGAATAATCCTTCAGTATTGGTTAATTTTCTCGTATTCACCCTATCAAAAAGTTCATAATCGACTACTAAGGATGGCAGTAATGTTTTTCCATGACTATCATTCACCTACATGTTCATCTTAGAGAACAAGTCCGTTAATTTACATTCACTACTTTCTTTCTTTACTGTTTGGGTCTGAGTCTTCTGACATAGAGAATTAACTACTACCTTATAATTAACAGGCATATAGGCCTCCTCAAAATCAAAGGACTATAGATACTATATACCACCTCTGTATAAGGTTGAAATAAATTAATTTAAATTGGATTTTTTGGATTTTTTTCTATGTAACACCCAATTTTTTTAAAGAACACTATGTATATGTTACACATAACACTAAGAAAAAACAAATGATTAAATATTATTATTTAATTTTGATTGTATTCCATCCTCCATTTTAATGGATGGAATGAATGAGATTAACATAATTATGAAAACATATTTTACAATTATCTATAAAATGAATTCAATAGGAACCAATTAATTATAAATGACAATAAAAACCAATTGAATATAGGGGATCCATTTTAATAAAAAAACTATTTTGATCTCCATAATAGAATTTTATAATAATAAATTAAATTAACAATTATTTATAAAATATCTTAATGAAATTAATAAGATATATTTTAAATAATTTTTTTTAGATTCAACCTATAATATTGATTGTTTTATGATTAGAAAATATCAAATTTTAAGTAGAAAAGCAATATTTTTTTTAAAGGGAAATTTTAATTCCTTTTAATGGAGAACCTATTTTCAAAAAAAATAACTCTTTTATAAATTATTTTTGAAAAAGAAATTTAATTTTTAAAATCAGTGTATTAAAATTTTCGTAGAATAAAAGTTTGGTATTTTTTGGATATGTTTTACTTTTTAATGAATAGAGAAAATGCATAATTAAAAATAAAAATATCATTTTTTCTAATTAATTTATAAGGATAACATAAATTTTATAGTGTTTGAATAATATAAATTGTTAAATTATTCATTAATAAAACCAAATCAGTGTATTGGAATAAATTTCACATTGAAATTCGATATAAACACATTTCATACTTTGGAACTTTTCACAATAAAAACTTGCTTTTTCATTATGTCTTTTGGAATTTTTTAAATTGAATTTTTATAATTATGTGAATTAAATTTTGTAAAATTGATTTCACAATTTTATTTATATGTTAAAAATTAGGTATTATGTCATTTGCATTTTTTGGCATAAAAAAGTTACCATGGTAAAAAAATATTTTTTGCCTTATGGGTAAAATAATGTATCAGGTTAATGTTAGTAGGGCTAAAGGCTCAAATTTCCTAAAAAATAAAACATTAATGGTTGGATAAATTTAATATCAAAGTTAAATATAATTTAAAACATCACTTATCATCCATGTTCATGGAAATTAATTCCAACTCAATCTGGTTGTCTTTAATTATGAAATAATCATTATTTAATCACATAACACCAACACTCCTCAAGTATAAATTCCACCCCTGCCACCCCATTTCTCCCCATAAGCAATAAATCCCATAAAAGCTTTTTAAACACATATATTAACTACTATCACCACTAAAAATTTCTTATGGTCAAAAAAATATTAAATTTCCAAAGATTGAAATTGATCTATCAAAGATGTGATATTCTAGATGTAATTTTATTGAAACAACTCTCTTATTTTCTTTTGTTCATCTAATTTCCCCTAACCTCCTTCATACATAAAGGAATAATAACCCCATAATAATTTAAGTACATGAATTTTATTTTTCTAATGTAATGTATTGTACCCATCCCTTTTATTACCTCATTTTATTCATAGAAACAAAACTATTATCCAAATTCAGCCGATTAATCACCTTTGTGAATAATCATTTTTTTTCATTTACCCATTAATTACTAGTAATAAAACTATAATTATGTTTAAATAATACATTAATATGTATATTATAACCTATTTCAGGTTTTTTATCTAATATATAATCACAGTGTTATAAAAAATTAAAGTAGATCGGGGTGTTCGGAAAACAATTCCAAAATAAACTGAACATTTTTAATTAACATATTATCAAATCAATCATCCTCATTCAAGAAATAAAAATAATATATAATACCAATTAAACAAATATAATTGAATTAATAATATTTCATTCCACTCTTAGACTTGTAATCCCATTTTAAAAGATCATTCATAATTTTATACAAATAAACTGATCATGAAACCATTAAACAAACCCACCTAAAACCATAAGAATAATGCAATTTTATTCATTAATGAGAAATAAAATATTATAAAACAATCAAATAAGGTATTATAACTATTAATATTGTTCTATATTGAGTTAATAACGTTTTTTAAACCATTATACCTAAGGTAAAATAATGATGCATGAAAGGGAAGCGTGAGGTAAGGGTTTGTCATCTCTCAATTACTTATGTGAGATATATTACTTATTCCCCACTTATTCATTGTGTATATTGTATTTACACTACCCTCTGATATATTAGATCATGGATCTCACAATATTCAGGGTATCAAATTCTAAATTTTAGGTTTATTACTTTTATGGTGTATACATTTTGAATAATTATAGGTCGTAAGATAATTCTTAACTCAAATATCAGTTATTAGGTTAAACTTATATTTCATTGATTATTTATACCTATGGATATTTTTGAATTGATTTTTTACTATATCATGTTTCATTTCCACTTGTTTTATGACGATTTTTAGTAAATACACATAAGTTACTCATTTATATGGGACTTTATCTTAATCCCCTTTCATTGAAGTGTATTTTGATGTTATGCACACACTAACTTTTAGGTGGTGTATACACAGACCCTTTGATATAACATATCATGAATATCATTGTCTTTATGGTATGAAAATTCTTCAAAGTGTTACAGGACACTTTTATTTAAAAATATTTTTTTAAATATGATATATGATATATGAAGAATGAATTGGACTTGAAGTAGTGAATGGGGCCCCATAATAGACAGCCCCTCGATGCATCCAAAGGTCTCATGAGACAAATAAATTGTCCAAATTATGTGGGGTTTTACTTATATGTAAAACCATATTGTGAAATAGCTTTATGGTAGTGGTTTATGTGATGGATACATAATGTCTAATAATTATTCATTACCTGAATTTGAAATTCAATTGTTATTATCCAACATATTTCCATTATGAACAAATATTTGGATGCAGTTCATTATTAATTTATTGACAAAATATATTTTGTTTTATATTTTCTACCTTTACATGTTTATTATGCTCATTGGTTCATGTTTTCTTATGTTGGTCTTAACTATTTTTGGTCATTTTTATCTCACCCATATTATGTTTATTTTCCCTGGGATATTAATATGAATTCACAGAATGAATTTCAAGGATGTTGAGTAGTTTAAGTTTTTATGTATTATGTTTTATTTTTAATTAAAAAGATAATATTGGATTCATTTATGTATCTAGTTTACCAAGAATAAAAACTATTCGGCCCACCAGGATGTGATTATTTTTAATAATGAAAATGTTATAATGTAATGAAATAGATTCAGGCTAATTGTGTTTGAGTATACACAAGTATCATGGGAAGATTATTAAAACATAGAAATTAGATTCCTGGAAGAATTGATTAGGGAATATAACCCTATGAATGTCATTGAGTATAAGTCTGTTTATAGGATATCATCCTACAGATTTGGTTATGACCATAAAAATCTAGGTTAAATATAAGGGTTCATATTTTTAGAAAGTGTCATGATTTATAAATCATATAAATGGTTCATCATCACTAAATGATTTATCACTATGATTATTTTTTCTCACACTATGATTTTTGTTTTAGTCAATGAATATAAATAGAAGGTACAAGGTTATTGATGAATGTAATAGAAAATTTATTGATGTGATGTCAAATGGGTGGATGACTAGGGTGAAGGATGTTTTTATCATGATATATGATGACATGTGTAAACTTAAACCTATTGTTGGACTCACTAAAGAATAAACTTATGTTGTTTTATGAGATCTCATGTGGTAGAAACCTTGGAGGAATGTACATATAGTTTCATATATTTTTATAATGTCAGAAGAAACACCTAAGTGGTTTTATTAGAGGAAAGGGTAGATGTTTTGGAATTGATGAACAGAAAGTGAGTAATTTTCACCAAAAATGAAAATTTTGGTAATTTTTATAGGATAATAATAATGAAGTCCCAAATGTATGCACAATGGTATAATGTTTTAAATGTGGAATTTCAATCAATGTTACATGAGGGTAAAGTTTTAAAAATAATCTGAATGGTTGTATGAGTAATTTTAATACTACTGTTGATGAAAAGAATACAAATGATATATGAAAAGAATGAGGTATTAATAAAATTTAATGTTATATGAACAATGATTAATTTGTAAAGTTATTTTTTATTTGGATAGAACATTTTTTTTGTAAAATATATTTTATTAAGGAAGCTCAGGATATAATAATCATGAGATATGTAGGGATTGTGTTTTAGTACATCTTCTTTTTGTATTTGGAAGCATGTGATGAATAGTAATATTACCCAAGATAAGTGATTATGTTTCATGTTGATATAGTGGAAAACACATATTCCCAATGATAAAAAATGCATATCGGATATTATGGGTGACATGGAAATTAGATTGTAATTTCATGGTTTATGATATGTTTATTGGGTTTTCTACATGTTTTTTATTTAAGAAATATATTTAACAAACTAATAATTTATTTTTTGGATGATTCCAAATTTTAATTATGGTTTTAATGTGATCATGTTATTTATATATTTTCTTATGTGACATTAGGAGTCACATTTTCTTGTTTTGGGATTCTAATGATAAGATGATTTTGGAAATTTAGTGACATTCCTTCTAATGTTTTACTCTTCAAATTTAGAGATATATATTTTGGATGTGTCATCAGATTAAGTACTTATTAAATGGATTAATTTATAATTGGGATATTATTGTTTGATGTTAAATATTGAATTATTATATTGGATATAATGATCTAACCTTGTTTGTTTCATTAAAAATTTAATAGTCGAAGGAATGACTTGTGGATCTTTTGATAAATGATTTATAAGTTTAATAGAACATATTTAATGTCCATATAACAATTAATAAAATTATTTTGAGATTGATAAAATCACAACCAAATAGTGATATTATACAAATTAAATTAATTCAATTAAGGAATTATTCCCAATAGATTTTGAAATAAAATTTACTCCACTTGCCATAATTTTTATGATATTAGTGACATTTTTTAGACCTATTTGGTCTAAATTTTTTTGGTCATTATCCTTATAATAAACATGTTATATATCATTATCCATCATAAATTTATTGTTAAATTTATTTTCCATTTCCATGTTTTTAATTCCCAAAAATATTGTACTATTCGAAACCCTAATTTTGTGGTGACCATCGCATTTCTATTTACCACTTATTAAGAGGATGTTTGGTTTAAACAAATTTTTATGTGGGTTTCCCACAAATTAGATTTCAAGTATCAACCTTTGATTTTCAAATTGAAAATTTAAAATTGTAATGATTCAATTTATTAATGTATGGTATAATTTCATGCGCAATTATTTTTTTTTAAGAACACTACACTTATTTTACATGGAACACCATGCATAAAAATGATTAAATTTTATTATTTAATTGTGAATCTAATCATAAAACCATTATAATTGGGGGAATGAATGATATTAAGTAAATCATTTATATATATTTTTCACTTATTTATAAAATGATGTCACTGGTTATTAAAAATTTTAAATGAAAATAAAAACCAATTGAACATAAAGGTTTTGTATTCATCAAAAACTATTTTAATGCACACAGTGGCATTTTATCTTAGTAAATTTAATTAATTTATGGTAGTGAAATATATTAATGAAATTTATTTTTTATATATTCAATAATAATGATTTAAATTCATTCAAAAATATTGATATGATTAACATAATAATAAATCCAATGTTAAGAATAAAAATGTATAATTTTCTAAAAGATAATTTTATCACCTATTAATGGATCAACTATTTTAAAAATAAATTTTTAGAATTATCTAAAAAAATTACCAAATAGACATCATTTTTTTAAAATAATAATATCAAAATTAGTTTATTATGATATTTTGTTATTTTTCATAGAAGTGTTGTTAATGAATGGTGATAAATACCTAATTTTAATTAAAAAATACATTTTCATCAAATTTATTTATAAGGATAATTTATATATTAAACAGATTTTAAAGTATAATTAGTGAAATAATACATCGATAAAACCAATATAGTTCATTGGAAAAGTTTCACCTTGAAATTGGATATAAAAACCTTTTTAATTATTGAACTTTTAACTTTTATGTTAAACATTTTTGTTGTGCATGCGATATTGTTTTTAAATATAATTATTCCATTGATGTTACTATAATTTGGTATAATTGTTTCCATATTATAAATCATAATTTTAAAATTGTGTAGTATGATCATTTTTGTTTTTATGGAAACAATTACCATAGTAAAAATTCATTTACTGCAGTATAGGTAAAATAATGATAGGGGTTAAATTTTAAAAGGGTAAAGGCATAAAATACCTAAAAAGATACAAAATTAAATGGTTTGATGAATTTTTTATTTAAACTAACCAAACGTTAAAAAATTATTTGTTATCCAAAGTAGTTGAATGTATTGCCACCACTATGTGGTCGGCTTCAATTCTAAAATAATCATTATTTAATCAAATAAAATTGTCCCTCCTAAAGTATAAATACCACCACATTTATCATCACAAGCCATTATGATACTAATATATTTGAAAAAACCTATCATACCCACTCTATACACGTAAATTGTTTTTTTTTCTAAGAAAACAATTACAGGTTCTTTAATAGATCCTTCAAGGATGTGGTATTCTATAGGTAATTTTCTCAAAACACATGTCTTATTTTGTTTTCTTCATCTGCATTTAACTCACCTCATTTGTCTATCAATGAATAATAACTATATAGATTTTTAAATACTGTAATTTTTTTATATGGAATATATTATATCCATTCTTTTTATTAGATCCTCTAATTAAAAGAAATGAAACTGTTTTCCAAATTATGATGGTTAATCGCCTCTATGAATAATGATTTTGTTTTTTTTACATTAAGGCCTTAATTTCTCTTCATAAAACAATCATTATGGTTAAATAAAATTTTATTAGGTATATTATAACTTTTTTTATGTTTTGGAACTAATATATACTCATAATATTAGATAAAATGAAACGAGTTCTTGGTTTTCATAAAACCCCACCAAAATAAACTAAACATTTATCATTAAAATTTTAGATAATTAACAATCATCATAAAATAAAGTAAAATTATATATGGTGTAATTTGTAAATATATAAATTTATTAGTTATATTTCATTCCACTCATATATTTTAAATTTCAATTTACAAGAACATCCATAACATTACAAAAATGATCTAATCTTGAAACTAGAGAATGAATGAACCCAAAACCATAAAAATAATGAAATTTTATTAAAGACTGGGTTATAAGATTATATAAAATCAACACATATGGTTTTATAAATATTAATATTGTTTTTTAATGAGTTAGTAACATTCTTTAAGGCAATATACATGATTTTAAATAATACGAAACTAATGGGAGGCATGAGGTAAAAGATTCCACAACTCAATTTTCAATCATTTGGTTAGACTTCTATTTCATTGATTATGTTATTTTAGGGTACTTTCTGTAATTAATGTTTATTATATAATGTTTTATTTCCACATTTTTATGTGTATTTATAATGAATTTAAATAATTTCTTCAAATTTAAGGGACTTTGTCCTAATATTATTTCACTGAAGTGTATTTTGATGTTATACACCCACCATATTTTATGATGTGTATATACAACCTCATTTATATATCATATCATGAATCTCACTTTCTTCATCTTATTAAAATTATTCAATGTGGAATGGGGAAATTTTATTTAAAAATATATTTTTAATGGGTTATTTGATATATGAAGGATGGACTGGACTTGTAATGATGGGTGGGGCCCGACATTATATAGCCACTTGATGAATTAATGGGGATCACGAGACAAATATATTGGCAAAAAAATTGGTTTCTACCTATAGATTAATCCATCTTTTGAAAGGCTTTAATGGTAGAGGATCATGTTCTATATATAGTACATCCAATATTTCAGCAATGCCTATATTAAAAATTCAATTATTATTATCCAAAGGATTTTCCCATTGAAAAAAGAATCTATGTATTCATTTAAATATTAGTTTAATTGTTAAAAGGATTGTTTTATTAGTTTTATACATTTCCTTGTTTATTAATTACATTGAGTCATATTATCTTCCATTTTACATAACCATTACTAAGCCTTTGATCTCACCCTTATTATATTTCCTTACCATAGGATATGTAGATGAATTATTGGAATGGATATCGAGGATCCTAAGTAGTTTAGTTTTTAATATATTATGATTCATTTTCTATTCCCAATGTAAAATGTGATTCATTTTTTGTATCTAGTTTAATAATAGTGCTAAATTATAAGGTCCTCCAAGATGTTATTCTTTGTAATCATTCCAATGTAATAAAGTAAGGCATTGTATATGAGCTACTAGGGTTGGGATGTTTACAGATTGTATACACCACAAAATTATATCCTAGAAAATAGTATCTCTAAAAAATGAACGGAATGAAAAAATATAGTTAACTTGAGGTAATGAATCTGATAAATCCAATCACGAGGTCTCAAATGGAATGATCAATAAGCTACAACTCAATCCCCCTACCTCAGAATACCTCCCAGATCGATTCCAGTGGAATTTAAAGACATTGTTTTAATTATTTCGGACTCTATTAAAATCAGTATTTATATATAACTCTACTATCCTTTTAGATCATGAAATTCCATTTTATTGGATTCATACAAAATATATTTCAACCCTTTTTTTCAAGACTATAAGAGGTGTATCACGATGTGATAATTCTTGGATGAAGTGCCTATAATAACTGGACAGACCTAATAAGCATTTAATGTTAACAACTTTTTTATAATACTCACCAGAAACTACTTCACTAACCTTCTATTGGTCCACTAAAAATACTATCTCTAATATTATGTGTCTTAATAAGTGAACATTATGTATCAAAAATTGAAATTTCACATCCTTTTCATATAATCTATGCTCCCTTGGTGTATTTAGAATGATGTTAAGGTGTTTGGAATTATTGTTTTGAGTATGAGAATAAATTGAGTTTCTCTGACAAGAACCACAATGTAATAATACAAATACTGTTGGAAATATGATTCATCAAGGGTACAAAAGTGTTTAGTGCATTCTTGATACCAAATGGTATGACCAGATACTCATAAATACCATATTTGTTATAGAATATTGTACTAGGTATATCTACAGGCTTAACATGCATATGGGGATAACCAGATCTCAAATCAGTCTTCGAGAAAACTCAATCTCCTCATAACATTAAAAAATAGTTTATCTCTATCAGGAAAAGGATATTGACTATTATACATAAACTGATTTAATTTATTCTAATCCACACATAAATTAAGGGTTACATCTTCCGTAGTGATAAATAGGATTGGGGAACCCAACCAGGAGGTACTGATTCATATATACCCCTTTTCATCGAATTTCTCCAGTTTCCTATTGATATACTATATCTTGGTATTAAACACACTATAATGAGTAAAAGATACTACTTTATCCCCAAGCATGAGATATACTTTAAACTATACAAGTCTCTCTGAATGTAACACTAAATATTCATAAGGGAAGACATCCTTAAAATGACCAATCATTGGAAGTAAGTTAGTCTAATTCATTCTCTGATCATCCACATTAAGGGTAGAAATATAGGCTTTCACACCACCCATTATATAATTCTTAGGTCCAGATTGACTCACCTAGACATCCCATTATCCCTTGGGGATAAATCAGCTTCCCTTTGGTGATGTGAAAGATACCCTCCAATGATAAAAATTCACATGGAAAAGGTAATGAAAAAACTAGTCCATTCAAATTATGAAATTAAAACCTTCATCTAAACCATTAATATATCCAATATGAAATGATAACCTCCAATTATTAGGGGGAATTTAATGCATTTTTTTACACTTTTCTATCTTACTCTTAGTGGAGTATCCAAACCTAGAATTACACTAAAGCACTAATATAGATCATAAGTCTTCCCAAAATATCCATTTAAATAAAATAATGCATGATTATTGTGTCAAAAAGGGAAGATATAAGAGTAAACTTTACCAAGAATATAATCCATTGTATATATGGTTCGGGGCTCTGATCCTTAGGTATATGCTATATTGAAAACTTTTGGACCAACTGATAGCCTTAAAAAGAAACCGGAATATCCTGAGCAAGCCCAATCTATTGTCACAATGCAATTGGAGTTTTATTAACATGGCCATGAACACCTCTAAGACCTAAACCATAGGTAGTAAAAACATCTCCTAGACTGACATAGATCTATGAATCCATCTTCTTATCCTAGATTTAGTATCGACCATCTCTCACTGACTACAGGAGGAAAGTTCTAGCAAAACCATTATAGATGGTCCATCCATCCATATGATCAACACTCAACAAATTTTCTATTACATTAGTTCCTCATTTGTCTATCTCTACTTCCCCTACTGGTGACAGAAAATAAAAATACAACTTTGTATTCTCTTGTTAGAATATCCCTCTCAAGGGATCTCTAAGCATCAGTTCCTACCTCCATAAAATAATCTACTAGGTTGGAAAGCTGAACAACCATTATCAATGACCCTGTCATCCATTGGTTTACATTCACTAGTAGTCACTTGATTTACTATTTCAGATATTTTTGCTTACCTAAGTACATTATCTTGTGATTGAAAGGCATGATTGAGCCCTTCTTCATTGATTCCCCCCCTTGATGGCTCATCAGCAATATTGATAGGTGAAATGTGATGAAACCCTATAAAGTTAGATGGAAATTGAATTATAAACATATAAACCTGGTCCAATAGCATAATTTTTATATCTCACTCATCCATTAAGGTTTCAGGTAAAAGGTAGTCCTAAGAAATGGATTTGAAATCCCTCCAAAAAAATATCTTGATGTCAATCTTCTTAGATTAGGACATCCCACCAATGGTTGACAGATCCATAAATAATATAAATCAAGATCCTGAACATCATTTCAAGAGGAGTCTACAGTATCTCTAAGATATAAAATAATGTCTCAATATAATTCTATGTAGCATGGGGGACACGATCCCCCAAGAAAGTTTGTGGATGTTCCTGTTGGAACTCACATGTTAACTCTTCCATAGTGGAGTTAGGCCACATGGATCCCTAAAAAATCTCAATAAAACATATAAAACCCTCTCAAGAATAGTAATCAATACCCATATGAATTATAATAGGAGGTTCCATGAGTGGAAAAATTGGAGGCTATATGGGTGGCCTAATTCCCACCACCATCATAGCATGGTTGAAACCACCCAAATGGCACACAACTGGAGGTTGGCTTGGTGGCATGTCTCTAAAAAATACCAACACACACCTCATAAAAATGTTCACTGAAAAGATTGTAGATATATTAATAGTCAATGTATAATCCTTTATATATACAAGTCACAGCCCTCTACTTGCTTCTAAATATAGGTCAGGGTGACATGAGGGTCATAAGAACACAAGAGACACTGGGTACTACCCACTAAAAAGGTCATGTTGGGTTCAATTTCTCTACCATAAGCCAAGTGTTCGGATATAAGGAGCTTAAATTTCATGTTATAGGGGTAATAATCCCTTTATGTTTAAATTGGTATCCAAATTTAATGGTGACTTTATTATTCAAAAATTAAATTCATTTGAGTCTGTTAAAATTTATATAGAAACACATATTAAATGGTTGAATTATAAATATTACCATTAACAATTTAAAGTCCCATAAACATTATAAATTGAACTATGTCATCCATTTAGTCAAAAAAATAATCTTGTTCCATCCCCTCTGAAAAATGGTCCATGGATCAACATTCCATAATTTACTATTAAGGTGTCTTCATTAATCTACATAGGAAAACACTATTTGGTAGATGTAAGAGCATTAAGTAACAAAAAATGATTCTTAGTACCCTACAAGAATGTTAGCTGATGACCAATTATATATCCCAAGTAACATATAATAATTTCTATGTTTTCATGAAATTTATCCTATATGACATGGAATTTGAATAGAAAGTGAATTTTCTACATGCCTAAAAAAATTTAGAATGCCAAAATCTCCCTCCCATACTGGGAAAAGGGAAAAATATAAATCAAAATAAACACCAAATAAGATGTGTGTCACAAAATAGTGAAATTTGAGCAGAAGTAATAATAACAACTAGAATATAAATTCCAATTCCCTTGTTTTTTAGCTTTTCCTTATATGTGGGATAACTAATCTTAATCACATCTCGTTTCTGAATCCTAAATAATTTCTAGTCTCATGTCTATTGATCCTAATTTACAATACAAATAGAAAAGAAAAATCACTTTAATACATCTTTTTTACATATCATAACTCAGTCACTTAGAAGTTACCAGACCCCATTGGCCAAAAGGCCTCGAGCGCACCTCCCCAGTAGCCATAGTATACATACTATCACTGAGTATTTGTGATGTTATGATGGGGATATTATACCCTCCTTATTATGTTAACAAAATTGTATCATAACAAATAATATTAGAATTTAAATATAAATAATAAATAACATGGGAAGGTAAATAATGAAGATACAAAAAAAAAGAATGACCAAAATCGTACAATAAATGATCCATCCAATGTCATATATGAAAGATGATAATTTCATTCTACTTTACATAATGGGAAATGTAAAACCTAGATTCAAAGACACATACATACTAGGATATCAAAAGAACCAAAAGGACCAAATAATAATTTCAAGATAGCATCACAATCTATAGATATTTCCTCATCTCCACCATTCCCATTATACAAATATAATGCATCAAATTCTTTCCCCTCTCCACTATCATTACCAATATCGATGATGTTTTCTAGGTATCAAAAAGTTTCTTAAATAAAGTGTGAGATACCACTCCGTAATCCACCACCAATGGTGTCTATAAAAAAATCTAGTTTGTGCATATAATTTTTAGCAGTGTGCAGATATAATAGGAATAAATGTGGTAAAATTAATTTTGATATAGTTTATTTACCAAAACTCATTGTGATAAGGTAACCCAAAAACAAGGGAAACTATAAGGAAAGTTAAATCATCAAATTTTTCCTATGTTGAAGAACTGGGCATCATCCCTACATGGGCCATGACCCACATTCAATGAAAAGGGTGTCCTCTTATTGTCAACAAAGTGCAACCATAAAAAAATTTGAAATGTCTTGTCTAAATCCCAAGGAACATATCTAATGTGTTTCGAGTAAGGTGGATCCACGTTTTATAAACCAAATAAGCCAAAAGATTTAAAATTGGGTCAACAAAGTCATGCCATGAACCTCCCTCAAGAGGGAAATACCATCAGTCACTAATTCAGTGTCAAAATATTTGTCTCACAGTGGTTCTATATTTTTTCAACCATAATCGTGAAAATTCATGTAATGAATTGAGGGTATATATTGGCACCTATTCACTTTGTCATTTTTCTTCATCAAAACCATTTAATTATCAATTTCATAATTATTAACAAGCTTTGGAGTTATCCATTTCAATCCATTAATATAAAAAAGAAAATGTCTTTTCATGTACTTACAACGCTTAACAATCCAAATTATTCCCATATTTAACTCATTGTACTTGGTAGCAAGATTAACTCTCCCAAATGGGGAATATCCATATTTAAGGGAAAGAACCCACAACATGGGTGGTTCTAGTTGAGGTTAATAACCTACAACATTTTATAAGGGTTTCATGTAATGTATTAAACAATAAATTCAACTTTTATTAGAGGGATTATTAATTTATAAAACAACACCTCGAGAGTCTGGTGTGCAACACAATGGAATAATGGTATAAGTATCCTGACTTTTAGGGAAAAGGTATAGACCATATACATTATGCCTATCGAAGAATACTCATACATTCATAGCCTTAGATTTGGTCTAGATGAGAAGAAAACAAGATAACATAAAAAATACCTAAATATATGTCATAACAGTCTCCATGAAAATAGCATCCCATAAAGTAAAGAAGTCAAAATAAGAAAGGAAGAAGCATGAAGCACTTACTAGTGGTGATCCAATAAGATGAATAGTACTCAAATCGGATCATGCATAGAGAAGATCCTTCAAAACCTATTGAAGAGGGAGGGGAGATATCAGTCAAGGGTATAAACTGTTAGACAAATGAAATGGGAAAGGGTTTACCACCTTTAATGAATATGTGAGAAAAATGTAATTTCTCCAAATATTTAAGAGATGCATAGTTTGGTTGGATGGTTTTCCAAGTCATGATCAACTATGCATCTACCACTATCCATGTGAATTTTAAACTCATGGTTTGGGAGAATATTTTATTTAACCATTATCATCTAGTGTGCTACCATCTATTGATCCATATAGCACCCTAGATGGTTTTTTCAAACCAAGCTGCTTTCAATTCATGGTTTTATCAAACTGTGCACCAACCCATTTCCTCTATAATTTAGAGCTCTGAGATCCAAATATGTCTTGGACACACATAATTACATAGTTAAGTGAATAGAAATGATTATAGGGATAAAAACATATATTTAAACTAAAATATTAAATATACATACCTCATAGAAAAACCAAGGTATCTTACATTTTATAGCATATTCGACATGCAACACCATCCTTAAACAACACATTAAATATATAATAATTAGAACCATGACCTTAAATTGAATAGTATGAATACATTTAACTAATTTGTGAAATATATATATGTAGAAAACCAATCTTCTTGAACATAGATATTACATCTTTTTATATGAATATTCATTTCTTTATACAAACACATGCTTGAGGATCATAAATGTATAGTGACTTTTGAGACTAAACATAAAATATTATTATTTCATGAATGATAATAAATATATCCATTAAATATATTCCAATTTAGTACTCCTTATATTCATACCCTACTTAAAACCATTATTCAATCCTAGGGAAAGAAAACATAAGAAAGGGTGAGCTCAGATGCTCAGTAAAGTTAAAAATGAAAAAATACAAAAACAAAATTTGAGTATAAGGTTAAGAGAATGTGGATATGACATATGAAAAAAATAACCATAATATCATAGATCAAACTCTATGGTAGTGGAATAAATATTGTAAATTAAAATGACATGAATCATAAATAAATTGAAGAAAATGATCCATGACATCATAAAATTTACAAAAGACACAAATTTCTGGAATACAGATAATCATAGAAAATTAATTCCACAGTAGTAAAGCCTCACTTCCAATGTAAAAAATGTTTAATGGGTTCACTCTCTAAACCATCATAGTAGTAATGGTTTAATCCCATGACCATTATTAGAGAAAAACCCCTTTTTTAAATACAGTTCAATTCCCATTCTACTCCTTTATATCTCATGTGATATAAATCTTTTACCAATTCATTAATGGTAGATAGAGATCCCACCCATAATATATTGTAAATCAAAATTATATGTGTAATAAGATCATTAAACATTCAGCATACAATAACACATTAAAATAAATGGGTTTCATAAACATGTATTCATATCACATCCTTTGGAAAAGTGATCGGGTTCATAATCATTTCATCATAGCATAATCTATGAATAGAAGAGGGATTCATAAGATTTTCCACATGGAATAACCCATATAATAGAAATAGGTTTCATAAACATAATTCTAAAATAAAAATAATCAATTCAAATAAAGTATAATAATTTTATCTTTGGATCATATCCCTAGTAAATCATAGGTTACACCAATAGATTTCATCTTAGACATAAAATTGTGACTATGGATTCTGCATTTCAATGGATATACAGCATGACATAAAGCATGAGGTCTATATAAGAGGTTAGATTTATTTTTACATTCTACACATCAAATCATCTAGGAAATATAATGTGGTGGATTCTTCATCGAAGTTAACAAGATCGGGTTTGGGAATTGGTGGTTTTCAATAAAGTTTTTCTATTTCTCTAATGATGGGGTTCAAAATCAAGTTCTTATACGAGTTAGTATTATATATCATACAATGAATATGGATGGAATTCTCAAAATATTATAGATTTGTATCTATATGGTCATTTCTTGGATGGTTTTTCCTTATTGAGGTATGTTCATGAAACCCTAGATTTTGTTAATCATTTATTAAATTTTTGGGGTTTTAGTAATTTCAAATTTATTCAGGCATGATGTGGAAAATTTCATTTACTCTTTCCATTTGAAGAGCTCAATAAAAATTTATGGGGACCTAGATACATTTTCTTAAAACCTAAAATGGTGTTCTTACAGAACTGGGATCACAAATTCAATATATTTGAGGTTAATAACATGAGGGATCATATTTGGTTTAAAATGTTTGTTCTTTTTTGAATTTTATAACAAAAAAACTACTCTTTTAATTTCTATTACTTTGGGAATTCCCATTAAGAGGTATCTATCAACATAAGAATCCAAATTTGGTTTCTAGGCTTCATTCTTGGTCTAAGTGGACTTTAGATCACCCATCATTGAGAAAATTGTTCTCTCTACATTGGATAATGAACTCTATTTAAGAGTTGAATATGAGGATCCCTATTTTTTTCTCGATCTATAAAAACATTTTTCATGTGAGAAATCAGTTTTGCAAGGAAATATCATGCACATTATATTCTATGAAGGGAAAATACATGTGATATTATCTCCAATAGAATAATGGAATTAAGGGAGCACAAACAATTGTATCTAAGGATGATGCTACTCAAACCTTGTGAGTGGAAACTTGTTCTGCAATAAAGAAGTATTATACATTATCAAATGATTCTCAAGATATCTTATCTTGGGGTAAAGAGATTGTAATGAGGGGTCTTCCAACTGGAATAGGCAAGACACAAGTTTCGGCCCTGGTGATGATCTCTAAAATTAAAGGAATTTACACTTGGTTAATAGTAAGTCTAAAATTTGTCCAGTTCAAGATGTTAAAGATCTTATTTAAGGTGGTGATACATCTAATTTTTATAGACAGTGAAACAAGTCTTAGTATCCCATTTTTTCATATGCTTCAAGTATGTCTGAGTTTTTAAATATTTCTTATGACTAGGGAATGGTGATTAAGTGACTGAAATCAGTCCATTGTTTAGATCTAGAGGTTATCAATGCTCCTTCATTGGAATTTCAATTGTAGGATATCAATCCATATCTAATAGGTTTTATTGATATTTTAATAGATTGTAAATATTTGGGTGACCTATATAATGTTGTTGAGGAGAAAGAATGAAAGCCTGAGACTAGCTCTTTTTTTATTAATTATTAGTAAAAAATTATTAAATTGATTCAGACACAAGGTACTAAAACCATAGTTGACCTTCAAGATGAATCTCATTAAAATACTGCTTTAAAATATTTTTTGACGAAGGAGAATAAAGTTCTCATTGATACATAAGGTTTGTAATTGGTTCCTATTAATAATTCTAGGCCACAGAATGACTACTCTCATTTAAATCCATTAATGATCACTAAGTCTCAATGGTTATTAATATATGATTCAGATTATAATAAAGAATTTGAATCTTCTAATTAGTTTGAGTATGAGTACAATTTGTTTTATTTAATGAAGGATGTTACCTTGTTTGTCCCCAATCCTTTTACCTTGGTTACCTCTTTTCATTCATAATAATAAGTGTTTTTGAACACTAACTTGTTATAAGAAAATTTACATCCTTTTCTTTAAAAAAATATTGATACAAATAATTCATATATTTGAATATAATTTAATAAATTTCTTGAAGAACTTATAATTTACTATTTTAAATAATCTTTTTAAAATATAATAAATTTTGGAAATTAATTTCATTGAAAATAACCTTTAAAACATACAATAGAATCATTAAAAATCATTTCAAAATTTTTTTTTAGGAAAATATACTTTCATCTTTCAAGGATAATTTTTAAAACATATAACTTTTTGAAAATAATTTTTTGAAAAATAAAATTACAATATTATAAATGAAGATTCCAATAAAATGAATGTGGGAAATTCTATTCATGTTGTACATTTAAAAATAATTATTCCTTTCCCATTTTTTAGTAAAAGAAAAAATGGCTTTTTTGTAGATTAATATAAATATTCCATTCAAAAAAATTGTGAATAAATCGTCAAACAATGGTAAAATTTAATTTATTTTAATCATTTGGATAGTTTTATAAATATTTTTGAAAAACAAATATTAGAAAACATGATTTTTGATGAAAAAATGTCTTTTTAGTTGAAGATAGAGATAAAGATGATTGTTCATAAAAAAAATTTGAACTCTTGAGTACAGATAGAGAGGAAATGGTATATAAAAAATATAATAATAAATAAGAGGATTATAATAAAATTCATTTGTTTCTTTAGATATATTTCATAATATTTCATTATCGGAGGAAAAAACATAAAGAATCCTGATAAACAATAATATTTTTTTTGACACATAAAACATTGGTAATACATGAATTTTAAGTCTTAATGAAAGAATAATATTAAATGAAACATAAAATAAAATTATAATAAAAAAATCATGATATTAAATTTTAATGGGGGGCTATAAACACATCCTAATAAAAGATAGGTGCAGAACATAATGTATACCCCAATGAAGGAAAATTTAGAAAAAAATCGCTTACCACTTTGGTATCTTTTGAACAATAAACTACATTAATGGGAGATAATCATATTTATATATAAATACCAATAATGTTTCAGTGAATCATCATAAAATACATTCATGGGTCATTCATTATTAAAACCTCATTTTGGTTCATAATTGATATTTTTCGTATATGTTTTGATTTTTTATTTTTTGCCCCCTAAATTTGATCATAGTTATATATTCTAAAAAATAATTAACCATGATATAAATACCATGTATATTTTTTATATATTTATTTCTCATAATACATAAAATTTTGAGATATAAAATGTAATAACTTGTTCATGGATACTGTATGTCGTACGTATGCATGAAAACAGTTTATATTTTATTGAAAGAATTAAAAAAATATGGTTAAATGATATATTTAAATTATAAATCATTATTTCATATATATATATATATATATATCATATTTTTTATTTAATCTCATCCTTATTAACTTAATGAAATGTTTTTTTGGAAAACAAATCACATTACTTTGTGAAGCGGTATTCTACTGTACACATATACAACATTATCGTATCCCCTACAGAATAGAAAGACAAAATTAAATGTTACATTATAACTACATAATTAAAAAATATTATAAATATATTTTTTCTTGATTTAATTTATATTTATTAAATTCAAGTTAAAAAATGAAAACCACATCACATTGGATCATGAGGTAGTAGTCCACCGTCCACAAGAGCAATATTATTATTTACCAATGTTTTAGGATGTAGGAAGATAGATGATGTATTATAATTATAGGTGTATAATAAAATCAGATATATAATATAAAATTATTAAATAATTCATTATATCTAGATGTGACTTGTGGGGATGTAAAACAAATAACATTGGTTCATCTGGTGGTAGTTCACCATTCTCACAAATCATGATTTCGTAATGCATTTGGTAGAAGTGGAGATGGATATTAGTAATTACATTAACATTAGAGTAAATAAGTATATGTAAGATACTTTTTCATTTATATCATCTTGATCAAATAATAATTGAAGTATGTATAAAAATAAATAATATAAAATGCTTGATTAGGGATGTTACCTCTTTTTCATAAAACATCTTTTGGTTTTCACCATAAGGATTCTTAAATATATTTCTAACCAAAATAATTATTCTACGATGATACTCAGGGAGAGAATATTTTTTTTGGAATTTTATTGGTTGAACTACTGGGTTTTTAAAGTATGAAGTGGAGAGGAGATAGTGGCCTTTTATTAGTGAGGTGAGTGGCACACTTGTAAATTTTGAAAAGAAAAAGGTTTGCCCACATTTATTACATGAAACAAGGAAAAAAATTTTCCATTAAAGAACTTATAAGATATAAATGTTTAAATATTTCCATAAAATTTCTATTAAACATGTTTGGGTAATTTTTAACCCATATTTTTTTTGTTTAACCCCCTGGTAAACACATTTCTACCTTAACCACGGTAAATAATTTCTACTATTTTAAATATTTTTTATGGTAAAAAATATTTTAAGTTATTAAATAACATAAAATATTTTTATTCCAAATATTGATTCCATTTTTCAAAATTCTATTCATACAAGTGGAAAATTTTAATTTAAAATTAATCTTACAACAACGACGAGAATGTTGTTTTCCAGTGGTAAAATCTTCAAAAGAATGAAAATTTTTCTACCAAGATTAAATATAAATTGATTCTAATTATGAAAATTAGATTCATATATATATAATAGAACAAATTTTACATTTAAATCCATCATAAAAAAATATTTTTTCAAAATCCTTAAAATAAGTGAATTATTTTAATAATAACTAGTATTACGAACTATTTATTGAAAATATTATCTTATCATAAAATTCAAAAAAATAACCTTCATATAATTTTAAAAATAATTATTTAAAATATTATTATACTTTTTAAAATACAATTTATAAAATAGAAAAAAATTATTTTTAAATATAAGTCTAAAACATACAAAAATATTCTTTTTAGCAAGAAAAATTTGTTTTTAAGAGAGAAATTGGGTTTATTCATATATCCTGTCTACAAAACACATATTGAGAATGTGAAAAGATTTTATTAGACATATAATATATGAATTGTATTAAAATAAATCATCAAAAGTTATTTATTTATTTTTTTAAGATAAAATGTGTTTAACTGTATAAAAATATATTTTTTCTAAAAAGAATTCCTTTATTTTCAAAGAGTTTCTTTTATATTCATTTCTAATTTGCTAGCCCCAAAATAATTATTAATAAATTTTAATAATTTATATAATCCTAATAATCCCCACTGTTCTAATGGATAGGTGATAACTATCAAATTAAATAAAAAATCAATAGTAGGTTATGTTTCGTTTAAATTTATTGTTATTAGAAACACAAGCTAAACTGCAAGATTTGTTTAATGGAAGATAAAATAGATGTTTTGTGTAATTAAAAATATAGAAAAAATATTATGTTTCCATGAAAATATATATTTCAAAAAATCATGGATTTTTATATCTACCCCCTTAAATAAATTACATCCTAATAATTTGGACATATGTTTAGGAAACATGGGTTTAACAACTAAAAATAATATTATAGTAAACTCACAATATACAAAAGGTAAATAAAACAACATATTTAAATGAGAGAAATAGATGTGTTCATTTTTTCTATAATAACACATTATATATTTTAAAATAGGATATCACATTTTGAAATTGAAAATAAGGCCATATAAGAAAAAACAAACAACCCTAAAATGATGGAGAGTGATAGATAATATAGTTAGGAGAAAGTTAACAACCACAAAGCCAAAAATATATAATAGGTAAAGATAAAATTAATTAATCATAAATTGTGGTATACGTTTAATATTTTATTTCAATATCATTTTCCTAATGTTGGATACTTTTCATTTGAATACATGCTTAATTAATTCCATTCCTTTTTATTTATACAATCACATCCTGTGGTTGTTCAAGGATTACATCCCACTTAAAATCTCACACTATGATATGAAATTCTTTTTACAAAAGTAGTATAAGATTATAATATACATTAAATAATGATAATGAATTCCTTATTTATATAAATATTATAAAACATTGTTAGAACAGGTTATCAAACAATATCAAAAGTTCAACTTAAACCATTTCATCAATAATTTACCGTGACGATCCTCTATGTTTGAACAAAATTGATATGAATTTTTTTTTGAATTAATGTCACTAAATTTAAAAAATCAACTTATCATTAATCCCCCAAAAAAACATGAATTGTATCTTAATTTCGCATAAAATATATGTAAACAAATTTATCATATATTTTTCCAAGAACATAATAATATCATTAATTACTATAAAAATTTAATTAAAACATATCCACTTTCAATCATATACTCTATCATCATTAATTAAATAAAATTATTAATTATTAATTATATTCAAAAATTTCAAAAAAAACATTAAACTCCATCAATGGTAACATGATAAACTTTTTCATAAAATAATTAATGAGTTCAAAGGTAATCAATAATATCCAATTTACATTATCAATATCAATTATCTCTTTATCTAAACTAAAAATTATTTCCTCAATATCAAGAACATTTTATGTTTTATCTTCACTTAATCAAAATATCTCATTTCCATTAAAACACATTTCAAGTCCATTAGTGTAATTTGACATATCCTTGCAAATCAATAATTTAAAATTATTTTAGAATAATTCAATGTTGTTTCATGATTATAATAAGAAATATCAAACTGATATAAATAAAATTCTTTGAATACCAAAAAATAAATCAATCAATCATTCCACTTGTATCCTAAACAAGTAACCAATATTTTCATCGTATTATTTAACACTTATATGGTTTCATATGTCATTTTTTGTATCTTCATCAATAAAAACACAACCTTAAAAATTATCTCCAAGAATAATCTCCTTAGGTTGTAGATTTTTATAATTCCCATCTATTTCACAAATTAAACATTTAACTCTCAATGATATCTTATGTTTTTCATTATAATCACATATTTAATTAATAACACTATTAATTTTTACCTTTAATTAATTAATTTTTTTCTATCTTTTACACACTAAAAAAATGTTCTCATTAATCTAAGACATTCCCTTGGGTGATTCTTCCCACATTCTCATCAAATATGAAATAAAAACTTCTTTCTCCCATGATCTCCACCACCTGAACTCTCAAATAAATCTATCCATATATTATTTCGTGAGTCTTAGAGTTGGTTTAGGTGAAAGTTGTAAATCATATATAATTAATACTTATTATGAATAATCACAATATCTATCACTCCAGTCATCAACAAATATATTTTATCATGAATACAATTTATATGATAATAAATGTTAATATAGTTCAATATTGTTTGCTAAATTAACTAAAAAAACATACTGTGAATAAAAGTATTCATAGTGGGGAACCACATAATAATTAAAATTCACTTATTGTATAACCAAATAATGTAACCTTATTTTCAATATATAACACCTTAGGATTTACCTTGGTCATTCATTGTCATTATTTTAATTTATTGGGATGGTTCATAAATATTTTGTTAATTACAAATGCATCTAACATGATAATTTTAAACTGGGTGTGAATAAATGCATGTTTTCATTCACTGGGGGAAAATTGAGTCCATGTCAATCTTCCCTTTCAAATTTATAACCATGAGGAAATTCTTTTCCAGAGCGACATCCGCTTGTAGTATCCATATAGTGAATTAATTTCTTGGAAACTACTCACCCTATTATTCACCAAAAAACTATTAAATTGTCATATTCTTTGTCTCATAATTAGACGTATCCTTAGACATGTTATTAGGTATATCACTAAATAATTTTCATCATATTTTACAAATGTTAACTAAACCTATAATTTGATACCAACTATAGAGACCTAAAATTCACATACATAGATATTTATTCTTTTTAGATTAACATTCATTTCATTACACAAACACACACTTGAGGATCATAAAGGTATAGTGCCTTTAGAGACTAGATAAAAAAACATTTTTACTTATTAAATGATTTTAAACTAATCAAATAAATATCATCCCATTTAGTATACTTTATAGAAATATCCAACTTAAAAACTTTCTTCTAAACCATGGGAAAATAAATGTATGAAAGGGTGATCTTATATGGTCAATTAGGGTATGAAAGAGTAAATAAATAAACAAAACATGAGTATAAGCGTAATAGAATGCGAGAATAACATATGAAAACCATACATTGTATATAAAATATAAAAATATAGAGTCATTTAATAAATATTTGATGTTTATAATACCTGAATCATAATAAAATCAAAGAACAAGATCCCTGAAATCATAACATTTACATAAAACATGGAATTTTGGAATTCACAAAAGCATGGAAAAAAATTACATAATAGTCAAGGCTCACTTCCAAGGTTATCTGAGTCAAATGGGTTCACTCTATAATCCATCATAGTAGTCATAGTTTAATCACAATAACAACATAATAGGAAGAGTCCCATATTTAACGAAGTTCAATCTCTATTTTAGTCTTGTCTATTTAATGTGATATATATTTTACCCAATACATTTTAGGGAGATAAAGGTCCCACCCATAACATAAAAAAAATCATACAGATGGGTTTCAGAATATTATATAACATTAATCATATCATAAGCCATGAAATTAAATGGGTTTCATAAAAATAACATCATATTATACACTATGGAAAAGTGACATGTTTCATAATAATTTCTTCACAGCATAACCAATAAATATAGGCGAGTTTCATAAGCATTTCGGCATATTATAACCCATGTAATAGAAACCGTTTTTATAAAAATAAACAATATAAAAAAAATAATGGAATCTTTTGAATAAATACCCAGTAAGGAATGGGAAACGTTAGTGTATTTTATCTTAGATGGAATGTTATTTTCAAAAGTAACTGGGTACGTTTATTTATAAAAATAAATTTTTTTATCAAATATCTTTTTATAAATAAAAAATCATAAATCATTATCAAAATACATAACTTTGAAAATATAAATTAAAACTTATAAATGAAACATTTGAAAATATTTTGAAACACTTCTGGAAAAAATATCATTTTTTATTTAAAATATACTTTTTAAAACATAAAACCTATTGAAAATACTTTTCATTAAAAATAACCATAAAAATTTATAAAGGAATATTTTCAAATCAATTAAAACAATTCATCATGAAAATAACATATCCACATTGTAAATAAATTTTTAAAACTAAAAAAATTATGAAAAAACATTTCTTTAAAATTAACCTTGAAATGATATAATGGAATACTAAAAGAAACTTTTTATGGGTGATTCCAATCATGTCGTAAAGATTAAAACATATATTCCATTTAGATTTTCAGTAAAATCCAAATAATAATTGTTTGGAAAATGATATGAAGATTCATTTTAAAAGATTTTGAAAAAAACATGGGTAAAATCTTATTTAATAAAAAATTTAGTGAATTTAAAAAACCCTTTTTAAAAAACCTTTATAGTGTATGGTTTTGAAATAAAAATTATTTTTCTATAGTGGAGAGAAATAAAGATAAATTATCCTAAAAAATGTTTTTTTAAACTATCAAGTACATAATGGGAAGAAAGTGAATGAAAAGAAAAATTCTTATAAAAAAATGATAATAATATTCATTTATTTTATGATTGGTACTTTATAATATTTCATCAGTATAATTATAAAACTAAATAATAACTATAAACGATGAGATCGTATTATAAAAATATTACCTTTTTTGTAACTTTGAATTGTAAGCCATGATTAATTAAAAACATTAAATTAAAGTTAAAATATCATGACAATAAATAAATTCATGATATTTATGGTCAATGGGATTTGTATAAACCTCGTAATAGAAGATAGATTCATAAAAAAACTTATGTATCACTGAACGAAAATTGAGACAAAATCCCTCGCCTCTTTGGTAACTTTTGAACCGTAAACCCCATGAAAGATAGAACCGAAAATGAAAATGTGAATTCAAATAATGATTAAATTAATCATAATAGAAATTACAGACATGAATTATATACGTCACATAAAATAAATAATTAGTGAATATGACATTTATCACATAGAAGTAGAAAGTGAGACGATAATACCTTAATTTAAGTCCCAAATTCATTCACATGTATTCAAAACACTTGTATAGTTAATATATGTTTATTATAACTATGTTGTAGAATCATAATCATATGTACCATACCACACATGATTTACTTATGACCTTTTATTAACTATATATCAATAATTCCTTTTTCCAGGCCAAATCCTCTTTTTTTAAGTTTCAAAATAGTCAACTTTGTGGGTTATTGGGAACCACACAAACATAGTACACAAAAAATTCAATCTAAAAAAATCCACCAAAAACCAAAATTTAAATATCAACACATAAGCCAAGATATTGTTAGTCATACATTTTAGGTAATAAGTACATTTCTTTCATGAATGTTTTAATTTGTTTGTCTGTAATCTTACATTATCCATGGTTAGATGATCTATTAAATTTTAAAAATTATATCATTTTAATATATATTTAGTATATATGAATTTATCATAACCCCTGAATGTTAATAATATAAAAAGAAATACTATGTTCATGGAGATGGTAAGATATACGTATTCATGCATGTTGTTTCCTTTTTATTAATGGAATGAAAGATAGAAGGGTGAATGATATATTACCTTTAAAAATAATTTTTATTACATATATATCACATATATATATTTAAATATTTCTTTATTACCATCCTTGTAAAGAGTATGTGATAATTGAATTGCATCGCTTCGCAAGGCTATAGTCAACCATACACATGAACAATGTTATCGTATCCCCCATAGAATGGAATGTAAGAAGGAATATTTTTCTCCTAATGTAATAAGTATAATTATGTTATAAATATCATATTTATTAATTTAATCTTTCCTTATTACTCTTTATGTGAAACAAAAATGGAAAATGAATCATATTAGATCGTGATGCGGTGGACCTCCAAACACATGACTGAGGTTATCGTTTTCGAGAAGGTTAAGATGTATTATGGTATATGTGGTATTTTAATTCATGTGGTATAATAATATCATTAATATAATATAAAATCATTAAATAAATCATTTTATCCATCAGTGAGAGTTCTTTATGGAAAACATATAACATCAGTTCGTGAGATGGTAGTTCACCTCGCACATGAATAGTGATTTTACATTCCATTTGATATTTGGGAAGGATATATGTCTTTCCATTAATAGAAAATAATATCATTTTATGGATTATACTAATTATATTATATATTTGTGATTTTCAAAAATTAAAGAGGTTGAGAAAAAAATCATATATTATGGATAGTACATCTTCTTCTGAAAACTTCATTTAGATTGCACCAAAAGGATTATTAGGTTATATTAATTGCCAAAGTAAAGCTTCTAATATGATTGAAAATAATTAAGTAAGTGATATATGATGGTATTGTCTAATTAAATGGGTTTTGGAAGTGTGAATTAGAGAGTAGAGGGGTGGTCTTTTTTAAGTTATTAGAGTGACATGGTTGTAATTTTTGAAAAAAAAATGTGTAACCATGTTGTTTCAATGACACAAGGATCGAAAATTTTACATTATATATAATATATATAGTTTAAATAGTTCAATAATGTTGGTTTTTTAAATTTTATTTGTAATTTTTAACCTATATCTGTTTATTTGAACTCCCGGTAAACCAATTTATAACTTAACCATGATAAATAATTGTTATTGTTTTTACTAATCATTTTGTAAATAAATAATATGAATATGATATATAATTTAAATTATTTATATTCCAAATATTGAGTCATTTTTTAAAATTACCTTCAAAAAATTGTAAAATTTTAATTTTAAAATAATCCCACGATCGCAAAATGAAAGTAGTTTTCCAATTTGAAAATGTTCAAAAGATAAGTATGTTTTCATATCAAATTTAAATATAATATTTATTCAAATGGACAAAAATTGGTTAATAGATATATAATTGAACTTTTTTTTCCATTAAAACTTTCTTATAAAAAATTTGGTACTTTTTAAATTTTTTAAAATAAATAAAAATTCATAATAAAAACTAGTATTTTTGTATTCATTAAAAGATTGACCTTCTTAGAAAATTATCCAAAATTAACCTAAAGATATTTTTTTCAGGATTATTTTGAAAATTAATTTCCTTTGTTCAAATATTTTTTTTAAATATATCAATAATTAATTTTAAAATACATGTTTAAAAAATGAGAAAATTTCTTTTTTAGAAAAAAAAATTTCTTAACAGAAAATTTGTCTTTTCTTATCTATTATGTACAAAACACAATAATAAAAAAGTTAAAACATTTTAGTGAATATATTTTATATAATTTTATTTAAAATAATTCACCCAATTTTATTTTTTTAATTTATTTAAATAAAAACTGTGTGTGTGTAAAAATTATTTTTTAAGGAAAAAAATCTTATTTTTAAATGGGTTTTTTATTTTCATTTATAATTTATTAGTACCCAAATAATTCATCATATTTTTTCATAATTTAGTCAATCATATTAATTCTCACCATGCTAATGGATTGTCCATAACTATCATATTTAAAAATAATATTTTAACAGTATGTCAATTTTGTTTAATCTCAGTGATGTGTGTAATCAAGTCGTTGCTTGTAACGCAAGCTAAAATAGGTGTACCAAATAACATAAAATATCTAAATGATTAAATTTATATGAAAATAAATTTCACAAAGTCACATATATTTTAAGTATATATATTAATATAAAACTAAATATAATTATTTGTTAAATTTTTATTAAATAATCATTCAACTTTTTGTAATGTAAATTTATTCTTTGAGAATATGATTTTTCTCAAAAAAATATTTTTATTGATTTTGTTGAAAAAAATATTATAATTAATTTTCTGAACTTTTAGAAAAATAATTTTATAAAATTATATTTTGTTTGGAAATTGAAATATCAAAATTTTCATTTGGTGAAGTTTTGGTGTTTTTCGGAAAATATTTATTTTTTTTGGTGAATAATGAATAATACAAGTTTTTCAAAAGATGACATTTATTTTCAATAAATTAATCAATTTAAAAGGCTCACTATTTTTTCATATTTTATTAATTAATATAATTATTCATTTCTTAAATATTATCTACTTTAATTATTTTTAATCAATATCTTCTTGGATTTTATTTTATGTTTATTCTATTTTTAAAAAATAGGTTTTTCTGAAAAATGTTTTAATGTGGATAATTTTTCTCCATTTAAATTAATTAAAAAACCCATAATGAATAATTTTTTAACTGAAATTTAATGATTATATATAAATAAATAGTAATTTATATTCATATAATCATTATTATTAGTCATAGAGTTAATATAAAATCTTCTTTATCTTACAAAATACACTTTTTTAAAACCTTCTTTTTGTCCCATATATGGGCTTAATTTTAAATTTATTTTTTTCAATTTTGAAAATTTAATTTTGTATAATGGATCCCATATTTTTAATCATCATATTATGTATTATCTAACAATTTTCAATTAATATTTTACCATAATGAATAGGGAAATAGTGAAAATTAATTACTGTAGTTAAGATGAAAATGGGTGTACCGGTGGTTATGCTAAAACAATAAGGGTCATAATGACATATAAATTAGTCAAAATATATATTTATGGAGATATTTAGGCCTTATAATGTCCAATTTGTGATAGTGGTTCATTTTTTGGGCTTTTGGTTTGTGAAAAACTTGGTACAACTTTTTTTTTCCAAATTATTAGTGTGCCACCCACCTCAATTATAAAAGGCCACCCCCAATCATCTCCACTACACAAATTAAAATCCCTATGTATAATAAAATACCTATTTAAATTTATTCATCTCTTCCCCCTATATCTTATAGAGTTTTTTATCATTAATCAAACATATGAAGGCTTTTGGTGATAAAATAAGGTGTTTTTTGGAGAATATGTATCATGCTTAAACGAATATTTTTTTTGCTTACACATCCTTAAAATTTTATTAGTTGATGATTATATAACAACACCCTTGTTTACAATGTAATTATATATTATTATGTTAATTTAATGACTTAAATCCATATCCTCTTCCATAAAATGGGATTTGAAATCATCTTTCGGTCGTATGGCAGACAACCGCCTCACAAACCGATGTCATTGTATTTCTATCATCGCCTATCATAGAATGGATAATGAAGGATTAAAGTATATATATTATATATAACAAATTTTTAATTATATATATATATATATATAATCACATATACCATCTTATATTCCATTATGGTGGGGATATGATAACGATGTGTGTGTGTACAATGGATTATTGCCTCAAGAAGAAATGATATTCATATTCCAATAATGCTTTAAATGGAATTTAGTATGAATAAATTTTATTAATATATCATATATACATGAAATAATATTGATATTCATGACATATTTATCATTCCGAAAGTACAATTTATCATTTTTATTCTAATAATGAAAAATTGATAACATTGTTTCTGTTTGTGTGGACTACCGCCTCCATCAAGCGATATGATTTTTTTCATCTCCAAATAAAAATAATGATATATATAAGTATAATTAAATAATTAAAATCATATTTATTATATTATTATAATTCTATAAATAAAAAATAATACAGAACTAATTTCCATAGTGTTCGTTGATCAATGGAAGCACTACTCATTTGTACGTAGGGCATGGTGTCTCCCTGATCATAATGTAAATAATTTTTTCCAACCTTTTATCATGATTGGTTTTAAAAGTATAATTATTTACTAAATATTATTATTATATCATGGTTATTATTCTAAATTTTTTGAAATAATGAGATCCTTGAGAAGGTTCTGCACACTGAATTCATTTTGAAACAATGAACTAAACGTCCCCAAAACCCCCTACAAGAGCTTACCTAATTAAGTATTTTAATATTACATTAAAAAGACAAAAAATAAAATATTTAATTATAAAATATTAAACCTCTAAATGTTTCTTAGTAAATAAAATAATTAATACAAACTTACTATAATGAAGTTAATGGAAACACATGGAATGTCTGGACTCGAGGTAAGAACTTTCCCGTCTCACTATTATTTATATAAAAAAGTATGAATTTTTAAAAACTTTTTTTTGTGAGGTGTACTGTATAAAAATATATTTTATGATTATTTTAATTGAAATTATTTAGATTTAAAAATCAATATTATGCTCTTTCTTTTAATGGTTTTTTCATCTAGAGAATAGCTAAGTCATAAGGGATTTTGTCCGAATTTTTGTTCATTGAGAAATATTGTAATATTAAACACCTAAATTATTTTATGAGGTGTTTCTACATCCAATTTAACAGGTTGTATCATGAAATATTTTATTTTAATTATATTTAATCTATCATTTTATGTTATTATTTCATAGGGATTCATTTTTTTTCAAATATATTTTTATGGAACTAATTTATTTTCAAATGGTTAATCATGTTTTAGAGAGATTGTTAAGAACCCATTCAATTTCCATGAGTTAATCAGGATTCAATTTTTTCCCTATAACCCATTCTTCCATGGGTTTACTAGGTTATTAAATGAATAATTTCTATTTTTATGAGTTTGGGATGAAATTAATTCACTATATACATTATTCATGTTGTTGTTGTTAGATAATATATATGATGGGTATTTTTAGATCACATCAGGGGGATGTTATAGTTTATATATTGGGATCTCCCATATAGTTCTAGGTGAGGTTTTTATATCTTATATAATTGGTGTGCTCTAATAACACTATGTAATCCCATTATAGAATATATAATTGGTTCACCTAGATAGTGTCAGGTCATCACGATGTAGATTATACGATGGGTGCACCCAAAGTACATTGGCTAAGATAGATAAAGATTATATGATGGATAGACCTAGACAGATGTCTAATTAATTAGGTAATGTTATTTTTCTTTTGAGTCTATAAGGAGTGATTTACCAGAGGTTTTCTAATATGAATTTAATAGTTATCCAGTTATTTATGATAGTCATATAAAATAGTTTATTAAGATAATTATCCAAAGATGACAACACATTTTATCTATTCTTGTCATTGGTTTATAATGTTTTCTCTGATCAATATTGATTTCAAATGGTTCATTATTAGTGATTCTTATCACTATTTCCTCTATTGAATCATTATTCAATATTTCATCATTGATTATTAAGGTATTTATGGGTATGAGTTATTTTATGATTTTCTCATGCACTCTAATTTTGTCTACAAACCCTTAGTAACTTATTATGCTCATTGATGAGATTCGATTGTTAGTTCTTATGTTTACACATAATGATAATTTTATATCAACCTTCTTATGTTTCATTTTACAATGCTTATAAGGAATGATCTTGAATGTTATATGTGTGTAAGGGTTTTATTTTCATGATGAGGATGTAATATAGGATATAAAACCTGGTTGAATTTTCAAAAACACTCTCTAAAATTAATCTGTATTTTTTATGAAATATTTTGGAGAAATTAAATAAAACACTAAACCTAATAGTTCATTTAATATTTAAGTTGTCCAATATTTTTATTTTGAGGTTTTAGGTTTTCTTATAGTGAAAATTGGGTGCCAATTATTAGTTTAAAACCTAGAACTTTAATGATTTGGATTTTATAAACGGGTCCATGAGTAAAGGTTCGAGGATGTTATATCCAATATTTATGTATTTTTATAGGTTTTATATTGAAATCACAAATTAAGGGGATAAATTATATCTTTATCAAATGATTATTCATTCATTTATCTATGTGATGATTAAAGTGGTGTAAAAGGATGATCTTGAGATATAAGAGAAGGTGTGACGTATTCCAAATATTAAAATTGATTATAATGTAATGATATGGATAATTAAACTTGTTTGTGAAACATCAATTATATATTTTAATACTTATTTATTTTATGTGGTCATAGTTCATCATTATCTATTTATATTGGATGTAAAATGATGAATAGATATCGTATTGGGTATTTAAGATGGGACAACATGAAGAGAGATATTGTAGTGTATGTATCTTAGTTCTTGGATAGTAAACATGTTAAGGATTATATAATGAAGTATAATGGGATGTTATAACCATTATCAATTTCAGAAAATAATGGGAAAAAGTCACTATGAATTTTTTTGTTGGACCCCCCAAAACATCTATGTGACACAATACCATTTGTTTTGTATTTGAGCTCATTACAAAGTCAATGCACTTAATTTCCATCATAGATAACAACTTTTGAGATCATATTTTCTAAATATAAACTATTAATGTGGTACGGTTTCTTGGAGTACCACATTATATAGAATCTGATCCAAATGTGAGGTATACCTTGATGTTATAGTGAAGTATTCAGCAGGAACTAGATTGAGAGTTCAGTTTCAGTACCACTTGTCATCCTTAGATATATGGTTAGTGGGAGGAAACAAATCAAACCCTAGGGGATATTTTGATATCATATTTTATGTATTTCAATGTTTCCGGTGACAAACACCTTCCTTTTTCCAATCTTTAACATCGGAAATAAATTCACACGAATATTCATATAGATCCATATAAGGCCCTAAATGGAAGAACTATAGAACTCCATCCTCATCGTATGAAGTTTGATAAAGTGACCTAATGGGTAATATGGTAGGTAAGGAATTGTAATATAAATTTATGTTTACTAAATAGACTATCAAGGAAGCTCAAAGACTATAGATAAGTTATGTTGGCAATCATTGGCCTGATTTGGAATTTGATGTTGGGGAAAAGGTGTTTCTTTGAATTTCACCGAGGGAAATGGTTATGAGTTTCTATTAGAAAAGAAACGTGATCACAATTAATATTATCCCTTAGATGATTGTTGATCAAGTAGGGATGGTAGGTTATCTCTGGGTTCTTACATTGAATAACTTTCATATTCTTAGTGTTCTCCATGTATATCTTCTGAGGAAGAAACTACCTTATCCATCACATGTACTAAACTCAAATGTCATACCAATGGATCATTATCTTTCATATAAATAAAAAATTTGATATATCTTGTACCATAGGGGTAAATTTCTACCAAAAATAGACTATTCACATGGATAAAGTACTATGGAGGAATCATAAATTTGACAAAGTAACTTCGGAACCCAATAATTTAATGAAATAGATCTATCAAAATTCATTTGTCTTAAAGGGATTAATTTTTAAAAAAAAATTCATTTTAAGGGGTGTGGAATGTAACACACCAATATTTTATTATTTATTTTAATTTAAATAATTTTTTACATTGATAGATTGTGTTACATGCGACATCAAGTTTAAGAAAACCACAACATTCTATTAAATTATTATTATGTATCAACTATTTATTTTCTATTTGTTTGGTGGGTATGAATAAGTATTAGTAAATTATTAATAATGTATTATTATATATGTATAAATAAATTTTCTAGGTATTAAAATATTATAAATAAAAAAATAGATATTATAAGAGATATTTTGACGAAAAACTATTTTTATGTGCATTATATATTTTTATCATAGTGAATTAAATTATACAATATTTTAAAATTATTTTAATGAAATTTATATTTTATATATTAAATCAAAAAATTTAACATTAAGTTAACATTTTTCTAAGCATGGGATAAGAATAATCTATGTTTTATACCTATAAATGTATTTATATACAAACAATTTTCATTCTGTTTTGCGACCTTATTTCTAAATTCATTTAATCCACTTAGAAGAAATTAAATTTGAAAAAAAATCAATATATTGAATCATGGGTCAAAATTTAATAAATGTAACCCTTTTATTTTTTTATTTTAAATAGTATCCTTGGTAAACATTTTCACCTTGGAAAAGGGTAAATAATATTAGTTTAGGTTAAAACTGTTCTATAAGGAGATAAGTTAAATTCATAATTCATAATTGATAAATTTAATTTTACCCTTATCAAATTAAGTTCTGAATTTATTTACTTAATATTATCATTTCCATAAAAATTTAATATATAATATTTGAAGGATAGAAAAATAAAAAATTTCACTAACATGCATTTAAATATCTATAATGTTCTCAAATATAAAAAAAGAAAATTTTGAATGAATATAAATATAAATTTGACTATCATGAAATTATCTTTATAATGGTAATTTATTTCAATTTTTTGGAGGTTAAATAATTACAATAAATTATTTTACCATGCAAATAAATTCTTTATTAAATTAATCAAAAATGAATATAGTAATATTAAAAGTAAGATAATTTAATGGATTTATAGGGTTATAATAATTTTATAGATAAATATAAAATATTAGTTTTTTTATGGATTATTTTCTAATTATAACTTTATCTTTATGTATTTTAGTAAAGTTAAATGAATACTGTAAAAATACTCATTCAAGATATCCTACCATAATAAAAAAATTTCAAATTATATAAACTTTACAAAAATAAATAAAGAGGTAAAATTTTATAATATAATTTCTAAAAGGTGATTTTTTTCCATTTATGACACAATTTTCATCATGAAAAAAAATTATATCCTTTTAAGAGATGAATTTTTTTTAACACAATTAATGTGAAAAAAGTTACCTAACGGGTTAAACTAAAAGATATGGATTAAATAGACACCAAAAATGTGAAAAAATATATTAGACGATGTTATTACAACCAAACCCTACCTTATAATCAAATATATGTCCACTCAATAGAATTTTTATTAAAAAATACATTATTATAATCTAGTATTTTTGAAATCCCAACAGTTCCCATCATCATAATTATAGAAGGGAACCTCTTACCATAACTTTTTCACACTTTTTTATCATTACATAATTACTATAACATAGCAGAAATCACATTATAACATCTTTATACAAATTATATAGGTTTCTTTCTTCATAAATGACTTATCCAAGCATCTGTAATATTAGTCTAAATAGGTTATTTCAAAGTAGTGGTAATATCCTTAACCGATCAATTTCTTTTTTACTTATTCATTACATCTTATAAATATATAATATTTATCATAAAATAATAAATTTATTATCCCATGTATACATAAATTTTATTATGATTATTTACACATTTTTATTCACCATTTTTTCATCAAATGGGAAGTAGAAGTATCTGTTGTGCGTATGTACAACTTACCATCTTCATGTAGCGATGCAAATATATTTTCTTACCTATCATTCAGGTATAGATTATATTATGGGATTAAGGTTTATATATTATTTTTATGAAATATTTATTCTTCCATACTTATTATATCATATCTACCTTCTTACCATCTATTCTATTCGAAAATGATAATGTTAGTTGTGAATATATGTGGACTACCACCTCCACAAAACAATGTTTTTTGTATTTTTTTTTATGTTTTACATGGATAGTAATAAATATGGATTTAATGAATATATATGATGTATAAGATATAATAATGATTAATTAAAGAAGATTTATTATTTATTTTTCTTTCATTCCATACATTGAAAATTGAAAACAATATTCATGCCTAAATACAACATACCATAAACATGAAGAGTGTAGTTCATTTTTTATCTCTATAATTTATGGAAAAATCAATATATATATATATATTGAATATATAATATACTAATATCATGATTATAAATTTATAGATGATCTATCCAAGATCATTTTACAATTACTGGAACTGGTGAATGAAAACATATGTGAAAAATGAAGTAGTCATCACCCGAGATAATGATTTTCATAATTAATTGTTCATAATTAAGTGGTAAATATTATAAATGAATAAAACATAGTTTGATATATATTTTTATGTTTATGTAATAGATTTATAATAAATAAAAATTTATTATATAATAGGTTCAAGCACATATAACGTAACTAGGACCTGAGGTAATGGATTTTCATCAATATGTTACTTATGTGAGACACATGCCATATTTGACACTTTTTTATTTTATGTGGTATATATAATGAACATGGATGTAGTTTTTTATTAATATTGTGATTTTATGGTGATTTTATTATCCATATATGGTTCTTTATTTCATGAGGCTTATGATTTAGATGATGTCAATGTGGTATGGGTTTCATGTTACAATATCATTATTTGTTATGATTGTTTATGATTAAGTATCCAAATATTAATTATTATTATTTAATTCTCAATAAACTTTTTAATTTTATAATTCTATAGTTATTTATTTTAATTAAATGTTTCCCATTAATTTTCCACACTTTATGTAATCTTTTTAATTAAAATATTAATTAATTTAACAAGCATTATTTCTATCTTTGGTCAAAAGTCCTTTAGTTTCCATATCCATGTTTTCGAGAAATATTTTAAAGAGTAAATTTTTTATTATCAAATTAGAATTTAAATTAATTTTTATCCATGATTTACTTCCTAAAAAAATAAAATTATTATTCCTTCCACTCTAATTATGAGGTATATTTTGACATTTTTACAAAAGTATGAATGGAATGTTTTATTTAAACATATACAGAATGAATATAATTTCCCATAATCATGAATATTAAATGATATGAAGATTACTTATAATTTTCTAAGTTACTTTTCAAATAAAATTATTTATTTAATTTCTCTGAATATTTAATATTTTTCATTAGTAATTTCAATGTAAAAAAGATATTTTCATTCAAAAAAGTTTCATCTGTTATTTAAATGTATTTTCCAGATAAGATAAAATACATTGATAATAAATAACATTTAGGTTGAGAAATGATCTAATGAAACTATACTTTTACTTTATATGGATGGTTTGTGACCATGATAACAAAATTTTTATGAAACACTTTACTTTCCCATGAGTTATGAAATGATGAATTTGTTAAATCATTATGAAACCGATTCATTTTCTATAGGTTATTTTATTATGAAATTATACAATGTATAAGAAACCCATTTAATTTCTATTTGTTATGCTATATTGATATGTTTATGAACCTCTATCATTTACTGGGATTTGATATTATGAATATTTTATGATCTTATAGAACACATATGTATTATTTCGATTATTCGATTGATGCAAAGAAAATTATATATCCCTGCATGGATTAGGTAATTAAAGATATATCATGAGATAAAAAAATATATTGAATAGTGAGTAAACCTAGTTCAGTATGGGATTATTCCCCCTTTGATAAACAAGGGAGTGAACCATAACAATTATAATGGTTTCATGAGTCACCACAATCTACTATAGTAGAATTTGGAGTATACCTTGGATAGTATGATTATTTGGTGAGTGTAATTAATACACTATAATAGTATTGGAAATAATCCTTGACTACTAAGGAAATTATTTTATATGCTTATTTTTATTCCAAAATTTCATGTCTTGTGACAAATTTATACCCTCATGGCTCTTTTTCATTGATTCCATTATGATTTATATCATATAAACCTTCATGAATTATTACACTACTCTATTTGATTATACATGATATAAAATGAATGGGTTTAAAATGTTAATATCAGGATTTCATACCCTTATGGTCATATTATGCTTATTTTATCATTGATTTACAACTTTTTACCCTTACTAAAAATTTGAGCTCACCCTTTGTATTATTTTCTTTCCCCTATCTATGAAGGATGTTTTTAGGGACCATATGTCTATGAAAGGTGATGTTTACAAAGTTCATAATGGGATATACAAATACACTAGATTTTATGTATCCATGTTTCCCAATATTCTAGAGCTTTTAGATTCTTGTGAATATCGTTATGATATGTACTGAAAATTCATCTTATATGATTTAATATTTATATAAAAAATCATGGGTTGATATATGTTTCAGTCATTATGAAGGTATTAAATTCAATACATTTATTTATTCAATCTGGAATGTTTTAAAATATTTGATAATTTTAAATTGAAATATTTAATGACCTAAACTTATAATAACACTATTATCTATATATTTTTAGTTTCTTCTCAAAAAATTACATTAAATTCACTTAACTTTATATTAATATTATTTATATCATCATATTGATCCTATTTATCTCCATATATCTTAGATACCTTTATCCCTTTTTAAAACATTAACTTCTGGTTTATTCTCTACGGATGTAATTTGTAAAACGTTTGAGATACATCCCACTATGAATCCTTATTCTCCATTATTTTAATTTTTTATTAAAATATTGATATTAAATTAACTTGGTATATACCCTCTCAAATTGATATATCCTAATTATTTACATTAATAATTTTCATTCAAGTTTCTAAATATAATCTCTCATGTGTGAAGGTTGTGTCCTCTTCTTTAATATCCGTCCCAATAAATTCTAGATGAATTAAAAGTTATCTACCTTTACCAACACATATTCAATCCTTCTTCATGGATGTATAATCATTTTATCTTGAAACTAAAGCTAAATTATTATGGAATTTATCTAATGAAAATAAATTATTTTGAAAATTTAATAAAATATAATATTAAAAATGATAACTAAATCACAAAATGAAATTCTAAAATTAGTGTATCTGATATTTCATGGTAAATAAAAAATATTTTTATCTTAATTCAAAATTGAAAATTTCCTCCCTTCAAAAGATAAAAAATCCCCAATGATATCTATTTAGGATATCTCTTTATGATTATTATTTTGTGAATAAAAATATTTATAAATTAATCAAATGTTGTAATATTTATTAATTCTTTAAATATTAAATTTATTAGAAATGTTCCCATAATTTTTATGAAATGAAAATTTCATTTCCTCAATATCCTCGTTCTTTATTATCTCTAAGAATTGTAACTTAAACAAAAAAGGCTTTAGTAATTACTATTCCTCTCACTTATCCATTAGATTTCCCTTTTATCTTCATTTACCTTCATTCTAGTTGTTGATTCTAGTTTTTTGTTTCATTTACTAATTCCCTTTAATTTTTATTCCACTTCTCAAGATTATTTACTTGAATTATTTTATCAAGATTACCATCCTAATATCGTGTAGTTTTAAATGTTTTTTATTATTGAATTTATTTGTAATTTGGATTGAATTATTTTTTATGTTATTGATATAAATGAATAAATATTTAAACAATGCTTCAGTGGGTTTCAAAAATCATCCAAAGCATCCTATAATAAAAATATTTGATTTTTTCTGAGTTATTTAAACAAATTATTGTTAAAAGTTTTGAGAACATAATTTATATTGAAAATTGTTTCTTTTCAACCCATGTTTATGTTTTTTCATGTCCCGAAAAAATTATTTTCCAAGTATATTAATCATAATTAATATATTCCATAGACATAAATAGAATTTGTTTCATTAATTTTATTTTATAAAAACACAAATTTTCACCCATCAGTCTATCTAAATCAACAATATAAACTACACTATTTTATAGAAATTACATGCACTTATATTAGTAATTGTTTCAATAAGTTTCATATAATATATCATATGATTATCCCAATGACATATCCATCAATGATCAACTAATGGAAACATTGTAGTGGGTCTATATATATGGTACAGACAATTATAAAACATTTTAATTAGAATCTACTTCTATAAACAATATAAAATACACATCCTTTGTATATCTATAAACCTTTTATATGGATAATAAATATAATCCATGTCATATTTAATAAAATTTAAAATATCTGATAGAGATTAATCAATTTAAAGAGATAGAAAAAAATATTATTATGTATTTCCTTTCAATATAATCACATAAAATTATGGTATGTGGTTCCAATCACTGAATCAATTATTTTTCATTCTCTTAATAAAAAAGATAACTACAATAATATTAATACATGAACTGAAACAACATATGTAATGAACCATCACAGGTCAACCAGACACATTCATACATAAGGATTGGACCAAATTATCGATCACCATGGGATGGAGACAAGCGTTAAGGGTATAAAATTCAGCCTTTGGGAATGATTTCACCAATTGAAAACCCCAAAAACCATGATATAGTATCTATCCAAAAATATATAATGATGTATGAATAACATGGATGTCCATGAAAAAAAGTAAGTTGATAAAAATAATAAACATAAAAAAAATATTCTATTTATAATAAATAATCATGGTACATTAAACATCATAATTTTATCAAAGAGTAATCCAATACAATATTTTAAACATTCAACTCCAAAAATTTATTTGTGGATAAGAATGGTGATACATCAAAATACAAAAATAGCAAATTTAGGATCCCAATCACTCTTTAAATGATCCAACATGACATGTAGTCATCATCAATCACCATTATCAGAAGGAATTTGTGATATCAATAGTTTCCACCATTATAGGTATATCCTCTCCATTTCCCCATGTCACATATAAAAATGTTTTCATACACCCAGAGGGTGTATGTATGTAGTGATAAAAATACTTCTTGGATACCAAAATGAGTATATGATTCATCATTAATTTTTTCAAACATTATTACTAGTGTGAAAAAAATATTTTGAAAAACTTTATATAAGAAAATACAAAATTGATTCCCAAAAAAATTATTAGAAATCCATTACAAGTCATATGATTTATATAAAAAAGAAACCATTAAAAATAAAAAATGTTAATACAATGGAAATATGACCAAGACAACAATAATATATATGTAAACTATCAACCCGACTAAATATATACCTCAAAAAATACATCACATCACATGGTCATTCAAAATGGATCTATAAAAAATAATAAGAATTTGGGTAACTCAAACCTCATTGAAGGATGACTAGTCCCCAATGTCAATCTTGGAGACATATTCTCTAGATCAGCCTATTGGGCTCACCGAGTACTAAACCATGGAGATAGAGTAATCTAAAATTGTTTGTTGTCAATGAACTATCTAGACTAGTGTAAAAAGCATCTGATAACTTAAAAAACCCATGGTTTCCCATGTTCTTGTGTTATAATCCAAGTCTCATAAAAATCATAATCAATAATCACAAAGATAAATAATCCTTATCATAAATCCAAGTCTTATAATCAAATAAACATATTCATATAAAATTTAACATTCATGAAATAATTTATAAAACTATTTTGAAATAATATCTATTTAAATAATTAGATCAAACACATAATGTGCTTAAAATATAAAATAAAATATAAATATAGTAAAAAATCATTTTCACGCACAAAACCATGAATAAAAAAAAGGTCAAAAAAAATTCCTCAAAAAGAATATTTAAATCTAAATAAAATAAGAGGATTAATAAAAAATAAAGTTATAATGGTATTATAATGTAAGTATCTATAATATATGGAATCACAAATAACACATGAATCTATATATTCACTTTCATTAGATGCCAAAATTATAAATAAACAAGAAAAATTAGAATCCCAAAAACTAAAATATTAAATATTAGACACCCATTTATAGTTATAAGCATGAATATTATAAATAACTAAAACATTTAAAATTCTTGAAAATTTAAGAACAAGAGAATAGATGAGTATATTAGATGAAATCCCACAATAATTGAGTTTTTCCTTAGTGATATCCTCAATAGTCCAGAAGAAATAAAATTTAAGTGAGGAAAAGATAACAATGAATGAGTGATGTAAAGACCCAAACTCAAGTATCCCAGATCTGGTGGTTAATTTATTAAATTGTTACCAGATACAAGTGGTCACATATCAAAAGAAAAAAAATTGTCTTGGTTAACTATATACATACACAATTACCATATTATATTGTAAATCTAAAAAACGTAGCCTATCAAATCTTCTAACATAATTGATATATTTCAAAATCATCTGCATTATATCATAGAGAAAGGAAAAAAATAAGGGTGATCTCAAATTCTCAATAAGGGTTACGAATTATAGAATCTATCAAGAGTAAATAAGGAATAATAAATATGGACTATTATATAACTAAACACATTTAGTTTAATCAATAACATGAGAATGAAGAATAATTTGGCTGTAATAAATGATGATCGAATAATTAAATATAAATAATAACATGATATTGAAAATATCCAGGGATATCAATATTATTCATATAATCTCATGCATAAAAATAATTGTTTTAATAATTATGAAATGCATAATTAGGGATTTCTTTATCATACCATCAAGGCCTCATGCCATGACTATTAAATTTATGGTTAGGTATACACTATAAACCCATTAAATATTTTTTGACAAATTCATTGTCTCATTATACCCATTGATATATCGAGGGGCTATTTAATTATAGGCCACACCCATCACTTAATAATTCCAATGAATTAATCATATAAATAAACAATACAACTTAATAAACATGCCTCCTTTATAAACTGACCATATTGGAGGAACTAGTATACAAAATTTCAATACATTCCCCAATAAAACTAATTACAAAAAAAATAATAAGGACGGTATCACTAAAACATATCCCAGTGGAGAGTAAACATGTTTTTTTATTTGATAAATATAAATGCCATAAAAAGATATTTAAAACCCTTTAAGGAAAAAAACGCTATTTCACAATAAAAATCACATTTAGAAACTAAGAAATTATATATTTTTAGTGTAATTTCATGACTTGGAATACCCTCAATCAGTAGCCAAACCGGTCCCAACATGACCTCAGCGCGTCTCCCTGTACACCAGAGGCTACCGGCTAGTAGTGAGGGACTAAGGATAGTTAGTGGGGAGATTATACCATTATATTGATAGTGCATAGCGGTATCAAATAGTAAATTTAGATAACAATGGAAGAAGATACATGCAATAATCAACTAAATAATGAAAATGGACAATGCTAATTTATAAAATTAATGCATGTCATGATGATACATATTTGAATGAAGAAAAAAATAGTATGCTTCTCATCATATTACAGAAATATGTAAACGCCATAAATTCCCTATTGTGATCTCGACAATCATTTCTAGGTCCCTCTTGATCCATTTCTCCTAACTCCCAAGTAAAAGCAACCAAAAACAATAAAGATCCAATGTCATATAAAAATGTAGAGTCTACTCGGGTACCCTAGTGAAATGGTGGCCTGAATAGGGAGTATGATATAAATATCAGTAGTTCGGGACAACCAATGTCTAGCTCAATCTAGGAAATTCAATATTATTAAATATTATGCAGTTATAACAAAGAAATAACATAATTGAATAAATAAACTAAAACCCATATAGGTTCCTAAGGGACACCTGATATAGATTCATGCTTCAGCTTCTAGTCAAAAATAAGGGCCTGAATAGGAATAATATATATAATTCATAAGTAAACATCTTAATAAATTATTTGATATTCTTTATTTAATCGCATAAATCCCCCGGTTCCCATGGACACTCATATCTCAATACCAATCTCCATTGTGTCCGAGATTGAACCATTTCTCATATTCAATTGAAAAATCATTACATCACATCATCTTTCATTACCATTTAATTCAATTCATGTAAAAATAATTGGATCTATAGTTCAAAGTCAATTAATGGTTGTAGAACATCATGTCTAGCACCCTCATGAGTATTTGGTTCATCGTTCATTTTCTGACAACCCATGGGTATTTATAGAATCAGTCTCTATCCCATAAAAGGAAATTTTCATGCATGGTGGGTGTAGAATGCCATTTCTAGCACTGGATGAGTATTTTGAGCATCAGTCCCTATCTCAAAACTTTTTTTACAATCATATATATATATATATGAAGGGTGTAGAATTTCATGTCTAGAACTACATGGGTATTTGGAGAATCAGTCCCTCTCTCACAACCCATTTATCAGTCATATATATATATATATATCATTGGTGTTGAATGTCATGTCTTTTACCATAAGATTGCATCTATTAATTAATTAATTGAGTTCGTTAATTAATTCAATAACTCATTAACAACATAAAATTCACTATTAACTCAACAAAAAGTTAAACACATAAATTTTATTTGTTAACTCAACAATTAACTAATAATTACTATTACATTAATTATTCAAGCATTAATTAATTTCATCAATTTCTCTAGTTAATTTTAGAAAATAACTAATCAAAAGACAGAAATCTCAATGTCACATATTAAAATCTATAATTATTTATCATACGACAACCATCTCAATATTAAAAAATTAATTCACAAAATAATTATCACAAGGAAACCATCCCAAAATAACAGAATTATTCACAAATTAGTTATCTGTAAATCAATTTTTTCAATATCACATAATTAATTCAAAAATTAATTATCTCAAGGTAGTTTTTCAATATAACATAATTAATTCACAAATTAATTATCTCATTTAGACCAAATCAATATCTCAACTTTAACCCCCCCCCCCTGATTAATTATCTATATTATAATCCCATGACACATAATAAATTCACAATTAATTATATCAACATAACTAGTATAGTATTTCATAATTCATCCCTAAGTAATTATCATCTCAAAGAACATTGTTAACTCATAATTAATTATTTCAACATAACCAAATTAAAATCTCATAATTAATATCCCGATTAATTATCATCTCAAAGAACAAAATTAATTCATAATTAATTATGTCAAATTTAATAGATTTATATATCATAATTAATTCCTCGATTAATTATCATCTCAATGAACTTAATTAATTCATAATTAATTATCTCGACTTATCCAAATTATTATCTCATAATTAATTCCTCAATTAATTATCATTTCAAAGCACATAATTAATTCATAATTAATTTTCTCAACTTAACCAAATTAATTACTCATAATTAATTCTGTGATTAATTTCCATCTCCATGAACATAATTAATTCATAAATAATTATCTCGATTTAAACAATTTAATATCTCAAAATTATTTCCCCCATAATTATTATCTCAAAGCACATAATTAATTAATAAGTAATTATCTCATCTTAACAAATTTAATAACTCTTAATAAATTCCCTGATATTTATTATCTCAAAACACATAATAAATTTGTAATTAATTATCTCACCTTAACCAATTTATTATTTCAAAATTATTCATCTGTTTAATTATTATCCCAAAGAACATAATTAATTCATTATTAATTATATCAAATTAATCAATTTAAAATCTCAAAATTAATATTCTGATCATTATTATATCAATTATAATTTCAAAGAATTCATTAATTCATAGTTAATTATCACAAATTATCCAACCTAATACTCACAAATATCTCATATCCTTAGTGTGTCGACATCTAAGGGAAGCAATAACAAAACACATATCTGCAAGCTAAGAGAACAAATCAATCTAAACATCATGTTTTTATCTTTATGACAGATCAACTCTATTGGAGGGGTTTTATTACAAAATCATGGTTTTGTAATCTAGAAAATCATTTTACAGCATTGAGCATTTTTCTCCAATATTGCAGTAAACATTATCAAAAGTAGTATATTAACAAAAATGGAATTGTTTTCAAATAAAATCAATGTTGAGGACCCTACATCAAGGAATGGGCTGCACAAATTCTTTTAAACTCGAACTGTAATGCGCTCAGGCACACTCACTTCCACAATATTGCATGTGCATACTAGTAATTGTTTTCATCACCCTACAAATATTTATGGAAACCTAAATTATTGTGGCGAGAATAAACACACCTCAAATTAATTAACCGCAACTAAAAGAAAGCATAATTATCTAATTTAAAGGATTAAAAACCAATTATCAGGTTTACATATTTGCCTAAAAATGATGGTGGTGAACCAAATCAAGACGTGTCACTTTGCCTTCGATGACGATTTTCAGAATATGGACAAAAGGGTCCCAAGACATCATTCTCACCACCTAAAGTCAGATGCAAAGAAAAAACTGAATAAATCCCTGACCAAAGGATTTCGGCCTAATAGATATTGGGTGATGAAGAGATGAAACAGCTGATCTGATGAAAGAAACGCATGGAGAATGACTTACCTTGGAGATACATTCATCTTCTGTGAAGTCTCTAAAAGGAGATAGCCATGAGAAGAGGGAGCTTGAGAGGTGGTTTGTGCACCACCAATGGGTGTTACACCATCGGTCTTTATGCCCCCTGTAGGTGGATGTAGACGTGTACCTCCCTCTTCTTTTCTCCCTTAAATAAATTATAATTATAATTTAAAATATAACAATAATATTAATAACCACAATATTATTATTATTACCCTTAAATTTTTTACCCCTTTAATAAACACGAAACACTCATTTACACATTATTTACTTTAATTATTCTTAACCTAATTTAATTAAATGAATTCTCCAAATCATGCTATTTAACTAAATTCACTCAATATTCATTTTAATTAAATTACAACCTCCATTTCACTTCAATTAATTAAATTTTTCTTAACCATGATTTTAATTTAAAAAACCCCATTTCTCATCATTAAATTAAATTCCATTTAGCTCAAATTATTAAATAAAACTCCTCATCTCACCTCATTTAATTAAATTCAACAACCACAATTTTATTAAATAAATATACCATAATAATAACCATTCATATTATTATCATTTAATAAAACTCTTCTCTGATAAATCCCAAAACTCCCCAATTAAGACATCTTTTAATCAAATTACTTTCCAACTGAATTCATTTAAATAAAATTTTATACTCATTATTATTTAATTAAATTATCTCAACATAATTAAAAATAAAGACACCTCATTAATCATCATTTATTTAAATTTTTTTCTACTGAATTTAATTGAATAATTTTTCTATCTCGTGTTATTTAATTAATTTCTCTGAACAAAATTTAATTAAATGAGAAACTATAACTCATCAACATTATGTAATTAAATTCTATCCACATCGGTTTAATTAAATAAAAACCCCATTTTCACAATGACTAATTAAATTATTCTTATCCTTGAATTTAATTAAATAATAACTTCATTTTACATTAATTAATTATATTCCTATTTTCATGAATTAATTAAATGAAACCACAACTACAAATTTACACACCATTTAATATTACCATTTAATGTTACCCTTCTTTGATAACCCCAAACTCTTCATTTACATGTCATTTAATTAAATTACTCTCATCTCACATTAAATAAATAAAGCCTCCAACTCAACTTAATTTAAAATTAATTTAAAATTTTTAATCTCTACTTATTTAAATAATTTCTCCATCACAACATCATTTAATAAAATTCTGTTGAATTTAATTGAATTAATTTAATCATAATTATCTCACTTAATTATATTCCTATCAAGAATGAATTAAATTAAATTAAATTAACCCAAACCTCAAAAATGGGTAGACCATATGGTTTGATATGCATGGTATGATAGAATATGTGTAGACCCTGTGTCCACTGCTGGACATTTTCTTTATTATGCGTGGTTGACCCGCATGGTTTCGACTAACCGTGTTAAGCCCGTGCGAACATTACATTCTGGTCTGGTTCTCCCGAAACCCATCGTTCTATCTGGGGAACTCCTCCAACCTTTACCCATGCCCATTATCAACACTTTAAAAGAACCCAACACACAAAACCTATTTTTGAATATTGGTTTTAAAACTAAATCATGTAGCAAATGAAAATGTTCAAAAACATTTCTATTTTAGCTCGGTCCAAAAACACGGGACATTACAATTTACCCCTGTTAAAAAATTCTCATCCCTGAGAATCCATCAGGACCTACTACAGTACTAGCCAACCCACCAAGGAAAGATTTATAATTTGAATGATCATGTTGCATTCCCAAATGCCCAATAAATCTTTACGGTTCCCATACACCTTACTAATGTCATTTGACTCCCATTTATAACATAAAATGTCCATTTAACCTTTTAACATTAGAATCCCTTTTTTCAATAGTTTGAAAACATGGGTTACCCTTTTCCCAGTTATAAGGCACCCATACACCATACAACTAAGACTGGGTAGATATAAAAAATTAATTTTCCTCTCATACATCCATTTAAATATCAAAACATCTCTATCATGTTTTTTTAATAAGTAACACAATAGCATGTTATAACACAGAAGCCTGGACAGATAGAAAAACATGTTAATAAATAGGCAGTATAGCATATAAACACCCATGTATGTTATACCTATCACTAAAATGTGTTATCTAAAGGATCTTACTACAATAAATCAAAACAAGGAATTTCATCCAAGGTACACAATCAATATTAGCAGGCATCCTACTAATGAAAGTACATGGCATGTCATATGCATGGCATGAGAATCTCTAGGTTCCTAAGATGATGCATGAAATGAAATTTTCTATCCATATCAGGACAAGGAAAATTAACAAAATTCTCAAATCAATCATCATAAGAAAAATATACTACCCACTCGAGCTAAAATCATATCTACTATAACCATGATCAGTATAAACATCAATTCTCATCACTGTCCAATTCGTCATTTCCCGTACGTGGGGTGATCAGTACAAAGAATGGATATTAATCTAGTGCAGAAACATTATTAGTCTGCTATCTACCAATCCAAAAAAATAATGAAAAAGGAAATAGAGAGAAAACCTGAAGCTCTGATACCTCTTTGAAATGTCCAAACCCGGCTTAAAATCGAACACGTAGGTGAACCAGTCCCCAGGTGACCTCATGGGCATCTCCCCGTATTCCAGAGGCTGTCAACTAGTACTGAGGTTCTAGGAATAGTTAGTAGGGAAACTATATCCTCATATTCAGAGTGTACAACAGTAACAAATAGTAAATTTAAATAACAACAGAAGTAGATAAATGTAATAATCAACTGAATAATAAAAATGTCTGATGATAATTTATACAACGAATGAATGAAATGGCGATACATATCTAAAAGTAGTAAACAAAAAAATATTCCAAACATATCAGTATAGAAATAAGGAAATTACTCGAAGCCCTTTGGGAGATCTCTACAAGCATCCTGAGATCCTTCTCTTTCCATTTATCTTAACATACAAGTAAAAGCAAGCATCAACATGAAAGATTCAAGTTTCTACAAACAAGTAGAGTCTACTCAGGCTCCCTAGTGTAATGGAGTCCTATGTAGGGTGTGATATATAAATCTCAGTAGGTCGGGACCACTGTTATCTAGATCAATCTAGAAAATTCCATATAATTAAATAGTTTTCAGATATAACGAAGAAAATATAGAATTTAATAAATAAATTAAAACACAAAAAGGATCTTAAGGGACACATGAAAGAGATGCATACTTAATCTCGTAGCTCTATATAAGATTCTGGATAGGAACTACATATATATAAGACATAAAAAACCGTTTAACTCATTTTTTTATATTCTTTATTTTACGGCATAAATCTTCGGGTTCCCCGGGACATCTGTGTCTCAATACCTATCTCGGTCGTTCCATAGTCTGAACCATTTATCATATTCAATTCACAAATCATGACATCATATTTTCATTCATTAACCGTTTAAATCAATTCATGTATGACCAGTTGGACCCTCAGTCCAAAGTCAATTAATGGGTGTAGAACATCATGTCTAGCACCCTCGTGAGTATTTGTTCCATCAGTCCTTATCTCACAACACATGGGTATTTGGATCATCATACCTTATCCCATAAAAAAAAAATTCCGTGCATGTTGGGTGTAAAATTCCATGTATATCACTACTTGAGTATTTTGAGCATCGGTCCCAATCTCACAACTTGTTTAACATTCATACATATATATATCATGGGTGTGGAATGACATGTCTATCTCCATATGAGTATTTGGAGCATCATTAGCTATCTCATGACCCATTTATCAACCATATATATATATATATATATCATGGGTGTATAATCAAATTCCAAACACCCTAAGATATTGTCCATTAATTAATTCACAAATTATTTAATTAAGTCCTTTAATTAATTCAATTACTCATTAACAACAAAAAATTCCCTACTAACTCAACAAATCATTAAACACAAAAATTATTATTAGTTAACTAAAAAATTAACTAATAATTACTATATCATAAATTAATTCAACCTTTAGTGTTGGACTCCTCATGTATTAATCATGTATTAATGATGACAAATCTCATTAAAGATCACAAATCCCATTAATGATCACAAATCATATTCAACCTAGTTAGCTCCTATAAATTATATCAAATCATGTGTATTTATGTTTCAATTTCTCTCATGATTTATAATGGTTAAGCTCAATCCATTTCATGCATATCACAGTTCATGCCTGACTACAGTTGTTTGCCTTAGTACAAGACACCATAAGCCAGACATCGTAAGCCAGACACCGTGAACCCAGACAACATGAATCAAGACACCATGAAGCAAGTCACTGTGAACAAGACACCGTAAATCAAGACACCATGAACAAGACACCCTGAGACTCAAACACCGTGTGAATGAGACACCATTTTCATAACATACCGTGACACCATTTCTTAAACTATTTTGTCATCTTTAAATTTAATTTGTAATGGACATATTTGATTCCTTTAATTCGCTAACATAATTGATGATTCGTTGTGGACATAGTACGAGGTACGAGGTTTGAAGCACATGGAACCTGTTAGAAAAACTCATGCAATTGAAGATAAAGAGTGAAGCATTCCCAAGAGTAATACAATGTGATACTGAACAAAAAGCATTCCTATGAGCACGACCACGAAGAACATATTGCAAGATTTTCAAAGAAAGATTTGTCTCATGCATGCAATCCGACTATGCTGAAGAACATACGAAGTACACTGGAGTCCAGAGAACATCTTCACATTATCAAAACTTGTAAAGAATACATGTTGAATCGTGACACTCTGTTTTTCAAGACAAAAACCTGAGAAGGACTCAAAATCATTTCAGTTTAATCCATGGAGTCCAGAACTATACTTAAAATCACTAGAGCAATCTAAACTCATATCTACTCTCTCTCAGTTATTATTTTACATACTTTTTGAGTGGTGTGTGTACTCTGTATATTCCATACACACACTGACCCATGTGATAAACTGGAGGGTTTCTAAATCCATACACCAAACTCTTTATAATTCTGTTTACACATGAGAAATTTGGAAGAGGTCCCTTTGTGGCCTGATTATTATTTCTGTTTTCCCACAAAATCTGTGGAAGAGGTCCCTGTGTGGCCTGGTTATTATTTTTGTTTACCCATGAAAACTGTGGAAGAGGTCCCTGTGTGGCTTGGACAGTCTGTGTACTATTGTTAACCCCGATACAGGGTGTGGATAAAAGTTTATTTATATAAACTATATGGTGGTAGGTGATCACCAAGTGGAGTTGATTAGGTCTCGGCATGAGACTGAACCACTTGTTTCATATCCACTGTGTTGTTTAAATTTAGTCTTCTCTATTTTACTTCTTTATTGTTTATTCTAGAAAACACTAATTTCACTTTGATAGTTAGGCTTGGAAAGAAGTTATAACTGATTTGTCTTTGTAGGATAACATCAAAAGTAATATTAATAATAAAAATTTAGATTACTGATAATTAATAAATCTTTTAAGATGTTATTAAAAAATTCAAACTCTTATAACAGTATAACCTTGCTTAATTGTGCTGTATCTATTTTTGGGGAAACAAATTATTTTGAAAATAATTTTCTTTTAACAGAAATTTATTTAGTTACTCAATTCACCCCTCCCCTCTTGAGTAAACTACTCCGACCAACATTTGGTATCAAAGGTTTTTTATTAGGACTCTGTGTAATCTTACTCAACTGTGATTGTAGTTGTAATTTAATTTCCTATAAATTTCTGTTAATTCTAAATTTCTAGATCATTTAAAGTAATTCGTTAGTATGGAAAATATATTGGAAGGTGCTGCAACCAACACACCACCATTCATTAATGGAAACAATTGTGCTCAATAGAAAATTAAAATGAAAATGCATCTAGCGAGTATGAAATTTGAAATTTGGCATCCATTATAGATGAATACAAACTACCTGTGACTGATAGAATTACTTGGGATGAACCTACCAAAATTGCATAAAATAAAAATTGCAAAGCCATGAATGGTTTGTACTGTTCCTTAGGAGATTAAGAATTTAATAGGATTTCATCTTGTAAAACAACCCATGAAATTTGGGATACCTTGTCTGTCTCACATGAAGGAACATCTAGTGTAAAGGAAATGAGAATTAATACTTATATTATAAAATATGATAATTTTAAAACAAACCTGATGAGCCTATTTCTGACATGTACCTCGGGTTCAATGAGATTGTGAATAAAATGATTTCTATAGGAAGAGAAGCCACTACCAAAGAACAGATCATGAGAATCCTTAGATGTTTACTTAACAGATAGAGGGGAACCTCTGTCTTAATTAGAGAATCGTGCAACATCAGCCAGCTACTTGTAAAAGAACTCATGGGGAAACTGATGATGTATAAGGAAGATCTGAAAGTTGACAAAGAAGAGGAGGATGAACCAAAGAGGAAATCTATAGCATTCAAGACCACCTTTATGAAGCACAATGACAAAGGGAAAGTCGAAGCTTTTATAGAATGTTCCGCCACTGAACAATAATCACCTCACAGTGATGATGAGATGGCTCAACTTTCCAGAAGATTCAAAAGATTTTTCAAAAATAATAACTTTTTTAGAAAGCCTAACTTCAAGGGAAAGTATGATATAAAAGGAAACAGTAAAAAGGACTGGAAAATAAGTGACAAAACTGATGAAATTATATGCTATGAATGTAATAACAGAGGACATATAAAGGATAACTATCCAAAGATCATGTATAAGAATAAATATGAGGAAAATGACAAGAAGTATAAAAAGGAAATGAATGAAACCCAGAGCGCCTCTGAGGATAGTTCAAGCGACTCAGAGACATCACATGATGAACATGCTAACAAATCCAATATGTGTTTTATGACAAACACAAAGAAGAGGAGGATGAACCAAAGAGGAAATCTATAGCATTCAAGACCACCTTTATGAAGCACAATGACAAAGGGAAAGTCGAAGCTTTTATAGAATGTTCCGCCACTGAACAATAATCACCTCACAGTGATGATGAGATGGCTCAACTTTCCAGAAGATTCAAAAGATTTTTCAAAAATAATAACTTTTTTAGAAAGCCTAACTTCAAGGGAAAGTATGATATAAAAGGAAACAGTAAAAAGGACTGGAAAATAAGTGACAAAACTGATGAAATTATATGCTATGAATGTAATAACAGAGGACATATAAAGGATAACTATCCAAAGATCATGTATAAGAATAAATATGAGGAAAAGGACAAGAAGTATAAAAAGGAAATGAATGAAACCCAGAGCACCTATGAGGATAGTTCAAGCGACTCAGAGACATCACATGATGAACATGCTAACAAATCCAATATGTGTTTTATGACAAACACATCTGAGATTAAACTGAACTCTTATATACATAATTCATACTATTTTGGAAAGGAAAGTGACTCTAAAAATATGACTATTGAATAAATGTTTGAATACTGTAACATGCTCGAAGAGACATGCAATAAATTAAAAGATAAATATATATCATTGAATAAACAGCATGCTCTGACTGTAAATGTTAAATCTGAACTTACTATTGAAAAGGTGAAAAATGTTCAGCTGCTCAAAGAAAATAATGAAGTAAGAATATCTAATGATCAATTAAAAAGTGACTTAGAAAAGTTTACTAGTGGGGAAAATACCATTACCCAAATGCTAGGAAACCAAATTGCCCTCAAATACAATACTGGAATTGGTTATAAATCTATTAAAAGAAACCTTTGTAGAATGAATTTTGTTTCAATGTCTAGGAAATATAGTTTTGTTCCCAGTTCTGGACACAGCTCAACTAGCTCAAGTCATGATACATATTATACTCTTTCATGTTATTTTGGACCAAATACATTTTAATTTTAAAAAACATTACATAATGCTTATAAGAAACATATGAGACAAATATGGGTTCCTAAACAACTTATTACTAATGTTACAAGACCCAAACGATTGTGGGTACCAAAATCGGTCTTTCCTTGATCATGTTATAGGAAAGCTGCTTAAAGAGCACCTGCAAAAATCTATGGTACTTGGATAGTGGATGTTCAAGGAACATGACAGGAGACTACTCATGCTTCAAGAACCTGATAAATGTAGATAGAGGACATGTCATATTTGGTGACAATGTGAAAGGGAAAATCATTGTCTTAGGCCATATTGGTAACTCTGATTCGATTTTAATTTCTAAAGTACTGTTTGTTAATGGTTTAAAATATAATCTTTATAGTATCTCACAATTATGTGATGATGGATATCATGTTAAATTTGAAAATGATGACTGTAGATCTTTAGTTCTAAAGATGAATTAGTATTTTCTTCATCAAGGAATGAGAACATCTATTCTGTTAATTTATATTCCTTAGATTCTCAAAACAATTCATGCTTAAGTGTATTTCATAAAGAATCTTGGATCTGGAAAAGGAGACTAGGACCCTATAATGATCACTACCTTAGAAATCTAACTAGAAAAGTCCTAGTTAAAGACTTACCTGAACTTCAGTTTCCACATGACAAAGTATGAAATCCTTGTCAAATGGGAAAACAACACAAAATAACTTTCAAAACAAGTAAAGAAGTTTCAACTTCTCAACCTCTCGAATTTTTTCATATGGATTTTTTGGACCATCTAGAGTTTCTCGTTTAAATAGGAAGCACTATGTTTATATTCTGGTAGATAATTTTCTAGATATACCTGGACCTTCTTCAAGGCTCACAAAAGTGAAGCCTGCTCTTATTTTACTAAGTATTCCAGGTCTGTAGAAAATCTTTGTGGCCTTAAAATTAAATCTTTAATAAGTGATCGTGGTCGTGATTTCAAAAATCAAGAGTTTGAATCCTTTTTCTCACAAAATGGTTAGAGTCACAATTTCTCTTCCCCTAGAACACCTCAGCAGAATGGTGTTGCAGAAAGAAGAACTATAACCCTACAAGAAATTTCTAGAACAATGCTTAGTGAATATGACTTACCTATTTACTTTTGGGATGAAGCTGTTAGTACAAGATGATACATAATCAATATAGTCTTGATTAGAAAAATTCTCAAAAAGACCCCGTATGAACTCTGGAACAATAGGAATCCTAATGTTACTTACTTTAGTGTTTTTGGTTGCAAAGTCTTTATTCTCAACACTAAGGATAATCATGACAAATTTTCATCAAAAAGTGTTGATATAATTTGCTAGGTTACTCAATATTAAGTAACGATTATAGATTATTCAATAAGAGAACTAAATGTGTGGAAGAATATTTTCATATCATGTTTGATGTAACAGATCCACATGAGCCTAGAACCATCCTAGAAAATATGGAGGATGATGTATCAAATTTGAACATCAACTCATAATCCTCAAATTCCTCTGTGAAAGAGTCTCTGAAAACATCAAATTCTAGAAATTCTCTACAATCGAGTCATAATAAACCTGAATCTTTTGATGTACTTGAAATGTCTAGTCCCTCTTTTTCTAGAAAGGTTAGAACCCTTAAAAACCATCCCTTCAATGATTTTTTAGGAGGCTTAGAGAAATGAACACAAACTAGATCTTCTCTTAGAAATCGAGTTAAACATCAATCCTTCTTGTCACAATTTGAACCTAAAAAACATTGATGATACCATAATGGATAAATTTTGGGTAATGGATATAGAAGAAGAACTAATCAGTTTGAAAAAAATAATGTTTGAAAATTTGTTGAAAGACCTAAGGACACATTCATCATAGGCACTAAATGGGGGTTTAGAAATAAGGTAGATGAAGCTGAAAATATACTTAGGAAGAAGGCTAGATTATTTGCACAAGGTTATAGTCAAGAATAAGGAATTGACTATGAGGAGAACTTTGCTCCAGTAGCCAGAATTGAAGCCATATAAATCCTACTTTCTTATGTAGGACATCTGAATTTCAGACTATATCAAATGGATGTTAAGAGTGCATTCTTAAATTGGTATATAGCTGAGGATGTCTTTGTTGAACAACCCCTAGATTTACAAATCCTCATTTTCCCAGTCATATTTTCAAACTATCAAAAGCCTTATATGGTTTAAAGAAAGATCTAAGAGCTTGGTATGACAGATTGAGTACATTTCTCATTTCCAAAGGTTTTACAAAAGGAATAGCTGATCCAACCCTCTTTATAAAACGAATTTCTAATGATTTTTTAGTTATTCAAATCTATGTAGATGATATTATTTTTGGATCTTCAAAAAATTCATTATGTATTGATTTTTTTTAAATGATGCAAAACAAATTTGAAATGAGTTCAATGTGAGAACTAAAATTCTTTCTTGGATATAAAATCTTTCAAAATAATGATGGAATTGTTTTAACTCAATGTAAATACACTAGAGATATTCTAAAATGTTTTGGATTGGAAAGAACTAAGAGTAGTGACACTCCCATATGTACCACCTGTAAGTTGGATCTTGATGAAGATAGAAAATCTGTTGATCAAACCACTTATAGAGGAATTATTAGAATTTTACTCTACATAACTTGTAGTCATACGAACATTATGTTTATTGTGTGTATGTGTGGTTTTTTTCAAGAAATCCTAAAGAATATAATTTCAATGCTTTAAAAAAAATTTCCAAATACCTCAAGCATACACCCAGTCTAGGACTATTCTATCCTAAAGGCCAATCATTTGAACTAGTTAGTTATTCTGATGCTGACTTTGGTGGCTATAAGTTAGATAGAAAGAGAACATCTGGAACATGTCACCTTTTAGGAAAGTCACTAGTATCATGGTTTAGTATGAAACAAATTTGTGTTGCATTATCTACTACAGAAGCTGAATACATAGCTTTTGGTAGTTGTTGTGAAAAATTTTGGTGGATGAAACACACATTACCAGATTATGGATATCAATTTAGACATGTACCAATAAATTGTGACAACACAAGTTCTACTAACATCTCAAAAAATCCAGTTTCACATTCTAGGATAAAACCTATTGATGTAAGACATCTCTTTTTGAGAGATCATTATTAGAAAGGTGATATCACCTTAGAATTCCTTGGTCCTGAATATCAATGTGCATATATATTCACTAAACCATTAAATTTTGAGAGAATAGACTGCATCATACATTATCTTGGCATGATAAACCTCAAATAGATATCTTACTTGTCTCACTATTCTACATTTTAATATGTCATACTTTATTGTTTCTTGATTATGGTTTCTTAGTTACTATCTCTCATGTTTACGGTCTCACCATTTTCACTTTGTACTTACCGTCTAAAATTTACTGTCTCACCGTAGCGTGCACTAAAATGTTCACTCACTGTCACACCATGACGATGACTCACTATCTCACCATGACGACAACTCACGATCTCACCATGATGACAACTCATTGTCTCACTGCAACAAACACTCGCGGTCTCACCATGAAAATTATTTGTGTTTTTCATTAAACCCATATCACGATAATTATTATTTCACGTCTTTCAATTTCCCGTGTTTTTATTTTTATAACGATTGGCATTCGTAAATGATAAAACAAAAAGATTCACTCGGTTATTCATTTGGAATTTCTCTTATTCACTCGTTTCGAACCCTTTCTACCTTTCAACCCCTTCTCTCTCTCTCTCTCGAACCATTAGTGGATGCCAAGAATGAAACGTCCATCATCATTCACACCTGAAAAGTGTAGCCCGAATAAGAAGAAGATTTCACCTAAGATGACACCCAAAGAATGTTTAAATCTGAATCTGGTAAATCGAAGTGTTGTACCTGATAAAGTAATTTTCCCCAAATGGCATATGTTTAGAAAATCTCTGGTCCTGAAAGTTTTAAAATAACAAGGCTGGTTAGAGTGGTTCTCAAGGGAGAATAGACCAATCTATCCTAGGTTAGTAGCTCAGTTCTACCAGTACGTACAGTTCTCTTTTGATTCTGGTGAATGTTATGTTGTGAGGAGCTAGATTAATGGCCAAATATGCTCCTTCTCTTTGTGTTTATGGGCTGCATGCCTTAGGATAACTCATGAAGGTATATTTGAGGATTATCAAGGAGTACCCCCTCCTTCAACTGATTTCTTTGATCTTGAAGATGCTCTGAATACCCTAACCAGAAATGGAACCAAGAGAAGGGCCATCGCTGCAGAACTAGATGGAGAAACATGACATCTATTTTAGTTTGATCAATATCTGGTTAGTCCAAGAAAAGGTGATTTTGCTGTGTTAAAGTATCAAGATTTTTTTTTGATTCATCTTATTAATAATGGACATGAGATAAACCTGTGCAAGTACATAATTCACCATATGTGTGAGTTAATAAAGGTTACATCGAAGTCCACTTCTATGTTCTACTCTCAGCTGATATCAGTCGTGCTTGTTGCAAAAGGCATGGTTGGACCTAATGAAGAAGTGATCATGGACTTTTAATATTGTCTCTCTAAAGCCACCATCAAGATAATGAAGATAAACTGGAATCCTTGGGAAAAGGAATGGGTGGAAGACAATGATAAGGTTTATGAGATGTTCAATCATGTGGATTATCCATCAATGCTGAAATACATTTATGATTCTGTTTTGGAATCAGATGAACTTTTTGAGTATTCCGAAGAAGAGGAAGAAGAGGCTAAAGTATCATATATGGAAGCAGTTATTGTTGAGGAAGAAAGAAATATTGTTCCTCATATTGTCCTTGAAGAAGAATCTCTTTCCCCTGTAAACGATGTCAATCTAGATATCCAACCCGAAGATGAAAAAGAATCAGTTGTCACTGAAGCTGAGAAGCAAGCCATGGAAGATCCTATAGTATAAGAACTCCATGTTGTGCAAGATGTGAATCTAGAAGAACACCCTATTGTACAAGAAGAGAATCTGGAAGAACTTGCTGTGGAATAATCTATTCATGATATAATACCCTCTACTGAAGAAAGGATAGAGATGGCCTTAAGAAAAGAATGAGGAACTTAGAGATGAAACTATGGATTTATACCAAGCTCCTGAGCCTCTTAGTATTGAGAAAGAAGAACATGTTGAGGGGTAGAAAACCCCAAATCTTGAGCCTGAGGAAGCCTCACATCCAACTGAGTCAAGTCATGTGGACACTTAGTACAAATTTCCTTGTTTCTATGATGTGAATGAGTCTCAGCAGGTTATTGCAACCGTGCTTGATCTCTCTTCCCTATTTCAGTTGAAATCATTCACAAACTTTGCACCTGAGAAGGAACCTGAACCTAAACCTTTCCCTGTACCAATTCCTACACATGAACCTTTACTTGAAAAGCTGCCCTTTGTTAGTAAGGATGATCTGAATGATTTTGGAGATACTCTCTTATCTGGAGTTGAGAATCTTATGAACTCCCAACCTCATCCTATGACAAATTTGAGTGAGAGAGATGCCTCACTATTATTGGAAAAGATCATTTTGCAAAATACAACCTAATATGCTCCATGAGATTCAAGAAGTACGAGTTGAAAATTAGTTGCTCAATAATGAAGTCAAAACTGTGAGAAGCATGGTTGAAGACGTGCAAAAAGATCTATATTCGAGATTAGAGCCTGCTACTGCTCCTCTAGCACCCACTATTTCTCAAATCTCTCAAGATGGTGTGTCTTAGATTCACACTTATCTTGTATCCTTCGATGAAAAGATTGCAGAAAGGCACAAATAGATGTTGAAGGAAATGAGAGAGCTTGTGGCCAACCTTAATAAACTCACTGATCAGTATATTGGTTGTCTTCAAAAGGTACTAAATCAGCACAAATCTATGACTACAGCCGTCAAAGCTTCTAATACCTATGGTCAATCCTCTACACCTTCCTTGGACAGTACTTTGCTAAGATCTATATTCAAATAATAGCTTCAAAATGCTTTCAGTGGCTTTAATGTGGCTTCTTTCACTGAAGTTTTCAAGAACAGTGATAGAGTTCTTGACCTTGTACAAATTCACCCCAAGATTGAAAATGATGCCCAGTATGAGTTTTCTAAGAAAGTGGATTTCTATTTCAACCGAATTTTCTCCAAAACTGAAATGACCAACCACATCAATTACCTTGTATAGAATCTACGAATTCCTCCTGTGACTCAATCCTTCAAAACCCAAGTCCATAAACAAACTGAGTTTACCCAATTTTTGGACAAGTTTATGGAAAACAAATATGACTTTGAAAAGGCCATGCAGTATGGGGGAGAGATTATTGTAGATTTAATCAAACTCTAAAGACCTTATCTTCATGTCTAGAGTACAACAATTTTTGTCCAGTAGCTGCACCTCTCAGACAAGGGCTGCCTACCATCATCTCTGCCATAGCCTCAACTACCATGTCTATTGGCCAAGCTCTCGGTCAGATCAGGCCTCTGATTCTTGATCAGCAACTACCTAGATCTTCTACAGCTCCTACCTTGGGTCCCTCAGTCTTTGAAGGTCTCCCTTTACCCTCTCTATCTACCACCTCTAATCCTTCTTCTACATCAACCACTGCCCATATGGCTTCCTCCTATGCTGTTGATAAATTCAAAGAGATGGCCAGTCCCTGAAGAAGATCAGTTATTACTCTTTTTTTATGGGGATGCCATTGTTTTTTTATTTATCCTTTATTTTGTACTAAACTCTATTTTCTCTTAATAGAATGTGCACTGTTTACCCTCTCTTCTTTCAACTTTTTAATAATCCCAAAAGGGGGATAAGTTTCTATATATTATTTTCTCTAGAGTTGCATCTAATTTAAACTTTAACTATACATGACTTGTGATCATCAAAAAGGGGGAGATTATTGGACTCCTCATGTACTAATCATGTTTTAATTATCACAAATCTCTTTAATGATCACAAATATCATTAATGATCACAAATATTATTCAGCCTAGATAACTCCTATAAATTATATCTGATCATGTTTATTTATGTTTCAAGTTCTCTCATGATTTATAATGGTTAAGCTCAATCCATTTCATGCATATCACTGTTTAAGTATGAACACAGTTGTTTTCCTAAGTAAAAGACATTGTAAGCCAGACATCGTAAGCCAGACACCGTGATGCCCGACACCATGAATCAAGACACAGTGAAGCAAGACACCATGAAAAAAGACACCGTGAACAAGACAATGTGAACAAGACACCATGACACTCAGACCCTGTGACACTCCGACACCGTGACACTCAGACATCATGACACTCAAACACTGTGTGATGGAGACACCATTTTCATAACATACTGTGACACCGTTTCTTAAACTATTTTTTCATCTTTCAATTTAATTTTTAATAGTAATATTTGATACCATTAATGCACTAACATTATTAATTTTTCATTATAGAAATAGTATGAGGTACGAGGTATGAAGCACATGGAACCTGTCAGAAAAAACTCATGCATTCAAAGATAAAGAGTGAAGTGTGCCCAAGAGAAATACAGTGTGATACTGAATGAAAAACAAGTGTTTGAGCATAACCGTGAAGAAAATATTTCAATATTTTTAAAGAAAGCATTGTCTCATGCATGCAATCCGACTCTACAGAAGAACATACGATGTACACTGGAATCCAGAGAATAACTTCACATTATCAAAACTTGTGAAGAACACAAGACAAATCACGACACACTGTTTTTCAAGAAAAAAACAGAGAAAGACTCAGAATCATTTCAGTTTAATCAAAGGAGTCCAAATCTGCGCTTCAAATCACTAGATCATTCTAAACTAATATCTACTCTCTCTCAGTGATTCTTTTACTTAATTTTTGAGCAGTGTGTGTACTCTGTATATTCCATACACACACAGACTCCTGTGTTAAACATGTAACGCCCTGAACCCAGTTACCCAGAGTCGGTGAATTATTTTAATACATTTGCATGCTTACAAGGAATCATGTCTGAAGGACCGATCGGTTTATCAATCTTGGAAAATAGATTACATACATGGATGTTACATTACACTTCATAACATACAAAACAACAAAAATAATCCTTCACGAACGCCATTATTCCCTTGGCTTAACCCTTCATATCAATCACAATACATTTCTTGGAATCCTGGAAAAAATAAAACATAAGAAGGGGTGAGATCTGATGCTCAGTAAGGATAATAATACAGCGGAAACTTTCATAAATAAGAATTAACTTTTAAGGAAATGTATAACTAAAACCAAATTCTTTTAAACATGAACTTCATCATAATATGGAAAAAATAAAATGAAGTAATCCCATTTACTTATTCACATGGATATTCTACTAGTCGAATAATCACATGCAATATCACTAACCACATTTATAATGATGGAATGCATAATGCCAAACTTTAATTTCTGTGTCAAGGACTCGTGCCAAGACCTATGGGATCACTGTAACCGGAACCCAACCAAGAGAGCCTCTGTAACAGGAATCCAACCTGGTGTGCCTCTAATAACCGTACACCAACCTGGAGTGCCTCTAATAACCGGACACCATCCTGGAGTTCCTCTAATAACCAAACACTATCCCGGAGTACCTCTAATAAACGGACACCAACCCGAAGTGCCTCTAATAACCGGACACCAACCCGGAGTGCCTTTAATAACCAGACACCAACCCAGAGTGCCTCTAATAACCGGACACCAAATCAGATGGCTTACTTTTACCATTCACCAACCCGGAACATACTAGTCTAACACATTCATCTTAAGAAGAGGATGAAGTATAATATAAACATTCATATTAAAACTAGCATATGAACTACGAAAACATTAATAATAACCCATTAATGTCATGAAAATGACTCATCCATAGTCAAACATACCACAAAAACTTAAATACAATATGTTAGATTTGTATCATAATAAATAAACTTCAAAAAAGTGTTAAATTTTTCTAAGGATGTTTACAAAGATGAAATCAAAACTATTTGAGGGAAATATCTCTTTTTTGATGAAAATATTTAGAAGTCACAAAATTTGGAAAATAATACATTTAAATAAATTTTTGAATCAATGTTTCCAATACCACTTTGAAAATTTTGAATGGAATTAACATTTTAAAAACATTCATAAATATATAAATAAATCCTTAAAACAATTTTGAAGACATGGACATTAATGAGAAAGATTTAGAAGAATAATTATTTAAAACATTTGAAATGATGTTTTAGTAAAAAGTACCTTAAAAGAATACCTTTGAAAACTCTTTCATAATACATGGACATGGATAATAAATATGTCCCAGTAGATACTTACGTAAAAACAACCTTGGATAATAATGAGATTGTTAAATTAACCCTTACCAATTTGATAACATACGAAACATACACCCCATTAAAGAGTTATCATACAATGAATATGTAAATATATATAAATTAATGTTTATTACACAAAGAATACAATTATGGGAAGTACATACACCACACAAAATGTAATAGTGGAAATATGGCATGAATCTCATGGGAATAAGGAGTGAGATGAAAACCCCTTACCTTGCACTTTCCTTTAGTCGAGGGTACTTTTAGCCTCGGGTATGAAGACTATAGTATGTTATTAAATTATACCGGAACCATATTAATATTTATGATATCATAAATTATTCATTTATGACATTATACTACCCATTTAATAATAATTTCCATGTAATATTAATATTTTGGGTAATAAACACTTTCTTTATCGTACGTGTTTTTACTTGTTACTTTTGATTGTATCACATAGATCAGAATTTAAATACTTCCAAAATATAAAACATGATTTATTTATCATATATATTTATAATATAAATATTTATAATATATGTATATATGAAATGTAAAACACCGCTTATGGAGACGATAGTCCTTACGTATGCATAAATGTTGTTTCCGTTTTTACATAATATTGAACGGAAGTAAGTGAATAAGATATATGTAAGTACATAAATACTTATATATATAAATATATATGTATATATATATCCAGTAGCATTTTTATGTCATATATTACATACCTTTTAGTAATATATATTTTTATAATCGTCGATGAATGGTGAACTTGGAAATGAATCTCATCGCGTCTTGGAAATGGTAATCCGTACGTACGGACGATCGAAAATATAATACTTTTGATATTAATATAATATATAATTGGATGGTATATAATATATACAGAATCCTTATCATGTTATATTTATTATTTACATCAAATACACATTATTTATACCCATCCAAATAATAATGTATTGAATAACAATTACACCACGACGTGGAGACTATAAGGCGTACGTACGCACGTATGGTGACATGTCATTCAAAGGGTGTACAGAATATTGAATTTTGTTGTACAATAATTATAATAAAATCACAGTATATAAAGTATACTGGAGTTATTATTTTATAATGGAAACAACAAATAAAAAGGAAGTGGAAGTAGAAAGGAACTTGAAAGAGGGTGTTGAAATCATTACCTCTTCTTCGGGTTATTCCTTTTGATTTGATCAGAAGGGCTCTTTTGGTTGGCTTTCTGATCAAACTAAGGCCTCTAGGATTAAGGGAGGATATCAAAGAGTGTATTTGGTCAGGGTTTGGTCGATCCAAATGGCTTAAAAGGTGTGAATTAGAGAGAAGGGGGAGTGCACTTTTATAAGAGGGGTGAGGGGCACCTTAGAAAAAACATAAAATATTATTGTATAATAAATTGATATTTGGTTTCTAATGGATCCAAAGTTGATTATATAAATTATAAGGTGAGGATAGGTCGAAAATAACTCAAATAATATGTTTTATACAAGTTTAGGTTGCCATTTTAACCTTATCATTTAGATTTAACTCTAAGTTGAATAATTTAACTTTTACCATGTCTTCTTGTATTCTTACACAATATGGTTAATTAACTGGCTATATACTACCTATAGAACCCCAATTGGTTTATTAATGTCATATATATTATTATATAAGTCTTTTTAATGAACCATAGATTTTTAGGGCCATTATTTGAATTAATAATATAATATTTGTTTTAAAAACTATTTTATGTCAGTTTTGACACTATTTGGTATTTGTTTTTTTGTTAAAATAATAACGACATTATTACTTAAAACAAATACAATTAATCAATACTAACATATCATATTCACTTATAAAATTCGTTTATTTCATAAAAACTTTGAAATTATATTTATTTTAATATTTATAATACCATTTATTTGATTCCTTCATGAATAAGGTAATTACTGCATCATCATTGTGTCATAAATAGATTTTATTTATATAATGTATAAAAATTATAAATAAAATACAATGATGTAAGAAATATTTTTATCTTTATAATGAATATTTATAATCGAAATTATCTTATGTACAACCCCATATTTAAAATGTTTTAGTTATTACACTTTGATTTTAACTCTTTTAACTTTTCACTGAATTAAATAATAATAAATGTCCTAATCTAATCCAAGTTGACCTAAATGATAATATTTTATTCCTAAGGTTTTTTTGGTCGAGATAAACTTTTCCAATAGATTTAGGACATGTTTGAGGGTAATATTAATGTCATTTTTACCCTTAATTACCCTATTTACTTATAATCGTGGTAAATGAAAGTAAAAAGTTACTATTCACCAAAAATTATTTTCATCTCTTTGAACCACATTTTACTCCATGATATAAACCGTGTCTCTCGGAATTTCGAAATTCAGCTCAGGGAAGCGGTAAAATTAAGTTTTATGTGAATTTGAAAAAGCTCCTAGGAGGTGGGTAAACGACCGTGAAATGTACAATAAAATTTTTATATTTCTAATATTATTATAAACTGACTCCAATGAATTACATTGAACTTCTATAGGTATTATGTATGTATTTTGAAATTAAATAATTTAAATAAAATAAATAATTATTTAAATAAATATTCGGTTTTAAACTATAACTCAGAGATTTTCACTATTCATCAAAAATTAAAAGTTTTCAGAAAAATTCCAAAAAATCACTCTAAGATAGTTTTGATATTCCAAATTCAAAAATGAAGTCTATTTTTCCAAATTAAAAACATAGAAGTTTCATTTATTAATTTAAAATTAAATCCCGATGTCAAAACAAAAAAGCGAGTTTTTAAGAAACAATAACTATCAAAAGATTGACACTTATTTATGTCTGGTTTAAATGTGAAATTATGTCCAATGCCCAATATTGGATTACATTGTAAAAATATATTCTAAATATAATTTAAAACCACTCAAATTCATAATTTATAGCTATTAATTATTTCGATTAAAAATTTTGTTTTTAATTAAAATTTAGTAATTTCCATTATTCATCAAAATATTAAAGTTATTAGAAAAGTACCAAAAATTCACCCAAAGCTAATTTCTATATTCCCAATCCAAAAATGAAGTCAATTGTGAATGATAAAATGTATTAAATTTCCAAAAGTGGGTATTACAATTCATAACGGCTGGTTTGATTGGTTGTGGTGTGTGTTTGAACTCGAAGTTGCATACAACACACGCTAATGTATAATTCAAAGAGAAGCATACCATGAAGCTTGGGGTGTTACATTCTCCCCTCCTTCAATAAATAGCTTCCTTGTTATTTATGCTCGGTATTGGAAACTTGGGGTTGACTTTTCAAAATATCTTAGTTGAAATCCCACATCGAAAAATGAATTAATGGGGCCTCTATTTAAAATAAAGAGTGGTAAGTATGAAGGTTACCTAAAATAACACATACTAGGGTTCCATGTAGGAAAATATGGATATAGAAGAGAAATTTAACCATCAATATCTGATGTAGAGTGGTAGAAAACATGGCAATGAAAAGGCCCACAGTCACAAAGCCATAAATTTTTGATGATCTAAGGTACCATCTAGGACAACATTTTTGTTCTAAGTTCCTTTTCTTAATGTTGAGGAATTTATTTATGAGATTGGCTAATATCATAAGGAGACATACTTAATTTATAATTACAGTTTTATCCATTAATAAATTTCTACCAAAAACTCCTCTTTCACTACAAAACATAACACAACTCAAAAATACTCTATTTATCCTAATCGTATAGGGTTCCAAATATAATGAATGTATAATTCACATATCAGACCCATTAAAAAAAGAAACTACATTATATAATCCAGGGACTTCACGTAGTCCAGTGGTAGGTGATAAATCCAATCGAACTATGGTTGTGGGTTCAATTCCCACAGCTTTGTACGATGTGATGGGTTGTCACACATTATGCATGTTGTCCTTTTATAAAAATTCAAAAATAATGTTTCAAACATAATCCCTTCAAAGCATTAGAATTATCCAAAATACTACCATCCAAACTCACAGTTCAAAATTTATAAGGAAGTTAAACACAATGGAGATCCTTTTTTCCATGTAATAACATGTGAACACCTTCACTATGTATTATTTTAAAACATGGTAACATCTTGAATTACTATAAAACCTTATTGATTACATTCATGCTCCCTTATTCTTTATAGAATACTGGATATACTCCTTCTATCAAAAATATTGTAAATTCCAACGATGAAAAATCATTAACCAGTTTCAAGGTATTCAAGAACATCCAATATAATTTACCCAAATCAACCAAATCTTATTCCAAAACCAGTACCTCAATATTTGGACCATATTAAGGTTTATCTTTCCTTTAACCATGTAATTTACAAAAAGTTTGACTCGATTTAGGTACCTTTTCTTAGTACCATAAAATCTCAAATCCTCAATAAAATAGTAATGTAGTACAATCTTTATTTATTTCCAGTACATCGTTGATACAACACTTCAATGAAATAATTCCAATACAACATAAGATCACTAGTTATTCCTCTTTATCTGTGGTATCATAACTTGATTATTATCCAATAGCATCCTTTGCAACATACTCTGAGCACTAGGACATTGGTTCGCGTAGTGTCCAAACTCCTTTCAGATGAAGCATTGTACATTTGAAACCTTTTTCTTACACTTGCAGTCACGTACTTGGTGTCCTTTTTCTCCACACTTATAACATACTCCCATTCCCTTCAAGATTTTTCCAAGGTGATTCTTTCCACAGTTATCACATATGGAAAAATCCTTCTATACCTTCTTCCCTTTATCTGTCCTTCTCTCTACCATCATTTTCTTCTCTGGCTTCCCTTCAAAGCCATAAGACTCCAAAAATTATTTACTTATCTTATCAACACATGATATTATTTCTTCATATGATGATGATACGTGGGAGACTATTTCCCTTCTAAATTCTGGCTTAGGACCATGAAAGATATGATCATTCTTACTCTTTGGATCATGGGTATTGCTGGAGTTCTCATTCCTTCTGTTGGGCGCCATTTCTAAACAATGGAATACACTAGATTAGTTCATGAAAAGAAATACCTAATCCCAAACTTGTAAAACACATAACATAAATTAAAAAGTTTATGGATATAATCCATAATCAAAAAAATGTTTTCTTTGAGTAAGTATATACTCATAATCCCTTCATAATGGTTTGTAAAGAAAATGATAATTTTCTTTAGCATATCTCCTGGGAGTGTCGTAACCAAGAGTGCAGTAAGGCCCGTTGTCATGCACCAGTTCCCATTCGATTCTATATCAAAGCGGTTTTTTCGGGTTTTACCCCTAGGTACATGTTGGGAAAAAATCCCTCAAGACATCATTGAAGCATTTTTGAGGTGATTGTGTTTGTTGACAAAGTGGGAAACTGTGCTAGGATTCTTGACAAAGAAAACCATGACATACCAATTTGTTGAAAAAGGGGATTTCATGGTGGAATTTTGAGTTTAAGAGATGTGTTCAACGATCCATGTTTGATTCAAGAACATCGATAAAGGAATGGATGATCTGGATGTGGTACAAAAAGATCAGATACAAGGAGGTGCTGTTTTCCAGTGTTTGCCAAATTTTTGGGCCTGAAAATCACAAAATAGAGAGATGTGTTTTTAGAAAATTGGGGTGTGTGAAAAATCGGAGTGGTGCGCAAAAAATTATGTGTGGCGTGAAAAATCAGCTGGATGCGCGAAATAATTACGCGGTGCGTGAAATATGTGTTGGTTGCGCGAAATAGAGGGATGAAGTTTTTCGTGCAAGAGGTGTTTCGAGGTCCAAAACTCGAAAAATGAAAAATGTATGAGGTGCATGAAATATTGGAGCAGTGTGCAAAAAATGGCGTAACATGGAAGCTTTGGTTTTCGCGCTCAAAGAGAATTACACGCTCAAGGAGGGTTTTTCGTGCTGGGTCAATTTTCCAATAAATATGAAGTGACCCCCCTCCATTCGATAGAGTTCAAGACATCGAGAATACCCGAGATCTGGTGCACGAAATTGATGTTCGAAAGGGAGTAGCGCATAAACATTAAGTTTGCGCGTAAAAATTGGTGTTGGCGTGGAAATGTGGTGTTGCGCGAAAAGTGGATTTTGCGCAAAAGAAGAAAATTTCACGCAAGGCAGTTTCCAGGATGTGCGAAAAAGGGAGTGGTTTCGCGTAAGAAAGTTGTTGTGCGAAAATTGTATTTCGCGCAATTCAAATGAATTGCTCTCAAGGTTTCCTAAGGGCTGCGCGTAAAAATATGGGTTGCCTGGTACACCTGGTGCAAAGTGAGATTCATCTACGAGTGAAAGTTGGACGCCTACAGAGCATCTATCTACAGTTAAGGATGTAGATTTCATTAGTGATAATGAAGAGACCTACAGGTCTATAAGCTGTGAGTGGATTCCTTCTAGTGCAGTGACAAACGAAGAGGAAGAAGGTGATCCTCTCCACCGGTAGTGATCCAGAGAGAGAGAAATAAGGAGTGACCCTTGGGAAAGTAGTGAGCTGACCCAAATCCTTGTAAAGGAAGTGAGCTTCGGACAGAGTGACTATTCCCAAATCCTTGTATCCACATCTATTGAAGATTAGAGGAATTTGGTACGACCGGAAACCTGTCGGCGTATGCTCCTTGGATGTAGCCCAGTGAGGGTGAACCAAGAAAAAATCAATGTGTCATGTGCATGCTTTACTTTCTATTTATATTGTGAAACGGGAAAGAGAGAGAAGAGTGTTTTTCTTAATAGCGAAAAAAGATCTGAACGGGTTTTAAATTTAAATTAGTCATACCCTGATTCACCCCCCCCCCTCAGGGTATTCAGCCTTGTGGACCTAACAATTGGTATCATAGGAAAAGGTTGATAGTATTTCTTCTCCCAATGGAGGTCACTAATCATAAAGGGATTCCAATCTTCAATAGAAACAATTTTCAACTATATAAAAATTGTATGCAACACTACATCCGATCTTTAGGAATGGATGTGTTCACAGCAGAAATGCATGGTATAACAGCTGACATCAACAGTGGTGCATTATCAAAAGATGAGCGTAGAGAGCTGGATACTGACGCCAAAGTTATTAATACATTAGGGGGAGCCCTATCCAATCCTATATATACAAAATTGATGTCTTGAAAAACGTCACATTCCATGTTGGAAAAACTTTTGAATGTATATGAAGGGGATACAAAGGTGAGAGAGGTCGAGATGCAAGTGTTGTGGAACAAGTATGAAGATATGAGAATGAACCCGAATGAGTCTGTTGATGCATTCTTTGACAGGGTAAATGTTGTGGTAGAAGACATGAAGCGTCTTGGAAAAATTATCGAAGATATAAAAATTGTGAAGCGCATATTGAGAAAACTTCCACCTTGGTTCAATCTGAATGCTTCTGTTTTGGAAGATAAAGACCCAAAATAATTGACATTGGATAACCTTCACAGCACTCTTGTTTCATATGAAATGAGAAATGATGATAACAATGCTGTGGAAAAGGGGAAATCCAAAGAAGTGGCACTCAAGGTCATGATGAATCTCACCATTGAATATTCTAAACAAGAAGAAGAGACAGATGAGGTGATGTCATTCCTTTCTTCAAATCTGCAAAGAGGAAGAGGAAAGTTTAAAGGGAAACTTCCACTAGCATGCTTTAGATGTGGAAAGGTTGGTCATCTTGCGGAAATATTCCCCAAGAAGTTTCAAGATAATGATAATGATGATGATGAAGTTGAAATTCCCCAAAAGAAGACTTTAGCGTTTGTGAAAGGGAAGAAACAATTCAGGAGAAATTTCATCAAGAAGAAGAATCTTCTTTCACAAGAATTTGAAATTTCAGATGAGTCTGAGGATGAAGAGGTTGAGGAGATACAAAATTTCAGAGATCGTGGGGTAAATGCCTTGGTGGTGATTGTTGGTAGTTCTCAGATAAAGGAAGAAGCTGACGTTGAAGAAGAAGAAGAAATTGAAGGGATAATTGATATGGAAGCCGAATTGGAAGCATCTCTTGTGGAGATAGACGTTTGGAGAGAGAAAATGAAGAAAGCTAATAAAGTGGTTCATGATTCCAATATCTATATGAAACAACCGGATGAAGAAAATTATGAGATATTAGAAGAAATTGAAAGACTAAAATCCTCAACACCAGAGAGCTCAGAAAATATTGTGGAGCATATGCTTAAAATTGAGGAACAGAAGAAGTAAATTGATTGTTTGACTAACACAGGAAAGGAGCATGTCAGACATATCAATGAGCTTGAAGAATAAGTGGTCAACCTGCGACGAAAAATGAAGGATCAAGAAAAACTCTTGACCCCCAATGTGATATCAAAAAAGTAGGTAATTCAGAAGATAGAGAAGATGAAAGTGGAGGCTCGTAGTTTAGCAGGAGTGAAGCGGCAAGAAATCTCAAATACTAAGATTGATTTAGGGCTCAATAAGAAACAAAAATATGTGGCAGTTGATGTCAGACCGCAAGCACCCGTCCTAAAATTGAAGGTTGATTTGGGCACAAAACAGAAATAGAATATTCAGAGATCCGAAAGGGAAAATCATAGTGATGAAGTAACACGAAGGAATGCACCCTATATCAGGTGTTATTGTTGTGGGAAGATGTGACATTCACATTATGTGTGTTCCATACCCAAGAGATATAGAAGTGAACAGGAACAGATGTGGCAGCCAAATAGATAATGGTGTTTCAGAACATATTTTGAAGGACACTGTTTTTGGTGCGGAGGATGTGGGCACATGGCTAGGTACTGCACTTCGACCATTCAATGAAATGTGCCAGAGAAAAATAAAAACATTCGCAAGGAGCAGATCAATCGACCGACAGTTGAGTTAAAAATGCAGAATATATTTGTGGTTTTTCAAGATGATACTGGTCCATCATACTCTGAGAAAGAACAGAAATCTCAATCCATTCCGAGTGTGAAGGAAAAAGTATGGGCCAAGAAGAAGAAAATTGAGAAGGTTGTGGTGGCTGAAATTTCCCTTAAAGCATCATATCATTCTGGTGTGTGGATTCTTGATAGTGGTTGTACATATCACATGACAGGCAACAAGGATCTGGTTACAGGCATAAATATGAGAAAGAAAGAGTTTTCAAGTTTGGAAATGATGAAGGCCTGAAGATAATTGGATCAGGAAAGGCTCGGTTTGGGAGAAAAGAAATCAGATGTTTTGATTTCTTGGTTGTAGAAGGTCTCAGTCACAATTTAATCAGTTTCTGTCAATTGTGTGACTCAGGACATTCTATACGGTTTACGAAGAAGACATGTACTGTCATAGGAAAGGATGGAGCAGTTGTTCTGCAAGGAAAAAGGACAAAGGGAAATCTTTACCTTGTAAGTGGGGAAGAAGATATATGTCTTTTATCCAGAGAGTAAGAAAACCAGCTGTGGAATAACCGACTAGGTCATCTATGCCAACCATCTATGGAAGATCTGGTAAAGTGTGATGTTGCTAGAGACGTTCCCAAACTATCACGTGATCATACTCATACATCAATACTTGTAAACAAGGGAAGATCATCAAAAAAACATACAGGCCAAAGGAACAGAAATCAACCAGAGTGCTCGAACTGGTACATGTAGATGTTTGTGGACCAATATCACCACGATCCATAAATGTACAAAGGTACTATGTCCTTTTCATTGATGATTATAGCAAAATGGACAGCGTATTTTTCATTAACCATAAGATAGAGGTGTTCAGTTGCATAAAGAAGTGTATGAGGGAATTAGAAAAGATGCTTGGGTAGAAAATTCTGAAGTTTCATACTGATAACAGTACGGAATTCAGAAACAGGCATGTTGAAAACTATCTCGAGAAACATGGGATAAGGCATCAAGTTTCATCAGTAAGAACTCCTCAATAGAATGGAGTGGTTGAAAGTAGAAACGGATCATCAACAACAAGTCCAGAAAGATGCTTATTGATAAAGACCTACTAGAGAAATTTTGGAAGGAAGCTGTTTTGACATCGGTCTATGTTTCGAACAGGTCTTTGTTGTGTCCTAATCAAGGGAAGTCTCCGTATGAACTGTGGTATAGAAATAATCCAACATTGAAATACTTTCGAATCTTTGGAAGTAAGTGTTTCATTATTAACAAAAAAAATCACCGGAATTTTGAGGCACAAGGAGATGAGGGGATATTCCTTGGCTACTAAGGGAAAAGAAAATCATATAAATGCTTTAAAAAGAGGCTGGGAAAATTTTTGAGAGCAATGATGTCACTATAGTCGAAAATGAACAGAATACATAGCATCTTAGTGAATAGTTTCTAGATGGAACTGATGATGAGGTAAGCAACACAGGGGGACTAGAAGTGGCAGAGGCTGACTCAGAAAAAGATACAGATGATGAGAAAGAGGAAACAAAATCTGAATCTGCCAAGAAGCGAAAGAGTCGAGCTGAAATTGATAGGCAAAATATCATTGGTGATCATACAGCTCGAGTCCAGACTCGATGAATGAAATCATCACAGCAATCATCATTTTTGTCTCAGGTGGAGCCGAAATGTTTTTCCGATGCAGCTGAAGATGAGTACTGGGTTCAGGCTATTAATGAAGAATTAGACCAGATTGAGAAGAATCAGACGTGGGAGATTGTTTCGAGACTAGAAGATAAGAATGTCATCAGGACTAAATGGGTATTTCATAACAATATGAATGAGGATGGTACAGTGGTTCGGAACAAAGTATGGCTAGTGTGCAAGGGGTACTCCCAAATAGAGGGTATTGATGTTGATGAGACATTTTCACCTGTTGCATGGCTGGAGACAATCGGCTTATTTTTTGCCATAGCAGTGCAAAGAATGTTCAAAGTGTTCCAGATGGAAATCAAATTTGTATTCATGAATGGAGTTCTGGAAGAGGAAGTGTATATTGAGAAGCGATATGGTTTTCTCATTCATGAGGATGGGAACAAAGTTTGCAGGCTGAATAAGGCATTGTATGGGCTGAAACAAGAACCAAGAGCATGGTACTCAAGGCTTGATCGGTACTTGAAGAAGCTTGGTTTTCATCGTGGAGGAGTTGATTACAATCTCTATTTCAGAAATGACAGTAATCAATGGATGATGGTTCTGGTGTATGTAGATGACATAATTTTTGGCGGATCAGATGAAGCTCAATGCAGACAGTTTTCTAAATTCATGAAAAATTAGTTTGAAATGTCCATGATTGGAGAGCTAACAGTTTTCTTTGGCTTACAGGTGACACAAGTAACAAATGGAACATTCATTTCTCAAGACAAATATGCCAAGGATGTTCTGAGAAGGTTTGGAATGGAAATTTCCAAGGAGTTGAAGACTCTGGTTGCTACCCGGATGAAATTATCAAAATATGAGGATGGCAAGGCAGTTAATATTACCGAATATAGGCAAATTATTGGGAGCATGTTTTACTTGACCGAAACGAGGCCTGATAGTGTTTTCGCCACATACCAAGCAGCGAGATATCAGAGTAATCCCAAGGAAATCCATATGCTTGAAGTGAAAAGAATACTTCGTTATATCCAGGGCACAGTGGATTTCGGCTTGACATATACTGACAAATCTTAGACAGAGTTATTGGGATATACTGATATAGACTGGGCCGGTTCAGCGGATGATAGAAAATCAATGTCAGGTGGTGTATTCTATCTTGGTGGATTCGGTATTTCTTGGATGAGCAAGAAGCAATATTGAATTTCATTGAGCACTGAGGAAGCAGAGTATATTGCGGCCACTCAAGCATGCACACAGTTATTATGGATAAAGCAGTAGCTTAAAGATATTGGAGTTGAAGTGAAGTCTCCAATCGGAATCCAGTGTGATAACTCAAGTGCTATCAATAATAGAAAAAATCACGTCCATCACTCAAGAACAAAGCACATTGATATCAAATATCATTTCATCAAGGAGAAGGTTGAGCAAGGAATCGTGAAGTTGGAGTATGTGCCTACAAAGCTATAGGTTGCAGACATTCTGACAAAGGTCTTACCCAAGGAAGCTTTTGAGAGGCTTCGACTGGCTCTGGGAGTTCAGTCGACTCCTCGCATGTGAAATAGTGTGGATATGGAATCACCCCCCCCCCTCTCCTTGAGGTATGATATGTTTTCCCTAATGTGCGAATATGTGTTCTCTACTCTGTTACAGACTTCAAAGAAGTAGCCTTTGGGTTAATTGACGAAGGGGGAGAAAATAGTGATTGTTCAAGGGGGAGACAGTGTAGCTATTTAAGAAATATTAACAGATGAGGGGAGAAGATGATAGGTGGAGCATCCAGATAGGGGGAGTTGAAGCTAGTTGAATGTGCTTAGTCATAGCTTAGCTTGGACAACACAGGAAATAGGGCTAATGAGGTTTTGAAGCTGTGAGTAGAAAGGGGGAGCGTATACAATTTCACGATGCTAGAAGCGATTTATCAAAGAATATATATCACGATAGCATATGTTCATGATAAAAGAAAAAGAGAGATGTTGGAATGTGGTAAGAAGATTTCCAACAATTGGTATCAGTTTGGTAAAAAAATTTATCAGTTTGGTGTCAACAGTGGATTTCATAGATGAAGTGATTCGTTGATGAACATTTCATTTACTCTTGTTTCTCATGCCAAGCATTGCTCATGTGGGCTTACAGTATGTGTTGAGTAATTCCTTGATCGCTATCAGAATCGAAAAAGGTGAATGGTGGCTAAAGAATCAATGATGTATCCTTTTAAGGAAGAGTTGTCAACAAACCCAAAGGGGGAGATTGTTGAGCAAAAATCCCTCAAGGCATCATTGAAGATTTTTTGAGGTGATTTTGTTTGTTGACAAAGTGGACAACTGTGTTGTGATTGTTGAAAAAGAAAACCATTACATACCAATTTGTTGACAAAGGGGATTTCATGGTGGAATGTCAAGTTCAAGAGCTATGGTCAATGATCCATGTTTGATTCAAGAACGTCGATAAAGAAATGGATGATCTGGAGGTGGTACAAAAAGAGCAGATACAAGGTGGCACCGTTTTCCAGTGTTTGCCAAATTTTTGGTCCTGCAAATCGGAAAATGGAGAGATGTTTTTTTGGAAAAGGGATGTGCGTGCAAAATCGGAGTGGTGCGCGAAAAATAATGTGTGGCGTGAAAAATCAGCAGGATTCAAGAAACAATTACGCAGTGCATGAAATATGTGCGGGTTGCGCGAAATAGAGCGATGAAGTTTTTCGCACAATAGGTGTTTCGAGGTCTGAAGCTCGAAAAATGTCAAATGCATGAGGTGCGTGAAGTATTGGAGCAGTGCACAAAATATGGAGTAACACGGAAGCTTTGGTTTTTGCGCTGAAAGATAATTATGCGCTCAAGGAGGGTTTTTCGCGGGGGGGGGGGGGGGGTCGATTTTGCCTATACATATGAAGTGACCCCCCTCCAATCAGTAGAGTTCAGGACATCGAGAATACCCGAGCTATGGTGCGCGAAATTGATGTTCAAAAGGGATTTGCGCATAAACTTTAAGTTTGCACGTACAAATTGGTGTTGGTGCGGAAAAGTGGTGTTGCACGAAAAGTGAATTTCACGGAAAAGAAGAAAATTACACGCAATGCAGTTTCCAGGCTGCATGAAAAATCGAGTGGTTTTACGTAAGAAAGGTGTTGCACAAAAATTGTATTTCGCGCAAGTCAATGGAATTGTGCGCAAGGTGTCGTATGGGCTGCGCGTAAAAATATGGGTTTCCCGGTACACCTGGTGCAAAGTGAGATTCATCTACGGGTGAAAGTTGGACACCAACAGAGCATCTATTAACAGTTAAGGATGCAGATTTCATTAGTGATAATGAATAGACCTATACGTCTATAAACAGTGAGTGGATTACTTCTAGTGCAGTGAGCAAAGAAGTGGAAGAAGGTGATCCTCTCCACCGACAGTGAGCTAGAGAGAGAGAAATAGGGAGTGAGCCTTGGGAAAGCATTGAGCTGACCCTTAACCTTGTAAAGGTAGTGAGCCTGGGACAGAGTGACTGTTCCCGAATCCTTCTATCCACATCTATTGAAGATTAGTGGAATTTGGTATGACCGGAAACTTGTCCGCGTATGCTTCTTGGATGTGGACCAGTGAGGGTGAACCAACTAAAAATCATTGTGTCATGTGCATTCTTTACTTTCTGTTTATTTGTGAAACGGGAAAGAGAGAGAAGAGTGTTTTTCTTAACAGCTAAACAAGATCTAAACGGTCTTTAAATTTAAATTAGTCATAACCTGATTCACCCCCCCCCCCCTCTGAGGGTATTCATCCTTGTGTACCTAACAGTACATCTGTGCCAGATCCGCCTCTACCTGCTCGTAACCAGACAGGGATGTATTTTCTTAGAAAACTCACAAAATCTCTACATTACCAAAATTCTAGAAAGTTATTCTATAATAATCCTCAATGTCTATCTTAGGTTAATGTGCTCTAATTAGTGTTTATCTAAATTTAGTTTCCAAGGCTATTACTAAACATCCTCTGATACCAACTGTAACGCCCCGACCTCAGTTACCCAGAGGCGATGCATTATTTTAATACATTGGCATTATTACAAAGAATCATGTCCCGAAGGACCGACTGGTTTAGCAGTCTTGGAAAATATATTGCATACATGAATGTTACATTACACTTCATAACATACAAAACAACAAAAATAATCCTTCACGAACGCCATTATTCCCTTAGCTTAACCCTGCATATCAATCACAATACACTTCTTGGAATCTGGGAAAAAATAAAACATAGAAAGGGGTGATCTCGGATGCTCAGTAAGGATAACAATACAGTGGAAACTTTCATAAAAAAGCATTAACATTTAAGGCAATGTATAACTAAAACAAAATCCTTTTAAACTTAAACTTTAGCATAATATGGAAAAAAATAAAATGAAGTAATTCCATTTACTTATTCACATGGATATTCTATAAGTCGAATAATCACATGCAATATCACTAACCACTTTCATAATGATGGAATGCATAATGCCGAACTTTAATTTCTGTGTCAAGGCGTCGTGCCAAGACCTAAGGGATAACTATAACCAGAACCCAACCCGAAGAGCCTCTATAATCAGACTCCAACCCAAAGTGCCTCTAATAATTGGACACCAACCCAGAGTGACTCTAATAACTGGACACCAACCCGGAGTGCCACTAATAACCGGACACCAACCCGGAGTGCCTCTAATAACCGGACACCAACCCGGAGTGCTTCTAATAACCGGACACCAACCCGGAGTGCCTCTAATAACCGGACACCAACCCAGAGTGCCTCTAATAATCGGACACCAACCCAGAGGGATTACTTTTACCGATCCCCAACCTAGAACATACTAATACAACACATTCTTCTTTAGAAGAGGATGAAATATAATATAAACATCTGTATTAAAACTAGCATACGAAATGCCAAAACATTAATCATAAGACATTAATGGCATGAAAATGGCTCGTCCATTGTAAAACATGTCACAAAACCTTAAATACAATATGGAAGATTTGTATCATAATAAATAAACTTCAAAAAAGTGTAAAATTTATCAAATGATATTGACATAGATGAAATCAAAACTATTTGAGAGAAATATCTCTTTTATCATGAAAACCTTTAAAAGTCACACAATATGGAAAAAAAGTCATTTAAAGACATTTTTGATTCAGAGTTTTCCATACCACTTTGAATCTTTTGAAAGGAATTAACATTTTAAAAACATTAATTTCCATATAAATAAATCTTTAAAACCATTTTGAATACATGGACATTAATGAGAAAGATTGAGAAGAATAAATATTTAAACCATTTGAAATGATGTTTTAGTAAAAATTCCCTTAAAATAATCCCTTTGAAAACTATTTCATAAAACATGGATATGGATAATAAATATGTCTCAGTAGATACTTACTTAAAAACAACCTCAGATAATAAAGAGATTGTGAAATTAACCCTTACCAATTTGGTAACATACAAAACATACACCCCATGAAAGACGTATCATACAATGAATATGTAAATACAAATAAATTAAATTTTATTACATAAAGAATACAATTATGAGTAGTACATACACCACACAAAAGGTAATAGTGGAAATAAGGCATGAATCTCATAGGAATAAGGAGTGAGATGAAAACCCCTTACCTTGCACATTCCTTTAGTCAAGGGTACGTTTATCCTCCTGTATGAAGACTATAGTATGTTATTAAATTATACCTGAACCATATTAATATTTATGATATCATAAATTATTCATTTATGACTTTATACGACCCATTTAATAATAATTTCTATGTTATATTAATATTTCGAGTAATAATCGCTTTCGTTATGGTACGTGTTTTAACTTGTTACTCTTGATTGTATCACATAGATCATGACTTAAATACTTCCAGAATATAATACATGATTTATTTAACATATATATTTAGAATATAAAAATTTATAATATAGGTATATATGAAATGGAAAACACCCCTTATTGAGATGGTAGTTCGTACATACGCATAAACGATGTTTCCATTTTTACATAGTATTGAACGGAAGTAAGTGAATAAGATATATGTAAGTACATAAATACTTATATATATAAATATATATATATATATATATATATATCCAGTAGCATTATTATTTCATATATTACATACTTATTAGTAATATGTATTTTTATAATCGTCGATGAATGGTGAACTTGGAAATGAGTCTCATCGCGTCGTGGAGATAGTAATCCGTACGTACGCACGAGCGAAAATATCATTCTTTTGATATTAATATAATATATTATTGGATGGTATATAATATATACAGAATCCTTATCATTTTATATTTATTATTTACATCAAATACACATCATTTATACCCATCCAAATAATAATGTATTGAATAACAATTACACCACGATGTGGAGATGGTAAGCCGTACGTACGAACGTATGGTGACATGTCATTCAAAGGGTGGATAGAATAATGAATTTGGTTGTACCATAATTATAATAACATCACACTATATAGAACATACAGGAGTTATTATTTTATAATGGAAACAACAAAGAAAAAGGAATTGGAAGAAGAAACGAACTTGAAAGAGGGTGGTGAAATCATTACCCCTTCTTCGGGTTCATCCTTTTGATTTGATCAAAAGGGCTCCATAGGTTGGATTTGTGATCAAAATAAGTCCTCTAGGATGAAGGGAGGATATTTTAGAGTGTATTTGGGAAGGGTTTGGCCGATCCAAATGGCTTAGAAGGTGTGAATTAGAGAGAAGGGTGAGTGCCCTTTTATAAGAGAGGTGAGGGGAACCTTAGGGAAAACTTAAAATATTATTTTATAATAAATTCATATTCGGTTTCTAATGGATTCAATGTTGATTATTTAGAGTCTAATGTGGGGATAGGTCGAATAAAACTCAACCAATAGGTTTTAGACAAGTTTAGGATACCATTTTAACCGTATCATTTAGATTTAACTCTAAGTTAAATAATTTAACTTTTACAGTGTCTTCATGTATTCTTACACTATATGGTTTATAAACATACTATATACTGCAATTAGAACCAAAATTGGTTCATTAATTTTATATATATTATTATATATGTCTTTTGGCCGAACCGTATATTTTTTGGACCATTATATCAATTAATAATATAATATTTATTTTAAAAACTATTTTATGTCAATTTTGACAGTATTAGGTATTTGTTTTTTTGTTAAAATAATAACAACAATATTACTTAAAAAACAAATAAATTGAATCATTCATTACATGTCATATTCACCTAGAAAATTCGTGGATGTCATAAAAACTTTGATAAGATATTTATTTTAATATTTATAGTACCATTTATTTGATTATTTCATGAATAAGGTATTTACTGCATCATCATTGTGTCATAAATAGATTTATTTATTTAATGTCTAAAAATTATAAATAAAATACCATGACGTATAAAATATTTTTATCTTTCTAATGAATATTTATAATCAAATTTATCTTATTGAAAACCCCATATTAAAAAAGTTTAGTTATTAAACTTTGATTTTAACTCTTTTAACTCTTCTTTGAATTAAATAATAATAAATGTTCTAATCTAATCCAAGTGGACCTAAATGATAATATTTTATTCCTAAGGTTGTTTTTGGTCGAGATAAACTTTTCTAATAGAATTAGGACATGTGTGAGGGTAATATTAATATCATTTTTACCCTTAATTACCCTATTTACTTTTAACTGTGGTAAAAAAAAGTAAAAAGTTATTATTCACCAAAAAATATTTTCATCTCATTGAATCAAATTTTACTCCTTGATATTAACTGTGTCTCTCGGATTTTCGAAATTCAGCTCATAGAAGCAGTAAAATTAAGTTTTTTGTGAATTTGCAAAAGCTCCTTGGAGGTGGGTAAAAGATAGTGAAAAATTCAATAAAATTTTTATATATCTAAAATTATTATACACCAACTCAAATGAATTACATTGAACATATATAGGTATTATTTATTTATTTTGATATTAAATACTTTAAATAAAGTAAATAATTATTTAAATAAAAATTTGGTTTTAAACTATAACTCAGTGTTTTTCACTATTAATCAAAAATTAAAAGTTTTCAGAAAAATACCAAAAATTTATCCTAATATAATTTTGATATTACAAATTCAATAATGAAGTCTATTTTACCAAATTCAAAACATAGAAGTTTCATTTATTAAATTAAAATTAAATCCCGATGTCAAAACAAAAAGCGTGTTTTTAAGAAACAATAACTATCAAAAGATTGACACTTGTTTATGTCCGCATTAAATATGAAATTATGTCCAATGACCAAAATTGGATTAAATTGTAAAAATATATTCTAAATATAATTTAAAACCACTCAAATTCATAATTTATCACTATTAATTATTTCGATTAAAAAGTTGTTTTTAATTAAAATTTAGTAATTTTCACTATTCATCAAAATATGAAAGTTATCAGAAAAGTACAGAAAAATCACCCTTAGCTAATTTCAATATTCTGAATCCAAATAGGAAGTCAATTTTGAAAGATAAAATGTATAAGATTTCATAAAGCGAGTATTACAAATCATAACAGCTATTTTGAGTGGTTGTGGTGTGTGTTAGAACTCGAAGTTGCATACAACACACGCTACTATATTATTCAAAGAGAAGTGTACCGTGGAAGATTGGGGTGTTACATTCTCCCCTCCTTCAATAAATTTCTTCCTCTCAATTTATGCTCGGTATTGGAAACTTGGGGTTGACGTTTCAAAATATCATAGATGAAATCCCACATCAAAAAATGAATTAATGAGGCCTCTATTTAAAATAAAGAGTGGTAAGTATAAAGGTTACCGAAAATAAAACATACTAGGGTTCCATGTAGGAAAATATGGATATGGAAGTGAAATTTAACCATCAATATCTGATGGAGAGTGGTAGAGAACATGGCTATGAAAAGGCCAACAATCACAAATCCATAAATTTGTGATGATCTAAGGTACTATCTAGGAAAACATTTTTGTTCTACGTTCATTTTCATAATGTTGAGGACTATATTTATGAGATTGGCTAAGATCATAAGGAGATATATTTACATTATAATTATAGTTTTATCCATTAATAAATTTCTACCAAAAACTCATATTTCACTACAAAACATAATACAACTCAAAAATACTCTATTTATCCTAATCGTATAAGGTTCCAAATATAATGAATGTATAATTCACATATCAGACCCATTAAAAAAAGAAACTACATTATACAATCCAGGTACTTCATGTAGTCCAGTGGTAGGCGATAAATCTAACCGCACTATGGTTGTGGGTTCCATTCCCGTAGAATTGTCCGATGTGATGGGTTATCACACGGTCTGCGTGTTGTCATTATATAAAAATCCAAAAATAACCTTTCAAACTTAATCCATTCAAACCTTTAGACTTATCCAAAATACTACTATCCAAACTCACAGTCCAAAATTTATAAAGAAGTTAAACACAATGAAGATCCTTTTTTCCATGTAATAACATGTGAACACCATCACTAGGTATTATTTTAAAACATGGTAACATCCTAAATTACTATAAAACCTTATTGAATACATTCATGCTCCCTTATTCATTATAGAATACTGGATATATTTCTTCTATAAAAAATGTCGTAAATTTCAACGATGAAAAATCATTAATCAGTTTTATGGTATTCAAGAATATCAAATATAATTTACCCAAATCAACCATATCTTATTCCAAAATCAGTACCTCAATATTAGGACCTGATTAAGGTTTATCATTCCTTCAACCATGTAATTTCCAAAAAGTTTCACTCATTGTAGAGTTAATTTTCTTAGTGCCATAAAATCTCAAATCCTCAATGAAATAGTACTGCATTACAATCCTTATTTATTTCCAGTACATCATTGATACAACACTTCAATGAAATAATTCTAAAACAACATAGGATCACTAGTCATTCCTTTTTATTTGAGGTATCTTAACTTGATTATTATCCAATAATATCATTTGCCGCATAGTCTGAGGACTGGGACATTGGTTCGCGTAGTGTCCCAACATCTTGCAGATGAAGCATTGTATATTTGAAACCATTTTCTTACACATGAAGTCACGTACTTGGTATCCTTTTTCTCCAAACCTATACCATACTCTCATTCCCTTCAAGAATTTTCCAAGGTTATTCTTTCCAAAGTTATCACATATAGAAAAATCATTTTTTACCTTCTTCCCTTTATCTGTCCTTCTCTCTACTATCCTTTTCTTCTCTGGCTTCCCTTCAAAGCCATAGGACTCCGAAAATTCTTTACTTATCTTATCAACACATGATACTATTTTTTCATATGATGATAATATGTGGGAGACTATTTACCTTCTAAATTCTGGCTTAGGACAGTGAAAGATATGAACCTTCTTACTCTTTGGATCATTTGTATTGCTGGAGTTCTCATTCCTTCTACTGGGCACCATTTCTAAACAATGGCATACACTAGACTAGTTCATGAATAGCAATACCTAATCCCGAACATGTAAAACACTTAACATAAATTAAACTATTTATGGATATAATCCATAATCAGAAAAATGTTTTCTTTGAATAAATATATACTCATAATCCCTTCATAATGGTTTGTAAATAAAATGAGAATTATCCTAAGAATATCCCCTGGGAGTGTCGTAACCAAGAGTGCAGCAAGGCCCGTTGTCATGCACCAGTTCCCATTCAAGTCTAGCTAAAAGTGGTTTTTTTGGGTTTTACCCCTAGGTACATCTGTGCCAGATCCGCCTCTAACTGCTCAAATCCAGACAGGGATGTATTTTCTTGGGAAAACTCACAAAATCTCTACATTACCAAAATTCTTGTAAGTTCTTCTATAGTAATCCTCAAAGTATATCTTAGGGTAATGTGCTATAATCAGAGTTTATCTAAATCTAGTTTCCAAGGCTATTTATAAACATCCTCTGATACCAACTATAACGCCCCAACCCCAGTTACCTAGAGTCAGTGCATTATTTTAAAGCATTGGCATGATTACAAGGAATCAAGTTCTTAAGGACCGATCAGTTTAGCAGTCTTGGAAAATAGATTACATACATTAATGTTACATTACACTTCATAACATACAAAACAACAAAAATAATCCTCACGAACACCATTATTCCCTAGGCTTAACCCTGCATGTCAATCACAATACACTTCTTGGAATCTGGGAAAAAATAAAACATAGAAATGGGTGAGCTCGAATGCTCAGAAAGGATATCAATACAGTAGAAACTTTCATAAATAAACATTAACATTTAAGGCAATGTATAACTAAAACAAAAGCCTTTTAAGCATGAACTTAATCATAATATGGATAAAATAAAATTAAGTAATGTCATTTACTTATTCACATGGATATTCTACTAGTCGAATAATCACATGCAATATCACTAACCACTTTCATAATGATGGAATGCATAATGTCGAACTTTAATTTCTCTATCAAGGCCTTGTGCCAAGACCTAAGGGATAACTGTAACCGGAACCCAACCCGGAGAGCCTCTATAACCGGACTCTAACCTGGAGTGCCTCTAATAACCGGACACCAACCCGGAGTGCCTCTAATAACCAGACACCAACCCGGAGTGCCTCTAATAACCGGACCCCAACCCGGAGTGCCTCTAATAACCGGACACCAACCTATATTGCCTCTAATAACTGGACACCAACCCGGAGGGCTTACTTTTACTGATCCCCAACCCAGAACATACTATTCCAACACATTCATCTTTTGAAGAGGATGAAATATAATATAAAAATCCGTATTAAAACTAGCATACGAAATTCCAAAACATTAATCATAAGCCATTAATGGAATGAAAATGACTCATCCATAGTCAAACATATCAAAAAACCTTAAATACAATATAGAATATTTGTATCATAATAAATAAACATCAAACAAGTGTAAAATTTATCAAAGGATGTTGACATAGATGAAATCAAAATTATTTGAGAGAAATATCACTTTTTTCATGAAAACATTTAAAAATCACACAATTTGGAAAAGAAGTCATTTAAATAAATTTTTGAATCAATGTTTCCCATACCACATTGAAAATTTTAAAAGAAATTATCATTTTGAAAACATTCATGTCCATATCAATAAATACTTAAAAATCATTTTGAGGACATGGACATTAATGAGAAATATTTAGAAGAATAAATATTTAAAGCATTTGAAATGATGTTTTATTAAAAAGTCCCTTAAAATAATTCCTTTGAAAACTCTTCCACAAAACATGGACATGGATAATAAATATGTCCCAGTAGATACTTACGTAAAAACAACCTCAGATAATAAAGAAATTGTGAAATTAACCCTTACCAATTTGGTAATTTATGAAACATACACCCCATGAAAGAGGTATCATACATTGAATATGTAAATACTCATAAATTAAAGTGTATTACATAAAGAATACAATTCTGGGTTGTACATACACCACACAAAAGGTAATAGTGGCAATATGGCATGAATCTCAGAGGAATAAAGAGTGAGATGAAAACCCCTTACCTTGCACTTTCCTTTAGTCGAGGGTACGTTTAGCCTCATGTATGAATAATATAGTATGTTATTAAATTATATCATAACCATATTAATATTTATGATATCAAACATTATTAATTTATTACTTTATACTACCCATTTAATAATAATTTCCATGATATATTAATATTTCGGGTAATAATCGCTTTCCTTATCGTACATGTTTGGACTTGTTACTCTTGATTGTATCAGATAGATAATGATTTAAATACTTCTAGAATATAAAACAAGATTTATTTAACATATATATTTATAATATAAAAAATTATAATATATGTATATATGAAATGGAAAACACCGCTTATGGAGACGGTAGTCCGTACGTACGCGTAAACGTTGTTTCCGTTTTTACATAGTATTAAATGGAAGTAAGTGAATAAGATATATGTAAGTACATAAATATTTATATATATATATATTAGAAGTATTATTTCATATATTACATAATTATTAGTAATATATGTTTTTATAATCGTCGATGAATGGTGAACTTTGAAATGAATCTCATCGCGTCGTGGAGATGGTATTCCGTACGAACGCATGAGCGAAAATATCATTCTTTTGATATTAATATAATATATAATTGGGTGGTATATAATATATAAAGAATCCTTATCATGTTATATTTATTATTTACATCAAATACACATAACTTATACCCATCCAAAGAATAATGTATTGAATAACAATTACGCCACGACCTGGAGATGGTAAGCCGTACGTACGCACGTATGGTGACATTTCATTCAAATGGTGGATAGAATAATGAATTTGGTTGTGCCATAATTATAATAACATAATAGTATATAGAATATTCTGGATTTATTATTTTATAATGGAAAAAAAAAAGGATGTGGAAGAACAAAGGAACTTGAAAGAGGGTGGTGAAATCATTACCTCTTCGTCGGGTTCTTCTTTTTTATTTGATCAAAAGGACTCCTTAGGTTGGCTTTCTGATCAAAATAAGTCCCCTAGGATGAAGAGAGGATATTTTATAGTGTATTTGGGCTGGGGTTGGCCGAGACAAATGGCTTAGAAGGTGTGAATTAGAGAGAATGGGTAGTTCGTTTTTATATGAGGGGTGAGGGGCACCTTAGAAAAAAACATAAAATATTATTTTATATTAAATTCATATTCGGTTTCTAATGGCTCCAAATATGATTATTTAAAGACTAAGGTGGGTATAGGTTGAAAAAAACTCAACCAATAGGCTTTAGACAAGTTTAGGTTACCATTTTAACCTTATCATATAGATTTAACTCTAAGTTAAATAATTTATCTTCTACCGAGTCTTCTTGTATTCTTACACTATATGGTTAATAAAAATACTATATACTGCCAATCGAACCTAGATTGGTTAATTAATGTAATATATATTATTATATAAGTCTTTTGGCCAAACCTTATATTTTTAAGACCATTATATCAATTAATAATATAATATTTGTTTTAAAAACTATTTTATGACAATTTTGACACTATTTGGTATTTGTTTTTTTATAATAAAAACAGGATTACATCAAAATAAATACATTGAATCAATCCTAACATGTCATATTCACCTATAAAATTCAGGGATGTCATAAAAACGTTGAATGTATATTTATTTTTATATTTATAATACAATTTATTTGATTCTTTCATTAATAAGGTATTTATTGCATCATCATTGTGTCAGAAATAGATTTATTTATTTAATGTCTAAAAATTGTAAATAAAATACCATTATGTAGGAAATCTTTTTAGATTTCTAATGAATATTTATAATCAAATTTATCTTATGTAAAACCCCATATTGAAAATGTTTTAGTTATTAAACATTGATTTTAACTCTTTTAACTCTTCTTTGAATTAAATAATAATAAATGTCCAAATCTAATCCAAGTGGACCCAAATGATAATATTTTATTCCTAAGGTTGTTTTTGGTCGAGATAAACTTGTCCAATATAATTTGGACATGTGTGAGTGTAATATTAATATAATTGTTACCCTTAATTACCTGATTTACTTTTAACAGTGGTAAATAAAAGTAAAAAGTTAGTATTCACCAAAAATTATTTTCACCTCAATGAACCACATTTTAATCCTTGATATTAACCGTGTCTCTTTGATTTTAGAAATTCCACTCACAGAAGTGGTAAATTTATGTTTTATGTAAATTTGCAAAAGCTCCAAGAAGATGGGTAAAAGACGGTGAAAAGTTCAATAAAATTTTTATATATCTAATATTATTATAAACCAACTCTAATGAATTACATTTAACTTATATTGGTATTATGTATCTATTTAGATATTAAATAATTTAATTAAAAAAAATAATTATTTAAATAAAAATTCAGTTTTAAATTATAACTCAGTGTTTTTCACTATTCATCAAAAATTAAAAGTTTTCAAAAAAATACCAAAAAATTACCCTAAGCCAATTTTGATATTCCGAATTCAATAATGAATTCTATAATACCAAATTCAAAACATAGATGTTTCATCTATTAATTTAAAATTAAATCCTATTGTCAAAACAAAAGGCATGTTTTTTAAGAACAATAACTATCAAAAGATTGACACTTGTTTATGTTCGATTTAAATGTGAAATTCTGTCTGATGACCAACATTGGATTAAATTGTAAAAATATATTCTAAATATAATTTAAAACTAATCGAAATCATAATTTATCACTATTAATTATTTCGATTAAAAAAATTTGTTTTTAATTAAAATTTGGTAATTTTCACAATTAATGAAAATATGAAAGTTATCATAAAAGTAGAAAAAATTCACCCTAAGCTAATTTCGATATTCCGAATCCAAAAATGAAGTCAATTATGAAAGATAAAATGTATAAAATTTCAATTAGCAGGTATTACAATTCATAACGGCTAGTTTGATTGGTTGTGGTGTGTGTTAGAACTTGAAGTTGCGTACAACACACGCTATTGTATTATTCAAAGAGAAGCGTACTGTGGAAGCTTGGGGTGTTACAAAACTAAAGGATTTTAAAATCCTTACACCAAACTCTTTATAATTTTGTTTAGAATTACCCATGAAAACTGTGCAAGAGGTCCATGTGTGGTCGGGTTATTATTTATGTTTACCCATGAAAACTATGGAAGAGGTCCCTGTGTGGCCTGGTTATTATTTTTGTTTACCCACAAAAATTATGGATGTAACGACCCAATGTTTTTAAATTGAATATTACCTTCTCATATTTATGTCAAAAAACACGAAATAATGAACTACTAAGTGATAAGTGACCTTTAAACATATGTTTGTCACTCCTGTGTTTGGAATTTTGAAAATCTGACATACACAGTTGTGTTCAAGATGATTTTGGGAGTCTAATGAAACAAAAATAATTTTTGGTGAATATTAACGTAACCTTAGGAATAGTACATTCCCTTATGAATAGTAATATGAACCTTATCAATAGTAAATCATCCAACATAATAGTAACATTACCTATGAATAATAAAATAAAATTTAGACACTTAGAAAGTGACAATTTGACCTTAGTAAACATTTTGGTATTTTTTAAGTCATAAATAATTAATTATAATTTATTTATTTGTTTTCAATAATATTTATTTCCCTAAAAGGTATTCATAAATAATTGAATCAATGTATTATAGTTTTTAGATAATTTTATAATACCCTACGTACTTTTTGAAAGCACAATAAAATCAGGTTTAATCTTAAAAACTGTTTTTAAGTAAATTATGATTTTAATTAAATATTAAATTAATAATGTGTAGAAATTTATTTTTGAAAAATGTAAATCATTTTTGGATCCTAAACATCGAAAAATTGTTGGGGTAAATTTTTGGGATTTTTCTGATATACTTGAATTTTTGATTAATAGTGAAATGTCGTAATTTACAAAATAAGCTAAATAAGCTAATTATAGGGTCATATGTGATGTTCTGCTGATGTAAGCCCACTTGGTTTGGGATTAAATTATAAAATTACTATTCTTGAGCATTCAATACTCACTATTCCTTGTCTTATGGGGAAATAATAAACTAATGAATTTTATATTAAGGAAACCCCTCTCCCCTCCACTATAAATACCACCCTTCACACCCTCATTTCCTCACACCTCTCAAGCTCCAAGACCTCTCTAAACTCTACCCAAATAACTTCCCTATCCCCTCCCCCACACCCAAGATCTTCTGGTCTCATCAAAAGACCATGCTTAGGCCCTTAAGAAGGTTCTCAAGAGGAGGATTCTATAGGATATTTACCTCCCTCTTCTCCTTTAATTTATTTTCAAGTTCAAGTTCATTTCTTGATCTCTCCCCACCTATCTTCATCCAAATTGTTTTTTAATTCTAGTATTATACATATAATATAATTTAATGATTCTAATGGGATATTATATCATCCAACCCTCTTTCCCCCTTCCTTTTATTTTATTAAAGAGAATGTTGTTCGTGAGGTTTTAATTTATCACCTTCAAGAACGACATGCTTTCTTCTTCAATTTCTACCTTCAGATCTGGTCATGAAACAATTTTAATGGTTGAACCAGACTATGTTATTCATATTACATTCTATGTAATGTTCTAGAAATTACCTATGGTAATATTACTAAGTGATAAGTTAAAACAAGTTTGTTGTGATCCCAAAACCACCCATATTTACCCAAATAACCATCACTTAATTATTTTCTAATGATTCATCCACATGGAAATAATATAATTCATTATAAGATAATTAAAATTACTTTAATATCATTAATTAAATGTAATATCATTTCTGTAGGTTTACCCATGTTCTACCCAAACTTCAATTTATGAATATATGTGAACAACCAAAGAAAAAGCATAAAAACGAACATCCCCAAACAATGTTTTTAAACTCTATAAGTCATCCAAAGGAACATAAAATGACATAATGAAACCAGAATGAACCCTATTAATGTACACATGGTTTTGTATTTCTAATTAATTAATATAATATCATTATACAGGACATTAAAGAGAATGAAGCATTCGAGTACATGTTAAGGGGAAATCTCAAACACAATTTTCATCCTTCGGGTTCTCCCCCTTTCACTCCATTTTTGATATGGTTACTCCTCAAAGATCATTAGTTCGTCATTTCCTTTACTTTTCTAGGATATACATGTTTTTCACTGGTTTTTAAGTCCAACAAAATTTTTTCCAAAAGAACTCTTCTTTTAAGAACACCCCTTTTACTTCTCACTCAATGTGAATGGTTCTTGTAACATGTATGTTATTTCCTCTTTCTTTTGGGGAACCAAAACTTATGAATGTGTTATTATGAGATGAAACCAATTCCTTTTCATGGGTTCATTATGTTAATTTATGCTATATTTTTATTGTGTCAAGCATGATAAATGATAATGTTATGATGTGACGGGTGCGCCCGAAATTATATAGTGCAATATAAATGTTTAAATGTGATGGGTGTGCCCGGAATTATACAACGATCAAATGCATTGGGAAAAGTGATGAATATCATGATTAAATGTGAAATGATGTGTGAACAAGATGTCAACTGGGTTCAAAATTATGTGTGGTAGTTAACAACTAAGACATGATGTTTCATTTTTATGCATTGCCACATTTCAAGTCTTTTATATATACTCCTCTCATGTTCATGATATTATGCCTATGTAATGATTAATTTAACCACATGATATATTGTTCTTATCTATCCTCTTAATGGGATTATAGATCACCCCTTTTGATTTATATCCTCAGGTGGCTACATGTACTAAGTAGAGTACAAGTTCCAATAATGAGCTAGAGAAGATGAAATTAAATTAATGTTTATACTATATGTTGTATTTGTTATGTGTGGTCCTAGTTTTCTCAAGACACTAAGAAATTGGATCCTCTTTGTCTAATACTATTTTGTTTTTTATATTTAAAATGATGTAATATGAATGTATGAAAAGGCCGGGTTGCTATAGTGGAAGAGGTCCCTCTGTGACCTGGACAGTCTGTGTAATATTGTTAACCTCGATCGAGGGTGTGGATCAAAGATTATTTATATAAACTGCTTAGTTGAAGGTGATCACCAAGTGGAGTGGATTAGGTCTCGGCTTGAGATTGAACCATTCGTTTCATATCTGATGTGCTATTTTAAATTTAGTCTTCTCTATTTTACTTCTTTATTGCATATTCCAGAAAACACTAATTTCACTTTTATAGTTATTCTTGGAAAGAAGTTATAACTGATTTATCTTAGTAGGATAACTTCAAATGTAATATTTATAATACAAATTAAGATTACTGAGAATTAATCAATCTTCTAAGAAGTTGTTTAAAAAGTCAAACTCTTATAACAGTATAAACTTGATTAACTAAACTATATCTATTTTTGGGAAACCATTTCTTTGAAAATAATATTCTTTTAACATAAATTTTTTTAGTTACTCAATTCACCCCTCCACTCTTGAGTAAACTAGTTCGACCTACAATTAGTTAATATCATCGATTTCTCTAGTTAATTTTATAAAATTAACTAATAAAAAGTCAGTCATCTCAATATCACATTATTAAATCTAAAATTATTTATTACACCAAAGCCATTTGAATATTACATAATTAATTCACACAATAATTATCTCAAGGCAACCGTCCAAAATCACATAATTTACTCACAGATTAATTGTTAATAGAGAAACTATTTCAATATTACATAATTAATTCACAAATTAATTATCTCAAGGAAATCGTTTCAATATAACATAATTAATTCACAAGTTAATTATGTTAACATAGAAAAAATCAATATCTAATAATTTACCCGCAGATTAATTATCTATATCACAATCTCATAACAAATAATTAATTCAGAATTAATTATCTCAACATAACCTATTTAATATTTTTCAATTAATCCCCAATTAATTATCATCAAAAAGAACATAATTAATTCATAATTAATTATTTCATATTAACCAAATTAAAATCTCCAGATTAATCCCCCAATTAATTATCATCGCAAAGCACAAAATTAATTCATAATTAATTATTTCAACCTAACCCAATTAATACCTCATAATTAATTTCTTGATTAATAATCATCTCAAAGAATATAATTAATTTATATTTAATTATCTCAAATTATCCAAATTAATATCTTATAATGTATTCCTCAATTAATTATCATCTCAATGTACATAAATAATTCATAATTAATTACCTCCACCTAAACAGATTAATTAATCATAATTAATTCCTCAAGTAATTATAATCTCAAATTGCATAAATAATTCATAATTAATTATCTTTACTTAAAAAATTTTATATCTTTTAATTAATTCCCGGTTAATTATTATCTCAAAAAAAATTAATTCATATTTAGTTATCTCATTTTAACAAATTTAATATCTCATAGTTAATTCCCAAATAATTATTTTCTCAGGGCACATAATAAATTAATATTTATTTATCTCACCTTAACTAATTTAATATTTCATAATTAATCTTCTAATTAATTATCTTCTCAATGAACTTTATTAAATCATAATGAATTATCTCAACTTAAAAAATTTAATATCTCAAAATTAATCATCTTATTATTATTATCTCATTTATAATTTCACAAAACATAATTAATTCACAATTAATTATCACAACCCATCCCACCTAATACTCATAATTACTACATAACCCATGTTTGTCAACATGTAAGGGTGTAAATAGAAAAACAAATACCATCAAGCTATCAATCTAAATTTTTTTTTTTATCTTAAAGGAATAACATCTCTATTTGAGTGGTTTTATTACAAAAACATGGCTCTGTAATCTAACATAGCATTTTACACAAATATGTAATTTTCTCCAATATTGAAATCAACATTATAAAAAGTATTAGATTAAAAAACTATATTTTTCAATTAAAATAAATTTTGAAGACCCTAATTCAAAGAATTGGTCGGTCCAATGATTTCTAACTCAAACTGAAATGTGATCATGCACATGCACTTCCACAATATTGCATGGGCATAATAAGAATTGGTTTCATCACCCAACAATGATAACTGGCACATACAATTTATACGGTGAGGACCAACACACCTCCAATTAATTTCCCGAAACTCAAATACAACATAAGAATCTAATTTAAATGCTGAAAACCCAATTATCAATTTTATATATTTACCCAAAAATGACAGTGGTGAACCAAATCAAGTTGAATTTCTTTTCCATTAGCAGCGGGCATCAAAATGTGGAGCAAAAGGTCCCGAGACATATTTTGTACCATCTAAAGGATGAAGAAAATATAAAACCGCATAAATCGTGGACGTTAGGATGTCATACTAACAGAGATCAGGTGACCAAGAGAAAAAATAAATGATGCGAAGAACGAAACGTATGGAGAAGGAAATACCTTGACGAGACAAACAACTTATGTGAAGACTCTTAGATGAGATAGTCATGCAAAGAGGGATCTAGGGAGGAGGGTGGTGCCCCACCCATAGGTACTACACCATGGGTGCGTACGCCCCCTATAGGAGGAGGGAGAGGTACGCCTTCCTCTTCCTTTCTCCCTTAAATAAATTAAAATTATAAATTAAAATAAATGAATTAATATAATATTAATAATAATAATAACAGTAATAGTAACCAAAAAATTATTATTATTACTCTTTAATTGTATTCCCTTCTTCTAAACACCACACACTCATTCACTCATTATTTAATAAATTTATCCTTAACTGAATTTAATTAAATCAAATCTCTAAATCATGTTATTTAATTAAATTCTCTAAAAATTAAATTTAATTAAATTAAACCCTTATTTCGCATCAATTAATTAAATTTTTCGTAACATATAATTTAATTAAATAAAAACCTCATTTCACATCATTTAATTAAATTATATTTAACTCAATTAAGTTTAATAAATCTCTACATCTCGCCTCATTTAACTAAATTCCGCAACCACAATTTAATTAAATGTAACTTTCATAATAATAACCATTAATATGATTATCTTTTTATAAAACCCTTCTTTGATAAAACCAAAAACTCACCAATTAACACATCATTTAATTAAATTATGTTCCAACCGAATTGATTTAAATAAATTTTTTAAATTTTTATTATTTAATTAAATTATCTCAATGTATTTTAAAAAAACGAGACACCACATTAATCATTATTTATTTAATTTTTTTCCAACTAAATTTAATTAAATAATTTCTCCAATTCATGTTATTTAATTAAATTCCCTAAACAAAACTTAATTAAATTAAAAACTCCAACTCATAAAAATTATTTAATTAAATTATCTCCACCTAAATTTGATTAAATAATAATCCCCTTTTCACAATGACTTATTAAATTCCTCTTAACCTAGATTTTAATTAAATAAAACCTCAACTTCAAAATAATAAATTAAATTCCTATTTTCAATGAATTTATTTAAATAAAACCCCAACTCCTCATTTACACATCATTTAATATTACCATTTGATATTACCATTATTTGATAACACTCAACTCCTCATATACATGTAATTTAATTAAATTCATCTTGTTTCAATTTAAATAAATAAAGAATCCAACTCACCATCATTTAAAATAAAATTAATTCTTTTTATCTCAACTTAATTAAATAACTTCTCCATCACAATGTCATTTAATTAAATTCTCTAAACTTTAGTTTAATTAAATTAAACCCCTAATAACTTATTTAATTAAATTCCATTCAACCATGAATTTAATTAAATTAATTTAAATTGAAACTCAAAATTGAGTAGACCGGAAGGTTTGACCTGCACAGTATGATAGACGGTTCACATACTGTGTGTCCACTATTGGACACCTACGTTATTATACACGGCTGACCCACACTGTTTTGACTAACTTTGTGCAGCCTATGCGAACATAACTTCCTAGTATGGTTCTCCCAAAACACATCCTTAAATCTGGGAAACTCCTCGAGCATTTACCCAATCCCGTTATCAACACATTAAAATAACCCAACATATGAAACTTAATTCTGATGCTTTTTTAAAACCAAACAATGTAGTAAATGAAAAAGTTCAAAAAGTATCATATTTTTTCCCGGTCCAAAAACACGAGATATTAAAATTAGTGAAATAAATTTAATTAAAAATAATCATGGAATTATTTAATGGAATCCTCAAATAATTTATTGGCCCTTATAGAGGAAAATTATTTTCATGCTGAGTACATTAGAAAAGATTCAATTCATAATCCCAAAAAAATCCAAAAGGTGCCTTGTTAGAAAAATTACAAGAACATTCCTTTTTAAGAATTTATAAAAGTGTAAAACATCTGTAAAAATATATTTACTAAATTATCAATTAAAATAATAAATTATTTTAAACATTTTAAGGAAGATATAGAAGATGAAGAAAAATATCCATGCTTGAGTGGAAAAAACAAAGATATTTTTCCTTTAAAATATTATTAATGTATTCTAAATACATAAAAGAGGAGAAAATTAAACTAAAACATTTAATTTCTAAAAATAACTAGAGTAGAATAAAATATATTTTTTATGATATAAAATCAAATAATTTCCTAGGAAAATTCTTCAATATTATCATATCGAAATAGTGATGAGATTTTGAAATAAACTCCTACCATTGTGGTAACTTATTAATCAAAACACCCATTAAAGAAATAGAATAAAAATAATATTTAAATATATTTAATATAATTTGTATCATTTTATATAATATCAATCGGTCATTATATTTATCACATAAATAGACAATGTGGTTAATATGGAATATTTTCATTAAAATAAAATTGTGTTGCCAAACCTTTAGCTGAGGTCTGACTTTCTTACTAAGGGATTTCATCCTCTGAAATGATAAATTTCAAATTATTATAAATTTATAAAAAAAATAATGTGAATTATTATAATATCTTAAATTATCAACTTATAATCATTAATTAAAATTTTTTTAATAATTTTTTATTAAAATTATTGTTTGCAAGTGTTAACTATCCCTTTTTTAACATACATTTCAGTTCGGTAATTCTAGTACTTATATATTGATCATAGTTCTATAATCTATAAAATTATAAATATGATATATATATATTTATCTATATAATACATATCTATTATGAAATAATTTATAATCATACATGAATGATAGAGAAATAAAAATGAATTACACTATTCTTGGATACGGTTAACAATACATATGAATAAATACAATTTTTACATTTCAATGAATGAAAAAAAAAATTGAATAAGTATTCAACATTATTGGATTATTTTATATAAATTTTATCTTTCATATTAATTAAATAAACCCTTAATACAGTCCATGTAAATACTAAATGAAAAATGGATCACACCACTTCACGGAGGTGGTAGTTTACACGAACTCATGAGTGACAGTATCGTTTTTCGAAACATTAGAAGGTAAGAAGGTATATAGGATATAAATATTATATAAGAATAATTATTTCATTAATACCTTATATATTAATTAGTTCCATATTTATTACAATCCAATTTAAATGGTTGTGAAATATATATTACACTATTTTGTGGAGATGATTTATTGTACGTATATACAAGCGATGTTTTTTGATTTTCATAGGATAAAAAAGAGATTTAAAATGGTTGTCTAATAAAAATAATAATAACATATAAATATATTTATGATACCATGGTTATTATTATATAATGGGTAAGAAATATTAATAGGATGTATAATGACAAAATATTTGAAAGAGTCGATAAATATTATTACATATTCTTTGGTAGACTTCATTTAGATTAATTATTAAGAACCCCAGGAATGATACTTTAAGAAGACCATAACATTTAATTTTTTTTTTTCGAGAGTTATGTGAAGAATTTTTTATGGTTGTTTGATATATATATATGGGAAATGTTTTTTAAATATTTTAGAGAAAGGGGTTTCCTTTTGTAAGGGTGGGAAATGACACACATGAATTTTTTAAAAAAAATTAGATATATAATATGTAATTCTCATGGAAATAATTAACAATTAATATATATTAAAAAATATTATTATGAGTCTAAATTTCATCATACAATTAAATTTATATATGTTCTGTTGTCATTTTAAAAGTTATCTTTTGGTTTAACCCCTCGGTTAAGAGATTTTAATCTTTGTTATGGTAATGATTTTTTTCTATATTAAAGGATTGTTATTTAACATTTAAAAAAGCATTAGGATAATAAATGATAAATGGATGTAATTTTCAACAATTTATCATACTACTTGTCTTCATTCATGATTTTAATGGTTTTTAAATCATTTAGTAAAATATTTTTTTCATAAAATTATACTAATGAAATTTCAAGAATAATTCATATATATTTGCATTGAATGAAACATGAAAATAATTTAATTAGGATATAAAAATTTCTCGCATCTATAATATATTATTTTTATCTAAAAATTTTCTGGAAAACAATAATTCTTCAAAATATAATTACATTTAAAAAATTTAAATTCATTTATTTAATTTTTCTAGAGATTTAATATGTAATATATCATTATTACCTATGAATTTAGAGTAATTATTTAATCACTTAAAAATAGAAAGAAATAATCATGAAAAAAATTATTTTATATTAAAAATAAAAAAATTTATCCTAACTTATCCTCTTTCTATCAATAAGTAAAAAATAAATATAGGAATTAAATTAAATAAAGTGACATTTTGTATTTATTCATTCTATAAATTAATATAACGTTCATAATCAATAAAAAATCTCACCATATAGAAATATATTAGATAATTTGATGGTTATAGAAAAAAATCACCCAAAAAATATGAGGAATGAAATTTTGTGGTTAAATTTAGGATGTTTCCTCATAATATTAACCCTATTTTTCCAAATTCTCCCTTACCATGGTGCAACATATTTACCCTAGTTACTATTCATAATAAACTAATAAAAATGGACCTATTAAAAATCTCTCGACATAATGATTACAGTTATAGAATCCATTTTTAAAGACTCATTTTATATATATGTCATAAATTAATATAATATAACCAACAATACATAACAAAAAATATTTTTTCATAAAAATATTTTTTTATGTGTACAAGTATTTTTATACAAAATCCGACAATAAAAATTATTCCAATAAACATAACTAAATTTTTAAAAATATTTTATAACTAATGATACTTTGAATCAATTTTGAAATTAAAATTAAAATTTTAAATTCATGAAACAAATATATAATTTTCAATAAAAATGGTATTTCTCCCAATTCACTAAAAGATTAATATTATTTGAAAAATACAAAAAAAAATTAAATATTTTGAAATAATGATTAAATAAATTATATTTTTTTAACAAAAATTAAATTTTATATAAATTAATTATATTATTCTCTCACTTGAAGAAATAAAAAATATTTTTGAATAAAACTCATTTTGAAGAATAAATTATATTACTAAAATTTCAGTTCTTATTTCCTATGAATTAGTCACGAAATTTGTAATCATTAAGTCCTTTATATATATTTCATAATCTTCTTAATCTTATTAATTTCTTCCAATTAAATATGTTGGTCATAATGGTTTTATTTAAATAATAATATTTGTTGGTTCATTGAACGACAATGTTGCGTATTGTGTGCACTGTCATGCAAATTATTTGTTTAAAATACTTGGGTGTTTCGTTATACCTACCGTCATTCAAATTTCCCTTGTAATTTGTACTTTTTCTCACTAATAAAGGAGTTTATATTTCAAAATACCTCAATTTAGAACCCACACTCTAAAAAGGATTAAAAACATCCTCATAAAATAGGGAAATGGAAATATGATGTTCATCTAAAATAACACCTAACTAGGATTCCGAAAAGGTAAAAAACAGTGGGAATTTAAAATATGGGCACGAATTGAAAAAAATTCTAAATAATTATGGAATGTTTAAAAGAAAATTTATAAAAATAATGTTAATTATAATGAGATACTTATCATCCACAAAACCATAATTTAATGTTGTGTGAAAAGTCCATTTATTCATAAAAAATGGTTATAATAGGAAAAAATTCATTTCACTATCATTTTCCTAGAGTTTTATATTTTCTTAATAATATATAATTATAATATAAAGAAATATACTTACTTGATATATAAAATTTCATCTTTTAATCAATTTCCTCCACAATCATATCCTTTCTCTAAGGAATAAGTATTCAAGATGAATTTTCCGTCCTAAAGACTTAAAATAAAAAATCTAATGGATCTTATATTCCATAAAAATATTTCAATCTTTTCCCACTATTGTTTAATATTATCCAAAACTGAAATCAGTTCTGCATGTTAAAATAATATCTAAAATGTATAAACCTTCATATGAATAAATAATACATTTTACATCAAACATTTCACATTATCACCAAATATTCAATATGGATTATTCCACATATAAATAACCTTATATCCAAAATAACATAAATTTACTCAATATTAATGAATGGTTTAACATCGTATTCTATCTCATACCCTTTAGTTTTTATACCAAAAAATAACAATAGCATTCATCCATAAAAATCTTTTATGTTTAATATAACAGTTAAATATACCTCAACCCAATAAAATGTCTCTTGAAAAATAAATAATCCCTTAAAAATAAGAAATGCATAAAATATAGTTCATCCTATAATATGATTCCAAAAATGAACTTAACCTCCATCTATAAAATCATTTAGGTAAAAAATTATACTAACTAAGACTTCACATATACTAGTGGTAAGAAATGCACCCTTTCTACCCATTAGATGTGGGTTCAAGCCTCATTATCATACCATATGAATTGGGTTCCCATCAAGAAAGTGGTTTTCCTTTTTATAAAATTATATAATTACAATAATGTTCCCCAAAATATGATGAACATCCTAAAAAATTACAATAATCATCAAATGACTTTTTATCCACAATGTTTTTCTATTTATATATAAAATACTTTCCCCACAAAATATTATTTTACTATTATTACATAAACATAATTGATCATATTTACTCTAAAGTTTATAAATAACATTAAAATTTTGTCTAGAAATAAAATCGAATTATTCAATCCATCCAAAAAAATTTCAAAGAAAAACAAGCAGTATAACCAAAAGGACCTCGAGATTTAGGGAGGTCAGAAATAGTGTAATCCGAGGGAATCCACTCTAAGTAAATTTATACACTATGGTTTCACACTATTTATAGAGATAATACTAGTGGTGATGGTGCTCTACATTGCCAAATAATCCATGTGATATGTAACCTTATTACCCCCACTCCAAGTTTGAGACACATGGATAATGGTTCCAATAATGGCTCTACATTTTCTGAAAATGTAAGCAATAGACCAAGGGAAGATCTTTTACCAATCATGGATTCGTAGAGAATCCAGTAATCATTCTTTGCCTGGGAAATCTCCACCTTCTCCTATAAGCTGAGGGATAGCCCTATGAGCATGGCCTTAGCCTTATCTACGTAAGAAGTACCAATTCCAAAGAAGGACATGAATTCCATGACAACCTCCCACCTAGGGCCACGAACCATGCCTTCTCCTTTCATCCCCCCCCCCATAGCACAAGAATCGTCTGTGTTTAGCTTAAAACCAGATCCATGGGGTTTCCAACACACCCAGTTCCCCTACTGAACAACTCGGGAGGGTAAATCCAAAGGGATACTGACCTGAAGCAGACTAAAAGAGGGGGCCTCCGGGTAGTCCTTGATGAGAAAATCCAATTCAATCACCAAGAAATAAGTTTGAGATATTATGGACCTAATCGAATGAACATAGCCTTCAAACCTTGATTGGTTCCTGGATTTCCATTATCTCTAGTATCCTGCATTGAAGATCACCAAACGTACCATTTTATCCCTCTCAAAACCATCCATTCCTTGGAACCAACTCTCCATAAAATTAGTGTCATTATTCTTGTGAGAATAAAGCACCAAGGAACAACCGAACTAGTCTCACACTGAATGAGCCTAGTCCCCCTCAAAAAAAAATAAGTGGTTCGTACTCTCTTCCTACATGTTGCTGCAGCATGGACACCTAGGGGCCAAGATTATTACCAGCTTTATAATGTTCTCATATGTAGCTAAAGAAAAGTTCCTGATACACCATGTTATAAATTTAAACTTCGCTAGAATATTATGGCACCACACTAAACCATTCAACCCCTCTTGAGGACCCTACTCAAAAAAACAGCTTGCGAAAATCTCTATAGGAGAATTTTTCCAAAGCAGCATGAGTAAAAAACACATATTTCAGGCTCATCATTAAACTCAGTAGACTCAAGAATGTCCTACTCGTCCTCATACATAATTGACTTGGTAAACCTGGGATGGTAACATGATTCTTTAACTAAGATCAGTGGGGCCAGGCAACCAGGGAATGCTAAAATAGAGCCCGCCCAGTTTCTATGCCAGAAGAGGAGACCCTTTGTGCCAACAATACATCGCGAGTTAAGTTAAAGAGTCTGGTATAGGGGGTAACCATTCACCCACATTGGATATGCATAACAATAGGTGGCCTATGCAATCCCTCTGTAGAGAAACAACACAGACTTACGCCATAAAGACCACTCGTCAAGAACTTCTGAGGCGAGTTTTTCATGCATGCAATGAATTGTGATTTGTATTCTCTTTACGATAATCCCACCTTCCTGGATAGGCCTCTCAAAAATACCCCATGAATCCCAGCGTCTCTTACCTTCCGATTTATCATCCCACACAAAGCTATAGATGATCCTATCGATGTTGTTAATCACACCCCGAGGGACGTTGGAAGAATCCATTGCATGGATAGGAATAGTAGAGAACATACTATTTTCTTGAGCAATATTACCCTCAAAAGACATTAACTTATTTTCTCGGTTAAGGATACAACTAGAGATTCTCTTAACTACGTGATCATAGTCTTTGATTCGATGTATACATGAAGAAAGATGAGATCCCAGGAACTCCATCAGAAAAGAACCATGTTGCAAGCCTATGCGATTTCACAGAGAGGACGCCCTCCTTTGAGAGTTTTTATTGGAGATATAGATATTGCTTTGGGTGTTTCTGATAACTTACCCACTCCAGTAGAAATATTCATCCATAATATATTTGATCCCAAGAATAGTTCTATGACCCCCATTGATATAGATAATCATATTGTCGGCGTACATTAGATGAGATACCAATGGAATATTCATCCTCTTCTTGAAAGGGGAAAAACACCTTGTGAAATGCCCCCATTAATGAGCCTTCGGAGAATGACCTGACCTAGGATAAAGATTCTAGGAGAGAGTTGGTATCCCAATTGGAGACCTCTCATGCCATGATGAATCCATGGGTCTTACCTCTGAACAAAACTGCCAGCCATGAAGAACTAATGATCCTAAAAATGAGGTCCACTCCCTTGTCTAAAAACCCAAAACCCAAAATGAATCTATTGCTGAAACTCCATTCTGGACTATCATAATCCTTATTCATATCCAATTTAATAACCATGTCAAATCTGTGGGTTTTTAAATTGAGGTCACTTAACATCTCTTAAGTTATGGTTATAGCTCCATGAATAGAGAAGCCTCTCACAAAGTCATGCAGCTCAACTGAAATCCTCCCAACTAGAGGATTAAACAGCCTCAGGTTGAGCACACAGATAATAATTTTGCACTGGAATTTTCATAATATCACCAGTCTATAGTGTGAGAGAGAATATGGGTTTTTTATCTTACGAATGAGAACAAGGGTAGTTGCACTTGCCACATGAGGGAGGCACCCATCACAGAAGTAATCATGGATAGCATCGATGACGTCATGGTTTACTACCTTCCACACACCCAATAAAAGGAACCCAAAAAATCCATTTAGGATTAGGTGCACTCTTTGGGTTGAGCTTCTTCATGGTTTCATTGACTTCTTTCACCCTAGGAATCGCCTCAAATACCTCATTGTCCTGATTAGTCACCAAAGACGGGATCATCCCCCATAACCCTACATTACCCCTGGGATACCTGGTGGATTTCCTCTGGTTGGGACTAGAAAGATGGTCCTTGATGAAAGAGTGTTCCATACCCCCTACCGTGTCACAATTATCTGTATGGGATCCATCCTTGAGTAAGATGTTCAGAAAGGGAAGGCATATTCTTTCTCTATTGCATGCATTGAAATAAGTAGTGTTTTTTTCACCTTCCTTCTTCTAACTCACCTAGGATCAATCGAAATCCATCCTCTCCTATTTAAGAATCTCCTCCGCCCAGCACATCTTGATGACCACAAGATCTTCAAACATCAAAGCATCTCATTCCTCCTCCAAATTAGATTCTATTATTTTTTATTCTCTGTTTAAGTGCAGCCAAGTTATGATAGAAGAGGGGTAACCTCCTAGACCAATCCTTTAACCTCTGTTTCAACCTTCACAGTTTTTTGTGGAGAGAAACCCATGTACTCCCCTCTGTAAGAGCCCCCTATAAATACCTTATGATACTCTGATAATATTGGATCTGAGAACAATGAGGAGAGAAGCCGAAGGAATCCTAGAAATCCTTCTTGGGAAACAGAGACACCAGTACAAGAGAATGGTCAGAAATACCTCAGACTAGATGCTTCACCTTGGCCTCTAGATATGAGATGATCGCATTTTTATTTTCTATGAAATGATCAATCCTGATCTAAAATTTCTTTCCTCCCATTTTTTTGTTTCACCACATGTTGTCGTATCTAGAGTAGCCCATGTCGAGGAGACCCTTATCTTCCATGAAGATATCGAAGTCTTAGTTGGCCTGATGAGGGAAGGCAGCCTTACCCTTCTTCTCCTATAGATCAAGAATGGTATTAAAATCCCCCACTACATACCACAGTAGGTCATCTAGATCAAATTGCCTGAGCCCCTACGACAATATTTTTTGGACTTAAGCGCCATAGCTTCCATAAACAAAATAAAAAAAGAAACACCCACCCCTAGATACATTCATGGTGAGAAATTGATCCCCCACCTCGATTAGATGCAGTGACACCTCCTCATTCTAAAAGAACCAAATATTCATGTTAGTTGGATCAGCATGCATGGAGCCATGAAAATGCACTTTGAGACTAATAACCATGATCTTATCTAGTTTCTGTTTTTGATCAATTCCAATGACGTTACACACTTTATGTTTCATAAATTCCAAAGATATATGGTCAGACTTCACACGGGTGAATAGACCACAAGAATTCCAAACAAACAAAGATAACATTTAGAAATGAGAAGCCCAGCTTTGGCCGCAGGCTCTGTGGTCATCATGCTATGCGGAGAGAGGATTCTCCTAAGATGTCTCACCTAGGCCTTATTACATACTCCTTGGCTCTGAACAGTGGAAAGTGAGGCTATATATGCACTAAGAACAGGTAGCACTACAGAACTCCCATTCACCATCTTTTAAGGGGAGAGGAAGGATTAGTTTGGATCTACCTGCCCCTCTACAATAGAGGACTTTGGAAAACCCCCTGAAACATTATTAAGCATGTCCACCATTCCTGCATCACACAGAAGGGGGAATTGAGGCTTGCTACCCATGACCTCCTGCTCCACATAAGCATCTGAAAAGTAAACCCGCAGAGGTGAACATGATGCCCCCAGATCCCATGAAGGTGATAGAGAATTCAAGAACCTATTCTATAGACACCCCTCTGAATAAAACTAGCCATAGAAGAGAAAATGGTTCTCAATGACATAAATCATAGAAGGAGATTCCTCTACCTTGAAAGGAACTAGGTCCCAGCAGGGGGGGCTCGATAAATGGGGGAAGGAATGGCTGGTGCTCGATGACTAAAGCGACGAAAGAAGCCTGTACCACTTCTGAGAGCATGAAATAATCACTTGTGAGTTCTGGATCAGGACAACTTGGTCTGAGATGAGTGAATTTCCCCTATGTAGTAACCCTTATATCCAAACCACCCCTCTTCTAGTTCCTAAAAATCATCCTGAAATGACCTTGAAGACCATAGGAATAATGGAACCTTGGTAACACTTGCAAGGATTGGTCCTTCTCCCAATACACAATGTCACTGGCCTTTAACACTACCTTCTCCGGAAGCGGCAATGAAAGATCCATCTCAACGCCTAATTTAGGATGCATGATGTCTTCATAAGAGAGGTTACGGTCATCCGGGAACAAGAAACCACCAAGAGAGTCACTGATCGCCATCAGAAAAGCACCATTTTGGAATGTTAATGGCTAGACTGGGAGACATATCCAAACTGTGGCTCGAGGGGTTTCATTCCTCTTGTGAGCCTCTAGGGACCCGGGAGCTAGGCTTGATCTCCATCTCCCATAATAACCTGGCGCTTTTCACCACAAAGAGATAAAAACCACCTCTATCTCCATCCCCATACAAAGGAATGACGATGAATCATAGAAAGACACACCTGACCCAACAATCCCCATGAACCCACGAAATGGTTGAAAGCCTATAGTAAAGGTTTCTCCACCTTTAATATAGCTATTAAAGTCCACTGGAGATGATCTACTACATCTGTAAAAGCCATCGTGGGGACCTACAAAGAAACACTAATGCCATCCCTCAAGACCACCAGTGAAACGATTGCACGTCCGTGAAATCGATCATCAAAGGGGATCAGGATGAGCCATGCAGGGCCTTGCAGAAGGAAACCTGAGGCCGAGGGAGAGAACTAGGGGACTTTGGGATCTGCACGGGGATGTAACCTGAAAACGAGTTGGGATCAAATGTATAAGGAGCCGAGATCTATACATGAACCTCGCCACCTGGAGAGACAATGGTCGAGAGAGTTTGAAGAAATTCCAGTGCATCAGGCGCGTTTAAATGGGAGGAAGAAATGTCAATTTTTTATGTGTTAATAGCATTGTCCCTTATATAACTATTCAATAAAACATATATTAAACCAATATGTTGTATTATTATAAATGTATCCCAAAAATATCTATAATCATGATAACACCCCATAACATAAAACCTGGGAAGGGGTATCTATTCCATTAAATTTATGATCAAACTTATACTTATAAACATAATACAATTTAGTTTTATCCCATATCAATATTGAATTCCATAGATTTGCATTGGTCTTATTTTCTAATTCATCATATTGGTTCATAATCAAAATGTGGATTAAACAAATCATTTCCCCAAGGATTTTCAAACTAGGTGCATAGTAAGGGAACACTCATCATGAAATAGAACAATAGTCGAGGTATACTTCGACCAACAATTTTTAGTATTATTACCTCTAGATGAATATGTTCCAAAATTGATTCAAATTGTAGTATACATGCATGTATTTATTTTAAGGAAAACCAAATAATCTCTAATTTACCAAAACATTAGGATTTTATTATATACATAGAACTGTACATTATTTTTTCAATAGGTTTATATTCCCTAATCAATGTTCTCCTAAATTGTTTTCCCAAGGTTTCAATTAAACATGATCAGATACCAATTGTAATGTCTCAAAGCCCTATTATCCAAAATTTAGTGGCTTCATTATTACATTGGTACTACATATAAATCATCGCCTCCCAAATGATTGAATAATATATTAGTCTCATTAATTATGGTATATACATGTTTACTATATAACATTGGAAATAAAAAATATCATAAGAAACTTTCTTTAATCAATGATATCATTCCCAATATCGTTCTTCATATCCAAGGTAAAGGGAAAAAATAAGGGTGAGCTCAAATTCATAGTAAGGGTTATTTACTATGGAATATTTCAAGAGTAAATAATTAATAATCAATATGATAGGTACAATAACAAAAAATACATTATATTCAATCAATAACTTGAGAATAATGAATAATTTTTTAGGAATAAATGATGATCAACTAATGTCAGGTAAATTATAACATGGCATTGAAACTTATACACAAATATCATATATACTCAAACCTATCAATATTAGTAACTAATTTCATAATTATAGAAATTTTAATTTTAGAAATATTATTTTTATTCTTATTAAAATGAAATGTGTCCAGTAATTATATTTCCTTACAATTTTATATAGTGAATAAATTCCAAAAAACTTGGAAAAGGGTCTCGGAATAAAAATGTTGTCCTATTATCATTAGTTTTTATGAAAGCAATGTCAATTATTCCCAACATTGGTACCCATGAACAATTTATCTATCACTCTCCATCAAAACATGATAGTTATATTTTTATTCCATATCCATGTTTCCAAAAATGTTCTTCTATTTGAAAGCATAGTTTTTTGGTGACCTTATAATTTACCTTTCCTTCGTATTAAGATGATATGTTGTTAACAATATTTACTATGTGGGTTTTTCTAAAAAAAATTATTAAATATCAAACCATCAATTACAGAGATCATGTTTAAATTAAAAGGATGTAATTTAATTCTGGTTGAAATTATGTAACACCCCAATATTGTAAAGTAAGAACATTGTATTTAATAGCATGTATGACATGAAAAACCAAGCATAGAGTAGAATATAACATCCTGAGACAATATTATATAATCAATATTTTTTGTAAATATATTATATATCATTTAATTAATGTGACACTAATTGTAACATTACATACATGAAACACAACATTATCTTGTGTGACCTGAAATAACACCTTTCTTCAATGGCGTGTGTTACACTCAAGACCGAGTTTTACCAAAAAAATATATATTATTAAAACATTATTATTTAATATAATAATATATAAACTAGATGTTAAACTATTGGTTATGAATATTAGTAAATAAATTATAGAAATATGTGTTTTAATTCATTGGTTACCTTATAGATTAAAACCAACTAAATATAAAGGAAATGTTTTTATAAAAAACTATTTTTAAGATCCCAAATGAGTTTTATTTTAATAAATTAAACTAATTCATATAATTGAATGATATTAGTTAAATATATATATTACATATTAAATAAAATAGTTTTTCAATTCATTTAATATATTTTATAAACATATGTTAAGAACAAACCCAATTTTATGCATAAAAAGCTATAATTTAAAAAAGTAGTTTTTTCACCTGCGACATCGCAACTATTTTTAAAACCCCATGGAACTTTTGTAAACCTTATTTTGCAAAATAGAATTACTTTTTGAAATTTTAACATAAAAATTATCATAGGGTGAATTTATTGTGTTTTTCTATGAAATTTGTTTTGATTGATATTGAAAAATACTGAATTTTAAAAGAAAACTGCTTTTTCATTTATGTTATTTATAAGGATACAACATATCTTTATTTATTTAAAAGTATAATTAAATTAATTTTACATCTATTAATAAATTTTCAGTCATTTAAATAAATTTAATAGTGATATTGGATAAAATAATGTAGAGAACGTTTAAAAAATTTCACCATTAAACCCTACATTCTTCTCCACCTATTGAATTAATTTTAAATTAATTAATATAAATTATTTATTTAAAATTTCGTAAAATGGATTATATATTTGTAATAATAATAATTTATAATTTATATTAAGTTATATTAATCTTTTACAAAATATATATGTAAATAAATTTAAATTAATTATTGTTATTAAGGTACAAACTAGTTCACTTAGTTGATTAATATTAACTTAAGGGATAAAATAACCTAGAAACATGTCAAAAATAATTTTTTTGGCCATATTTCTATCATAAACTCTATTTTCACTAATATGTACCATTATTTGAGGCATATTATTTTAGGTAAATCTCCAAATAATGTTTACCTTTTTATATTTACAAGAATGAAGCTCTACAATAAAAAGAGACCCACCCCTCCTACTTATTCACACAAATAAAAAACATTAGCACATCAAAAATCTAAAAAAATAATCTCTTAACATCCTTAACCTTATCCTATAATTCTCAATTTGGGAAGATGGAAAACCAATCAAGTATTTTGGTATAAATCCAAAGGAGTTACCCAAATAAAGGGTAATATTCTTCAATGATCACTTTTGTTTCATTTATTTCAACACCCCATTAATTTTTCATATATAATTCTCAGTATAATAAATATAATGATATATTTTTATGTCATTTTATGACCTAAAATCACACATAATTCCATAAAATTAGATACTCAATCATCATTCAAGGGTATGGGAGACTACAACCACGGGAACTGATAGGGTTTGTTCATTAATAACAACAATTCATGGTTGTTAATAATGATGTATTTAAATATTTTATAAGATATAAACAATACATATTATTTATTTATGATTATTTAATTATTATATAACATATACCTTCATTATTTCCACTTTTTTAGAATACGATAACACCTTTTGTGGATGTGTGTACTACCACCTCCTCAAAACGATGTGAATCATTCATTCCATACATGGAATGAATTAAAGATGGTTTTAAAAAAAATATGTGAAATATATGACATTAGTATGATAAAATAATTATAATAAATAGAAGTTTCATTTAATTTTCATTATTTTAATATGCTAATAAAAAATATTCTATGTTCGGGTATATGTACAACCTAACATCTCCATAAATGGTGTATTTCATTTCCTATCTCCAAATGTTATATATTTTTAAAAATACATATATACTAAATTTATATGATATTTATATCATTTTTTACTACCTTTATATTATTAAATCATGATAAATGTAATAATAACATTTATAGAAATTCCAAACCTACTAAAATACATGACAATTAATATAATTCCCCAACCTTAAACCTTACTTAATCTTGAGTTATTACAAGATTACACATTGAGGATCTTTTCAGGTTTAGAGTTTTAGAGAATTAGATCATAAAACTTTCATTACATTCCACATTTAAACAAAGTGGTTTCATAAATGATAATTTTCATTTTTCCCATCAACGGAAACATATTTAAAATAAAACATGGATTCTTTCTTGACACTTCCTTGACACTATCATCATATCATGTACCCTTCCCTTGACCTATGAAAAACATTTCAAAAACATGGGATGAGCATAAAAAGATCAGTAAGGTATATAAAAATATGGAAAGGAAACATGAGTAAATGTATACATAAGAATGAAATCATACTTTACCCATAAAACATAAGCACTTTAACATACCTCATAAAACCATGAATAAATCATAGAAATAATAATACATAAAGGTAACTTGAGGCATTCATAACATTCTTACGTAGGGAGTAACCCTCTTGGTTACGTTTGAAATACCCATCACAGTATATTCTCTAAATCTCTTCGGAGTAACCTTAACGTTTAACCCCTTCACGTTACCCAATGCATTGGAGAGATATATCGGGGTCACCCGCCCTTAGTTTATCACAGAACCACCCGTCTTCATAATAATTCTCAAGAACCATAACATAATCATATCATATAAAACATGCATAAAGGAAACATAACATTTCTACTCTTCAATCACAAGATATCATTACAACACATTGATATAAAAACATTATGAAAACCATTTTCAATACCAAAATAAAAGAAAAGTAAAACATGGTATTTATTTTTCTTTTAAAAAAAGGTATGGCTTGTAGAGGAAGCCGAAACTCAAATAATGGTCACAGCGGCGGAGAAGTCATTGTCGCCGCATACATAGGACAAAAACATTCTCTTTTGTCGTTTAGTAAAATGATTTGTATAAAAAAAGATTTCTTTCAGATAAACGTAAATTTAAAGGGGTTTATACACCGTATAAAAGAAGGTTGTTTATAAAACAAAATATGCCTCAATGAAAGGATATTGAGATGAAGTCCCATACAAAGACGATATCCTTGTATTACAGATAAATCAATTACATAATTATGTGTGACAAACAAATACACCAAATATAAGTAGATATTAAGTGTAAAACAATCAGAGTTTATTCACACATATTCATAGAATGACATATTCAAGGAGTACAAGCTTATCCCAAAGAATCAAAATTGGGTTAAGAAGTTCCCTTGCAAAAAAATTGACAGCCTAATGGCGTCACTACAAAATTCAGAAAATGAGTTGATGAGAGATAAAAAGGGTATCTCATCACTTGGACATAAAATTTAAATCACTAAGGATATAGAAGAACAAATCCCAACATAATGTTATGTGAATTAAAATACATAACAAAAGAAGTCTTTTAAAAATAGGAGGGTGAAAGGTTCCCTTACCGACATGGGTATCTTTCGAAACATACACCCCGTGAAAGAAGGACAATAAAACATTGATGTAAATACTCATAAGTGAAAGTATATTACACAATGAGTAAAATAATGGTCAGTACATAAACCAATCAAAGGAAATTGTGGTAAATGTAGCATAAATCTCACGGGAATAAAAGTGAGATGAAAAATCCCTTACGAAAACTCGACAGCCTAACGGCGCCACTTAAAACTTCCAAAAATGGATTGATGAGATCAAATGGGGTCTCTCATAATATTACAATATAATGTAGAGAAAGAGTAATATAAAATAACACCCCCCATCATAACAAAGAGGATTTTAAAAGAAGTGACATAAAGGAGAGTACTTAAAAAGAATGAGAGAGGTTAGATCTCTTTCGAAAATTCGGTAGCCTAACGGCGCCACTTAAAACTTCCAAAATGGATTAATGAGAGAGAACAAGGTCTCTCATCATATGAACATAAAAATTACAGTAACAGTAATATAAAAGAACATCCCAATCACAATAAATATGATCATAAAAGTAATGACATAAAAGCGTGTACTTAAAAAGAAAGAGAGGAGTATGATCCCTTACCTCGGGTCCGACTTGACTCGATCGTTCTTTAACATCCTGAATAATAAACTTGAGTTAATTTATACTTGCTTAAGAAAATTTTTCAAGTTCATTATTCCTTTTATATCACTTATTGCCATGTTATAAACATTATGTAATCATTTAAGTTAATAATGTTTGTTTTGTCGATATTTGGTTCTTAAGTCGAAAGTGAACTTCTTACAATTACATGTTGTTCGTGTGGTCAAAGGTTCATTATATCCAGAATGATATTCATGATTTGGATATCATATATATCATATATATCCATAATATACATGTATTTATAATATTACAAAATCATTTAGAGGTAAGAAATGAAATTCACCGTTCATGGAGACGGTAAGCCGTACGTACGCATTAACGCTACTTTCATTTCTATGTCATATTAATGGAATTAAAACTAAATGAGAGGTATGTATATTTTAATTCCAGAATTATATTCATCATTTATATGTAACATAAATCATATATAATAACTTTAAATACATCATTTATACATCCCACATATGGCATTAACGAATCAAATCACTTTGAGGGGGCGGTAGTCCGCACTTCCTAAAATGAAATTATCGTGATTACCCACAATGGAAACCATAAAGGTATGCCACAAAAGAAAAATACAGAAGCTTAAGTAAAACATAAACATATTATAAATCATATATAAATATAGTGACATCTTAATGGCCACCTTTTAAGGTGTTATATGAGTGTTGACCAATCATTGTTTTGTGAGGAAGAAATTCTCCATCCACAGAAACAATATGTTCTTTAACCATTTGATGTAGGTGTGTGTAAGTGTAGCTCGAATTATTCTTAGAAAAACATCCTAGTATATTTAAGATACTGTATTTGTTAAAAAAGAAATGAATAAAAAGAGTTTAGGGGGTTGGAGAAGCAATATAAAACAAAAGAACACAAGTGAAGACATTACCTTAAAATCGGATAACTCCCTTTGGTTTGAGCTTAAAGGCATCCTTGGGAAGACATCTGCCCAAAGTGAGGCTTCAAGGAGTAATAGAGGGATGTGGAGAGACAAAATGAGCGGGGTTTGGCCGAGTCAAAGGCTTGAGAGGTGTGGGTAAGGTGGTAGAGGTGGGGGCCTTTTATAAGAGGAGAGGAGGGGCACTCTTGGAAAGTAAAGAAATGTTACTTTATTTGAAAATGCGTTTCGGATTTAAAAGGTCCCAAATTGATATAATTAGAGGATAAGGTGATAAGGTTTCTAAAAATACCCAACCAATAGGTTTTTGACAAGTTTATGTCTCATATTTGACATTATCTTTTTATTTCATTTAAATCGTTAAATAATGAGGTAAGCGCTGCATCATCATGATGTCATAAATAATTTTATTTATTTAATGTCTAAAAATTATAAAAAAATACTATGATGTATGAAATAGTTTTATCTTTACAATTAATATTTATAGTAAAAAATATGACTTTTATTAACCCATTTAAAAATTGTTTTAGTAAAACAACTCATGTTTGTGTCGTTTTTACTTTTACATTAAATAAAAAGATAATAATGTCATTTTCCTTCCAAAGTGGCTCCATGGGGTCCCCAAGTTGAACCATGGATTTTTTTGGTCGGCCATGACACATCCAATAAGGGTATTACATGTGTCAAGCTCATCTCATATTATTAAAACATTATTTTTACCTTAAACTACACTAATTACCTCTAATCGCGATTAAAAACTTAAAAGTTACTATTCACAAAAAAAATTATTTTAATTCAATTGAACCACATTTTATTTCTTAATGACAACCATGTATGTCGTATTTTTGAAATTCAAAACATATAGGTGGTAAAATTTCATTTAAATGGAAAATCAGTTTTTATAAGTACCACTTAGTGGTTTCACTATTCATAAAAAATTGATGTTTTTCAGAAAAATACCAAAAATTCACCCTAAGCTATATTTGTTATTACGAACTCAAAAATGAAGTCTATTTTAAAAAATTCAAAACATATAAGTTACATTAATTAATTTAATAATTAATTCCCGTTGTCAGAGCAAATAGTGTGTTTTTGTGAAACAATAAGTATCAAAAGATTGACACTAGTTTAAGTCTGATTTCAAAGTGAAATTAATTCCAATGACCACAATTGGATTATATGGTAAAAATATATTCTAATTGAACTTTAAAACCAATTCAAAATATAATCTAATCATATAAATAAATTAGATTAAAAGGTGGTTTTGAATTAAAATACAACATTTTTCACTATTCAAAAAAATGAACCTTATCGGAAAAATACCAAAAATTTACACAAAGTAAATTTTGATGTCCCGATTATAAAGAAGAGTTTTATTTTGTCAAATATAACACATAAAATTGTAAAAAAATGGATTTAAAATAGGTTCTCCATCGAATGGTGGTTAATCGACCTTTTAAAGAATATTAGAATGTTTATGCTTAAAAATTGGATTCATTCGCATTTTTAATCCTCTAAAATTTATTATAAAGAGTAAAAATATTTGACAAACATATATAATCATTTTTTAGTTAGTTATGTTCATTCCCGCCATTAAAAAGGCTAGGCGTTAACTACCATTTAAAGTAATATTATTTTATTATTAGAGTGCAACGTAAGATTCCCAAGAAACTCGTTGTTGTGTATTGGGTACGCCATCGAGCATAGCATCCCCTTTAAAGTAATATTAATATTTTATTCACAAATAGGGATAAATATAAAAATGTAATATTCTTTATTTACCAGGGGTGTTACATCCTTCCCCCCTTTTGGGAATTTCGTCCTCTCAATTTTAAAATTGGGCTCAGAAACATCCTTGAAAGTCCCACATCGGAACAAGAGTCGGTAAAACAATCACTTTAAAATAAAGAAAGATAATTACAAAGGTCACCCGAGTTAACCCATACTAGGCTTCCATGTAAAAAAACATGGACATGGAAGAAAAAACAAATGGTCATGTTCTGAGGGAGAGTGATAGTAAACATGTCTAGGAGAAAGTTAACCATAAGAAAATTACAAACTTGTTATGGGTTAAACGGTATTCGATTCCCCAGTAGGAAAAGTTAATAGGTGACATTTTTGTTTTTTTATTGAGGAATTTATTCATAAGGAAACATAATTACTTATCATGTTGACTTTTAACTTTTATTAGATTTATTACACAAACTCATATTTTCTCCAAAAGACGAGTATTTAGGAAGGCTTGTTCACTATAATCAACTTCTAGAGAATCACCTAATCCACAAAACAGAACTATATACTTCCCATGTCTTTAGACGTTAACCAAAACCAAAACCAAAATGGTTAGTACAAGATCAGATAATCCAGAAAAGGATAACCCTTTATAAAAAGAAAACCTATTCTTAGTCACCAGAATTTGTCCAACAAAACCCAAAGATCAACGAGGACCATTTGATAAACAATTCTTCCATAAAATTCTTCAAAGTAAACCAAACTAAGATTGAAACCCAAATGTTTGAAGGATTTAGTCACATAGTCTTCCAAGGTAAAAATTAACTTTTATCTCTAAATAACATCAGTTGCTCTTAAATTCTCATATTGAAAAGTAATTAACCTAATCACATATCCTCCATGATAGGTTAATCATTTCCATAGATAACCCAAAATAAACTTACTCTTGATTCCTAAAATCATCTAACTAAAAATAATTAGTCAAACTAACCAGGGACTTCACGTAGTCAAGTGGTAGGCCATAAATACCAGTCGCACTTTTGTTGTGGGTTCGATTCCCGCAGCTTGGTCCGACGCGGTGGGTTGTCACACGGTCTGTGTGTTTTCCTTTTTCAAAAACTATATAATTCATAAAACATTCCCCAAAACGAGATAAAATATTCAAAAATGATCATAACATATTTTAACCTCAAGTTTATCTCATGCCATTCATTTTCCATCATATCATAGAGTAACCCATAATTACCTGAAAAGTAGGGATCATATAAACCATAATGGTTACCTTTATAATTATTACTTGAACTTCCACACCGAGTTGTTCATCTCGTACATGATGAATTATTGATCATACCAAGGTTCAAGTGGTTGATCATGACTCTTTGATAGTTGGTTTAGCACAACCATGAGATTCCTCACTAAATCCCCCATTTCCTCCAGTCTCTTGATCAGAGAACCAGTACAGTTTCCATCAAACCCATTTTCACTTTGGTGCCTTCTTGATCCATCCATTTACTAAAAACAGAAATGTCAGTGTGCGTATATCAACAAAATCATTTAGTACTAATGAGGAAGGTAAACACTAAGATATACTTACTCATTCACTTTATCTAAAACTAGGACCCTTTCTGAAATCCTAACCATTATGGTAATGTCACTTTTGCTTATAGAATACCCTAACCTCTAATGTTATCTAAACCGACCTCTGATACCAACTCTAAGGCCCCAACCTTAAAACTTACTTAATCTTGAGTTATTACAAGATTACACATTGAGGGTCTTTTTAGGTTTAGAATTTTAGAGAATTATATCATAAAACTTTCATTACATTCCACATTTAATCAAAGTGGTTACATAAAAGATAGTATTAGTTTTTTCCATCAACGGAAACATATTTAAAATAAAACATGGATTCTTTCTTGACACTTCCTTGACACTATCATCATATCATGTACCCTTCCCTTGACCTGTGAAAAACATTTCAAAAACATTGGATGAGCATAAAAAGCATAGTAAGGGATATAAAAATATGGAAAAGAAACATGAGTACATGTATACATAAGAATAAAATCATACTTTACTCATAAAACATAAGCACTTTAACATACCTCATAAAATCATGAATAAATCATAAAAATCATAAGACATAAAGGTAACTTGAGGCATTCATAACATTTTTACGTAGGGAGTAACCCTCTTGGTTATGTTTGGAATACCCATCACAGTATATTCCCCAAATCTCTTCAGAGAAACCTTAACGTTTAACCCCTTCGCGTTACCCAATGCATTGGAGAGCTATATAGGGCTCACCCGCCCTTAGTTTATCACGGAACCACCCATCATGATAATAATGCCCAAGGACCATAACATAATCGTATCACATAAAATATGTATAAAGGAAACATAACATTTCCACTTTTTAATCACAAGATATCAGTACAACACATTGATATAAAAACATTATGAAAACCATTTTCAATACCAAAATAAAAGAAAAGTAAAACATGGTATTTATTTTTCTTTTAAGAAAAGGTATGTCTTGTAGAGGAAGCCGAAACTCAAATAATGGTCACGGTGGCGAAGAAGTCATTGTCGCCGCATACATACAACAAAAACATTCCCTTTTGTCATTTAGTAAAACGCTTTGTACAAAAAAATATTTCATTTGGATAAACGTAAAAGTAAAAGGGGGTTATACACCGTATAAAAGAAGGTTGTGTATAAATAAAATATGCCTCAATGAAAGGAGATTGAGACGAAGTCCCATACAAAGATGGTATCTTTGGATTAAGGATAAATCAATTACATAATTATGTGTAAAAAACTAATACACCAAATATAAGTGGATATTAAGTGTAAAAAAATCAGAGGTTATTCAAAAATATTCATAGAATGACATATTCATGGAGTATATGCTTATCCCAAAGAATCAAAATTGGGATAAGAAGTTCCCTTGCCAAAATTTGACAGCCTAACGGCGTCACTACAAAATTCATAAAATGAGTTTATGAGAGATAAAAAGGGTATCTCATCACTTTGACATACAATTTAAATCACTAAGGATATATAAGAACATATCTCAACATAATGATAGGTGAATTAAAAGACATAACAAAAGAAGTCTTTTAAAAAGAGTAGGGTGAAAGGTTCCCTTACCGACATGGGTATCTTTCAAAACATACACCCCGTGAAAGAAGGACAATACAACATTGATGTAAATACTCATAAATGAAATTTTATTACACAATGAGTAAAATAATGGTCAGTACATACACCACTCAAAGGAAATTGTGGCAAATGTAGCATAAATCTCACGGGAATAAAAGTGAGATGAAAAATCCCTTACGAAAACTCGGCAGCCAAACGGCGCCACTTAAAACATCCAAAAATGGATTGATGAGATCAAATAGGGTCTCTCATCATATTAAAATAAAATGTACAGAAAGAGTAATACAAAATAACATCCCCCATCATAACAAAGAGGAGCTTAAAAGAAGTGACATAAAGGAGAGTACTTAAAAGGAAAGAGAGAAGTTAGATCTTTTACAAAAATTCGGCAGCCTAATGGCGCCACTCAAAACTTCCAAAATGGATTGATGAGAGAGAATAGGGTCTCTCATCATATGAACATAAAAATTACAGTAACAGTAATATAAAAGAACATCCCAATCATAAGAAATATGAGCTTAAAAGGAATGACATAAAAGTGTGTACTTAAAAAGAAAGAGAGGAGTAGGATCCCTTACCTCGGGTCCGACTTGACTCGATCGTTATTTAACATCCTGAATAATAAACTTGAGTTAATTTCTACTTTCTTAAGAACGTTTTTCAAGTTCATTATTCCTTTTATATCACTTATTTCCATGTTATAAACATTATTTAATCATTTAAGTTAATAATGTTTGTGTTGTCGATATTTGGTTCTTAAGTAGAAAGTGGACTTCTTACAATTACATGTTGTTCGTGTGGTCAAAGGTTCATTAAATCCAGAATGATATTCATGATTTGGATATATTATATATCATATATATCCAGAATATACATGTATTTATAATATTAAATAATCATTTAGAGGTATGAAATGAAATTCACTGTTCATGGAGACGGTAAGCCGTACGTACGCATGAATGCTACTTTCATTTCTATGTCATATTAATGGAATTAAAACTAAATGAGAGGTATGTATATTTTAATTCCATAATTATATTCATCATTTATATGTAACATAAATCATATATAATAACTTTAAATACAACCTTTATACATCCCACATATGGCATTAACGAATCAAATCACTTTGAGGGGGCGGTAGTCCGCACTTCCTAAAATGAAATTATCGTGTTTACCCACAATGGAAACCATAAAGTTATGCCACAAAAGAAAAATACATAAGCATAAGTAAAACAAAAACATATTATATATCATATATAAATATAGTGACATCTTAATGGCCACCATTTAAGGTGTTATATGACTGTTGAACAATCATCGTTTTGTGAGGCAGAAATTCGCCATCCACAGAAACAGTATGTTCTTTAACCATTTGATGTAGGTGTATGTAAGTGTAGCTTGAATGATTCTTATAACAACATCCTAGTATATTCAAGATACTACAGTTGTTACAATTGAAATGAATTAAAAGAGTTTAGGGGGTTGGAGAAGAAAAATAAAACAAAAGAACACAAGGGAAGACATTACCTTGAAATCGGGTAACTCCCTTTGGTTTGAGCTCAAAGGCTTCCTTGGAAAGACTTATGCCCAAAGTGAGGCTTCAAGGAGTAAGATAGGGATTTGGAGAGACAAAATGAGCAGTGTTTGGCTGATCCAAAGGCTTGAGAGGTGTGGGTAAGGTGGTAGAGGTGGGGGCCTTTTATAAGAGGAGAGGAGGGGCACTCATGGAAAGTAAAGAAATGTTACTTTATTTGAAAATGAGTTTCGGATTTAAAAGGTCCCACATTGAAATACTTCGAGGATAAGGTGATAAGGTTTCTAAATATACTTAACCAATAGGTTTTTGACAAGTGTAGGTCTTAGATTTTACATTATCTTTTTATTTTATTTAAATTGTTAAATAATGAGGTAATCACTACATCATCATGATGTCATGTATAATATAATTTATTTAATGTCTAGAAATTATAAAAAAAATACTATGATGTAGGAAATAGTTTTATCTTTCTAATTAATATTTATAGTAAAAAATATGACTTGTATAACCCCATTTAAAAATTATTTTAGTTGAACAACTCATGTTTGTGTCATTTTTACTTTTACATTAAATAAAAAGATAATAATGTCATTTTCCATCCAATGTGTCTCCATGGGGTCCCCAAGTTGACCCATGGGTTTTATTGGACGGCCATGACACATTCAATAAGGGTAGGAAATGTGTCAAGCTCATATCATATTATTAAAACATTATTTTTACCTTAAACTACACTAATTACCTCTAATCGCGATTAAAAACTTAAAAGTTACTATTCACCAAAAAAATTATTTTAATTCCATTGAACCACATTTTACTTCTTAATGACAACCATGTATGTAGGATTTTTGAAATTCAAAACACAGAGGTGGTAAAATTTCATTTAAATGGAAAATCAGTTTTTATAAGTACCACTTAGTGGTTTCACTATTCATCAAAAATTGAAGTTTTTCAGAAAAATACCAAAAATTCACCCTAAGCTATATTTGATATTCCGAACTCAAAAATGAAGTCTATTTTACAAAATTCAAAACATATAAGTTGAATTATTTAATTTAATAATTAATTCCCGCTGTCAGAGCAAATAGCGTGTTTTTAAGAAACAATAAGTATCAAAATATTGACACTAGTTTAAGTCCGATTTCAAAGTGAAATTAATTCCAATGACCACAATTGGATTAAATGGTAAAAATATATTCTAATTGAACTTTAAGACTAATTCAAAATATAATCTAATCATATAAATAAATTAGATTAAAAGGTGGTTTTGAATTAAAATACAACATTTTTCACTATTCAAAAAAAAGGAACTTTATCGGAAAAATACCAAAAATTTACACAAATTAAATTTTGATGTCCCGATTTTAAAGAAGAATTTTATTTTGTCAAATATAACACATAAAATTGTTAAAAAGAGGATTTAAAAAAGGTTCTCCATCGAAAGGCGGTTAATCGACCTTTTAAAAAATATTAGAATGTTTATGCTTAAAAATTGGATTCATTTGCATTTTTAATCCTCTAACATTTATTGTAAAGAGTAAAAATATTTGACAAACATATATAATCATTTTTTAGTTAGTTCTGTTCATTCCCGCCATTACAATGGCAAGGCGTTAACTACCATTTAAAATAATATTATTTTATTATTAGAGTGCAACGTAAGATTCCCAAGAAACTCGTTGTTGTGTATTGGGTATGCCATCGAGAATAGCGTCCCCTTTAAAGTAATATTAATATTTTATTCCCAAATAGGGATAAATATAAAAATTTCACATTCTTTGTTTACCTAGGGTGTTACAATTAACACCTTAAAAGATGAAAATAATTAAATATTGTTAACAAAAGGGTAACATGATATTATAAGAATATAATATATGATATTATAAATATGGGTACGATTATTTTATAATTTAGTAACATGTTTTAAACCACTGTAAATGATTTTAAATACCATTGAACTTAAAGGAAGCATATGGTAACTGATTTCATCTCATCCACGGGGGTTTGACTTGAAAATTACCAAGTGGTAAAATTTATGATTGCAATCACACTTTCTTATGATTATTAACTTTACCTTAAGTAAATTAATTCCTTATTATAATTTTCCATTATAAATAAAATTTATTTTATATATTCATACTCTTTTTGATGGTTATAATTATCTCCTAAGATGTATATAATTTTAACATATAACGTGCACTTAGAATTTATTTAATTAACTAGGAAATACTAGTAAATCCGTATATGGTACTAAATAAGAATATTTTATAAGGAAAATTATTCAAGAATTAAACCGATTATTCAATATAGGAGGACTTATTTGGAAAATGTATGACATAGGTGGGGCCCGCTTATAAATATCCCCTTGATGCATCAATAGTCTCATGAGATGAATCATTTTTCCATTCAGATGGATTTTTACCCAATATGTTATAAACCATTTCATGAAAGGTCTTGATGGTAAAGGTACCATTTACCAAGGAGACATTGAATCTAATAATTAAGCATTTCCTTCATTAAAATTTTGTTAATATATTCCCATGATATTTTATATTTGACGTTATCTATTAATGTAGTTCATTCTTTATTTATTGATTAAATGGAATGTGTATTAGTTACTTACATTTTCATATTTATCATTCATTATCCAGTAATTTAAATAGAATATGTTCTTAGATATTTACCTCCCCATATTGATTATTATCATGCATTTTATCTCACCATTATTTTGTTTCCTTCCCCCAGGTTATGAAGAAAGAATTTTTTAAATAAGTTTTCATGAATTCTATGAATTTAATTTTATTCTATTTCATGTTTTATTTTATAATTCCCAATGTAATATGGGTATCACGTATGTAGTATCTGCTAACAAAACTAGGAAACTGATTGGTCCTTTAGTATTTTATTCTTCAAAATCATGCTAATGTAATAAATAAGGGAACCTCCTCCGAGCATTTGGGGTTTGGGAATTACATGATCTCAACATGCTAAAAATTATTAGAAGAACATATTTTGTTCTGATTCGAACTTTTCCCCTTAAGATCCATATTATAAGTGAGATTTTATACAATTATCAATTCACATGTGTCCTCGTTTCATTGACTTGTTTATTAGTTATCTCTTTTTTTCATTTCATGTTAGTGTAGTAATCTGGAATATGCTCCAACTTAATGGGGTTTACAGAGTAATTATATATATAAGATATAATAGTTTCAAAAAAAATATTTCAACATGTCTTTTGGTCTACCCTATTCCCCAATATTTTTAACCTGAATTTTTTATCTCTCATCTATTTTAAGATTTTTATGTCTTTATCCCTATCTATAACTAATGATAGTTTGATTAATTCAAGAGAATTGACTTATGAATCCTATTAATATTTATTATAATGGAATAAATTCATCTTAAGGTCATTTTTCTTGGTTATTCTATTGTTCCATTGAAACATAGGTATGTTTAATAAAATATTTATCTATTTTTTCTTTCCATTATCTCGCTATTAATTACCATGATTATGTAAACTCAACTCTTTTTTTGAACCATTCCTATTGTTGTATAGATTCCCCAAATATCTTCAATAACTATATTTCGGTTGAATCATTCAAAAATATAAAATTTTGGATAGTTTCCAAAGATTTTCAACTAACCCATTATAGTATTAATATGTTACAACTATGTAAATATATCAAGTATCAACATAACACTAGTTTGATCCCATTTACACAATAATTAAAATTTTATCATTATACACATTATTTAAAATCATTATATGATTCAAAATTTGACACTATAAGTGTTTGATCATTATGGTGTATTCAAATTCATGTAACACATATATTTTCCATGTAATACCTTGAGATGTTAAAAGAAGACTATCGATAGTGTACAAGAAACACCACATCGAGCTGAAATAATAAATGAAATAATATTTATTTGAACGTAACAATAATTACCTTGACATTGAATTGGAGAATATTTATATGAGTAATCACATTAAGATATATATATATATATCCAACTCATTAAAAAAAAATTGATTAATTCTTAGAAAATAATCCCTCAATATTCAGTAAAGTTATTCTATGCTTTAAAAATTCATTTTCTTCAAGAAATGTATTTATAACTTTTTGTTAGAGGTTATTATAATACATTTTACAACTTTTATAAATTATACTACATAAAGATAATTTCATTTTTTATATTATCATATCAAAATTATCTTAGAGGTGATTTTTCTATTTTTTTGAAACGAATGACTTTTCAAGGATAGGAGATAAATAATAATATTTGTAAAATTATAATTTTGTATCATCGAAAAGTATCATTATGAAATGAATTTGAATTATAGTAAAATAATTATCCTTCATTTTAATATAATAAAAATATTTACAAATTTATCATCATTATATTTTATTTAGTATAAGTTAATTTTTTGTCTTAAAAAACATTTTTCTAAAAAAACCATTTTTTATTGTGTAAAACATATTTTTATTAAAATTGATTTCCACCACTACTAAAAATTAAATCATGAAAATTCAATTCAATTTTATAAATTAGGGTTTTCAAATTTGGAAAATATTTCACCATTATTTTTTTCAAAATGAATAGTAAACATGGTAAATAATTGTCACCTCCATATAGGTAAATCAAGTAATTAAGGTTAAAAATAATGTGATAAGGTTTTGAAAATATAACTAAAACCTACTATTGGAATCCTCATGTTTTAATCATTTATTATGATCACAAATCCTATTAAACATGTTAAATATATCTCAAATTATCTGTAGGGATAGTGGGTTCCCCTATGCTTTAAATAAACTTTCAAAAGGTCCAGATTCCTAAAAATTCTATTTGATTATTGTAAACTATATTAAATTTTGTTCTATAACATTTTATAATATTAATGATTAATCCTAATTCATTCTATGAATATTAGTGCTTTAGACTATTAACAGATATTTCACTATGTCTGAAAAAATGTAAGTCTATCACCGGTTCTTGTTTTTTGCAAAGACCCAGACATCGTGACCCAGACACTGTGACCCAGACACTGTAACCTACACACCGTGACCTAGACACCATCACACAGACACCATGACCCAGACATTATGACCCAAAAACTATGACCCTGAAACTGTGTCCCAGACATCGTGACCCAAACACCGTAACCAGTTTCAGATCTCATGAAGTCTATGACATCGTTCATGGTTTGGAAAAGGACCAGAATCCATGATCCTAACACCACACCTATGATACCGGTTCCTGATCTCAATAAAACTATGGCATCATGACTGTCTAACCACTCTATGGAAAATAATAGTGCATCATTTTGTGGTGACACCATTTCCAATTTATATTATTTCAAGACAAACGGTGACATCATCCTTTAATCTGTTTTGTCATTTTGTATTTAATTTCAAACCATCCTATTTGATTTATCTAAAGGAACTGACATAATTAATTATTCTTTATATACATGTCGCCTAATAGTATGAGATACAAGGTGTAGAATACATATATATTATCAGCTCCAACACATGAACACTGTAACAAAAAGAAAATAATGGAACTAAAACAAAAAATGCAGGGGAGCGAGCATTTGAAAAGTGAACTAAAACATGTAACAAGACATAACTGAATAACACACGAAGCACTCTCAATTCTTGAAGTATGTACAACCATAAATTAGAGCTAAAAACATCTCTATAGTATCAACTCTAAGAATAAACCTATCTAGATAGCTTACACCATCAAACAGGAAACCAGAGCACCAGACTTTTGATACTATGTTTTTCACAAGAGGTCTCTATAATTTAATCTACTTCATCCTAAAAGTCTAGAGCTGTATAGAATAACACTCAGATCATATATACCCTTTTCTCATCAACTTTTCTCTATTGTGTACTGCTTTTAGATTTCGAGTAGTGTGTGCGAGTCTATATTAAAACACACATTGTATCCTATATTAAACTGAAGTATACAAGATATCCTTACTCTCATGTCTTATTACATCTATTTACTCCCATACATAATTGTGGAAGAGGAACTTGTGTGACCTGGTAGTTTATACCCATGAATAATAGTGCAAGATTTCATGTGACCTGGATAGTTCTGTGTAATGTTGTTTACCCAGATCTTGTGTGTGGATCATGTTTATTAATATAGACGACTTGGTGGCTGGTGATAAGCAAGTATATTGGATTAGGTCTTGACTTGAGACTGAACCACTTGTTTTATCTACTATGTATTTTAATTTAGTTTTCCTCTACTTTACATTATATTTTTGGAAAATAAAATTTTTACTTTGATAGTTAGTTTCGAAAGTGATTATAACTATTTTTAACCAGTAGGTTTGTTTCAAAAGATATATTAATCTCTATATTAGAATTGCTAATAACTAATCAATATTCTGAGAAATTAATTATACATTCAAGACTTTTATAAATTCACTACAAACTGACATTGATTATATTTTTGATTGGGGAAACTTTGTGAAGAATCAATCTGTAATAGAAATTTTTATATATACTCAATTCGCCCCCCTTCTTGAGAAATCTACTCCAACCAACATTTGGTATCATGGGAGCTTATTTCTATTAAAAATATATTTTGAAACCTTTTTCGACTGTGATTATATTTTTCTTTCAAATATCTTAAAATTTCTATTATATCTAAATTTTTTTCACTTTGAAATACTTTTAAAATTTATATTATGGACAATAATTTTAAAAGGAGTTTCTACTAAAATACCACCTCTATTTAATGGCACAATCTATGATTAGTGGAAGCATAAAATGAAAATACTTCTAGAAAGCATGGGACTAGAAATATAGTCTGTTATTGAAAGTGAATATGAAATTCCTGAAACTGCTAGAAGCACATGAGATCAACCTACCAAGAATTCCTATAACAATAATTTTAAGGCACTAAATACTATAATTTTTTACTTAGGAGATGAAGAATTCAAGGTAATTTCTGCTTATTAAACAACCCATGAAATTTGGGACACCTTGTATGTTTCTCACGAGGGAACCATTAATGTCAAATAAATGAGACTTAATACGTATACTATTAAGTATAATAACATTAAAATAAAGACTAATGAATCTATTTCTGATATGTATCCCAGGCTCAATTAAATTGTCAATACAATGATTTGTCTTGGAAGATATGTCACTACCAAAGAACAAATCATGAGGATTCTTAGGTGCCTACTTGATAGATGGAGTGGAACCTATGTCTCTATTAGAGAGTCACGTGACATCAAAAAATTACCTTTCAAATTACTCATTAGGAAACTAATGGTGTACAGAAAATATCTAAAAGTCAAAAAGGTAGAGGATGATGAACCCAAAAGACAATATGTGCCATTCTAGACCACCACCTATATTTATAAAGAAAAGGATAAATTGTAAGTTTCTTTAGAAAGTTACAGGAGTAAAAAATCGTCAACCGAAAGTGATGAGGAGATGGCTCAATTCTCCAGAAGGTATAATAAATTTTACAGAAGGAATAAATTCTTCATATATCCTATCTTCAATGGAATAAATGATCAAAAGGGAATCTGTAAGAAATATTTGAAAAGAAATGACAAGTTTGATGAGATAGTATGTTATGAATGTAAGCACAAGGGACCTGAAAAGGCTGATTGTCCCAAACTCAAATATAAAAAGAAATATGAGGACAAAGATAGAAAGTATAAAAAGGAAACTAAGGAAACTTGGATTGCTTATAAGAATATTTCATGTGACTCAGGTTCGTCACATTATGAACTAGATAACAAAGATGATATGTGTTTCATGACAAACACATCTAAGGTAATCTTGAAATCTCCAGTACAAAATTCATATTATTCTGTAGATGAAAGAGATTATTAAAATATGTTTAAAGAAAAAATGATTGATTATTCCAATATAATTGAAGTGACATGTAATGATCTTAAATATAAATACATGTCTTAAAAGAAACAATATTCTCTTTCCATAAATGTTAAATTTGAACTCACTGTAGAAAGAGAGAAAAATGTTCAATTACTCAATGGAAATAATGAATTAATTCTATCTAATGGGCAATTTAAAAAGGATCTTGAAAGGTTTAATAATGGTAAAGATACCTTGTTACAAATTATACGTAAAAATATTTCCCGTAAATACACTACTGGTATTGGCTATCAACTTGGTAAAAGAAATTTTGAGAAAACCAATTTTGTTTCTAAATCTAAAACATATAGCTTTGATCCTAGTTCAAGAATGTATTCTGCTATTTCAAACAATGACACACTCTCTACTATTTCATGTTTTTTTGACCAAATAGATTTTATTTCTCAAATACTTTATATAACTATTATACAAATCCTATGAGGCTGATCTAGGTTTCTAAATCAATAGTTACTAATATTTCTAGACCCAAAAAAATATGGGTAACAAAGTCTATTTTATAAGAAAATTGATTTAAGATCTCATGTAAAAGATTATGGTACCTAGAAAGTGGGTGTTCAAGACACCTGATAGGATACTATTCATGTTTCAATAACCCAATAAAAATTGATGGTGGACATCTCACCTTTGGTGACAATGCTATAGGAAAACATCATTGGCCTTGGAAAAATAGATAACTCTAACTCAATTTTAATCTTCAAACTACTTTTTTATGTACTAAAATATAATCTACATAGTATTTCCCAACTATGTGAGTATGTATTTCATGTTAAATTTTAAAATGATGCCTGAAATTTCTTTAATTCTAAAAATAAATAAGTACATTCTGAATTAAGAATTGAAAATGTATATTATGTGAACCAAGATTAAATAGTTTCTTAAAATGATTCATGTTTAAGTGTATTTCAAAAAGAGTCTTGAATTTGGAATAGAATACTGGGATACTACAATATTCACTCCTTTAGAAAGATAACTAGAAAAATTTTAGTCAAAGATCTACCCAAATCATATTTTCCAAATGATAAATTATGTAATCCTTGTCAAAAGGGAAAGAAACACTATATTTTCTTCAAACCAAAGAAAAAAGTTTGAACTTCTCAACATCTCGAGTTGCTTCACATGGATTTATTTGGACCATCTAGAGTTTCTAGATTAAATGGGAAGAACTATGTTTATGTTATTGTAGACGAGTTTTCTAGATATATTGGGACCTTATTCTTGTTTTTAAAACTTAAGCCTACTCTCATTTTACAAAATATTCTAAAACTATAGAAAATATTAGTGAACTAAGAATTAAATCATTAAGAAGTGACCATGACTGTGAGTTTCAAAATCAAGATATTGAATACTTTTTCTCACAAAAAGGCTCTAGTTATAATTTATCTTCCCCTAGAACACCTCAACAAAATGAAGTTGTAAAAAGAATAAATAGGTCCTTGTAAGAAATTACTAGAAACATGCTTTGTGAATATGACATACCTCTTTATTTTTTGGATGAATCTATAAATATAGCATGCTATATTATTAATAGGGTATTTATTAGACCCAATATTAAAAGAACTCTATATGAATTATGGAACAATAGAAAACCCAAAGTAAGATGATTCAACATCTTTGGTGGCAATTCCTATATCTTTAATACTAAGGAAAATCATGACAAATTTTCTTCCAAGAGTGATAAAAGAATTTTTCTAGGACACTCAATCTCCAGTAAAGCCTATAGAGTGTTTAAAAAGAGAACTAAATGTGTGGAGAAATAATTTCATGTCATGTTTGATGAGACAAATCCACATGAGTCTAAGAACATTCTAGAGAATCTATAGGATGAAATGTAAAATCTGGACATCAATTCTAAATACTAAAACTATCCTATAAAGGAATCTGTGCAAATTTACAGTTTTGGAAATTCTCTGGATTCAAGTCATAATGAACCTGAACCTATTGAAGAACCTAAAATCACTAGCCCCACATTTTCTAGATCTGGTAGAACCCTTGAGATATATCCTTTAGAGGTTGTTCATGGAGATCTGGAAAAAGGAACACAAACTATGAATTCTCTTAGAAATAAGGTTGAACATCTTGTTTTCTTTTTCCAACTGAAACCAAATGATAATAATGATGCTATGAATGATGAATTTTGGGTAACGAGAATGCATGAATCACTTAATCAGTTTGAAAGGAACAATGTTTGGAAAATTATTGTCAGAACTAAAGACTTATTTACTATAGTCACTACGTGGGTGTATAGAAATAAATTATATGAAGCTGGTAACATATTTAGAAACAACAACATATTGGTTGCATAAGGCTATAGTCAAGAAGACGGGATTGACTATGAGGAGACATTTGCACATGTTGCTACCCTTGAATTCATCAGAATCTGGCTTTCTTATGAAACCCATCAGAATATCAAACCATATCAAATGGATGTCAAGATTCCATTCATAAATCGGTATATAGCTAAAGATGTCTTTATTGAACAACCCCTAGTTTCACAAAACCTCACTTTTTGAATCATGTTCTTAAATTATCAAATGATTTGAATCATTTAAAGAAACCACCAAGAGCTTGGTATAATATATTAATTACCTTTTTTATTTCCAAAGGTTTTATAAAATATATAACTGATCCTAATCCTTTTATAAAATGAATATCCATTGATGTTTTTTTAGTTCAAATTTTTGTATAAGATGTTATTTTTTAATCTTCCAAAAATTACTTATGTATAGAGTTTTCTAAAATGATGAAAAATGTTTTTGAAATGATTTTAATGGGTGAAATAAAAATATTCCTTGGATTTAAAATCCTTCAATATAAATATGGTATTATTTTAAATTAAAGGAAATACACTAAATAACATCTAAATTTTTTTGCCTTGGATAGCACTGAAAGTAGTGAAAATCCAATGAGTACTACATGTATGTTGGATCTTGATGAAGATGGAAAATATATTGACCAAACCACTTACAGAGGATTTATTGGAATCTTACTCTACTTAACTTCAATCCAACCAAATATTATATTATTGTATTTATGCGTGCTTGTTTTCAATAAAATCCTAAATAATATCATTTAAATTCGGTTAAAAGGACATTGAAATACCTCAAACATACACCCAATCTTGGACTGTTCTATCCTAGAGGACAACTATTTGAGATATTTATCTATTATGATGATGATTTTGGTGGTTGTAAGTTAGATAGAAAAAGAACCTCTAGAACATGTCATATTTTAAGAAAGTCTCTTTTGTCATGGTGTACTATGAAATAAAAATCTATTTCATTATCTACTACCAAAGATGAATATATAGCTATGAGTAGTAGTTGTGCAGAAATCTTGTGGATGAAACACACATTACTAGATAATGGATAACAATTAAATCAGGTACCTATAAATTATGACAATAAAATTTCTATTAACAATTCAAAAAAATCATGTTTCATACTATAGGACAAAACATATTGATGTAAGACACCTCTTCTTGAGATACCATAAAAAAATGTGATATCACATTGAAATTCACTAGAACTGAATGTAGTCTTGCTGATATATTCACTAAACCATGAAATTATGAAATAATAGATTAGATAATACAAGAATTAGGAATGATAAATTTCAAGTATAATGTGTACTGTTTGAAAATATTTTTTCTCACAGCTTAATGTTTCACATTTTACGGTATCTTGATTTATAGATTCACAATTCACTATCTTAGAATTACTATCTCACTCTCACAGTTTTATAGGATACTATCTTGAGGTTATTGTTTTATTTTTATGGTCGCAAATTTACTGTATCTTGGCTACTATCTTTCACTTACTGTCTCAAATGATATGTCGTACAATTTGGAGTCACAATATAAAATATTACACTGTGAAAATCTGTTACGGTATCACCGTGACAATCTATTCTGGTCTCACCATGAAAATCTTTCATGGGCTCGGCTTAATGAATATTTATCATATTATTTGTAATTTATCACTTCTATCACTGTACTGATTATTCTATTTTTTTATCCTGTAATTTTTAATTTTCAATGCCTGAAATCATTAAATGAGAGAAACCAAATATCTTTCACTCTTTTCTTCACTCAATCTCTCATCTCTGGAAATTGAAACCCCTCTCTTTCAAACTGTGAGTCATATTTCATACTTTATCTATCTATCTCTCTAACCCTCATTGAATTCCCAGAATGATGCACTCATCTTCATCAACTTTTGAGAAGCATAAGTCTCAGAATAAAGTAAAAAAGGGGAAAAAATTAGCGCCCAATGGATTGTTGAACCAAAATCTTATTGATAGAATAGTTTTACTAGAAACAGAAATCTATCCTAAGTGGTTTCAGGAAATTAAGTCATCATTTTTTAAAATACTTGACGAGAAAAGATGCATGCACTAGTTCCCAATAGAGACAAGGTTGATTTATCTAAAACTTGTTTCTCAGTTTTACAAGTTTTTCTATTTTACATTCAATAGTGAAGATAGATTTGTTGTAAGAAGCTAGATTAATGGTCAAAGATGTAATTTTTCATTGAGGTTATTGGATGGCTTCCTAGGGATACCTCATGAAGGAATTTTTGAGGACCACCAGATATGTCGTACTCCTCCTAGTGATTTTTTTTGTCTTAGAAGAGGCCCTAGGAAGTTTAACTGGTAATAAGAAGAAAATAAGAGAAATTGCTACTAACATGGATGGTGAAAAGAAATTTTTGTTTCTGTTTATCTAGAATCAGATTAGTCCATGGAAAGGGTATTTTTCTACCACCATGTATCACGATGTATTCTTGATACATTTTATGAAAAATGGGCAAAAGATTAATCTGAATAAGTATGTTGTACTTCCCATTGTGAATTGATTAATATAACTTCAATGTCCACCTCTTTTTTTATTCAAGGTTAATCCCTATAATTTTGTAGGCAAAAGGAGTGGTTCAACTGTAAAAATAATTCATCAAAGACAATGAGTTCTATATCTCAAAGGATAAAATCATATGGATAAAAATGAGTAGGAATCCTTGGAAAAAGTCTTGCGTGGAAGAAAATGAAAGCCTTTATGAAACTTTTAATCTGATAGAGAACCCTTCAAGACCTAAGGACATATATGATCCTAGTTTGAAACCAGATGAAGTTTTTGATTATCCCGATGAAGAAGAAGAAGAGGCATTTGTTGCACTTATGGAAGGATTTTTTTGACAAATAAGTCAGTGGTATACTTGTTCCAAAATATTTATTTGAGAAGGAGGAACCAATTACTGAAAGAAGTGTTGATTTAGAATAGGAACCTAATTCTAGAAAAGAATATTTTTTTAGTGTAAAAGAAATTTTTTCCCAAAGGAGAATCAAGAAGAAGAACATAATATTGAGGAATATGGAGCTGTTGAGGAACATATAAGGGAACAATATGATCTTGAAATTATAATATCTACTGAGGAAAGAATAGAACAATCCTTTCATCTAGCTAGAAAAGAAATCGGTGAGTCTATTAGGGATGAAAATGTAGAAATAGATCAAGGGACTGAATCTCTTAGTCCTCTAAGAGATTCACCTGTTGAGGGGGAGCATCACCCCAGTCTAAATTTTTTTGAAGTTCCCAATCCTCTTGATCAAATCATTTTGGATACCTAGTATAAGTTTCCTAGATACTTTGATGTGGATAATTCCCATGAGGCCGTATTTAAAGGCATAGGGCTTTCCATTGTGTTTCAGTTGAATCCAGTTTCTGCTCTAGAAGTAATCTCTGCTAAGGAGCCTGAACCTGTCTCATCTCATATTCTTTAACCTTCACAAGAACCTTCTACTTTCATGTTTTAAAGTGATTTGAAATCTTTTGGAGTTAATTTATTTTCTAGATTTGAAAATATCATGAACACACAGCCTTCTCCTGTAACAAATACTAGTGATAGATATAATTCCTCTCTATTAGAGAAATTCATATAGAAGATTCAAACAAAAATGATTCATGAAATACAAGATGTTAGAATTGAGATCAAGCACTTTAATGATGATGTAAAGTCTCTCAGGGCTATGGTTGAACATATGAAAAAAATGTTTCAACCTGGACAATATCTTGTTGCTCATCTAGTTGAGGATGTTAGTGGTCAGATTCCACATAGAAAAATTATATCTGATTCAATAGAAGTGGTAATAGTTTCTAAGAGAGACATCTAGATAGTCAATGACATGCGTGATCTTGTTGCTGGTCTTAACAAACTGACTGATGATTATAAGGGATGTCTTTAAAAAGTTCAAAATTGGATCAACTCCCTCACTTTAGCAGTTATAGCCTCTAATGCCTCTAGATAGTCATCTCAACCCATTAATAGTAATATGATCAGAACTGCAGTTAAAGAGGATCTTTAGTTAGTGTTAAGTGTTTCTGAAAAGGAATGTCTATCTACTATTGTCAATAATAGTGATAGAGTACTTTAATTAGTGGGGATTCATTCAAATACTTCCAATGATTCTCACGAATAAATTACTAAGAAACTGGATTTATACTTTAATTGTATTTTCTCTAACCATGTTATGACTAATCATTTCAAATATCTTGTGTAGAATTTGAAATTTCCTCTATTCCATGAAGCCTTCAAGACTCAAGATCAAAAGATGAAAGATATCACTCCTCTATTGGAAAAGTTCATGGAGAATAAATATTATTTCTAGAAGGAAATGCAGTATGGTGGTGAGATCATTACTGATTTCATTCAATTGTAGAAGACTTATCTTCATGTGAAAATCACTGCTATTGTGGCTCCTGAAGTTGCACCTTTAAGGCCTAGTTTCACTCCTCTTTCATCAATTTATTCTCCTTCTGCCATGATGTATGTATCTTAGGCTCTGTGCCAAATCAAACCTATTATCATTGACAAAAACTTGCCTTGATCATCAACCAAACACACTCTGGCACCTGTTTTATTTGAAGAGATACCTCTTCCTTCTCTCATAGTTGGATCACTCTCTTCTTCAACCTCTACATCTTCTCCTATGTCTCTTCGGATTCTACTGCCAAGGGAATAGAGAAGATAGCTAGTACAAAATAAATGTGAACATTGTATTTTCTTAGGGATGTTTTGTACATTTTTCTACTTCTTGTACTGATAAATATATTTCAATCTAATGAAATGTGTACAATTGTTGTCTATTATCTTATTTAATTTCATTATTTTTTTCATTTTCCTTTAATCATTTTTATAATCACAAAAGGGGGATAAAGAACACTCTAAATATAAATATTATTTCCATTGATTTGTGATCCTAAAAAAGGGGGAGAATGTTTGACTCCTCATGTTTTAATCATGTTTTAATGATAAAAAATCCTATTAACCCTATTTAATCTATCTCCAATCATGTGTAGAGATTCTTGGTTTACCTATGATTTTAAAAAACATTCAAAAGATCTTTATTCCTATAAATATTTTTTAATTATTATAAATTATATTTAATTTTTTTCTTTAATGTTTTCTTATATTAATGATTGAGTCTAATTAATTCTATGAATATTGCTAATTGGGACAGTTTATAGATATTTGGATTAGTCTGAGAAACTGTAAGTCCACCACTGGTTCTAGTTTTTGGAAAATACACAGTCACAATGACCTAAACATGGTGACCCAGACACTGTAACCCTAACACCATGACCCAGACACCATGACCCAAACATCATGACTCAGACACCATGACTGAGACACAGTAACCCTAACACCATGACCTAGACATTGTGACCCTGACAAGATAACTAGTTTTAGATCTCATGAAGTCTGTGACACCATTCAAAGTTTGGGAAAGTACTAGACACTATGATCCTAAGACCACATATGTGCTACCGGTTCTTGATTTCAATGAAATTGTGGCATCATGACTATATCACCGCTCAAATGTAAAGAAGAAGACATTTTTTAGTGCTGACACAATTTCCAAGTGATACCATTTTAAAACAATCTGTGACACCATTATTTAATCTATTTTTTTCATTTTTAATTTAATTTATAACATTCATATTTGAGTTACTTAACAGCACTAATATAATTAATGTTCCTATATAGACATGTCACCTGATAGTACGAGGTACGAGGTGTAGAATACATGCACCATGTCAACTCCAACACATGCACTCCATAATAAAAAGGAAAGCGTGGAAGAGGAAAAAAATGAAAAGGATATGGAATTTGAAAAGATAATTGAAACATGAAACAACACACAACCGAAGAACACAAGAAGAACTCTCGATTACTTAAGGCTGGACTACCATAGATCATATCCAAAAATATCTTCGTAGTAGCAAATCTAAGAAGAACATTAGTTAGATAGCTTACACTATCAAACTGGAAACCAGAGCCCTAGACTTGCAATACTATGTTTTTCACAATAGGACTTGATACTAACATCAGCTTCATCCTAAATGTCCAAAACTGTATAGAATAAAACTTAGAGCACTTCTAACCCTTTCCCATCATATTTTCGTTGTTGTGTACTTCAATTAGATTTTGAATATTGTGTGGGTGTTTGTATGAAATCACACACTATCTCCTGTATTAAAATGAATGATACAATATATAATTCCTATTATATCTTCTTACATCTATTTAAACCCATAGATAAGTGTGGAAGATTTTCTTTGGTGACCTGGTAGTTTATACCCAAGAAGAAAATTGGAAGAGGTCATGTGACCTGGACATTAGTGTGTACTTTTGTTTACCCTGATCTAGGGTGGGGATCATGTTTATTAATATAGGCTTCTTGATGAAAAGACATCACCAAGTAAAGTTAATTAGTTCTCATCTTGAGACTAAAACACTTTTTTATATATGGTTTCTTTTAATTTTGTTTTTCCCCATATTAAATTATATTTCAGGAAACTAAATTTTTACTTTGAGAGTTAGTTCAGCAAGTTTTAACTATTTTGACCAAGTAGGTTAGTTTCAAAAGTTATATTAACTTCTAGATTAGTATAGCTGAGAACTAATCAATCTTATGAGAAATTAATTGAACATTCATGAATTTTATGAATTTACTACAAATTCAATTTTATTATATTTCAATTTGGGAGAAATATTCAAAGAATCAATTTGTAACATAAATTTTTATTGACACTCAATTCACCCCCCCCCCCCCGAGTAATCAACTCTGACCAACTCCATCATTATTTCTGTTGTATGAATTTATCTTATAATAACCTTATTATATTATAAAATATAGAATTTGGTTCCATTTATTTATTTGACAATGTCCTTCTATTGTTTTATGTAATGAAAAATTACTAAATGTCACTATAATGAATTTAATTTGTATTATATTTTCTTATAAGAATAAGAAGATGTTATGAATTAATATAAAATATAATTTTGAATGTAATTAATTTATTTTTGTGTTGTTTTTTTATTTTCTATTTTTAGTGAGGATATAATTACCTTAAATATTGCATAATGAAGACATAATCCTTTTGTAAATAGTAGAAAAATCAAAGTAAATGATTTTCAAATCATCAAAAGTAATATATTTTGGATGACTTTTAGTATCAAAAAAATTATATTGTTAATTAAAATTTATAATTTTTTTTAATAGTTTATATTCTAATTCCATAACAATCTTGATGTTTTTTAATTAAAAATATAAAAATAGATATTAAAATGATTTTAATGGTATTTTAGGATATTATATTTATTATTTAATGATTTAAAATAAATAAAATTAAAATAGAGAAAGGGGATTTTATATTGTCTGAAATTTCATCCATTGACTATTGGTGATCCAATTATTAACATAGAAGAAAAATTTTAACCCTTTAGTATTGAGAAAGTTGTTAACATGATTAATGTAAAAATTGGTCAATAAAGGTGTTAAGCCAAAAGATAATGTTTTAAATTAATCATAAAACTATAAAAAATTTATTTTTTTAAATTCTTCCATCCATAAGATATATTATCCTCTAAATTTGGGTAACTTGATTCCACTTTAACATGAAAAAAGATATATTGTATTAAATCCTTTAAGTAATTCCATATGTGTCCTTTCCTTCAGTGTAAAATGACACCACCTCTCATCAATTATTCATATAAAATTTGGAAACATAGAACATCCCTAACCTATAAATATATCTTATAAAAATTAGTTTCTATGTTTTATATTTTAGTTTCTTTTAAAAATTCTATCCCTAGGTTCCATAACATTAGATCCAAATGAGGTTCTTCAAAGATGAGGTAATCATATTAACTAAGTGTTTTAATTTTACCACTTCTTATAACTCAATTAAAAATTATTAAAACAGGATGATATAAAAACATCAACATTTGAATTATACTTAACTATTACTATGACTATGGTATAACCTTTTTTAATCTAATTTTATATCCTATGAGGAATGAAATCATTGTTCATATGTACTTGTAGACTACCACCTACACAAAGCAATGTGTTTTTTTAATCACCACCTTATAAGTATGGTTATTATGATGGATTCAATGTATATTAATCATATTCGTGACATAATTATAATTATATAAACAATATATATCATCAATTGTTTACCCTTCCATTTTTTGGAAATTGATAATGTCGATCCTATGCATACGTAGATTACCACCTTCGCAAAGAGATTTTATTTTATTTTCATGTGTGACTTCAGTGAATATTGATAAAATTATAGTTAATTTGTAAAATTTTAATTTTTTCAATATTATTTATATATATATAATGTATTAATTACCTCTTTGATAACGTTCAATATTCTAATGTGGGTTTTCAATTATGAATAGAACATCCTTAAAACACCCAATATGGAATTTACTGATTGAGTAATTTAATATGACATTCAAATAAATTGGTCAATAATAAATTAATAAACTTGGATAAGTTTTGAAATTATTAAATAATTAATATAATTTTACTATACCTGAGTTAAAATAAAAATATAGTATGTCTAGACTAAATATAAGGGGTTTCTAAACTCAAATTTTCTTTTACTAGATTTCACTTCGACATTATCGACTACTTCTTATAAGATTATGTTTGAAATGAACTATGATTTTATTATGTTGTAATTCCACTTGTTTTTTTTATTTCTAAAATTTTTACACATTCTCACATTATTTATAAATTCTAACTACAATGATAAGATCTTTATAATGATTATTCGTCTCAATATTGTATCTTTCTGAAATGTCTTATAATATGCACCTACTTCCTTTTGTAAGGTGTATATTCTACTTATTGATATTTTATATAATGAATTAATCTTTGGTCTTGATATTTAAATTTTCATTGAATTTATCTCTTTATTCAGATATTAATTCAAATGATAAAAAAATTTAAAGGATCTTCATGTGCTCAATATCATTTCCCTGAGACATAATTCTTGTTATCTCCCATGTTTTACTTTATATAATGTACATAATTCCCCATGAATGTGATTTTTCTTATTGTTTTATGCAAATTATTGGTTTTATTTAATCATTTCAGGTTCTTTCCTTCAATGTATTTTTTATTCAAGCATTACCCAAGTTCTAGTGGTTCCTCTTCTCAAAATTCTTTCTTTGAGACATGTTTTTTATTTATGCACCTAGATTCATTTATATTTTTTTACGATATCCATTTATATATTATTTAATGAATTTTTTATAATCAAGGGTTTTTATGTTCCTTCTTATGTTCTTACTTCTAAATTATTTTTTTGTTTTAAATTGTTTCAATGGGGTATTTCTTTAAAAATGTTTTTTTAATGTTTTCAAATAATTTTAACCAAACCCATTCTCCTTTATATTAATATTATTTAAATAATTTTGTTTGAAAAATGTTAATTTTATCCTAAATTTATTTTTCATGATCTTTATCCTTCTTTTAATATTTTTTAAATAAGAGTTTTAAAAACTTTTATCAACTTTCAAATAGTGAATCTCATTGTTGATGATTAAAAAAATGTTTATTTTTATCATTTAAAATATATATGTATTCCCCCACAATCATAAATATACTCTATTTTGACATTTATATTACAAGTTTCCATGATTATTTTCACATAAAATCAAATTCTCAATATTTTTGGAATTTTTATTTTTTAAACGTATCAAATGAAATGGGAATTTTCCCTTATTTTCAAAGAAATGTTTTAAATGTTCTTTTAATGTTATTTTCATTTTTTAAATACACATTAATTTTCAACTTATTAAGTGGTAATATTATCTTATGATATTATCCATATTCTTTCTTTGGATGGAATATGGTGATTGTTTTATTGAGATTGTAATGAAATTCTATTCATTTTCATGAGAAAAAAAGTTATAAAGGATAAAAACTATTATTAAATGATTAATGATGAAAATGTAAGATTTCATGTTTTATATTATTTTCTGGTACGTGGGAATTATTAATGATGAAGGTTGATCCCAATACCACTTGTGTTATCGGTGAGCTTGATAAAACCACTATGATAGGTGAGTATGATATAGCTTATATGATGTGTGATTTTGATATAGAACTTTCAATGAATTTGGTAATGTTCCTTATCATTAATGTGAATAAGATGATATTTAACCACGGATTTTCATCCTATAGGTTTAATTATGATCTAGTTATTTTTAATATAAGTGTACATGTGCAATTAAAATAATTTTCCAAGAAACAAAAATGTTTTTTCTATGATTATTGAGATATTTTAATGGTTTGTTTGATCAAAAGTCACCTCACATGGCTTGTGATTATTAATTCTTGTGACTATTTCCTTGGATAAATCTTTATTACTTGTATCATGTTTAATGGTATAGGTTTTTATTGGAATTAATTTTTTTATATTATTCTCTTCCACTTTAATTATACCATTATTCCCTTATGCTAATCTTATTTTAATTGATGAAATTCAATTGTTTATATTAATATTTACCCTTACTAAGTGTTTCATCTCAACCTTCTTATGTTTTCCATTTCTCCAAGTTATGGAGAATTATGTTAAATAAATTATGTCCAAAAATTTTTCATTAGTGAATAATGTTATTGGATATAATGAAGACTTATTTTGAAATAAGGAAATATAGGTCTAGTATGAAAAAATCTCCTGTGAGGTCATGGGTATAATTATATAGTAGCTTTTCCTAATTCTCTTAAATCCTAAACCTAAAAATTCCTTGCATGTGTAAGTGATCCAATATTTCCATTATAATTTTTATGTTTTGGATGACTAAAATAAGGTCATGTTAGTTTGTATTAATGTCATAAATGTAAAATGTTTTGTTTTTATCATCATATTTGAGATTGTGGGTTTGAAGATATTGGAGTTTGAATAAAAGGATGGATTAGATTACTTTGGATATTAAAAGGTTTTCATGTGTGGATAACTTAGGATTTATTGATACCATCATGTGTTTATCAGTTTAAGCATGATCATATGTTCAAATTTATATAAACTCCTTTTGAGTTTTAATATGATGATATTTTTAGGTGATTAATTATATTTTGGGATACATTTTATTCGTTTGAGGTATATGTAACCCTTGGAATTAACATGAAGGATTATTTTAGAAGAGTTCTATTACTTTTTTGGGGATGTAAAATTGAAGGTTTGAGACAACATTTGTGGTCAAAAAATTCTTTAATTTTGATTCTATTTAGGTTGATTGGGATATAGGGTTATTTATTTATAGAATTATCTATGATAAACCATTAGTGTCATTATTTAATTTTAGAGATTAATGTATTATTTCTTTATATGAAGATTTATTAATTTTGGGTATTATATTATCATATTATAACCATTTTTTGTTCTATTTAAGACGAGAAGCATATATTTTTATCATTTTATTTACCTCATGGTCAATTATAATTGGATTATAGTGCTCCATGCATTAAATATTCATACTAAAAATTTAGAGTAAAACACGGCATAAATGTGGAAAATAATTAAGAAACCATAGGAATAAATAATTTATATGGATTTGATGAAATTCAAGAAATTGTATTTCTTTTTTTCATAGTATATATGGTAATATAATTACAAAAATTTTGGAAAATGGTACTTGAAGTGAAAAATTATATCATTTCAATTGAATTTATAGTCTTCTTAATCCTTTATTGATTTATGGTTTGTGGTCACTAACTTTCTTGCAACCACATTCTCTGGAACAATCCAAAATTTATACATTATTTTTCTCCCCAATGTATATATTTCCACTTCACATTATCATTATCCTATTTATTAACATAGTATTTTATTATTCAATATGACCTTCTCATTTCATTTTCCCTCTTTTAGAATAGATTTTCTATTGACCCTTTAAATGATGTCGGTTTTAATGAAAGGTATTTTCAAATATTAAATCGTTTATCAAAGTTCTCAAGATAAAATTTCATGGAAATAATTTATTAAAGTGGTGTTGAATGTTATACCAAAATATTTTAAGAAATATATATTCTTTATAGTATACATGAAATAAAACACCGAGATTAAATGAACCGAAAAATAATATTATATTAAATATGATCATTATAACCTAGTCAATGAATTAAAGGGTATAAATTGGATATACCACAGTATATTTTATATATATCTCTTTCTTAGTAGGAATTTAATTACTGTTTATTTGTAAATAATCACTCAATTTTTAGTATTGTTGTCTTCTTCAAAATTGGTTTTTATTTTATTTTCAATTAATATTATAATTAGTTTCTCCCACTTTTAGAAATGTTATTTTATTAAAATGATATGATTTTTTACTTTAGAATAATAAATGTATCCTACGATGAAATATCATGTTTCATAAGAAAGGATTAATTTTACAGTGAATATGGAAATTATTGATTTTGGTAAAATTGCTAATTCATTTCATTGAAAATTGACATTATTATTTTAATTTGATCTTATAGTAACCTAAATGTCCTTTAATTTGATATAATCTAATTTATTACATTAGAATCATAATCATAATTTATTATTTTATAATTTTATTTTTGGTCTTCAAAATAAATATTTCAATTTTTTTTCAATTTGTTTTATGTATTTATATTAAAATTCATTTCTTCCACATCTAAAAATTGCTTCTTGGAAAATGGGTTCAATATTTGGATTCATTAGGATTAAATTTCATAATAGTTCAACATTAATTTTTTTCATAAGGAATTGTAATTGTGGATAATATTTGTTACTTGGTAAGGTTAAATTGGGTAATTATGGATAAAAAAATATGATAAGGCTTCAAAAAAATAAATAATAGAATCCTTTATTCTATTTTTTTTATTTCCCAAAATGATTAACTCATGTTTAGTTTACATGATCCATACCCCATTAAGTTAATAAAAATAAAAGGAAACTACAAATTGATGACATGACATGCAATATACTTTCACCAACATGTAATTTGGGGATTGAAAATGGGAGTTGCAAAATAAAGGCATCTATGTCACCATGATGGTCAGTGATAATACAATGTATTTTCATCAGCCATCCATTTGGTTTGTGTTCACCATCTTCCAACATTACCACAATTGTAAAACTTTCTCCACTTCATCATTTATAAATCCAAGGATGCAATCCCTTCTATAATGCCTTTATAAGATACTCATTCCACAACCATTATTGAGTCACAAATTGGTTTATAATATCATTCATATATCCTCCCTTCATCCAGCATAATTTCATGTGAAAAAATCATGTTTTAATCATGAATTAGTTGTACATGTAGGTATCTCTCTATCATACTGACCAAGAATTCAATAAATTCAAAAGCATCATGAGCCTTTAAATATTGAAACAAAGGGCCTGAAAAAGGAATAACAATGTGAGAAATGAGACAGATATTTTAGACCACCCCATTTATCTCATTCCTTAACAACATGGCCTCCTCCATGAATAACAGAATTCAAAACTCAATAGGAGCCGAAAAATCCTTTACTGTAGTCACGAGAAAATTGTAAACCAAAACACCACTTTGATTCACTATTTGTATGTAATTAAAAGAAAAAATAATCATATTTAACATCCCAAAATTATTCACAACAACAAAATATCAAAACATAAATAATATTTATAGAAATTACATGACAACAACATCTCATGAATGAAATTTAGAACCACAACCAAGGGTTTAATTCCCTGTAAATATCCAAGTTGGGAGATAAGGATCGGGGACCAACATGGCAGTAATAAATTCATTCTATCCAAGTATAGATATTCCCAAGGAATTTGTGAAAAATAAGAAATAGTTTTTTCTTAATTTAAAATTACACCCTATTAAAAATACTCTCTCTGATACTTTAAAACTCATCTACCGTTATCTCTTTTAAGATACCTTTCAAAGGACTACTTCACCTTTTCCTCAATCCATTGGTCGAATTCTTCCCTATACCCATCCTTAATAAATTGGTTGTAATTTTCATTATTAATGGAATCCTATAAACCCTCTTCATTTGAGGATAATTAAGAATCCTCGTCATCCTACTATGATGAGGTATCGTCACAAACCTTTATATGAGGAAAGATTACATATTTCTTACAATTTAATCCTTAATGATCTCGTGTCAATAGTTCTGTCAAACATAGAGTAATTTATAAATTTCTGAGTCTCCATGGGGTGGAGTAACAAATCCATCTTGGTCAACAATTTTATTTTTACCTTTTTTGGAACTCGAGTTCATTTTCTCATCCTCTATTTGGGTACTTGATCAAGTGCATCTTGGTTGGATTTACTAGAATAAAATTTATTCTCCAATTTTTTATTCTAAATAAACTGCACAGCTTATGGGGAAAGAGAAGTGGTTTGAGAATCATTATAAATATCCAAAAATATAGAGAAGAAATAAACAAGAATAATTAGAGGTTGTCACTCTTTTGAATTAATATCCACGTCTATATTATGTGTGAGTCTTATTAGAGTCCATTTATCCTTCTCTTTAGGACCTGGTGGATCATTATCCATTAGAATAATCTCTTGAGAATGTTTTTATCAACTCCAGAAAGGGCCTTAGTTTTCTATGGGTTTCTATCATCATGATCCTTAAATTATTATGAAGATAATATATTCTTACCATTTCCACTCAAAATTAATTTTTATAAGTGAGAGGGAATATGATTATTGGTTCATGATAAGAATAATTGGAGGAATGGAAACTTTTGTGAATGTTTTTATAGTTGAATGGTAAATTTTCATAAGTTACCGCATGGTAAAATCAATAATCACAATTTTAATACAAAAATAATAAGAAAGAATTTGAGATATGTCAACTTTAGTGAAAACCCTCGCAAGTGAAGGTTTTGAAATATTTTTTGTAGCATGGTATAGTTTAAGTGATTGGAAAATAAAGTAGGAAATTGGAAAAAGTGACGCTCATTTTATAAGGTGAAGAGGAATTCAAACAAATACTATCCATATTGGATTACTGGGAGGTTCAATGTCACAAACCATGATGGGATACCATCTGAACCGACACCCAACCTGGTCCACGACAGGGCCCGAAGGGCGTTCCCAGACCCCATGGGCTGGAAACTAGTGTTGGGAATCAAGCATATCCTAGTGGGAATGATTTAGCCCAATAATAAATATGATTAAAATTTGAAACATTGAAAACACAGTAGATGTAACCACAACTACATCTCAATAAATGAAAATTAAGGTCTAAAACAAATACAACTTAATAAAACTAACACCAAAAGAATCGTAAGCTATAAAAAAATGAAACAACTAGCTACTAACAAGATCTCCATATGACCTCTTAGTCAAATCCAACCACAGGACAACCATGAACTAATAGATAACTCAAACAAAAAAACTGACCAGAACATGAACCTACAAAATAGCTTGGGTCTACCGATACCGAGTGTTACAGGTAAGGTGTGAGCTGACAGCTCAGTAGGCAATCACAACAAATTCCAAGTGTTTCCTTTCCCAAAACAGTCCATTAAAAAATGTTTTATATATAATTATAAAAATATATTTTTCACATTTTAATAAACAACCATAACATTACCATTTCATTGGCCAACACATGCCACCATCCATTGTTCAGGAAAAATACCATTTTATAAAAAAATCCAACACAAAAAATACAAGGAACAGTTTTCAATGGAACAACATTAAATGTAAAACAATTTAAAAGAACTATACTTTCAATAAAAATTACTTAATTTTAAAATTACCATCCCAACCAATCATATGCCGAAGGGAGGTGAAATATAACCATTGATCTCTAGTCATGGGAATTCCCCTAGAAACTAGCTAGTTATGGTCCCCAGGTACCACGTATCTCAGTGATAAGAATCTATAATAATATACATTCTCTTTCTTGATCCACTAGTAGGGAACATACCCATAACCTAGTTGTCACCATCGTCATCATCATCATCATCATAGGTTAGTTAGTGTTGTAATCTTCAAACTTTGTATGTGAAATATGGGAGAAACCCCACAGGATCACTTTCATACCGGTACAAGTCTGCCAACCTAGATACTTGGGATTTCCTTTTTGTGCTCAATCAAAATTCAGACATCAAATGTTACCACATACATCGTATGTCAACCAATCCATGCATCACATTTCATAAGCCACCACTTTCACAACAAAAACCCTCAAATTTTTTAAACAATACATTCCACATTTTAAAAAGACATGCGACTCTAAAAATATTCCAAAATGTCTGTCACATCACATAAGCATTCAATCCATATTTTAAAACACCATTTGTTTCCAACTGGGCAGTCACATTTTCTGAATCACATTCTTTTCTAAAATCAACAAAAAACACCACCTTTAGAGGCACATTACCAAATGGGCCTTTAAGTTTACACACCCAAATGCATTTACCAAAATATTTCCAAATCATTTCAAAAACCATCTTTAAGTGTGAGATGACAAACAACACCTTATGCCAATCATTTTCCAAAACACCCAGACACTAAAATCCCAATAGGCATACCCCCCCCCCATGGGATTCAATTTTAAACTGCATTTAGGAAACCAATATTTCAAGGAACTCCCAAAAACCATTTCCAAAAAACCCACCATTTTCATTAAAACCACATCATACCATCCACATTATTTAAAGAACAAAAAATAATAACATTATAACCATAAAACCCCTTTTAAAAAATTTGAACACATTTAACATGAAAAATAATTACCAAACCATACACACAAAATCAATACCAAAAATGATTACAACCATCCCACCATAATAAAGGGTAAACATCTCATAAAAACCCCCAATTTAATTTTAAAGAACAATTTAATTTTAATCAATAACCCTAGGTGCGATAAACCTTGGTATTTCACACAAATCCCTTTGAAAACCTATTTTCAGTAAATTCTACCTACACAAAACCATCATTAACATGAAGATATAGAAATATTATACATTATAAGGACATTTAGAAATTAAATGAAAACACAGAACTGCTTAGGGAGTGTTTTGGAAAAGAAAAAGTTGGAAACACCTACCTCAGCCATGTGTGAATGCGATGAAACATCAAGGGGGAGAGATATAAGCCCTATGGACAATTCTCACATGCTAGATCCAAAGAGAAATGAACAAAACATTGACCCTAGAAATTAGGGTTCATCCATGGAATAATAACCCCAAACAAAACCCTTTACAATGTAGGGAAAGAAATGGAGAGAATATTTGATGAAGGAGACATAATGAATCACGAATATTTGTTGAGAAATCGACCCCAAATATCCCCTATTAAAATAATGAAGGATGTGGAGGATCTTCTTCTTGATTAAAATTAGATAGTGCTTCATTTTGGAGGTGGAATTACACAAATATGAGCTCCACATAAATATTTATAAAGCCCGCAAGTGGTACCATGGTTTTGCCGCACTGTTTGTTAAACTGTGCGAAAACTGTGTGAGGGATTCTAAAAGCCCTTTGAAAATTCCCATGGTTAGGTTACAGGGTTTGGTCAGGCCATTCTCAAATTGTGCAACCCCAAAAATTGTCCAAAACCCCACAAATTACAACTCAAATACTAGGGATGTCCAACCAATAATCCCTGAATATTTTAAACACTATATAGAGGCACAGATGGAATCAAAAACTCTCCAACATGCCACCTTATCTCAATCCCAATAAGAATAACTAATAATAGGTATAAAAGGAAACCCAAAACCACAAAAATACAGGTACTTTTGTTAGTCACTCATCCCTAACCTCAACCAAAACATCCAACATCGAGTAAAGAATAAAATAAAAGAGTATCTATGGTCGGGGTGTGAAAATTCTTCCCACCATAGACACTTTCTGCCCCCAAGAAGTCACCCATCCAAAAGTCAACCAATGTTAAAATCCATTATAGACAATAACCAAGGGGAAACCATAAACCCCGATATGACTATTCACCCCACAAGTCACACCCTATCGATTAAGAAGAAACTACAATGCATGAATGGGGATGAGGGGAGAACGCAAGAGTGTTCTCCCCACAAAAAGAGCTCAACTAATAAAAACAACATTTGAACCCCAAACAACACCCACACTAAAAATAGAGAAAAAGGTATTTTAACATTTTAAATTTATTTACAACTTACATGGTTTGTCCATATGATTTACCAAACTGTGCACCAACTGTGCCCAAACTACTGGAAGGAAGCCCCCCCCCCACATGACTTGGCTGAAGGGTTTCAAAACCATGCCCCAACCTTTACAATGCCACTATCTAAAAAATACACAATGACACATGGTTATGAGACCTACTATATAGTCATTCACTGGCCCTGTAGTTGGTTCTGTCCACCTGGATGGGGCCGCATAGTTTCGACTAGCCAGGCGGTAATCATGCTTCACCTAAAAAAATCTCATGAAACTCCAGAAACCAAAAACCTCAGCCATGTTCAAACCTAATCTTCCATATAAAAGTTGGATTCTACCCCACCTAAAACAGGAAACATCACTAACAATACAATCCCATAATAACCCAATTATGAAAAACATAAGCATCTCCAAATGAGCACTATTGAATGTTAAAACTATAATCGGCCTACACAAAGCAAGAAACACTCAAAGGACAATGAAAATGTTCAAGGTCCACATTTTGATAGACTCAAATGTTTGGGTTACAAGAGATATAATTCATCGCAACATTTCCACAAAAGGTTAACTAACAAAATCAATGCAACTAGAAAAATGAGAGGTTAAACATTTCCATCCCAAAATAGAAAACTCCTTGGCTGGGTTTCACACCCCCTGTCACTCAAAACTATGTGTCAGCTTCACCCTGAGACATGCGGTTGGGGCACTGAAGGCTGATGAATCTCTTGCCTCATAGTCAGGTAACACATCCTCCAATCAAGATGTCATTTTCAGATAGTGCCTCCTATAGAACATCTCCAAATGACCCAAACGGCCATAGCGGTGGCATGTCCTTGGAGGAATATGACAATATAGCTTAGAGTGACCAAACCGGCCACACTAGGAACATACCAGAAAACAGTCTGACGAACTAGAAATTGGAGCTGAAAAGGGATGTTTATTAGAAACCGGTTCCCCTAGCACACTCTACTCACCAAGTGGGGAACCTTCATGAGAACCAACGACTACTGGTTGCACCCCAGAATCCATCTCTCCCATGAATTCCTCATCCAACAAACTCTCGAAATAGGTTTCACCGGATGAGAGCACATTCCCCTTAATTTTAGGACAAAACCCCAAACAAAGAAATGGGCCTTCATCTGATCCACTAATGCTAATTCCAAATAGAATAATACTAGCTCTCTGAAATTTTCAACGTATGGATTTACTGGTTGTTGTCCCTGACAAACATCTTATAGCTCTGTCACCTTCCTCTACTTCACCTCCTTTTGTATGAACCCTTAGATGAAAATGTCTTTAAACACCTCCCATGAAATCTCACCTTCCTTCGATTTTGGGGAAACAAACACCCACAAGCCCAAGGCTGGACCCTCAAACAACCTTTGAATAACACAGACTCTAACAACATCGAGATTTCCCAATTACATAAAGACACGTTCGACTTCCTCAACCCACTCCATAGCCTAAAACAAACTTTGATCCCCACAAAAGACAAGAAAAACATGTGAAGTAAAAGGCACCATGAATGACTCATTAGAAACATTGGGGACCATTCTGGGTGGCATTTTCTGAAAAACATGAAAAGAAAATGCCAAATAAAACATCAAACTAAGGCCCAATCAAAGAGGAAAACCTCAAACCAAAACCAGGTGGCTCAAAAGGCATATAAAAAACAACCACCACCATAATATCCTTTTTCAAAAACCATCACTTTCCTTTTAAAACTCAAAAATGAAATTTTCCAAGGATAATTCCCAAGTAACAATAAACCATTGTTGAAGAATTTTTTTTCCAAAATCATTTTCTCATTCAAATCCACTTTAGGAAATCCATGTTAATCCTTTAATTCCAAAACCCAACACATGGTATCCAAAGAACCCTTACATGTGTTTCCATCCATTCCCATACTCATGTGCCAATGTGAACTTCTTACACATACCCACACACATTTAAACATCCATAAGAAATACCAAGGGCCACATTACATTAAAATTCTCTAACCCAAAACACCCTCAATGTTTGAAAACACACTTTATCAATTTAAAACCATTTCAGGGAAAACACATCCATTTTTAAATCCATTTTTATTTCAAAATAAACATTCATTTTCCACATGCACTTACACCAACATAAACCAAAATGAAACCCAACAAAAAATGGACCACTATAATGAGGCACTATTTCCCATGCCCAGCCCTGAAACATGGTGGTGATCCATGCCCCAAATAAGGCATAACACTAGGAGGGCCTTGAACCAGGCACATGGACATCACATGGGTCACCACCCCATGTAAGGACACAACATTACCAAAATCTCACCCATTGTCACCCCTTTATTCTAAAACCACGCAAGACACAAGAATCAATCCTGGACATCCCCTGGTGACTCGAGGATCAAAACGAGTGAGGGTTCATGATTCCCTTACCATACCAACCTCCCAAGTCCTGACAGTCCTAATCTCGATCTACCGAAAACTACAAATAATATGAACCTCCTATGATACCTTTTTGTAATGAACCAAGACCATATTCCTTCTAACATGACACCCAACCCAGTCCTCAACAAGGCCCAAAGGGTGTTTCCGATCCCCATGGGCGGGAAACTAGTGTCGGGCATCAAGAAATACCAGGTGGGAATGATTTAGCCCTATAATAAATAGTATTAAAAAATTAAACATTGAAAATGAAACAGAACTAATGGCAACTGAATCTCAAAAATTGAACAATCTAGTCCAATACAAATACAACTTAATAAAACAAACACCGAAATAACTAGAACAAACAACAAAATAAAACAACCAGCTACTAAAACGATTTCTATGTGACCTGGTTGTTACCTCCAACCACAATACCACCTTTCACCAAGAGATAACTCGAACAAGAAAAACATAATCAAAACCTGAACATGCAAAATAGCTATGTTCTACCGACACTGAGTGGTATAGGTAGGGTGTGAGCTGACAGCTCAGTAGGCAATCACCACAGATTCCAGGTGTTTCCTTTCCCAAAATAGTCCATTAACACTAGATTGAAATAAAAATATAAAAATATAATTTTAAAATTTTATTAAACAACCACAACTTTACCATTTCAAAGTATAACACATGCCACCATCTATTTTTCAAGAAAACTATCATTTTATAACAAAAATCCAACCCAAAAAAACTAGTAACAATTTTCAATGGAACAACTTTAAATGGAAAAAAATTTCAAATAATTTCACTTTAATGACAATGAACATACTTTTATAATTACAAACCCAACCTACCATATGCCGATGGGAGTTGAAATATAATATTTGAGCACTAGTCGCAGGAATGCCCCTAGGAACTAGCTAGCTGTGGGCCCCAGATACCACATATCTCGGTGATAAGTATCCATAACAATATCCATTCTTGTGCACGAGCCACTAGTTGGGAACATACCCCTAACCTAGTGGTCCCCATCATCTTTCTAATCATAGTTTAGTCATTGTTTTCATCGTCAAACTTGCTACATGAAATAGGGGCCAAACCCTTAAGGATAGGTAGCATACTATTACAATTTCACCCAACTAGATACACGAGCATCCACTTTTTTCTCAATCAAATTCCACACATCCCATGTTATCACATACACCGTATATCAACCAAACTGAGCATCTCATTTCATAATCCACTGCTTGCGCGTCAAAAACCCATGAATTTTCTAAAGAAGAGTTTCCACATTTTAAAAACATACAACTCTAAAAACATGCCAAATAGGCTGTCACATCACATAAGCATTCAAACCATCTTTTAAAACAGCTTACATTTCCAATTGGTTAGTCACATTTTCTGAATCACATTCTTTTCTAAAATCAACACAAAACATCACCTTTAAAGGTACAACAAAAAATGGGCCTTTATGTTTATGCACCCAAATACATTTATCAAAATATTTCCAAATCATTTCAAAAACCGTCTTTAAGTGTGATATGTAAAATAAACCCTTAAGCCAAAAATTTTCCGAAACACACACACACCAAAAGCCAAACGGGCATACCCCCCCCCCCAATGGGATTCCATTTTAATCCACATTTATGAAACCTATATTTCATGGAACACCCAAAAATAATTTCCTCAAAACCTACCATTTTCTTCAAAACTGGATCCAACCATCCACATTATTTAAAAAACATAAAATAATCCCACTATAACCATAAAATCCCATTTACAAAATTTGAACACATTTAACAAGATAAATCCTTAACAAACCTTGAACACAAAATCAAGACCACAATAAATAACAACAATACCATCATAATCAAGGATAAAAATTTATTAAAAATAACCAATTTAACTTTAAAGAAAAATGACATTTTAAACAATAACCCTATGTGCGATAAACCTAGGAATTTCACGCCAATACCTTTTAAAATCTATTTTTAGTAAATTCTACCAACACAAAATCATCATTTGAATCAAGAAATAGATATATTATATATGATAAGATCATTTATAAATTAAATAAAAACACAGAAGTTCTCATGGAGTGTTCCGGAACGTAAATAGTTGAAAACACCTACCTCAACCATGTGTGGATGTGATGAAACTTCAAGGGAGGAGAGATATAAGACCCATGGACCATTCTCACACCCTAGATCTAAATAAAAAACTAACAAAACATAATCCCTATATATTAGAGTTTTACCATAGAAGAATACCCCCAAAGAAACCACTAGAACAAATAGGGAAAGAGTAGGAGAGAAGATTCGATGAAGGAGACATAAAGAATATCCAGCCTTTCTTGAGAAATCTCTCCGAAATCGCCCCAAAAATAATTAGAAAGGAGGGGAAGGCTCTAGTGGTCTATTTTCGAAATTTAGGGATTTATTTTGGGGGTGGAATAACCCAAATCAGAGCTGTAACTCAAAATTTATAAATCCCACAAGTGGCTACATGGTTTTGCTGCACGGTTTTTCAAACAATGTGCAAACTGTGCGAGGGCTATTGGAAGACTTCTGCAACTTCAAATGGTTAGGTTTCATGTGTTTTCTTGGACATGCTCAAACTGTGCGACCCCAAAAAATTGGCCAAAAACCCAAAAAATACTCCTCAAACACTAGGGAAGTCCACCCAATGATCCCTCAATATTTTAAACAGTATTTGGAGACACTAACAGCATCACAAACTCTCCAACATGCCACTTTATCTCAATACCAACAAGAATAACTAATAATGGGTATAAAATGAAACCAAAAAACTTAAAAATTAAAGTAATTTCATTAGTCACTCAACCCATACCTCAACCAAAAGATCCAACATCGTGGAAAGAATAAAAAAAAGTATATGTGGTCAGGGTGTGACAATTATCTCCACCACCGACACTATCTGCCCCCAAAATTCACCTAACCAAAAGTGAACAAAAGCTCAAGTCCATGCAAAATAATAAACAAGTGGATACTATGAACCTTGGGACAACTATTCACCTAACAAGTCACACCTGACCAATCAAGAAGAAACCATAACGCATGAATGAGGATGAAGGGAGAACACGATAGGGTTCTCCCCACCACAACAACTAAACTAATACAAACAAAATTTAAACCCAAAAAAATAGACACACTACAACCAGGAACATAGGATTTCACCATTTAATTTTTTTTACAACTCACAGGGTTTGGTAGCATGGTTTACGAAATCGTACTCCAACTGTGAGTGAACTACAGGAAGGAAGGGGGACCCTACATGGCTTGGCCACCCAGTTTCAAAACCATGTGCTAACCATTCAAATTACTCTACCCAAAAAATACACAAATACATACGGTTATGATATCTACCACAAGGGTGTGTAATGGCCATGAATTTGGTTATGCCCTCCTTGATGGGGCCACATGGTGTCGACTAGCCATGTGGTAATCGTGCTTCACCTGAAAAAAATCCCCCGAAACTCCAAAAACCAAAAACTCAAACAGGGTCAGACCTAAACATCCATATTGAAGTTAGACACTACCACAACTAAAACAAGAAACATCCCAAACAAACCAAACCCAAAATAACCCAATTCTAAAAAACTAATGAATCTCTAGACGATCACTACTGAACATCAAAACCGCGACCAGCCTACAAAAATGCAGGAGACACTCAAAGGATAATGAAAATCTTCAAGGGCCACATTCAAATAGACTAAACTGTTTCGTTTACAAAAGATCTAGTTCATTTTTCCATTACCACTAAATGTTAACTAAAAAAATAAAGGTAACAAGAATAAAGAGTTGTTAAACATTTCCATACCAACACAGAAAAAAAGTAGGTTGTGTTTCACACCGCCTGTCACTCATGACTTTGCACGAGCTTCAACGTAAGACCTCAGGTTGGGGCTCTGAAGGAAGAAGAATCTCCTAACTCATAGTCAAGGAACACATACTCTGATCGAAAATTCAGTTTCAGATAGCTCCTCCTAAAAAACATCTCCAAATGAACCAAATGTCCACAGATATGGCAAGTCTTCGGACGAATATGACAATACTGTTTTGAGTGACCAAACCGGTCGCACTAGAAACATACAAGAAAACTGACCAATGAACTAAAATTTAGTGCCAAAAAAGGATGTTTTTTAGAAACTGGTTCCCCTCTCACACTCTACACACAAGATGGTGAACTTTCATGAGAACCAACAATCACTTTTTTAACACCAAAAACCATCTTTTCCATGAATGACTCATCAACAAACCTCTCAAAATTGGTTTTAGCATATAAGAGCACATTCTCTGTAATATTAAGATGAAAACCCCAGTCAAATAGAGGGGCCTTCATCTGATCCTCTGATGCTACTTCCAAAGATAATGGAACTAGCTCACATAAATCTTCAAAATAAGGATTTACTAATTGCTGGCACTACCAAACATCCTATAGCTCTGCCAGCTTCCTTTACCTCACCTCCTCCGGTATGAACTACTGGATTAAAGTGGCCATAAACACCTCCAATCACATTTCATCTTCCGTCGATGATGGGGAAACCAACCCCCACAAGTCAAAGGTTTAACCCTCAATCATCCTTTTAACTGCACGAACTATAATCACATCGGGAGTTCCCAATGACTTAAACACACGTTAGAATTCATCAAGCCACTCCACATCCACAAAGGAACCTTGATCACCATAGAAAAAAGGAAAAACATGTGAAGTAAAAGGAATCGGTCATGACTCATCAGGAACTTTGGGGACCTTTCTGGGTTTCATTCTCTGAACAACATGAAAAGCACATAACAAATCCAACAACAAACTGAGGCATAAACAATGAGGAACACTTCAAACCAAAACCAACTGGCTCAAAATCCAAGTAAAAACAAACACCACCATCATATTATTTTTCAAAAACCATCATTTTCCTTTTAAAACTTAAAATTAACTTCTTCCAAGGAAAATTCCCATGTACCAATAAGACATTTTTCAAGATTATTTTTTCCAAAATCATTTTATCATTCAAATCCATTTTAGGATAACCATGTTAAGAATTTAATTACAAAACCCAACCCCTAGTATCCTATGAACCTTTACATGTGCATCCATCCATTCCCATCCTCACGCGCCAACGTGCACTTCCTACAAATTCCCACACACATGTCAACGTCCAACATAAATACCAAGGGCCTCATTCCATTAACATTCTCAAACCCAAAACACCCTCAATGTTTCAAAACTCACTTTATCAATTTAAAACCATTTCTTAGATAACATATAAATTTTTAAATCCATTTTTTAAAAATCCACTTTCATTTTCAACATACACTTACAGAAACAGAAACCAAAATGAAACCCAACCAACAATGGACCACCAGAATTGGGTAATAGTGCCAATGCCTAGCCCAGAAACATGGTGGTGAGTTATGCCCCAAGTAAGGCATAACACTAGGAGGGCCTTAAACCTTGCACTAGAAATTCACATGGGTCACCACCCCATGTAAGGCCACAACATAACCTGACATGCCTCAATTGTCTCCCCTTAATTCCAAAACCACACAAGACACAAGACTCAATCTCAAACTACCCATGGTGACTCGAGGTTTTGAAGGAGAAAGGGTTCATTACACCATTCTCGTACCCACCTCTTGAGTCCCAATAGTCTTAATCTCCATCTACCGAACACCCGAAATAACATGAACCTCCTCTGATTCCATTTTTTCACAAACCAAGCTGAGATACCATCTGACCTAACACCCAAACTGATCTACAAAATGGCCTGAATGGCGTTCCCGATCCCCCGGGATGGAAACTAGTGTCAAGAATCAAGAAAAAACAAGTGGGAATAATTTAGCCTAATAATAAATAGGATTAAAATATACAACATTGAAATTGCAGCAGAGCTAACCACAACTAAATATCAATAAATGATCAATCTGGTCCAGTAAAATACTACTGAGTAAAACTAACACCGAAAGAACCAGAAGCTATAACAAAATGAATCAACTAGCTACTAAAATGATCTCCATGTGACCACCTTGTCACCTCCAACCACAAGAACACCCTGCACGAAGATATAACATGAACAAGAAAAACCTGATCAAAACCCGAACCTACAAAATAGCGTGAGTCCATCGACACCGAGTGGTATAGGTACGGTGTGAGCTGACATCTCAGTAGTCAATCACCACAGATTCCATGTGTTTCCTTTCCCAAAATATTCCATTAACACTTTTTTAAAAACAATTATAAAAATTTATTTATCACATTTTATTAAACAACCACAACATTACCGTTTCAAAGGCCACCACATCCCACCATACATTTTTCCAGAAAACTCTCATTTTATAACAAAAACCCACCCCAAAAAATTCTGGTACCAATTTTCAATGCAACAACATTAAATGGAAAAAAAATTCAAAGAATTTCACATTAAAGACAAATCACTTAATTTTAAAATTACCAACCCAACCTACCATATGCTGATGGGAGGTGCAATATAATCACTGAGCACTAATCATGGGAATTCCCCCACGCACTAGCTAGCTGCGGGCTCGAGGTACCTCGTATCTCACTGATAAGTATCCATAAAAATATGTGTTCTCTTGCATTATCCACTAGTTGGGAACATACCCATAACCTAGTGGTTCCCATCATAATCATCATCATCATATTTTAGTTTATGTTTTCGTCATCAATCTTTCTACGTGAAACAGGGGCCAAACCCCATAAGATCACTAGCATAATAGTACTAGTCCTCCCACATAGATACCTTGGATTTCTTTTTTTTCTCAATCAAATTTCACACATCACATGTTTCCACATAAATTATACATCAACAAAACAGAGCATCTCATTTCATAATCCACTACTTGCACATCAAAATCCCGATAATTTTATAAATAAGACTTTCCACATTTCAAGGAAACATGTAGCTCTAAAAACATACCAAATGGTATGTCAGATCACATAATAATTCAAACCATCTTTTAAAACGCCTTATAATGTCAACCGGGTAGTCAAATTTTTTTATTCAAATTGTTTTCTAAAATCAACAGAAAACATAACATTTAAAGGTACAATACAAATAGGGCTTTAGGATGACACACCCAAATGCATTTACCAAAATATTTCCAAATCATTTCCAAAACCAAATTTAAGTGTGAGGTTCCAAACAACCCCTTAATCCAAACATTTTACAAAACACACACACACACCAAAAGCCAAACGGGCAGTCCCCCCATCCCCATGGGATTCATTTTAAACCTCATTTAGGAAATCAATATTACATAAAAAACTGAAGAAACATTTCCACAAAACCCACCATTTTCTTTAAAACCACATCCTACCATCCACATTATTTAAAGAACATAAAACAATCCCATTGTAACCATAAAACCACTTTTAGAAAATTTGAACACATTTAACAATAGAAATCATTACCAAAACCTACACATAAAATCAAGAACACAAATAATACCAACAAACCCACCATAATCAAGGGTAAACATTTCCAAAAAAACCCCAAATTTATCTTTAATGAACAATGGAATTTTAAATAATAACCCTAGGTGCGATAAACCTAGGTATTTCACACAAATCCCTTTGAAAACCAATTTTTAGTAAATTATAACAACACAAAATAGTCATTCTCATCAATAAATAGATATATTAGACAAGTGAATGACATTTAGAAATTAAATGAATACACACAAGTGCTTATAGAGTGTTTTGGAAATGAAATTGTTGGAATCACCTACCTCAACCAATTGTGGATGCGATGATACTTCAAGGGAAGAGAGATCTAATCCCTGATGAAGATTCTCACACCCTAGATCAAAATAAAAAAACCAAACCTAAACCCTAGACATTTTAGTTCAGCCATGGATGAATATCCCAAAGAAACCCCTAGAAAAATAGGGAAAGATAATGAGTGAAGATTTGATGAAGGAGACACAAAGAATCCCGAACCTTTCTTGAGAAATCTCCCCCAAATCACCCCAAATAAAAACAGGAAGGAGGTGAAGGATCATATAGTAAATTCCCAAGAGATAAGGCATCATTTTGGTGGTGGAATCACCTAAATCATAACTCTTAGTCAAAAGTTATAAATCCCACAAGTGGTTGTACGGTTTTGATGTACGGTTTGTCAAACCATGCGTAACTGTGTGAGAGATACTGGAAGACTTCTACAATGTCACATGGCTAGGTTTCACAGTTTTTCCAGGCTAGGCTCAAACTTTGAAACACCAAAAATTGTCCAAAAACCCACAAATTACACTTAAAAATCTACGTAAGTCCACCAAATGATCCATTAATATTTTAAACACCATATGGAGACACTGAAGGCATCACAACTCTCCAATATGCTACATTATCTCAATCCCAAAAAGAATAAATAAAAATAGGTATAAAAGGAAAGCCAAAACCACAAATATAGAAGGACTTTTGTTACACACTCAATCCAAACATTAACCAAAAGATCCAACACCGAAGAAAGAAAAAAAATAAAGGAGTATATGTGGTGGGGGTGTTAAATTCAAAGTTAAGATTGCAATATGGTATCCATTTAATGAATTTCATAGAACATACCCAAAAATAGAATGATATATTCTTCTAGAAACGATTGTAATCATTTTCAGATGAAAAACAAAATACAACATTCCACGAGTTCAATGGAAATTGTGAAACCCGGTGAACCAAATAGCTTTGAGTGACATTCTTTAGTAGTTTAAAGAATTCATTGGCTTGAAAAATTTACCAATAAGCACAAATTATAGATCTTATGAGATTAGTTGGACCTCATTTATAGAAAATTATATTCCCAAGTAACCTTGATTTCAAAAAAATTTTGTTCAATATGATGATCAGTGTTTGGGTCATCAGATGGCTCCTTCCTCTCGACTGATCAGCCCAAAACAACACCTACATTGGATCAATAATAATCATTAGGGTTTCTTTAATGATTTCTTAGAGATGACATCTCCATCACTCATAACATATTTTATGAAAATTCAAAATTTTCACTCCATTTTATAATTTATCTTATATATTCTCATAATAATTAAAAAATGTTATGAATGAATATAAAATTTATTTTGAAAGCAATTAATTTATTTTCATATTGGTAATTTTTCTGTAATTTTTAGTGGTTGTAAAATTATTGGTAACACTTATAAAATTTGGAATATTGTTTGTGCAACAAACATAAAAAACAAATAATTTTAAAAATGTCAAAAATAATATTTTTCAGATATCTTATGATGTCACATGAATTATGTGGTTAATAATAATTTATAATTTCTATTTAAATAATTTATATTCTAATTAAATTCCTATATTTTTCTTTTTAATGTCAAAATATGTCAATAATAATTACAATAACTTTAATATTATTATATTTTAAAAATATATTTATTATGAAATTATTTTAAAATAAAAAAAAATTATTAAAATAGGAAAGGGGTGGGATGTGGTCTAAAATTTCATCCCTTTTCTATTTTTTATTCAATTTTTGAATTAGAAGTAAATTTATAACCCATTAATATTGAATTTTTTTCCATGGTTGTAGTTAGAATTGGTTAACAAAGGGATTAAACTAAATTATAATGTTTCAAATACAATATAAACCTATAAAAATTTTATTTCATGAATGGATTTCAATATTAAAATATATTATCGTTTAAATTTTGGAATATTGGTTCGACTTCAAAATGAAAAATAATTTATTATATTTAAATATTTAATTTAATTCCAAGTGTGTTCTTTCAATCGTTATAAATGGACACCATGTATCCTCTATTACAATCACTACCTTGATCTACTTATCGTGACCAAATTCTGAAGAAATATAATATAAATAATATTTTCCAAGTTATATAGGATTTGGACCCTTTAAAAGACAATCCTTATGGTTCTTAAGGGGATATTCAAAGGAGGTTCTTTATAGTAGAGGTAATCATCTTAACCAAGTGTTTTCATTTAGATTCTTATTCAACCTCATTAAAATATTTTTAAAACATGATGATATAATTACATCAGTATCTCTAAAATATATAAATATTATTATTACTATGGTACTACCCTTCTTCATCTCTTTTCACATCGTATGGGGAACAAAATCATTGTTTGTGCATATGTATATACTATATCGTCCAAGTTGAGGTGTATTATTTTATCACCACCTATCAAGGATGGTTATTATTTGGGATTTAATTTATATATATAGAATATTAATCAAATAATTATATTTCTATAAATATAATATATCATCTATTTTCATACCCTTGTATCCATTTGAAAAGGATAATTCACAACATGAATAGGTGTGCATTACAACCTCCACAAAGTGATATTAATTGTTTATCATATACACAATTCATGGATGGTAATACGATTTTATTTAATGTATAAAAATTAGGATTATTTCATGATTATTATCTAATGACTATGGATCAATTACCTATTTTATAATGGTCAACATACTGAAGTCATTTTACAATTATGAATTGAATGTTCTTAAAACAACTAATGTGGACTTAACAGATTATGTAATTTAATATACCATTGATATAAATTAAAACACTATTTAATTAATATTTAATAAACCTATAAAGACATAAAAATTAATAATTAATTAAAATATTTTTATTGTTTTTTATTTAATAGACATATTTAGAATGTCAGAACTTGGGATAAGGGGATTCTTAACTCAAGTTTGTCTTATTGGGTTATACTTCTTCACCGTTGATTTTTTTTTCAAGATTATGTTATAAATGACCTATTATTTTATTATATTGTGTTTACACTTTTTATTTTTAATTTTAAAACTTTTATAAATAATTATTTCATTAACTAATTCTATCTTTTTATGGATTATTCATCTTAATGTTTTTTCTTCGATACGTGCCTTGTAATATGCAGCTACTTCCTTTTATTAGGTGTATATAAAAACTATTGAGAAATTATATCAGAAATGAAAATTTTATTATGATTTTTAATGTTCCTTTGAACTTATCTCTTTCATGAGATTGGGATTTGAATTTTATAAATCTTATATGGGTTTTTATGGTCTCGATTCAAATGCTTTGATACATAATTCATGTTATACAACATGTTTTATTTTTCATGGAATAATTAAAACCTCAAGAATGTGATTTAATATATTAATTAATGTTAATTATGGGTTTTTAGGAATTGTGTATTTTTTCTTTATTTATTGTCCTTTTTATTCTATCATTACCTAAGTTGAAAGGTTTATCATCTCAAACATCCATCTATGAGACATGTTTTTGATTAATACTCTTATATTCATTTTTAGGGTTTGTAAAATAAATCATTAAATATAATATAATGAATATTTTTATATTCATGATTTTTTTTCTTATTATGTGCTTTATTGTAAATGGATTTTGGTTTTCAATGGTTGTAAAGGGTTAATCATTTGAGAACATTATTTTAAAAATATTAAATATTTTTAACCAACCCCTTTCTCCATGATATTTACCCAATTTTAATAATTTTATTTTTTAAACATAAATGTTTTCCAGACATTATTTTCCATGAACATTAGAATTATTTAAATGTTTTTAAATAAAATTTTATTAAATATTTACTCATGGTCCGCTTTTGACTCTATGAATTTTTGAAAAATATTTATTTTTAACATTTACGATATGAATAGATTTTTCAATATTCATAAATATTATTATTATTTTTTATTATTAGTTTATAATATTCTATGATTATTTTAAAATAATTTAATTTTTCACACTATTTTTCAAAATTTTAGTTTTTAAAGGTACTGGATTAAAAGATTTTTTTCAAAAATTTATAAATAATTTTTTTAAATATTCTTTTAAATATATTTTAATATATGTCAAGGTCCTTTAGTGATTCTTATGTTTCACTAGTAATATTTTCTTATGATAACATCCATATTATTTAGTTGGATTCATTATGATTGTTTTTTTAATATAATTTCATTAATGTTATTTCATTTCAATGATTAAGTCAAGTTATAAAGGAATCAAATATTTTCTTAAATGATTAATGATGATAATGAAATCTTAGATGTGTTCTATTAATTTATTGAACTAGATAATTATTTAGGATAATGGGTGAGACTAATAATTTTTATATAATGGGTGATTGTGATATAGCCAATACAATGGGTGTTCCTGATATAGATTATATGATGGTTGAGTTTGAAATAGCTCTCCAAGTCATTGATTTATGTTTATTGTATTTAAATGAATGAAAGAGGTAGTTAACCAAGGAGGTTCATATTATGGATTTGACTATGCTCGATTTCTTTTGGACATGAGTGAACATGGGTGATGAATATAATATTCCAAGACACCACACATTTACTCTATGATTTCTATGATATTTTATCATTTCCTTTAATAAATATTTATATCACATGGCTCATCATTATTTATTAACATGATTATTTATTTTCATTTTTCATTTTCCTTCTCCCATGTTAAATGATCCAATTTTTTATGGGTATGAATTTTCCTATGTTGCTATAATTCTCTTTGATTATGTAATCACATTTTTATTCTCATATCATGCTCACTAGTGAAATTTAATTATTAATGCATTTATTTACCCTTATAGATGGTTTTCTCATAGTATTCTTATGTTTTTCATTTCCTTAGGTAATTGAAAATTAAGTAAAATGATTTATATATTGAAAGGTTTCAATTGTGAAGAATATTATGAAATATATTTTGTGATTATTTTGATATAAGAAAGTAAATATATAGTAGGAAAAATGATAACATGAGATCATGGGTACTTTCATATAATATTTTTTCCTAGTTCTCTAATAATATAAACATAAAAGGACCTTATTTATGTTAGTGATCCAATATTTATTTTAGATGATGTATGTTTTACATGACTTAAAATGGGTCACATTTATCATTTTCAATGTTAGAAATTTAATGATTGTGTATTTCACATTAGGTCCAGAAGTGCAGGATTGGGGAAGTCATAGTCCATGAAATGATTCAAAAAAATAATTAAATTTATAACATTAGTTTTTACATTCTTATTTTTCTATTATAGAATATATTATCAATTTTTGAAACTTAAAAATAATAAATATAATTTAAATATCATAAATCATCCAATTCATATAATTACTACTACTTTTATTTATGACTAAAAGTTAAAATTTATTTTTATCAAATTATATATTTTATATATTTTTTTGTAATAAATTCATATAGTACTTTTCTCTTTCTTGGGATAATTTTCCCAATAAAGGTAGATGATATGTTTTTAACCAAGGGAACAATTCATCCTCTATTCAAAATTCTATAATCTATCTTTTAATATTTTATATATTTTTAATATTTAATGAATTTGAAATTGAAAAAATGAAATATATAATATTGTTTGTTGAAATATCATACCACATAAAAAGGTTTGGTACTTTCATTAACATTGAATAAAATATAAAAATAGATACATTTTTCACTGTGATTATTGAATAAAAATTGTAATTATGGTATTATCCCATTAATGTTACCCATGTAATTACTAAAACTATAATCCCCAATCTAGGATATATATATATTACTATCTTAAAACACAAATACTAGACAATTTATATTATAATCCCATACATAGAATATTTTCAAGTTGATTAGATCTGAAAACAATTAACGACCCAAACTTTCATTAATGAAAACTCCTTTTGATACAATTAAATGACTTATTATGTAAAATTGTTATATAATATGTAAAATTCCATGGTTTTATGTTTTTTGATTTTAAAATACCATTATGAATTGTGATCCTTGCTAATATAGTAATTGAACAGGGATCACATGCTTAGTATAAATATAGTGCGTTAACAAATCCAATTTACTCACACAGAGGATGTGATGGCCTAATCATGTATAATTTCTCCATACGAAGCCCATTTGTCAGAGTATAGAAAGGAGGAGGCATCATTGGGATTCACTCTTGAAGAAGCCCAAGCTGAGCTTCAACATGTTATGTTCAAACGAAACCACCTATGAGAAAAGTGAAAGTTGATGGAGATTACCACCCGAGAGAGGTTTTCATAGCCTCCCCAAGAACTTGTCACCATCGCACACCTTACCCTTCAGTCATATAAGAGTGTTATAAGGGGTTATGTAATGATACCCTAGTACTAGGATTATGTACTATATTTTTGTATAGAGAATATAAATTCATTTTATTATTATTACTTTGTAAATAGTTTTTAAAGAAAAAATAACATTTTTAGTTAATTAGGAAATATATTTTGATGAATTACTAGGCTTTTTAATTACATAATATTTTAATTATATATTATTACTAAATTACTATTTATTAAATATAAATGACCAAATAATTATTATGAATAGAATTGTAATTTTTATTATGGTTTGAAAGCTATTTTTGTAAAAACCCATGAATTCTCGATAGATGTAGATTTTTATCTAAAATGTAAAAATTCACATATTTAGAAAAACATTTAGATAAAATGAATATTATTTTTGGAATAAAGATATCTAAATTATCCAACGGTGATGTTTTCATAATTTTCTAAGACAGCCGAATTTTTGGGTAAAAATTAGATATTGTTTAAATATATAATGTGTTTTCTCAAATCATAATGACGTAATAGTGATTTCATAAAATACTATAAACATTATGTTCATCCAATATATTTTTTACCCTTATAATAATGATATTTTACGTTTGTTTGATTTTTTTACAAAGAATTAGTAGACCCTTCAAGACTTATACATCATTTTAAATTTTTAAATTGATTTCCTTGTGAGAGTGACTCACCTCCACATAAGCAAGACTAATATTTTTAAAAGATCGGGCATTTTATTTATCAAATAATGATTTCCACTCCCGTTTGGAAGAAACCATGGGAAAAAACATGGTTTGGTTTGTGGTTTTATTTAGTTTAATGGGTGGTGGAAAAAACCTAAATAATAAAGAATTCCTTCCCTTTTCCTATAAAACCCCTCCCAAGCTCCCACTTCCTCTTCACTAAAAGCCTTTGGAGCTCGACCAACCTCTGACATATTCTCTATAGAATCCTCCCAATGCTCCCTATTCTCTCAAGAAGCTTCTCTCAATCACCTCCCAAGCCTTTGGGATCACACTTCCAAGTACGGGATTCCTTCTTTTCTCATTTTATCCAAGTTTCTTAATATTGTTATGTCTTTTTATTTTCATTTATAAATGTTGGAGTATGATTTCACACCTCCCCCATACTTATATATTTATGTTTTAATTATTATATACCCCTTTATCTCTCATTAATTCCTCTCATGTACAGTCGTTACCATACCAGAATTCTGTAAGGAATTTCTCTCTCCTCATTTACATTCAAGAAATTATTTTGTATTATGAATATAAATTCCATTAAATTTGTTGGGAAATGTATCTATATTAACCCCTTACTGTTTATTTAATTTACATATTAGGATACACCCCTTTCTCTTTAATCATCCATTTTTATGATTTTTTATGTCACGTCATTATACTACCAAAATTCCATCACGCTTCTCTAAGACGATGTCATTGTGTAGTGAATAAGATACCCATTTCTCTATCAATGGTATTCACATTTATGCATATTTTCTTATTTTTTATAGGGTTTCATATATGTATTTTACATTTCTTTATCATGGAAAAATGATGATGTTGAATGACTCCATGTTGTATGATCCATGTGGAACACTTATGCACGAAAAGAAATGTTTAATAAGGGTGTGCCCTGATAGTGCTCTAATGCATTGGGTAAATATTAGTATCTTGATACATAATGTGAAATGAGGGTTTACTCATGCTAATTCCAGAGAAATGATAATTTACTCATTCTCTATGTGTAATGAGCCTGGTATCATGTTAATACCATGTTAAGTGTTATTTCCACAATTCCATGTTATGATAATCATTCTATATCATTCCATTAAGTTCATGTTTCTCTTATTCTCCTTTGATATACCTATTTCCTAACATGTACTTTATTCATTATGTTACGCCTTTTTTACTCCCTTACTGGATTTTATAGCTCATTGTTTTCTTATGCATGTCATCTGGTTATCTCATTCAATGCTAAGTACAAGGGAATGTAGTGGTCATATAAAGGATGTTTTCAAAAAAGATATTGTGTTTCATGTTTTAAGTCATTATATAGTGTTCCTAAGACCCAAAGACACTATACCTTTCGATCTTTTCTGTTGTATCAAAAAAATATTTTATTAAATAAATCGTGTTTTAGTCTGTAATAAAAATCAGGGTTGTTATAAAAAAGTGCTAAATTGATACTCCTATATTCATAATTTAGTAGGATGAAGTGATAGTCAACTTCAATTTTTTTCCCTCATGGATGATCCTATATGTGGAAATATTGGTCTGAACCTAATTATAGTACCTAATATGTGAAAAACTGATGATAAAATAATTTATCACATGTAACATTTATTGAATTCAAATAATCTCTATAGGGGCATATTCTATAGAATAATACATTGATTTTCTAGTAGATTTGGAGATAACTGTTTGTTTCTTTCTTTTCTATGACATCAAATTAACTCCAATAAAAACCAAATATTCATAAGTAGATCTCCTAGATGAGATTACCCATGAATAATTTTCATCAAAAAAATTCTTATATATATATATTTCTAGAATAAAAAATTATAAGATCGAGGTCAGGTTATCTTTATATATATATAAAAATTTTAATAACATCTTCCCACTATTCTATTTTTTATTTTCCATGAACTAACTCACCTTTTTAACTACAAAAGAAAATTAAATTCATAACATTATCAAATAATTAATCTTCTTAACAAGTATTTGATATCATTTAGGTGATGAGAACACTTCATTATTAGTGTGAAGTTACTTTTCTATTGGTTCTAAAGTTAAGTCAACTGATTCATATAAAGTCCTGATAGCATCCTATAGTAGAACACATTATACATTCTCTATGATATAAACAATCCTATGGTATATATTGAGACCCCAATCCCCTCGAAATATCAAAATGGACCTAGATCCTTGGAAAATTATAGTGAAGAAATGATTTTAATTAGACAATTCTACACCATAACTTCCAATAATAACAATATCATCAGTATAATCTTCTATAAGAATGGCCCCATGTTTGAATGACGATAGAAAAATAAAAGGATAGTTCATTATTTGACTCATACCAAAACTATTTAAAATTGTGAATAAGATGTCAAATAAAGAACAAGGCGGATGATTTAGTCCATATAGTGAATGATGAAGATGAATTTCCTTGCAAGACTTCCCCCCCCCCCCAATGTAAAATGTCCTAGTGGTGTCACCATATTAACTATATAATCAATTAATCCTTGATGAAAAACATTTGTAACATCTAATTGATGTATAATACAGTGATAAGTGGTTTCTAGAGAGATATGTATGTGGACTAAATCCATATATTCCACTATAAGACTTGTTTCAACTTAATAAAATCAATATAAATAGAAAAATAAATTAGAGAAATTAATGATTTAACGTTATTGAGAGAGATATCATTGTTCATAGGAAATGTAGAGACCCCCTTGAATATAAATTTTTTACCCTAATTTAGTGGAACAACATCCAATGTATGCTTGGAATTTAAATAATGATGTTCTCTATTCATATCCTTTAACCAACCGAGATGATTTTTGGCCTCTTCAAAATTGTGTAGTGTTGAGTGGGTAGGAAATTTTATAATGAATAGGAAGATATATATGGATAATCCCTAATAAGAATGCGAGTAATGGTATTTCTATTAACCATATATTATACATTTTTAGGATAGAAAAGGTAACTATATGAGTGTAGTATTGGGAGAGGTTGAATCATTATATGTAGCGGTGGTATTAGGCCCTTGAGTGGTGGCTACATGAGCTTGATGAGTGTAGAACTGATCAGGATGGCGCCATGATTCCCCAGCTCTCCCCTTCCCTCTCTCGACCTTGTCTAGGGTTTCTCCCGAAACCCTTCCCTTTTGGGGGGTGGAGTCGCGTCTAAGCACCATTTAACCTCCCCTTCCTCTCCTTTTTATTTTCTTACTTCATATTTCATCCTTTTCTTTATTAATGAGACGATTATATCTGGCAGAGTGGTTTTCAATTTTTAGTGCTTATTTCATAGGTGGTGTTCGATCCCGACCATGGTTGTTGTTGTATCCCCCGACTGCTGCATTCCTTCCCTGACCTCATGTTCCATTGCTCCTATCCAGGTTAGATCTGGAGCGACGGTTACTTCATGGTTTTGGGATAAGTGGAATGGGGGTCAAGGTATTTCTAGTTGCTCCTATGTCGGATTGATCTTGGTTTTGGTTTCTGATTTCAGTCCAGGTGAGATGTTGTCGCTTGGAGGCACTGGCCGCTCTTATCCCTTCCCTCACCCGAAGGCCCTCTGCTCCTCTCCGACCTGGAGCTGGAACCGTGGTTCCTCAAAGGTTTTGGGAGGTGGGATCTGGCGGCAATTTATGCTTCTCACGTGACCTGTGTTTCTTAGTTTTGATGAAGATCTATGTGTTCCTCCTATGGCAGTGGATTTGTATGAGGTTTTCCCGATGATTCATTCGACTTTTGCATCTGGTATGGTTGTGCTCTGGCTTTGTCATGCCTCCACGATGGTGTGGTGTTCTAACAAGGACGATGACATTGGTGTAGATGTTGTCATGATGTTTTAATATGGTGGAGACAATGAAGGTTTCTTCGACGGCCACGGCGGATGCCGGTGGAGTTCACCGGTGATCTGGTTTGATGTAGACTGGGTGGTTGTCATGTTCAGTGCGAGACTCGAGGAATGGTGTCTGACTCGAGGCAATACCTGACGAGATCACTTGATTTTTGTGATGGATCGTGATGCCTTGATTTTGAATATTTAATTTTGTGGATTTTTGGTTCGCTACAGTGGCTGTAGGGTTTGGATAGTGTGGATTTTGATTTGGTTTTTGTATGTTATGGTGGTCATCTAAGTGGGATGTGCGGGTCTTGTGGAGGTTTTAGTATGGTGACCACTTTTCCAAAAAAAGTGGCTTCTTAAAATATAAAAAAACTGGATTAGAGTGTAGAATTGATCAAAGTATCATCCAACAACATTACTTGGAACTGATGGTGTTAAAGGGGGTTCAATATATTATGAGAGAGTAAATTAAAAATCATTATCATGGTTTGTTGTAGGTAAATTTGACCAATGTTATATTAAATCTCATGCCTTTGGAAGTGGTAGGGTTTCCTATTTATAGATGAATAAAAGAGTACAATACAAACTTATTTCAATTTGGAACTTAGATAATAAAATGGAATAATGATGGGTGTATGAAAATAATATTACCCATCTAATTACTCTAAGAAACATATATATTTGATGTGATATTTTTACAAAAGTGTAATTTACTATGATTTTTATAATGAACGTTGTAATTAAATTTTATAGATTGATTATAATAAAAAAATTCTCTTCTGATCCATTCTATCTTAGGTGGTAAATGTTGAATGTTTCCCAATAATATTTTTAGTAGCTTATTAATCTTCTTATAATTGGTCTTTGGCTTTAAATTTTATTATTGTGTCTTCGTAATGAAATTATTTGAAGACATTTCTATATTGGGTTTAACTTTTCTCAACCAATTGAGTGGATTAGTATAATCATATTCAGAAATAATTATGTTATGATTTATGATAATCTTATTCTATTAATCATTTGATGATTACAGGATGAGATTAATAATTAAATTTTATTGTAAATGAAATTCCATACTTTCATTTTTAATATATTAAAAAATTGCATGATCATAAATGTTGTAATTGGGGTTAGTAATGTATATTGATTTCTTGAGGTGGGTGTGGTATGTGGACTAATTTCTTTTATTACTGATTATTTTCCCATTTAGGGATGAATGATGGTTATAGACCCAAGATTGTTTAGGTACGTTCTCTTTTAATTACAACATTTATCATCTCTTATGTTATCCTTATATTACCTCATTTCCATTATTTAGAATTATATAAAAAGTAACTTTTACTTCCAAAATTATTTATTTCTATGGTTAGAGAAATTTATCAGGTAAACATAGAAAATATTTTTTAGATTTTGTGACCTAATGTCTACATTCCTCAAGACATTTTTTTGTTGTGCCCTTCTGAAGGAGAGACTAGTCAACACTTGTTCTATAATTGTCCCTCTATTAAGGAGAACTAAAACTGAATAATTTTTATCATAGAAATGTATTATGTAGGATCTATTACAATTAGAACTTTCTTATAATTTAGATTTTTCGTATTCTGGTGTTCAAGGTGATGAAAAATTACTCAAAAAACTGTATTACTGACACAAATAATGTGTATCTGATTGGAGAGAAATTATAGAATCTTCAACAAGTGTTTGAATTAATATTTTATGATTTTGAAAAATTGTGTAACTATTTGTTTTAGTATAGTATTTTTTTTAATAGACACATTCTCTTGGCCTTTATCAAATTTATATAGAGATTTACAAGTTATTTTAGTGTATGAAATTTTTTTTTTGGTTCATTTCTTCATTTTGCATGACTCATATCCCACTTTTCAAAATTTATATTTTCCTCCTAATATAATTTTTTATTTTATAGAAAAATATATAAAAATTTGGTTTTTCTCAATCATATTCCACTAAAACAATTCATTTGATATGTTATAATTTTTTTCAATCTACACTCATGTAATTTAACAATATTAAATATTTCTGTCCTATTATATTTTATTTAAAGTTAATAGTTCACAATAAATAGAATATGAAGACTCATACATAACTCAGTCATTTGATGTTTTTAAAAAATATCGTTTTTCTTCAGGGAAAATGTATGATGGCTCATATAGAATACTCTTCTTTTGGATATTTAACTGAATAATATTTTTTAGAAACACTATCAAATTTCAATATCCATTATTGAACTTATTTTTATATATCATTTTCAAATCAATAACTGATTACATTGTTAATTGAGTGATAGCATTATAATTTATAATGTATGATTCAATTATATTTTACAATTATATGTTGTCATAATTTTTAGTGTTCAAATAATATCTCTTTTATAAGGTAAATCAAATCTGTGATGTTGTTATAATTTACAATTAGAGGAAATGAACCATTATAATTATGCACATCAATTGTTAAACATTAAATTTTATTAATTAAATTCTCATTATTTTATTCAATTCAACAACAACTACTTCTATTTTAGAAAAATTTAAATTTTTTATTCCTGAATAGTAACTCCATCCCCTATGAAATATTTAAAATTCCATGTGTATCCCACCCCCATCAAAGTAGTTAAAGAGTAATTAGTCTCATACTTCTTCTTACAGATGACTAGGTAAAACCATGCCTCCAAACCCTATCATGTATTGGGTAAATATTTTTCATATATTTAAAGGGCCCCTTGAAATTATGACATTGAAACGTGCTCCCTGGTAGTTGAACACCATACATTAAGTAATGATCCCCCAACCCTTTCCACTAGACCACCCATAAAGTGGTGAAAACATAGATCCATTATAGAAAATCGAGCTCCAAGATTTTCCACATCATTATGTGGTTTTGGATAATTTTCTAAAAATGAATATTTATGTTGATAACTCATTATCGATTTCATAAAACTCTTGGATAGTTATATAATCATTTCATTATTAGAATTCATCATATTAATTTATTCCCAGATCAATATGTTTCTATTTTTCAAATTATATTTAGATGAAAAAAATTAAATTTCAACCCGACATCTAGTTATAATATTTCAATTTTATATCTTTTTTCATTACTATGGCTTCCCACAATATTATTATATCGGTGAGTGATATCATTGAGAGAACATGTACATACATATTTTTATTGATTGATTTTATTTCAATATGATCTCATAATTATTTTATATTCTTGTATATTTAGTACAATATGGATATATATAATAATTTTATATGAAAATATGTTATCTAGAAGTTAATGGTATATTTCTCTTAACATAGTTTACATGAATTAGTTTAGTAGTATACCAGTTTTTTATCAACATTTTTTTACATTTAAACAGATGGTGATGAATTCACTCTTAGGTCATGATTTCCCAATTACTCATCTCTCAAACTGTATAATATTTAGAAACTCTATCAGTTTCTCCCTAGTCACATATCACCCTCCTTTCCAACCTATAGTTTCCCAATGAAACCTCTCTCCTAGGAAAACTACACTACCATAGAAAACATAACTTCTTAGGTTTAGGTTATCCCCAGGCATACCTCATTCTATCATTCTATGACTTGTGTGATACCCCTTGGTTTTTAATGGTTCTAAAAGGTGGGAATTAAATGCTTACCATGAGTATGACATTTGTGTTACTGTTAAATATTTTTAATGTGGACATTTAGTTTGTTTTTTTCCAATATTAAAAATAGATATTTTTAAGAAAACATATCTCATGTGTTTTTAAATAGATAATTATAATTTCTCACACCACTATTAAATAAAATTTTATTTCATTATTTATGTTTTCTATATTTAATGTTTTTTATGTTTTTTATAACATTATATTTTAGTCTTTTATTTTTAGTTTTATTTAATATGTATTTTTTAAAAAATATTGTATAATGAATTATATGCAGATAAGGATCATTTCTATATAGACATGTCATGTGAATATGTGAGACCTATTTCATGTTTATGTAGACATAGATGTTTTCTAAGATTTATTATAATTATTCATTCAGAAAAGATCAGTTGATGTTTACATTTCCTAGTTTCACATTTAGGTTGGACAATATTCATGTTTAGGAAGGTATAATTCAAGATTATGTAGAATTCAGAAATGATTCATATTCAAAATTATGGTTATTTATAATGAAAACTTATAGTTATACTTCATTGAAAAATTATGGTTATACAAAATTAAATTAATTTATATGTATAATTTACTTTACATTTTAAATGCATTTTGATTTTAGTTTTTTTCAATTATTTTAATACTTTGAGCCACTATATGTTTATATGATTTTTAAACTGTTTTATTATTTTTTGAAATAAATATTAAATATAACGTATTAATTCAAAGAGGATTGGAATTTTTCAATAAAGGATAATGTGTGGGAGTCATTTTAAACATTTTTCTTAGTATTTCAAATATCTAGAAACAATATTGCTAATGTTATGATAATTTTATATCATTTCTAGTTGTGATTGGTTTGTATGAATAAACAAAATGCTAAATATCATGAAGCTTATTTTTAAAATTTGTAGAATTTTTCCTAAAAATATATCCTTTTTCCTTAAAGAAAAAGAAAATCACAGACACTGAATGACTCGAATTTGGATATTATTACTTTAATACTGAAGTTGACATAGTTGTTATGTGAAATTTTTCAAATTCTGCTATTATGAATTGGTGAGGATTTTTAGTTCACTTGAAGATTCAAAGTTTGTAATTAATCATGGAGAGAGGAAGCATCATTTTCTTCACCAACATTCCTTTTCACTTCATTTTCTAGTTTATTTCTTATATCTTATATTATGTTTTCTTATTTTTATATTTATATTTTTCATTTAGTATTAACTCAACTCAAACACATTTGTGCCACCATTCAAAATGTAGTGTATTATTTATGAAAACATGATAAATAAGAAGGAACACATAAGTTAGACTTGAACTTGGTAAGTAGTTTAGATGTTAGGATTTCTCCATACATATTCTATGGTTTTTCTTTTACCCAAAAAGGCATAGGTATGGTATATTGTGGAATTGGTTAATTTCTACCTATACATGTAAAATGGTGTGTCTTATTAAAGTGGACACCACTACTCTACTAATTTTTAAGAGTTTTTAAAGAGTTTATATAGGCTATATTGATCTAAATTTACAATAAAACTCTTTGTGTTCATTTTATTTACTTTATTCACCTATATTATACCTGGAACAATACACTTACATAGTGCATGGTTTTTTCAAATTATTGTTTTAATCTGTTACAATTTAATTAAAATTATAAAATTTCTAAAAGTTAAATTAACCCCTACACCATATTTCTAACTCAACTGACACCATTAGTTGGTATCAGTGGTGGTGTATTATAATAAAATAATTTTCTCTATTGGTGTTTATACCTGAAACCAACAAATAGTATCATTGTAATATCTTTTTAAATTATTATTTAGATTTATTAGTTTTTTTTAATATTATTAATTACATGCTAACATGTATAATTTTCCATAAAAAACACTAACGAAATATCTATTTTAAGTAATCAAAAGTCAACAAACTGGGTTTTTAAATCATCAAAGAAATCTTTATTTCAATGGAAGTGATTATGGATATTGTAATGATTGAATGGAGGTATTTTTGAAGAATGTTGGAATTGAATATTGGAAAATAATGGAAAACCAAATAATTTACTTTTAGTTAAACATGAACCTTTAATAAGTAATGATTCTACTAAATATTTCATAAATAATAAATATGTAAACTCTAATTATTTTTATTTAAATAAAAGCTTCTATAGTTATACATCCTGTTGTACAAATATTGTTTACTTTTGAATGAATTTAAATGTTTCTCATCAAGGAACTAGTAAATTATATTGAACCATGTGATATATTAAGAGGGTTGATTTTCAAAAATTCATTATGATTGAATTTCAAAACATTAATGAGATATATAATAGATTTACCAAAAACAAGAACAATATGGTTTCCCTTAGAGAAACCATAAAGAATGTAGTTTTAATAAGAATGTAAATTCAAGCCTTCCCAAAAAAGTGCTACTCTAAGAAGGTGGATATTGAAGAAAGAAATTATTTCACTAACTACACCATTGGTTAACTTAACTTATCTATTTTATATTATGATTCACACCTAGAGAATACTGAGAGTTAAACTTAAATAAAAACTATGGGAGTGGTTTTTAAGTCAACTAAACATGTTTCCACTAACTCTTTCAAGTGGAATTTAAGTTCAACTAGTTTCAAAAAAAGTATTCAAGTAAAATAAAATTTCAAATTACATTCAAGGAAATTTGAATAAAAAGAAAAAATACAAGGAACAATGGGAGAAGAAGTAGAAGAAAAGATTCATAAAAAAGGTAATACTGGTAATTATAATGATGTTTCAGTATAATATTTTTATGACTGTAGAATGAAGGGTGACATTAAGTGTTAAAATATAAAAATAAAGCACCTATTAAACTATAATAACTATAGGAAGAAAGATAAAAATAATTTTTTGGTGTTTACAAATGCAAAGAGAAATATGATTCATGCAATGAATATGAAATTGAAAAAAATACAGGTAACATTTCATTAATTGAAAATTATTCTAAGGTAACATTTTTACCTCTTCATTTAGAATCTTAAAATTGTTTCATAAAATGTTATACGGTAATATATTCACCTTTTAGTGATTTTTTAAGCTTGATAATATGTATTTAATGGCTAGATTGAATTAAATAAATGTTTTTAAATATGATTATATTTTCTATTGTTATGATTGCGATTGTATTAAAATGAAAATTATAGAAATATGGGAATTTATTATATATTTAGGGATTAATTTGAAAAAAATTATAAAAATATTACTAATAATCATTAGAGCATTACCAATGGAAAAAAGAAATTACTTTTGAAAAATAAAAAGTTAAAGGATAATTTATCTATGTTTGATAATGAAAAAGAACAATTCAGTGATATTGAATATAAGATTTTATAATATAAGAAAAATGGAATAATATTATCAATAATTATACATCGTAGACTAAAGAAAAAAATTGGGGTGATCTGGAAATCATTGAAAAAGAGAATTGAAAACATGATTTTGATGTTGGATGTTTAATGGATGCCTTATGAAAATTCACTATTAGAAATCAATTTTTTGAATAATCATTGAGATAAAAATGGATGACTAAAATAAGATTAATTGGAATTGTATTCGTATTTATGAAATATAGACATATATTTATGAAACTAAATTTTTTAAAAAAACTATTGGAATTTCTTCAGTTTCATGCTTTAAATAAAGAACTTTTGATTACGATGCCAGTGGTTTCTCTTCACATTATTACTTTTCATCATACAAAGACTTATGATTCTAAATTTGTTCCCATTTTTTAGAGTACTAATATTTTTTACATCGTGGGAAAAAAATTGAACTTATTTAAATCTTATTAGTCTTATAGTAATATGTATGCCCATGTTAGAACCTTTATTAATGTTCAACAAGAATACCCATTAAAATTATAATTATATGGTGTGTTTTTATTATCATAAATATAAAATTTCATGATCTATTTTTGTGAGTGAATGTTTTCTCTATTTTATATATTCTATTTTACTAACATGTTTTTAAGGAGTGTTTTTTTTCAATTCCTTGAAAATACATTCATAATTCATTGTAACTCATTTAAAATGATTTCATTTTTGGTTGAAATATTTCAATTTTATTTAAAATTATTTTTTATGACATTTAATAAATTATTAATCATTATTATTGAAAGGGGGACTTAATTTAGGTTGATATATCCACTTTATATTTAAAATAATCTTCTATTATAAATCTTTTTTTAATATTTTATATAATTTTCATTTTTAAACTTGATGATATGCATTCACTTAGGATGATTTTTAATTCTTATCATTCTAGAATTTAACATTGAAATATTATTTTTGGAATTATTTTGTTTAATTTGATGAAAATATACTTTGAACTATCTCTACAAATGTATTTTAACCTTTTACAATGATGTGTAACATTTCTTTGAAAAAGGGTGAATTTTTTGAATGATTTTTTTGATAAATTTTTTGCTAAATTTCAAAAATGAATATAATTTTTGTAATTTCTATAAAAAATATGTTTTTTAATTTCATGAAGGGGGGATTATTTGTTATATTTCTTCTTAATATTGATATTTTTAGTTTTATTATTTGTTTTTTATTACATTTAATATTAATAATACCTCAAATTGTTTAAAAAAAGCTCACTGTGTTTAAATGGACAATTATATAACTAAAAACAACATTTAATCATATTTTGTTTAATTATTTATTTCTTTAACTATTACTATGTTTTTATAATGGTTTTTAGACATTTTATTTTAGATTTTTATTTTATGTTGTTTTCCTAATGTTTTATTTTTTTAGGAAATGTATAGTAGAATGATCTCTACATAGAAGAGTCTCATGTCTACATAGATATGTATCATTATTACACAGAAAAGTCTCAAGTATATGAAGAACTTTTTTAATATTTATAGAGACATAAATATTGTCTATACCACACTATATATAGATTTTTACCCCAAACATATATCAATTTTTACACATTTTAGTTTCATGTTTATAGAGTACTAAATTTATTTTTTTCCAAGTATAATTGATGAATACAAAGAACTATGAAATGATTCACATGTAAAATGGTGTTTATGTAGAATAAAAAGTAACGGTTATAAGGTTATGAAATTTGATAGCTATGAAAAATTTAAATGATACTTATGAAAAATATAATTTTTTATTTATATGCATTTTGATACTATATTTTGATATCATTTTAATATTTTGAATCACTAAATATTTATATAATTTTATGTATCTCTTTTATTATTTTTCTAAATACATGTTTGATCTAATGATTCCATGAAAAGTGGACTAAATTTTTTTAATAACGAATTATTTTCTAGAATAATTTTACAAACTATTATCAAAATTTAAAATATCTGAAAATTTTATTATTCTAATTATTATTATTTCTTACTATGGATGGTTGTTATTTGTTTTCATTAATGACCCATATGATGAAGATAACAAAGATCTTAGTGTATTAATCTTATAATTTTTTAAATAAAGAACAGTTTCGAAATTCATGAATGATACAATCATTAACATTGACTTAGTCCTATAGAGATACAATTCCTTTTCTATTGATGATCCAAGAGTTTATATGTGTCATTGTTCCTATTATTTTTTTGTGAAATTATGTGTCTTAATGGTGAACACTAATTCTTGAAATTTATCATTGATTTTAGAGGGCCAAATCAACTTGTTCTTCACCAATATTTCTTTTAATTTATTTATATGTTTTATTAATTCTATGTTTCCTTAAGCTTTGTTATTTTACTGAGTATATTTTTCATTGAGTTATAAATAAACTCATGAATGGTTACATGTTCATTCAGAAGACAGTGTCCTGGTTATCCAAACCTAATCAAAACATATGTACACATGGGCTTGAACCTATTAAAATTTTCCAAGGTTATGGGTACTCTTTAGAAATTATTCTGTTTTTCTTATTCCCTAAAAAGGTATATGTTTCTTATGTATTATAATATGATGGGTTATTCTTACCCCAAAAAAGGTTGTGTCCTATTATAGTTTATACCATTACTCTCACTAAGTTATAGTGTTTTTGAAGAGTAGATGTATGACCTCTTGATTTGAACTACTATAAAAGTACTTATGTTCTTATTCATTATTTTATTCTATTTCATTATCATCTTGGAAAATATAGTTTCCATGTGAATTATTTATTTGTTGCACCTGCATTTTTTAATCTTCTCAATTACATTAATTTATTTAAATTTTTAAATGACGATCCTCCCCCAGACCATATTTCAATCACAAATGGGACCAACATTTTTAAACCCTTTGATACATTAATAAATCATCCAGGTGTATACCTTTTACAAGTAACATATGGATCATGTTTTACCTAAGGTGGGACACCTAAAAAATATCAAAATAAAAGGAAGGTGTGAATTAAAATACATGTAAAGATAAAGTATGTTTCTTTTATTTTATTTTGTGTGACCACTGAATATAAGTTCCCTTTAATATAAATCAATAATATCTATTTTTTCTAATATTCATAGTCTTCATAGGTCTTCACATGAAAATGGGATCTCTTAAACCATTACTTTTATGATATATAACTACTAAATCCAATCTCTTTGTACCTCAGCTAAAAAATTCTATTTTTTCAATATTTATAATACTCATGGGTTTTCTCAAAAAAAAATAGGCTATCTTTCACCAATTTTTCAATGAAATCCATAGGTTTATGATTTTTCTTTATTTCTATCTCTTTTTCCCTTACCTTCTCTAAATAATGAATACATCTATTCCCTATTTATTTTTCTCTTCACGCTCTTTGTTCTCCCCTTTTTATTTTTATTCTCCTAATCTATTTTAAATTAATCCATTCAATCCCTTATAATGGTTTTATCATTCTCTATTATCCATTAAAAGATGATTATGCTTTCATACTATTTATTGTTGCACCCACAATAGATTATAACTTGACCAGGGGATTTAATTATAGTATGTTAATTAAAATTATACACGTCAATGATCATATTCCATATTAAATGATAACAAATATCTTCTTCTCCATAAGTGAAAAAAATCACATGAGACAAGTAACTATTACTTGGTTCACTCACAGTGGGCTAAATCCAAGGACAATACAATGATGATGTGTCTGTGTATCAAATTCAACTAAAGAAAATATCTTATTACATGTTTATAGTTAAATAAATATACCTCTTGGTTTATAAGCACATACTTTTATAAATCATACGACATTATTTCAATTATTATGAAAAATTGTCAACATAATTTAATGAATTGATCTTCATGAATCAAAACAAATATAGATTTTAAATTTTCTTCTCCAAAAATGATATTAATCATTTTTATGAGTAACCTACAATCCAAGGAAAAATATTAATTCACCAATAATGTAAATCTCAAACTCACTCTTCATAAATTCAGTAAACACCTTTCATTGAACGTAAATTGTGTCTCCAAATACTATTTCATCCATATATATGATCACCATAATTAATTTATCAAACTTATACATGTAGAGATTATGATTAACTCCTTCTCATTAGAATGAATGATTTTTTATAAATTAATCAATCCTAAAATACCATTCTCTTGTTGCTTCTTTCAACTAGCACAATTCAATCCAAAATTTCTACACCTTTCAATCACAATAATGTATAATATATCCATTAATTTTTCAAATAAATACTTTTTATTCAAGAACTCTATTTATAAAATTTAACTTCACATCAATTTTTAATACCTTAGAATTTTTTTGTATGGTGATAACCAATAATAATCAAAAATTCCACAAAACATGATACATGAGAAAATGTTTCATAAAAAAGTATTCTTTAATCTAGGAGTTACTCTTTTAAACTTATCATGCATTGTTTTGAATCTGCACCATATATACACATTTAGTAATTTTTTGAAAACGCCCTTGGTTCTAATAATATTCTTGTCTTCCAACCATTATATAATACCACATGTATGGTTTTTCTCGATTCCCATATTCTTAGATTTAACCTAAATCTCATCATATGAAACCAATTCAAAATTATTTAGCTCTACCTAAAATATGAAAATTTCCTTATGTGGATACCTCGTCATTTTAATTTTAACTATAGTTTTTCAACAGCAAATATTTTTCTCATAAATTTCATCACTACTATATGATTTAATAGGAATCAATGAAACTAAATCAAAATAATAAATATCAGTATATATATATGAATCATTATTAAGATCTAATTATCCCTCTATACAAACCACTCCATCACCCTATTCTTCATGATGTTCGTGACTATTTTATTGAAAAATAAATTCTTTATCTAGATTTATGACATCTAGACATTTAGTTATATTCCAATCCTTCTATTTTAACATTTATAAGATTTTTGTTTTAATTAATATAAAATAAAAATATCTTTTATCCCACTAGATTTAAACTTAAAATGGATTTTCTCTTTGTGAATAATTAAATCTTTAATTATGAAAATTAAAAAATATGTAAACATTAGTTTTTTATTCCACATCTCATATTTAGTTTTCTCTTCACCTGGACTTAAAAAATCTCAATTTGTAATATAGATCATTGTTACGACAATATCCTTCAAAATTTTATTTGGTAGGTAGTTTTATATAAGTATCATGTGAGAGATATTTATTACCAAATCCCTCCACTCAATAGATTCATTCAATTTATTTGATCTAATTATTAAAATAAGGTTCCATATCTTCTGTTTTTTTTAAATAATATTATTCTTTTCCATACATAAACCTCACACAAGTATTTGTTTAAATTTTCATAATTTTCATTCTAAAAATTTTATCATCCAATGTTAAATAATTTTTACTCAATTAAATACAAAATATTTGTAAGAGATTTATATTCTCCATGTAATCCTATTATAATAATTTTTGAAGATTTCATGGTACCTTTATCTATTAGTAAATATTATTGTGATCGACCCACAAAACACTAAACACACCAATTCATGTAATCTTCATGATTTTCTCCTTAGGATTTACATCTATCGAATAATTTTATGTTTTTGGAAAACATCAAATGTATGAAAATGTTCATGTGTTAGCATAGTATTTACACATGAAACACCATGATTCACTACGTCTTCCAATTATTTTTTTGATAAAATATTCAAAACCTTTTTTATGAACATGATAATTGTTGTTTTCATTTGTTATGTGTTAAATTTTTCTCTAAAAAAGCACTATAATCCCATGATTGTTGAAGTGTTGTATTTAATTTTTCCATTAACACTAATTGATGGAGAATGTTGAATTTATTTTCACTATGTAAATAGTTTCAAGATAATACGGTGTTCCCGAAAAATTGAATTTGGTATATTTAATTAATTACTATGATTCTTAAAAATGTTGATTCAAATCCAACTGGGCGATGGATTAAATGTATCTTGGAAAGAGTTATACCCATATAGGAATGAATCAAGAAAATATCATGGAAAATTTATTATAACTTGAACACCTTGACTTATTCATAAATAAATGGTTATATAAGTGTTTAAGTGTGTGTGACAGTTTATCATAGGAAATTAGAACTTATAAATTAGGATTATACATATCAGAAGTTGTGTGAAGGGAAAAAATTTCTATAAATAGCTGTTGTCCCCCTTATTTGGAGAATATGGACTAAAAAATATATAGAGGCTATGAATTCATGAAATAGTTTTATTAAGGTATTTCTTTTGTGAATACATCCTGAAAACATGAGTTTTGTGATGAAAGGACTTGTGTCAGTTTGACTAAGCGAGTTTCACAAACACATTCATGTGGAAATATTTTTTTCCAAAAGATAATATTTTATGAAACATTAATAAAAATGTATGTTTTACAGATTAAATAACTTTTTTATGTAATAACGAGGTAAATTCATGAAATATAGAAAGTCTTAAGAAAATGGGATGTTTCAAGACATAGAAAAAGTTTTATGAATGTACGAGATTTGCAACCCAGTGGAAGTTATGTAAATTTTATAAGTTGTGTGAATGTGAAATAATTGTGTCAAAAAGTGAAGATTTTACTATTAGTGTGTATTGGTAATTAACTTAAGATTAATATTATAGAAATTTATTGGAACTCATAATGAATTTGGTATTCCATGAAGTCTAGTTCAACCTAGAAAGTGAAGTTGGTGCACTATGGGTGTTCATGACTAGGTTGTAAAATAAAAGTGCTAAGATCAATGAGATCTAATTAGTGGATTAACTATAACAAAGTGAATTAATAAATTGAAATGTGTGGAAATAAAATTATTCATCTCAAATTATTGAGTGAAGGATGAAGGAGATGTGAAAACATGAATTCTTACCCCAATGTAGTGATAAAAGGAGAAAGAAGAAGAATGTGAGGTTTGGGTGGTTCTGAGAAAAATCCTAAATATTTTAAAACTAATGAGCCTATCAGGGAGTGACCATATCTGAAACATTTTACCCATAAAACTAGTGACGATTAGTGGATTTTGGCACACTGGCACAATGTCAGTTTGTACTCCTTTGACATAGCCTAGTGTGGGTGAAACAAGTAAAATTCTTGTGTCTTGTATTCTTGAATTTTTTATATTTAATAGGATGATAGGTAATATGTGGATTGAGTGATTATAGATCTTATTTAAATATTTCTAAGATAATATCACCTATTAATCTAATCATCACTTAATTGGTGAAAAAAAGAGTGACCCTACTAATAAGTGAGGTCAAGATCAGTTAGGATAGTGAGAGATTCATGGGTACATGGGAAAATCAAATGAGAATTATAACATGATCCACCCCTATAGAATCTCTCACTAATGTCTTCTAAGGTTCTAATAACATGTATCAGTGAGTAGGTTTAACTTATTTGTTTTTTTTTCTAAACTGATGTAATTATTATTTGGATGTGAAATATTTTATATCCATACAATATGGGGAAGAGGGATATTATAAAGAAGATTCATAACCTAATGAAATTATATATAATTAAATAGATTTTTTGAAGTTTTTTATTGAGCTAAAGGATCACATCAACTCTTAAAAATAAGGTATGGATGAATTTGATTATGTATCTACTTTTTTATATAATGATACTACATGGCTATCAATGGAGCCTGATATGATAAGTGATATTGTAACTACTAAAAATGATGCGATATCTAGATATTGAAAGTTTTAATATATCCAAATATTATATAAGAATGATCAAGGGATGATGGATGAAAAAATAGAGTTGAGAAAGATGAATGAGTCTCAAGGGACCCATGTTCAAATGCTAGAAATTGTGGTCACTAAACTAAAAATACACAATCAAATAATAATTATCATAACTAAATATATAAGGAATAATAATGATAATCTATAAAAGAAGTTGGAGGAAATTTATTCAAAATTTCAATATTTTGAACATTTTTCTGGAAAAAAAAACTCATTTACTCAAAGGGGGATCAAAATTTGGGGGCCAAGATGGCTTAATTTCTTGATCCAATGATAGAGTTTGTTGAGGATAACTAAATTATGAGGTAGGAAAAGGTGTAAAAATTATTAAATTATGAATATGGGTGTAGAAATGAATATTTAAAGTGGACTTATTAAATAAATTGTACACAAAGTGGAAACTAAAAAGGGTGAATTGAAGGGGTTGAAACCCTCCATTATCCCTCTCAAAATACAAATAAAAGAGAGGTTAAAATCTAAAAAAATCAAGATAAAATATGATGTAGATGACTACCCAATTATATTACAAGTATGAAAATATTGAGGATATATAATAAAAACTAAAAACCATAAATTAGAAAAATAATATAACTCCCATGTGAGAATAAACAAGTTGAGTCTTGAGATGTGGAAATCTAGTGTCAGTAAGTAAGAGGAAGAATCTTTATAATCCTAAAAGAGATGAATCTCATAAGAAAGTATATAGTAAGAAATAATACTTTGGAGTCATGGGTCATACCATGAGTGTCTTCTTGTAAGACCAAGGGATCAATGGAAGAAGAAATTTTATAGCAACAACATCTCTACTAAGGCGTAACTATATGTGGTATGATTTTTATGGGATAGTATTTATTGATGATAACTAGGGTAACATGTCTTAGAATTTTAGAAAAATGGGAAATAAAAGTGGTAAAAATATATCCTCCACTAATGGGACTCATGAAAATATTCTATTAATAGTAATTAAGTCTGTTAGGATGGAGAATAGTTTTACTACTATGGAGAAAAAGAATGAGGCTCAAAGAAATGTGAATTACACACCAACATCAGTTTACTCATGACATCCCTCTAGGAAAGAAATAAAATACACTTGGAGTAATAATAAGGGATGATACTCTAGACATGGTAATATTTGATGAGTGTAAAATGGATTATCCACCACGAAATAAAAAAATGAGGTATATATTTTTCTTTTAAAAGAGGAACAGGTCATGCTAATGTAAAATTACAAAATATATTATCAGTTAAGAGAAGAATAAATTGTGAGTGTTCCCATGAAATGGTAATATAGTAGTTTTAAGAGGTCATACAAATCATTTTTTTAATAGAAAGGTTCTTGGAAATATGAGAAGAATATTTAAAAAACTGAAATGACTCCAAATGTTTTACATATGAAAGTGATTTCCGGAAACAATAAATATCCCATTAAAGAAAATAAATTTAGAAGGGTTTATTGGATATCTAAGAATAAAGGTGGATGTAGGATACAATGAGTAATGTATGAGGATGTCCTTGTTGGTAAGAGTAACCAAGTGAGAATATTTTTTGATTTGGTCTATGAAGAAATAAAAACCCCCAAGCCAGAAAAGTTGAATACTAAAGAAACATATAAAATAATGATTGTGTAAGTGGGATCACTAAAATGAGTGATTCTTTCAAGGAAATAAATAATCGTACCATGAATAATGTTTAGTAATAATAAGATGTTAATGAGGTTTTATAATCCCTTTCCTTATATTTTAGAAGATGGAAAGGAAATTTTGACATTGGGTGGTTGGTTTATCAATAATAGCCTCATTCTTTAACTTTGAAAAGTAAAACATCCCCTCTCCCTATGTGTTTAAATATATTAACTATTATTGAATTATTTTTAGTTTTAGTGGAGATACGATCCCTAGGGAAGTTCCATAAATATATACAAAGTGATCTTGTAGTGTTATATATAATTATAACTATTTCAAATCAATACAAGTTGAAAGTGTATAGAATCTATAATCACAATGAATGAGAACATAAAAAATAATTAGAGTACTAATGAGGAGTCATAATTATTGGCATCATAAGTTAAAAGATGATATTTCAATTTAGGTCAAGTGGTATTGATATCCTTATTGAATTGATGTTCACAAAACGTGGTCTCTCTAAATATAGATCTTGAATATATAAAAATGGGGAATTGGAATGAAAATGACCTCTCATGTTTTATTTATTTTATCTATCATGTGAAATCATCTTACTAGTATTAGTATATCCAAGGATAATATGGATTGATAACTCTCATTTGTAATTTTAGTGTTATATTTAGTGAAAAAGGATGAGAAAGTCATGGGGAGTTTGGAAATAAACATTCAACAGATGTAATCCCCATTAAATAAAGAAATTCACCCTATATATGAGAGATTAAACCAATTATAAGGTTTATTTAGAGAAGTGGTCTCAATATATAAACACATGAGTTATAATTTCAACATTTGGTATCAAGAAAGATTCAATTAATAGAATCATCCAACATGCTATAATATTTGATAGTTGGTATTAGTTTCAATAATTGGTATCGACTTAGTGTCTTGAGATGAAGAAGAAATATAGAACAATTTATTTAGATAAAATAGAGTTATATGGCTACATGATATGTATGGAAGTATATGAGTTCAGTGTATAGTGATTGGGTTATTAACTTTTTCTCTTGTATCCTACATTGAGTATCAACTTGGTAGGATTAGATTATTTTATCCACCTTGCTATGTGGTGAAGAAACCCATTAAAAATCACTATGAATTAATCTAAAATTGAAATAAGTTCATTATATGGTGATATTTTTCAAACCTATAGTCATATTTATATTAATGAGTTAGGGACGGAAGTTAATTTTTGGGTCTAACTAGTGTTCCTAACAAGTGGAGGAGTTTTATATCATTGCTGACATTTTGACACCTTATTAGATGGATGTACCATGTTGAAAAAGGGGGGTATATAAAAATACCTCTATTCACATAGTTGATAAATGATATTTCATTCATTGTCATAATGTAGGGTCTCAATGGAATTGAAATATAGAAGATTATGATATCTTGAATCAATAAAATAGGAGAATAATTCCACAATTCAAAAGTGACAACATTGTTTCACAATGTAAAGGTTTTCTCATGATTTTGTATCTGGTTAATATGGTAGAAATTTTAATTTTTAAATGATGTCAAAGGGGTAGATGAAATGATCGTGAATCCATGTAAATTTTCTTTCTAGAGTAGAATGTGTCATAGTACTACATTTGTTTCTACAATCCATTCATAATTGGGTAGGAGGTGATGATTGTAAATCTAATGATGCATAAGTAGTTCATTTAGTGACTATAAATGAGGTAATAGGTATGTGGTGAATTCATTTTTTCAATGGGGTTGAATAAATTATCTTATCATCTTCCAGACATTTTGCAATGGTTGTTATTTATCATAAAAATAAATAAATAATTGGTATTGGTATTCAAAAATAGTTAGTATCGATAATGTTTTTTTAGTTAGAATCATGATTGAGGAAAAATATCCATGAATAGGTTACCAACACATCCAAATGGGGGATTTTCGGAAACTAATTAGTATTATTATTTCTGTGTTTTCTGTGTTGGATTTGTTGTCAACCATTTCACTGTCAACATTGGGGTGTCTATGTTTTGAATGTGATTTTTCATTTAAATAATCTGATGAATAACATTGTAATATATATTCATTATATCAATAGTTGTATGAAAAGATAGTGTTCCTTATTAAGGTAATGTGGAATATTTCATAAAGCATTATGTGATCCTAAATATCGATTCTAATCATAATAAGACATGTTGAATCTATCTAATAAATAAGAGCACGCACATATTCTTGAATCAATAAAATATCCGAGAAATGTTCTAGGACTGTAAATACCTTGATTAATTCATGAAGACATATATTAGGATGTGTTTGAATTTGTTCAATATATTAGAGTCAGAAAATGGAACAAAGGAAGAAGGGTTAAAAAATCAGAAGTTTCATGAACATGGTGATTCCTAGCTATATTAATAAACTTCACGTGCAATGTTTTTAAGAATGCGTAGTTTTGATGTATCCTTTTTCATATTTGAAAAATAATTGTTTTCATGAAAGTCTATAGAGGTCATGAAGGTGAAGTTTCATGATGTAGAAATATTTGTGTGAACCCTAGAATTATAGATGGAGTTATAGACTAAATGTGTCTTCAAATGGTATAAGTTCAGCAAACCATGAATTCTTCCAACATGGTCAGTGGCATGAAAGGTAGTAGTGTTAAGGGATAATAAGTTTTATTAATTGGTGGATATCCACATAATATTGGTAATCCATCCTCACTAATTATCTAAAGTCCCTTAATTCATGAAACATTTATACAGAGATATTTCTTACCTAAGGTGTTGATGGAAACATGTGTTATAAGAAGAAATGGATTGTGTCTGTTTTTTCAAATGAGTTCTATTAATGCATTCACATAGAAATTAGTCTCATAAAATAACTTCTTTTGTCAATTAGTAATTATAACATCAGTCATAGGAGGAAATTAAATTGTTCATGTAAGACCATGGTAGATTTATGAATGATTTATTATCTCAAGAATGTTGGGAGTTTTTTGAAATATAAAAAGATGAAATAAATTGTGATTATTTTGTCAAATAGGATTTTTCAATAAATATAGAAGTTTTGTAAAAGTGAAAGAGTTTCAGGAAAAAGTGAAAATTTTGACACTAGTGTGTATTGGGAATTCTCTTATTGTGAACAGTATATGTACTGATTGCCCCACACTATAGATATTCCCAAAGGAAGTCAATATTCCTTAAAGAAATTTTCCACAGGAAAATTTAAGTTAATATTATAGTGATGTTTATATACAGGTTGTCAAATTGAATTATAAAGATAAATGAAAGCTAATTAGTTTATCAGCCTTTAGAATATGGATTAAATAATTTTCATGTGGGTCAAAGAGATTTTTATTCGAAAATTATAGATCGAGGGAGGATGAAGGAGGAGTAGTGATATCACGAATTCCTTCCCTATTATAGTGAGAAAATGATTAGGGAAGAAAGTAGTGAGCCTTTGGGGTATTGACAAAAAACCTAAATCTTGTAAAGGTATTGATCTCGGCATAGAGTGACCATATATAAAACATTATAAATATAATACCAGTGAATATTTATAGAATTTGTCACATCGACCCAATTTCAGTAAGTTCCCATTGGGTTTACCCTAGTGTAGGAGAACCATGTAAGATTCTTGTGTCATGTGTTCTTAGAATTATTATATTTTCCAGGATGATATTAAGTGTTTTCGGATTGAGTGAAGATTAATCATATCTAAATATATCTAAGATGATCACACGAGTTTTTTAGATGATCACTTAGAAAGTGACCTAACAAGTGAGGTCAGGATCGGTTAAGATAATGATATTTTTATGGGTACATGAAAAATGGGAATGATTTTAGTACCCTAATTCACCCCCAATCTCTCACTAAAGACCCTTGAGGGACCCAGAATGATTGTACAATAATTTTTATCCATCATCCTTATTATTAAAATTCATGTATTCTTATCCAATTATAAGGTATAACCATTTATTTATTGTTCTTTCATTAAAATTTCACAATATTTACCCTTTACAATACAAATCTTATTGGGAGGATGTTTCCAATATAGGCACACATATTACACTTATATAAATTTGAATATGGCCTTATATCACCATTATATTCTTCTTTGTCATGTCCTTGACAAAATTTTCTGATTTCCCTTGCCTAAAAATCATCATGCCTTATCATTCTAGAAGAATAAAACTACTTCATTGATGTTATTCAAGATATTTATGTTCCTCTTCATATATAAAGTACACCAACTATCCAGAATACAAATATTAGATAAGTTAAATAAATTTAGGGAAATTTATGGCACTCAATCCTTTTAAAATTTATTATTCTTGATCCAAAAATATAGCTTCATATCCTTTTATTCTTTATAATCATGATCTTTTATTGTTTTGATGGATCCTCCTCTTCTTGTAAGACTATAAATATTTTTTAAACTTTTGTCTTGCTGGATGTATCATTGAGTTATGGATTATTTCTAATTTTATTCAATATAGACACACTTAATTTATTCCTTTATGAGAAATAAGATATTTTTTTGTTTTGATCTTTCACATAAAAAATAGTAGACATTGAAATCATAATGATGGTATTAAAATTTTCATGTCTGTCTCCATTTCACTTACACATCAAAAGTTCTTTATAGATAAAACTAAAATTTCAGTTATTTATCTTACCACAACTACAACCCTTAAATTATGGTTTATTTTTATGTGTTTTCATTAGATATAAATAGCATTTTGGGTCGTACCAATTTTTTTTTCTTACATAGATGAATAATTTGATTTCTTGCTTCAATATTGGAAAATATGTTATTTCGTTAACTCCCATGCCTGCCTTTCCTTGAAGATGAAATATTTATTATTTAGTGCAATACTCAGGCAACATTATGGAATATTGATTCTATTATTTCACATTATTCAATATAAATGTGATAAAATTACCCTGTAAATACCCATGAATTATATATCTTTGTTGATCATCAATATTCACCTCATGCTAGAAACTTATCTACACTCCAAAATCTATTCACACCTATCATTAATCTTCTTATTCAAACTAGTAATTATTTGAGTTTGATTATCTATATTGAGATTAAGGTCGATAAATTTCTCTATGTTCTTTAACTAATTAATTTTATTCTTTTCAATTACAAACATTATCTAATCCTTCTCCTCATGTATCTTCTAAAAATTTTGTTTAGTGTCACATGCCTTAATATTTGATTTCTTTTTTTATTCTCTCCAATCATAAATCTCCTCATGTTAAACCCCTAATGGAAATTGTTAGTCTACCACCCTATTAACATTATCCTCTTTTCCTTGATCTTCAAATTGGATTTGTGGTTTCTCAATGAAAGCCACTATAATTTCTTTATTGAGGTCTTTAAAGTCCTTAATCTCCTTATATTTATATTAATCCAAGGCATTTCCTAATTTTGAAAGAAATATCTAATTTTTTAAGAAATTATTCTTGGTACATTACTTGAGATTCAAATCACTAGAGGATTTTTTTCAGTAATGAAACATTATCCAGATCATATTAGAAATTATTTGGTAACATTTCAGTAAGATGCATCAATTTTCCACCCAAAAAAAAGAATACATGATATGTCTTTCCATTAAACTTTCCTTTTCCCCTTTGGAGGATTGAGAAAAGGTGTGGAATCACTTCATAAAATTCCTTCTCTTTAGGTCCTACTCCATTTTACTTGAATGACACTACACTTGATATATTTTTCGTTGTATAATCATTCTCATTTTATACTCTACAAGGATTATTTGTAAATTATCCAAAGATAATGTATTAGGATCTTATTTTTAAATCATCTAACCTTTCAAATTCAAATTATGACGAACCCATCACATTTTTCACTTTAATATATTTATATCTTCAAGTGTCTCATAAAGTCCACGTATGTCTTGAAGAAACACCTTTAAATGATAAAATAATATAAAAAAATGTTTTACTATGGGGAATCCTCATATCTTTATATTTGTTCCATAGGAAATAATGTTTTCAAATTTCACATTTGTGTCACCTTTATATATATTTAATAATTTATCCCACATGGCCTTAGAGGACCTACACGACACCACATTATTGTATATAAATTGGGAAAATACCCCATTAGAGTTTTGATTCCTTTATCTTCAAAATTCAATTTCTTATTATCTATTTTTATAGGTTATCATGTTATCATGTTATTTGTAATTCCATTCAAGGAAATCATTTAACATCCACTATAATATTTTAAAAATTGTTTTAACTAATTATTATACAATTCCAAATTATGTCTATTAATGTTTGGAACTCCATAAAGATTAATCATCACTAAGAAAAATACATTGGAAAAATAATTTCCATCTATGAAGCTACAAATTAAAACCACTGGGATTTATTTCCCAAGAGGGGGTAAATCAAGTTATGTAAATTAAAATTAATATTTTTATATAGTAAAGGATAGATATTAACTTTTTATATTCATAAATGAAAATAATTTGAACATAGTACATAAATGATTTTTAATTAATTTACCCTCACCAGGATATGTCCAAGTAGCTTATAATGATGTATTTGTGTACCAGAATCTAATAAACCATATTTATTACTTCATGTTGAGAGTGGAATCAATGACCCCATTGTTTTACAATCTCTCACTTTTCGAAATCCAAAAAACATTTTTCACTAGTTATGCCTCACTGTCAAAACAAGTGAATGAATTAATTATTATGAATTAAAATAAAGAAATATTACACATTTTTTTATGTAGTAATAATATACATCTTTATTGGGTTTATGATCTCCAACAAAACTTTTATCATATGGTAAAATAATTTAATTATTTACAAAATCTCTCTTCATCATTTTATTTAAATGTATATATTATTCCTCTATGCTCATCTTATATTTTCTCTATATGTTCCTTCATGTTTCCTTCATTAATTTTCAAAAAAAATATAAAAAACTCATAATGACTATATTTTTCCCCTAATTGGAACTAAGATATTTTTTTAATTTTGATGTATTGGGCCTCTAAAGCATTATAATAGTAAATTTTAAAATATAAATGACCTTGAATTAATTTTTAAATGGATTTGTTGATCTCGGGGCATAATGTTTAACATTAGGATAAGTTTTAAGGAAATTATTGGGCGGTAAAATTTTATGGGTTATGGAATATTTGTTAAATAAATAAATATTTTATATATAAAGACATATGTTAGAGTCTCATTGATGGAGGAAAGTATAGAAATTTGAACACTATGATTATGAATAGAATAAGATTTTTTATAGTAGCGGTATAATATTTTTTTCCATGTTTCGGGTCCCAAATTCGTCCATTTTAGGTCTTTTGTTACACTATTTATTGACCTAATTAATTTATTATAAATATTTATGTTATGCCATTTCTCTAGGGTTAGTTACCCCTTTAGAAATAACTCTATGTGAGGGTGGATGAATTTTGGTGGTGGATCTAATGTTCAATCTCAGATAAAATTTTTACTCACATGCCATCGAAGATAGATTATCCTAGAAATCCTGATAGAAATCAAAGGCATGGTGAAAAGAAAATTAATAATTTTACTATTGTTTTTCACAGAGTTCCTTGTGAATTAATTTATTTACTAATTTCTTCAAAAACATTAAATTATCTTCGATAAACCTTATTGGGAAACTTATTGAAATTATTTGATGATCATTATTTGATTATTTTTACTTATTGACCATTTTGAGGATGTGTTTCAAGTACTAGATATTATCTTATAGTTGTTCCATGAACTCTCAATCCCATATGATATTTTAATGCATTCAAAAAAACTATTTAGAATGAAATTGAAATACTCTTATCCATTCTTCCAATAGAACCCCCAAAATATTGAATTTTGGTACACTAGAATATCACATGTAGGAGACTCTGTATAGTGTAAAAAAACCAATCTCCTAAAGTTAACTTCCCCATGACTGAGTGTGTAGGATGTAAGAATTCAAGGAACCCTACCCATCAAACAAACTCTAACATGATCACATAACTAGGTAACCCAATATAAATATAAGTTAATAGAAATAAATTCAACAATAACTCCTAAAATGTAAACACATAAATCATTTAATGCATAAAATTATTAATCTGCTTCGAACAAGTTGTCCTGTGTGTATAGGGAAACACACTACTGATTACTTATTTTATAAATAGAATAGTATAGGTTACAAAAATTAGATTATAAAATAATATTAATCCACACCAACTTCATAACTTTTTAAAAAATATTTCAATGAATCACACATTTCACTGAAGATCCAACCCACATATATACTATGTGGTATCCAATAAACTTTTAATAGTTATTCTCCAAAAATCATTGATCATTTTATATGACTGACTAGGATTTATTACCAACCTAGTAACCCTTCATCCATGCTAAACCTCTATACATATGGTTTCTTAAAATATAACTATTAGTAGAAGAAAACTTCTTATTATTCTATTGTTATTGGATAATACATGTTGACATTATCTACACCGCATGTCTAACCCATCAAATGGTGCACAAAAATATAAATAACATAATTTTGATGGATGAACTTCAGGTTAACTGAAATATACATCACCTCCCAAAAAACTCCCTATTTGATTTTGTTTAAGGGAACCGAAAAAACTCTATTACACTTATAATATATAATATTTATCCCCCCCCCTCTATATTAAATTCACCCATGTCCAACTAAGGATTAATGTTTCCACATTATTTTTTAAAATACCATCCTATAGAATATATTTTGATATTTTTTATTCTTGTTTACTTCCATGACACTAGTTCCATTTCCTCCATAGATTTGTTTGTAAATTGATTCTTCATATTGACGTTATTCTCCTAACCATGAAAAACTATATTATTTGATAAAGTGGATTTCACTTTAATTGTCCTTGAAAATCACAGATCCTTCCTGATTTCTTACAGAAATATTTATTAATTAGTTCCACTATATTATATCTTTTCCAAGATCCTTTTCAATTATATACTTATCATTCATTAAACATAGAGAATTAATATTTTGTAACTTTGATGACCATATGAATATTTCTCCACTAAAAGTAAACACAAAACTATTTTTACATTTCATTGTATATGTGCCATGAGAAAAATGTAAATCCATGAATCCTTATAAAAAGATCATCAGTTACTAATAAAAAGGTCATGCCTTATGTTCTCATTAAATACCCAAAGATCCACTCTACACCCTCCCAATATACTTTATTTAGATGCACCATTAACCAAATAAAAACTCCCACTATATTGTAAATATCTAGATTTGTGAAAATCATGGTGTACATCATAATTATTACTACATAATAATTTGGTACATTATCCATTTACTAATTATCAACTATTATTAATGGTGCATGTGACTGGGAATATTTAAAGTAAGTGACAATTGGGGTTGATACCAAATTAATTATGTTCAACAAAATTATTTTAATGAACATCTATATATAATTAATCCATGAAAAAAATTAGAGTTCTAGATTACATATCACTCTTGATATTCATCCCCAATAATCATCCATTCATGTCCATGATCTTTCATCAATATTCATTAAGATAGATTACACTTTTTTCTACATTTTCCAGGAATTTGATCCATCTATCAAGATTTCATACACATATTAAAAAAATATGATAAATATCATATCTTCTCATTTCATATGATTATAAAAACAACCTATATTGTATATACTGAAACCTTTTCTGACATAAAAAATCAATTTTTTTCAATCATGAAAGAGATTTCATTATCCCATAGAGGTTTTATTTATCTTGAAATACAAATTATGGTTACATTCTATTGATAATATTATTGGTTTTATCATTTATATTTCTTTATCAAAATAACTATAAATGAATGTAGTTTTTACATCCATCTACTGCAGTTATAGAAATTTTTATGCAATCATGCATATATCTAATTTATCAATATCAATATTCACTACCTATGAGAGGGTTTTTTGGAAATGAAATCCTTTTTTATCTTTAAGACCTTTCACTACCAGTCGCAATTTGTATCTTTTAATTTCCATCAACCTTTTAATTAATCCAATAATCCCACTTAATTTCATGTTCCCTTTTACGTTATGAAATTGTAGTAATTTCATATGTTTTATCAAAATTTAATAAATCCATTCTTAATTCATGGATAACTATCACTATTTAGATTCCTTGAGTGACTTCTCTTCCTTTATATTTCTAGATTATCCTTCATCTATTAGGTGTATAAATATCATATCAACTCTAAATCATTGAACATGATTTCTGATTCTAGTTGATCTCATTAACTGGATTATAATTTCAGAACTAATCATCTCAACTATTCATTTTAGTACTTGAACAACCGGTACTACAACTTATAATGATACCACATTTTTGTACTCACACTCAAGCATTATCCACCCTTGGACTTTTCATTTGATATAATTTTGGCCTTTCCTCTAGAATTCTATTGTCTCCTATATTCACATATGAGTTCACTAATTATTTTGATCTACTAGTACTATAATCAACAAGGTCTTCTGAAATAGATTTTTCTTCAACTTATTGTTCTTCTAAGTTCTGGTATTTCCTTATATTTTTCACATTAAGGAAAAAATCTCTACTCAAAATTTATATTTTCCTTCCACCATCCCATAGATGATATAAAAAATTATCATCTCTATATCTATGGAAGAAATATATTTTTTATTTCGATTAAATTTTATCTAAATTTTTATCACTTATATATATATGATAAAATATAGAATAAATTAAGATGATTAAATTCCAATCATTTTCTTGACCATAGTACTATGGGAATATTACGTATAACTATTTATTTTAGGCTTATATTGGTCAAATAATTTGTCCCATTGAGTTGCACTAGTAAAATCACATTAGGAATTCCAAATTGAAACTTCATGATCCATGATTTATCTAATCATTTCTATGTTATTCTTTTGGCTTGTCCATTTTTTTTGAAGATATAGGTACCATATTATTTTTCCTCCTTCCTTTTTTGGAGAATAATTTTTATAATTTTAGCCTGGTGTATACACCACTATTTTTCGTTTCAAGAAATCTTAACTTATGACTTCATTCTCTTTCTGCAAAATATTACCACTGAATAATCCCCTAAGATAAATCATAATTCTTCTTAAATAAGTAAATCCATAATTTTCTTATAACATGATAAATTAATTTAATAAAGTATTAGGAACCACCATAGGATAGAAAAAGTGTCTGAACATAATCATCCGAGTATACAAGATCTAATTTTTAGTTCTTGGGATTCAAACCATCTAATTTCAAGGACACTCTTTTCTTCATTCCCATCAAAAAAAGTTCAAAATTTCTGATTTTTCTGTGTTCAATATTCAATATAAATGTATCTTTCAAAAAATTCATATTCTTCTCATGCAGGTGATTATTACTATAGTGCCAAAATTTTAGATCATCAGAAGTTATACTTATTACAATTGCATCGTCATATTAATTTGTATTCATGAAAAGAGTATCATCAATAACTCACCAAGAAAACACCATATATTCTTGGGTAAATTTCCATACCCCATTTTTAAATCTAGTCTCATAGCCTACGTGATCCAATTATTCAAGGAAAATAATATTTTCCCATAAAACATGGATCTAAAAAACATTTAACAGTTTCAATAATTTATCGTTCATTATATCTATTTTGACCTATAATTTCCCAAAAAATTATATGGATTCTATATGAAATAGACAAACTCTACATAATTTAAAAATACATAAATGATAATTAATCATTGATAAGTAGTTGAATGATATGATTCTCTAGATTTAATTACACAAGTTTGTACCAAAGTATTTACACTTTAAAAATATTTCAATCCTATATTATGTTAATGGAATATTAACTACTATATGTTGAGGTTTTAGGATGTTTTCATTTTGAAATTATCTAACAGAATTGTCTCTATTTATGTGACCATCTTAATCTATTACTGTTGTGAGAATTACTAGATATTACTTGTACATCCCTCTTCCTAAGATCTTCATTCATCATTAGATTCCATATGTCCTTAAAAAATGTTTTTCCCTGTTATAATTACTCACTATAATCACCAAATCGTATCATATTTTGAGAACTGAAAATAAAAGAAGAAACAACCAAACATTATTAGTAATTATAACATTAATTGATTAGTGTGGACTATATATCATATTAAATTCATTCACATTATCTATTATTGGTCTTCCTTTTAATAATCATGACCCATCTAACTTTTGCGGCATAAAAAATTTGTTACGAGTTATTAGTTTTCTTATATATCTTCCAATACCTTTATGAAAACTATTAATGTTTTCTTTAAAAAATTATTAGAAAAAAATTTCATTTCCAAGGAAATTATTTGTAGTGTTAGATAATTTTTATTCAATAACACCCATATTTCCTTCTCCATTAGCACTAACTTAACTGTTTCTAATACAGATTCCAATTCCTTTTGAATCAGATAATCTTAAATATGAATTCTCAAATATTTGAAATACATTCCATAAAATATATTACTTTGGTTCATCCCTTCTTCTGATTCCATGACTAGGTTAATACTAATGTGTTAACTAGTAAAAATTTGAACTTATTTCCATGATACCACTTTTTGTGGATGAACCTATAAAACATCAATTTTTTTTTATGATATAACCAATGGATGATCTCACGATTGTCCATGAGAATATACTATATTTGATACACTATATATCTAAAAAAATTGATCTATTGAAGTTCAGTTCCCTATAGAATATTATACTAAAAGTAAGAATTCAATGTACCCCACCCATTGCGCAAACCCATAATTTATCCAAAACCAAAAAAAACTCAATTACATATATGTTTTTTAAAATAATTTCTATATTATTACTTGAAATGGAAAGATAAAAATAAATAAATAAACCTGGAGTTTAACATACTTCAGATGATGTGTCCTATATGCATGGAAAAATACATTACTTCTTATATCTATTATAATTGGAGGACTGAAACTGATTACAAAAAATATTATAAAGGAAAAATAATCCACAAAAATATCAAATATCTCTAATTAATCTCAAAATTAATCTAATTCCTCACTGAAGGTCCCATCCCCATATATATTATGATGTATCCAATAAACCTATGATACCTTCTCTCCTAAAATCATAGATCATTTTACAAGATCACATAAGCTTGATTATCAAATTTATAACCCTTGAGCCCTGTTGAACTTCCAAACATCCAATGATCAGTACTATAAAAATTGGTGTATGCAAGCATTTAATGAACCTATTGTCATTGGAGAAGACCTAAAACCACTATCTATACCTCAAATCCAACCCATCATCTGATGAATGAAATTATGGTGAATATAATTCTAATGGAGAACTTACAATTAATTTAAATAGAATTATCCAACAAATTTAATCTTCTTACAACAACCTCCCTTAAGTCATCATTTTCATTTCTATTTAAAGAATACTTATTTTCCTTTGTACTTCATTTTCATATTCATGAATAAAATTTCTATTGGTCAGGATCACCTCCCACAATTTCTCATATTTTTTCTTTCCTTGTGTGATATAAAATAAATTTCATCTTTTATATAGGTCAGTAGTTTGAATTTGAAAAATTGGGATTGTGAGGTAACTACGGATTGTTTGTAATGGGACAAGACTGAGTGCAATAATGAAGAGGAGGAAAATTGGTGCTCAAGTGATGATATGGGTTCGAATGTAAAATTGAAATGGAAAAATTTGGGAAAGTGATAACCATCAAAGGTGAAATGGTTGCATCTAAACATAGTGGAAGATGTGGGTGGTACTGGAAAAAACAAAAATGGTGTTGGGGAAATCATGGGCTAAGGAGGATCTAGTTCTATAACTCCATGCAAAAATAAATATAGTCACATGGGTCACACAACGCGTCACACACTACTTATGGAGTTTGGTTTTTTATGGAATTATAAATATCACATGGGATGTGACTATGAGTTACATGATTTTTATATCATACCACATGAATTAAACATTAATTGGAGTACACACTTCGTTAATCGACTAACCCCAAACATCATGTGGACTGAGGTACACATCATGTATAATAAAGTAATGACTTGAGTTACTCTCTATGTATACGCATGAGTGGCCAGTGGATCCCAAATTTCATGCATCTCCCTTGGTGATTCCTTGTAGGTCTATCCCACATTAATGATTTGGTGGTAGTACCCATTTCATATATATATATATATATATGTATGTGAGGTCTATTCGTACAATACGATGTGATGTGTACTTGTAGTACATTATAGGGAAGAGTAGTGAGTCCCAAATTCCATGTACGTCTCTCATACAAGACATGTAGATTGACTTCTACATTAAAATATAATATGTATACATGCCCAACCTTTTTCAAGGGCTCACGCGTCATTTCTGAAAAAGTAGAAGTTGTATACAGTGTAACTGTTAATGTTTCGTATTTATTCTCACCTGAGTGTTAGAATATGATAAGTAAATAGTCAATTTAGGGTGATTTTCTACATATATTACATTATTATGGTCCTCTTATGAAAAAATATATATAATTTACAAGGCATTTTCAGTAGTTAAGGGATCTTATCTCTACAGAGGCAATGTTAGGGTTTGGTCAAGACATTTGGGGTAGATATGTGTTATAGGTACTCTCCTAGCAGTATTTTTACAATAGGGAAAATTTCCCATATATATTTCATAGAATCTATATTCCCCCATTAATCTAGTCGTAGGTCCTCCTACGAGGTAATTTGGGAATGGGGTTGGAACCCCCTTGACCCCAATTAGATGCAAGTATAGTTATAGTTAGTAATACCCCATGTGATGGTTTCCTTATTCTCTCCCATTGGGAACCCCTATGGAGACTACAGTGAATATGAGAGTAACCCTAAGGCTTAAATACAATATGGCATAGGTTGGAGATCAGCATTAAGGTTATAAATCAGATAATGGGGGAAATTTCCCTCATAAATCCTGGAACATAATAAGAAATCCATTGATCAACAACTTATATATATATATATAAGTAATTTCACATAATAATCCACAATGAATGGGAATGTAATAAAAATTATTATCCTAAATAAAATGATTGAAAAAACCCAATGTTTTAAGATACAACTATCCATATCGGTCAAAAAACCTTTTTGGAAACAAATAAATCATATTTTTATATATAGGGGGAACATACTTGTATACTCCATAGGATCCTTCTTAAGACCTCTCATGAAAATGTAAAAGAAGAATACTAATTCCCTAGTTAGTAAATAATATAATCAATATACACCAATACTATGTCTGTAACCTCCCAAACTCAGTAAGGCTCCCTCTATAAATATCACTTATATTAACAATAAAATAATATAAAAAATATAGTACCCTACACCACTTCCCCACTAATTCATCACTCTACACCCCGGTGAATAATGTATTGGTGATCCCATCCTTTCTGAGTCTTCATCATTATACCCTTATATCCACATATCATATATATTAATCACACCACAAAGCCACATATTCATAGCCACATGTCACATATTCATAACTCAACTACACATCACTTTCCCTCATAACAGGCTATTACGAATATAAAACGCATCAACCAAATTCCCTCCTCCAACTATAAATAATTCCCAATATATACCACATTGTTATCGCATCATCATCACATCAATGAAATATTAAAAGTTTTTCTATAAAAAATATGAATAAAATCCCCAAAAAATAGATAATGGAAGATAAAGTAGTCAACTATCCATTCCTTATCCAAGTTTGATGTTGAGGAAGGAACACACAACCCAAAACATTTGGGTATTAGTAAGTTAATCTAACTAGGGTGAGGTTTATATAAAATATCAGGAAAATAAAATTATAATATAACCACAACAAAGAAGAACATGTGGGTTTATAATAAATAACCCTATAACAACCCATAATCATCACCACCTCATCTACAAGAACTTCTTTTACCACTAAAGAATAGTAGGTCCCATTATTCCACACAAAATAACCATAACAACAACCATAGATTCCCTTTTGGTCATTTAATGGTCCAATTATCTATTTAGCATTCACAATCTATGTTAAATTAATTATTCCATTCATTAATAATAATTAATTAAAACCTCTTTATAAGTCAACAACCAATTTATTTAGATCCCTTACCCTTCGATTTCTTATCACAATAGTCCATTTCACTGTCACGTATTCAATTTCCTTCACACCACCCAAATTATATTTATATATTCCTAAATATTCCATTTAATTTAAAACCACCACGATATTCTAAAATTATTAAGCTCTACCTAAAATATGAATATTTGTTTATGTGGATACCACCTCATTTTCATTTTAACTATATTTTTTCAACATCCAATATTTTTCTCATAAATTTCATCACTACTATATGATTTAATAGGAGTAAATGAAGCTAAATCAAAATAATAAATATCAGTACATACATATTAAACATTATTTAGATCTAATTATACCTCAATACAAACAACTCCATCACACTATTCTTCATGAAGTTCATGACTATTTTATTGAAAAATAAATTCTTTATTTAGATTTGTGGCATCTAGAATGTTATTTATATTCGAATCCATATATTTAAAGATTTATAATATTTTTTTAATTAATATAAAATAAAAATAAATTTTATCCCACTAGATTTAAACTTGAAATGGATTTTCTCATTGTGAATAATTAAACCTTTAATTATGAGAATTAAAAAATATGTAAACACTGGTTTTTTTCTTATTCCACATCTCATATTTAGTTTTCTCTTCACATGGACTTAAAAAATATCAATTTGTAATATAGATCATTGTTACGACCATATCCTTCCTAAATTTCATTGGTAGGTAGTTTTCTATAAGTATCATGTAAGAGATATTTATTACCAAATCCCTCTACTCAATAGATCTATTCAATTTATTTGATCTAATTATTGAAACAAGGTTCCATATCTTGTGTTTTTCTAAATAATATTCTTCTTTTCCATCCATAAACCTCACACTAGTATTTGTTCAAAAATTCATAATTTTCATTCTAAAAATTTTAACAACCAATATTAAATAATTTTTTATCAATTAACTACAACAAATTTATAAGAGATTTATATTCTCCATGTAATCCTATTATAATCATTTTAAATGATTTCATGGTACCTTCATCTATCACTAAACCTTATTTTGATCGACCCACAAAACACTAAACACACCAAGTCATGTAATCTTTATGATTTTTTCCTTAGGATTTACATCTATTGAATAATTTTATGTTTTTGGAAAACATAAAATGTATGAAAATGTTCATGTGTTATCATAGTATTATCACATGAAACATCATGATTCACTACGTCTTACAATGATATTTTGATCAAATATTCAAAACCTTTTTTTATGAACATGAGAATTATTGTTTTCATTTTTCATGTGTTAAATTTTTATAACACAATAACTATTTACCCATGATTGTTGAAGTGTTGTATTTAATTTTTCCATTAACACGGTTTGATAGAGCATGTGGAATTTATTTTCACTATGTAAATAGTTTCAAGATAATATTTTGTTACTGAAAAATTGAATTTGGTAGATTTTGTTAATTACTATGATTCTTCAAAATGTTGATTCAAATCCAACTGAGTGATGGATTAAATATATCTTGGAAAGAGTGGTACCCATATAGGGATGAATCATGAAAATATCATGGAAAATTTATTAGAACAATAATACCTTGATGTGTTCATATAGAATTGTTATATAAGTGTTTATGTGTGCGTGACAGTTTAGCATAGGAAATTATAACTTATAAATTAGGATTATAAATATCAGAAGTTGTGTGAAGGGAAAAAATTCTATAAATAACTATTGTCCCCCTCATTTGGAGAATATGGACTCAAAAAATATATAGAGGAAATGAATTCATGAAATAGTTTTATTAAGGTATTTATTTTGTGAATCCTTTCTGAAAACATGTGTTTTTTGAAGAAAGGACTTGTGTCAGTTTGAATAAGTGAGTTTCACAAACACATTCGTGTGGAAATATTTTTTTTTTCAAAAGATAATATTTCATGAAACATTAATAAAAATGTATGTTTTACAAATAAAATAACTTTTGAATGTAAAAATGAGGTAAATTCTTAAAATATAGAAATTCTTGAGAAAATTGGAAGTTTCAAGACATAGAAAACGTTTCATGAAAGTACGACTTTTGCAACCCAGTGAAAGTTATGTAAATTTTATAAGCTGTGTGAAAGTGAAATAATTGTGTAAAAAAGTAAAGATTTTCCGATTAGTGTGTATTGGTAACTCACTTAAGTTTAATATTATATCAAGTTATTGGATCTCAAAAAGAAGTTGGTATTCCTTGAAGTCTAGTTCAACCGGGAAAGAAAAGCTGGTACACAATGGGTGTTCATGACTAGGTTGTAAAAGAAAAGTGCTAAGATAAATGAGAACTAATTAGTGCATTAACTATAAGAATGTGAATTCATAAATTGAAATGTGTGAAAAAAAAATTATTCATCCCAAATTAGTGAGTGAATGATGAAGGAGGAGATGTGAAAACATGAATTCTAACACCAATGTAGTGATAAAAGGAGAAACAAGAAGAATTTGAGGTTTGGGTGGTACTAATAAAAATCCAAAATATTTTAAATGTAATGATATTATCATGAAGTGAACATATATGAAGCATTTTACCCATAAAACTAGTAAAGATTAGTGGATTTTGGCACACTGACACAATGTCGGTGTGTGCCCCTTTGACATAGCCTTGTGTGGGTGAACCAAGTAAAATTCTTGTGTCTTGTTTTCATTACATTTTTATATTTAATAGGATGATAGTTAATATGTGGATTGAGTGGTCATCAATCTTATCTAAATATTTCTAAGATAATATCACCTCTTAATTTGATCATCACTTAATAGGTGAAAAAAAGAGTGACCCTACTAATAAGTGAGGTCAAGATCAGTTACGATAGTGAGAGATTCATGGGTACATGGGAAATCAAATGAGATTTATAACATGATCCACCCCTAGGTAATATATCACTAATTTCCCCTAAGTTTATAACAACATGTATCAGTGAGTAGGATTAAATTATTAGATTTGTTTCTAAATTAATGTAATTATTATTTGGATGTGAAATATTTTATATCCATACAACATGGGGAAGAGGGATATTCTAAAGAAGAGTCATAACCTAATGAAATTTTATATATTTAAATAGATTTTTAGAAATTTTTTATTGATCTAAAGGATCAAATCAACTCTTAAAAATAAGGTATGTCGGAATTTTATTATGTATCTACTAGTTTATATAATGATGATACATGGCTGTCAATTGTGCCTGATATGATAAGTGATAGTGTAACTACTAAAAATGATGTGATATCAAGATATTCAGAGTTTAAATATATCCAAATATTATATAAGATTGATCAAGGGTTGATGGATGAAAAAATAGAGTTGATAAATATGAATTAATCTCAAGGGACCCATGTTTAAATGCTAGAAATTGTGGTCAGTAAACTAAAAATACACAATCAAATAATAATTGACCTAAGTAAATATATAAGGAATAATAATGATAATATATAAAATGAGTTGGAGGAAATTTATTCCAATGTGCAATATTTTGAACATGCTTCTGAATAAAAGTTCCTTAACTCAAAGGGGGATCAAAATTTGTGGGCTAAGATGGTTGAATTTCTTGATCAAATGGTAGATTTTATTGAGGATAACTAAAGGATGAGGTAGGAAAAGGTGTCACAAAATGATTACATTATGAATATGGGTGTAGAAATTAATATTTAAAGAGGACTTCCTAAATAAATTTTACACAAAGTGGAAAATAAAAATGTTATATTGAAGGAGTTGAAACCCTCTATTATCCCTCTCAAAATACAACTACAAGAGAGGTTAAAATCTAAGAAAACCAAGATAAAATCTGATGGAGATGACTACCCAATTAGATTACAAGTATGAGAAGATCGAGTATCTATAATAAAGACTAAAAATATTAAATTAGAAAAATAATATAACTCCCATGTGAGAATCAACAAGTAGAGTCTAGAGATGTGGAAATCTAGTGTCAGTAAGTAAGAGGAAGAATCTTACCAATCCTAAAAGAGATTAATCTTGTAAGAATTTATAAAGTAAGAAATAATACTTTGGATTCATGGGACATACCATGAGTTTCATCCTGTAAGACCAAGGGATCAATGGAAGAAGGAATTTTATAGAAACAACATCTTTACTAAGGCATAACTATACGTGGTATGATTTTTATGGGATAGTATTTATTTATGCTAACTAGGGTAACATATCTTAGAATTTTATTAAAAGGGTAAATAAAAGTGTTAAAAATATATCCTCCACTAATGGGACCAATGAAAATATTCTATTAATAGTAATGAATTCTGTTATGATGGAAAATAGTTTTACTACTATGGAGAAAAAAGAATGAGGCTCAAAGAAATGTGAATTACGCACCAACATCAGTTTACTCATGACATCCATATAGGAAATAAATAAAATAAACTTGGAGTATGAATAAGGGATGATACTCTAGACATCGGAATATTGGATGAGTGTAAAATGGATTATCCACCAAGAAAGAAATAAATGAGGTATATATTTTTCTATTAAAATAGGAACAATGCATGCTAATGTAAAATTGAAAAATATATTATCAGTAAAGAGAAGAATAAAATTGTGAGTTTTCCCATGAAATGGTGAAATAGTAGTTTGAAGAGGTCTTACAAATCATTTGTTGAATAGAATGGTTCTTTGAAATATGAGAAGAATATTTTATAAAACTGAAATGAATCCAAATGTTTCACATATGAAAGTGATTTCCAGAAACAATAAATATCCCTTGAAAGAAAATAAATTCATTATGGTTAATTAAATATCTAAGAATTAAGGTTTATATATCATAAAATTAGTAATGTGTGAGGATTTCCTTGATGGTAAGAGTACCCAAGTGAGAATATTTTTTTATTTGGTCTATGAATAAATAAAAACACCCAATCTAGAAAAGTGGAATACTAAAGAAACATATAAAATAATGGTTCTGTAAGTGGGATCACTAAAATGAGATATTGTTTCAAGGAAATGAAGAATCAAACCATGAATAATGGTTAGTAATAATAATATTTTAATGGGGTTTTATAATCCCTTTCCTTAAATTTTAAAATAGGGAAAGGAAATTTTGACATTGAATGGTTGGTTTATCAATAATAGCCTCATTCTTTAAATTTGAGAAGTAAAATGCCCCCTCTCCATATGTGTTTAAATATATTAACTATTATTTAAGTATTTTTAGTTTTAGTGGAGATACAATCCCTAGGTAAGTTCTATCAATACATACAATGTGATCTTGTAGTGTGATATATAATTATAACTATTTCAAATCAATACAAGTTGAATGTGTATAGTATCTATAATCACAATGAATGAGAACATAAAAAAATAATTAGAGTACTAATGAGGTGTCATAATTATTTTTCTCATAAGTTGAATGATGATATTTTAATTTAGGTCAACTGGTATTAATATCCTTAAATAATTGATGTTAATAGAACCTGGTATCTCTGAATATAGATCTTGAATATATAAAAATGGGGAATTGGTATGAAAATGACCTCTCATGTTTTATTTTTTTATCTAACATGTGAAATAATCTTACTAGTATTAGTATATCCAAGGATATTATGGATTGATAACTCTCATGTCTAATTTTTGTGCTATATTTAGTGAAAAGGGATGATAAAGTCATGGGGAGTTTGGAAATAAACATTCAACAGATGTAGTCCCCATTAAATAATGAAATGCACCCTATAGATGAGAGATTAAACCAATTATAAGGTCTATTTAGAGAAGTGGGCTCAAAATATAAACAAATGAGTTATCATTTAAACATTTGGTATTAAGAAAGATTCAATGAATGGTATCATCAAATGGGTTATATTATTTGATAGTTGGTATCAGTTTCAATAATTGGTATCGACTTAGTGTCTTGAGATGAAGAAGAAATATAGAAAAATTTCTTTAGATAAGATAAAGTTATATGGCTACATGGTATGTATGTAAGTAAGTGAGTGAAATGCATAGTTCTTGTGTTGTTAACATTGTCTCTTGTATCCTACATTGAGTCTCAACTTGGTAGGATTAGATGATTTTTTCCATCTTGCTATGTGGTGAAGACACCCATTAAAAATCACTATGAATTAATCTATAATTGAAATAAGTTCTTTAGATGGTGATATTTATCAAACCTATAGTCATATTTATATTAATGAGTTAGGGTCGGAAGTTAATTTTTGGGTCTAACTAGTGTTCCTAACAAGTGGAAGAGTTTTATATCATTTCTAACATTGTTACACCTTATTAAAAGGAAGTACCACGTTGAAAAAGGGGGGTATATAAAAATACCTCTATTCACATATTTTATAAATGATATTTCATTCATTGTCCTAATGTAGGGTCTCAATGGAATTGAAATATGGGATATTATGTAATCTTGAATCAAGAAAATCTGAGAAGAATTCCACAATTCAAAAGTGAAAACATTGTTTCATAATGTAAAAGTTTTCTCATGATTTTGTATCTTGTTAATATGGTAAAAATTTTAATTTCGAAATGATGTCAAAGGGGCAGATGAAATGATCTTGAATCCATGTAAATTTTCTTTCTTTAGTAGAAAGTCTCATAGTACTTCATGTGTTTCTACAACCCATTTATAATTGGGGTAGGAGGTGATGATTCTAAATTTGATGATGCATAAGTAGTTCTTTTAATGAATACGAATGAGGGAATAGGTATGTGATGAATTCATTTTTCCAATGGGGTTGAATAAATTATCTTCTCATCTTTGACACATTTTGCAATGGTTGATATTAATCATAAAAAAAAAATCAATAATTGGTATTGGTATTCAATAATTGTTAGTATTGATAATGATTTATTATTTAGAATTGTGATTGATGAAAAATATCCATGAATAGGTTACCAACACATCCAAAGGGGGGATTGTTGGAAACTAATTAGTATTATTATTTATGTGATTTCTGTGTTGGATTTGTTGTCAACCATTTCTCTGTCAACATTGGGATATCGATGTTTTGAATGTGATTTTTCATTAAAATAATTTGATGAAGAACATTGTAATATATATTTATTATATCAATAGTTGTACGAAAAGATAGTGTTTATTATTAAGGTAATGTGAAATATTTCATAAAGCATTATGTGATCCTAAATATCTATTCTAATCATACTAAGACAGGTTGAATCTATCTAATAAATAAGAGTACCCATATATTCTTGAATCTATAAAATATCCTAGAAATTTTCTAGGACTGTAAATACCTTGATTAATTCATGAAGACATAGATTAGGATGTGTTTTATTTTTTCCAATAGATTAGAGTAGGAAAATGGAACAAAACAAGAAGGCTTAAATAATTAGAAGTTGTGTGAACATGGTGATTCCTGGCTATATTAATAAACATCATGTACAATTTTTTTGAGAATGTGTTGATTTGATGTATCCTTTTTCATATTTGGAAAATAATTGTTTTCATGAAAGTCTATAGAGGTCGTGAAGGTGAAGTTTCATGAAGTAGAAATATTTGTGTGAACCCTAGAATTATAGATGGAGTTATAGACTAAATGTGTCTTCAAATGGTAGAAGTTCAGCAAACCATGAATTCTTCCGACCTGGTCAGTGGCATGAAATATAGTTGTGTGAAGGTAAAATAAGGTTTATTAATTGGTGTATAGCCACATAATATTTTTAATCTAAACTCAATAATGACCTAAAGGCCCTTAATTCATGAAACATTTATACAGAGCTATTTCTTACCTAAGGTATTCATGAAAACATGTGTTATATGAAGAAATGGATTATGTCTATTTGTCCAAATGAGTTCCATTAATGAATTCACATAGAAATTAGTCTCATAAAATAACTTATTTTGTCAAGTAGTAATTCTATCATCAGTCACAAGAGGAAATTAAATTGTTCTTATAAGACTATGGTAGTTTTATGAATGATTTATTATCTCAAGAATGTTGGGTGTTTTTTGAAATATAAAAAGTTGAAATAAATTGTGATTAGTTTGACACATAGGATTTTTCAATAAATATTAATGTTTTGTAAAAGAGAAACAGTTTTAGGAAAAAGTGAAAAAATTTACACTAGTGTGTATTAGGAATTCTCTTATTGTAAACAGTATATGTAGTAATTTCCCCACACTATAGATATTCCCAAAGGAAGTCCCTATTTCTTAAAGAAAAGTTCCACATGAAAAGTGAATCTAATAATATAGTTATGTTTATATAAAGGTTATAAAATAGAATTATAAAGATAAAGGAAAGATAATTAATTTATCAGCCTTTAGAATATGGATTAAAGAATTTTCATGTGGGTCAAAGATATTTTTATTCGAAAATTAGTGATCGAGGGAGGAAGAAGGAGGAGTAGTGATATCACGAATTCCTTCCCTATTGTAGTGAGAAAATGAGTAGGGAAGAAATTAGTGAGCCTTTAGGGGCATTGACAAAAACCCTAAATCTTGTAATGTTGGTGATCTCAGCATAGAGTTACCATATATAAAACATTATAAATATAATACTTGTGAATATTTATGGAATTTTTCACATCGACACAATTTCAATAATTTCTCATTGGGTGTATCCTAGTGCAGGAGAACCAAGTAAGATTCTTGTGTTTTGTGTTCTTATAAATCTTATATTTTCTAGGATGATATTAGGTGTTTGTGGATTGAGTGATCATTAATCATATCTAAATATGTCCAAGATTATCACACGAATTTTTTAGATGATCACTTAGCAAGTGATCACTATAGTGACCCTACTAACAAGTGAGGTCAGGATCGGTTAGGATAATGATATTTTCATGGGTATATGGAAAATGGGAATGATTTTCATACCATAATTCACCCCCAATCTCTCACTAAATACCCTTGAGGGACCCAGAATGTTTGTACAATAATTTTTATCCATCATCCTTATTATGAAAATTCATGTATTCTTATCCAATTATAAGGTATAAACATTTATTTATTGTCCTTTCATTAAAATTTCACAATATTTACCATTTACAATACAAATATTATTGGTAAAGTTAATGATCTTTCTTATGTAGGCTCACATACTAAAATTATCTGAATTTGAATATGGACTTCAATCACCATTATATTCTTCTTTTTCATGTCCTTGACAAAAATTTATGATTTCCCTTGGCTAAAAATCATCATGCCTTATCATTCTTGAAGAATAAAACTACTTCATTGATGTTCTTCAAGAGATTTATGTTCCTCTTCATATAGAAAGTACCCAAACTATCAAAAATCCAAACATTAGATAAATTAAATAAATTTAGTGAAATTTATGGCACTCAATCCTTTTAAATTTTATTATTCTTGATCCATAAATATAGCTTCATATCTCTTTATGCTTTATAATAATGATCTTTTTATAGATATGATGGATCATCCTCTTCTTGTAAGACTATAAATATTTTTTAAACTTTTTTCTTGCTAAATGTATCATTGAGTTATGGATTATTTCCAATTTTATTCAATATAGACACACTTATTTTATTCCTTTATGAGAAATAAAAGATTTTATTGTTTGGATCTTTCACATAAAAAGTAGTAGACATTGAAATCATAATGACGATATTAAAATTTCCATGTTTATCTCTAGTTTACTTACATATCAAAAGTTCTTTATAAATAGAACTAAAATTTTAGTTATTTATCTTAACACAACTATAACCCTTTAATTATGGTTTATTTTTATGTGTTTTCATTAGTTATAAATAGAATTTTGTGTTTTAACAAAATTAGTTTTCTTACTTGGAGTAGTTATTTGATTTCTTGCTTCAACATTGGAAAATATTTTTTTTAACTCCCATGCCTGCCTTTCCTTGAAGATGAAATATTTATTATTTAGTGCAGTACTCAGGAAACTTTATGGAATATTTATTCTATTATTTCACATTATTCAATATAAAAGTGATACAATTACCATGTAAATACCCATGAATTATATATCTTTTATGATCATCAATTTTCACCTCATGATAGAAACATATCTACACTCCAAATTATATTCACATCCATCATTAATCTTGTTATTCAAACCAGTAATTATTTGATTTTGATCCTCTATATTGAGATTAAGCTTGATAAATTTCTATAATTTCTTTAACTATTTAATTTTATTCTTTTCAATTACAGACATTAACTAATCCTTCTCCTCATGTATCTTATAAAAATTGAGTTTAGTGTCACATGCCTTAATATTTGATTTCTTTTTCTATTCTCTCCAATCATAAATCTCCTCATGTTCATCCCCTAATGAAACAAGTTAGTCTACCACCCTCTTAACATTATCCTCTTTTCCTTGATCTTAAAACTGGATTTTTGGTTTCTCAAATAAAGCCACTAGAATTTCTTTATTGTGGTATTTAAAGACCTTAATCTCCTTATATTTCTATTACTCCAAGGAATTTCCTAATTTTGAATGAAATGTCTAATTTTTTAAGAAATTATTCTTGGTAAATTTCTTGAGATTCAAATTACTAGAATATTTTTTTCATTAATGAATCATTATCCAAGTCCTATTAGAAATTATTTGGTAACATTTCAGTAAGATGCATCAATTTTCCACAAAAAAATAATACATGATATGTCTTTCCATGAAACATAACTTTTTTCCTTTGGAGGATTGAGAAAAGGATTGGAATCACCTCATAAAATTCCTTCTCTTTAGGTCCTACTCCATTTTCCTCGAATGACACTACACATGATATATCATTTGTTGTATAATCATTCTCATTTTATACTCTACATGTATTCTTCATAAATTATCCAAATATAATATATTGGGATCTTATTTTTAAATCATCTAACCTTTAAAATTCAAATAATAATGAAACCATCATGGTTTTCAATTTAATATATTAATATCTTCAAGTGTCTCATGAAGTCCACATATGTCTTGAAGAAACGCCTTTAAATGATAAAATAATACAACAAATGTTTTACTAGGGTGAATCCTCATATCTTTATATTTGTTACATAGGAAATAATGTTTTTCAAATTTCACCTTTGTGTCACCTTTATATATATTTAATAATTTATCCCACATGGCCTTATAGGAATTATAGGACACCACATTATTGTACATAGAGTGGTAAAATACCCCATTATAGTTTTGAGTCCTTTATCTTCAAAATTAAATTTCTTATTATCTATTTTCATAGGTTCTCCAGTTTTCATGTTTTTTTTAATTCCATTCAAGGAAATCATTTAACATCCATTATATTATTTTAAAAAATCTTATAACATACAATTCCAAATTATGTCTACTAATGTTTTGAACTCCATAACGATTGATCATCACTATGAAAAATACTTTGGAAAAATAATTTCCATCTCTGAAGATACATATTAAAACCACTAGTATTTTTTCCCAAGAGGGGGTAAATCAAGTTAGGTAAATTAAAATTATTTTTTTTTATATTTTAAAGGAGAGATATTATCTTTTTATATACATAAATGAAAATAATTTGAACATAGGACACAAATGATTTTTAATTAATTTACCCTCACCAGGATATGTCCAAGTAGCTTAAAATAATGCATTTGTGTACCAGAATATAATAAACCATATTTATTACTTCATGTTGAGAGTGGAATCAATGACCCCATTGGATTAAAATCACTCACTTTTCAAAATCCCAAAAAAAAATTTCACTAGTTATGCCTCACTCTCAAAACAAGTGAATGAATTAATCATTATGATTTAAAATAAAGAGATATTACACATTTTTGATGTAGTAATAATATACATCTTTATTAGGTTTATTATCTCCAACAAAATATTTATCATATTGTAAAATAATTTAATTATTTAAAAATTATCTCTTCATAATTTTATTTAAATTTATATTTTATTCCTCTATGCTATTCTTATCTTTTCACTATATTTTCCTTCATGTTTCCTTCATTAATATTTTTAAAAAATATAAAAAACTCATAATGACTATATTTTTTCCAGAATTAGAACTAAGATATTTTTTTATTTTTGAAGTATTGGGACATCTAAAGTGTTATAATAGAAAATTTAACAATTTAGATGACCTTTAATTAATTTTTAATTATATTAGTTGATCTCTGGGATTAATGTTTAGCCTTAGGATAAGTTTTAAGGGAATTATTGGGAGGTAAATTTTTATGGGTTATGGAATATTTGTGAAATAAATAAATATTTTACTTATAAGAAGATATGTTAGAGTCTCTTTGATGGAGGACCATATAGAAATTTGAACACTATGATTAAAAATAGAATAATATTCTTATATAGTAGTGGTATAATATTTTTTTCATGTTTCAGGTCCCAAATTCGTCAATTTCAGGTCTTTTGTTAAACTATTTATTACCCTAATTAACTTATTATAAATATTAATGTTTTTCCATTTCTCTAGGGTTAGTTACCCCCTTAAAAATAACCCTATATGAGGGTGGATTAATTTTGGCGGTGGATCTAATGATCAATATCATATAAAATTTTGACTCACATGCCATCGAAGATAGATTATCCTAGAAATCCTGATAGAATCAAAGGCATGGTGAAAAGAAAATTTATCCTTTTTCTAATGTTTTTCACATAGTTTATTTTGAATTAATTTTTTTACTAATTTCCAAAAAAACATTAAATTATCTTCAATAAGCCTTATAGGGAAACTTATTGAAATTATTTGATGATCATTGTTTGATTATTTTTACTTATTGAAAATTTTGAGGATGTGTTTCAAGTACAAGATATTATAATATAGTTGTTCTATGTACTCTCAATCCCATATGAAATTTTACTGCGTGAAAAAAAAACTATTTAGAATTAACTTTAAAAACTCTTATACATTCTTCCAATAAAACCACAAAAAGATTGCATTTTGGTCCACTAGAATATCACAAGTAGGAGACTCTGTATAGTGTAAAAAACCAATCTCCGGAAGTTCACTTCCCCATGAATGAGTGTGTAGGATGTAAGAATTAAAAAAATCTTACCCATCACACAAACTCTACCTTGATCACATAATTATGTAACCCAATATAAATATAAGGTACTAGAAATAAATTCAACAATAACTCATAAAATGTAAATACATAAATCAATAAATGCATAAAATTATTAATTTGATTTGAACAAGGTGTTCAATGTGTACAAGGAAACACACTACTGATTACTTATTTTATTAATAGATTAGTATAGGTGAATAAAATTATATTATAAAATTATATTAATCCAAAACAACTTCAAAAAATTTTAATAAATATTTCAATGAATCACACATTTCACTGAAGATCCAACCCACATATATACTAAGTGGTATCCAATCAACTTTTAATAGTTATTCTCCAAAAATCATTGATCATTTTATATTACTGACTAAGTTTGATTACCATCCCAGTGACCCTTCATCCATGATAAACCTCTATACATATGGTTCCTTAAAAGATAACTATTAGTAGAAGAAACCTTCTTATTATACTATTTCTACTGGACAATACATGTTGAAATTATCTACACCACATGTCTAACCCATCAACTGGTGCAAAAAAATATAAATAACGTAATTTTGATGGATGAAATTTGGGTTAACTGAAATATAAATCACTTCCCAAAAAACTCCCGATTTGATTTTGTTTAAGGGAACCTAAAAAACTCTATTACTCTTATAATATATAATATTAATCCCCCTTCTATATTAAATACACCCATGTCCAACTTAGGATTATTTTTTCCACATTATTTTTTAAAATACCATCTTAGAGAATATATTTTCAGATTTTTTATTCTTGTTCTCTTCCATAACACTACTTCCTTTTCCTCTATCGATTTTCTTGAAAAATGATACTTCATATTGACATTATTTTCCTAACCATGAAAAACTATATTATTTGAAAAAGTGGATTTCACTTTATTTGTCCTCGAAAATCATAGATCCTTCCTGATTTCTTACAGAAATATTTCGTAATTAGTTCCAATATATCATGTCTTTCCCAAGATCCTTTTCAATTATATACTTATCGTTTATTAAATGTAGAGAAATAATATATGGTAACTTTGATGACCATCTGAATATTTATCCACTAAAAGTAAACAAAAAACTAGTTTTAAAATTCATTGTATATGTGCCATGAGAAAAAGGGAAATCCGTGAATCCTTATAATAGATCATTAGTTCCTAATAAAAAGGTCATGCCTTATTTTCCCCTTAAATACCCAAAGATCCACTTCAAAACCTCCAAATATACTTTATTTGGACACACCATTAACCAAAAAACAAATCCCACTATATGGTAAATATCTAGATGATTGAAAATAATAGTGTAAACCACAATTCTTACTACATAATAGGTTGGTAAATTATATATTTACTAATTATCAACTTTTATTAATGGTGCATGTGACTGGGAATATTTAAAGTAAGTGACAATTAAGGTTGATACCAAATTAATTATGTTCAACAAAATTATTTTAATGAAAATATATATATAATTCATCCAAGATAAAATTGGCTTTCTAGATTACATAACTCTATTGTTGTTCGTCCACAATAATCATCCATTCATGTACATGATCTTTCATCAAGATTCATTAGGATAAATCACACCTTCATTTCTACATTTTCCAAGAATTTGATCCATCTATCAAGAATTCATACACATGTTAAAAAATATATAATAAATATCATATCTTCTCATTTCTTATGATATTAAAACAACTTATATTGTATATACTAAAACCTTTTCTGACATAAATGAATCAATCTTTTTCAATCATGAATGAGATTTAATTATCTCGTAAGGTTTTATTTATCTTGAAAAAAAAATTATGGTTACATTATACTGATAATATTATTGGTTTTTTCATTTATATTTCATTACAAAATTAACTATAAATGAATGCAGTTTTTACATCCATCTACTCCAGTTATAGAAATTTTGATGCAATCATGCATATATCTGATTTCTGAATAGCAATATTCACTACCTGTGGGAAGGTTTTTTGGAAATGAAATCCTTTTTTATTTTAAAGATCTTTCACTACCAGTCTCAATTTGTATCTTTTTATTTTCATCAACCTTTTACTTAATCCAATAATCCCACTTAATTTCATGTTCCCTTTTACTTTCTGAAATTGTAGTCATTTCATAAGTTTTATCAAAATTTAATTAATCCATATCTTGATTCATGGATAAATATCACTATTTAGATTCCTTGAGTGACATCTCTTCCATTATATTTCTAGATTATCCTTCATCTATTAGGTGTATAAAGTTTATATCAACTCTAAATCATTGAACATGATTTCTGATTCTAGTTGATCTCATTAACTGAATCATATATTCATAACTAATCATCTCAACTGTTCATTTTAGTACTTAAACAACGGGTACTACAACTTATAATGATAGCATATTTTTATACTCCCACCCAAGCATTATCCACCCTTGGACTTTCTGTTTGATCTAACTTTGGCCTTTCCTCTATAATTAGAGTGTCTCCTATATTCACATTTGAGTTCACCAATTATTTTGATCTACTAGTACTATAATCAACAAGGTCTTCTAAAATTGATTTTTCTTCAACTTATTGCTCTTCTATGTTCTGTTATTTCCATATATTTTTCACATTAAGGAAAAAATATCTACTCAAAATTAATATTTTCCTTCCACCATCCTGTAGATGATATAAAAATTTATCATCTCCATATTTAAGGAAGAAATATATTTTGTATTTCAATTCAAGTTTATCTATATTTTTATCACTTTTATATATATGATAAAATACAAAATAAATTAAGATGATGAAATTCCAATCATTTTCTTGACCATAGTACTACAAGAATATTATGTATAACTATTTATGATAGGCTTATTTTGGTTAGATAATTTGTCACATTGAGTTCCACTTGTAAAATCACATTAGGAATTCCAAATTGAAACTTCATGCTCCAAGATTTCTCCAAAAATTTCTAGGTTATTCTTTTGGGTGCTCCATTTTTTTAAGATATAGGTACCATCTTATTTTTCCTCATTTGTTCTTTTTAGAATAATTTTTATAATTTTATCCTGGTGTATACACCACCATTTTTCATTTCAATAAATATTAACTTATGACTTCATTCTCTTTCTGCCAAATATTTCCACTGAATAATCCCCTAAAATAAATCATAATTATTCTTAAATAAGTAAATCTGTAATTTTATTATAACATCATAAATTAATTTAATAAATTATTAGGAACCACCATAGGATAGAAAAATTCTCTGAACATAATCATATGAGTGTACAAGATCTAGTTTTTAGTTCTTGTGATTCAAACCATCTATTTTGAAGGAGACTATTTTCTTCTTTCCCATCACAAAAAGTTCATATTTTTTTATTTTTTTATGTTCAATATTCAATATAAATTTATCTTTAAAAACATTTATATTCTTCTAATGTGGGTGATTATGACTATAGTGCCAAAATTTTAGATCATCAGAAGTTATACTTATTGCGATTGCACCCTCATATTAATTTGTAGTCATGAAAAGAGTATCGTCAATAACTCCCCAAGAAAACACCATATATTCTTGGGTAAATTTTCGTACCCCATTTTTAAATCTAGTCCCAGAGCCTACGTGATCAAATTATTCAACGAAAATAATATTTTTCCATAAAACATGGATCTAGAAAACTTCTAATAGTTTCAAGAATTCATCATTCTTTATCTCTATTTTGACCTATCATTTCCCAAAAAATTCTATGGATTCTCTAGGAAATACAAAAACTCTTCATAATTTTACAAATACATAAATGATAATTAATCATTGATAAGTAGTCAAATGACATGATTCTCCATATTTAATTACACAAGTTTGTACCTTAGTATTTACACTTCAAAAAAAATTCTATCTTCTATTATGTTAATGGAATATTAACTACTATATGTTGAGGTTTTAAGATGTTTTCCTTATGAAATTATCTAATTTTTTTTTCTATTTATGTGACTATCTTAATCTATTAGTGTTATGAGAATTACTATATAGGACTTGTACATCCCTCTTCCTAAGATCCTCATTCATCATTAGATTCCATATATCCTTAAAAACAATGTTTTTTCCAATTATAATTACTCACTACAATCACCAAATCATATCATATTTTGAAAACTGAAAATAAAAGGAGAAATAACCAAACATTACTAGTAATTATAACTTTAATTGATTAGTGTGGACTGTAGATCATATTAAATTCATTCACATTATCTATTATTGGCCTTTATTCTAATAACCTTGACCCATTCAACTTTTGTGGCATAAAAACTATGTTACGATTTATTAGTTTTCATATATATATATATGACAATGCCTTTATGAAAACTATTAGTGTTTTCTTTTCCAAAATATTAGAAAAAAAAATTTCATTTCCAATAGAATTACTTGTATTTTTAGATAATTTTTATTCAATAACACCCATATTTCATTCTCCATTAGCACTAGCTTAACTATTTCTAATATAGATTCCATGTACTTTTGAATCAGATAATCTTAAATATGAATTCTCAAATATTTTAAATACATCCCCTAAAATTTATTACTTTGGTTCATCCCTTTTTCTGATTCCATGACTAGGTTAATACTAATGTTTCAACTAGTAAAACATCGAACTTATTTCTATGATACCACTTTTTGTGGATGAACCTATAAAACATCAATTTTTTATTATGATATAACAAATGGAAGATCGCACGATGGTCCATGAGAAGATAATAGATTTGATGCACTATATATCTAGAAAAATTGATCTATTGAAGTTAACTTCCCTATGGAATATTATACTAAAAGTAAGAATTCAAAGTACCCCACCCATTGCGCAAAACCATAATTTATTCTAAACCAAGAAAAACTCTATTACATATATGTTTTTGAAAATAATTTCTATATTATTACTTTTAATGGAAAGATAGAAATAAATAAATAAACATGGAGTTTAACGTGCTTCAGATGATGTGTCCTATGTGCAAGGAAAAATACATTACTTCTTACATCTATTGTAATTGGAGGACTGAAACTGATTACAAAAAATATTATAATGGAAAAATAATCCACAAAAATTTCAAATAGCTCCAATTAATCTCAAAATGAATCTAATTCCTCACTAAAGGTCCCACCCCCATATATATTATGTTGTATCCATTAAACCTATGATACCTTCTCTCCTAAAATCATAGATCATTTTACAAGATCACATAAGCTTGATTATCAAATTGATGACCCTTAAGCCTTGTTGAACTTCCCAACATCCAATGATCAGTAGTAGAAAAATTCATGTATGCAAGCATTCAATAAACCTATTGTCATTGGAGAGGACCTAAAACCACTATCTATACCTCAAATCCAGCCCATCATCTGATGTATGAAATTATGGTGAATATAATTCTAATGGATGAACTTACAATTAATTTAAATAGAATTTTCCAACCAATTTAATCTTCTTAAAACAACCTCCCTTCAGTCATCATTTTGATTTCTTTTAAAAGAATACTTATTTTCCCTTGTACTTTATTTTCATATCCATGAATAAAGTTTTTGGTGGTTAGGATCACCTCCCATAATTTATCATATTTTTTCTTTCCTCATGTGATATAAAATCAATTTAATCCTTTATATAGGTCTGTAGTTTGACTTTAAAAAATTGGGATGGTGAGGTAACTACCGATTGTTTGTAATGGGACTATACTAAGTGCAACAATGAAGAGGAGTAAAATTGGTGCTCAAGTGATGATATGGGTTCACATGTAAAATTGAAATGGAAAAATTTGGGAAAGTGATGACCATGAAAGGTGATATGGTTACATCTAAACATAGTGGATGATGTGGGTGGTACTGGAAAAAACAATAATGGTGGTGGGGAAATCATGGGCTAAGAAGGATCTAGTTCCATAACTCCCAACTAAAATAAATATAGTCCCATTGGTCACACAATGTTTCACAGACTACTTATCGAGTGTGGTTTTTTATGGATTTATAAATATCACATTGGATGTGACTATGGGTTACATGGTTTGTATATCAAACCACATTAATTAAACATTAATCAGAGTACAAACTTCGTTAATTGACTAACCCCAAAAATTATGTGGACTGAGGTACACATCATGTATAATAGAGTAATGACTTGAGTTACTCTCTATGTATACGCATGAGTGGCTAGTGGATCCCACATTTCATGTATCACCCTTGGTAATTCCTTGTAGTTCTATCCCACATTAATGATTTAGTGGTAGTACACATTTCATATATATTTATATGTATGTGAGGTCTATTCATACAATACGATGTGATCTGTACTAGTAGTACATTATAGGGAAGAGTAGTGAGTCCCAAATTCCATGTACATCTCTCATACAAGACACTTTGATTGAATTATACATTATAATATAATATGTGTACATGGCCAACCTTTTATAAGGGCCCATGCATCATTTCTGAAAAAGTAGAAGTTTTGTACAGTGTCACTTTTAATGTTTCTTATTTATTATCACCTGAGTGTTAGAATATGATAATTAAATAGTCAATTTAGGGTGATTTTCTAAATATATTACATTATTATGGTCGTCTTAGGAAACAAAGATAATTTACAAGGCATTTTCAGTAGTTCGGGTATCTTATCTCTAGAGAGGCAATGCTAGGGTCTGGTCAAGACATTTGGGGTAGGTATGTGTTATAGGTACTCCCCTTGCAGTATTTTTAAAATAGGGAAAATTTCCCCTATATATTTCATAGATTCTATATTCCCCCATTCATCTGGTTGTAGGTCATCCTACTAGGTAATTTGGGAATGGGGTTGGAACCTCCTTGACCCCAATCAGATGCATGTATAGTTATAGTTAGTAATACCCCATGTGTCGGTTTCCTTATTGTCTCCCATTAGGAAACCCTATAGAGACTATAGTGAATATGAGAGTGACCCTAAGTCCTAAATACAATACGCCTTAGGTTGGAGATGAGTATTGAGGTTATAAATCACAAAATGGGGTAAATTTCCCTCATAAATCCTGGAACATAATAAGAAATCCATTCATCAACAACTTATATATATATATAAGTAATATCACATAATAATCAACAATGCATGAAAATGTAATAAAGAAATTATTATCCAAAATAAACTCATTGGAAAAACCCGAAATTTTAAGATACTACTATCCATATTGGTCAAAATACCTTTTTGAAAACAAATAAATCATTTTTTAATATTTAGGGATGAACATACATGTATACTCTATAGCATCCTCTTTAAGACCTCTCATGAAAATGTAAAAGAATAATTCTAATTCCCCAATTAGTAAATAATATAACCAATATACACCAATACTATGTCTATAACCTCCCAACTTCACTAATGCTCCCTCTATAAATATCACTTCTATGAATAATAAAATAATATAAAAAATATTGTACCCTACACTACATCCCCAATAGTTCTTCACTCTACACCCCAGTGAATAATGTATTGGTGCTCCCATCTTTTCCAGGTCTTCATCATTATACCCTTATATCCACATATCATATATATGTATCATACCACAAAGCCACATGTCACATATTCATAACTCAACTACACATCACTTTTCATCATCTTAGGCTATTATGAATATAACACTCATCAACCAAATTCCCTCCTCCAACCATTCATGAACCCCAATATATACCACATTATTATAGAATCATCGTCACCTCAAGAAAACATTAAAATTTTTCCCATAAAAACTATGAATAAAATCCTCAAAAAAATAGGTAATGGAAGATAATGTAGTCAAATATCCATTACTTATCCAACTTTGATGTTGAGGAAGGAACACATAACCCAAAACAGTTGGGTATTAGTAAGTTAATCTAACTAGGGTGGGGTTTATATGAAATCTCAGGAAAATAAAATTATAATATAACCACGATAAAGAATAACCTATGGGTTTATATTAAATAACCCTATAACAACCCATAATCATCACCACCTAATCTACAAGAACTTCTTCTACCACTAAAGATTAAAAGGACCTATTATTCCACACAAAATAACCATAACAACAGCCATAGATTCCCTTTTGGTCCTTTAATGGCCCAATTATCTATTTACCATTCACAATATATGTTAAATTCATTATCCCATTCATTAATAACAATTAATGAAAACCTATTTATAAGATAACAACCAATTTATTTAGAGCCCTTACCCTTTGATTTCATATCACAATAGTCAATTTCAGTGTCACGTATTCAATTTTCTTCCCACCACCCAAATTGTATTTAGATATTCTTAAATATTCCATTTAATTTCAAACCACCAATAATTAACTAACATAACCCCACCATACCCACCAACCACTATAAAAACTATTATAAAAAACCAATGCTAATAGACATTATAAATACAAAAAAATCAACACCCTTAAACATACTAGTTCCAAAACCACCTTCACATTAATTCCTAGATGAGGCCTCCTATATAAAGAAACACTAATGATAGGTCATTGAAATATCCTAAATTAACATTTCTAATACTTACTCTCAATATTATAGTGTAAAGTTGGGTCTAACCAATGGGAAAGGTGTTAGTTATACTAAGCGCCTTATTTAAACATATTTAACTTAAAACAAGGAAATAAATGATGAAAAATGTATAAAAAACATGAAATTATGGATTAGGAGAGAGAGTACTATAAAAAAAGTAATAAACTAAGAAAATTTAAGGATTGGGAAGAATGGTAAAAAATTATTGGCATGGGGACTATTTAAAAAATCTTATTGAAGAGGTGATGTTCGTGAAAAATGATTTTTCACAAAACTAGAAAACCATTTCACTAAAATGGCCAAAAAATTCTATTGATAGTTAAATATACTACTAATTGAAAAGATAGTTTTTTTCATGATATTAATCTCACATAGAAGTGAAAAAATGTGTGATCTCAAGGAAACTTTATGAATAAAAACTGTTGTTTGTTTATGACTTTTCCCTCCATAAAGACCTACTTCTCAATAGATCAATATTTGAAGAAGGTAAAATGATTTAAAAAACATGAGGATGATTTTCAATCATAATTTAATTAATAAAATATAAGTAAAAATTGAAATAAGAGGCCAATAACAAAAAATTATCAAAAATATGAAAAATAATCATGAACATAAAAAAATTAATAAACGGATATAATTATATTCCAATCTATAATTTAATTTCATTAAATGTTTAGAAATGAATTTAAAGGAACTAAATTATAAAACACAAATTGAGATACAGAAAAAGTAAAATACAATAAGAATATTGTTTTTTTCTTTAACAATTTGATGTCTCATTCTCCTCACATCATCTCCAGCCTTCTATCTCACTAATGCTCCAGGACATGTTCCTAAGTAAATCTCATGATCACTTCTAGAGGATATAACTGGTTTTGTATATGAACAAGTTGACAATTCCAAATAGTTTATATAGATAATAAGGCATTACCTTTAAATGATGTCACACACTATAATGTATGAACCCCTATTTTCCTCACTCATAGGTAGCTTCTTTGAGCATATCTCCCATGTTTCTAAGTCCATGATTTAATTATTCATCATCTTCCTTAGGTTACTTGAGAATATAAAGTTAGTATAATATTAAACCCCCGTGTGATTTGGTTTCAGCAAAAATTATTTAGAAATATTGATGAGTGTCTTAGTTTTGTTCATTCATAAGAACTATTCTTAGAGATCTACATCCCATTATCTTCCATTTCACATGAAATCGGCATCAATAGATTGAATTCTATTATATATTTAATTTTACAATTATTTTTATGGATTTTGGATTTTAATCACTTTCAAATACCCTGACATAGCTTCTTTTTAAATTGAGTGGAACTTTAGGTAGGTGTGTGGAGTGTTAGAAAACATTTGTGTGGGTTAGAAATCATGTAAGTAACCTTGACATAGCCTCAGAAACAACGGTGTTACCTTGATAAAAGTGTGTAACTAACTTTATTTTGTGTGGATCCAATGAATCTATATTCATGTATTTATATTTTACATTGATATATGTAACCTTGTACAATTGTTATGTTACCCTTACATGGGTCTTCATTGGCATAGGGTACCCTTAAATAGGTCTCCATATACCTAAAAACACCCTTCTGCACCACAAGATGAAAATTATGGAACAAGGTTACTGTCACACAAAATTTAGAGAAGCAGTAGAACCCCAATACATATCGACTTGGTCCCCTACATAGTAAGCATGACCCCTTACCAAACCTTGACTAAATACTTATGCAAATCGCTTCTACACATAGAATTTTATAATTAGTCAATGTTATGAATTCTTAATGAAAAATTACTTCAAAATAAAAATGAAACAAAAACACTCCATAATATTAGATTGGAATTAAATTTTTTCCAACAATATATGTCTACAATAAATTCCTGAAACTTATGAAGAAAATAGTTCCAAAATATAAATTTCATTAAAACATTCTCAATATCAAATTTTAATTAATTGTTTTTCAAAATAATCCCAAATATTTTATCATAGGAATATAGAAAAATATAAAACAATCAATTAATAAATTTAGTACCAAAAACACTAAACTACATTGAAATATCCAAAGAATTTCAATATAAAAACAAAATCATAAAATAATTAATAACCCAATAATAATATAACATTTAGCATTAAAAAATTATTTCTTTATTTAGAGGTAGAAAACATGTATAAAAATAAATTAACATTATGTTACCCCAAAAATTATATATTTATTATCATTAATAAATCAATTTATCAAATTTAGTAAAAAAAAAGTATTCTCATGATTGAAAAACTAATGTTCCAAAAATGTGTTGATTTTAAATTGTTTTTCCCATGTAATATATCAAGTAAAACATATGATTGCACTTATTAAAAAATTTATTGCAAAATAGATGGTTTTAAATTTTCATAAGTGATTAATTTTGAAATTTTTTAAAGTAGTTAAATAGACTTTGATTTTAATTCAATTATTCTTCTAAAATTCTATTTTTCTTTTTAGGGAATAAACACACAAAATTAACATATTTTAATTGAAAAAAACATAATATATAGGATAGGTAAATAATTAATAAATAATAATAATTAATTCATCCATAACTTTTATCTTAAAAAATAAAAATCTCAACCAATGATTAAGTGTTCTATTCATATACCATTTGGATTGAAATCTAATGTGTTTGATACCAATCAAAAATTTCTAATTCAATGAAGATTATAAAATATACTCTAAAAATTTAACTAAATTCATATTGTTTTCAAGATAAAAATAAGAAAATTACAAATATAAATTGATAAATAAATAGAAAAAATTAACAACTCAAAGTGAAAACACATCGTTAAATTTTAAAAAAAGAAATGAGACTTTGATAATGAAAACATTGTCTTAGAAAAACGAAACTTTAAAGAATTTTACAGAATTTTTTATTTAAACATCATTGAAATAAAACTTAACACAATAAAATACCCCTCCCCCAAACATAAATCCAATATTTGCCTCAATTATTATCTTCCATGGAGGGAGAAACTAGTATACTAGTTTCAGTTCAAAAGAGAATTTTTATTCATAAAATATAAAATAATATGCTATGGTAAAAATGAGGTTCAAAAATAAATTCATAACTCAAAGAAACATATATAAGAATTTTTTTTTAAAAAAATACACATTCATACTATTTTTATATTGTAAAGATATTCTTTAAGACACTAACAATAATGATTGTATAAAAATGTATCCACCACATGTGGTAGCACTTTCAAATAGTAACAAAAATTTAAAAAATATCCTTCAATATACATCAGCAATAAATATGTTTTAAAAACTGTATCCAACACATGTTTTGGTGCTATTAAATAGTAATACTAATTTATATAAGTATCCAGGCTTTAAAAAAAGTTTTTAATTATTTTGACTGTTATTTTCATAAAAGAGTATTTAATCAATAAAGAACCTACTTTAATGGAGTATAGATTCAACATAAATTAAAAATAAATAGTATAGAAAATTCCAAAATAGTTAATTATAGTAGTATATAGATTATTTTAAAAGTACATTTTCAACCTTAAATGATTTCTTAGATAGTATAAATTAATTTTCTAAAAGTAATGAAAATGGATGGTGTAGAATAAGACACATTATTCTATGAAAATGTTGCTTTAATAATTTAAATTAACCCTTCAAACATTCGTTTTATTCCACTAAAAAATATTTACCAATATCTTAAATTATATATCATAAAATAATATTTATATTATCAGAAGATTTTGACTATTTTAAAATCAAAAGTAAAACAGGGTTAGAGATTAGGTTCAGAGGGATGTAATTAAAAGTATCTCTTGTTACATATCTCCTTTTATCATTGAAATTCATTATCTTTTTCTCTTTAGTTTTGTTTTATACTCATATTAGATAAAAATATATTGGTTTATATTTTCCTAAACTCATGTAAGAACCATATTTTAGGTAAGTGTGAGCTTGAATTTTTATTTTAAGACAAAAGACATTAATTTTACAAAAGACTCAAAAAAATTATTGTAATCATTGTTCTCTATGAAGTTGAATTTTTACCTTCAAACTAATTCAAATGTTTCCACCAATTAAAATTCATTTAATGATGTTAATATTGGACTTCAAAAATGGTTTATCATAATTTTTTCATCAAAAAAATATTATTGAAATCATTAACACCAAACATTTATACCCAAATTAAAAAGGCCAAACAACTTATAAAAAAGTGGTCACATATGATCTTATTTGAGAATCTCTAAAAATATAAATAAAAAAAGTAATAAACATGTATATCAATGATATATCATGAAAAAAAATTCCAAACGTTAAGATAGTGTATCCCCTTACATTGTCTCCATTTTTAATTAGATTTGAAAACAAAACTATCAAATAGAAATAAAGAAATAAACTAAACCATCAAAAAATCATACATTAGGATGAATATTGGTAAATTAAAATCAACATAAAAATAATTTATATAAAAAAGAGAAACACCCCATATAGTTAGTGTTATCTTTTGAGAACATCCCAATTAGGAACTCTCTTGAACACTTCATCACCACTAGGTCCCTATTAAGGTGAAATGGTGATAGGGATATACCTAATGATTGGGTTTAACATTAAGAGGACAAGAAATCACAATAGTATAGCGGATACATAAAAACATATGGGGGTTTTTACCTAGAAGGAACTATAAAAAATTAAAATTTAAATACATTGGTTTCCTACCAAGTAGTATTAAGTTTCAATTATACAAATATACTCTCTTAAAAACATACCATGGTCTCTCAGTGGGTGGTGTTTTCAATGTAGGAATTTCTAACTCTGACCTTCCCATTGGTTAATAGGTGGGAAATTATTTCTAGTTGCTTAAAGATAAATAATAAAACAATTAAAAAAATGGATAGTTGAAAAAAAACCCTTGGAAAAATCCCTTTATAAGGAAAAAAACATGTTTTTCACTACTGATATTGATTTATATTTTTGTAATTAAAAAAATTGTAAAGTGACATATAAAAATGGTGATTCCAAGGGTAAAACATGATCTTGAAATCTCTTATCCTTATTTAAAACCACTAAGTAGTCAAAAAAAGGTGTAGCATACTGAGTTTAGAAAAATAAATTTAGTTTTTGGTTTTTCTTGTTCATTTTGATATGTTTTTATATCAATTAAATCTAATTTTAGACCCCCCCCCTCCATATTTATATTAGATTCTATATCAAGTTCAGTATCCATTTTTTTCCAATTTACCATTCAATGGTGTGATGATTAAGGAATAATTATAAAAGGGTTCTATTTGAACTTATATCAAAACAAACTCTAAAAAAGTTGATGACGCACTTCATTTTTAGATTTTGGAGGTGTGAGTTTGTCTTCTAAAACAATATTTTTTATTTTAACCTCTATATATTTCATATTATAAACAATTTAACCTTCTTTTTTTGTAAAATGTTAGTTTTATTTTACATTTCTTTAAATTTTTTATCTCTTAATATCCTAAAAGTGTTTTTCATTAGATCATTTTTTCTTAAATATGTTTCCAATTTAGTTTAATTTCCTCAAATTCAAAGATTTCAATTTTGATAAGTGAAAAAAATAAGTCTTTTTCATCGATCACCAATTCTTATATTTGTTCATTTAAATCCACTATATATGAAAAGTTACCTTTCAAAATATGAAAGTAATACGTATCCTATATTTCTAATTCTATTCAAAATTTCCACAAATATACAAAAATATGACACACTAGGAATACCCTTGTGTGTTTTTCTAAATAATATCATTAATCATCAATTAAATCATCATAAAAAAAAGTGAAATAAAAATCTTATAGAAAATCTACATTTTATAAGTTGAATAAAAATTTCAATAAACAAATCTAAACTATCTCCAAAACATTCAAAATTTCCCTTAACAAAAGTGTTGATCATGTGCCTAAAGTGGTTACATCGATGATACAATATCATATGTATTTTATTTTTAAAATTTCTTGGATTTATATCTAAAAATAAACTCAAAAAAGAATATTTTCATAGAAAAACATATTTAAATGAAAAATATTTAAAAAACAAGTCATTTTTTGGATTTTCAACTTATGTACATAACGAAAAAAATATGATCATATTTTATTTTTATATAGTTATGTGATTTTTGTTTGAGTTTTATTTGAACCCTAAGAACTCACCACATGTCTTCCCTAGTAACTGTTTCATTTTTGGTTGAGAATTATTTGAACTCTCTAAAAATAAAACTTATAACTCATACTCTCAAAAATATAGTGGCATATAGGTTCAAACCCATTGGAATGGGTGTGTTGTAAAAAGGGACATGATTAAACATATTGTACGAAAAATAAATATTAAATTGTGGAAAAATGTCTGAAAAATGTTGAATAATGGTTGAGTAGTGAATTTTTTTAAAAAATTGTTCAAACTAATGTTATGTTAAGGATCAGGAGTCATGTCAAATGATTATTGAGAGATATAGTAGTTGAAACGACCTATTAAAGAGGTGTTGTTCTAGAGAATTGATTTTCAACACAACTAGAGAACCAAATCACTAAAATTATCTATAATATCTAGAAATAATTAAATCTACTACTGAGTTGAAACACAATCTATTTCAAGACAGTGATCTCACATAGTACTGAAGAAAATGAGTTATCACAAGGTAATCCAAGAAAATAATTTTTTGTTTGCTTATGCGTGTGAATTATTAAAATACGTAATTCCTACCCTACTGATGCTTTCATAAGGTAAAATGAATTAAATGTATCCTTTATTATTATATTGAAATATCATTACATCAATGTAAAAAATGGTAAAATTGAAATAAAATTCTAATAAGAATCGATTTCATCAATGATACAAAGAATGGAAAACCATAAAAGAATCAACAAACTGAAGAAAAAAATAATATTCCCTATAGAATATAAGTTCAATGTGTGTTTGAAAATGAATGTTAGGGGATCACATAAGTGCGGGAAAATAGTGATGTAGGAAAATGTGAAAATATAAATAATGTAAGTTCTTCTATGTTGAGTCGATGTCTCGTTATCCCCAATTCATATTTAACCATATATCTCAGTGAAAATATTTCCAATATACCTAAAAATTGCCTTTTGTCTTCTATTGGTTATCATGGTTATGATCCAAGAAAAAATAGAGAATCAGCCATAGTTTTTATAGTCAATTAGTCACTACTATCAAATGATCGCCCACAACCAAATGTATGAACCCCCAGTGTTGTCCTTCATAAGAATATTCTATAATCATGACTCCAAAGTCACAATATGGAAATATTTACTATTAATCATCTTTTATGTGTTACCTGAAAATGTCACTTCAACGTAATGTAACACCCATATTTACAAAGGATTAAAAATAAATGATTCTGAAATCTAAATGATCATAGTGGTTCAGTTCATTTGGAAGTACTCTTCTTTAAACTATCCACCCCATTTTCTTAAATTTATCAAAAACCAATCTTTTATAGCTCACTCAATCCTTTTTTTGAGATTTTACACTATAATTTGAAATCTATTATTTGTACCCCTTTACAATGCCCTCACAGGACTACCATTGAAATTTCATGTACTTTTATGTGGGTCTGTGGAGTTTCAACCAGCATTTCTATGGTTTTGGAAGCATCTAGGTTACTTTGGTGTAGGCTCAGCATAGGTTGCGTTACCTTAATGAAACTTTTTAATAATCTTCACATAGAAAAACTCACATAAAACAAACTTGATGCAATTAAATTTAACTTAAATTTTGTTACCGATATGAAAGTGTCGAGTTACCCTAACGTAGATATTCATCCATGTATGATACCCTTATGTAGATCAACATCTACCATGATTCATCCTACTACACCACACATTGATCTTTATGCCACATGGTTACCCTCACGTTGGATTCAAAGACGTGGAGAAACCCCAATGTACATCAGCCTTAACCAGTGTATAAATATCCTCAACCGTTATAAAACATTCACTGAACCCATATGAAAATCACTTCTACACAAAAAAAATCAAACAATTTATGAAATTATGATTTCAATATACAAAGTAAAAATCAGATACCTAATTAAACAAAAAATATTATAGAATTTAAGATGATAATTAAAATTAATCCAACATTATATTTCTAAAATAAATTCATGGAACTTTTGAGGAAATTAATCCGAAAAACTCTAAATTTCATTAAAATATTCATCATAATAAACTAATTAAAGGTTTCTCAAAACTATCCCAAATATTCTATACTATGTATATAAAAACTGAAAACAATAAACAATTCATTATTTTGGTACAAAAAACACCCAATTAAACTAAAATATCAAAATAATTACAATTTCAACTCAAACTGATCCATATATTCAAAAGCCTCTAATTAAATCATGTTTTACCATTAAAAATTAAATTATTTCACGATTCAGATGTGTAAAACATGTATAAACATATATCCACATTAAACACCTTAAAGAAAATAAAAAACATAGACAAATAACAAACATAAAAACATAAAATAACCTTATTTTATCATTAACTCAATTCATATCATACATAGATAGAAAAAAAAATATTGTTTCTAAAATTACATATAGCCTATTCAGTTCTATATTTAAATAATTACCCTTTTTGGGAGGAATTTCCAATAAAAAATTACTGCAAAAAACATATCCTTCATCAGTTATAAAACCCACAATACCAAAGAATATACATTATAAAGTAAAACATACATAATTAAATTAAAAAAAATTATTAAAAGTATCACTAAATAATATGATGTTCTGGTGATACTGTATCCCCATTAATTTTTATATTTTAATTTTTTATGTTTTATTGGATTGGTTTGGATCATTTAATTATATTAAAATAGTATTTTTATAATACCATTATTTTTATAAAATAAAAGGGAGATCTGAATCTACTACCTAGACAAACACTTCAGCAACATGATACTTAGAAATATATAAAGAAGAGAGATGATCATAGTTGGAAACTCACACTGAAGGAACTTGATTCTATCATAGTGGTGTTCACTAAACTTGAATGGAGGTTTTTTGGTCATTAGTGTTATAGAAAAAAAATCAAACTGTAGGGAATTCATAAATTTAAAATAATAAATTCCACATTGTGTGGAGATTTTTCCATGTATTGTATCCAAAAACATAGTCAACGCTCCTTTTATCCCACTTAAAATTAAGAATTTAATTTATCATTCCTTTATTACTAGTTAAACATCCTTAAATTGTAATTCTAATCATCCAAGTCAAAGATATTTATTTGAGATAAAAAATTTCCATTTTTTAAATTATTTTATGATTTAAAAAAAATTTAAGACATAAAATATGATTCTTTCCAAAACTGGAAAATGGTGGAAATTTTTATAATAGAATGACTCTTGTAGAAATTTAATGATTCATATAGAAACCACATTTTACTTTTATGAAAATCCAAAATTACTCTAATGAAAAGTAAAATAACCCTTATAGAATCATAATGAATCCTCCATAAATACAAAATGATTCTTAAAAAAATAAAATGAATCTTATAAAAATAAAAAAATATCTTATGAAAGTTCAAAATTAATATTATGGAAATCGAATGATTCTTGAAAATTTTAAAAATGAATCATATCGAAATCTAATTAGTCTTACAGACATCACAAATTTATCCTGTGAAAATCAATTAACTCAAATGGAAACTAAATGACTCTTAAAGAAATCCCTAATGAACCATATAGAAATTTAATTAATATTATGGAAATATTAACGAACCTTATAAAAATTACAAATAAATTATTATTTGATAATTTTACAAACATCTAATCATAGGTATCATTTCTATACTCTTCAAAAATTAGTCTAAACCAATATATATATATAATTGAATATACATATTCACTTACAAAATTATATAATCACTTCTAAAACACAAAAATAACTTTGAATCTAAATTTTAATATACAATAAACCTTATTAAACCCCTAAATAAATAGAAACATCCTCGAGATTCCTTAAAACCAAATAAATGTAAATAGAAACAGCATAAGAAAAGTTTGGGCCCTCACTTCAGTTACATAATATATAATTATTTTCCCTCAGATAAATACAACCCTAGATAATAAAACAATAGCATCCAAACCTATAATTTCCCATGAGGTACCTCTCAAATAGGGACAATAGCACCACTAATTTAGAAAGAAATAAAATAGATCAACAAGCATAAACAGTAACACTCCAAAATTTTAAAATATTATCATCATATTCGATAGCATGTATGACATGAAACCCCAAGAATAAAATGGAATATAATGTCTTAATACTTTAGGATATATTGACTATTTAAAATAAATTAGGCCTATTTTATAGCCTGAAATTCATGCTATACTATGTTACCTTGTGTTACATGCAACTATGAATTTCTTCGATTGCTTGCGCTACATGAAAGACCAGGTCTTACCGAACAACAATATACTTTTCATATTATAATTTAATAAGATATTTATCACATGTCCATTAAAGTTTCAATTATAAATAATTTAATTTTACTTATAAAAAAATGTTTTTAAATTCGTTAGTTACCAATTAATTAGAAATGAATATAAAAACCAATTGAATATAAAGGAAATGTTTTTATAAAAAAAATTATGATATGAAGTAATTTTACCCTAATAAATTAAATTAACTAAAATTATTTAAGTATATAAATAAATTTATATATTTTATATTTCATCAAATGTTTTTTCATTCATCCAACATATTTAATAGTCATAAGATAAGAACAAATCATATTTTACGCATAAAAATCTATATTTTTTTAAAGGAAGTTTTCATCCTTTTAAGGGTAAACTTGTTTCAAAACTAAATTTTTACACTTTTATAAATTTTTTATGATAAAATAAATAAAAATTTTGAAATATTAATTTCAAAATTAGCTTAAGTGAAATTTTGTTATTTTTCTAAGAAGTTTCATTTTTAATGAATAGTGAAAAATACAGAATTTTATTTGAAAACTAACTTTTCATAAAAATAATTTTTAATTTTAGTTTATTGTTTTAATTGGATTACAATTAACTATATATAATTCATACATTTATTAATCTAGTTTTGGTCATTGGAATCATTTTTATTTTGAAATTATAAATAAAAACATATTAAACTTTTGAACATTTTCACTTTAAAAAACATTTTATCGAAACCTCCGTGGGAGATTTACATTTGTAAAAATGTAATGCACATATGGAATCAGTCTGATTTATAATTTATAATATGGTAAAACTAATTTTTTACCATCATTATTAGTGAATTCAGTTAAAATTAATTACTATGATTAATGTAAAAACATATTTAATTAGTGGTTAAACTTATAGTATAACGTGTAAATATGACCCTACACTTGTCCAAAAGCCTTTACATTTCCATATTTATATAATATAAAATCTTTGATATAATAATTTTCATTTTTTAGGCACATTATGTAAGGGAAACATCACAATAGTGTTTACTTTTTTGTATTTAAAAGAATTTCACTCATCCTCCATTGTAAAAGGGCACTCACTCGCCTCACTTATTCAAACATACGAAGATGTTTGGATCATAAAAACCCTTCCCAATTCACATAAAATTTTTTATGTATTCATAATATAATACTTATATTGGTAATATTTCCAAATTAATGTGGAATTAGTGAAAACATGAGGATACCCAATGAAGAGTTATTGTTTTTCTACAACTGTTTTCATTTTATTTCCTTCCCTAACAAATTAAATTCATCTTATATCATGATTATATAAGAACCTATGTATATTAAAAATAATTAGATTTTTTATTCTACGTACAATTCCAATAACTACAAATTCTTTCATCATATGGGACACACAAACATTGTTCGTGTGTATGAAAGACTACCACCTCATGAACCGATGTCGGTCATTCTTCCATTACAACCTTTCAAGGTTGGTAATAATGATGAATTTATATTTTATGAATGATATATATTATATTTAGGATGAATTTATACTTATTTAAATATTATATAACCTATAAATTCATTCTTTCTGTTTTTGTGGATTATGATAATGTGATTCATGTGTATGGTGGACTTTTTCCTCGCGAAGTGATGTGATTCATTCCCACATTACATGAATTTTATTAAGGATGGATTGAATAAAAATATGTAATATAAATGACATAATAATGATACTTAAATTATAATATATATATATATATATATTATTTATTATTTATTCATTCATTAATACAAAGAAATGGAAACAGTGTTCAGGCATACGTATAGCCAATAGTGTCCACAAATAATGTATTTCATTTCCTATAAAAACATTTTATAGGTAACTCTAAATACATAATGAATTCTTATATTTGATATTAAAATCATTTTTTTACATTCATGGTGTAATAAAATAATTATCTAATTATTATTGATGAAAAATAACATGTCAAAACGTACTTGGAAAACAAGGCAATTTATAACCAAAGAAAATAAAAATAATTAAATATTTTTCAAAAAATGTCTGTAATATTTTATAAAAGAATAATATATGATATTATAAATATTAATATGGTTATCTTATAAGGTAATAACATGCTTAAAACCATTATACATGATGCTAAATGGAATTCAACCCAAAGGGAGTGTAACGTAAGAGATTTTGTCTCAATTTACATTCCATTGAGACTTATTTGTTATTATACACCAATTCACATTTATGTAGTTTATATTATTCCTATTTTACATTTAATATCATCAATTATTCATTATTCATGGTATATTATGTTTTAATTTCCTTTATTTTATCCAAGGGGTTATATTTGAAAATTATAAAGTCATATACCTATTGTAAAATATTTTGTGATTGTTACCTTTCTCTTGAAATAGTCACTTTATTGTAATAATTTTTCAATGGTCATTAAATTTCTCTTGAATTTCTATATTCTTATATGATGGATGTGATTATTCCAAAAACTTTATACTATTTTGACATATGGTTATTACCTAGAATTCTATTTTATTAACTAGGGTTATATTGATAATTTATTAATGTTTACTCAATATGAATATTTGATAAGGCACATTATCCATGAATTTAAATATAATATTTGATATAAGAGGAACACTTTGGAAATGCATGAAATGTTTTGGGGAACAATTAATTGAATCCCCTCTATGCATCAATGGTCTATTGAGACAAATTCATTGACCAAATCAGAAGGGTTTGAACCCATATAATTAAGATGTATTGAGGATAGATATTGATAGAAACTATCTTAAGGATAAATATTGATGGTCCAGACATCCATCATTATAAATTCCATCATTATTTTTATTTCACGTGATTGTTCTGTTAAGTATAATATTAATGGTCAAGTTTCAATATCATGTGATTATTTATAGTTCATTACTAATAATATTTGTTTCCTTCCATATTATTCTCAGGTTATTGATCAATTAGCATGTGTTTCATTCATTTACCATTCCATAATGATTATTATTTATTAGTTTATTATAGGTTCCGTTATGCTTAAACCCTAATGAGCCTTTGAGCTCGACCTAATTTTTTTACATTCTCTAGGATATGAAGATGAATTATTGGAATGATTTTTCATGGTTGTTGTCAATTTTACTTTGTTATATATTAAGATTCATTTTATATTTCCAATGTAAAATGGGTATCAGGTATGTATCTATTTACCAGAACCGATCAACTCTTTTCTATTTTGGGATTTTAATCTTGTATCTATGAAAATTCAATAAATTAAGGCACTATCTTCGGGATACTAGGGTTAGGGTCATTATAGTGGGTATGAGATGGAGTTTAGTAAAAACATTGGGAACTAGATTTAGGAAAAAATAGACATGAGAATAAAAACTTTCGATATAATTTAACAGTAAGTATATAAGAACATCCCAAAGAAACAATGTTTATAATTTTTAGATTGTCTATGCATGAATTTTTAAATTTATTATGTATTTCACTAATTTTGGGATTACACCTTTTGTTTCATAGTGATATGATCTCCCTAGTGTATTTCATCATTTAAAAAAAGCACCTAGTAGAAGAATATGATCTTCACCAAGGAAAATGATACGAAGAGTATGAATAATCATGTATTGTATTTTAATAAGATAATATTTTGAAGGGAACAAGTATCCCAAAATTTTTCATCCTATGAGGACATAGATTCAAATGATAAAAAGGAAGATAAATAGTTATCTAAGTACTATGGATTCATAGGGAAGCATGAGAATAAATGTATATCAAGGAAAATATAGGTAAAGGAAATAATGGAAATAAGTATTTTCCCACATGTGATAATTGTAGAAAGAAACAACCTGGTGCTTCTTAAAAGGATTATGAGTGTTCTACAAGTGTGGAGAGAAAGACCATCGTGATTTCGATTGAATAGGAATGAAAAAAGTTTCGAAATTACAATGCATCAATTATAGAGTTAGGGAAACTACGCAACTGAATTCCCAAGTCTTCAATGGAATATAACTTAGAATAAGGTAAGAAATAAAGTTCAATTTTTTGTTATTAATAGAACAAAGGAGGGATGATTAATGTGCTTATGTTTAGATTCAGGAATTGTTTAATTTGATTATTTTATAAATGATGTACTAGTTATGAGAATCGTGAAATATATCAGGAGTGTACTAAATTACTATTTCATTATGGATTTGAGAGAACATGTTGAACATTATAGATAACCAAAATAAATGAATCACCGAAAAGTTGAAATTCTTGGAAAACATATGATTTAGGGAAATAAAACCTTAACATGTTCATGATGTTGAGATATTAATAGTTGCATAAAGATATATTGGATATGGATAATTGGTATTGTATATTCATGATTACCTTGGAACTAATTAATTATTTATTACAAAAAATTTTATTATATCATTGATGGAGTTTACATCATTTTTTTATTTAATGAATATATCCAATAACCTATGTTTTTTATATGGAATAAGGAAGAATGCATGTTTTTCAATAAGGCTTCATTTAAATTTAAGTTATTTCAATACTTTAATAGATTACCAGATGAATTAATTCAAATGTTTATTATGTTACTAATAGAGTTGTTCTCCCAAGGATGGTGAAAGTTACATTTAAAAAATACAAGATATAGCACAGTGGATAACCTTAGGGTCACTTAAAAGGAATAAATGTCAAGAACCCATGTGGTATTTCTGAAAATTGTTTTGTGGTTTTATATATTTTTAAAATAAGAAACCAAAACAAAAAAAACCATGAAACGATGATGAAAATCACGGTGAATGTTATGAAACAATTAATGAAATAAACAGTGGCGACTAATTAGAATGAAGAACAATAAAATACATAAATAATATTGATAAGGTTAGTGAAAAGAATCCTAGATTTATATCGATCCACCCTTAAATACCCATAATAAATCAATATGGTATAAAACCAACAAGTCCTAACTCTTTCAGTGCATGTATGATAGCTCAGATCACACACCTCTCCCACCCAAAACATTTATCAAATCACATGAAGAATAACTTCCAACAGTCATGAACTCTCCCAAAAGATAATAAATCTCCAAAGTAGATCACCCTAGCCAAGAATTTATCCCTGGATGATGGGATCACCAAAGGGTCAAAAGTCACACCACCTCTCAAAACTACTCGAGAAAGTTAATTGAGGAAGGGTAAAACAGATCAAGGGGAAAATAAAAGAGAACAAATCTGGTAAAAATATGTTTTATCGAACACTTCAAATCAACTTCTTGGTCTACTCAAAAATGAAGAAGAGGTGTCGATCGACATGATGTGTGGATCTGTATGTTACATTGAGATTCAATTCCTGAATCTGGACTCACAAATTAGCTCTCTATTTCAATAGATTCTAGATAATAGCATGCCGCAAGGGAGGAAAAACAAATAATGAAATTAAAAAAAACACCTTTTTTAATTCACTAAACATAAAACTAAAATGGTTTTATATACATAGTTGAAAAAAAAGATAAATCTGAGAAATTCTAGTAGAAACGAAAGAACATAGCAAGAAAGGAGAAGATGAGGAAAGAGTGGGTGCTTGTCTCAAGGTTGAAGATGTTTCCCATGTCCAAGGGTGTTATATGGTATTGGAAAAGAGAAAAGGGAGAGGAGAGGATCCCTTATTATTTAGAAAACAAAGTAAAGTGAAAATAGGAAATTAATAGGCAGTGGAATCCCCCACGTGGTAAGTCTTAAAATGTGTTTCCCCATCTTTCAGTGAACTTCATGTGAAATTATTTGGCCTCTTGAAATGACCTTGGAATCCCGTTTTATATGAGATGTAGTGAACACGATCTCCACTTTCAATCATTGGGCCCTTTGAGAAAATAGGACAAAGAAAACAGGTGTGGGAAAGTAAAAAAAATAGCTTCTATTATTAAAATATTTTAATATTAATATAGTTAAAATAGAAATAAAAAATATTTTAAAATAAGTCAAAAAAAATTGAAAATATATATGTATTAACATATATCAATAATTTAATTATTAATACTATTATATATATATAAATAAATTCATATATATATTTACTTGTAAATTTATTTATTAATTTTCTTATAAAAATGTATTTTAGAAAAAATATAGATATTATTAAATATATTTATTTTAATATTGTTATTATGATTATATATGTTATATTATATATTATATATATTATATTATATTTATATATATTAAAAAATAAAATTAAAAGAGAGGGGAAAGGGGGGAGGTGGTGTTCACGAGAGGGAAATGAGAGAGGGGAGCTTTGTGTAACTAAAAGGGGATATCGACTGACAGAAGATAAAGGGTGATTGGGGTCCGATGATATCAAGGGAAGGGATTCGGTTCTAGAATCCATGGGAAAATAACATCAAGGGATGCATCGACATCAGTGATTCATCTGATGGTGGCTTGAATTTCCGTAGGGAAATGCTCGGTCGGCACTAAAGGTGGGGAGGTATGACACCATATTCGGGTATCCGCTTTGGAGCAGGTGAGGAGATGCAGTTTTTTATGGTGGCTGATGGTGGGTGTTGTGCAGATTTATTTAATATGATTAGAACTCATCTTATAGATCATGCATGGTCTAGTTTCAATTCCGGTAGGAGTATTTGAGGTTTATTTATATTTGTTTTACTGACTGATTAGTGGATTTAATTTATGGGTCTGATGAATTCGTATTTTTTGTTATTTTTCAGATTCATGTTTAATTCCTATTGCTTTTTGTTCTTCTGGTGCTTTGCTGTTGTGATTTTATTTTACTGGATTGATAAACATTTTGCCGGTGCTGGATATTTTCACTATTGGCAATGAGACAGAGGAATGGAGTTCCAACAGTGACTAAGGTAGTGCTATAGATGGTATGTCTGGGTAGAGGGACACAATGGCTCGACCTTCCACTACTGGGTAGAGGATGCAGAGTTACGGGGTCAAATTTAAGTCACCGTTGAGGATGAGGTTGGTAGTGACTCCTTGTAACCATTGGATCACTACTACAAAAATGGTCAAGGGAAGCACCATGTTTTATCAATGCTAATAACAAAGTTCTGATAAAGGAACCCTTTATGAGCACTAAAATTTTAGCGCAAATAAAGGATTACTTTATCAGCGCTTTTCTAGAACTTATAAAGAGTGTGCTTTATATGCTCTAAAAATCACTGATAAAGAATTAATTTATCAGCGCTAAAAAAGTTTTGATAAAGGCTTCCTTTATGAGGGCTAAAATTTTAGCACTGATGAATGAATCCTTTATCCGCACTTTTTTAGCGCTGATAAAGGAAGCCTTTATCATCTCTTTTTTATCGCTAATAAAACCATAGTCCCATATTTTATAAAATACGGTTCATAGTATCCTCTATTTATCGCACCCTAAAGCCCTCTCAGTGTTGTACCCCTACAACAACTCCCATCCCTTCATGTGATCTTCTCTTTATCGGACCTTCGCCGCTAGCCTTACTCCTTATCCAACCCCTCCAACCCCTTCCAGGGATCCTCCTCCCCGCAAACCCTACTTCCTCCTCTCTGCATAACCCTACTCCCTATGAACCCTACTCCTCCATTTCTCAACACTGGCGGCTCCTCCCATGCACCTTCCCCTCACGGTCGCACCTTCCCCTCCCAACGTAGCACAGAAGGCTCCCTGACTGCTCGAAACTTCTTCTCTCCCTCCATCTCGGGTGTGATCTACTCTAGGAATTTCTCCCACTTTTCCTTTTAGGTTTATTTTTGGTGGATATGATTTGTGAGAGTATTTTTCATTAGGGTGATGTTTAGATTCTTCCTTATGATCACCACCCTTGGATTAGATGCTAACTAACATAGAGTACTAGCAATATATGTCACGAAATATCACACATAGGTGATTGTTATACTTGGTTAGCAGATGATTTAAACTAAAGTATGACTCTTTTATCATTCCCCATGGGTCCTTATGATTTTTGGAACTAGAATTTAATTTTCACCAAGCTTCATATGTATGAGGGTATGATATTCTCGTGCAACCTCAAGCTAGATCTTGTTATACATGATTATTCAATTAATGTTGAGTGTTATTTCCTCATCCTTTTGGTGGAGTGGGTTTATCTATATTGGGGAAAGTGGTATTTTTGTAAAATCCTTCATGAAAAAGAATATTTTTTATAGTACCCACCTAATTATTAATTGGTTTCAATTTGTGGGTTTCATGATGTTCCAATGATTGTGTTTATGGGGAAGGTTCTATTTATGATAGTGATTAGGACCCCTCAAATATAGAAAGTATATCCAACCCTATGGATGTTAAGTTATATTTCTCTTAGTTGGTGAGCATGGTTTTAGGTGATGTGAGAAAGAAGAATACTTTTCATCCATAAGAATTTCGAGTAATTCTGGAATGCTTCATAAGGGAGTATTATGGTTTACTCTTGGTAAGGATATTGTGTATGCATAAACCCATATAACAGATATGAAGACTGTCTTTGTGAAGTTATAATGTTATAAATTGAATCTCTTCTAGATACGGTTCATAGTGGAGCCTATAATCCATTTAGGTTCATTTATTATTAAACCAAGATTTATGGAGTGGCCTCCTGTCCTCATGCACTAGGGCCACAGAAGATGAGGAGATCAGAGTAGTGCATCCATGGAAAGGTGAATAGAATTATTTGGGAAAGGACATTGGGGTATGAACATGTGATTAGTTGTATTTGTGAGGTTAATTCTTTTTAGGATTGTGGGATGTTTCTTGACTTCGATCAACGGTAAATTCCACACATCTTTCTTTAATGTCAAGTATAGTTTGAGGGTGGTGTCAACTTAGTGAACCTCTATGACTAGTTGTTCCAAGGTGCTAGTCTAGAAGGGTTTTCCTTGAAAATGGTGAGACATCATGCACTTCATTAGGTAGATAGTGATTCTTCCCTAATATCTATTATGGGTATCAAGATTGTTATTTTGAATGGATACTACTCAAGTAATGAACTACCCTTGGTGTTTCATTCCATGTGATTTTGGTTAAGTACAACTACACTATAGAGAACCCGATTACATGATGGGGGATGAATTCATTCTCAGGAGATTGTAAATCTCTTTCACTTGGTTGGATTGTATTTAAGAGCTTTTTATTAAATCCATTAATTTATTTTGATCAATTAATAGACCGACTATAGTTGTTTGGGGGAATTCAAAATTTAATACTATTCTTTGGATGGATATATTAGTGTACTATGATTATGCCTATGGTTTGAGTTGATATCATAATCTTTTAAGGTAGTGATCTTCTAGGATGTAGGGTTCGCAGCACCCACCCATAATAGGTGTGTGATGAAAGTCTCATCTTAGGAGGCATTACCATTCATAGTTACCTCAAGGATAGCCCATTATTCCATGGAATTTAATTTGATTATGATGGGTATAGACATATCACATTTCATTTTCTTAACATTCATTCTATAGTCCGAGAGGTAGTCGATGAATTGCCTAGGTAGAGGAATGAATTGAAGAAAGAAGGTGTGTACAGCATTTAATTGATGGAGGATATCGAGGAGCAGCATGAGGTGGATGGAACTTTGGTTTGATTCTAATAATATTACACCTATGTAGACCACTCCTATATTGGGAAGTTAGTGGTTAAGATCTCGGATAGCAGTAGTCACTATAGTCTTTTTACCAGGAGGCTCCAGGAGTGTTTGGAGGTATGATCTATGTTCTTTATACTTTTATTGTAGTATTGTTATAAATAGGTAAAAGAAAATATTTTTCATAATTTTTTCAATTATTTGATAGGTATATTGTATGTGTTGGTATAGCCCCATGTTAGTGAGGGAGAGTTATTGCATATTCATTAGATGTTCATGATAGAATTTATGTTCACTAACCTTAATTTTCTATTTCTTATGTTAATTTGGGTAACAAAACCAATGATATTACATAGTAATTTTGGATAATCCTAGTTTATTTTTTCCCCTATGAACCTCTTGGTGTTTGGAAATGTATCCACTATAATAGTTTTCTCATCAAAATTGTATCATTGTTTTCATTTTATTTTTGTTTGGTCACTAGTTTTGGGATGATTAATGAGATTATTTTATTATGAATGAGGTGGATAGTAAGGGTGGTTAAAAAGGGTGTTATATTTTTTTCTGCAAGGGTGGTGGGTGCTAGAACTATTGGTAAGGGGGTTGGAAAGTGTGTTGATTTTGATGGGGCGTCTATCATGGTTCTGTTGATTTCCAAATCATTATTGGAAATGGTTAGGCTCTATTAATCTCTATTTTATAAGAAATTGGTTATGTTCTACTGTATTTGGAAGACTTTTTTCTGTATTTGAATCATAAATACTAATATTTTAGATTCAAATAGGATGGAGATGAATAAAGATCGTATGTATGCTAATTAGTGACAATACAGTATGAGAACGGAGGGAAAGAGTTCTTCAAGTTTTCAAAGAATCATGCAAAGGATTGTTCTCAAATCTTTTGTCTGTGTTTACATTGTTGTTATTATAACCTAATTACTCCAGAGGAGTTGGAAGAACACTTGATATGTCACGGAATAGATCGGTGTTATAAATTTTTTAATAAACCCGGAGAAAAAGAGAATTTAGCATCTAGATGGGATAAAATTGTGTTTTATGAATCATCAGATATGAATAAATATATAGATAATGAAGAAGACCGTATGGAGTATGTTATTACAGATTTCAATGATGAGGAAGATCATATTGTGGAAATGACAAGGGCATTAGAAGACGAACTCCATGATTGCCCAAAATTGTTTGACAAGTTAATGAGTTGTGCAAAGACACCATTGTTTGTTGGTTGCACTATATACACAGCTTTGTCAGCTATAATGAAGTTGTATAAATTGAAAGAAGGCAATAGATGGAGTGATTTCAGTTTTATGAAACTACTTGATCTCTTTAATGACATGCTCCCAGAAGATAATGAGCTCCCAAAACGGACATAAGAAGCTAAAAAAATGCTACCCTCGATGGGTATTATTTCTAAAAGAATACATTCATGCTTGAAAGACTTTATACTATTTCGCAAGGATAACAAATCACTTAAAGAATGAAAAAATTGTGGTGCTTCTTGATTCAAGAAAGATGAATCCCATCCTACAAAATTTGTATGACACTTTCCAATGATTCAAGGTTTAGGTTTCTATACGGAAGTGAAGACACAGAAAGACAATTGTAGTGGAATTCAGATAAAATAAATAATGATGGGAAATTACATCACCCAGCTGACTCTCCTCAATGGAAGATAATTGATCATGAGTATCTTGAATTTGGAAGAGAGTGGATAAACCTTCGTCTTGCATTATCTGCAAATGGAGTAAATCCTTTTGGTTTTCAAACTAGCACTCACAGTACATGGCCTGTTATGTTGGTAAATTATAACTTTCCACCCTAGTTATGAATGAAGTAAAAATTCATCATGTTATCTATGCTTTTATCAGGACCAAAACAACCAGGTAAAAATATTGATGTTTATTTGTCTCCTTTGATCGAGGATTTGAATTTATTGTGGGATTCAGGTGTTATGTTTTATGATGCTTATAAAAGTGAATACTTCATGTTTAGAGTGATTTTGTATGGGACGATAAATGATTTCCCTTCTTATGGAAATTTTTCAGGCTATAGCATTAAAGAAACTCAAGGGTGTCCCATGTGAGAAGAACATGCAGAATCAATTAGGTTGAAACATTCATCAAAATCTATGTTTATCGGACATCATATATTTCTACCTCATCGGCATAAGTACCAATAATAGATGAAATCATTCAATAGACATTCAGAACAATGCACAGCACCATCTCCACTAACAGGTGATCAGCTATTTGAGAAATTAAGAGATGTGAACACTATTTTTTGTAATCCATTTTTGAAAAACCTTACAAAAATCGATTGGAAAAAGTGATCAGTTTTTTTTAATTACTATACTATAATTTTTTGTACGTCATACATTTTCTTATTATGATGCATGTGGAAAAAAAATGTATGTGAAAGTGTTATCGGAATGTTTCTAAATTCCCCTTGCAAAACAAAGGATAGAATTAGGTCAAGGTTGGACATGGTTGACATGGGAATATGATAAGAGTTGGCTCCCGTGATGGGTGAAAATTGAATGTTTCTTCCTCTAGCTTCTTACACTCTTTCCAGGGAGGAGAGATATCAGTTTTGTAACTTCTTCAATGATGTAAAGGTTCTAGAGGGGTATTCATCAAATATTAAGAATATTGTGTAAATGAATGATTTGAAGTTAAAAGGATTGAAATCTCATGACCGCCATTTTTTGATACAATATTTAATTCTTGAAGCATTACGTTGAATTTTTCCCTCGAATGTTCGTCATATGTTATACAAACTTTTTTTCTTTTTCAGAGCTATATGTACCATAGTTTTAGACCTGACGAACTTTCCAGCTATGGAAAGAAAAATTTTCATCATATTATGTGAATTAGAAATGTCCTTCCCACAAACATACTTTGATATGATGGTTCATTTGATACTTCAATTGGTGAGAGAGATTAGACTTTGTGGTCTTGTGCACTATAGATTGATGTACCCCATTGAACGGTATATGATGATTTTGAAAGGTTGTGTCAAAAATTGACGTCAGCTAGAGGGTTGTATAGTGGAGTGATATATTGTTGAGGAAGCCATTGAATTCTATACTGAATTATTATCCGATGTTGAAATCATTGGTCTCCCGAAATCTCATCACACTGGACGCATTGAGGGTGAGGAAATTTCTGGAAGAGATGTTGTGACATTCAATATTACATATCGGGAGAAGGCCCACCTTTATGTTTTGCATAATAGTTGGGATGTTGCTCCATATATTAAAACCCACAAAGAAATTCGTAGGATGTACTGTCCATCAAGGGATAAAAATTTGATATCAAATACACATAATCCGCAGTTTATAGGATGGTTTCAGGACTATATTTTTAAGGAGTTAGATGAAAATCCAAATTCAATTTCAAAATGACTTCGATGGCTAGCCACCAGAACAAGTGTGTATGTATTATCTTATAATGGTTTTGAAATTAATGGTTATACATTCTATATAGATGAACATGATGAAGATAGTACCATGAAAAATAGCGGAGTTACACTTGTGGATGATGCGATGCATGTTTCTGGTAGTAAGGACAGAAATCCAATTTATGCCAATATTTCATAATTTGGCATTATTTAAACAATATGGGAGTTGGATTATATGACATTCTAATTGCCTATTTGTCAATGCAAATGGGTTGATAACAATAGTGGTGTTAAAATAGATGAATTGGGATTTGTCAAAGTTGATTTTAGTATAGAAGGGTAGAAAGACGAACAGTTTATAATGGCATCACAAGCAGTACATGTATTTTATGTTCCAGATCCCACAAACCGAAAGTGATCGATTATTCTGTTATCATCCAAAACTACTGAAGGGTTTGATGAAAATTTAGTTGAGGGCAATCCTTTCAGTGGTATGTCACAATCTTTTCGCAGCGGTCCCAATGTATATAATGTTTTATATATTATAGGGGACCACAATGAAGGGATTTGAATAATCGATAGATGTGTCAAATCCCTTTAGCCTTTGCAAAAAATAAAGAGAGTTCAATAAACAGGTTATATTTTGTTTCTAATATAGATCTTGTTATCTCATGTTATTATCTTATCATTAATGAATTTATGTAATCTAAATTAACAGTTCAACCACATTTTTAGATAATGACTTCTGCACATTCTGGTGCTCCTAACCTCAAGGCCGAACAAGTCTCTCAAGCTGTTGATGATGTTCCTGCTGCTGCAGCTGCTTGCAGTGTAGAAAAACAACAAGTTTCTAAACCTGTTGTTGCTCCAAGTGTTGAGGTCCAACAACCATCATCACATGGAATTGCTATCATTTCAGATGAACATATAGATGATGTTGATATCAATGAAATGGTCAGGGAAGAAGTACCGACATCGCAGAAAACATAGGTGCATCATAGTTTGACAGTGTTAACCAAATTTCTTAAGGAAAAAGGAAAAGGCATCAAATTTGATGTCTAATGGAATGCACAAGGACAATATAGGAATCCCAAAAAGGCTATGTTTAGTAGTTACATTGGAATTATCACTCAGTAACACGTGCCAATTGACATAGATTCATAGAACCATGTTGTTTTTGGGCTAAAGGTTGTGATCTGGGAAGAAATTATGGTAACATTATGATATTATTTCTTTAATTTACTAGAAAAAAATAATGAAACAGTGTCTTACTATTCTCAATCTCTTGCAGAGTACATTTATAGTAGATGATTTACACAAGAATTATGTACTAAGGCTTGCATGAATGTGTCATCATGGTTTTTGCACTATTTTAACAAAATTTCACCTGAATGATTCCAAAGGAAAAATAAAAAAGCACCCACCACTTGTCTACACTCACCTGATATCTTAGGAAGCATGGGATGCATTTATTGGATGTCATGGGGATGAGAAGTTTCAGGTATATTGTAGCTAATAATATTTTGTTTGAGGATATGTCTATTCATCACTTTGATTGTCAATATTTCATTTATGAAACAACAACTCAGTACTGAAAATAAAGAACGTGCATCAAAACCAACATATCCCTATTGAAAGGCAAGGATGAGGTACGCTTCACTAGAAAAGAAAATGGTACGTATTTTAAATTTACTGTAATATTGTTAGGTGCTAAGAAACAACTTCATAATTATCTTTTTATATTTATATGCATATTGATGATTCTAAAACCAAAGACACTTCCATCCCACATAATGTGCTATGGAAGGAGGCACGTGTTAATAAATAAGGGTTGTTAGTTGATGAAAACACACAAAAAGTATATGAAAAATGTGTAAGTATGACTCGATAAAAAGATTTGTTTTAAATTTTTATTACATGCAAATAATTATTAATTTTCCTATATATGATAGTCATAGGAATCAGGTACTCTGGTAGTGAATGCAGACCTATTATCGACATCTTTGAAGCATCCAGAATAATATGGTTGTCTCAGATGTGTGGGGTTTGGGGTGAACCCCGGGAATATTATGAGAAAAAAATGGATGACAGAGATGAAAAAATGAAAGAAATGAGTGAAAGACTAGAAACTCTTGCAGAATGATTTCAACGGAAGGGAGATTTGCTAGAAACTTTTATGGGTGGGAAGTAAGGAGAAGACAGAACTCAGGAACAACCAGCGCATGAAGATCCCGCCCAACCCCCAACTATCTTTGAGGTGATCCATTCCCCTTAAAGAACTATCATAGCCATAGTAATCAATATTCTAATAATTGTTCCCATGAAATGTGAATCAGAAAAATACTGATAATTTTCTTATACTGATCTTCTACAGGGTGATAATGACTATGCTTTATATCTGTCAACAACCACCTATCACCTTGTAGCAAGGGCTACAATGTTCTACAGAATTTTATGTTAAAACAACAACAGACATACGGAAATCTAACCAACGCATTTGGATTGTGTTGATACATTAGGGGAACGATCCATGGATCATTTTTTACATTTACAAGTCAACCATGCCTCAATCTGGGGCACCGTGTGGCCAGTATCACTCCAAGTGTCTCCCTTTTGTTTAAAATGGATAGAATATTAACTGAAAACAACAACTGGCATATTGAACTCTAACCAAACACCTTAGTGTCTTTTTGAAACTCTAGGAGATGGATCCATGGGTCCTTTGTGATGTGTATGAGCCAACCCCGACTCAATATGAGGCATTGTTTGGCTGGTATCATTGAATGTGTCTCTCTTTTGTTTAAAATGGATATAATTTTAAGTGAAAACAACAACTAACGTACGGAAATCTGAACAAACACGTTAATATTGTGTTGATACTTTAGGAAAAGATACATGAGTCATTTTTGACATGTATGAGTCAACCCACTATGCCCCTTGATGGAACCCCCACCCCTTCTACACACCACCCCACCACATGGACACCCCCACCCCCATGGACAGCCACCCCCACCCCCCTGGACACCACCCCACCCCCCTTGGACAACCCCACCAACCCCCTGGACACCAGCCCACCCCTTGGACACCCCCACCCCTCTGGACAACCCCCACCCACCTAGACACGCCAACCCCCTAGAAATCTCCCAACCCCCTAGACACCACACACCTTGGGCACCCCCATGGATTCCCCCCCCCCCCCCCCACACACTTGATAGCCCCCCCCCCCTCATGACACCCCCCAACCCCCTGGATGCCCCCACCACCTGGACGCCCCCACCCATCCTAGACACCAACCCACCACCTGGACACCCCCTCCCCGCACCCCCTAAACACCCCACCCCCATAGACATCCACCCACACCCCCTGGACACCACCCCACCCCCTTGGACGGCCCCACCAACACTCTAGACCCCCCCCCCCCCAGACACCACCACACCCCCAGAACACCCCCCACACCTCTGGACACCCCCACACCCTGGAAAGACCCCCAACCCCCTGGACACCACCCCACACCCTGGACCCCCTGGATACCCACCAACCCCCAGACTGCACCCCCACCCCACCACCTGGACACCCCCCACTTTGGACAACCACCCCTACCCCCCAGGACCCCACCCCCCTTGAACAGCCCCACCACCACCCTGCCCCCCCCCCCCCCACTTGGACACCACACCACCCCCTGGACCCCCCCCCCCCCACCCCTCTGGACACCCCCACCCCCGGGAAGGCATGCCTAACCCCATAGACACCACCCCACCCCCCATAGACACCCCCATGGAAAGACCCCACCCCTTAGACACCCCACCCCCTGGACAACCACCAACCCCCAGGACGGCACCCCCACCCCTCCTAGACACCACCGCACCACCTAGACAGCCCCCCCCCCCCAGACTCCCCCAACCCCTTGGACAGCCACCCCCACCCCCTGGACACCACCCCACCCGCCTTGGACAGCCCCACAAACCCCCTAGACCCCCCCCCCCCTTGGAACCCACCCTACCCCCTGGACACCCCACCCCTCTAGACACCCCTACCCCCTATAAATCCCCCAAACCCCCTGGACACCACCCCACCCCCTGAACACCCCCATGGAAAGCCCCCCCCCCCCCAGACAACCCCCCCTGGACACCCCCCAGACACCCACCAACCCCATGTTTGACACCCCAACCCCTCCTAGACTCCACACCACCACTTGGACAACCCCACCTCATAGACATCCCCCACACCCTTGGACAGCCTCCCCCACCCCCTAGACACCACCCCACCCCCCTTGGACAGCCCCACCAACCCCCTGGACCCCCCTGGACACCACCCTACACCCTAGACACCCCCACCCCCTAGAAATCCCCCCTACCAACACCCTGGACACCACCATGGATACCCCCCCCAGACACCCCACCATCCCCTTGGACGCCTCCCCCCTAACCCCACCCCCTGGATGCCCCCCACCCCTCCTCGATACCACCCCACCACCTGGACACCCCCCCCCCCTAGACAACCCCACCCCCATGGACAGCCCCCACCACCCCCTGGACACCACCCCACACCCCATGGACAGCCCTTTCCCCCCGGACACCCGCATCCCCCCAGAAAACCCCACCACCCCTAGACATCCCCTACCCCCCTTGGACAGCCACTCCAAACCCCTAAACAGCCCCCAACCTCTTGAATTATGAATTTAATTCATTGTGTATTTGATTAACTTATGAATTATTTGTTAATGGTGTATGGGTATACTTGTTGTATGGGTATACTTTATATAATTACCTTATGAATTGTGTGTTAATTCTGTATGGGTATACTTGTTGGTATGCTGATTCTTTTGCAGGTCTTGTTTGGGTGTGCTGCTGCTGCAGAATTTTAAATTACAGCAGGCATGGGCATTTATCAGTGCATTTTTAGCACTGATAAAGGGAGACTTTATCAGCGATTTTTTAGCACTGATAAAGAATCCATTTATCATCTCTTTTTTAGCATAGAAAAAGTTATCCTTTATCAGTTCCTTTTCAGTGCTGAAAAGGGATCCCATTATCAGCGCACTTTTAGCACTTTTAAAGCCCTTTTTGAGCCTTGATAAATCCTGCTTTTGTAGTAGTAGAGGTGTGGTGCAATAGTGGGTAAGAAAAATTGAAAAGGGAGGGATGGAAGATGGTTTTTAGTCATAGAAGGCAGGTAAATTGAATTGTTTTCGAAATTGGGTGGAGGATAGTGGAAGGCTTGGTGGAGGAAACAGTGACTCTTGAGTCATCCTTTGAAATGATGGTGGTGAAATATTTGAGTCACCGTCGGTTGTATGGTATTGAGTCTGGGCAGTGTAGCACCAGAATAAATGAAACAAAAAAATAAAATTTCAATTAAAAGTGATAATTTAATTTGAGTATGAAAAAAATTAATTAAATTAAAAAATGAACCAAAAATTTAAGACACTAAAAAATTATATTTTAATTTACAAAAGTATTATGTGATTTTTTAAATCATTTCAATTACTATTCATTAAATAAATTAATTAATGGATATTATAATTTTTAAAATATATTTTATTGGAAAAAAATTTGTAAAAGTTATTTTGAAAAAATAATTAAATTTGAAAGTCACATTTCTCAAATTAGGTAACTATTCAATTAATTGATATAATTAATAAAATAAAAAAAGTAAAAAGTTATTTATTTTCAAATTTAAAAATGAATAAATAATTAAATTGAATAATTAATTAAAAAATTAAAACGTATGAAATGAAAAAAAATAGTTTCCGAAATAATAAAATATTTAAAATAATAAAAAATAAACAATTATTATTTAAAAAAAGAGTACAAAATGAATGTTAACCAGAATGAAAAATTTATTTTTAAAATTATTTATAATGATGTTAATAATCAATAAAATACATATTTTCACAAGAAAATTATTGGTTTAATATGTATGTACCTAATTTATAACAGTTGGTAATTATTTTACAAAATACACTATTTTGATATTAATAATACAATAAAATTCAGAAAACAATGTGAAAAAATGCAATGAAAAACAGGAACATCAAACTCCCCCATACATAAATGTTTTTTTATCCTCAAATAGTTGTATTATTTTGTATTTAATATATGAGTCAATTTACAGTGAGTTCAAAAATGCATGTCTAGATTTTGAAAACAAAGACACAAAACAAGTGTCATATTTTCAAATGAACTATACAGAGAAGATCTTACTTAGACACAAAAAAGACACTTGAAATCAAAGACAACACAGATTCACTAATTATCAATGATTTCATGCCTCCTATATCAAGCCACATACTTCCCTACTTCAATTACAATTTAATTTCTTATTCTAATTGTGAGAACAGGTTTGATCAAGTGGAATTACAACATTAACAAAAGTTACTTTCAATTTTCACTTTCTCCTAGGTTCCAAAAATTTCAAAGTTGAAATTTCTAAATCACTTTATTTAAAAAACTCAAATGACCTTCAAAGAATTCAATTTTCCCCTTATTCATCTATATTTAAAATTTCCATCTACATAATGAAATCATTTTTTATTACAATTCACTTTATTTATTAATTTTTTACATTTTTTACCCATCCATGTATGTGTAAGGAACTATGAAAAGACAATTATTTGATATGTACGGAGGGATATACAGACCCAGTGAAAATATTCATAGAAATTCATTGGGGGATCTAATTTTCGCATTTTCCTCTAGTTTTAAAGGACTTAGAAGATTACCATTTGAGCTAGTTCCCTAATGTTATTTTTTTTAACGATGACACCATTTAATATCGAGTTTAATTATCAATTTTCCTAAATTCACAATCCCAATTCCAAAAAAATATCCTCTCTCACTCTCTTCCTCAGTTCCTAAATAAAAAATCTATAGAAACTACATCAAACTACACTTATAAATTATGCATCCCCAGAATGTTCAGAATATCTATTACCCTTAACAACCAACAAATTGTTATCCACCATATAGGAAAGACTTTATGTGAATATAGAAGACAATAAACCCTATGTTTGTGAAATAAGGTAGGATTTTAATAAAGAACTAATTTTTTTGATAATATTTGACCATTTCATTATAAACAGATTAAAGAGTAATTTCTAGGGACCATAATGTCAGCATAGGAGAAAAACAAACCTCTCTCCCTCACACATTAAACCTTACATTTTCCCCAATGTTGACGGTTAGGGTGGGAGACACTAAAGCTAAAATCATATGGGCAACTCAATATAAAATTAATTTTGAAGGGGTTGTAGGAATGTTGCAAAATTTATCTTCCCACATTCAAACAAGAAAATTAAATGAAACAAAGAAAATGAAAAAAAGAAGACCCCACTAGCCACCCACATAAAATGAAGCACAATTGTTTTTGAAAAATATCATGATTTTGTTGTTAAAATGAGACATAAATTTCTCAAATAATCACAAGTATTAACTTGGTGATCAATGGTGTTATATAGTAGTTGAATGAAAATTAATGAAATGGGTGAATGAGAATATAACAATGTATTCCAACTAAATTTTCAACTCACTGGATTTTAGTAAGCAAACCACATATGAAAGAAAACAAATTCACACTTTTCACAAGAATTCTGTGGGCTCTGCCACACTTATGTCCACAGTATCATAAACCATGAATGAATTATGTTCAAAATAAAAATTTCCATGTCTAAAATAGGACATCACTAAATGTTCATATTTTCCTTTATAAGTTCACCCCATATGAAGACACCCTTTATTATCATTGAAAATATTCCTAGCTACAAAGATTAAGTCTATACTAATGTAAACAAGGTAATATTATTCTTGATAACATAATGTTCAAAATGAAATGAAATCTAGTTGAGTTAGGGAGTTTTATCCATTAATAAAATGTGCTGGTACCATTTGTAAAACATTATTGCCACATAGAAATAAGTATTTGATTATTTTCCAAAAAAAATAGTAAAAAAATTGAAATAAGAAAATAAATCTAGAAACTAAAAGGGATAATCTTGGGTTAACCACCTAGGGGGTCCAATACTTTGATTGTCCACTATGAGACAGTCAGTGAATTAATCCAAGTCTAATTGGTGGATGTACCTTCTAGATAAGGAACAACTAAATTTGGTTCTTAAAAATTTTAGATTGTGGTCGTTTTTTGGAATCCCCCATGGTAAGCATCCTTCAATTCCCTTTCCTTGGAATTGAAGTACTTCTAGTGTATTAATGGAAGGGGAAACAAGATGTAGGGGTACTACCCCTCCGCTACATATAGTGGTTGAGTGTGCATGAATTGTAAGACTGTAACTCTTGGATGTGACTTGTAATCTAGTTTAATCAAATCAATTATTTTATCTTGGACATCTAGAAATGTATCTTCATCCACTGCGGATCTTGTTCACTACACTAGTAGATCCTCATCAATTGATATTCCCAAACTAGAATTTTTTACAAACACTAGATGTTCCATTAATTCTTCACCAGGTGTAGCTCAAACTTCCTATTAAATCTCTAGGTAATCACTCAATTTAGATTCATCCTCAATACATGAAAAAATATAAACACAATCGAGAACATATTCAATGTAATTTTTTCAAATAAAAATACATATTATTTTAAAAAATTAGCAGCTCCCAGAAGTTTTGAAGCTTGTTCCTCATGGTTGAATAGTGATCTTGGGAGTATGTCTTGGTCAAGAGGGAGGTAGTCAACCACATCCAACCTCTATTAAAAGGGAATAACCTTTTATGTGTTTAATTCAATGGTAAATTTAACTAATTATTGTGTTGTTTCATCATGTTGTGATATGGCAAAGAAATTTGTCAATTTAGAACACATAATACCATCAAATGAAGTGGTAGAAAAAATGATCTTCATTATTTTTCCAAGATTATTCAATTTTTTGTATGTCCTATCTCCTACCAACCCATAAAATATTATTCTAGATATAGCTCATTAATTTTAAATAGCAAAACAGAGGGTAATTCAGACTCAAATATTGGAATTTTTTCTTCTTATCCCTCACTATGTTTCTTTTCTTCCTTTCTTCTATGTTTTTTTCTAGTAGGTAAAGCATTAGTAGATTTTTGGGGTAATTCCATTCTTATTTGGTCCTCTTGATCTAGGTAGGTATCTCCCAGGATGTCCATGATTATATTTATGTCCAAAAAATCCTTCTTGGAAGCTACCTTCCCCTATTGACCCTCTTTGATTTGATAGAATATTTATGCATACTATTATTTAATTTGATGAGTCACAATATTTGTATATTGTTATAGGTCCCCTTATAGTCATCCTTATATATGAAATTATAATAAGGCCACATCCTCACACATTTCTTTCACAGTAGATAAGTCAATAAAATCATCATTTGAAAAAGAGAAAACATTGTCCATTTTTTTGTTTGTTAGTTTTTGTTTTTTTAATAAAAAAATTGAAAAAACCACATAGAAAAATTATACTTCTCTAGAAACAGAACCAAAATTTTAAATAATACTTATCATGTGGATGGTAAATGTTACATTTAAATGATCCAATATATTACATAGTGGATAACCTTAGGGTCACTCTCAAGGAAGCAGTGTTGAGAGCACAGTTAGTATTTCCAAAAAAAATTATTTTTATATATTTTGAGAACAATAAACCAATACAGAAATAATAGTGAAACAATGATGAAAATCATAGTGAAAGTGATAAAACAATGAATTACATGAACAATGGATACTGGAAAAAAATGAAGAACAACAAAATATAGAAAGACATGGAATAAGTTTAGAGAGAAAAGGGAAGATTCGGGTCAATACACCCTCAATTACCCCTCATAAATCAAAACGGATAAAACCATAATTCCCAACTCACACAGTGCATGTCTGATGTCTCGGATCACACACCTCTCTCAGCCAAAACAATGATCACCCATGTGTAGAATCACTTCCAACGCACAAGCACTCTCCCAAAATTAAAGAAATCGCCAAATAAGACAATTATTTCCAAGAATATATCCTTGATTGATGTGATCATCAAATGAACAAATTTCACACAACCTCTTCTAACTATTCATTAGAGAATGTTAAAGGAGGAAGGGAAAATTGATCAAGGGAGAAAGAGAAGTGAATAAATCCTATAAAATTACACACTATCGAACACTCTAAATATACTTCATGATCCACTCATAATAGAGAATATATATCGATCTATGTGATGTTTGGATTTCCAGGTTGAGTCAAGATTCAATTCATAGATCTGGACTCACAAATTAGATCTCCATTTACAGAGATTACAAATCACCGCATGTAACAAGGGAGGAAAAACAAACAGCACAATTCAAAACAAACACAATATAGAATTTACTAAAAATATAATTCAAATGATATTATTTAAAAATATAAAATAAAAAATAGAGAAAATGTAGGTTAAATGAATGAACAAAACAAGAAAGTGAGAGATGAGTAAGGGTTGGGTTCCCTTCTCCATGTTCAAGATGGTTCATATCTCCACTTGGTGATGGATTTTATTGCAATAGATAACATTAATATGATAGGCTCTCTTCTAAATCAGGAAATTAAAATAGAAAAAACATGATACTTATAGTCACCAAAATCCTCTACATGACATGTCTTCAAGTGCACGTCCTAAGTTTCCTTTGAACCTTAGGTGAAAGTAGTCATCCCCTTTCAATGACCCTCGCATCCCTTCGTATATGTAATGAAGTACCAATGATATCCACTTTCGATCACCAGCTCCTTTGAGAAAATAGAACTATGAAAACAAGTGTGAGATATTAAAAAAAGTACTATTTCTATTAAAATATATTAGTATTATTATAGTTATAATAGAAATAATAAAATATTAATAAATATGTTAATAAATATATATATATATATAAACATATATTTAAAATTATAATTATTATTATTATATATATATATGCATATTTATATTTACTATTATATATACTAATTAATTATCTTATTAAAATGTATTTTAGTAAATATATACCTATTATTAAATATATGTATCTTATTATTTTTATTATCATTATATATGTTATTTTTTATTTTTTATTTTTTATTTTATTTTTAAATATGAATAAATAAAATAAAAAAAAGAGGAAATAAGGGGGAGTGGTTGTTTGTGAGAGGCAATGGGGAGAGGGGTGCTCGGTGTAGTTGGAAGAAAAGCTGAACAGACAAAAGAGAAAGGTGATTTGGGGTCCAACAATGATAGGGGAGAGTAATTCATTTCCGATATCCATGGGTGAAAAATGTAAAGTGCACAAGGGGCATCGGTGGTTCCATGGATGGTGGATCGACTTCCAACAGGGTAGTGCTCATTCAGCACAGAGAGCGAGGAGTCATGACACCAGATTCGAGTTTCATATGTAGAGTAGGTAAGGAGATATAGGTTCTAGTGATGGCCAGTGGTGGGTGACACATGGCTTCGATGTACTATGATTAAAAATTTTCTTCCAAATCCATTGTTGTCTATTTTCAGTTCTGTTTGGAGTATTTTTAGGATCGTCAGATATGGTTTATTGACTGATCAGTGGGTTTTAACTTTTTGAACTGATGAACTTGTATTTTTTTGGTTATTCTGCTTCTTCTGGTTTAATTCGTGCAGCTTCTGGTTCTTCTATTGCAATTTTGTTGTGATTTTCTTATGTTGGGTTGAGAAATTTTTTGCTTCTATTGGATATTTTGGATGTTTTTTTCCTGACAAAAGAATGGAGTTCCAACAGTGGATGATCTAGTGCTACCAATGGTGAGTTTGGGTGGAGAGAAACGGTTTCATGGTATCTCACCACTAGTTAGAGGAAGTAGATGATGAAGGGGGTGAGAATGGTGAGTACAATGCCAATAGTGGATGAGGAGGGATGGTGACTCATTTGTGTTGCTGTTGAGAATGACATTGGTGGTGAATCCTTGTCACCACTGGAGGTGGGATACAATGGTGGATGAGAAAAATGGAAATGGGAGAGATGCCGGTTGGTTTTGAGTCACCCATGGAAATGCCAATGGTAGGTAAATCAAAGTGTTTTTCAAATTTGGATGAGGCTCCCTAAAGGTTGGGAGGGGCATTGGTGACTCTTGAGTCACCATTGGAAATGATGGTGGTGACTCATTTGAGTCACCGTTGGGTGGATGACGGTGAGTTTGGGCAGTGCGGCGCTAATAGTAAAATAAAACAAACAAATTAAATTACAATTAAAAGTGATAAAGTAATTTAAGTAAAAAAATAAAAAATTTACTAAAATTAAAAAAGTAACAATAATTTAACATATAAATAATTGATATTTTAAATTAAAAAAACATAATGTAATTTTTTATCTTATATCAACTACAATTTACTAAAAAATTAATCAATGAAAATTAGAATTTGTTAACAATATTTTAATGGAAAAAAATATATCAAAATTAATTTGTTAAAACAATAAAAATTTAAAGTCACTTTTCTAAAATTAATTAACTAACTAATTAATTATTAGAATTAATAATATAAAAAAAGTAAAAATTTATTTATTTAAAAATTAAAAAAATGAATAATTACTTAAGTTGAATAATAAATATTAAAAAAATTGAATACCTGTGAAATGAAAAAAAAAAGTAATTACAAAAATAATAAAATAATATAAATAATATAAATAAAAAATTATTATTTAAATAAAAATAGAATAATAAAAATTTAATGTTAAATAGAATAAAATATTTAATTTTAAAATTATTTAAAATTAAAAAATAATCAATTAAATACATATTTTCATAAAAAATTATTATTTTATCAATTGTGTAAAAAACATACAACAGTTAGTAATTATATTAAAAAATACACAATTTTGATATAAATAATTCAATAAAATAAAAAATTGTTGTGGAAAAATGTAATGAAGAATAGACACATCAATGATTATTATGAGCCACATTGTTTTTTTGGGGGTATATAATGTCTATTTAGTAACATTACATATAAATTTGGTTAGACATAATTTGGATGGGAGTTAAGGTTAACTATTTATGCAATAGATTAAATTGAACTTAAGATGTTATTGAGTAACGTTTTCTACCCATTTTTGTTTAATAAACACTTGGGGAATATCCTGTTAATCCTTTATGGAACATATGGTATGTTAAAGGGAAATTAGGATAGAAAGATAATCTTTTGATATATATTACTTAGAGTACGGGTTGAATTGGAAATTGTTTGAAGTTCAACCAAAAAATTAAATTGTTATTATAAAATAGAAATGTATAAATTTAGTATATATCCTTCTATTCATAGAGAGTGAATGAATTCCTCAAATCTAGGAAAAAGTGTTTTGATCAAATGTTATTCTAATACCTTCATTTGTGTTGAACTGATGGTCTTTTAAATCATAAAATATGTATAGTTCTAAGGCCCTCCACATTCCATTGCTAATTAAATTGTTTATTATCAATGACCTAACTCACTCTATAAATATTTTTTCCCTCTATGTCCACATCTTCACATTCCACCAATGTTCTTCTACTTAAAAACCAGATATGTGTTATATCATACTACCTTTGTTCTTTCATTTTTCTTTTGTTATGGGAATATTTTATTTATTATTTTGTGATATGGGTTTCTCAACAATGGTATTAATAAATTTCAAACCATCGGTTTCCAAGATCAAGTTAAAATCGATTGGATTCAATTTATTTAAGGTAGGAAGAATGTAACACCCTGAAATTTAAAAATATGAACATCGTATTTGATAGCGTGTATGACACGCAACCCCAACCATATAATGGAAAATAATACCTAATACTTTATGATATATTAACTATTATACATAAATTCAATATATTAAATAGCTTTAAATTAACACAATACTGATTTAGGTATCATTACAGACAAACACGCATTTCTTTGACAGCTTGCTCTAGATGAAATAATGGGTTTTGCCGAAAAAAAATATAATATTAATATTATTATTTAATATGATAGCAGTCAAATAGAAATTAAATTTTTTGTTATAAATATTATTAAATCTCTTATAAAATCCTATTATTTATTTCATTAGTAACAAATTTATTATAAATGAATATAAAACCTATTTGAATACAATGGAAATGTTTTTATGAAAATTAATTTTATGGGACAATGGTTTTGTATCCTAATAAATTCAATTCAATAATATTAGTGAATGATATTAATTAAAATTAAATATTATATTTTAAATCAAATGGTTTTACATTCATCCATTAAATTTTATAGTCATAAGATAAGAACAAATCTTTTTTCATGCATAAAAAGCTATATTTTTTGAAGGCAATGTTTCCACTATTTAATGAGGCACTTTTTTTGAAACTAAAATTAGAAAAAATTTATAAATTTTATTTAAGAAAATAAAAAAAATTTGAAATATAAATTTCAAAAATATCATAGGGTTATTGTTAGGTATTTTTTTCAGAAGTTTTTTTTGATGAATAGTGAAGAATACTGAATTTCAATTTAAAACTGGATTTTCATCTAATTAATTTATAAAGATAAATTATATTTTTAATTAGTTTAAAGTAATAATATATAAATAATACATCTATTAATATAATTTAGGGAATTTTAATCATTTTTATATTTAATTTATATGTATAAACATATTAATATCTTGTAAATTTTCACATTAAAAACTTGTATTCTCAATACGTCTTCAAGATTAATTTTAAATTAATTTCTTCTACTTGTATGAAATAATTTTATAAAAATGGATTCCATATTTTTAATAATAATAATTTATAATTTATAATAATTTCAACTTAATTTTTTACCATAATTATTAGTGAATTCGTTTTAAATTAATTATGGTGATTAGGGTAAAAATGTGTTTACAAAGTGGTTAAACATATATTATAAAGATTAAAAATGACCTTAAACTTTACAAAAACTGATTGGATGACATATTTCTACAATATCACCTATTTTATCTAAAATGGTTCATTATTATAGGCACAAGAGTTAAGGAAGACCTCCCAATAGTGTTTTCTTTTTGGTATTTACATGATTGCTACTCCTCCCTCGCTATAAAAGGGTACTCACCCCATCACTTATTCACACCTCCCAATACATTTTTCTCATCGAAACCTTACCCTAGTCAATTATATACCACTCTCCACTGATCCTAAAAGCCTTATTATGGGAATATTTCCATCATAGTAAGACATTAGTGCAAACCTGAGTAGGATACTCGAAGAAGAGGTAATGTTTTTCTAAAATTGTTTTCATTTTATTTCTTTCTACAAATACTTCAATTAATATTATATAATGATTATATAATAACATCATTATATTAAATATAATTGTTTTTTTTTATTTTATGTTTCTGACATACCACCTCACACACTTCTATCCAATAGGATACACAATCATCGTTCGTGTGTGTGACAGACTACCGCCTCACAATCTGATGCCATTAGTTATTCCATTACCCCCTTTAAAGGCTGTTAATAATTATGGATTTATATTATATATATGATATATATTAAATTTAGGGTTTATTTATGCTTCTGTAGTTATAATATAACACATATTTTTATTCCTTCCTTTTTGAGGGAATATGATAACGTCTTTTGTGAGTATGGAAAACTACCACCTTGTAAATCAATATGATTCATTCATGATTTACATAGAATGTATTAAGGATGGTTTTAATAAAATTATGTAATATATATGAAATAATAATGAAAATTTAATGATAATAAATATATATATTTATATAATTTACTTTTTATTCATTCAATACGATATGAAAATGGAAACAGTGATCACGTGTATGTACAGCCTACCATCTCCACCAAATTTTATGGATAACTATAAATACATTTATAATAAATATATATGATAGTCACATAATGTTTTAAATTTTTTATATAATAACATCGTGATCTAATTAATAGGAATGAAAAATCACAGGTCAAAACATGCTCAGAAAACATGGTAATTAACACCCGAAACAATGAAAATAATTAAAGATTATTAAAAAAACATGTGAAACCATTTTATAAACTATTAATACATGATATTTAAATATTAAAATAGTTATATTATAATTTAATAAACTACTTAATACTATTATATATTATTTTAAATGGATTTTAACAAAAATGGATCCTACAGTAAAGGATTTCATCTAAATTTACATTATATTGACACTTATTTGTTATTACGAACTAGTTCACATTTATATGGTGTATATATTACCCATTTTACATGTAATATCATGAATAATTTATTATTCATAGTATTTTAGGTTTTAATGTTAATAATTTCATCCTAGGGGATTTGATTTGAAAATTATCAAGTGATAAAGTTATTCTAAAAATATTTTGTGATTGTTAAATTTCACATGAAACAATAACATTATTGTAATAATTTTTCATTGGTCATTACATTTCTCTTAAAAATATTGTTCAGGTGTGATTTATATTATTATTTCCTAAACTGTATACCAGTTTTACAGATGGTTTTTTAATTGAATGTTATTTTATTAACTGTAGATATATTAAAAAAATTTATCCATTACTCAATATAGATATTTGATAAAGCACATTATTCATGAATTTAAATTGATTATTCATAATGTGATGAATTATTTAGACATGTAATATTGGGTTTGGGGACCAGTTAATGAAATCCCCTCAATTCATAGGTAGTATCACGAGATAAATCAGTTTTCCAAATCAGATGGGTTTCTAACCACTTACTTAAATTTTCTTGTACAAAGATATTAATAGTAATTATCAAAAAGATATATCTTGATATTTAATTTGTCCACCATTATGAATTACATAATTATTTTTATTTCATGTGATTATTCAATTAGTAATAATATCCATGGTAAACTTTTAAGATAGTTTTATTTTTTATATTTAATTATTTATCATCTTTTATTCCTGTCATATTATGCTTAAGTTATTGAATAATAAGAATGAGTTTTATTAATTTTCTTTTCCATGATGATTATTCATTATTTTTTTTATAGATGTTATTGTTCTTAACCCTTTCTAATTATTTGAGATAACCATTTTTTTTCATTTCCCCATGATAGGAAGATGAACTCTTGGGTTTAGTTTTCAAGAATGCTAAAAAAAATTATTTTCTATGTATTATGTTTCATTTTATATTCCTTAGGGAAAATTGGTACCATGTATGTATCTAGTTTTCAAAACAAATAAACTTTTCAGTCCTTAGGATTTGAATTTTGTATCTATGAAAATGTAATAAATTAATTCACTGACTATGTGCTACTATTTCCAGGTTCCTTATTGTGGGAATTTGGGGAAGTTTATTATAAACCTTGGGAACTAGAAGTAGGAAATCATATATTATAGGAAAACCCCCTATGATATACATTGTGGTCAACTATTAAATATCATTTGAAAGATATCGTGGTTATGATTATGGGATTAGTTATGCATAAATTTTTTAAATTATGCTATGTATTTCCCAATTTTTTGGATTATATATTATGTTTCATGATAATACGATCTAACCTAGTCTATTTCTTCATTTAGAAATGGTTCCTAGAAGAAGGAATTTGAATCCCACCAATGAACTTGCTCCAAAGAGTAAGAATGATCATATATTTTATGCTATCAAGACAATATTTTGAAGGGAACTTTTATACCAAATGTTTTCATCATATGAGGACATAATATCATGTGCAAAAAATATAGAGAAATATTATTTTAGGTGTTATATATTTGTCGGTAATAATGAGGAGAAGATGATACCTGGGAAAAATATGGATAAATGGAAGAATATAAATAATTATTTTATCACAAGTGATATTTGCGGAAAGAATCACCCCAGTACTTTCTTAGACGGATTAGGATTTTACAACAAGTGTGGGAGGAAAATACACCATTATTATGATTTAAATGGCATGATTTTTTCCCAAAGCACAATGCTTAAATTGTATATTTATGGGACACTATGAAAATGGATTCCCCAATTGTTAAGGGAATATATGTTAGAAGTATATAAGGAATAAAGTCAGTCTTATTCTATTGATACAAGCAAATAGGAAGTAATAATGTGCTTGCTTTTGGATTCAAGAATTGTGTCATTTAAGTATTTTATCAATGATGTAATAGTTATGAGAATCATGAAATATTTATGTATTGTGATACAGTAATATTTTATTAAGGATTTGAGAGCATATATTAAACAGTACCAATTACCAATAAAAATGATTTAGTTACATGTTGAACTTCATAGAAAAAATATAATTAATGAAAGAAAAACCTTAATATGTTTCTTATGTTCAGATAATTATGTATGGATAAAGGGATGATTGATATAGATAAATTAAATTAGATATTACTAACGACATTAGAACTGATAAATGATTTTTTAAAAAAAATCTTTATTCCATCATTGATAGAGTTTATAGCATATTTGGATTTAATTAATATATATAATAACCTATGTTTTACATAAGTAATAAAGAAGTATGAATGTTTTTCAATATATTTTTATGGTAATTTATGTTATTATCATGTTTTAAGAGAATACATGATGAATTCCTTCACATGATTGATACTTGAGAATTTTTATCTACTTTATATTGTCTAGGAAATATAATGTTTACTTAGTAACAATCCTTATAATACTGGTCAAACATATTTGGGAAGATATTTACGGTAAAATATTTGATTAATGGATTAAATTAAAGATCATGTGTTATTGGATAACTTTTTCTAACTATTTTGGTTTTAGTAAAGATGTTAGGAATACCATGTTACTCTTTTATGGATCATATGATCTCTTTAAGGGTAATCAGGCATGTAATTTAATATTAGGATATACATTTATTTCTGTAAGGGATGAATTGTAAATTGATCAAATAATAACCAAAATATTAATTTTTCTTATAATATAGAAATGTATCAAGTATGGTTATATCTGTATATTCGTATGTAGTGAAATAATTCCTAAACACTAGGAAAAGGGCTTAAAACCAAAATTTATCTTAATACCTTCATTTTTTTCAAATGATTTACATTTAAATAATTATAGATTTATCACTTTTAGGACTTCATAATTCCATTAATCAATCAATTTTTTTATCAATTACCTCAATAACTATCTATAAATATTTTTAACTTTTCCTACATGCCTATCTCTTCAATTTCCACCAATGTTTTCTTAGATGGAAAACTAGATATGTGTTATTACATATAACCTTCTTACTTAGCTTCCATTATTATTAAGTGGATATTTTATGAACACTTTTAAGATTAATTTCTAAATTGTGGAGACACAATTTATTGAATATGGGTAGAATGTAAAACTATGATATTTAAAAATATGAACATCATATTTGATAACGTGTGTGACACCCAAAAAAATCATGGAAAGGAATATAACATCCTAAATCATTATGATATATTTAATATTCTGAATAAATTCAATATATTCTATAGCTATTATTTCACATAATAATGCATTAGATTTCTTTACATGAAACCATGATATTCTTCAATAGTATGTGATACACACAAGACCGAGTTTTATCGTATAAGAATATACAATTAATATTATTATTTAATATGATATTTATCTCATAACTATTAATTTTGTGGTTATAAATAGGATTATCTAAGTTATAAAAATATATGGTTGAATTCATTATTGACCAATTATTTAGAAATGAATATAAAAACAAATTAATTTTAAAGGAAATATTTTTTATAAAAAAACTTCTTTTTGAGACAAATGAATTTTATACTAAAAAATTAAATTAAATACTATTAGTGAATTATACTAATAAAATTTGTATACTATATATTCAGTAAAATAATTATACATTAATCCAATATATTTTATAATAATAAGATAACAACAAATGCAATTTTACAGATAAAAATATATATTTGTCTAAAGGTTGTCTTGTTTCCTTTTAGTGGAACATTTTAAAACAACATTTAGAAAATTTTATACATTTTATTTGAAAAAAATAATCCTTTTTTAAATGTGAATTTTAAAATTATCTTAGGGATATTTTTTTATTTTTCTAAATTGTATCATTTTTTGAAGAATAGTGAAAAATACTATATTTTAATCAAAAATTGATTTTCATATAAAAATTATAATGTTGAATTATATTTTTAATTGGTTTTAAGGTAAAAATTAGATCAACAATACATGAACTAATCCAATTTATTTCATATTAATCATTTTTATATTGAACATAGATACAAAACCATTTTATTTTTTTAAACATTTTCAATTTAAAAATCAGTTTTCTTGACATGTTTGCAATAATTATTTTAAATTAATTTCTTCAAATTTTGCTATTTGAATTTTTCAAAATGGATTTAGTATGTGTAATAATCAAAATTTATGATGTCTAAAAATTTAAACGTTATTATTTACCATAATAATTAGCAAAGGTAGTTCAAATTGATTACACTTATTAAAGTAAAAAACAAGTTTACTTAGTGGATAAACTTAGAGTATAAGGTTTAAAAATGACCCGAAAAATGTAAAAAACAATTATATGTCCATATTTTGACCACATACTCTATTTTATTAAAAAAATATTTCATTATTTATATCATATGAGGTAAGGGATTCCTCACAATAGTGTTTACTTTCTTATATTTACAATAATATCACCCCTCAACTACTATAAAAGGTCACAAACTCCCCTCACTTATTCACAAATCCAAAGCCATTTATCTCATCCAAACCCTGAAAAACGAACTTCTGAACTTTCCTCCACTCTTCTAATAATCTTTATCCTCTGCATATTTTCATCTTAGGAAGGCATTAGGGTAATCCTATGGAGGATACTGAAAGAAGACGTAATGTTTTTCTAAAATTGTTTTCATTTTATTTCATTCTCTATATCATTAAATTATTAGTATATCATGGTTATTTAATAACCTCAGTATGTTCATTACAATTATATGTTTTTATTTTAATATTATGACCTTCAAACACTCACACCACCATCGAATGGGATTCACAATTATCATTCGTTTGTATGGTGGACTACTGCCTCCTGAACCAGTGTCATCCGTTCATCAATTATAACCATTAAAGGTTAGTAATAATGATTTATTTATAGTTTATATATAATATATATATTATTTAGGATGTATTTTTTCTTAATTAATTATTATATTACACATACATTTATTATTCCCGTTTTCTGGGAATACGATATCATCGTTCGTTTGTATTGGGGACTACCTCCTCATAAAGTGATGTGTTTCATTCATGATTTAAATGGAATGAATTAAGGATGGTTTTAAAAATCAAATTTAATTCATATAATATAATAATTATACCTTAATGATAATATATATATATATATAATATTTACTTTTCTTTTATTCAATACAATAAGAAAATGGAAACAACATTCATGTGTTTGTATGGCCTACCGTCTCCATGAATAGTGTATTTAATTTCCTATCACCAAATGTTATGGATTAATATAAATACATTTATACTAAAAATATATGATATTCTCATCATGTTTTGCATTCTGGAGATAATAGAATCATCATCTAAGTAAGAGGGAAAAAATATAATATCTCAAAACTATAGGTTTTGGGCTTAACAGTAGTATGAAATGGTTAATGCCTAACTTTTATTTTTATAATGATTGATTAAAAAACCAAGATTTAAATTATCATAAATTTTATTATCTATGGAATTTAATAAAAAATATAATTGAAAAAACACCAAAACCAGAGCACATGATCATCACAAATGGTTTATAATTAATTTAATTAATTAAATATTTACCTTATGGGAATTATTTCTTTATTGAAATATATGAAAAAAAAAATATGTTGTGACATCGTTATGTTTTATTAATCAAGAGTAGATTACCTCTATAGGTGATCTAAACATTTTCCACAAATCAATGAATATTCCTATAGGAATCTCTGGGTGCTAGCATGGCAGATCCTACCGCTTGCATCGTTCGCTTTTGATTGTCTTTAGAATCGCTTAAAATGGATTCTCTCGGATCTATAATGACTCAAGAGTGGTTGGTGGAGGAATATTTATCTCTTTTATTGGGAGTGTTCTTTGATAAGGGTGCTCTCTAAGGATTTGAGAGGATTCTCTATATTCATTGTGTATACCAAAACATATGAATTGGATCAACTGTAAGATAATATAATTGGGTTTGTATACCACTAGGGTTTCAAAATGAATATTTAACAAAGTTCCCTTTAATATTTATTTAATCCATATATATCCCCATGTCTATAATAATAATATTTTTTTTTCATGTCATGCACATAACTTGTGAATTAAAATTAAATATCATTTATTCCAATAATATTCAATATATATTATTTTCACTAGACCCTTAAACTCATCATTTCATTACTCCAAAATATTAATTGGACCTTGAATAATTTCTATTTATTTAATAAATAAATATCACAAATTATTCACCAATAAATAAATAAATATTAATTTCACTAAATAAAATATAAATATTTATTAAATATTTTTCTCACTTCATGTTTTATCGAATAAGCAGTGAGGGAATATATAAGATCGTGAAAACTCAGATAATTATTAAACCATGTGTGGGAATAATATTTATTCAACAATTTAAATAATAAATAATAATATATTATTAAACTGATATTTCAGATACACTTAGTTTGTGACCCTCTAGACCTTTTTATTAGTGGAATTAGGCAAAGTAGCCTAAAGTCCAATGTTATAATTTAGCAACATGCCAAGGAACCCATAGAGAAAGAAGTTAATTCCATAGTTACAAAATAAATCATATGGATTATTAATATGTAATATAATCCTTTTATCATGGTATCTCTAATCCAGCAGGTTGCATGCCAGTGCCATCAACCTATGTGCTCAATGTCACTTTCATGGAATTTATAGAAATAGAACATTCTTATAGAACACCATCTCCATGGATTTATTTAGGATTTATCACTTCCATCAAAAGGCCTAAGATATCAAATTCTTTAAATGAATAGAGGGTAAAAGTCCTTTCTCACATTATTCATCAATGAAATAGTACTCATGATGCACCAAATGTATCTTACCTTTCAACATACATATGTCATAATGGTTTTCATAAATACATCAAGGTATGGGACTTATAATACTAATTAATTATAATATTAATTTTTAAGTATAAATACACACATTTTCATATATGAACATCCCATGACATAGATAAAAGAATTTCCTACTGGAAGATCTCATTGTCAAAATATCCTATACTAGATATTACCAAGGGTGTAACCATGAGAACCTCAAAGTTCTATGAGTCTCAAACCCAGATATCCTGAATCATTTGTTCCCTCAAATGATTTTTTCAAGATTTAGATCATATATTTGTGAATAATATCTTGGGACTTCAAGGTTTTCATCACAGAACGGAACAGTTTCGACCTATTAGTGTGATAGTTACTCTTATGATATTATTACATACTCTATTATGTAGAAGAATAACAATGATGTGATAATAAGTTTATTAATATTAAAATTAGTGAAAAAAGGTTATCATAAATTACACTGAAGTTGGTAATAGGAAACCAACTCCAACATATTCCCAATTTCACTAGGGATAAATGCTAACAACCTTTAATCTGTTATCTCTCACATGACACTCAATATTCTACTGGGATAAGTATTTAGTCAAGGGTTTCTCCATGTTTTCCTCTATGGTAACTCTTCTTATTGCAGATTCACCCTTGTGACAAAAATACATCAATATTTGATACTTCTAGAGTATTTTATTTTTCCATTGGTGTGACCTTGAATCTTTTTTTAGAGTCTCCACTATAGTATTATTACAAAATAATGTGACAAGGTCATTACATATAGTTACCAAATCAAGATCCTAAATAAATTATATATAAAATGGATTACATGGATATATTATTAGACACAATATACTAGGAATCCTCTCTAGAATCAATGAAATCTGACTTCTTTGAACTCTTCCAACTCACAGCTCCACTGTTGAGATAGAAAATATATCCTGATTATGAATTCAGGTCATTTTGATCTATTTGAAAACTATAATCAGTATAATCACTGATGACCATCTCCTCATATACTCTACACACAAGGAATAAAATCCTTAGTTCTTATCATATATTTTAGGACAACATTAACCATAGGAAAATTTTGTTCTCCTGTATATGCTTGATATCTTCCTACCAAGCTCAATGCATAGGAAACATTAAGTACAGTGCATGACATGACATTCATGGTTGATCTTATCACTGAATCATATGTGTTCTTACACATTTTCTCTTTCTCAAGTTGTGTTTTAGGACACATTTTCATAGGAATATTCATACCATGTGACACTTGAACTAATACCCTCTTGGATTGTTCTGTAGAAATTGTCTTTATTATTTGGTCTATATCTGTTCTTTGAATTTGTCAATGCAACCTCTTGTATCTATCATGAATGATATTTATCCATAGAAAATTTTATTATTCACCTAATCCCTTTATTGACAAACACATATTTAACCAGTCCTTAATATACTACAATACAGGTATTCCAATTAAAAAAATTAATATGTCATCAACATGTACTACTAGTATAAAGACTGCATTTTCACTATAACTCTTATAAACACATGGATCACATTCATACATAATGAAACTAAATTTTTTATAGATTCATAAAATATAATGATCCATGAACTAGATTTTTAATTTAATACATAAATGGATCTCTTTAAATATTACATATTCTTACCATCACCAAGAGACACAACCCTGTCCGGTTGTGTAAGGTAGAAATATTCTTAAATTTTCCCAGTAAGGATAGGAGTTTTGATCTCCATATTGAAAATTTCATAGTCATTGTAATCTTTTATTTCTAGTAGAATTATTATAGATAGAATCGTGTAAATTGGTGAAAAGGTTTCATCATATTCAATTATTTGGAACTATTTAAAATCCTTAACAACTAGCCTTGATTTATGTATATTTACTTTATCTTCATCCAGTTTTCTCTTCAATACACATTTTCACACTATAGGCTTTATATCAAGAGGTTCATTTACCAGAATTGAAAGACAGTTCTGATACATGGATTCCATTCCAGAATTATTGGATTCTTTCCATCTTACAACTTCTGATATCACTACTACCTCTTTATAGGAGATTGGTTCATCATTATCATCCAATAATGGGTCCCCATCATAAAGGACTAGAAAACCATATCTCTCTGGTTCTCTTACCTCTCTTGTGCTCATACACAATTCTTTTTTTTTTCAAGAACAAATTCTTCGTTGGGGACCTAGGTAATATGTTCCTATACGATCTCTTTTATATCTTGAGTATCAACATCATCAAATCCAATATTTCTCCCACTTTGTTTTGTGATTTTCTCCCAATTAATAAATATGGCTTCTCTAGTGACAATAACTTTCTTATCGGATGGGTTTCATCGGTATTATCACTTTGTTTCCTTATGATACCGTATAAGTATACACTTTGTTCACCAAGGTTCTATTTGTTTCTTAAGAAGGCCTTAACAAGTACATCAAAACCCCCTACACATGTATTCAATAAATTGGTTTTATTTCTACTCCATAAATCTAATGAAATTCCATTTTCCACATTACTTGTTACATAGTTTAATGTATATGATGTGTTTTTTAATGAAATTCTAAAAATGGGTAATGGAAGATATTCTTGACTCATCATCAACCATACCATGTCTAATAAGGTATGGTTCCTCCTTTCACTAACACCATTCCCCTATGTTGTGTAAGGTGGAGTGAGTTGATATAGAATCCCAAACTCTTATAGAAAGTCAATAAACTCTTGGGTTAAGATATTCACCAGTAAATATTATTTATTTTCGTTATATGTTGATTCTGTAATTCATTCTTGAATTCATTTACTTTCATAAATGACTTAGACCTATTCCTCTTCAAATAGACATAACCATATCTACTCAATTCATTAGTAAAAATTATGAAGTAAGAATTCCCACCTCATAATTCTACTAGAAATGGTCCACATGAATTAGTGTGTACCAATCCTAAAATATTTTTTTCCCAATAACCCCCTCCACCGAATGGAGATTTTGTCATTTTTTCTATTAAAAAATAATGAAATGTTTTAATTTATTTTAGCTCAGAAGAGTCTAAATAACCATCTTGTTGGAGCGTTATAAAAAAAATATTGTTTAAATGAACAAGACAGTGGTTTCATAGCTGGGTATTACCTAAGTCATGTGAAAATGATTTTTTTATATATTTAAAATAATTTTTTTAATAATTTAATACATAAATACAATTATTCAAATGAATTATACCATAACATATGATGTCTTTATAAAAGAAACAAATTAAATTTCCAAACATGAAAATGTGACAATCTGAATCTAGGAATAATAAATAAATAATGCTATTGGTAACAATAATAACATAGTAACAATACCTTTAAACCAGTATCATTCATGATGTAAATGAAAGGTATCAGTTACCAATGGAAAGAGCATCCAGCTCTGCACCATTTGTAACACATATATCTAACTCTCTTATATCAAATTTTTGAAATCTAGTTGGATCATGCATTTGGATATAGATGTGATCACCACATGCTATATCTAATTTCCAATGTGATGATTTTTGAAAGATTACACTTGATAATGAATAAACATTCATCTTCTTATATATTTTTGGCGCAGTTACACATCTAGTGGACTTTCTTTCCACATGAAAAATATACTACCTCATTTTTCATTCCCTTTTTATAGATATTTATCTTCTTGGAAGGATGTTTCTTTGGATACTTAGATAGGTTATGTGTCTTAGGCCCCTTGTAACACCCCAACATTCCATGGTACGCTTCTTTTTGAATAATACAGTAGCGTGTGTTGTACGCAACTTCGAGTTCTAACACACACCACAACCAATCAAACTAGCCGTTTTGAATTGTAATACCCGCTTTTTTGAAATGTTATACATTTTATCTTTCAAAATTGACTTCATTTTTGGATTCAGAATATCGAAATTAGCTCAGGGTGAATTTTTGTTACTTTCCTGATAACTTTCATATTTTGATGAATAGTGAAAATACAAAATTTTAATTAAAAACAAATTTTTTAATCGAAATAATTAATAGTGATAAATTATGAATTTGAGTGGTTTTAAATTTCATTTAGAATATATTTTTACAATTTAGTCCAATTTTGGTCATTGGACATGATTTCACATTTAAACCGGGCATAAACAAGTGTCAATCTTTTGATATTTATTGTTTCTTAAAAACACGTTTTTTTGTTTTGACAGCGGAGATTTAATTTTAAATTAATAAATGAAAATTCAATGTTTTTAATTTTGTAAAATAGACTTCATTATTGAATTATGAATGTCAAAATTATCTTAGGGTAATTTTTTGGTATTTTTCTGAAAACTTTTAATTTTTGATGAATAGTGAAAAACACTGAGTTATAGTTTAAAACCGAATTTTTATTTAAATAATTATTTATTTTATTTAAATTATTTAATTTCAAAATAGATACATAATACCTATTTAAGTTCAATGGAATTCATTGGAGTCGGTTTATAACAATTTTAGATATATAAAAATATTATTGAACTTTTCACCGTCTTTTACCCACCTCCTAGGAGCTTTTACAAAATCACATAAAACATAATTTTACCGCTTCTGTGAGTTGAATTTATAAAATCTAAAAGACACAGTTAATATCAAGGAGTAAAATGTGGTTCAATTAGATTAAAATAATTTTTGGTGAATAGTAACTTTTTACTTTTATTTACCACTGTTAAAAGTAAATATGGTAATTAGGGGTAAAAATGATATTAATATTACCCTCACACATGACCTAATTCTATTGGACAAGTTTATATCGACCAAAAAAAACCTTAGGAATAAAATATTATAATTTAGGTCCACTTGGATAAGATTAGGACATTTATTATTATTTAATTCAAAGAAGAGTTAAAAGAGTTAAAATCAAAGTTTAATAACTAAACCATTTTTAATATGGGGTTTTACATAAGATAAATTCGATTATAAATATTAATTAGAAAGCTAAAAATATTTCATACATCATGGTATTTTATTTATAATTTTTATCCATTAAATAAATAAATCTATTTATGACACAATGATGATGCATTAATTACCTTATTCATGAAAGAATCAAATAAATGGTATTATAAATATTAAAATAAATATAATTTCAAAGTTTTTATGACATCCAAGAATTTTATAGGTGAATATGACATGTTATGATTGATTCAATTTTTTTTTGAAGTAATCATGTTGTTATTATTTTAACAAAAAAACAAATACCAAATAGTGCCAAAATTGACATAAAATAGTTTTTTAAAAAAATATTATATTATTTATTGATATAATGGTCCTAAAAATATAATGTTCGGCCAAAAGACTTATATAATAATATATATTACATTAATTAACCAATTGGGGTTCTATTGGAAGTATATAGTATGTTTATTAACCATATAGTGTAAGAATACAAGAAGACACACTAAAAGTTAAATTATTTAACTTAGAGTTAAATCTAAATGATAAGGTTAAAATGGTAACCTAAACATGTATAAAATCTATTTTTTGAGTTTTTTTAGACCTATCCATACCTTAAACTTTAAATAATCAACTTTGGAGCCATTAAAAATCGAATATGAATTTTTTATAAAATAATATTTTAAGTTTTTTCTAAGGTTCCCATCACCCCTCTTATTAAAATGCACTCCCCCTTCTCTCTAATTCACACCTTCTAAGCCATTTGGCTCGGAAAAACCCTTCCCAAATACACTCTCAAATATCCTCCATTTCTCCTAGAGGCCTTATTTTGATCATAAATCCAACCAACAGAGCCCTTTTGATCAAATAAAAAGGAAGAACCCGAAGAAGAGGTAATGATTTCACCACCCTCATTCAAGTTCCTTTCTTCTTCCACTTCCTTTTTCTTTGTTGTTTCCATTATAAAATAATAAATCCAGAATATTATATATACTGTGATGTTATTATAATTATGGTTCAACCAAATTCATTATTCTATCCACCCTTTGAATGACATGTCACCATACGTGCGTACGTACGGCTTACCGTCTCCATGTCGTGGTGTAATTGTTATACAATACATTATTATTTGGATGGGTATAAATGATGTGTATTTTATGTAAATAATTAATATAAAATGATAAGTATTATTTATATATTATATACCATCCAATTATATATTATATTAATATCAAAAGAATGATATTTTCGCTCGTGCGTAAGTACGGATTACCGTCTCCACGACGCAATGAGATTCATTTCCAAATTCACCATTCATCGACGATTATAAAAATATATTTTACTAATAAGTATGTAAAATATGACATAATAATGATACGGTATATATAAATATTTATATATATAAGTATTTATGTACTTAAATATATCTTATTCACTTACTTCTGTTCAATACTATGTAAAAACGGAAACATTGTTTATGCGTACGTACGGACTACCATCTCCATAAGCGGTGCTTTCCATTTCATATATACATCTATTATAAATTTTTATATTCTAAATATATAAGATAAATAAATCATGTTTTATATTCTGGAAGTATTTAAATTATGATCTATGTGATACAATCAAGAGTAACAAGTTAAAACACGTACGATAAAGACAGCGATTATCACACGAAATATTTATATAACATGGAAATTATTATTAAATGGGTAGTATAAAGTCATAAATGAATAATGTATGATATCATAAATATTAATTTGGTTCTGTTATAATTTAATAACATACTATAGTCTTCATAAAGGAGGCTAAACGTACCCTCAACTAAAAGAAAGTGCAAGGTATGGGGTTTTCATCTCACTCCTTATCCCCGTGAGATTCATGCCATATTGCCACTATTACCTTTTTTGTGATGTATGTACTGCCCATAATTTTATTATTTATGTAATAAAATTTAATTTATGTGTATTTACATATTTTTTTTATGATACCTCTTTCATGGGGTGTATGTTTCGTAAGTTACCAAATTGGTAAGGGTTAATTTCACAACCTCTTTATTATCCGAGGCTATTTTTATGTAAGTATATAATGGGACATATTTATTATCCATGTCCATGTTTAATGAAAGAGTTTTCAAAGGTATTATTTTAAGGGACTTTTTACTAAAAAATCATTTCAAATGTTTAAAATATCTATTCTTCTAAATCTTTCACATTAATTTCCATGTCTTTAAAATGGGTTTTAAGGATTTATTTATATGGAAATAAATGTTTTTGAAATGTTAATTCCTTTCAAAAGTTTGAAAGTGGTATGGGAAACATGGATTCAAAAATTACTTTATATGAATTCTTTTCCAAATTTTGTGACTTTTCAATGTTTTCATGAAAAAAAGAGATATTTCTCTCAAATAGTTTTGATTTCATCTATGTCAACATCATTTGATAAATTTTACACTTGTTTGAAGTTTATTTATTATAATACAAATATTATATATTGTATTTAAGGTTTTCTGATATGTTTTACTATGGATGAGTCATTTTCATGCCATTAATGGCTTATGATTAATGTTTTGGCATTTCGTATGCTAGTTTTAATACGAATGTTTATATTATATTTCATCCTCTTCTTAAGATGAATGTGTTGGACTGGTATGTTCTGGGTTGGGGACCAGTAAAAGTAATCCCTCCGGATTGGTGTCTAATTATTAGAGTCACTCCGGGTTGGTGTTCGGTTATTAGAGGCACTCCGGGTTGGTGTCAGGTTATTAGAGGCACTCTGGGTTAGTGTCTGGTTATTAGAGGCACTCCAGGTTGGTGTCCAGTTATTAGAGGCACTCTAGTTTGGTTTCTGGTTATTATAGGCACTCCGGGTTGGAGTCCGGTTATAGAGGCTCTCTGGGTTGGGTTCCGGTTACAATTATCCCTTAGGTCTTGGCACGAGGCCTTGACACAGAAATTAAAGTTTGGCATTATGCATTCCATCATTATGAAAGTGGTTAGTGATATTGAATGTGATTATTCGACTAGTATAATATCCATGTGAATAAGTAAATAGTGTTACTTCATTTTATTTTTTCCATATTATTCTGATGTTCAAGTTTAAAAGGTGTTTGTTTAAGTTATGCATTGACTTAAATGTTAATGCTTATTTATGAAAGTTTCTGCTGTATTGTTATCCTTACGGAGCATCCCAGCTCACCCCTTTATATGTTTTATTTTTTCCAGGATTCCAAGAAGTGTATTGTGATTGATATGCAGGGTTAATCAAAGGGAATAATGGCGTTCATGAAGGATTATTTTTTTGTATGTTATGAAGTGTAATCTAACATTCATGTATGTAATCTATTTTCCAAGACTGCTAAACTGATCGGTCCTTCGGGACTTGATTCCTTGTAATCATGCCAATGTATTAAAATAATGCACCGGCTCTGGGTAACTGGGGTCGGGACGTTACAGTTTGTATCAGAGGATGTTTAGAAAAAACCTTGGAAACTAGATTTAGATAAACACTGATTATAGAACATTATCCTAAGATATACTTTGATGATTAGTATAGAATAACTTCCTAGAATTTTGGTAATGTAGAGATTTTGTGAGTTTTCCATGAAAATACATCCATGTCTGTATATGAGCAGGTAGAGGCGTCTCTGGAACAGATGTACCGAGGGGTAAAACCTGAAAACACCGCTTTGAGCTAGACTCGAACGTGAACTGGTGCAGGACAACGGGCCTTGCTTCACTCTTGGTTAGGACAATCCCGGGGGATATGCTTAGGATAATTATCATTTTATTTACAAACCATTATGAAGGACTTATGAGTATATACTTACTCAAAGAAAACATTTTTATGATTATGGATTATATCCAAAAACTGTTTAATTTATGTTAAGTGTTTTACAAGTTCGGGATTGGGTATTGTTATTCATGAACTAATCTAGTGTATGCCATTGTTTAAAAATGGTGCCCAGTAGAAGGAATGAGAACTCCAGCAATACACATGATTCAATGAGTAATAAGGATCATATATTTAATGGTCCTAAGACAGGATTTACAAGGGAAATAGTCTCCCACGTATTATCATCATATGAAGAAATAGTATCATGTGTTGATAAGATAAGTAAAGAATTTTCGAAGTCCTATGGCTTTGAAGGCAATCCAGAAAAGAAAAGGATGGTAGAGAAAAGGACAGATAAAGGGAAGAAGGTAAAGAAGGATTTTTTAATATATGATAACTATTGAAAGAATCACCTTGGAAAATGCTTGAAGGTAATGGGAGTATGTCATAAGTGTGCAGAAAAATGACACCATGTATGTGACTGCAAGTGTAAGAAAAAGGTTTCAAATGTACAACGCTTCATCTGCAAGGAGTTTGGACACTACACAAACCAATGTCCTAGTCCTCATACTATGCCGCAAATGATAATATTAGATAATAATCATGTTATGATACCACAGATAAAGATGAATGACTAGTGATTTTATGTTGTTTTGGAATTATTTCATTGAAGTGTTGTATCAATGATGTACTGGAAATAAATAAGGATTGTACTGTAGTACTATTTCATTAAGGATTTGAGATTTTATGGTACTAAGAAAAGTGACTCTACAACGAGTCAAACTTTTTGGAAATTACATGGTTGAAGGAAAGATAAACCTTAATATGGTCCTAATATTGAGGTACTGATTTTGGACTAAGATATGGTTGATTTGGGTAAAATATATTGGATATTCTTGAATACCTTGAAACTGATTAATGGTTTTTCATCGTTGGAATTTACAACATTTTTGATAGAAGGAGTATATCCAGTATTCTATAAATAATTAGGGAGCATGGATGTAATCAATATGGTTTTATAGTAATTTAGGATGTTACCATGTTTTAAAATAATACATGGTGAAGGTGTTCACATGTTATTACATGGAAAAAAGGATCTCCATTATGTATAACATCCTTATAAATTTTGGACAATGAGTTTGGATAGTAGTATTTTGGATAAGTATAAAGGTTGTAATGGATTATGTTTGAAAGATTATTTTTAGATTTTTATAAAAGGACAACACGCAGACCGTGTGACAACCCATCGCGTCGGACAAAGCTACAGGAATTGAACCCACAACCATAGTGCGATTGGATCTATTGCCTACCACTAGACTATGTAAAGTCCCTGGATTGTATAATTTAGTTTGTTTTTTTAATGGGTATGATATGTGAATTATAAATTCATTATATTTGGAAACCTATACGATTAGGATAAATAGAGTATTTTTGAGTTGTATTATGTTTTGTAGTGAAAGATTAGTTTTTGGTAGAAATTTATTAATGGATAAAAAGATAATTATAAATTAAGTATATCTACTTATGATCTTATCCAATCTCATAAATAAATTCCTCAACATTAAGAAAAGTAACTTAGAACAAAAATGTTTTCCTAGATGGTACCATAGATCATCACAAATTTATGGCTTTGTGACTATTGGCATTTTCATAGCCATGTTCTCTACCACTCTCCATCAGATATTGATGGTTAAATTTCTCTTCCATATCCATATTTTCCTACATGGAACCCTAGTATGTGTTATTTTTTGGTAACCATCATACTTACCACTCTTTATTTTAAATAGAGGCCTCATTAATTAATTTTTCGATGTGGGATTTCAACTAAGATATTTTGAAATGTCAACCCCAAGTTTCCAATACCGAGCAGAAATTGAGAGGAAGCAATTTATTGAAGGAGTGGAGAATGTAACACCCCAATCTTCCACAGTACACTTCTCTTTGAATAATACAGTAGCGTGTGTTGTATGCAACTTCGAGTTCTAACACACACCACAACAAATCAAACTAGCCGTTATGAATTGTAATACCCGCTTTTTGAAATTTTATTCATTTTATATTTCAAAATTGACTTCATTTTTGGATTCGGAATATCCAAATTAGATTAGGGTGAATTTTTGGAACTTTTCCGATAAATTTCATATTTTGATGAATAGTGAAAATTACTAAATTTTTATTAAAAATAACTTTTTTAATTGAAATAATTATTAGTGATAAATTATGAATTTGCGTGGTTTTAGATAATATTTAGAATATATTTTTACAATTTAATCCAATGTTTCTCATTGGACATAATTTCACATTTAAACCAGACATAAACAAGTGTCAATCTTTTGATAGTTATTGTTTCTTAAAAACACGCTTTTTTATTTGACAACGGGATTTAATTTTAAATTAATAAATGAAAATTCTATGTTTTGAATTTGGAAAAATAGACTTCATTATTGAATTCAGAATATCAAAATTATCTTAGGGTAAATTTTTGGTATTTTTCTAAAAACTTTTAATTTTTTTATGAATAGTGAAAAACACTAAGTTATAGTTTAAAAACGAATTCTTATTTAAATAATTATTTATTTTATTTAAATTATTTAATGTCAAAACAGATACATAATACCTATATAAGTTCAATGTAATTCATTGGAGTCAGTTTATAATAATTTTAGATATATAAAAATTTTATTGAACTTTTCACCGTCTTTTACCCACCTCCTAGGAGCTTTTTCAAATTCACATAAAACTTAATTTTACCACTTTTGTGAGCTGAATTTCAAAAATCCGAGAGATGCGGTAAATATCATGGAGTAGAATTTGGTTCAATGAGATGAAGATAATTTTTGGGGAATAGTAACTTTTTACTTTTATTTACCACGGTTAAAAGTAAATAAGATAATTAAGGGTAAAAATGATATTAATATTACCCTCACACATGTACTAATTCTATTGGACAAGTTTACCTCGACCAAAAACCACCTTAGGAATAAAATATTATCATATATGTCCACTTGGATTATATTAGGAAATTTATTATTATTTAATTCAAAGAAGAGTTAAAAGAGTTAAAATCAGAGTTTAATAACTAAAACATTTTTAATATGGGGTTTTACATAAGATAAATTCAATTATAAATATTCATTATAAAGATAAAAATATTTCCTACATCATGGTATTTTATTTATAATTTTTAGACATTAAATAAATAAATCTATTTATGACACAATGATGATGCAGTAATTACCTTATTCATGAAAGAATCAAATAAATGGTATTATAAATATTAACATAAATATAATTTCAAAGTTTTTATGACATACACGAATTTCACAGGTTAATATGACATGTTAGGATGGATTCAATGTATATTTTTTTTGAAGTAATAATGTTTTTATTATTTTAACAAAAAAACAAATACCAAATAGTGTCAAAATTGACATAAAATAGTTTTTAAAAGAAATATTATATTATTAATTGATATAATGGTCCTAAAAATCTACAATTAGTCTGAAATACTTATATAATAATATATATGGAATTAAAGAACCAATTGGGGATTTATTTATAGTATATAGTAAGTTTATTAACCATATAGTGTTAGAATACAAGAAGAGATGGTAAAAGGTAAATTATTTAACTTAGAGTTAAATCTAAATGATAAGGCTAAATGGTAACATAAACTTGTCTAAAACCTTTTGGTTGAGTTTTTTTAAACCTATCCCCACCTTAGACTTTAAATAATCAACTTTCGAGCCATTAGAAACCGAATATCAATTTATTATAAAATAATATTTTATGTTTTTCCTGACGTGCCCCTCACCCCTCTTATAAAAGGTCACTCCCCCTTCTCTCTAATTCACACCTTCTAAGCCGTTTGTCTCGGCCAAAACCTGCCAAAATACACTCTCAAATATCCTCCCTTCATCCTAGAGGCCTTCTTTTTATTAGAAATCCAACCTAAGGATCCCTTTTGATCAAATCAAACGGAAGAATCCGAAGAAAAGGTAATGATTTCACCACCCTCTTTCAAGTTCCTTTCTTCTTCCACTTCCTTTTTCTTTGTTGTTTCCATTATAAAATAATAAATCTAGTATATTATATATACTGTGATGTTATTATAATTATGTTATAACCAAATTTATTATTTTATCCACCCTTTGAACGACATATCACCATATGTGTGTGCGTACGGCTTACCGTCTCCACGTCGTGGTGTAATTGTTATTCAATACATTATTATTTAGATGGGTATAAATTATGTGTATTTGATGTAAATAATAAATATAAAATGATAATGATTATGTATATATTATATAACATCCAATTATATATTATATTAATATCAAAAGAATGATATTTTCGCTCGTGCATACGTACGGATTACCGTCTCCACGAAGCGATGAGATTCATTTCAAAGTTCACCATTCATCGACAATTATAAAAATATATATTACTAATAATTATGTAATATATGACATAATAATGCTACTGGATATATATATAACTATTTAAGTACTTACATATATATTATTCACTTACTTCCGTTCAATAATATGTAAAAACGGAAACAGTGTTTATGCGTACGTACAGACGACCATCTCCATAAGCGGTGTTTTCCATTTCATATATACCTATATTATAAATTTTTATATTCTAAATATATATGATAAAAAAACATGTTTTATATTCTGGAAGTATTTAAATCATGATCTATGTGATATAATCAAGAGTAACAAGTTAAAACACGTACGATAAAGAAAGCGGTTATTAATCGAAATATTAATATAACATCGAAATTATTATTAAATGGGTAGTATAAAGTCACAAATGAATAATTTATGATATCATAAATATTAATATGGTTCTGTTATAATTTAATAACATACTATAGTCTTCATATAAGAGGCTAAAGGTACCCTTGACTAAAGGAAAGTGCAAGGTAAGGGGTTTTCATCTCACTCCTTATTCCCGTGAGATTCATGCCATATTGCCACTATTAAATTTTGTGTGGTGTATGTACTGACCATAATTATATTCTTTATGTAATACAATTTAATTTATGTGTATTTACATATTCATTGTATGATACCTCTTTCATGGGGTGTATGTTTCGTAAGTTACCAAATTTGTAAGGGTTAATTTCACAATCACTTTATTATCTGAGGTTGTTTTTATGTAACTATCTACTAGGACATATTTATTATCCATTTCCATGTTTTATGAAAGTGTTTTCAAAGGGATTCTTTTAAGGGACTTTTTACTAAAACATCATTTCAAATGTTTTAAATATTTATTCTTCTATATATTTCTCATTAATGTCCATGTCTTCAAAATGGGTTTTAAGGATTTATTTATATGGAAATGAATGTTTCTAAAATGTTAATTCCTTTCAAAAGTTTCAAAGTGGTATGAGAAACATTGATTCAAAAATTTCTTTAAATTACTTCTTTTCCAACTTGTGCGAATTTTAATGTTTTTCATTAAAAAAGAGATATTTCTCTCAAATAGTTTTGATTTCATCTATGTCAACATCCTTTGATAAATTTTACACTTGTTTGAAGTTTATTTATTATGATACAAATCTTCGATATTGTATTTATGGTTTTGTGATATGTTTGACTATGGATGATTCATTTTCAAGCCATTAATGGCTTATTATTAATGTTTTGGCACTTTGTATGCTAGTGTTAATACGAATATTTATATTATATTTCATCCTCTTCTTAAGATGGATGTGTTGGACTAGTATGTTCCAGGTTGGGGACCGGTAAAAGTAAGCCCTCCGGGTTGGTGTCCGGTTATTAGAGTCACTCGGGGTTCGTGTCCGGTTATTAAAGGCACTCCGGGTTGGTGTCCAGTTATTAGAGGCACTCCGGGTTGGTGTCCGGTTATTAGAGGCACTCCGGGTTGGTGTCCGGTTATTAGTGGCACTCCGAGTTGGTGTCCAGTTATTGGAGGAACTCTGGGATGGTATCCAGTTATTAGAGGCACTCCGGGTTGGAGTCCGGTTATAGAGGCTTTCTGGGTTGGGTTCCGGTTACAGTTATCCCATAGGTCTTGGCATGTGGCCTTGAAACTGAAATTAAAGTTTGGTATTATGCATTTCATCATTATGAATGTGGTTAGTGATATTTCATGTGATTATTCGACTAGTAGAATATCCATGTGAATAAGTAAATGGAATTACTTCATATTATTTTTTCCATATTATGCTGAAGTTTACGTTTAAAAGGGTTTTGTTTTAGTTATACATTGCCTTAAATGTTAATGCTTATTTATGAAATTTTCCACTGTATTGTTATCCTTACTGAGAATTCGAGCTCACCCCTTTCTATGTTTTATTTTTCCCCAGATTCCACGAAGTTTATTGTAATTGATATGCAGGGTTAAGCCAAGGGAATAATGGTGTTCGTGAAGGATTATTTTTTTTGTTGTGTATGTTATGAAGTGTAATGTAACATTCATGTATGTAATCTATTTTCCAAGACTACTAAACTGATCGGCCCTTCGGGACTTGGTTCCTTTTAATCATGTCAATGTATTAAAATAATTCACCGAATCTGGGTAACTGGGGTCAGGGCATTACACCCCTTCTCCTTATTCTTCCTTTTCTTATTCATAATAAGGACATGGTTTTGTATTTCCCATTGTCCTTATCTACTTGGTGATTCAAATTGATTATTTCTGAATGAATATTCTCATTATTTCTCATATTATAATTAATAATAAAATTGGAGAATGTATTGGGTAGTGATGAAAGTATAAGATCTGTGCATGAATCATACAAGAATTTATCCCCTAAAAAGTCTAAGTGTTCAATGTAGCTAATAGTCCTTATTACATAAGGCCCTTCTGGCATCGAATCTCCAAATTTCTTTGTAAACACGGGATTAGAGATCACATGTCTCTCTTGTATCTCTTTCTCATGACAGAGACACAAAAGGTGAGACGTTATGCTTTATGAATCCATGTCCTCATGTTGCTTCAAAATATAATTGGTCATGGATGATAGCATTAAACATTGTAGATCAGTGGAATCATTCAAAGTTTTCTTATAGATAGATAAATCTTCATCCCTAGCCTCATTATCAGATGTATTAGGAATATTTTCTTCCATCTCATATAATTTCCATTGAGGGAGAAGGATAATGCATAAACACCTTTTACACTTTTAAAAATGTATTCCATTGATAAGGTTATCCTTCTATTGTATGGATAATAGTGATATGTTTCGTTTAATTTTATTATTGTTTCTATGGATAAGATGATCAATATTTTTGTTCTATATCTGATAAAATTTCAAAAAATAAATAAAACATAAATTTATTAGTCTTTCATTATTTTATCGAAACCCAATAGCCATCACCATTGTCTTTGAAATATATTGTTTCTTGGAGATTATAGTGGAAAGGATCCACATTCACCTTATCATTACCCCAAATTTTGTTGGTCAAGAAACATGAATGGTTTTAGTTAGGCATCTAAAATTCCAACTTCATTAACTCGAATTTCTTTGATCTATTTAGTGGACCCCCAAGTATTCTATCCTTAAATTGGATTTCCTCAAAACTTGCCTCTTAGTTACACCAAGTCCTACTTTGGAATTCAACACTTGATGTGAACTAAGTTAATTCAAACCAAATATTATGGTTAGATTGACCTGATAATTGAAAGCACCCTACCTTTATCTAGTCATGCACTTTGAACCGTGGTTCGATTCTAACTGAAGTAGAGGAAGACTATACCAACTTAACATATATTATTGATTGATTTTAAACTATTTTTAATATATTGAAAATTATTATATTTATTACATTATTATTAATATTAAGTTGATTTTCTTAAGTGATTAACCATGTCTTAGAAAAATATTTACCTATAATCCAATTTATTTTAGTTCTATCTAGCACTCTTAAAAATTTGTTAAATCATGTGATCATGAAAAACAATCATAATGAAATAATAATGAAACTGAATAGAAATAAAATAATAAATTGGTATGATCATGAGATTTTACTAATGGTTAGTATATCCAGTGGGTGATAAAATAGTTTTCAACCTAGGGAAAACACCTTGAACCAATTAATGCTTGTGTTGAAAAATTCCACTTGTCTACCTATTTATCTCTCTTATATTGGTTTTTAAACGGCTCCTAACTCGAAAAACCTCAATTATATTAGGATCTACATCCATTACATATGGATTTACCCACAAATAGATGAGGGGAAGCTGTTTATATAAAAGGAACCATGGGCATACATGCCCTTACATAATGAGTTGTGTGATGACATACATTCCAAAAAAATTATTTAATAAAAAATTAAATGAGGCCAATCACATACAATGGTCTTGGTCTAATATCATGATCATCCATTCGAATTAAATGAATTAAAAATTTAATAAAATTAGTATTCAATTATAATCATTATTTTTTATGATGAATCTCAATCATATCAATTAATTATATTTTTTAATTAATCAACTATTTTATCTTAATTATATCTGGATTTCCTTGAGATTAATGTCCATAATAATTTAAATTATATTAAATAAACTTATTTAAAATTAACTATGTACATAAATATACCATGGAGGAAACATGGTAAAGAACCATTTGAATATACCAACTTATATGATACTCGTATACTATTTTTTATTGTGATAAATATCATCAATGAATTATCACATACATTCATGATGTGTACTATCAACATAATTATTACATGGATTACATTATTTTTCTATTATGTGTTTTTATTTAATGTACATAGAGTAATATCTTTAATACAAATCACATATGATATGAAGATCTGAACATTTTGAAAAAATTAATTAAACATTTCTATATATATATATATATTAAAAATACACCACATGGCATGTGTTATAAACATAATGAACATGCACAAGTACATTATGATAAGGTTTACACAGTATAATAGTTAAATTTATGTTTTGTGCAATTTGGTATATGTGAAAATTTCGTATAAGCCATTATACATGACATGTACTTTCCTCGCCATCTATTTGAGGAACATGCCTAGGGAATTAGTGTGTAAACTACAGCACAAAAAATATTGGATTACACAATGTATAAATTGGATACACATTTTGTGGTGTCCAATTACATGGTCACCAGTTAGTCAGGTCTTTTAAGAAGATACGTGTCCCATCTATGACTCAGGACTACACGTTGTGTATGAAAGTTAAAGAGTCTGTTTTCTGGTTGACCGTGTTCTAGGATAGCCTACTAAATGTGTGGTGTATAGTTAAATGAACCATGTGTAATAAATTCTCAGACCTTGAGTTAATTATGAATTTATTATTGGTGCATTGAACACTAGTACATGAAACACACTTTGTGGTTACAAAGCGTGTAATCTTGTGTTATCTGGCCAGATTCCACAACACCTCCAGATGAAATCATCAAATTTATTTTTTTCATAGAATTAATAAATTTTCTTATATTTACAATAAATGAAAGCGTAATAATAATATATCACAATTTGATAAAATAATTATAAAACCTTAATTTAAAACTAAATGAAAAATGAGTAAATCAATTAATTATCTCTAAATAATTATAAATAATTATGTAACCCCTCTAATACCAATTGTTCTTTCGGGGTGTATTGGAAGTAAGTGATGGTTCATAACCAACTTTTCTTGTTTTTCACGATCGATGATCAATATATGATTTACACAATGATAAAATTTGTGATCAACAGGATTGAATTAAATAAAACTGACAACATATAAAATGTTAAAACCAGAGCATTGGGTCATCACATATATTTTATAATTAATTTAATCAATTAATGAATTACCCTATGAGAATGATTTATTCATTCTGGTATTTAAAAACAAATCTTTGTTGTATCTTCATTTTATAGCAATAACTAAGAGTAGATTATGTCTTGTGGTGAGCCACATGTGTTCAACAAATCTTCACACTTCATTATAAGAATCTCTAGGGTCTAGCATGATAGATCTTATCATATGAATAGTTCACCTTTGATCACCTCCATAATTTCTTCCAAAGGATTCTGTATGATTTCTCTTAAATCGAGAGCAGGAGGTGGAGGAATATCCCCCTCCATTCTTAGCAGCGTTCTTGGAGACATAAGGTCTTTAGGGATTCGAGTGGATTATCTATATTATTTGTGCACAATAAAATAAATGAATTCGATCTACTGAAAATTAACATATTTAGGTTTATATACCACTAGGTATTAGAAGTAGATGTTTTCACAAGTGGGCATTAATATTTAATTAATCCCCATAGAACCACATATCTATAATAATAATAATAATGTTATAATTTATTTACATGCTCTTAACTTTCAAATTAAAGTTAAATATTTTTTTAAATAATATTTAATATATATTATTTTTCAATAGACCATTAAACTCAGTTAATATTTCCTTCACAATATTTATCAGGCCATGAATAATTTCTATTTATTAATTAATAAAATATCACTCTGTTATTTTCAAATAAATAAATAAATAGTGTATTCACTAAATATAAAATAAGTATTTCTTAAATATTCCACTCACATAACATTCTGTTTAATAATTGGTGATAGAATAAAGGAGATAAAGAAAATATGAATCATTATTAAACCACGTGTGGAAATAATATTAGTTCAACCACTCAAATAATAAACAATAATATATTATTTAACTATGATTCTAAAAACACTTAGTGTGTGACCCTTAAAGCCTTTTTCTTAGTATCATTAGGGGAAACAGCCTAATGTACAAGGTTAACATCTAGAAACATTCCATGGAACCCATAGAAAATTAAGTTAATGATTCAATGACATAATACCTCATACAGACACTTACTATGTAATATTATCTCTTTATCATGATATCTTCAATCAGGGATGTTGCATATTAGTTCCACCAACCTATATTCAAGATGCTTATTTCATTTAATTTCTAGAAATTTAACTTTAATATAGAACCCCATGGCCATTAATTTATTTAGGTTATATCATTTCCATCAAATTTCCTAAGTTATTAGCTTCCAATAATGAATATAAGGGATGAATCCTTTCTCATGTTCTTTATTAATGAAATATTACTCATTATGTACGCAACATATCCAACCTCACCATGAACTTATGAATTTATAGTTTTCATCATTAAATCAAAGTGTGAGACTTAATAATTAATTATAATCCTACATTCTGAGGATCAATACACAAATCCACAGATTGCAAGATCCAATGAAACAAATAAATGTCCATTTCCTACTGGAAAGTCTCATTCTCATAATATCTTATACTAGATATTACCAAGGTTGTACACCATGAAAATATTCTTCAATTCCCTATGAATCTCCAACCATAACATCCTGAAAAAATTTTCCCCTAAAATAATTTCATCCAGCTATAAAAAATATACTTGAGAATATTATCTTGGCACTTCTAGGTTCTCATCATAGTGGGGAACTTCTATGACATTTCAGTGAAATCGATACTCTTATGAAAGTATCACATACTATGTAATAATGAAGAAAAATCATGATGTGATAATAATTTTATTAATATTAAAATATAGTAATAAAAGTTTTCATTAAGTACACAGAATTTGGTTCTATAGAACCAACTCAAAGATACATACTTGGAAAACATTGCAATTAACACCCGAAACACTAATAATTGTTAAATATTGTTAACAAATGAGTGATAATATTTTATAAAATAATCATATATGATATTATAAATATTAATATGTTTTCTAAATAAGTTAATAACTATATTAAAACCATTACACTAGAGGTTAAATTTTGTTCAACCAAAAGGGAGTGTAAGGTAATAGATTTCATCTTAATTTACATTCCCTTGAGACTTATTTGTTATTTTGCACCAATTAAAATTTATGTGGCTTATATACTTCCACACTGACATTTAATACCATGAATAATTAATTATTCATGGTATTTTATGTTTCAATATGAATTATTTCATCCAAGGGGATTACATTTGAAAATTAACAAGTGATAATATTACTATGAAATCTTTTGTGATTTTTAAATTTCTCTTAAAACAACCACTTTATTTTCATAATTTTTCATTAGTGGTTAAATTTTTATTAAATATACATACTCTTGTGTTATGGATATGATTATTTCCAAAACCATATATCATTCATACATACAGTGTTTTCTTTTATTATTATTTTATTACCAATTGAAATATTCATAGACATGTATCCTTTACATAATACAAATATTTGATACGGAACATTATTTATGATTATAAATTGATTATTAAATATATGAGTAACTATTAGAATATAAAGAACATGTTTTCAGAACATATTAAATCACTCATCTTGATGCATCAATATTCTTCTAAGATGAATTAGTAGTCCAAATCAGATGATTTTCTATCCAAAAACTTAAACTGTCTTGAGGGTAGATTTTGATTGTAACTATCTTGATGATATATATTTATAGTTAAGATATCCATCATTATGAATTCCGGAATTATTTTTATTACATGTTATTATTTTACAATTTATAATTTCTATGTCCAATTTTGAAGATCATTTGATTATCTATATGGAATAATTTATCATTTTTTACTCCAGTTATATTATTCTCAAGTTATTCTGTAATTTGAATGTGTCTCAGTCATTTAACTTTCCATAATGATTATTATTTATTGATTTATAATGGATTCCATTGTACTTAACCCTCAATGATAACTTGAGATCATCCTTATTTTTTTTCCATTCCAATGGATATGAAGATGAATTCTTGTAATGGGTTTTCAATGATGCTGAGCATTTTACTTTGTTAGGTATTATGTTTCATTTTCTTTTCCCAATGTAAAATGTGTATCATGTATGTTTTTTGTTTCCCAAACTACTAAAATTTTCAATCATTTGGGGTTTGAATATTGTATCAATGATTATGTAATAATGTAATGCACTAGATCTATGATACTAGGGTTGGGGTACTTACACAAACAATCTAACATAGAATCAAATAATGCCAAACAAGTCATCATTACATCAAAAACAACATCATTAAAATAATAAAAATCAAAAAATCGATTAGGATAGTGGGGTGTATTTGCGAATAATACTTCAAATTACACTCCTATAACCCTCCATGATTCGATAAAATCCATTCCAAATGAATAATTATCTCATGCAACACCTTCTCTTGATAATTCTAAATCTCGAGTGACCACTTCATAAACATTGCTTCATTTTTTACAACCCACTCTCACCAAAAAATGACATGGTCATTTTAATTAATATATCATAATTGTTTTGAAATATTGAATAAATCGCTGATGTGATATATATATATAGTGGGAGTTCTATTTGATACACCACATTAGAAAAATACCCCAGTATCATGAAAGGACTGATAAACTAGAGAAAGAACAGGCTCCCTTAGACAATACTGTGTTGGCCATAATGATGGAAAACCATTAAGAAAACATAATTTCTAAAATCAAACTTCAGAGGTATAATTATTTGATAAACATAATATTATGATGATTCTATGCCACCTTTATCTACTCTTGAATCATATGATCCTTCTCTTCTATGTTCTACACTGCATCTGGTCCTAAGACTTCCAACTCTCCATCCCTGATACCTCAAAATGTATATCTTCAAGGCCAATCATATGGCATATCTTAAATTTACATTCCAATGGATGAATGATAGATATTAATAAAAAAATATCAACCAAATTAATGTGATTTATCCATTATCCCCCAAAATCTATGATTCATGTATGTCGCAAATCATCCAGTGTCTGAATAATCTAATTTCTTTTTCTATTTATCTGAGGGTGGAATGAATTGATATGATGTAGCTAATATCCAAAATCATGTTGAATCCTACCAAAACCCATGAGTTAAAATGAGTAACCTAATCAGTGGTGATGGTCCTTAGTACCCTATGAATCCTCACAATCTCATCCACATGCAACCTCATAAGAAAATCCATGGAACCCAACTCTTATATCGCTAGGAAATGTACCAAATTCATAAAATTATCAACAATCACCCAAATATAATAATACTCACATTTGTATCATGATAAACTAGTGATGAAATCCATCGATATAGCCTCCCTCTTTTACATGGGATCATCCAACCGTTACAACAAACAACTAGGGGAATGATTTTCAGCCATCACCTACTGATAGACAAAAGATCATGATATGAACTCCACTATGAATTTATACATTATAGGCCACCAAATATGATTATTCAAGGAATAGTACATCTTTGATAAACTAGGATACACTATCAAGGGTGAACTATTAAATTCACTAAGTACCACCTCTCACCTAATTGGATGAAAAAACAATATCTCTTGAGAAAAAAACTAATGTTCATCATCCTCCCACCACCCCTTAGGATAATCACTATAGAATACCTGATCATGCATAAACTATATCGATGATTATCCTCATAGAGACAACTCTAATTATTTCATCAAGTATAATTTAACTATCATTTTTCATAGGTTATCCTTAACACTGACCTCCATTCCATTAAGATGAATCGTTGAAATATCCTCCACCACTCTCCAAGATTCTATATATTCTTGAGGAACATATCACCATGGATTCCTACTCAGTGCATCAATAACTAAATTCCTCTTCCTTATGGTGCAAGAGATCTTAAAATCATGTTCCTATACTAACTAGCATTGAACCTATAAATTCTTGACATATTTTTTGAATTCAATTAATTTTATTCCATTATTTATATTTATTAATTGAGTTGTAATGGTTTTTTGAATTAATATGTCAAATCATTTGATTGTGTGGATATTTTTTAAAATAACAGAATTTGTTATTTATTTCACTTACTTTATTTTTGATTAATAAGAACAAATGACTACGGATTAGTCTTTATCTTGTTATTATGGGATCTTTTAGCCTAGAATTTTCCATTGGATTTCATTCTAAATAAGACTATTATTGAAGGAAGTGGTGGTTATTAGAGGATTTTTATAGATTTTTACCCTAATAATCATGAAAAAATGGAATATGCATTGGTTATGTTACCATAAATTCACTCATTGTAACTGTCATCTTCATTTTTTGGAACTATCATTTTGACCTATTTAAATAATATTTTCAATCTATGTAACCATGATACTAAGGTTGTGTAACCATCGTATTCATATTTATAGACATCATCCAATACCCTTAATCATTAGACAAGCATATGTAGATATTATTCTCATCTATGTATCCATGTATTTAGTTTATGTATGCATTATTTCCAACTTATATAAATATAAATTTTTCATGCTTAAATATCATTGATTCTACATACACATCATGACTTTGTGAAAATCATTGGAAGGATTATATGTTATAGAGAATTTTCCAAGAAAAAATATTTACACATTAAGTTGAGGTTTTGGGGTGCCATATAAACATTCATGTAACTCTTCTAGGGAGTCCACATGGATAATAGTATGTATAATATTTTGATAAAAACAATGGAAGAAATCTATCGATTTTCAAAAATACTAGATCTTGTAGATATTTTAATCTATGAAGAATGAGGAGACTTTCCAAAAAATATTGGGAGATTATATTTCAAAGGTATTTTACTAGATTAAAGAGATGAAGTCCATTAATCCTTAAAGGGAAAAAAAGATATATCAAAGGGGAGACTTGGTTTGTGTGGACTACTCATGGAGAACCTACTATTTTTTTGATTTATTTTATTCTATCCTCTGTTTTATAATTCTTTCTTCTTACTGATTCATTTGTATTACCCTTGAAATAGAGGGTAAAATTCTAGGTGATCAAGCAAGGGAAGGTTCATCATTTATAATTCTAGATTATTCTCACTTCAATGAGTAAAATTTCACTCTTTTGTTAAATGGTTTAAATAACTAGAATAATTTATTAATATCATTTTTAATTTTATTTTATTTTAATTATATTAATTTTTTTTCATGGTTAATGATCCATAATCTCCCTATAATTAGTTATAGTTTATATATGATAGAATATGTTTTGTCTATGTAATAAAGTTATTGGAAATTATTAACATTTTTGGAAGGGTTAGTGAACAATATTGGTTGTTTAGGATGAAATAAACCCGATTGGGTATGTCCGAAGTTTATTAGGGGTGATTCACTTCAACTCTTACACGCATAAGATGGTGGGTATGCCACAATGATAAATCATTTAGGAATAATTTCACCCATACCATTCAACTAAAGACATTTTAGGAAGAGATTGTGGATCCTTTCATTTAATAGTTAATCTGAAGAAGGGTTTAATAATTTAAATTACTAAGATAAGATTTCAATAGAAATACCAAACTTGGCCCAATCATGTTTCCCATTTTATTGTTTTCAGTATATTTTTTATTCTTAATTTTTAAATCAAAACATATAAAAAACTCCCTTTATCTAACCAAAAAAGTGAAAACAGATTTTATACACTCCTCTATATACACAACCACAGGGTTACCACTATAAATATATTTAACCTATGAATAAATAGATTTTAAGACACTCTATAACAACTATTTGAAAAAAATGGAACCATTACTATGGAATCAGTTTCAAAAAAACTAAATTTATCATTGAATAACAAGAACATGTAATAAAAATCTACATGATTTTGATCTAGAAACATAAAGAACCTTACTAACTAAGCTTAGAGATCTAAATATTCCAATTAAATTTTTGATTATTTCACTTTCAGGATCATGTGAAGCTTTAAATGTTTACATTGATCTTTTCAGCATTACTGGAAATAATAACCAGAATATGAATGACCTTTGTTCCACCAAATTCCTAAACCAACAACATCAAATTTTCATTCCAACTTTGTCGGAAAATTTTGAATTGGAAACTTGTCTAATACAATTGCTTTCAATGTTTCATGGTATTTTAGGTGAAGTCCTGAACAAACATATCAGGGTGTTCATAGTAGTTTTATCTATATTTAAACTAAGGGTACATTCTAAAGAAAAATTCAAGTGGATGAAATCTCCCTTTTCAGTTGAAGGATCATACAAATAAGGGTTGTATAGCCTAAAACTAGGTGATTTCCAAGATTATGATGACATAAATCAGTTTATTATTTAATTATTTTTCAACACCTAAAGGAGTAAATCCATCATTAATGAGTTTTATACTATTTAACACCCACTAGATAGACTCTCTTTGAGTACAATGAGAGATTCAATAATGTGTTCAATCACTTCCCACACCAAGAAATTTAAGAGAATCGTTTTATAATATTTTTTAATCAACGGGTTTTGTATTGTTAATGACCCTATTAGATTCATCATCATGAGGATCCCTGATAAATAAAATTACCAACATAATCAAATGGAATTACTAAAAAGATTACCTAAACCTCACAATAATTAGGTACAAGTGGTATAATCCCAAAAGGCATTCATGTAGTAAGTACTACTGAATCATCTGTATTATTATAATCTTGATATGAAGATATAACTAGACTTATAATGAAAAGGGCCTTGATATAGACTAGTGAGCTACAAACACCATTCATGGTATGTGGTTTTTCTTCAACACATCACCATTTTACTATCTGGTATACTAAATTTTAGTTCATGGAGAGTTGTAAAAAATTATTTCATCCAAGGAAATCCCTATGACAAAATCATGGATTAAGTGATAACCCCTAAGTCCATTATGGATTTAGGAACCAATAAAACTAGGTTGGACCACCTTTTCAAACCCAATAACAACCAAAACCCCCTTACAAGTAGAAAAACCACCAATACCAAAACACACCACCATTCCATTAACCATATAAATCACCTAATAACCAAAAAATATTTTCACCAAGAAATTTTATAGGAAAGGAATAAATATGAAGAAACCTACACTAGTACACAATTCCCTATAAAGAAACAAAGAAATTCATAGTTGGATGAGCATGGGAAAGAAATAAAATTGTTAAGATAAATGATGGAAACATTTCCCAAAACCCAAGAAATCTACTAACCCAATCAATCCCAAATCCAAAATGGAGTGTGATAAAGATGACAAAACATAGTGGATAAGAACAAAAAACATTGTCCACACATGATACTAAACCAAATCAGACATGAAATGGTGTTTATATTGAAACCATAATAGTCATGTTCGTCATGGGGAATAGAACAACACGAGTCTTCCACTAGTGACTCAGTATTAAGGGATATCTATCCTAATTTAATGGATTTTGCTTTGTGTGTTGTGTGTTGAATTTCATTGAAACCTTGATATGTTTCATGATTTTCTTCTTTCTAATTCTCTTTAATTGAATTTTATAGTCTTATTTTTATGTTTGGCCTAATAATGATGATTATATTGGTAGGCTCTTATCTCTATTTCAATGGGAGGCCTACATTTTGGGAGAGGTAACCTTTTTCTGTAATGGTGGTGGCCACATCTGTGTAGTTTCAGTTAGGATCACAGTGCAGGATGAATGGATAATATGTAATAAATGTTTAATTTGAAAGAATAAGCTCTGGATACATGGTAATTTTTGGGACTTTTTGAGTGAGATTAAGATGTTTGATTATTATTATAGCTAGGTTGATATGTGTATATATGTTTGGAAACATGATTTTTTATTGGTATTGTTGGTTTGATCTCATTACAATTTTTTCACAAATGGATTAAAAGGATCTAGGTCCTAGATGATTGGTATTGCTGGTTATTATACTAGATGTACAGATTATTTGTTTGGCTATTCATTGTTTTCAATTTCTTGATGGGATTTTAATCCATGTAACCCTCATGCTCTTGTTTGTGTGTGGTTTAAGAAAAATTATAGGGTTCATGGGTTCAGTTATCCAAATCCATTGCTTAAACCATTTTTTAATTATTTATTTGTTGTTTATATTTATTTATTATTTGTTATTCATTATTTATCTTTTTACTTTTTATTATTATATATAATATTATATTATAATTACTATGTATTGTTTATTTATTTACTCTTTATTTTATATATGCAATTTATTATTTATTATTGGTTATTGATTATTTATGTTTTTTTATTTAATTTTTATTATTTCTTATCTATTTATTTTTTTTATTATATTTCTTATTTATTATTATTTCTTCTTTATTATTCATTATATGTGCATAATAAATCATATATATATATATGAATAATTAATAATAAATAATAAATAAATACTTGTATGCATATATATTTAAATATATATATCTATGTATATATGACTATATTGAGGTCTGTTTAGTCACCACATTATGAGTTTTCCAGAGTATAAAATTCATTGTAGAATAACCAAGAGGTGAGAGATTCACATCCCATACCACACTTGAACACATACATATATAAATTTATATATATTATTAATTTATAGAATTTTTAATAAGTAAATAATAAATCATTAATAATAAATAATAAAATATTTTTATGAAAAATAAAAAACCACCACTAAAGGTTTAACAAATGTTTTGAAAACATTCCTGAAATCATTTCACGAAGCTTTTTAAGAAATATCACAAAATGTTTCCCAGCTTCACAATTCATGGTGGTTTTGAGAAACCTTTATGAAATAATTTAGTAGTAATATAAACCACCACAAAATATAGTTTTTTACATATTGAGTGTCTAATTCATTATATATATAAGAATTAATTCCAATGAGAGTGGATATACAGCTTTTAAAAAAACTCTTGCGGAATTATTTGAGAATGATCTAGTGAGAGTCCAAAATTTAATCTTTCTAGTAGACTTTTATTTACTCAAAGTGGTGGAAACAATTTCACCAGAACACTCACCCATCATTCTAGGTAGTCCCATCCTAAACACAACCAAGGCAAGCATAAATGTACATGGAGGAATCCTCAACATGTAGTTTGGAGATAGCATTGTCCACTTCAAAAATTTTGAATCCTGGAGGTACCTATAAAAGGATCATTCCATTCTCACACTTTCACATATTAAAGAGTATAAAACCCATGAAGATCAGAGTATGTGCCATAAAAAATTATCTTTATGTAACAACTTAATGATTGAAAATTCCATAGATAATGAAGATATCTAAAATTCTGAAAAATATATTTTCATATTGGAGTAAGAGGTAACTTTTTAGTTTTTTGATGGATTAGATTGTTTATTCCATGGTTATGAATCTTAATTATCATCATTTATGAAACAAATTCAATCTTTTGAAATAAAGATCCCAAATTTAATTTCATATTTAGAACAACTGCCAACTTTTTTACTTAAACCATTTCCCAATTATTTTATTTTTTACCTAATAGAAGAACAAAAGATTTCATTGGTCATTTATCATAAACTCTCCAAAAAACAATAACATAATTTTATTAATATTTTGAGAGAGACTGTGAAAGAAATAGGTTGTAGTTTAGGTGATCTTTTAGGCATTAATTCAAAAAAATAGGCATGGAATATTTATTAAATATTGTTACTTATTTTTTGGAAACCCTAAATGATGTTAAGCCCCAAAATAATGGATATCGTAGATCAGGATAAAGGTAAATTTTTAGAGGTATACATCATCTTACCAATCTATTAATCATAATGCTCTATTTTCATTCATGTACTTACAAAAAAATAAGACTATCCATTAGAAGAAATGACCAAAATGAGTTAATCCCTTTGAGAATTTAGAATATCTTGTCAGTTTTAATATTCCTTAAGAAGTTGAATCGGTCCACTATGAAGGATAACATTTCCAAATCATTCATTGACCAAATGTTGGAGAGATTGTTAGGGAAAACACATTACTATTTTTCGGATTTATTTTTATGTTACTATCAAGTATGAATTTCTCCATAGGACCCAGAGAAGATCGGCATCACATGTACCTTTGGACCATTTTTTTACAAAAGGATTCCATTTGGAATGTGTAATTCCCTAAGTCCATTTTAGTGGTTCTTGGTGAGTATATTTTGTTAAGTCAAGATGGTGATGATGAATACAAAGACACGTGATTGGGGTGAATTGTGTATTTCAAAAAATATTGAATGTTTGAAACACCTTTGTTGTTTAGAAATAAACCTTTCCTTTTCTCTGAAAAATTCATGAGCAGTGGAAATGAATAAAGGAAATGAACACATTGATGTATAGTGGTTCATCGAACAAAGATCCCATACTCTAATCCACCAAAACTCTACTCCACGAGCTTGGTTATTTTCACTATTAGTTCTTCTTATCCTAATACCTATAAAAATGATTGTATGTAGTTGACACCTTAAAATAAGGATTTATAGAGACTTATGGTTCTTTTACAAAGGAATGAAAATCCACAGCTCAGTGTTAGAATCTGACACTTAACCACGACTGAGTCAAAGAAGTAGAAAGTCCACCAAAGTAATAGAGAATTATTTTTTTGGGAATACAAATTAAATATAAAAGTTGCAGTAGAAACTAAGAGATGTTTTCAGATCTACCATATCATACAATAGTAATGAAAACACCAAAAAAAATTATAAACATGTATGTCTCTAAAGAGTATCTTCTCTAAATGATCTACTGTTATTATAGAAGAATATGTAAAAATAAAGTGTAGTAGTAGCGATGGAAATAGAAATGAGTCGATAGATGAAAACATGTATGAATTCAAAGTTTATCCCTGAAGGAAACGACACGCACATTTTCTTTTTTATATACATTCTCTTATATATTATATATATTATATAATTTAATGAAGAGAATCATGATATTTATACCATAATTCAAGGAATACCATGCCCATACATTACCCGTAGGCCCAACCCACTAGAACTTCCCCTCCCTAGCTTCTACGTCATTAATCACCTAGATATCTACCTTGCATTGCTGATCATCACGAATTTCCCCATATAAAGCAGCACAGTGCATGGTTCTGATGGTGGCTGCAATACCCTCTCATTCTTCCAATCTGGTTAGCTCTGCTTCTGGTGGCTGCTACTCTTGTTGCTATGACCCTCTTCTAGGTCCTATTCTGTGTGAACTCAGCACTCCATGGTCTCTGTGACCCAAAGGTAATGTATATGTTCCCCTTCAACCCTTAAAAGTGGGATTACCCCTAATAAAATAAAATAAAAAAGGCCTTTGGTCCATTTAGGCAGGGGGTATACCCTAATTGAAATAGTTCTAGGCTAAATGACCTCCAAAAATATCTCACCCATAATCGTGAAGATTTGAATTCCAAAACATTCAAGAGAATGATAACATCCCATAATAAAAGTAATGATTTACTCCATTGAATACAAGGCTTTATAAAAATCGTAATGAGCCTTTCAATGGATCTCATAATAGCTTTGAATAGATCTTTAATTCCATTGAAACTATTTCATAAATCTTAAATAATAACTTTGAATAAAACTTCATTGTTTGAATAGTTAAATATAAGGTTCCATTATATGATGAAAAAAAATCCAAACATAGGGTTGAAAATGAATGGTTGATTACAAAAAATTGGTTTTATGTACCATTCATTTTCTTCCTCAAATAAAGGGTTCCTTAACCATACCTTCCTGACATTGTAGAGTACATGATCCATACATGTTGATCAAAATATAGGGTTTCTTCCTTATGTTATGCTTATAAAAGTAGGGTATGACCAGTGTATCCAGAATCATTTTAAACATGACTAGAATACTATAATAGATATTCATTGTTCATTAATGACTTGAATATAATTATAGAATAAATATTTCATTGGATATTACTTTACTAAAATTCACTTAAAATAAAATTCATTAATAAAATAAATTTGGTCGTTTGTGAGCATCAAAACCTAAAAAATAAAAATATATTGTTGAAACAATACATGCTCAACAATCTCACCCTTTTTATGATCACAAAACACCTGATATAATATGTAATGTTCAAAAAAATAGAAAAAAATAAAATAAGTTTTATTCCTTTGTGATATTTAAAATATTTATTTCCTAAAGGAAAATCCTACCCATTTTTTCTTTATATATTTTTTCTTTTAGAAAAATTTTCCATTTTTATATGGATCAAAACTTATCCATCATATCAAGGATATTAAGGATAAAAATTAAAATAAATTTCTCCCCCATAAATATAACCCATAAATTTAATTATGTAAACTGAAAATTTAATCATTTCCCATAACAATAAAACTTCCCCCATAAAAATCTACCATAAACTTCTCTCGCATAGCATTAGCATTAAATACTATAGAATTATACCCCTTTTGTTACATCAAAAAGATAATGGTGGTAAAATTTACTCCCCCTAAATTCATTCTTTAAAAAGATATAGACTAGTGGCCAAGGATAATAGAAAGATTAAAATGATTATTTTCTTAAAACTCCCCCAGAATAGTAACATATAAGATATTCAATTATTTAGAAACATTTAACTAAATATTTCATACATAAAATTTAAAACAAAACTATTATTATAATTATTCTTTATTTTATTAATAATATTATTTTAAAGATGATTAAATAATAAATACATAATTAGGTAATAAAACTAAAATGAAATTATGAACTATTAAAATATATTTTTGATTAATAACATATATTTAACAAAGTACAATGATATTAAGTAAATAAAAATTGAGGGTTATAAAAGAGTATACTATTTTTTAGAACTTTCCAAATAGCCAAAATTTTCACTTAGTGAAGATAAAACTCTTGACAGATCTTAAAATGATTTGAACATCTCTTGTTATTTTCTTCGAAGAATACAAACACAATTTAACTAGAAACAATTTTTGATTTTCAATATATAGCTTGGTAGAAACATATCTTTTGAGAAAATCCATTGGAATTAGAATTTTTATCTTGAATTATAAAAATAATTATTTCAAGATTAAGTAATTTTTATATTCTGATATTCCTTTTGTAATGAATAAAAAACTATTTTCGGCATAGATTCATTGTTTAGATCATTGTATAACCTTTAGACGTATCCAACTTAGCTTGTGGTTTCACTTTTTCTTTATTCAAAGTAATAGATTTGAACTGAATATTTTCATAAGCTATTTGAGATGAAGAAACATCAATTACTTCATCCCCATGAACTTCCTTATATATTTTTTAGTATTTTTTAGATGAATCTTCAACAAACGAGACTGACTATTCTTTTAACAAACCATACTGATTACCTTTCATCCTTTTGAAAAAAATATTTTCTTATGAACATGTGCAATTTGATCACTACATCTTGTTGTGTCTAGATTTTTGGAAGATTTCTAACAAGATTATTAAAAGAAGATGACATCATCTTTTAAAAATTTTAAGAATAAGATGAAATGTTAGATTCTAACAGAATACAAAAGATGTTTCATATTTTTAGAACAATCATTAAATATTACATAATAAGAGTATTCCAATTTCATAAACAAATGAATATTTTTAGGCACATGGAAGATAATGGTTTTAAATTGTCTAAAAACTATAATATAAACATTTCATACAAACACCATATTTTCAAAAGTATTTAAAGATATAAAATTTTAAAAAAATAAAAATATACTGTAAACCAGATTTAAAGAGTATAGGAAAGTATTTATTAAATTGTGAGAGTTATTTATTTCTCCATATATAAAAAAATTAATGAACCAAAAGTATATAGATGATAAAATAAAATACTTCTTGGATCTATGACTTTAGTACTGAAGATTTTATGATAACAAACTGCTTTAGAGTTGTTCAATACTTTAGTAGATACTTTCATATATCCATCGATCGACCACATTAAATATTTAATGATGTATATTAGTGTTATAATCATACAGAACCTCAAGTACAGGTACTTTCTGTTACCCTTATTCTTTTAGGTCTAGAAATTTGAGAAATTAAATTCATAGGTAACCAAAATTATTTTTAATAGAAATTATACTATTTATGTTATGAAAATCTATTGAGAAATTTGCATTTTTAACTATAGAAAAATGAGGTTTTCTAAAGCCACAATAATTCTTATAAGGACCATTAATACCATAAAATATTTTAGAGTAGATATAGTTTTTATTTTTAGAGCGGGAAAACAATAATTTTTATATAGTTTCAGTCTTTCTCCATTACATCCTATTCTGAATTTTTCTTTTGGAATTTTATTTTTTCCATGGATTTTATATAAATATATATCTCCTTTTATTATCATACTAGAAAGTTGATTTAAATTATAAAATTTGGCCAAAAATTATTTATTCTTATTTTAATGTAAATCCCATGAATATTTAGAAGAATCATATTTTATGTCTATAATCTAGTTTAAAATTTTTTCTCTATATAATAAACCATAATCATATGATTTATTAATTTTCCTATGGTATTTGTTTAAGAATTCATATTTTACTTGTAGTATCGTACAATACTTAATTAATTCATCATAAGTAACCTTTTCAAATCTAGAGTTTTGAGAGTAAGAATATTGTACGTCATGATCAGTATGATCCATAATACATACCATTTTATTTTTATACCTACTCTTAGAATCTATAGAAGATTCATCATGTGAACCAGAATAATTACTCCAGGATTTATTTATAATCCTCTTTAATTTTCTCTTATAATATTCTATCATTTGAACATTGATTAAAAAAAGTTTTCATTTGTATGACCCTTTTCATTGAATTGAAAACATCTATTATATGTGTTTACTTTATATTTATTTCTATATATCTTTTAAAATATCATAGAATGATATAATAAATCACTATCAAATTCTAGATGACATGAATTGGATGATTCATCCATAGTATTTTTTAGATAATCTTATTTATGTTTTTTATGATTTTCAACTTCATCTTGTATCTCAGCTTCATACATCATTAATGATCTAATCAATTCCTTCATAGCTAAAATTTTTACTGGTGTAGATTATTTTTTAGTTGTGGATATCCCATTTCATTTAGAGGGTAGTACTCTTAGTGCTTTTAATGCATGATCTTATTGTGAAATTGGTTCTCCAAAAGTTTCAACATTATTAACAGTTTATATCAATCTTCCATTCATTTGGTGATAGTTTCATCCACCTACATTCAAAATGTTTCAAACATTAATTTCATAGTAGTATACTTTAGTTTTATGATATTCTCAGCTCCTTCTTAGTAAATAGAAAAATTCTACCACATCTCATATAAATTAGGGAATTGAGATACTTAATTGAATTCATTTGAACAGAAACCACACACAATAACATTCATATCTTTTTAATAGAGATCATATTGCCTTTCTTGATCATCATTCAAATTTTAAAAATCATCCTTATAAATATATTATGGTTTGAATTCCTTCAAATAAACCCTTATTCCTAGATTTTTTAAATAAATAATCATACAGGATTTCCAATATCCATAGTTAGAGCCATTAAAATATAGATCATGGATCAAAGACATACATTGTCTAGAATCATCAATTTCATCATAACTTCATCTTAATCTTTACCTCGGGCATGTTAAAGCTAGTAGATATTCAGTATAACCATATGATAAAAATTGTGGATATCAGAGAGGTAAAGGAATTTTCAATTGAAAAATATACCATTAAAGCACTTCCTTTGATACCAATTTTTACTTCAGGATGGTGATGACAAAGAGAAATACACAAGAGGGGTGAATTCTGTATTTTAGAAACATTGAATGTTCGTAACGCCTCTCTTAATTAGCAGCAAGCCTTTCCTTTTCTCTCAAATATGAGTGAGTAATTAAAATAAGTAAAGGAAATTTACATAGTAATGTATAGTGGTTCAGGGCACAATGATCCCCTAGTCCACTCCCCCAATGATTAACTCTAACAACTATGTGGTTTACACTATCACATCCTCTTATCCTAATACCATTAAACAAAAAAAAGAGTGCATATAGTTAACACCATATAATAAGGCTTTATATAGCCTTATGGTTCTTTTAGAGGGAACCATAAATCCACATTTTAGTGCAAGAAGATGACACATAACCATATCTGTGCCCAATAATTTGATACCCCACAAAATCAATAAAGATTTATTTTTTTAGAGTACATATTAAACATCAAAATTGCATCATAAACTCACATATTAATTCAGATCGTCAATAATGTAGATTAGGAAAAGAAAACACCAGACATATATTTAAACATGATTGTCTCTAAAGTATATCTTCATTAGAGGCATTTTAATTCTTCTAAAAGAATATGTATCAATAAAGCATAGAAGAAGAGAAATCAACAAAATTGAGTCAATAGATCAAACATGTATGTCCCAAAGTGTATGTTTAAAGTAAATGGCACACATTTTTTATTTATGTATACCTTATCTTCTATATTATGTTTATTATATATTTTAATGAAGAGAACCATGATATTTATACCACAAGTTGAACAGTTCTAGGTCACACCAAATATTGAAATGTTGCACAAAAAATCCTGAATATTTGAATTTAGAAACATTTGATTGAGTCATAACTTCTCGTAAGAATGGTAATGATTTACTCAATTGAATATGAAGTTTTAAAAAAATCCTAATGAGACTTTAAATAAGTTATAATGTATCTATGAACATATATGTACTTCCATTGAAACCACTGATGAAATCCTGGATAATAACATTAAATAAAACTCTATCCTTTGAATAGTTAAACATAGGGTTCCATCATATAATGAAAAAACTCCAAATGTTCGGTTGATAATATACGGTTGATTAAAAAAGTATGGTTGATGTACCATATGTTTTCTTCCTCAAACATTGGGTTCTTCATAAATGTAAGGTTTTTTAACTATACTTTCCTGACATCATAGAGTACATGATTCATACATGCTAAACCAAATGTAGGGTTTCTTCATTATGTTACAATTACCAATGTCGAGTATGAAAAATGTTTCTAGAATTGGTTCAAACATGACCAGAATACTTTAGTAGGTATTCCTAATGGATCAATGAATTAAATATAATTATAGAATAAATATTTCAATGAATATTAATTTCCAAAAATTCACTTAAAAGAAAATTCAATAGTAACAAAAATTTCGGTGTTTGTGAGGATCAAAACCAAAAGAAATTAACATAATTTTTGAAATAATATATGTTAAAAAACTTTTATAACTATATTAAATAGTTTCCAGAGGCATGTTTAGATGATTTCATAGTTTTTGAAGACTATTTTGATCATTGATTAAAAATTTTGGAAATGGTTTTGAAAACATGTGGTAAAATGAACCTTGTTCTTAATTTTGAAAAGTTCCATTTTATAGTGGGAAAGGGAATATTCCTATTGTATGTAATTTCAAAAAAAATTAATTGACGTGGATAAATGAAAAATTGACGTGATAAATTATTTATATTACCCAACTTGTATGAAACATGTTAAATTTTTTTAGTAAACACAATTTTTTTAAAGATGTTTTATCAAGGATTTCACTGATATTTATCTTCCCCTTTCTTTGTTACTCTTAAAAGAATTTGATTTTTGATTTTAATGTTGAATGTAGAAAATCTTTCCATGAGGTAAAGAAAAAACTGATCACACCACCTAGGATGCATCCACCCAGCATGGAGAAAAACATTGAGCCACATTTTGATCCTTCCATAGAAGTTGTGGTAGTATTTATATCACAAAATATTTAAGGGAAATACTAGGGAATTTCATATGATTATAGAAACTCTAAATCTTACTAGATCAACCATAGAAAAACTATTTCTTGTAATTGAATTTTCATTAGATTAATTAATATCTTATATTCTTGGAACTAATGTTATAATATACTATAATCATTTAGAATGTATATATTTTTTGAGGAAGACTAAAAACCCAGGTTTTTCAAATGGATGTTACTTCTATAAGATTTTGAAGTAACAAAGGGCTAATATTGTACCACTTAGAGTAGGGAGAATAAGTGGTACAATATTTTTTAAAAATATTTCTCATTTGATTCAACATATATGACTTATTTAAGTCTTGATCCCATATATTCAATCCTCATTCCAACCATTCTAGAAATAATTATAAAGAAAAAAACACTTATGGATTTTCAAGATTCAATATGAAGACCTAATTCTTTCCATGTTGGTTAGACCCCCTAACATGGATTCTCCACTATATTTGAAGTCAATTACAATAGTAACTAGTTATACCCCATAATTACAATATGGTTATACCCCCATCTCCAATCAAACTTCAATAGTTGGTTAGACCCCCTAGTTATACCTTCTTCTACAATGATTGGTCATACCCCCAATCTCAATCCTCCAATAACTTGTTAGACCCCCCCCCCCAACTACAACCTTATTCTTCAGATGGTGAGATCCATTATAGAATAACTAATTGTGGATGACCTCTTCGAAGAGCATGTTGGATCACACATTCTAATGTACACTTCAATTAACATTGAAGCCTTATAGTCATGGTAAAATATTTATTGGTCACTTGAGTATGATCTATTTCCTTAATGAAACACTACTTGGAAAGTTATTCTATCTTTTGATGAAGTCCCAACCTCACTGATCACTGGATACTCGAGTGTGAATTCCTTTTGAAATACTACTCTAACTTCAGTCTAAATGCACTACACACTTTTCATAAAGAGTTTTTGGCATTTGTTTCTCAATATTCATGCATGTAAAACACAATGGTTGGTCTTTTAATCTTTCATTATAGAATATTTCCAAAATATTCATCTCACATTTCAAAATCCTCCTCAATAAAGGTCATACACTATCTTCATGAAAGCGTATAAATTTTTATTCACAATCACACATTATTTGATATATTATTCAATCATAAATTAATAAAAATTCTTTAATGATACCTTAAACAAAATGCATTTTATTTCTACTATATCCTGTATTTCTTCATGTAAGTTACTAAACTACATGAATAATATTTCATGCATAATACTCAAGTTCTTCACATAACTTATATCAACACTGACTTCTTATTCACTATAAATAGTATATGAAAATTCTCAAGGTTCTTCACAAAATAGATTAATTTAAAGTTTTATTTTAATGAATCACATGAATAAAATCTCTTTGGTTTACCAGTATATGTCTAATCTTCTTCACATGAACAAATTACACGACATGCATTGTAATTCATGATAACAGATCACACAAGTCATCTATTTCTTCTAAAATTGGGAGCTTTCAAGAAATATTGGATATGAATTCAGTTCATACCCAAAAAATGATCTCGTAGAGGTATTTATAGGGAAATATGCTGACTTCAAGCTCTAAAATTTGTAGGGAGACACTCATTTCACCACCTCATTTCTTTATGTGGTGGCTTCATGTGATAATGAAAAACACTTAATCATTTTTCAAAATTATTTTTTCTTCACACATCCTTATATTTATATTCATATATTCATGAAAACAATGTTTCATGATTCATTGATCATATTTGAATCATAAAGTAGACCAAATATCATGATCACATTAGCATGGTTCGATCCATCAGAGTTACAGAGACATACTCCAACACATAATAAAAACCCTCTAGTGGATAATGTTAATGAATACATTGTTGTATAAATCGAATGACACAAACCAATTTGATTAGGTAATCTCTATTATTTATAGTATCATTTTTTAGTGGATGAACAATTTTCTTTAATATGATTCCCACATTGACATTCTGTTTGAACATGAACTCCTAAATAATACTTGTTTTGGATTCCCATGTTCAAGATGGTGGTGGGTTTCAGCACCCACAATACTGAAAATATAGGCTTCTAATGGGTTTTACCTCCTCTTTCTAGGCTCACTCACCTACCATGTGTTCTCCCACACAAGCACTTCCAATGGAAACGTATATTCCACTATGACTGTGATGATAATTTCACTCTTTATCGGTGACAAAGCATTCTCCTACCACTGCACCATTTCTAGATAGAGGTAGACTACCAACTAAGAAATGGTTGTGGTCCCTTTTGAAGGCTAGGCGTGGTGGATATGTTTTTTAGTAAATTATAGTAAAAAAATTACAATAATTAAAGTCAAAATCATCAACACCAAATACCAAAACACATATCTCAGCTTTTATAATTACAATCTTCCATTTTGAAACTAAAATAAATTCTCTTCTTTGTTCCTATCATGTAATTGAATAATATATTCCAAATTCTTCAATATCAAAATATTTAATGAGTGACAAAAAATAGTGTGCACTCTCAAAACATCTCTTGCACATGTCTTATTCATTAGAATCAGTTAAAAAATTATCACATTAACAGATGATTATATGTTCATAAAAATATCCCAAGCATCATCATGTACCTAAACACATATTTTCATCTTCTCTCAACCAATTCAATCAACCATGTTAAAAATAAATACAATTCAATATCCACAATTTACTCAAATGGAACTCTAATCCCCCCATTGTATTTCTTATCAATACATGTATGTTAATATGTCTACATTTCATTATACCCCCCTTGTTGAGAATTCATACAATGGTGTAAATAGGAGTAATCACTTCAACTAGATTCTCCTACACTAGATTTTCTTCTCAAATAATGGGACCAATCAAAATAAAAGCAATGATCTTTTAGTTAGTCAACTCTAAGTCTATGTGGGCTAATATTGTGTAAAAAAAGTGTATTTCACCTAAGAATTAAGGCTATCCATATTCTATAATGTTAAACCATTTCCAGATTCATTCAAAAAAATTCATTTTGGGGGTGATTTGCTCAATATTTTTAATTGATTTCTTTCACACATCTCAAAAAACATATCAAAAAAATTCATGTGCATAAAAAATAGCTCTAATGTTTAATATCATATCTCTTTTAATGAATTTTTTTTAATATAATACTATGCATTTGAGATTGATTATCATATTCACAAAATTATTAATATTTTACACCCTCAAATCATTTATTCCCCCCCCCCTCAAGGGGATAAATCTATCTCCCTCAATTCCCTATATATTCGTACAAAAGAATTTATTTAAGGCAATAAAGAGGGGCCTATTTTTTCCATAGAAATAGTTCTCATGTTGAGTTTTTCCTCTCAACCATGATTTTTATTTCTTAGTTTTGACCTCATATTTGACAATATTCTCCTTCACTGAATTGGAATGTTTCACCTTTATCTCTTGGAATGATAAGATTATCCTTAAATTTTTTGTACCACGCCTTGTTTTTCACACCTTTTTCACTTAAAATTTTTATTTCATCGTTTGTAGACGAACCCTCATCAACTTTAACTTATCCATCCATAATCACTCGATTTTCTTTTTTCTCATATATTTTGAAATATTTCTCCACTAGATTGAGCTTCTCACACAATTCACCATTGACTATATAATTCTCCAAATTCTGAATTCTCTTCTCATTTACATTTTAATGAATCTATCTTAGTAATATAACTCCTTGTTTCTTAGCTTTCTAACCTTTTTTAATATATATTCCATAAAATAGATTAAGGAATTCATATTTGATCTATGTTGATAGTTTATATGATATCTTGGTCATAAGAATCTCTTCCAAATAATTTGATTTTATCTTATGAACATTTATCCCCCTTGATTCATTTATCTTTCCAAATAGAAACCTATTATACCAGTGTGTATAAGATTTATCACCAAACACTCCCAAAAACCACCAGTATCCTTTGAAAATTAATCTTATAGAATGATAGTAGTTCTCCCATGATGACTATTTTTTTTTGCCTTTTCATAGATTGCAGGTGTATCATCTTGGGATGAAAACTTCTAGAAGAATTGATCAACCATTACTATGTAGAAGATGTTTTCTAATATAATATTTTGGTCTAGTTGGATTCAATATTTTTTTTCAGACCTACAATATTAGAGATAGAAAATTTACATTGAATTCATTATGTCTTGAATTAACCTTTTTTTGTGGACCCTTATTCCTTACAATTTTAGATGATTCACCCTTAAGCACAATAGATTTAATAAAGTCTAATTTCATAATATTCAATTGAAATTGAGATAAAAGTAACATGAAATGTGTCTATGATAATTCTTCCTCTTTATCAAGAAGTATATATTCAAGATCATTCACCATCTTCTCAAATTCCTAAAATTTCTTTTCTTTTTGTTTATTTTTTTCAACAAGTAATGATTTTTATTTGTCAAGATCATTCTTTCCAACTTGTTTTTCATCCATAGTTTTTATATTTCCTTCTAACTCAGATATATTAATATTATTTTATATTATTTCATTAATATGTGTCTCCTCTTTATTGACATGTTGTTTATTATGAAAGTATATATTTTCAATTTTCTTCTTCTGTCTTTTCTTTTCATTATTGAGTTGTGTATTTTACACATGAGTAGCTTCTAGATTTTATATTAACACCCATTCTAATTCAGGTCTCTCATCACCTTCATCTCATTTAAATGATTCTCTATATTCCCTATCTTTTCCCATAAATCACATATGATTCCTATAATATCTTCTATCTTCTGACTCACTACTATATAACAAAAATTCGTTTTTTTTATCTTCTCATTATATTTCTCTTCATGGAAGTAATCCTCTTCTTATTCTTCTTCCACTTATTTATATGGGAATTTATATCCCCTTTCTCTAATTAAATGTAATTCGCAGTCTTATTTGGATAATTACTAGAAAAATGACCCCAATTATGAAAATTCCATCACTTTGGGGGTTGTTTCCTATTTCATTTCCACCTTCCCCCTTTGAAAATTATTGTTAAAAAGGAAATAATTTGATTAAAGTATTGTTCGACTTCCAAATCATCATAACCACTGGATTATAGTTTTTATCTTACTCAAGCATTTCCTTTTATCACAGTTTCAAATTCAATTTCATATATTTCCTTCATCTTGAATGTAGGTACTTTTCTCATTTCATATATTATGGGAATATTATAAAGATAAACCAATGATATATCTTCTTGTTATTCCAAATCAGATGACTTTGTATTGTTAACTTATTCATAATATTAAAATCATCCAACTTCTTTGTAGAACATATAAAATTTATGACAATATCATTTACTTCTATAAATTATCCATCAATAGTTTAATCATAAACCATTTTGATATCCTCAAAATTGTTTCTCCATATTTACAACTTAACTTCATTGACTTTAGGATTTCCATCATAATTGCTTCTCATTTTATCATAGGTATCCATAGAAATTTGAGACCCATCACATTAATATATAAATTTTCAAATAAATACATAAATATTATATTATGAGTAGTTCCATCAAAAATAATATTTCTCTTATCATCTTAATCTATAACAATATCCTTAGTAATGGGTGGGAATCCCACTATTGTTTCATCTCCCACTAATAGGACAAGAGATAGAATATAAGAAATAATTCTATGTCTTTATCTATGGTAGTTCATGCCAAAAAAGTAGAAATTTCCTAGTTTTTCACTTAAATAAAATTCTAAATTTCTTATAAATTTATTAGATATTTAGAGGGAACCTTTCTCGGATAACAATTTAATTACCCAAGGATTGGTCTAGTACCACTGTGAGGGGGTTGATTCAGTTATAATTTATTTTTATAACTTATTTCTATTTTGATTCAACCTATGTTATTAATTAATGTCTGGAACCCATATCTTTAAACCTCATCCACACCCCAAAAGTAAAATAATTAATAAATCAAAGAAAAAATTGATTTTTAAGGATCCATATAAAGTCCAACTCCATAATGTGTTGGTTCGTCCCCCCAAACATAGATTCTACACTATAATAGAAGGTAATTACAATAGTAACTAGTTAGACCCCTCTATTACAAGATGTTTATACTCCCATGCCCTATTCAACCTTCAATGTTGGTTAGAGTCCCTCCACCCACCCATATTTACTTTCTTCTCTCATGATTTGATATATCCCCTAATTACAATCTTCCTAAAACTGGTTACACTACCCAACTGAAACATTCTTCTTCTCCCTTTATAGATTACTGGTCTTGGTAAAATATTTCTAATCACCTGAGTACGGCGAGATGATATAGTATAACACTACTCCCGTTATTATTCCTTATGGTAATGAATTATTGGTCTCACTAGTCACAAAATTACAGGTTTATGAATGCATTCAAAAATATTTCTCCAACTTCAGTCTAAACACACTGCACATTATTCATACAAAGTGTCTTTTATTTTTTCTCAATAATAATGAATATAAAATGAAATTCATTGTATTATGAATTTTATTTATAGTATATTTCACAATCATTTATCTCACTTTTATAATTACTCTTGGGTGAAGGTCTTACACTGAATTCATTCAATAGAAAACATGTGTATTCACAAACACACAATGCTTTATATATTATACATGCATGCATTAAGAAAACACTTTCATGACACTATTAACTAATTTTAGATTATTTATACTTTATCAACTAATTTATTATGTATAAAACACACCAAAATGTATAATATTTCATGCACAATACTCATGTTATTCACATTACTCATCCCAATATTGTCTTCTTCTTCACTGTAAAAAGTATTTAAAAAAATCAAGGTTATTCACATAGTGGATTCATTTAAAGAATTTTCATGAATACACCACATAAAAATATTCCCCATAATGTATCATTATACACAAAATCATCTTTCCAAGAATGGATCGCATTATTTTCCTTCTACTTCACATCAAAATATCACATGAGGCCTTTACTTATTCTAAAATTGAGATCTCTCAAGAAATCTAGTATATGAATTCAGATAATACCAATCAAATAGCTCATCCAGTTCTTTTTTGAAAACTATACTGACTCAGAGATTTTAAATTCATGGAAAACCACTCATTTCATTACAGCATTTCATTGTGTTATGGATTCATTCCATAATTAAAATCACAATCATCATTTATAAAAATATATTTATAGTACCTCAAACTCAAATTTTTTTATTAAAGGAAAAGAAGTTTTATAATGCATCGATCATGTATTAATCATCAATTTCATCCAAATTAATGATCATAGTAGCTTGGTTTGATTCATTAGATTTTGTTTACATACTCCATCACATGAAAAAAACCCTCAGGTGGCCGAGGATGAAGATGATGTGGCTGGATTGATCAAATTTCTCAAAAATATTTGATCATACAATCTTTATTATTTATATATGATTTTTAAGAGATGAATATTTTTACAAATTATGAGTCCCAAAATGGCATTATATTTGACCTTTCACTTCTTAAAAAAAACATATTATGGCATCCAAATTTTGGTCCAATAGTGGGGGTCAAAACTAGAAACATTAGACACACGGGAATCTCATGGGCCGAACCTCCTCTGTGCAAGCCCATTCACCCACCATGCATGCTCTCACTAGACTTCATCCTACTGGACCTTGTACCCAACAATGTATTCAATGATACTTTCACTCTTTGTGAGATCCCTTTCACTCTCCCACCATATCACTATATTTGGTTAGAGGTAGACCTTCCCACAAAGCAATGGCTTTAGTCCCTTTTGGAAACTAGGTTTGGTTTGAATATTTTTTTAGTAATCTCTATTAAAAAAATTTATAAATATTCAAGATGAATTTTTAACACCAAATACCAATCCACACATCTCAACTAATACAATCCCAATCTTCTATTTTGAAACTCAAATAAATTTTAGCATTTCTTCATATATTGGAATTCAATTATATATTCCAAATTATTCAAAACCAAAGTATTTCATAAGATATAGATAAATATTTGTAGTCTAAAAACATCTCTTACACACGTATTAGGCATTAAGATCAGTTCAACAATAGTCACGTTAATAGATGAGGATATGTTCATAACAATCTTCCATGATTTATCACCTACCTCAAAAACATTGACATATTTTAAAAACTAAGTCAGTAAACTAAGTTGATAAAAAATAAATTTATAAAAACAATTCACCCAAATGGAACATTAGAGTTAAATTTTGAGATCAAAGATAGAAAAGAAAAGGATAACCATATATCTGATCACCTATGAAAGCTAACCAGTATGGATGAGGTAGAAATTCAAGTCATTTACCCATGAAATAATCACATTCTATGAAATTAGTTATATTGTTTTGAAGGATAAGCACCTTGGTATGCATGAATGGTTAGTTTTATTATATCCTCTCAAGTCCCAAAGCATTTAAACCACTAAAAAATCAAAGACTTAAATCTAATTCGATATTTTTAATTTGAGAAGATCCTTATATGCAGATAATTTGAAATCACTATGTGATAATAATTTTGATACCTAGATATGAAATACAATCTGTTTTTGAATTCTATTATACCCTATATTGGGGAGGACACTTTGAACAAAAAAGGAATTCTATAGAAATTTTAGAATAATTAATTTTTTGGGAAAATCTATTTAAAGATACAGCTAATTATTTTACCAAATGTTTTAAAAAATTCAATTCACTATAAATATTTAAAATAAATAATAAATTTTAAAAACCCACATCATTTTTGAGAAATTATTGATGTATGGGGAATAAATTTAATAGGATCATTTTCAATGTAATTCATTAATTATTACATATTACTTGAAGTATATTATGCTTCAAAATGGTTGGAATCGAAGGTCACCTAAAATGATGAGGCTCATGTTGTGATTGATTATATCAGAAAAAATATATTTTATAGCTTTGGAGTTAAAAGTTCTGTAATTAGTGACCAAGGGACTAAATTTTTCAATATGATCACGAATTATTTGATGATAAAGTATGGAGTTTATAACAAAAACTTTTATGCCATACCATCCATAGAAAAATTGGCAAGATGAAGGTTCATATATGGATAACAAAGATATTTTGAAAAAAAAATATTAAACTAAACAAAAAATATTGTACCCAAAAGTTGAAAAAACCTTATAGGATTACATTAAATCATACAAAACACCTATTGGAATGGGTATATACTAGATGATATATAGAAATAGCTATTTTATACATTTTTATTTAGAACGCAATGCCTATTGTGTTGTGAAAGAAGTAAATATGGAAATGGATAAAGCTATAGAAGAAATATGATTCTGGTTATAAGAACTAGTGTAAATTAAAATATAATATTATTGTATCTATAGGATTTAAAAATATATGAAATAATTTCCTTGTTATAAATTGATTCCATAAAAAGACCGGTTAGGTTATACATCTCTTTAACATTTATTTCATTTTTATTATTCTATTTGAAGATTTATTAAATGATAAATTTATTATAATATATTTATGACACTATGTCACTTATTTGGTAAGCAATAAACCATATTTTAGTAATTTTAGTTTATAATTTAAGTTTATGAGTATCCAAAAAATGCCTTTATTAATTATTTTTTGTATTCCCTTTTAATTTTTATTTTGTTTCTGAAACCTATTGAGTTTATTTTGAATTCACTTGAAATGTTTAAATTTATGTCAATGAGGTGGAATGTATTTGAATAATTTACTCACCTTAGTTGAATGACTAAATTAAATTATCTTCAAGTTATAAGTGAGGGGAATTCATTTGAGAACCATTGATTTTTGAATCTCATTCCATGAAATATATTTGTCTAAATTAAATCACTTACCTTTGAGGAATATGAACCAAATTTTAAATCTTCTTCATTATGACTTTATATTGATAGAAGAAAATCATGTTTGGATATATATAATTTTAATTAGTCTAATTAAAACATTTGATCTTTTAATGACATTATACTAGACATGATTGTGGCATTAATTTTATTTTAATTCTACTTTTTTGCAATGAAATTAAATTTTTATACTACACTTTCATTTAACTATTACATCCATTAACATATAATAATTACATTTTTTGGAAGAAAATTTAGAATTTAAAAATCACTATCTATATTTTCTAGAGGAAAATATATGATCTAGGTTGAATTAAACTATTGGAGAAGGAATAAAGTGAGATAGAACAGGATAATTTTTTAAAATATGTTTAAGAATAAATAAGAGGGATGAAACTTTTGTGCTACTTATTAGTGAAAAAAATAATTCTAATGATTATTATAAAATTTCATATATCTCATACTAATTTGGTATTGTAATTATACAACTGTTTAATGATAAAAAGTAAACCCATTTTCCCTCTAAAACCTAAATCTAAATGAAATTCCAGAACTGATTTCAGGATTAAATAATTTCATTAAGGGGGTGGGGTGGAAGAAATATATAATTTCTGTTGAAGTAAATTAATGGTGCACTACCTATAATGATAAATATGAAATTAGAGGATAATTAGAGTTTTATGGGAGATGAATTTTCTTTAATAATTATAAATAAGTGAATGCTATTTTAGATAAGTTTCTTTGGAAAGAATCACTGATGTTGTTGGAAGAAATGACCAAAAACACATCAAAGGGAAGTAAAATTCTTCCTAATGTATGGTTAAGTATACCTCACACACAGAAGAGATAAATATAGAACCCTTTTCTACCTATAAGAGTATAACTAAAGTAAAAAATAAGAATAAATTAAAAATCAACTAATAAAAACAAAAAGAGGAAGGTTTACTAGTTCTAAAATGACAAGGGAGTGATTTGTCCTATTAAAAACCCATTGGAGTGGATTTGAATCTGTGAGATAAGTATGGAAAGACGAATCCATTTTTGAATGAAATTGAAAATCATACATTATAATTTAACATAGATTATATATATTCTAATAAACCTTGGAATATTATAATTGTAAACCACCAACCATAAGACTTAAAACAACCCTAAAAATCCCTCATTATATGCATGAATACTTGACTCATTATTTGGAGATGAATAAATTAATCATGGATGTAAGTATGAGTGTGTATGAAGGGGTAAAATAAGTTGAAATTAATTTAATGTACTTTATGACGAAAATAGAGCTATGAAAATTAAGGAAGCATGACATATTTTAGCACAACTGAGTTAAAAAATTGAATTCACATTGGATTGTAATTTTAATTTTTATTGGGTAGTATTTTTGATGTTTACTTTTCCAAGAGTCTAGGGATTAAGTATAGGGGAATTAAAATAGGCTATAAATTTATGATATTTTATTAGTATTCATTCATTTTATTTACTCATACTTATTTATTAATTAATGTCTAATGGGTTTTATAATTATATATTGAGATAATTTAATTTCTTGAATATTGTTTAAAATGGTTAAATAAGGCATTTAATTCACCTAGAATAATTTTTGTGTAATATTAATGGATTTATACTTATTATTATTTATCTTTATATTGAGGAATCTTGGAGCATGTAATGTTATATTGGATTTCATTCTTGATAAGACAATAGTTAAAGAGAAAGGAAATTCTCAGAGGATTGCTATGGATTCATCCCTAAGAATATTGAGGAAATTTAAAAGTAATTGACTGTGTAACAAACATTTTACATTTCATAACAATCATCCCCGCACTACAAAACCAATATTTCGAGTCATGTAACCGTGATTTTATGTCTCTGTGGCCCTGATCCAAAGGTTCTTTAACCACCACCTTCATTTGTGTTTTCATCATATAGTCCCCATAAGAATCAAATAGGCATATATTGGAATGATTTTCATCTATGTAACCATAAAATAAATCTATATACGCATCATTTTCTACCTACATACACATAATTTGGATTGTGTAAACATAATTTATACTATATACACAACCTGACTATGTAAAACTTAGTATAATGATGATATGTTATAGGGAATTTGGAAGAAAACAGGTACATAAATATGATCTTTTGAGGTTCTGAATTTGCATCCATACAGCCATTTCGGGGAGGTCACATGGACAATAATATACAAGACATTTTGATCAGAAACTGGGGATATAAGCTATGTATTTTCAATAAGACTCAATCTCAGTGAGATTTGATTCCATATAGAAGGAATAAACATTCTAAAATTTCAAGGAAAAAATATTTCATGGGATTTGAGTAACTGTAATATAAGGATGTTTGGGATCATTTATGGGAATAGAAGTCCGTATTAGAGGGGGGAATTGGTTTGTTTGGACTACTCATCGAGAATACATTGTAGCAATTTTCATTTAATTTTATGATTTCATTTGTTTTTTATTTCTTTATTAATCCCCATTATTTTCTATTACCCTTCAAATGGAGGGGTAGATTTTCATTTATTAGGTATGTTAAGGCTCTCATTTTGTTATTCTTGAGTCTCTTAACTTGAATGAATAAATTATTTCTCTTTTGTTAAAAGGTTTTCAATATTTAGAAGTGGATTTTAATATCATGTGTGATTGTATATGGTTTGAATTTAATTAATTATTTAATTACATTTTTAATGATACATAATATCCCCCTACTTGGTTTTCATCTATATCAAATGGAATATTCTAAGGATAATTAGTGATGTGTTTGATGATTGTCGGTATCTATGGAAGGGGTAGTGGACACCTTGATTTTTTATGAAGAATAAAATTATATTAGGTATTTCATAAGTTGATTAGTTTTGATTAAATAATATTCATACACATATAGAAAATAGGGTAGACTAAGATGAAATTTTATTTTATAATATTCTCACCAAAATAATTTAACCAAAGGTGAGAGGTTACCTGACTGTGGATCCTCTCACATAACAATTAACTGGAAAAAATTTTGAATAATTTAAAGGAATGGGATAAAATTAAAATTGGGAAACTAAACCTAACCCAATCACCTTTCACATAGAATTATTTTCAATCCATAATTTCCACTTAGTTTTTAAAACTAATCAAATTAAATACATCCCTTTCTCTAACCCAAAAAATGATGATTGATATCATGCAATCCTTTAAAGAGACAACCCTAGGGTTACCATGGGAAATACATCTAACCAAGGAATAAATATATTTTTAATCCACCCTATGATAGGTGGGTAAAACTCCATCCCCCTCCAATGATTCATATACAACTCCTATTTACATAAATAGACTTCAGGATCATGTGGCCTATGAAGACAATAAAGCAGTCACTAATGAGATAATGTCACCACAACATTGGAGAAAACACCACTACCACCAACATGAGATCATGGGTTTCATAGTTACAATAATGGGGATGTAAATTCATAAACACATATGATATCATTTCACTCTTTTATATTAAGAAACAACCTGAACCAAGATAGTAAGAATTACATAAACCCTAAAATATCAAATTTTCCTCAAATAATCAATGAATAGACGCAGTATAAAAGGTTCCCTTTCAGAAGTTGAATCCCTTATAAATAGATCAATATTTAAAAAAATATTTTTTTCTTATAAAGGATACAAATATGAATTCATTACATGATAAGTTAGAAATGGACATATAATAATAACTCAAATCCTATGGAATTTGTAAACCATTAAAAAATCATGGGTGTTTACCAAGAAAAAATCACCTAAAACATCAATGAATCATCTTCAAAACTATGTTAGTACACCATGTTCTTGAAGAAATTAACCTACCACATATGAAAATACACCTAGACAACTTTATATAGAGTTGGAGGTGCTAAAGGACATGTAAAATATCCCTAATATGCTAAAACTCTTCCTCCCCTAACTATGAGTATATGACAATGTCATCGATGTACACAACCATACATGAACTCACAGAACATAGAGTACATGAATCCCATGAAAATATATAGGGAATTTTTTACCCTAAATGTCATAACCATGAATTAAAAGTTTATGGACATCAGAATATGTTTTTCAAGGTATCCTCATCTCCCAACCTCATCTATTGATATCCATGATATAGATAAATCATTGAAAAACACTTGGATCTCATCAGCTAGTTGAATAAATCATCAACCCTCATAAGGGGTAATAGTTCTTTATTGTCACTTAATTAATCCACTACTAGTTTATAAATAACCTCAGACAACCATCCAATGTCTTGATGACCATCATTTGAGAAACTCATGATGACACAATATGTTGAAATAAACCCTTTTCATCAAATCGTTAAATTTGATCATAAATTCCTATACTTTGAAATTTTTCATCTAATAAGGACCCGTCAAAATTAGAGAGACACCAGGATAAAACTCTATAGAAAAATTCAATATCACATCAAGGGGATATTATTAAAACCTCTTCATAGTAAATATACAAAAACTCTTATATGACTCTTGGGAAAGCAACTACATCTACGTCTACTGAATCCAACAGAAACACCTCCAAAAGAGAAAAATTAAAGACTTTGAATAACTATAGTACATATTACTATCCATCTCTCTAATTAATATTTCATGTTGTCCATCCTCATCACATAAAATTTACTTCCTCCAGAAACAATCGATGATTTTATGTACAAATTATGGATAATCTGTGTGAATAATGAAATTTTATTGTTTTATCTAAAGTAGAAATAAATTCCCATGAAAATTACATTATCCCATCACTATCTCACATCCCTAGAATATAACAGAAACATTATACTAGCCTTATACTGGATTGTTCACCACTAAATGAATGAAAAACATCTCAACCTTGTATCCCATGGAATAGACCATGGTGGGTGAGAAAAAATAATGTGATGATCAAGAATCAAACAAGTAAAAACATAGTATAGGACAACTAAATTATTCCCCAAAAAATATATTGGTCTCGGGGCACTAGAAACTCTATTTCTTGAAACTATCCACATATTAAAACTCTACCTCATCATCCCTTATAATTACCACCTCAAAAAACACACTCAACTCTATGTCTATGAGTGTGGGGAGAATCATGAGGTTGGCCTACACTAGATCCATCTCCTCTTATTGAGACGTATGTCTACTGTCCTTAATAATGATATTTCCTTCGAGGAAACATAGGTTGGGGATGAAAATGAATCTAATTTTTTATGTTGGGATTCACCGAAAGAATGGTTGGGAACTAAAATCATTTATGGTAGTGACAACCAAAACTAAATAACACTAGTGCAAAGCTCTAATTGAATACCTAGGAATTTTTATCTCTAGATAAATGAGAAGTAGAACCCTAATACAAAATCTCCCATTGTGGGAACCTTGAGAATCCAAATATCTTTGAGCCCGTATCTGTGTCTATGCTCTTTAGGAAGTGCTAATTATTGCCCTCTATAGACAACCATATTTACACATGCATCCTCTTCATGGCCTCAACCTTTTTTTGAACCTCCAGATACATAGGAAACATAAACATAGTGACTATATATCAAATAAATAGGTGGATTTCATCCTCCAAAAATCATTCTATAGATAGTACATCCAGGAAAATATTGAGATAAAAACAAATAAGTTCCTTGAACTGAATCCATACCTCCCACACACTCAGGATACACTTCTGAAAAGAGATAACTTATGCATCTTAGATTATCTCTTCATCAATGATAGGACATCCACATGAAAACTCCTCTGAAATCATTCCACAAAACATTTACCTCTTTCATGTCTCTAAGATACAGAATCCACCACTAGTGAGTTTCACCTTGAATTTGGATAATGGAAAATCAATCATGATAATATACCCTATCACAAATCAAACTAATGGTGATCTTGGTATCCTCTAACCAGTGCTTGGTTTCTAAATCAAAGACTCTCCCTTATACTTCAGCAAGCCCTAACATTAGAACCCATATAGTTCCTTCCTCTAAGCCTAATCCTCTTCGATCAGTTAAATTCTTTGTTATCCAATCAGATCATATAATTACACCTCAATAAACTAAATCACATTAGTATGATAACTATAATGAAATTATACAGGAAAAAAAGAAAATATTTAACATTGATAGTGTGGAATTAATTTAATATTCATTTAATTAGGGTCATTTTAATTTCCCTAATATTACCCCAATTCAAACATAGTCAGAAAAAATATGATGCAGGAACCTCCCCAAGGCCTCTATAAAAAATTAGTATTATCTCACTTAGGGTTTTTATTAAGCTTAAATTCCTTGAATATTATCATAGGGGACCCTAAAAGTTTGTGTCCTAGTTAGTCTCTCTTGATACATCACACACAGTGTTTGAATAACAATATTTGGCTACCGTTCTCATGAAATCCTCAACATTTCAAAACTCAAAACTCCATTATGACACTCATGTATAGCTATAATATAACTTTCTCAATACCCACCCAAATTGGAACCCCTCTTGGGACTATAGTAAAGAAAAGAGAGACCCTGACCCCTACCTACAATAATCCCCAAGATAGTGACTAGAACAGAGGGTTTAAATCACACAATGGGAGGAATTAACCTCTTAATTCTTAAGAACATAATAATAAATCCATTTATCAACACCAAAATATATATCAAACCAATATCCCTTAACAAACCATACGGATTGATAATTTCATAAAAATACAATTCTCATAAATAAATTACAAAACAACTTTTATGCATCAATTCCAACATTTCACCAATATTAAAGCCAGTATTATTCATATAGATCCCTAAATCCCTCTTAGAAACCCATATAATAGATTTATATATATATTCACGATCATACATATATACTCAAAAGGGTACTCCTTGGAACCAATCTGGTAAACATGGAAGAAGTATATTAATTCCATGGATAGTAAATAGTAGAACAATCATGCACCTATACCAGGTATACTACAACCCAACATCATTAAGGCTCTCTCACCAAGCATTTCATCCATTTATAATAAAATATTATCAAATAAAATAACAATAAGGAACCTAACACCACTTCTCCATTGGTATGTCACTCTCATGGCATAATGGAAAACGTCTTGGAACTCCCAACACTTTCATATCATCTTACCCATACCCACATATCTACATATCATATATCAAAATTATACAATATAACCACATATCTCTTTCCATATTCCACATATATATAACTCAACATCACGTCACTTACCATCTTATTAGGGTACCATGAACTGATATAAATCAATCTCATGCCTCCCTTATACCATGAACCACCCCCATTATAGACCACTTCATTATCCCATCATCAACACATAAATATAAATTTTGAATTATGGTCATCAAATCCCATGTATAATAACCTATAAGAAGAGATAGTATGGAAAAGGGATTAGTCATCCAACCATTCCACCACAAATCTATAAATTTTGGTCGCCACATAGATCTCAAAACATTTGTTCCTTGGTAAGGTGATTCAGCTTGGGTGAGGTGCGTATTAAATCAAATTAAAATAAAATTATAATATAATCACATGTGAGATTAGCCTATGGTTTTATACCAAATGTATCTATAGAAACCATAATAATCACCACATCTCCACCATCCTCTAAAAAACTATTTCATAAGAACCACGGTTTTCTAGGATTGAAATTGATGGTATATTTTGTTTTTGTAAATCCACACTATGTTTATCAAGTAGTTTAAAATACATGGTAGGATGTTCAAATAAAAATGTAATCTAAGAAATTTTTTATTAAAGATAAAACTTTCTAGTGTTTACAAAATATTTGGGTGTGAAAATTCATAGTAAGTGTGGAGTTATTTCAAGAGAAAATGAATACATTTCACAAAAGTAATGTTCTAGAAGTTGTTTGGATTTTTTGAAACAAATATTATGTTTCATGAATGTTCGGTGGTTTCATGATGTTAATGTGGTATAGGAAATGTATAGTTTCACAAACATGTTGTATATTTGAAGTTTCATATAAAAATTATATCTATAGATTATATGTTTGAAAAGTGTGATAGAATTTAATGAGAGGGGTTTTTTCACCTATAAATGTGACCTTTATCATCATTTGAAGCATTAAAGTTTTAGAGAAGGACTAATATATTTGACTTGGAATGAAACTAATGTGAACGTATATCTTATCTAAAACTGGGACATTACATGAACACATGTTTCATGAAAGTTATATTTGAGAACTATGTGGAGAAAAGGGATTTCAATCAAGGGAGTATCATGAAAGTTTAAATTTACTTGAAAATCATTTGTTTTTAAATAAGAACATTAGTGAAAAATAATTTCATGAAATTAGATTCATTTTTAGAGATTTCATGGAATTAATTGAAGTATTATATTCATAATGTCATGATGAAAAAAAATTATCAACATGTACTAAAATATGGAAGTGATATTCAAGTCATTAAACAGAGGAAGACTTCACTAAAAGTAGTCAGTATATAAGATTTGATGGGAGTGATTTGAGGGAGGCTGTATGTTTTCCTTAAATTCTTCTAAAGGTAGTGATACTTGAATGAAGTTAGCATGATAGAATAATAGTAGTATAATAAAACTATTTAATCTTAGTGAATATTATTATGAATTATTCTTATAATATCTCTTAGAGATGAAGAAAGTAAATTTAGGTGTTTTGTTTCTATTTTCATATATCAAGGTAGGGTGATTGGTAAATTCCATAAGACATGTTTAATGAGTTTCTACTAATTTGGGGACAAGAAACGTTCAATTAAAAGAAAAATTTGAAACTCTAATTTACCTATCATTTCTTAGGGTGTTCCAGACCTGGTTGTTGGCATTAAATATGACATCATTTTTTATGGATAATTGAGTTAGTAATGAAAAATGTGCCCATATCCCATAAGATTTATTGATATGGGTAATATTTAAGGAAGGGCGGGCCAAAAGGTTTTGACTGTTAAGAGTGCGAGCCAATATGGGTTGATCCTGCATGGGTGTAGGCCAAGACGGGTTGAGCCAGTATAAGTGCAGGCTTACCCGTGCACCTAGTTTAAAAAATATATATTTTCACAATATATTATTCATTAAAATTTTAATTTTTTTAATAAATAAATCATTATTAACCATATTCACATGGTGTGTCATCCTACCTCTCAAAAAACAGAACCCATATACCAAGAATATGGTTTCAATTAAATATGAGTTATTATAATCATAATATTTTTTGGATTGATTTTTATTGATATTATTTAATTTTATTTTTTATTAAGAAAATATGAAAATTACTCATGGGAACTCTAATTTACTCCTGTAAGACTAGTCATTAACTAGAGATTCGTCATTCATTTATAGTTCCACGGTTTTCATCACAAGATAACCAAAATCATATTTCATTTCCAACCACAAATCACTCACCTACTTTTCATTGCAAGAGTTCACCACCACTTTGGCATCACCACATTCAACCGTTAACCTATCAAAAAAATTTCCATCACATCCCTCAAAACTCTAGTTATAGTGAATCCATACTCGTCCCCATAACTACCATTAAAAAAATATAAAATTAAATGATTACAAATTATATATATATATATATATATATTAAATTTGGGAAAGATCGTGGGCTACCCATGGTATTAGGTAGGGCGGGGCGGGCTTGAATTTTTTTGTTCTCATTATATGTGTGCTTTTGTGAGAAAAACCATATGGATTCAAACCCATGTGGTTGTGGCCCACCCCCCCCCCCCCCCATCAAACCTTATTCGCATTACTAAATTAAGTAAACATTTGGGGGTCCCCTATTTCTTGAAAGAAACTCTCATATTTATAATAACAAAAAGATATCTCATTTGTAATCTCTTGTGATGGATGTTCTCTTTTCCATAGTTCAATGGATTTAGGTAGAGTGATGTGAATGAACTATTAATGACTAAATTGGGTAAGAAATTTATAGATATAGATTAAAAAGATAAAAATTATAACACTTTAATATTTCATGATAAATTTCTTAGAAAAAAAATTAATTTCTTCTATAGATTGTGATACACGCAATATCGATTATAAATAAAACAAAATATACTATTAAAATAATATTAATTAGTGTGATATTTATCATATAGTTGTTCGATTGGAAGGTATTAATAATAATAACAATATTATTAAAAATATATGGTTTAAAAATGCACAAAATTAATATATCGTTTATCAATTGATTATAAATGAGAATAAAAATCACTTGAAATAAAAAAGAGATGTTTTTTCATAAAAAAACCCTTTTTAAGCACACGGTTTATTTGTATATTAATAAATTGATTTAATATCTACTGGTGAATGATTTTAATTAAGTATATATATTATATATTCAATAAAATGTTTTATAATTCATCTATTGTTTTTCTATGCAAGGGATAATAATAAATCTAGTTTTATTTTTAAAATGTATTTTTCTAAAAAAAAGTTTTCTCTCTTTTTTGTGCGATTAATTTAAAATGAATTTATTACACTTATAGTAATTCACCCTTTAAAATTAAATCCCGTATTTAAAATTAGGATATTCAAATCTGGTAAATAGTTGTATTTTATTTTTTCCATTATGAATAGAATCTTTGGTAAATTTTGTCACCTTAGTAAGGGTAAAACGTGTAAAGATTGGTTGAAACTTTGGGGAATGGCTTTAAAATTTCTCCTACACTTTAATTTATCCTATTTTATGAGTTTATTTCACAATTTTACGTATATTATAAAATATATGGCCACTTGGTATCATTTTTCATTAATTATGACCTTCATTTTAAATTATGAAAGAAAAAATACAAAATTTTACTCTCCTGACTTTAATATCTATAAATCCTTTTATATAGAGATAAGAAGAGGTTAAGTTCTGTTATAATTGTTTATTTTGGAGAAATTTTTTTTATCATAGTAGTTTATTAATATTTTTATACTCAATAATTTCTTTAAATTCATAAACATTGACATAATATTTATTTAATTAATAGAAAAAATAAAATAAATGATATTAAAAATATTAAATGTAACATAATTTGGATAAATTATTGTGTTACATGTTTATTTGGATAAATATAAAACATTAAATAAGTTCTAAAGGTTTATATAAGTATTTTTTTTGTTAAGTTGTTTTCAACATTAAATTAGATTAATAGTTTCAAAAATGGCATTAATTTTATTTTATAATAAATAACATTTAATTAAATGATGTCAAATTTATAAATACATTTTATTAATACAAGTTAATTTAATATTATTTATAATATTAACCATGATCAATTTATGGGTCACTAATATTTTTATGGTAACATTATTTACCCTTAAAGAGTAAAAACCTTGGATTTTGTTGTAATAGTCAAAAGGGTTAACAGGAGGTTAAAACAGAAAGATAATGATTAAAACATAACCAATTATTGTAAGAAATTATTGGATAATATTATTTTTACTAATATTCATATTATATTATAATTATATCATTTTATATCCATGTTTTCTTGAAAATTAATTTATATTGATTTAATACTTTATGTAATCCCATGATTCCCCACCCCTCACATAAAAAAGGGCTCATTTTCTTCTCAATTTCTCCAAAATTTTCATCATTATATATCAATAAATATCTGAGGTAATACATTAATATATTCCTTCATCACATCCTAGATATTCTAGTATTTACAAAGACCAAACCTTCAATTCATAAGTTGTAATCCAAAAGAAGATTTTCAAAGAAGAGGAATAAATCTTAATTGGGAATTTTCAATTATATTTATCCTTATACTTCCACAAAATTCATAGAATCCATTATTAAATAATTTATTTAGTATATTCCATATTATTTATTTTTATTATGATCATTTTTCAACCATTATCCACATTTATCCCCTCTGTTAGATAACGATAATGTTGTGTGTCCGTACATGTGGGCTACCACCTCTATGACGCGATGTGAATAATTTTCAATTACTATTTACATGAATGGTAATAGAAATAAATTTAATGAATATAAAGATAAATATGATATAATAATTATTTTAGGAATCTGAATTATTTGTTACCTTTGTTTTATTCCTTCTTTCAAAAAGTGAAAACAATGTTCGTTCATACGTACAACATACCATCTCTATTAATGGTGCAATTTAGTTTTATATCATTATAATTTTTATATATATATAATGAATATATATAATATTTATATAATGATTAACATTCTTTATATTATGTAACCACGATCAATGTAAAAAGACCATAACTACTGAATAGAAATTCTAATGAAATATGAAATAGTTAACACCCAGAAATAAATATTTTAATAAGGAATTGTTAAAAATTGGTGTTAATATATTATAAATGGATCATATATGATATTATAAACTTGTAAATAATTATTTGATAGAATTCTAAAATTATTAAAGTTTTTATAAAGAAGTTTATAGTCCCCTAAAATAAATTGGAACTTGAGGTAAGGGATTTATGTTATAATATCATTTTTTATCATAATTGTTTTCATTATAGTTTAGATGATGAAATTTCATGATATAACTCCAAAAAATATCATTAATTCTATTATAATTTGGTTATTTATATAGAATAAATGTTTCACGTTAATTTTACACTCTTTAAAAACACAAGAGACTGAAATAATGTTTTAATGGAAAATCAACAATATTTCTCTCTTCAGTCAAAAAGCCTTTTTCAAGCTAATGTTTTAACCAAAATGTTCTCAAGAATGTTTTACTATTTTTATATGATTTTTTAAAAAAACTTTTCCCATGTTTTAAATTTTAAAAAATGTTTTAAAATAAGACTTCTTTTTTTTTTCTAAATGAGGTGTTTTTGATTTTTTACTAAAAATATTAATGGAATAATTGTTTTAACATACATGGAATGAAACAAATTTCGAATGGAATGACCATTCAATGATTTGAAACTTCCTTTACATTCTTCAATGAAATTGTTAAATAATTTTTCCTTAATAATACGGAAATTCCTTTATTTTAAGTCAGTGATTTCAAACTAAAAAGGGTATTTTCTTCATGAAATGTAATAGTGATATTTTAATGGAATTTTTCATGTTTGATAACATCATTTGATGTTAATTATGTTTTATAGAGGGTATTATTCAATGATACCATACTTATTCATTTACTGGATGGTTTATAATTATAATGATAAGATGTTTATGAAACTTTTTTGTTTTCCTCAGGTGATGTTATGATGAAATGATGAAATGCTTATAAAATCCCTTTCATTTCCATGGGTTATGCTATAATGAAATGTTTTTTAATAATAATTCATTTATATGGGTAATTCTATAATTAATGGTGTATGAGCTTGTGACCCACATATTTATGATTTTCATTGTGTAATGGGTGGTCCCATAATTATATAATTGTCCAATTCTTTTACTAAATACGGATATCACAAGACATAATATGGATTAGGATGGGGAGTGAACTAAGTTCAGTAAGGGACTCTATCCACTATGACAGTAATGAGAGAGAACCTTGATGAATATGATGGTTTAGGGAGTGAACCCAATCCACTATGATCGTCTTTTCAGTGATCCTTGTCCGCTAAGGAAATTATTTTCTATACATAAGTGTATTCCACAATCTAGTGTTTTATATCAATGTTTTGTTACAATGGATCGTGTTCTTTTATTTATTTATGATTCATGACTTATTAACTCCAATTATTTATGGAATAATTCTAGTTTATAAACTATGATATATTGGGTATGGTTTTCAAATATATATTGTGTTCACATACCAATATGCCCATGTTATTCTTAATAGATCATTGTTATCTCCCTTTTTTACCCCAACAGAACATATAAACTCACCCTTTCTTATGTTTAGTTCCTAAAATTATGAAAATAGGTATTAATTATGATATGTATAAAGATGGTTCTATTAATGAATAACACAGTAGGATATGATTTAGTTCACTTATGAACCAATTTTTTATGTATCCATGTTTCCAATGGTAATAAACCTATATGATTATAGAATGTATCATAATGTAATGTGATGAATATTCATCTATTAAGATGTTATATCTATGTTTGAAAAGTAGGGTTCACTATAGTTGGTATTAATTTAATTTTTAGTTACCTTTCTAAACTAGGATGGGAAACATTTTGTAATAACATCTAGATAATACCATATATAAAAGAATTTCCTATGTTATAATAAATAAAAGAGTGTGGTTTTCCTAGAAAAAATTCATATTCTTATGCGATAATTGGGTATTGTTTTTGAATAGTTTCATCTAGGGGTGATAAACCAAATATGATTTGGTCAAGTATATACCTATAGTCATTCTAGTGTATGGTGAGTGTGACTTATAGTCCACCTAGTGTGAAAATATCATGGGATATTCTTAGGTTAATCCATATGTTCATTATAAATGATCATAAAGGATTTCAATAGATTATGATCATGGATGACCTAGGATTCTTTGGTTCAAAATAATGTTTCATGACTTAGAAATCCCATAAAATTTTATTCATGACAATGTGATTTGCCAATATTTTTATTGTTGCTCACACTATTTTTTTGGTTGTATTCAAATAATGTAACATAAAAGAATCATGTTAATATTGAATGTGTTGGACAAGGAAATGATCTTCCACCTGAGAAACTAAATGTTATGATATATAGAATGAAAATTATTCTTCATATGCTTACAAATCTTTCTAAATCTAGGAATCTTGTTAACATTCCAAATGATAAAATGAGGAAACAATATTATATTAATTACATTATAAAGAAATATAAAACTTTATTTAGTGGGTATATTGATCCACAAATAACTGATCAATGGATTTTTACCACTAAAAAGTAATTTTCCATTGTCTAGTGTGGAAAGCATGTAAATCAGATTTTCATTATTTATCTTCAGCAAGATGAAGTAGATCAATATTGGAATCTTATCAAGAAAATTTAGCATTGGGAAAAAATATAATCTATATAGTGGGATGGGTTTAAGAAACTATTTTTCAATAATTACTCTACTTTTATTCTTCATATGTAAATTGAGAAGGAATTCTATGAGATAAAGAAAAAAAGAAGATGAATTTATTAACTCCTATAAAGTAAATTTTATAGGACTTGAGGGATCCATTTTTTGTATTATCATCCAACATGAAGGAATGATTTATTGATTCAAAAATGGATAAATACAAATTCTATTTAAGTTTTTAGAAATAAGAGACTTCATAAGGAATGAATAAATATTTCTATGTTCTCACAAGGTAAAAAAGATATTTAATTTTCTCATTAATCTCATGGTTTTGATAATAAAATTAGGACAAAATTAATTTGTAAATTCTAAAAACTATATAAGGAAAAGGATGGTATTTTAATTATGCTCAATGATTGGAAGGAAAAATGAAGGAAATTTTATCAAGGATACTCATAAATATTTTAAGTGTGGAATGAAAGTTCATTAGAAAATTTAATGTTGAAGTGATGGAAAAAATAAGTTAGCTAATGTTCTAGAGAAAGGTCTATAAAATACACCACCCACACTCCAATGTTTCAAATGTAAATATTATAGTAATTTTTCTAAACAGTGCTCAAATTTAATGTTTAATAATGATTATCAATTTCAGCAACCTTTTAAACCTAGAGGCAAATGGAAATCTCAAGTGATCACTATTATAGATGTGGATAATGAAGTGGTGAAAGGTATATATACCAAACCTTCTATAACTTCTAATTTTTTATTTGATTTTGAGTATACCAACTCTTATATATCTGGAGAATTTATTAAGGGTATCAGAAAACTACCTTAATGATTATATATTTAATTACATGTGAAGATACCAAATGGTAGGATGGTCAAATCTCAAGTCTATGATTTTCTCTGATTAAAGTTTACCGGAATGTGCTTCCTACAAAACATTTTATAATCTATCTAGTTAATTTTTTGTTATATTATTCATATATTATATTTTATAACATAAATACCAAATCAATTACTGAGTATGGGAAGTTTTGTTTGATCTTTAGAGTCAATATATGATTCTTTTATTAGTGTGATTATAAATATGTGCTTATGAAGGAAATTTCATCTAGTATATGAGTTTTAATTCATATTCAAAAGGGGAAATTATCTACAATGGTTAGAGAGACAGTCAACATTGAAGATACTCTTAATATTTAGGAGTTTTATGATGAATTATTAGAATAATTTCCTAGTATTCATAAAAATCATGATTTTTAGTTGTTAATAGAACTCACACATAATGATAAACCTATTTTAAATACTCCCTGTAAAATGGACCTGATTGATTTGTAAGAAATGAATAAGTAATTCAAGGAGAATCTAGATAATGGATTCATTAAACAATGTAAATCACATTATAGTGAACTTTTTATTTTTTGTTCAGAATAAATATTGATCAATGTGAATCTATATTGATTATTGAGAACATAACAATATCACTATCAAGAACTCATAAAATCTACCCTATACTCAAGACTTGTTTAATAAACTTTTAAGAGGTAAAAACTTTTCCAATATTAACCACTATTTTGGATATCATAAATTGTGCATAAAGATGGGGGGTATACCCAAAAATTCATAATGAATAATTTATAAAAACTATAAATTTATAGTGATTCCATTTGGTATTACAAATACCCCCTCTATCTTCATGTATTTAATGAATGTAGTCTTTAGAGATTTTCTTGATCATTTTGGGGAAGTCATTACATATGATATTATTATTTATTTGATGTGTAGGTAAAATCATGAAGATCACTTTTAGATTGTACTAAATATCCAAATGAAAGAAAATTTGTATTTAAAATTTACTAACTGTTAATTTTGGTTATAAGAATTTTCATTTTTTATTTCATATAATCTCAAGAAAGGGTGTATCGATGGATCCATAAAAGATGAAATTTATTGAACATGGAACCATAATAACCACTGTGACATTGATCCATGGTTTTCTTGGTTTCTATGGATGTTATCGACACTTTGTGGATAATTTATCTTGGATGTCTAATCCGCACACCAAGTTAAATTTTAAGGGAGTCATGTTCCTTTAGATAGTTGAATGTAAGGAAACATTCAATGAAATGGATAGAAGGTTAGTTAGTTCACTTGTTCTTACACTAACCTATAGTGGAAATGGGTTTTTGATATATAGTAATGCATCAAATAAGGTATTGTGATGCATCATCATGTATAATTATATGGTGAGAGGTTATGCATCATGAAAATTCAAGGTTCATGAAAAAAATTACGAACTCATGGTTTGGAGTTAACAATGGAAATTTTTTCATTAAATATATGGAGGAATAATATTTATGGCGAAAGGTGTGATATTTATACTAATCATAGAATTTTAAAGTATATATAAACTCATAAATAGTTGAATATGATTCGAAAATTATGCCTCATGTTGATTAAATATTATGCTTACTCAATACATTACCACCCTAGGAAAACAAACAAGGTGGCCAATGATTTGAGTTGAACGAAACATGCCAGATTATCTATGATAAGGATCATAAAATATCCAATATTTCTATATTTTTAAGGATGTAATAAGAAATATATATGGAAGGATATGAATATTATCTTTCTCAAGTGAGTGTTCAACCATTGGTCCATGTAGAGACTAAATAGGTGTTGTAGGATGATGTCAAAATCTAAAAGAAGGTTATAAATTTTCTGGATTTCAACCATGATTATGATGAAATGATAAGGTTATTGAACCATGTATTTGTTCCACCCATAAAATACTTGAAAAGGGATCTATTATATGAGACCCATAATCCCTCATTCTGTATTCACCTGAGTGGTATGAAGATTTATAGAGTCCTAAAAGCGTATTTTTAGTGGTACCGAATCAAGAGAGATATTTCAGAGTATGTATCTTCGTGCTTAGTATGTCATCAATTTATGTCTAAGATACAAAATAATAAGGCTATGTTACAACTATTACATACACCAAAATGGAAATGGAAAAAATCACCATGCATTTTTTCATTGGACTCCCCAACATATCTAATGGACATTATTATTTTTGGTTTATAGTTAGTTACCTTTAAGCCCACATCATTTCTATTAGATAATATACCTCTCTAAATTATATTACCAGAATATGAATTAAATAAATGATAAGGTTTCAAGGAGTACCACATTATAATTTATTTTATCAAGATCTAAGGATAATATAAAAGTTCTGGTAAAGTCTTCAGTAGTATATGGATATATAGTAAACTTTTATTACTACTTATCACACTTATATAGATAGTCAGTGTGAGATAACCATTAAAACTCTAGAGGATATATTGAGATCTTTTCTATGGATTTAAATGGTGTTTGGGATCAACACCTTCATCTAGTTGAGTTTTCTTACAACAATATCTTTCAATCGAGTATTCAAATTAGTCCTTATAAATCAATCTAGGGAAAGAAGTATAAAACTCTAACAAGTTGAGATGAAGTTAAGGAACTAAATCTATTATGACTTGATCTAACTAAAGAAATGGAATATAAAGTCATATCCATTCAGAAACACATTAATTCAGCTTAGATCAGAAATAAAACATATACTAAAAATCATCGGTGAGATCAAGAATGCAAAGTTGGTGAGAAGGTAATCCAAAACATTTCTCTATGGAATAATTTTATGGGATTAGAAAAGAATTTTAAGTTGAACCCTAGGTATATTAGGCCCTTTAATATTCTTGAATGAGTTGGGATGGTATCTTCTCTCTTAGTGCTTCCATCAAACCTCTCTTATGTTCATAATGTGTTCTATGTATCTCTCTTAAGGAAGTACATACCTATTAATTCACATGTATCGAACTCAATGGTTGTATTTCTAGAGAAGGATATTTCCTATTAATAAATACTAGTATATATATTGTATCGTAAAGATAAATTTCTTCAGAAAATGACTACTCGCCTAGTTAATGTTTTTTAGAGGAATTAGAAATTTGAAGCAGCTACTTGGGAACCCGAGGATGTGATGAAATAGAGATATACTAAGTTTTTTATATCAAAATGACATAATTTAGAGGGATAAATTCATATTAACCGGTGTCTAAAAAACCATAATTTTTATTTGATATATTTCTTCCTAAATTAATGTAATTCCACTGATATCTTTTGATACATGAAATGTCATGTTTAAATAAACTATGATATATTATTGCATAATTATTATTTAACGTTATAGTTACCACCTAGTAATTGGATTAGAAAGTATGAATTAGTATAACTATATTATGACATATTTATTTTTTACACATGTATAAAATTAATTCATTACTTATCGATTGATTATAAATGTGAATACAAATCATTTGAAATTAAAATGGATGTTTTTCTAAAAAAAAAATTTAATGTGTGAAATGTGTTTTATATTAATAAAATAAATTAATCACTATTAGTGAATGATATTAATTTAATTTATATTTTATATATTCAACCAATCATTATAACATTAATCTAATATTTTTTCTAGCAATGATATAAAAATAAATATAGTTTTAGGAATATAATTTAGTTTTCTAAAAATTGTTTTCGTTGAATTTTGTGAATTTATTTTAAAATGGATTTATGTACCTTATAGAAATTGAATCTTGAAAAATGGATCCCTTAATTGTAATGATGAAATTTAAATTTCATAAATAGTTCCCTTTTATTTTTTCTTGGTAGGAATAGTAACCTAGGTAAATTTTTGTCACCTCTATAAGGGAAAAATAAGTAAACTAGGGTTAAAAGTTTGGAATAAAGATTTAAAATTTCTATAAGAATTAAATTTTTTCCACAGGATTATGTGATTTCAGAACATCCTATCCAAATATCAAATATATATCCACTGGGATCCATTTCTATTTTATTAAGACCATTATATTAATTTAAGAAAAGAATAAATAATAATGTCACTCTCTTGACTTTAATATGTATAAATTTTTTACATATGGGTAAAATTAGGTTAATTTTGGTTCTAAATTTTTAGTTTCATTATAAATTGGTTTTTTCATATTAATTTATAAATAATTTTTAGCGGTTGGATAATTACAATAAATTCTTAAAAAACTCCAATATAATGTTTATTTGATCTGTAGAAAAAATAATTTAAAAACTATTTGAAGCAATATAGTTTGGATAAATTATTTTGTTTTAAAAAATTTATAAATAAATATAAAATAATAAGGTAGTTTTAAATTTTTATATTTTCATTATATTGAATTCATTTTTTTCAGAGTAAAGTTAATGAATAGTCCAAAAATGAAATGATATTTTATAATAAATATTATTTTATTAAATGATTTTAAATTAATAAAAATATTATAATTGGTAAAATCCATTTTATATGGCTAAAAGTATCAACAATTGTCCATATATGGTTCTCTTTTATTTTTATGCTAAAATTATTGACCCTTAATGAGTAAAAACATTAATTTTTTGGTAATTATCAAAAGGGTTAAATAGGGTTAAAACCAAAATATCAGTGTGAAAAAATAACCAAAACTTTTCCAAATTTTATTTTATATTATTATTTAGACTCATAAAAATATTTTATTATAATTATATCAATTTATATCTGTTTTTTAATTATAATAAATTCCCATTAATTTAATACGTTAAGTAAATTCCAACGGTACCCCTCCCCTCACTTATAAAAGGGAACCTATTATTCACTATTCCTCATGCCATTTGAGCCTTCTAAAATTGAATTTTTTTACCATAATACCATTATAAATTCATTAATCACACACTATAATTCTTGAATTTCAAAAATACTATCTGTTTAAGGTTTAATGTGTGTTTTGAAAGGGTATTCTCAACGAAGAGGTATAACTCTTAACCTAGCATTTTCAATTTTATTTATTTCACTAATTCCTCTAAATTCAAAGTATCCATTACAAAAAAATGAAATAAGTATCCTAAATATAATTAATTTTTTTTATGATAATGGAATAACCATTATCCACATTCTTCCCATTTGTTGGAAAAGGATAATGTCGCTCGCGTGTGCTCATGGACAACCGCCTCCATGAAGTGATGGGATTATTTTTTAACGTCCACATTACATCAATGTTAATAATTCAAAATATAATTAATAAATATGATAAATATCATATAGTAATTATTTTTTATATTTTAATTATTTTTTACTATTTTTCTGTTCCATTCATTAAAAAGTGAAAACTGTGTTCATGCGTATCTACGACCAACCGTCTCCATGAATGGTGTTTTTTTCTATCCTGATATTTTAGGAATATATTAATATATAATTATTATATATTATATTTATGTAATGGTTAAAATTCTATAGATTATAGAATCATGATCAAAGTATAAGGCCAAGAACTACAAAACCGAAATTCTCTTAAAAAATGAAACATTTTACACCTTAAAATGTGATTTAATAAAGAATTATTAATAAATTATTTTTGAAATGTTATAATGGTATCATATATGATATTATATATATTTAAATAATTATATTAAATAATTATAATAATTTTAAATAATGTTATATTTCTTTAAAAGGAATTGGAACTGAGATAATGGGTTTATGTTTCAATCTCATTGTTTATCAAAATTATTTTGATTATACTTCCGATAATTTCATGGTAAAACTCTCAGTAATATCATTAATTTTTTTATCCTCAATCTAATTTTTGAATAATAAATTTTTCATTTTATTTTATTCTATTTAATTACTTAACATACTGAAATAACGGTTTTAAGGAAAATCAGATTTATTTCTATCTTGGGTCAAAAATCATTTTTCTTCAATGATTGTGTCTTAACTAAGATACATTTAAGAATTTTTTAATATTCTTAAATGATTTCTTAAATTAATTATTAATCATTTTTTAATTTAAAAAAAAATGTTATCTTTTTATTGTTTTCTAAATGATATTTTTTGAATTTTTACTAAAAATGTAAAAGGAGTCTTTATTTTTAAACTATACGACGTGAATGAAACTTCATCCCATCATGATTACTCAATGAATTGAATATTCCTTTATAATTTTCCAAGATTATTTTGGAATAAATTTTTCATGAATATATGGTAAATTTTTATATTTTTAATAAGTGATTTAAATGTAAAAAAGGGTATTTTCCATACAAAAATGTTCCAGTGATATTTTAAAGACATTTTTCATCTATGATAACATAAATTGTTATTACTATAGTTTTACTGGATATTCTTTTTCAACGATATCATCAATATTATTTAATAAGATTATTTATTATAATTATGAATTGATATTTATAAAAAAAACATTTCTTTTGAATAGGTTACGCTATGATGAAATATTTATGGAACTCATTTCAATCCATGGGTTATACTATATTGAAATGTTTTTGACCCATTTTTCTATGGGTTAAGATATGATGAATGTTTTATAATCTTATGGAATATATATATATATATATATTATTTTCATTATGTTATGGGTGGGACCATAATTATATATCCCTCCAATGCATCGGTTAAATATGGATATCTCATGAGATAATGAAGACTAGAATGTGGAGTGAACCTAGTTCAGTAATTCACTCTATCCACGGTGATTGTCTTGGAAGTGAAACATAACTAATAAAATGGTTTCTAGAGTAAACCTAATAAAATTTTATAATCTTCATAATGCGCCTTTACTACTATGTAAATTATTTTCTATACATTTTTTATTCCATAAACTTTTGTATTATGAAAATTTTATGCTCTCATGCCCCATGTTCTATGATTCTTTCTTGATTCATGTGTTATAAGCTACAAATTTTTATTCCATGATTAAATTATACGATCTATGATATATTGGGTATTGTTTTAAAATGTTAATCACATGTTCATTCTTGTGTTATGCTTAAGTGATCATTATCATCTCCCTTGTTTACACTTACTGAGAATCTGAGATCACCGATTCTTATATTTCCTTTCCTTAGGTTATGAAGAAAGGTATTAAGCATAATATTTCTAATAAGGCCACTAGTTATAAAGAAATTAGTGGGTGATTATGTAGTTCAATTTTGAACTAATTGTTTATGTGTTCAAGTTTCTGATGATACTAAACCTATAAAATTCTAGTATGGATTGTTATGTTATGTAACAAATTTTCATCTATTAAGATTTTATATCTATGTATTAAAAGTATGGTTCACTATAAAAATTCTCTTACTAGGGATCGGTTAGATCAAATATATTTGAAAACGATTAGTTTTACTATAATAAAGGCTATGTGGTAGAAATTATAAAATATATAAAAAGTAGATAACAAAGTGAAGGAAGAAAATATCCAAGCTCTACATAATAAGTTTCATGATATGAATATTCATCCTAATGAAAATGAATATTTTTTTAAATTAAATTCGTAATGTTGTTGGTGTTATTTGAGTTCTTAGTAAGGAAATTAATAATAGTAAGAATATAAATAAAATCATTAAAAGTTTTCCACCTATATATAATCCAGAAGTTTCAATTCTCGAGGAAAATTATCATCTATGATTTCTCTTGATGATGTTCTAATAAATCTAGTCGCCTATAAAATAGAAGTTAAACTAGAAGGGATTCTAATTCATGTAAGGGGATGGAATCAAAATCCATGGAAAAACATTATATTACTAAAGATATCGATAATAAAAATATATGGATGATCAATTTATTTCTCTTATAGCCATAAAATTCAAGAAGGGGGATTTGAATGAAATATTCATTTGGAAAGTTTTTGATGTTATAAAGTGGGGAACATTTCTTTAAGGTTCTCAAGAAAACTTTATGATGAATAAATTGAGGAATAAATCATGCAGATTCCTTGGAGGTGGTTCTCATGAAAAGGAGACCTTAAATTAATTATTTAATTTTATAGAAAGTGCTTCATTATAAAATAAGAACATGATGATAATGAAGTTTTCGTAGAAAGAAAAAAATAATAATTATAATGGTAGAGATTACATGATGTTTACAATTTAAATGGTAGAACCTGTGATGGAAGAATAAATTCATCTATATGGTTTTGTAGATATCTAGGAATTACTTGAGGGTGAACTTGAATATCTTGGTACTCAGTGAAATAAAAATGAAAATATTATAGATGTTCTAAAAGAATATCCCATGTTTGTATATCATCATAAAGTAGGGATTGAACAACTATAAGAAGACTTGGTTTATCATTTAACTACTTATGGAAGGTCAAAATAAGTTGTGAACTAAAATATAAAGATAGAAGAACTGGATAAGTTGATAGATTACATTATTTATTGTATACAATAGTGAACAAATAAAGTAAAATTATAGAGTTAATTGCTTGCTTTGTTGATAATAAAATTGTAGGTTGAGATGAAATCAATTTATCCCCATAATAAACATCATTTTATAAGTTTCACATATAGTGAACTGATAAAAAGTGTCCAGAGAGGATAAAAATGTTTTAGAAACATTCTGAAAAAATAAAGACCTATTCATGTAGTTAATGGTGTAATTTTCTATGAGGTTGAGACATTGAAAGATAAATCTATAATGGAAATAGACAAGGTAAAATTGAAGTTTAATAAACTTATAGTAAATAATAAAATAGTAGTAATGAATAAAAATGTTACCCTATTTATGGAAATAATAATATTAGAAAGTTCTCTTAATCATAAAGGGTTTAGCAATAACAGAATGGTTTTAAAAACCCTAGTGACATGTGTAGGAATGGAGGAGATAAGATAATTCCTCTTATGAAATGTTAGTTTTGTGAATCTATTGGTCACACCATGTCTTATACTGATGTTGAAATAAATTATTTTAATAGAGAAACACATATATGAAAACAAAGTAGAATTGGACCATATCCAGTATAGTAGATATATAGTTCTTTATATGGATATCACTTTCATTGTTCTAAATTTTATAAGAATTATAGTGATTTAAGGTAAAATAGAATAGGTTATTCTTATCATATAATTCAAAGATTGAAGAGATAAATTCAACTTATTAATATTTCATTGAAAAATAGATACTCACTGTTGGAGGATGAGTATGATTACATGTCTTTTGCTAACGAAGGAGAGGAAAACCAGTTTTGTGCTCCAACTTAACCAGAAATATCATGGAAAGAATATAGGAAGATTAAAAGGAATAATATTGTAGATATTTATCTCAAATAATAAAATAATAATCTAACATGTATTCTTGATAGTGTATTATCATCCCACATGATAGTAAATATGAATTTTTTTTTATATTTTAAGTAAATAATTGATGAAACAATGTGATTTGAAAAGGATGGTTCCTTAAAGATCAAAGTTAGTGGAAATACATACATAGTGGGATATGAGATGAATAAAATAGAAGTGATCTATATAGATGGTCTATATCAAAATATTATGAGCTTCACTAAACTTTGAGACTCAATATTAGTGTTGTAATTTAATAAAAAAGGATACACTCTCGAAGGCATGGTTGTAAATTCACTCATGAAAGGATAGATGATTAATAGTAATTTATACCAAGTAAAGTGTGAAGAAAACCCTTTCTATGTAATAATTGAGGTGGAAAACAAATTATGGCCAAGGATATTGAGTAAAATTAATCAACGGAGTATGGAAAAATCATCCAATATAAATGTTTTAGTGGGAATTCCAAATCTGATTATGATAGAGAAAGTACATGTGATACTTTCATGTGAGGAAAAATGGTCTGAAATCCTTATCAAAGAAGGAAAAAATGGCATTTAACATACTTTATTTGGTCCAAACTAATGTGCGTTTTCCAGTGAATATGGATAAAACAGGTATTTTTTTATTTTTATTGATGATTATAGAAGAATATATTATGTGATTTTTATATAGAGTAAATGAGAAGAGATTGACTTCATGAATAGGTGCCTCTTGAGATCTGAGAATGAAACTAATCTGACAATCTTAATATCATGTTATAATAATATAATTTAATACACATACATTGAATTTGAAAATTATCTTAAAAAAATAGGATCAAGAATGAGGCTTCATCAATGATAACACATCACCAAAATGGGGTCACTGAATGAATAAACTGATAGGTGACGAATATAGACAAAACTATGATGATTGTGAGTAGTGTTTGTCATCACTACTAGAAAGAGGCAACTTAAGTTTTTGTGTACACTAAAAATGGTATAGGTATAAGTATGTGGGAATAAAGTACACCTTATGACATATGGTAGGGATGGAATCCCTCACAAAATCATTTATGAGTTTTTGGAAGTAAATTATTTATCAGATACAAAGAAGGTAATCAACCCATGTATGGGGATACTACATATAAAGGTATATTCCTTAGATAATCAATTCATATTAAATATTATAAATTCTATAATTATAGTTTGTGAAAAAATATTGATAATAATGATGTTATGATAATTGAGGTTAAAATTATAAAGAACTCGAGCAGTTCCTATGTTTATGTGTACGAAGATGAACAATAAGGTAAAAAGGAAACCGGTTCAAATAAAAACAAATTGGAAGGCTTTCATGGAAATTAGGGATCTCAAAATGATGATGATTTTGAAGTGTAATTATAAAAAAACCATTACATAAGAAAATCAATCAGAACCTCAAAAAAGATTCATAATATCTGAAGTTAATCCATCCAACATTATTGGGGATTGGTCATCATGTACATAAAAAAGAAGACTAGTGAATTAATAGAACTATTATCTTCTTTCAATGTTGGAACCATCCTGATTTTAATAAGTAGGAAATTATGAATCTTGTTTTATGTCCATGAATGATAAATTAGATCAGATTGATAAAAACTAGACATAAGATCTTGTTAAGTGACTATAAAATCAAAATGTGTTTGGAAAAAAGTGGATCTTCATGGAAAAATGTGATGATCAAGGAAATGTGATTATAAACAAGGCATGATGTATTTGTAATGTCTCTATATATATTTAGGGCATTGGTGTTGAAGAAAAAGTTTCTCTAGTAGTATGATAATAGTTAATTAAGCTATTTTTTCCATTGAAATTCAAAAAGGTTAAAGAGTTTATCATAATGATTTCAGGAAGAAATTCTTAAATGTAATTCTAGAAGAAGATGTTTACATCGATTAACTAGTGTGATTTGTATTTGAAAAAGATGAAAAAATGTTCTATAGAATTATGAAGTAGATTTATAATCTAGATAAATAACTATAATCATGTTATCATTGACTTATTACTCATTTGAATAAGATAAAATTTAATAGGGGTGGTGTATACCATAATCCATATTGGATGACATACATAGAAGACCAATTTATGGTTCTTATGTATGTATATTATGTCATATTTTTTGGAATAAAGTATGGATCAGTCAAAAAAAATTCTAATAACATGAAATAATGATTTTTAGTGTCCATAATTGTAAAACCACATACCTCATGTGGCTACAGGTGATTCAAAAGAAGTAATACACTTTCATTTCTCAGGTAACGAATATAAGAGATCTATAGTCAAAGTTAAAAATGGAATATTTGAAACCAATACTTTATCTAATTACCATGAGGAAAAATATAAATCACAAGGATGGTAAATCTATGGACCCCACTATGTATTGTAGGATAATTAGAAGAATATTGTATTTGATTAAATGATGACCATACATTGTCTTTGCAACATGTTTGATAGATTACTTCTTTTGAAATTTAAAGTAATATCATTTCACAGTGGCTAAAAATGTATGTATATTAAAGGTACTATCAATTTAGTATTGTTCGTTGAATAAGGAAAGGATCATTAATTTTCAACATTTTCTATCACTGACTTGGCTGGTAATGTCGTGGATTAAAAGTCCATGAGTGGTGGTTCATTCTTCATTGGAAATAAATGTTGGGGATAGTAAGAAATAAATAATAAATAACTTCTCCTAGTATGAATAATGTGTATAATATCTCCATGAAAAATTAAATAACTAAATTATTATGGATAAATAAATTGTTGGTTGATGTTGGTGATGAGGAGAAGTAACATATTGTGATATTCTATGAAAACAAGATCATGATCAAACTCAAAAATAATCTGGTTCACCACTCTCATACCAAACATATTGAGATCATATATCACTTTATCAAAGAAAAATTTCAATAATTAGTGATTCAAATAGAGAATGTTGGAACTAAAAATCAATTGGTTGAAATAATGACTAATCTATTGGCCACATCAATGTTTGAGACACATCAGTTGAGCCTTAGTTCTCAGAAACCACCCATATCTTAAGGAGGTGTAGTTATTTCCCCTATCCCCATGTTTTTAACTATTTATAACTTTTTTTGAAAGTGGTATAGGCTTCAGGGAGAATATAATCAATGATTGTTTTGACTTTTATGGGGGGGAAATTTTATTTCTTTTTTTATTTCAAAAGGGGGGAATGTTTTTTGAAATTCATTATCAATGGGAAATAAATTATCTCATGGACTCGTATTTTCTACATTGATCATATACCTTTTAGAATTATAGTGATGGATTAGTTATTTCACTAATTTTAGGAATTAGTTCATGGTTTCTGCTTCTATGAATTTCAATTTTGATTTTCCAACAAACCTAATGGAGATGATTTTTTGAACCATGGTTTTTTCAGCTATAAATTGATGATATGTTGGGTTTTTTCAAAATACACTAGGTTAATAAGGAATTTTGAAATCCATGAGAGGTTTTTTATATGAAAATTGAATCCTATAATAATTTTGTTAATAGAACCATTTCATAGTGTTTTCAAAATATTTGGATATGAATACAATTAGGAAGTATGGATTTTTTTCTTGAGGAAATAAATACTTTTAATGAAACTCATGTTTTGGAAATTGTAGAGTGTTTTTGAAACAAATGAATGCATTTCATAAAATTTAGTTAGTTAGGTGAAAGATAGTTGGTTTCATGTAAGTGGTGATTCATGAACATGTTGTATATTAAGAGTTTCAAGAAAAAATTGTATCTATTGGTGATGAGTTTTTTTAGTTTGATACAGTTTCATGAGGGAGTGTTTATTTACTTTAAATAGGCCATTTATTTTCATTTTATGCATTAAGGTTTTAGAGGAGAAATAATAAATCTAAATTTTCATAAGACTTATAAAAAATTGGAACTTTATGTGAAAACTTGTTTTGGAGAATGTATGGTTGATAACTAGTTAGAGAAATGGGATATCAGTAAAGGTTGTTTTGTGAAATTATGATGTTACGTGAAAATATGTTGTTTCAAGAAAAATAAAATTTCAAAAATACTTCCAAAAAATATGTTTCACTTGGGAATAGTTTCTCGAATTCATTGATAAATCTTATTCAGACTATCATGATGAAAAACTAATCAATATGCACTGATATATAGAAGTTACCTTTAAGATAAAAAATTAACAAAGGATTTACGCAAATAAATTATCAAGGGGAACTAAAAAAGTGATCTGAAAGAGGCATTGTGTTTTTGAAAAATTATTATAATGGTAGTGATCCTAGAAGAAGGTGACCGGGAATGAAAAATTATAATCCCTAAAATCTAGTGTGGCTTAGTTGATTCTAGTATGACCAGTATGATGTCAGTGTATGCTCCTTGGACTGGGCCTCAGTGGTGAACCAACTAAACTTTTTTGTTGTGTTTCTATTTCATCATATCTAGGTAGGGTGATTTATTAATTACATCAGACAGGTTTAACTACTTCCTACCAAATTGGGAACAATATCAGTTTAATTCAAAGAAAAAGTTAACACCCCAATTCACTCATCCCCTCTTAGGGTGTCTAGGGGTATAACTTGTTTACTCCTCTACACATCAACCAGTCCCACTATTCTACATAAAACAGTAACAACAACCATAGATTACATTTTAATCCTTTAATCAATCAATTATAGATTTATCATTCACCAACCATACTAAATTCATTATTCCATTAATTAATCATATTTAATGAAAACCCATTAATAAGTTAAAACCCATTTAATTTTCCTCATTTACCCTTCCATTTGATGTCACACTCGTTCATTTTAGTGCCACTTATTCAATTTCCATACCTATATCATGATTCTTTTAGTTATTTCCATCATATTATATTTCATTTAATACCACTGGGCATCAACTAATACAACCCCATAATAGTTATCATTCACTTCATCAACTTCCATGAAAATTGATTCCATCAACTACCATAATCCCCACACCAAATTATCCCCTTTCAACATACCTATTCCACCATCACCTTAAAATTATTTCCCATCCATGAAATCCCACTTACATTAACACTGTATGACCAATCATAAAAACTTATAGAAAGAAACAAACATAAAACACATAAATCATTATTTTTTATCATTATATCCACGTATATCATATGTGTCTATAAATATGAATAATATATGTTATCCGAACATCCATGCATCTTTTTTATTACCATAATTAAATAATTATCATTTTACAAGAGATGTTTCCTTCATGTAATCATAGAAAAAATATGTTTCTACAGTGACAATACAACTCATTTTTTCATTTAAAATTTATTTAAGAAACCACAAACAAAAATTATAAAAAATATCATAACAAATAGGGGTATCATGTGATACTCTCATTCCTTTAATTTCCTCATTTTCGGTTTTTTGTTTCTCACTTGGTTGGTTCACATCATTTAATTAGATGAAAATAATAGTACGATAATCCCATGATTTTCAAAAAATGATAGAGTTATTGATTCCCCTTCCTTGACATACGCTTCACCAAACCACTCAATAGATATAACGAGATAAGGGAGATGATCAAAACCTTGAACTCATGATAAAAAACATGATTATATCACAGAGGGGATCACCCAACTCAGATGGTGGGGTTCTAATCATCAAGGATCAAGAAAAAGAAGAATACTCATATAGGAGGGACATAGACATTTTAAAATAATAAAATACATGTTGTATGGTGATTCATTAGGGGAGTCCTTCATAAAACTCTATCAACTCTCCCTTAACACCCCATAAATTTAAGTATTTTAATTATCTTTACATTCTTAAATTTAAAACATCTAAAAATCATGGTTTAAATACACTTAAGAGAAGGTATTTTTTTCAAAACAAATTATCCTATTTTAAATAATTTTTCAATTTAAAATATCATTTAACGTCATAAAATTTGATTATATACAAAAATAGAAAATCGTGAAATTTTCACTAAGGTGATTACACTTTTGGAAAAAAAAAATGACACACATAGAAACCATAAATGACTCTTATGAAAATACAAAATTACTCTTATTAAAATTGAAATTAAACATTTGAATTCATAATGAATATTATAGATATCCAAAATGACACTTACAGAAATCAAATGAATCACATAGATATCACAAATACCCTATAGAAATTCAGAATGAAACTTAAAGAAATCGAATTACTCGAACGGAAATAATAAAAATGAATATTATTTAAATTTAATGACTCTTACTAAAATAAAAAATAAATATTACAGAAAAAAATAAACTTAAATAAAATGAAACTTAAATAAAATGAATGTTACTTATATAAATATAAATGACTCTTACATAAATCATATAACACTTATGGAAATTTGGATGGTCCTTAATGAATACTAAAATGACTTATAATTCTATAATTTTATAAACTTTTCCATCAAAGGATTTATTTTAATATTTTGAAAAAAATATATCAAAACACAAAAAATACAAAAAAACTTTAAAATTTAAAAATTCACTTCTGAAGTTTCATAATCACATCTAAACCCACAAAATCATCTTAAAACTAAATTTTAAAATATTATTACACTTATTAAAACCCTAAATCACAAGAAACATCCCTAGACTACCCACAACACCAAATAAATGAAAAATGAAAGGGCTTGATGAAAATATAACCCATACATATGGGGTGTGGGTACTCTAACTATATAAATATTTAATCATCCCTAAGATGAGGTGTGTTACCTTTATCTATTTGGGATGTTACCCAATTGATCAAAAAAATTCAATTAAGTGTAGGTAGGTTTTCCTTTATTCATCCAATAAACATTATAAGAACCCAACATTAAACAATACATATTCTAGTATCGTTAGAAATAAATTCATTCTCTTATATTCAAAAATATAAATTTGTTTTAGAGTTTTATAGAATTAGTCCATAACCCTTATAGGAATAAATATAATATCAAAATGTGGACACTTCCATATAGTATCAAATTTTCCCACAAAAAAAATTAATATATAACATATTTTCTTTTCATGACATAAATTCAAAAAATTCCTCTTGACATCATATTTTCCATTATTATCCTTAAAACCCTATGAAAAAAAATTAAAATTGTGGTATGAGCACAGAAAGAGAAGTAGGGGATGTATAAAATAAATAAATAAAATAACTAATCCATGGATACTCAAAAAAATAATTTTTCAAAATAAACTTTGGGCTCAATATATACGTCTTATTACCTAATAAATTAACCTATGTGCCTAAATATTTTAATAAAATATTTCATAATGAAAATTATGTTATAAAATATCATGAATTTTTATTTTCAATAAAAAATAATTCATGAATTGTTTTTTAAGAAGTTATAATTTTCACTGGATGATACTTTTCTTTAAAAATAAACTCATTAGCTTACTATTTAAAATCATAATATTTCCATAAAAAGCATAACACTTAAAAATAAATCATGTAGGTATCTTAAGGAATATTTTTCACTTCACTGTTAGGTGTAGATTAACCTTCATAGTTAGAAATAGAATAACCTTCATAGTTATGAATGGAATAACCTTCAGGATTACACTTGGAATAACCATCATAGTTACACATGGAATAACCCTCACACTCAACTTCCAAACATAAATATTATCCTATTCATTTTAGGGAATTCATTGAATCAACTATCCATAGTTTATAATGGAACAAACCATCATCATAAAAAATTCCCAATAACCATAACATATAAAAGCTTACAGTTTTAAAAATATTTTTTGCACCCATAAGAAAGAATTTTTGGATATTAATATATCATGTTTCTTTAAAACCCATTTTCAATAAAAAAATTACTAGAATAAAGTGAATGGTTTTTTTATTTTAAGAAAAATGGAATATTTAAAGGTTTTGAAATATAAATTAGTGGTTATTATTGTGGAAAAAGTCACCATTTCCGTATACGTTAAAATAGAACATTTCTTTTGTCTTTTGTAATGAAAGTCCAAATGTTCTGTATAAATACACTCATTTTCCAAACATTTTAATGAAAGTCAGAAAATACCTATAATTTCATTTATAATTTATTTACTTCCATATATATATACATCAATAAAATAATTTTGAAAATATGTCCATGGAAGGAAAATATTTTTAAGGAAAACATTAAAATATTATTTTTTTAAAAATAATGTCCCTTACCTTGAGTAGAACTCATCAGTTACTTTATTTATCTTCCAGAATGAAAAAATATATTAACTATTTGATTTATTGAGAACTTTTTTCAAGTAACTTATTCATTTTTTAATACCATTTTATAAACAATTACTTACTCAATTAAGTTTAGGTTGGATGTTTGGACAATATTCAGCTCATATATCCAAACTCACTTCAGTAGGTTGACTATGGTTTAAGAGGTAATTATTCCAACATATATAGAATAATAATATTTAAATAATGAATTTTTATATTAATTATACATTTAAAACTGACCATTAATGATGGTTATGAAAAATGAACTATGTTTATAGGTCATACGTACGCATGAGTAACATTTCCATTTTTCAACAATCATTATAAAAATTTGGAAAGAATTATTTTATATTTAAATAATGATAATTATATCATAAATAACATATAATTTATTTAAATATCATCCATTTGATGTGGTGAGGACAAACTAATCAAATCACATCATGGAGGTGGTAGCCCACACGTATGCACGAATGATGTTATCATTTTTAAATAAATAAAAATTTATAAAATTAAATGATATATTATCATTTAATAATGAAAAATATTTCATGAATATCATATATATATATATATATATACATTAAATAGACCATTATATCCAAACATAAGATTCGATGATTAAAAATGAATTGCATTAACTCTCTAGGCTTTAGTCAGTCGTACACACAAATGATGGATTTGTTTCCCATTTACTGGATCATAAGATAGATATAGGTTTTGAAATTAAAATAATATTGTATCACTATATTTAATAAAAATATTTTATTATTTCATTTTGATTGAATAATATTATAATGAAGGGGAAAAATAAATAAGAGTAATACATTTGGTAAAAATTTATACTTTTTTTCGGACAACCTCTTTTTCCTTTCACCTTAAGCACTATAAAGTTAGTATTCTAACCAAAATAAAGCCTCTGAAATGTGAGGAGGGATTTTATTAATGGATTTTTTTCGGTATTGAACAAACCAAAATCATTTTTAAGTGATGATAAAAGAGGATAGTAGGTTCCCTTTTATATAAGAGGAAGAACTATTAGAAATACTTAAAATAATAAATTAATTTTAAATTAACCTTCATTTAAAAAACAATACAAACTAATATACATTAAAACTAGGTAAATTATGTGTCAAAATACTCTCATATAATAAAATTTTGTTAATTTTAGGCAGTTTTTTCACCGATATCTTTTTGTTTTAACCCCCTTTTAACTATTTTTTCAATTGCAATGAAACATAGTTATTAATTATTTATGGGTTTACATAGTTACTATAAAATAAAAAACATTCCATTAATGGACCATGTTTGATATAATTAAAATTATCTCATTCTATGGCCTGAATATAGTAACATTTAGTAATTTTAATTTATCTATTAAAATTTTATTTATTATGAAATATCATAAATTTCATTTTTGAAATTATTTATGTAATTTGACTTTAAAAACATCAAGATAATTTTTTAATTTGAATATAAAACACCTAATATATGTCATTTTTATCGATAAAATTAATGTTACATTATAAATCACTCAAATAATATTATTTTTAGTGTTAATAAAATCACTTTTTGTCACTAATTCCATAAGTGTCATGTTAGTGTCACATAATCATTTATGGTAATTATTTGTTCCATAAAAATTATAAATAAATTACCATGATAACAATAATAATTTAACTTTTAAATAAATATTTAAAACCAAACCTATTCTATTTTTATCCCTATGTAAAAAAATTATTGATAATAAAATAAAGAAAATGACATTCTTAACATCTCATCATATAAACTAATATAAAGGTAAAAATAATGGAAAAATGAAAAAAAAGGTCATACATTAAACCTTTTTATGATTATGGGTGTGATATACTCATCCAATTAAATTAATACAATTTTTAGGGTCATTTTTAGCCCTTATGATTTTTTTACCTTAATTACATGATTTACCATTTACTGTGGTAAAAAAAATTTCTAAATTTAGTATTTATAATGGTTGGGTAAAAATCCCTACAGGTAAAATTGCATAATTTTTTATGTTGGTTGTGTTTGTTGACAAAGAAGGTGTTCATGGTGAATTTTCTAGTTCCAGAGAAGTTATTGAAAATTCATGTTGACAAAGAACTGTGATAAAGGAATGGAAGATCTCAATGTGGTTAAAAAGAATAGATAAAAGGTGGTGCTGTTTTCCAGTGTTTTCCAAATTTTTGGGGTCCAAAATTTAGATTTTGGTGAGCACTATGAAAAGTGGATTTCCTTGAAGATATCATCAAAATATGGAAAAGGCATTAGTTTTGGGAAGATGTGATTCTTGAAGTAGATTTTGTAGTGACCAAAAGAATGTGGGTAGTGAGATCTGTGGTTACGATGAGCTTCACAAATGGAAGAGATGAAGAGAATTGTGAGGGAGCATTACAATGGTGGAAAAAAGGAATTTATGAAATTCTCTAATATGAAGACATGCTCTATGATAAAAAAAATTATTGTAGTGCTTCACAATATAGAGATAATTTCAGCAGGAATATTGGAGCTTTATTAGTTGAGTTGTTGTGATGGTGACAATGCACAGAAGGTTCTCAAGTTTGTGGAATCACCTATAAATATACCTCGACCCCCTTGAGAAGAGTACAAAGTTTTTCAAGAAATATTTGTAACTCTCGAATGGAAAAGGAGGTTTATGGAGGCAGTTTGCTTCGAGAATGTTAGGAGCTTTTCGGGGGCTAATCTAGCTTCATGAAATAGTGGTGTTCCATATTGGCTCGGTGAGCTTCATGAATGAAGTATCTTTTAGATGGCTTGAGTTCTTCGATGACCTATGATCTATGATGGTATGTGCTTTACGAAGAGGTATGAACTTCAAGAAGGCATGTTTGAGCTTTGAAAAAAAAGGACCTCCACAAAGAAATGAGATTTTCGAAAGTATTATTAAAGGTTATTGCTCATTGGTCAGTAAAAAGGGGTATTCATCAGTGGATGAAATTTAGACTTCAACAAAGAATCTTCATATAGTTAAGGATGAACTCATTAGAGATAATTATAGGACCTACAAGTATTTAAACTGTGATTAGATCTTCTAAAGAAGTAGTGAGCTCAATTCAGTTGAGAGAGTAGTGAGTTCTCAAAATTGTGAATGGTTGTAAACTAGGAGGGATAGTGAGTCCACTTTGAACTTGTAAATAGCAGTGTGATTATAGTCTATTTGATACATTGGCACATTATCGGTGTATGCTCCTTGAATGTAGCCCAGTGAGGGTGAACCATGTAAAATTTTTATATCATGTTCATGCTTTAAAATTCATTAATATTCATTAATGGGAATGATAGAGAGAATAGATTTTTGTTTAACTATAAAAAAATATCACAAGGGGTAGTTGTTTTAATTTTTCATACCCTGATTCACCCCCCCCCCCCTCTCAGGATATCTAGCCTAGTGGGCCTAACAATAATGACCAAAAATAAAAGGGAAATATTTAAAAAAAATTACCCCACTATTTAAAACTATGGAATCCATTTTTCAAAATTCATTTTATAGAAGTGGACGAATTTAATATAAAATTAAGCCTAAAAAACAATGAAAATGGTTTTTTAGAAAATTGTAGTTCAAAGTGTAAAAATATTTTTATACCAAATTATATTATAAAATTAATTCAAAATAATATAATTTTATTATTTTTGATCAAATAAACAAATTAAATTTTAAATCTAATCCAAAAATAAATTTGAATTCATAAAAACTTGAAAAGAAAGCACAATTTCCAATAAAATACTATTTTTACTATTTATTGAAAAATAAGACTTTTTATAAGAATATCCAAATTTCACTCGAATCTAATTTTAAAATGATGATTTCCAAAATTCAATCCATTTAATAAAATACTATTTCAAAAAATTTCATAAATTTATAATATTATGCACTCACAAAAATCATTATAAAATTAATTTTAAAGAAAACGTATTTATGAAGCCAAAAATGACTTAAATAAATATTGAGTGATTGTATAATAAAAATTTATCAATAAATTTTCATTTATTAGGAACAATATATATTTCAAAAAATTTAATCATATTCATACCCTCTAATTTAATAGCTATTTTATAATGGTCATATAAAAAATAGAAATATTTTTTAGTTCATTTAGGCTCGGTGTTGCCTGTCATATAAGATATCAAACATAGTTTTATTTTTTTAATATTGGGGTGTTGAAAACATGATTTGGTGATGTTTAGTTCCAAAACTATGTTTTTATATATTTATCCTGAATGTTATGAGGTCTGGGTAGTTGTGACAATGGGTTATTTAGATGTTGCGAGTTTATAACCTCTCAGGCATTCTTGGTTACCTTAGACAAAAGACATACAATTTTTATTTATATTTCTAATTGATGGTTTATTTTATGCTTTTAATATATATTTTTTTCTATATGATCTTTCATGGGTCTATGTAATGAATAATATTTTTATTCCTTTTTCCCTCAGTCCTGGGTAGAGCAGACTTGTTGGATTTGCCTTAAAGAATATCTAAAACCTATGGGTTTCTTCCAATTTTTCCATAATACAAGGTTTATCTGACTTAATATCTCATCTTTACATTGCTTTTTGTAGAATAGTACTAATTATTCCCATATTCTCCTTTTCGTGAGCCTTTTTCTCGCACATGTGGTGTTTGTACAGATGATTGATCCCTCCGCGATTCCCAATTTTACTTTACCCAATTACCAAGGTTTTAAAAAGTATCAATATTATAAATTCCGAATATAAAATTAAATTTTTGATCTAATTTCATTAAATTTATAAATTTTAAAAACCATTAAAAGGGTAATTATTAGTTGTTTTATTATTTTCATGATATGTGAAAGTGATTTGGAGGTCCCGTGATGAAATTCAAGTAAATATGACCAAACTATGAGAGGTCCTAAGACCACATGTAGAATAAAATACATGTTTCACCTAATAGGTACATCTGATCCAGATATGACTCTGTGGTTGAATGAAAAAAAATGTGGGATACAATTATATAGAAGACTATGGATATAAATTCATCCATTTTGAGGCCCAAAATTTGCTTGGATTGGAGAGAATTTTTATTATTCATACTCTCAGAAAAACCTTGGTCATTTTCCATATATCAAGCTATAAGCCTTAAATTGATGAAAAAAATTTCTGTATATATTCAACAGTTTTGGAAATGTATTTATAGATTTTTTTCAAAAGTGTTATAAGATAGTTTGCTAGCACAAACCCATGATCCATTTGTTTTTCTAAATTCAGGGTTCCTAAAACCATATTACACATTGCCTATAAATTTTCATCTTTGGATCCCCATTTGGAAGTTCGATCAAGGATTTAAGTGTTTATATTTTGAAGTTTTAAAGGATTCATATCATCACCTTAAATAATTTTGAGATCTAATACCTCATATGGATAGATAACATGAGGCATGAGACACACTCGAGCATCCTCCTCCTCTCGATGTTAAGATAAATTGTGGGAAATCATTGTAAGGGAGCTAAATAATTGGAGTTAGGGTTTTGGAACTTGTTATTAAAGTAGTTCGGTATTATTTTTGTTTGAAACATTTATTTTTAGATGTATATTAAAATTATTTTACTTTGAATGCATTTTTTTATGATTAAATGAAACACATTTCATTTCATAACCGACTGGTTGGAGATTTCAAGTGGAAATCTTCAGTTATTCTCATTCGAAAACAAAAGAGTGATTTTTTCAACAACAAAATTTGAGATATCACTATTATTTGTAATCCTTCATTCCATGTTTATGTTAGAAACCTTGAAATATAAATTATTGGGTCAAAGTTTGGTTCTATGTACATATTTCTAAAGGGAAAAGAGGGTAATCATGATCTTGGTTACCCTCAACTAAATAATTTCATCAGAAAAATTTAATTCTCAAAACTATAAAATTTCCTTCATGTGTAGTAAACTAGAATTGGTCACCTTATCTTTCTTCTCTCAAACCCCAACTTTTATTTTTCAAATATTAAACTCTTTAAATTTAGTCATCTTATTTTGAAACATCATTCAAAATACACCCCCTTGTTTTCGATTTTCTTTTTGAAACAACTTATTGAACAAACAAAATTTAAACTTTCAAAGATCCTTTAGTAATATCATATGGTATACACTAAACTACATTTACATTCTGATTTTTTTTTATTTTTAACATAAAGAAAACATGATAAATTATATCACTGTTACAAGGGTGCTTATAGTTTTTAGTGTGTGTTTTTTGATAATTTATTTATATATTTTTAAATTATCAATTCATATTCTTTTTTTATATAACTTATTGTGTTCTAATTTTTTTATGTATAGGTTTGTTCTTGAAAAAATATTATTTTTAAGAACTCTCTCTTCAATAACACAGAATGGATATGATTTAATATCAGCAACACTAATACACACATGATGATCCATTGAAGGAGGAAATTCCACACCTCGAAACACTATCAAACCCCTCTTCATCTAAAATAAAAATATTAATTGAAATTAACTTTTAGGACATAGTAGAATATAAGAAAACATTAAAATAACTAACTTATCCTGATTTTGGTATTCAACCACCATATATTTAAGAATAAGGAAAAAACATCAAACTAAAAACCTATTTAATTCATATTTTTCTAAACATTCATGGAAATTTTAGGGAATACCCAAAAAAACTTAAAATAAATATATATAGTTTTCTCAATGTTAAAACTTATAAATGTGGAATAATAACTTGTAAAACAAATGGATTTTTTATTTTATTTAGAATACACTAAAAAGGACAAGTTATACAATGTTAAATCCTCAATTAGAGGTTGGGTAGACATGAAACTCCTTTTCCTTCAAAAATGTTTCCCAAACTCTAAAATCGAAACAATAGAAAAATTAATTTTAGGAATGATAAATCTAATAGAGAAACACTTCCTGAATACTTGGAATGTTTTAAAAGAATTTTTTCACGTTATTCTCAATGCTCGATAAGCAATCAATTTTATTAAAATATTTTCATAATGGTTGAATTTTTATTGATTTTAATATGGTTGATTATAACACCCTGACCCCAGAAGACTGGAGTCAATTCCTTGGTTTATTACATTGGCATGATTATAAGAAAAAAATACCAAAGTATGGAATAATTTAGTTGTTTTAGAAAACTAGATTACATAAATAAACCCAACTTTACATTGTGGCTATAGAAAAACATAATACATTGCAAAATAAATTGATCAGTATCCTTGAAAATAATTCCAAGATTTAATCTTCATACCCTAGGTAAAGGTAAGAAAATAATTGGGATCTCATATTCACATTAAGGGTATGCATATAGTGGAAGATATCATGAATTAATGTGAATAATAAACATGGAAAGTTAAATAACTAATCACACATGTCATTTAATCAATAGATTGAAAATGAACTGCATTTAGAGATAATTTCAAAGAAAAAAAATATCATGGATAAATAATAATTAGATCTGAATGAATGAAATGATTAATTATTGGACTTTATTTCATAGGAGCATGAAAACCTATACCATCAATAACTTTCACTAGATGGTATTAAACTACAGGTTGAAAATAATTTAATTTAGACCACTGATTTGTCTCATGAGAACCTATAGATGCATCAAGGGGGTATATAATCGATGGGGCCCACCCATCACTATCAATACAAATCAGTCCTCATATATAATGAAATCTATTTAATTAATGAACAACATTCCTTATCATAAAATACATTTATTGAGTAAAAGATGCATATTTATCCATATTTCCTCAATTGATCCAATAACTGTCAAAGGGAACATCATATATAAAAATGGTATATTATTTAGGATGGAACAATATCCATTGAATGAGAATATAGAAATTTAAGATAAATTTAATTTATAATTAAAATGATCATAAAGAAGTGCCTGTTACATGAACAAGTTAATAACAACAAAATAAAGTGTTATTGAAAAGATAACTTTTACCTCTTAGTAATTTTCTATTCAAAACCCCTTATATGAGATAGTTCAAATTTAACTTAAAATACCATTAATTATTTTTGAATAATTATACTAAATGAAAAATTTGTAGTATAATCACCAAATAAATATTAATTGGTTTATAATAACAAATAAGACTTAATGGAATGTAAATTTAGATGAAATCCCTTACATTACACTCCTTTTTGTTTGAATGCTATTTAAAATCATGTATAAGGGTTTTAAGAATGTTATTAAATTATAAAGGAACCATATTAAAATTTATTATATCATATATAATCCTTTTATATCATAACCTGATCATTAATAATCTTTCATCATTTTCATCGTTTCTACTGTTAACCGCCATATTTTTTGAGTATGTATTGACTTGTTAGGTTTGTTAATATTAATTAGATAATGATTTCATAATATTAAGTATTTGAACCATGATTTAAATGTAATATATAGTAGGAATATATATATTTATAATAATCCATAAAATTTGGATATTGGAAATCAAATGCACCATTCATGGAGATGGTAGATCATATGTACGTATAGATACTACATAAATTCGCTATTCATATTTCAAAAATAAATGATATTTATATGTATATTATCATTATATTATAATATTTATTTATTATATGTCATATAATTTTTATTAAAACCATCCTTCATACATTCCATGTATTGTGTGAATGAATCACATCGTTTTGAGGAGGCGGTAGTTCACACATCCACAAACGATGTTATTGAATTTATAAAAAATGGAAATAATGCAAGTATGTGTCATATAAAAAATTACAGAGGCTTAAATAAATTATAAATATAAGTTATATCATATATAAACTATAATTCCATCATTTTTCCTAACCTTGAAAGGTAGAAATGGAAGAATGAATGATGTCGGTTCATGAGGTTATATTATGTAGTACACATGAATGATGACTGTGCATCCCATTTGATGGACATGTCTATAGGTATAGTTTATACCATTAATATACGAAGATATAATTTTATTTAGGATATTTATTTTATTATATAATAAATATATAAGAATAATTGAAGGAGTGTAGAAAGAAATAAAACTAAAGTGGTCATTGAACAACGCTACCTCTTTTTCAGGTAACTAATTTTAATTCATACCCAAATTGAGGCCTCTAGGATGAGATTAGGAATGTTGGTAGATTATTTTTGAAGTTTTTTTATGATCCAAGTGTCTTTATAAGTGTTATAAAGGGTGTTAGTGAATTCCTTTTTATAGTGGAGGAGTGACATTCTTGTAGACTGAAAATGGTAAACATAATTTGAAGGTATAGCTTACCTCATGTTCTTCCAAAATGGACATATAATGTATAAAATTGAATTTATGGTTTATAAAAATCTCCACCACACAAAAATAAGTTCACTTTTTAAATTTTGTTCCTTAACTTCAAAGTTTCTCCATTTTTACCATTTTGGTTTTTTTAAGGTAAGTTGTTTTCTAACATAATTAATTTAACCATTAAGGCTAAATTAAAGTAAAATTTATTTGAAAATATATACCCACATGATTTTAAATATTATATCTAATTTAAAATAACATTTGTGTTAGAAATTAATTTTAATATAAGAGGATGTAATGCACAAAAAACACTACTTTAACCGAAACTGTGCAAAAAATGTTTTCACTACTTAGGGGTCAATATATTAATTATAAAATATCAATTGATTCATTAATGGAAAAAAATTTATATTTATTAACACTTAAAAATAACTTTTTAGAATATAGTATTCTTAGTAAGTTTAAATCATTTAATAAAATATAATTTTTTGTAAAATAACATTAATGTAAATTTTCACATTATTTCCATAATTTAAATTTAAAAATATCAATAAATTGATGTTATAAAAATATATTAATTTAATATATATTTAACATGGAATATTCATTTATAAAACAAGTTAACATGGCAATTAATTTATTTTTTTCCACTTAATATTTTTAGTATCATTTATTTTATTTTATTATTAACAAAATAATCATTACGCCGGTTTTTCATTAGAATATTATGTCACTAATTCATCTCTAAAAAAATGATAAATTATTATGATAAAATTAACTCATTAAACATTTATAATGAAATTTATAATCTAAAATATGAGCATTTTATCATATCTCAATGATTTATAAATGTTAATGGTAAGGAAGGTTCTATTTTTGTCTTTCTCCTAACAAAACATACTATATAGGTAAATTTTATTTAATAGTATTGAAATAACTCATAAAATTTTAAAAAAAAGATGTTATATGGTTTACATATTTGTATCTAATGGATTTTGGATAACATTCAAGGTTATTTCTCTCCTTAAGATTAAAGTCTAAAAACTAAGTAAACAACTTTTTACCTTAATCGTTGTTATTAATTTTAATATTTTCACTTATATTTTTGGTAAAAATATATTTTTATATTATTATAATGTAAATATTATAATTAATACCACTATTTATATCTTTTTTTTAAAAATAAATTAACAGATGTATCAAAATTAATTATAAAGCAAATCCCCCAAATGTGGTTAGAAAGCGGTTTTTTTAAAGTGAAAATGTTCAAATGTTTATTAAGTTTTTATATCTAAAATAAATATAAAAAATAGTAAAATGGACTAAATTTTATTATAATATTTATTATTGATACATTGTGACTTTAAAACCACATTAAAATATAATTAATATTAATAATTATTTTAATGAAAAGGATGTTTTCGACAAAAATGCAGTACTTTTCACTATTCATCAAAAAATAAAAATTCTCAAAATCAAACACAAAATTTTCCCAAACATAATTTTGAAATTCCACATTCAAAAATGATGTTTATTTTTAAAAATAAAATTTATTAAAGGTTCAAATTTTAGTTTTATAATAGGTTCTCCATTAAAAGGCGGTAAAACTACCTTTAGAAAAATACAACTTTTTATGTGTAAAACTATATTTGTTCTTATCATATGTATATCAAATTTATTAAATGAATGAAAAAAATATTGTTGAATATATATTATAAAATAAATATATCGGGATGTATCGGGATGTTATATACACTTTTAATCATGGTCTTATGTGTCTTACACACTATTGAAGGAACTCAGTATTGTGTGTAACACTAGACAACTTAGTGTTGTGTATAAAGAAATATAGTAACAAAATTTAATTTGGTATAGATGGAAACTATTATATAGTATTGGGGTGTCACATTCTCTCCACCTTAAATAAATTTTTTCCTCCCAATTCAGACTTTATCTCCATAATCTACGGTTTTATGTTTGAAAATTTCATTATTGAAAAAACCCACACAGTATAAGGGTTAAAAAAATATCCTATTAATAAGAGATATAGGGAATTAAAAAGGTCACGTAACTAAGAAACCAAGTAGGATAAAATAGGTGTGAAATGAAATCATATACATGGAAGAAAGAATTAAATAACTATAGTCAATGGTCATAAGAAAGTAAGTGATCAATCAAAAGTTAAGGGCCTCCAAACCATAAATCTGTGATGTTCAAAAGGGTCATTTGATTTATCAAATATGAACAATGTATGATAACATTTTTATTTAAATATCATTTTCCTAGAGTTTAAGAATTATTTCATTGTGTAATAATATATCTAAATATTATTTCTTGATATGTTTCTATTGCCTAACCACAATCTTATCCTTTGGTTGTTCCTCAAACTATTTCCACATCATCTTTTAGCATAGGTTGAATCATATGTTGATGTAATACATTAATATCTAAAACCTCATCAAAATATTTACATAAAACATTTCATAAATGGTTTTATTTCACAAATTATTATTACCCAACACTTTAAAATGATGTTCATTTAATTTCCAAAATGAACTTATCAAACAACATGAAGTGGATCTTAATCATCACATTCAAAAATGTGAATAAAATCATTATGTATTCTCTTAAAACATGATAATAACATGAATTAATAAAAAAAATTGTAAACATGCATTATTCCATATGTAAAAAATATGTTATTTGATATATTTATTACATCCAAAAAAAATCTATAAACTCCATCAATGTAAGTATAAGACAATCTTCCAAAAAATCATTAATCAATGCCAATATAGTCAGTACCATTTAGTTTACTTTATCCATATCAATAATCTCTTTATAAAAAAATCATTATCTCAAAATTAGTAATGTAATAAGTATTTTACTTCCCTTAATCATATGTTTTCCATGGTGTTCAACTTATCACTAAATCATTTTTCTTAGTCATCGGTACTGATCAACGCATGCTCTTAAATCCTTTATGAGAAAGTCTATAAATATTATCCTTATATATTTCATAATTCTTATAACTATTACATCACTAATAAAATACTAAAATTATATAATTATTGAATCCAAACACAATAATATTAATAATTCCTCTTCATTTAAGGTAGTTTCATAATTGTGACAAGGATCTATAATTATCTTTTAGGGTATATTCCTTTTACTATTGGGACAATTATTTTCATAGTGCCCAATCCCATTGTAGTTGAAGCACTTTATATTGGAAACATTTTTCATACCCTTGCAATCACAATCATTCTATACTTTTTCCCCACATTTGTATAAAACTCCCATTCCTTTTAAGTAAGTATTATGGTATTTATTTTCACAATTATTACATATGGGAAAATACTTATTTTTATTCTTCCCTTTATACATATTTTTCCCATATTTACTCTTGTTCTCATGCTTCCCTATAAATACATAATATATATATATATTTATTCTACATCTTTTTAGTACATGATACTATATCCTCGTATGATGATAACTCTTGGGAGACTAGTTCACTTAAAAATATTGGCTTAAAACCATAAAAGATATGATATATGATACTCTTTGGATCGTGTGCATTGGTAAAGTTCCCATTAATTCTCCTATGTGTTGTCACTAAATTAAAACGTACACTATATTAGGTCATACCATTATGGAACATAATGTAAAATCTTGAAACTAGTGAAATACTTATCATAAATCGAATATTTTATGTGTTGCTAATATCATAATCATAAATATAATTTATATGGGACATTATTCTATTTTTATCCTCCAAGTCTATCAGAGGGGAATGTTATCTAATCTATGATTTCATAAATCTAGTTTCCATGTTTGATACTTGTAATTAACTTGAAATTCCATGTAAAATATTTGAAAAATTTATGGGACTATTTTGAGACTGGGTGCTCAGATGACATGTGATTCCAAGGTCTGGTGAGCCCAGAATAAATGTTTGAACTTTTTCAGTTATTTAAAATAGAACGAGTGATCGATTTTTTGTAAATTTTAAATGAGTTATCGGATTTGAAATCTGAGGGAACAGTTGTGTTTAAAATAGTGGGATTTTATTATAATGGACCTAACTTTAACCCGCATGGGTCGACTATGGGAAATATTTTTTGGGAGTTTTAAGATAAAAAAATTAAACATGAAAGGTTTATTTTATTCAAAAATGTTTTCTACAAAGTAACAATGGGGAAAATGTTTCATTTCATAAATGAAACATCGTACCAATGCTATAACATAGCATAATTGAAATTTTGAAACACATTATCTCCATTTAATGGATTAACATGGATGCAGGAATCGGAGAACGATCTTCGAGTCTCTAGGAAGTTAGCATCAGCGAATGATGATGCCAAATATGAATGAACATCTTTCCTCCCTTTCTCTTCATAAGACCACCATTGATAATTACGGATTAAAGGATCGCTATCAATAGCAGCGGATTTCAGATCAAGGATCGAAGAAGTATGGTTTAAGACTCTGTTCATTATCGAATAATGATCCAAAACTCCATGTATGGAGATTTTCATAATATGTGGCCACCCTTCTCCCATTCTTCCTTTCAAAATAAGGAACGTGGGTCAATTCACTGAGAAATTGACCCATGGATTGATCATCCTTGCGAGAATTGGATTTTAACAGGTGGGGATTTAAGAGGGGATTATATCATTGCAATTATTTGAACATGTCTCTTTTATTTTCTAACACAATTAATGATGGTAAAAAAACAAGGTCAGCGTTGATTGAATTGGGTGTTCATGGTGATCTCTCTCTCTCCCCATAATCTTTATAGATGGAGCCCCATGTTTATGTTGGATTATTTTTGAGAGGTTCTGAATGTGTTTGGACCATCGGATCGATGGAAAGACAGATAGGAGAACACAAAAGTGGAGGTAGAAACCTATGGATCATGGTGGGACTTACAGATCATAAAACATACCACTAGAGTGAGTCTAGTGGCATGTGAAAGCACTCGTTGGCGGCAACATGTGGCGTCCTGTGGGTGGTGATTAGAGGCCACCAACGGTTCGGTGGATGTGGCTGGGGAGCCATGTCACATGGCAGAAGGCCGCTATCTAGTTGTATCGTAGTGGAAACCTATGGAAATGACAGTGGGTGGGACGTGGTTCCCACCGCGTCCTGGGAGGAGAAGACTAGCCTACTCCAGTGGGCTGGGTTTGTCAGGTGGGTCGGCCTCGGGTCGAGCCCAGCACATCGAGCCAGGCCGAGCCACCATAGTGGTTCTATTTAGACCAAAAAGGTCTAGTCCAATTCAATTTGTCGAGTCAATTTGGTGGACTCATGTTGGGTTGGGTCAGTCTGACCGGGATTGGCCAAACCGAGACCCCACTGACCCATTTTTAGTAAAAGGATCATAACTCTCAAACCACATGTCTGATTGACGAGTCGTTTTCCGAACTAGAACCCTCGCAACGATCCAGTACTATTAATATAATTTAATTAGGTTTTCTAGATTTTTAGATATTAATGATGTCTTGAGGAATAGATTCTCCCAGAATCAAGGGCGCTATGAGTAGGAATTTTGCTACTAGCTATGACTAGAAGACTGTGACTAGAGGGTCTAGTTTCCCCAGTATGCCTAAGTGATAAGTAGGTATAGGTTACCTAGTATTCCTAATTGAAAATTGGTTCTAGGTTCCCTAGTATCCCTATGTCACTCATGAGGGATAAGTGTCTCAACAGTACAAGGTTTTCAGCGTTTATGACTGAAAATATTTCTTTTCATACTTTAGATTTATACTTGTGTGAGATTACTCTAGTGGGTCTCTCTTTACTATAGTTCTTAGGAGCTATAATTCATGTACCTCTTTGGTAGTATACTTTGTTCATAATTTACATTATGGTATTTCCTTTTTTTTTGGGGTCTTTTCTAAGTATTGTGTTACTCACCCCTGTATGGGCTCCACCCGCAAGTGTCGTGTTTTTTGCAGACAACATACGCTATGACAAAGACCTTGGTGGTTTGGGACCAATCAGTGGATAGTGATATTAGACATATGAGAGGTACTTCTATGGCTTCAAGAAGCACAACCTTCACCTACCCCTCATGCATGGTTTACTGAAGATGTACTTCAAGAGCTTCTATTTTCCTTTTGTTGGGATTTTATTATGGCTCCTTTACTTTTAGTTTTTTACTATTATTTTCAATGGTTTTATTAGTGGCATGCATGTTTACTTTTCAGCATTGTGGACTGGGGATGTGTGTGTGTGTACATGTACTCGTGAAAATACCTCCCACTTTTGGGATAATGTATTTGGCTCTAGTCTCTAGCCTCTGGCCTTTGGGAGGTGGGCTTGGGGTAGTCGCGAAATGGGCCCCGGGGGATGAGCCGTGACAGAGTGGTATTAGATGCGGTCAGTTATTCCTCAAGGACCGAGGGTCTGTGGCTTTTTGGGGGGGAAATAGTGTTGAATGTTTCACGTTTGAATTTATGACTCATTAGTGTTGGTGCAGCGGTTGTTGTATCCTTACACAGGACCCTGAATTATGCTTTTAGACTCGGTATATAAAAACACTAGTTTCATGCATCATAAAAGAATTGAGAGTGTTCTCGTGTTCTTCTTTAGAGAAAGTCATATCACCAGGTAGAATATATTGATTGTGGTTCATCTTGATCTGTTTTAGGATGCCTCCATGGAGACATCCATCCAGGATTCTAGTGTGTGACTGCGAGGATGGTACACCAAGTGATGAGGCATTTGTATAGGGATCAGTACATAAGATGGACCCAGTAGGTGGTACACTAGTGCTACCACCACCCATCAATCAGCAATTCGTACCAAAATTAGTGATAGTGTATGCATGGAGTCTCAATGCCTTACATGAGCTCCAAAAGCAGAGACCTCTCAGGTTTAGGGGTGAGACTAACCCCTAGATAGTTGAGGATTGGCTTGAGGTTGTCACTCACATCTTCCATATTGTGAGGACACCACCTAACCAGATATAGATCTAAGTAGTGATCCTTCTTCAGGGCTTGGTGGGGAGATGGTGGAGCTTGGAGATCTAGAAGCATGACAAGGTGACCCTCACTTGGACTGATTTTTGAGAACCACTTTAGGGATGAATTATTTCTGGAAACTCTACATTGAGTACGCATCAAGAAGCTACTACACCTACAATAGGGTAGGAAGACAGAAGTAGAGTACTCAGCGTGATTCACTTAGTTTTATCGATACTCTATAGACAATGTGCAAGACTCGTTCTTCAGTGTTCAAGATTTTGATAAGAGACTACACCAGGAGATCTGGGTATCCATGGCATCACTTAGCATCCCTAACCAAGCTATGTTTATGTAGAGATCTCTTCTGATGGAGAGATTCCTAGTAGAGCGGGCACCAACAGCATAAGAAACCAGTATACATCAGGTGGCAGAGTCTTCAATGGTGGGTATCAGGCAGTAGACATGGGGTCCCAAGCCGATCAAGCCTTTAGATAGATGGCCCTTGGACACTGGGTAAACAGTATGAGCATCCCAGGGCAGAAGGAGTCAGTAAAGGAGAAGAGTTTGATACGCATGAAACAGGTGGGGACACATAGCTCATGACTGTCTGACTCATTGTGTATATGATCAATAAACAGTTGAGGGAGTGCCGAGGCATATGGTCGAGTAGGGTGGTCTATAGGGAGGTGGATGTGGTATGTGAGTAGGAAGAGTTTAAGGTGGTGGGTGGAGGTTCAAGGTACTACCACCACCACCCCCAGGTGGTCCACCACAGGCTCTGAGAGAAGGTGGATATGGGCTGGCCCAACTTCAGACAATATGTAAAATGATCTTAAAACATTAGAGATTATTCTAGGTATGATATGTGTCTTCTCCACCATAGTTTTTGTTCATGTATACATAGGTTTCAATCAATCATTCCTTGTCATGAATCTATTTTGGAGCTCAGAGATTCTGGAAGAGGCGTTGGCTTGATCCTTATAATTAGACACTCTTATGGGTGAGGATTAGATGATAATGCACTAGTCCCATCTATGTGAGCATACTCTTGAATGAGAGATCTTTGGTTGGGATATCCTAGTAGCATCATTGATGCCTTAGGACATCATTCTTGGTATCGACTAGTTATCCACATTCCAGGCATATATTGATTGTTTTTTACACAGAGTGCGGTGTGTCCATGGATATGGGACCAGGTTCTCCTTTACCTATGAATAGGGAATGCTTATAGCATAGGACGAACTTACTCAGAGGAGGGTGCAGCTAATAACTCACCAATTTTCTAGCCTTACCCTCGGTACGATGGATGAGAGGAGTCCTCAATTTCCTCCACTAGTGGATGAGTATGAGGACATCATTACTGAGGATGTTCTGAGATTTCATCCTCACATGGAGTATTACTTCTACATTGACATGTACCTAAGGAAAGAACTAATATCCACTTCATCTTATCATATTTCTCCCATGGATCTTTGTAAGTTGAGTGTATAGGTCAAGGACCTAAAGAGAAATTGATTTGTATGGTCTAATGTTTCACTTTTGGCTGCCCGAGTTCTATTTTCCAACAAGTCATACAAGATCTTGAGACTATCTGTGGACTATTAGCACTTTAATCTGGTGATCATAAAGAAAAAGTACACACTGCTGAGAATCTATAACCACTTTAACCAACTGAAGGGATCAAGGTGGTTATGAAAGATAGAACTCAGTTTTGGTTATCATCGGCTTCATGTACTAAAAGAGGATGTACCAAGGAAAACATTTAGATATCGGTATGGACACTATGAGTTCTTGGTAATTCCATTTGGTGTGAATAATTACACAACAGTGTTCATGGTAGTCATGAATAGGATCTTCGAGCCTTACCTTGACCATTTTTTCATGTTCTTCATTAATGACATCCTTGTGTACTTGGCTTCTAAGGGGAAGCACACAACACATATGACAATGGTACTAGATACGCTCTGAGGACACCATCTTTATGGGAATCTCTTGATGTTTTAATTCTAGATCGGTTGGACCACTATCTGGGGCACATCATTTCGGAGGTTGGATTTGCAGTGGATCCAGTGAAGATAGAGGCAGTGCCTGCTTGGGAGCCACCTAGGGGCATAACTGAGGTGTAGATTATCTTGGATTTGGTTGGATACTACAATAGGTTTTTTCTCTGATTTTCCTAGGTAGCATCACCCTTATAATCTTTCACATGAAAGAGAAATCACTTCATATGGATGAAGGAGTTCCAACAGAATTTCTAGGAGTTGAGGTAGATACTAATGAGCACCGCTATCTTGAGACTTCCATAGGATGGTGTGGGGTATGTTGTGTTTTATGGTGCATTAGGTAACGGATTGGGTTGTGTCTTGATGCAGGATTAGGAAGTGGTTGCCTAAGGTTGGCGATAGTTGAAGAAGCATGAGCATGACTACACGACCCATGATTCTGATCTAGCAGTTGTGGTATTCACTTTGAAGATGTGGTGGCCATACTTGGTGAGTGAACAATTTACCATCTACTATGACCACAAAAGTCTGAGGTATATCTTCTCCCAAATGTGCCTGAACTTGAGACAACAGTGGGGGATAGAGTACATCCATTACTTTGACTTCTAGATAGTCTATACTCTTGGGAAAGGGAACATGGTCGTGGGTGCTCTCAGTAGGAGAACTGGGTTGCAGTTGCTGAGTGAGTCATCAATATAGTTAGCCACAATAAAGATATTGTTCATAGATGCTGATGGAGCAGCTTACCGCATTAAATGGTTTTCACTCCCCCACTCTCATAGAACGTTAAGGAGACACAACTTGGGGATGTCGACTACGAGGCCCGACATGTTCAGTTATCCATAGGGCAGGCCCCTAGTGGATATTCAATAGTTGGGGAGCACGTCGTTCTTTTCATAGGGTGCACCGTGGTACTAGTGTCTTTGCGAGAGGAGGATCTAAGGGAGTTCCACACCTCTCCCTTGACGTTTTATCCAAGAGTGAAAAAGATATATCGGGATCTCCAAAATCAATATTGGCCGATAGGGATGAAGAATGCATTGGCGGATTTCATTTCTCGATGTCTCACTTGTCATCAAGTGAAGACAAAGAATCAAATTCTGGATAGCCTGTATAGCCACTCAAGGTACCGTAGTGGAAATGGGATGGTACATCAATGGACTTCATGATAGGTTTACCTAGCACGTCCAAGGGGTATGATACCATCTGGGTGACCATTCACTTACTCACCATGTCATCCCACATCCTACCCATCCGAGAGCAAGGTTCTGTAGAGGGCTTGGGAGGCCTCTATTTTCTGGAGATAGTTCAGATTCATGGGGTTCCTTCAATGATTATTTCAGATCATGACACTTGCTTCACATCCCAGGTATGAAAGGGATTGTTGGACAAATGCCGGACTCAGCTACATTTGATCATGACATTTCATCTCCATATGGATAGCCAGATAGAGAGGATTATCTAGGTTTTGAAGGACAATCATCGTGCTTGCATCCTGGGATTTGGTCATAGTTGGGAGGACCATCTACCAATGGGGGATTTTGAATACAACAATAGCTACAAATCCACCATTGGTATGACACTATTCAAGGAACTATATGGTGGACCATGTAGATCATCGTTATTCTAGATAGACCCATAAGAGTAAGCACTCATGGGTCCAAAATTGGTAAGGGATACCACCTAGAAGGTGTATATCATCTAGGAGCATATTAGGATTGTAAATAGAAGGAACAAATCTTATACTGATAGGAGATAGAGTCCCTTGGAGTTTGAGGAAGAAGACCATGTGTTCCATTGGGTTTCACCACGATTGGGGATTGTGGAGGTCTAGGCGGGGCGACAAGTTATGCCCAAGATTCATTGGCCCTTTCCAAATTTTGAGCAAAGATGGCAAGGTGACTTACTGCTTAGCACTTCCCCTACAGATGCATCAGATGCATAATTTCATTCATGTGTCATATATGAGGTAAGTACGTGCATAACCCATCACATGTTATCGATTGGGATGAGTTGAAAATTGAGGATGGGGTGACGTTTGCAGAGTTCATAGTGGAGATTTAGGATCGATAGGATAGGATCCTTTACGGTTGGTTGATTCCTTTACTGCATGTTTGGTGGTAGCATGAAAATATCTACGAAAGAACAAGGGAGTGTGAGGCTCATATTCACGCTCAGTATCCCAATTTATTTGTGTAGCACTTGTTTCGGATTTCAAGGATGAAAATCCCTAAGTTAGGGAGAATGTAATATCTTTTAAATTCAATGTAATTTTTTTGAAAAATTTATGGTATTATTTCGAGAGTAGGAACTTAGATGACACATGATTCTGAGGCCCGGCTATCCCAGAATAAGTGTTTGAACTTTTTTAGTTATTTAAAATAGCATGAGTGCTCGGTTTTTGTAACATTTAAATGAATGCTCGGATTTAGAATATAAGGGATCCATTGTGTTTAGAACAGTGGGTTTTTCTTATAGGGGACCTAACTTTGACCTGTGCGGGTCAACTGCAAGAAATCTATTTTGGGATTTTTAAATTGAAAACAAAATAAACATGAAAAGTTTATTTTATCCAAAAAAATCACTACAATGCAACGATTGGGTGGTAGTTTCATTTAATAAATGAAACAGCAAAATTATGTTACCACATAGCATAATGATGTTGCGGCACAGCGTAAATGAAATTCTAAAATGTGTTATGTCCATTTAATGGATTAACAAAGATGCGGGAATTAGAGGATGATCTTGGAGGCTCTGGGAAGTTGGTGTTGGTGAATGATGATGACGATGATGAACAAAATTCTTTCCCCCCTTCTTATTCAAAGGATCACCATAAATAAAAATGGATCAAAGGATCACTAATGATAGAATTATATTATAGATCAAGGATCAATGAATGATGGTGTATGACTCTATTCTTCACCTACAATCAATCTAAAACTCCATGTAAGTGTAGTTTCATTCTGTGTTGTTACCCTTCCCTCGTTCTCCCTTTCTAAATGAAAAAAGTGGGTCAATTCACTACCAAATTGACCTGCGAATCATCATCCTTGCGGGAATGGGATTCCAACATATGGGGATTTAATAGGGGATTATATTGTGGAAATTATTTGAACATATCTCATTTATTTTCTAACACATTGAATGAAGGCCAAACGAACAAGGTTGATGTTTGTTGCCTTTCATGTTCATGGTCATCTCTCTCCCACTTTGTGTTCTTCACTGACGGACCCCTGTGGTCACATCTGATTCTTTCCTGGAGGTTCCAAATGTTTTCGGAGCACCCAAGATCGATAACAAGATCACTTGGAACACACGAAAATAGAGGCGGTAACCTGAGGACCACAGTAGGACTTATAGATTAGAAAATGCACCACTATAGAGAGTTTGTGGCCTGAAGTGGAACCCGAAGGCGCGCCGGTACCAGTTGCGGTGCCACTGATGGTTTTCATCCACTGCATATGGGATATGGTGCATGTCGGTAGCCCACCACTACGGTGAAGGTGGGATGCAACATTCTCCACAAGCAGTGATCATAGGTCACTGGAAAGCGTCTAGTTGTGGTTCAGCGGACATAGATGGAGGTCATTGTATAGTTAGACAGTAGTGGCGACCCGCGACAATGATCACTGGTGGGAAGCGGTTCCCACTGCGTCTTGGGTGGAGAAGACAAGACTGCTCCAGCGGGCCTTGACGGTCAGGCGGGTGGGGTCCAGCGCCTCAGGCCAGGAAAGCGCAACAGGTCGGTTCAGACCCAACCGGTCTGGTAGGGCCCTGTAGGCTGTGTTGGACCCACCGAGTCGGGTCGAGTCGAAACTGACCTTGACCCCACCGGCACCTTTTTGTTAAAATGATCATAACTTCTAGACCACATGCCCAATTGACAAGCCATTTGCGGCCTTGGGACCCTCACAACAAGGCGGTCATTTTGATATACAATAATTGGGTTTTTTGGGATGTTATGATAATACCTATGGATTTAGGAGTAGATTATTATGGAATCAAGTGCTTTACAAGTAGTAATCCTGAGGCAGGTTGTGTCGAGAAGACTATGAGGAGTGGGTCTAGGTGCCCTAGCAGGACTATGTGACGAGCCGGTCAAGGTGCCCGAATAGGCCTAAGTGACGAGTGGGTCTAGGTGCCAAAGGAGGCCTAAGTGAGGAGTGGGTCTAGGTGCCCCAACAGGCCTATGTGAAAAGATGGTCTAGGTTCCCCAGCAGTCTTAAGTGACTCATCGTGGACGAGTGTCCCGATAGTACATGGTGTTCAGTATTTATGACTGATAGTATCTATTTTCATACATTAGATTTAAACCTGTGTGAGCTGACTTTAGTAACTCTCTCTTGACTATAATTTTTATGGGATACACTTCGTATACCTCTTTAACATTCTACATTGTGAATACTTTTCTTTGTGGTATTACCATTGTGTTTTGGGGTATTTACTCAGTATTGTGTTACTCTCCCCTATACAGGCTTCGATCACACGTGTCGTGCCTTGTGCAAACAATAGACGCTTCGATAGAGACTTGGGTGGTCTGGGACCAGGAGGTGCCCAGTGAAATACGATGGATGATGGATACTTCTTCAGCTTCAGGAATCATCCCCTTCACCTACCCTTTAGGTACGGTATATCGCATATAGACTTCAAGATCATGTACTTGTGTTTTGTTGGGCTTGTATTTTGTCCCCTTTACTTTGATTTGTGTGCTATTACTCTCAGTGGTTGTCTTAGTGGCATGCATGTATAATTTTTAGAATTATGGGATGGGGATATGTGTGTGTGCATACAGGTACTCGAGAAAATGCATCCCACATACAGGATAATGGCTTTGATTCTAGCCACTATCCCATGGCCTTTGGGATGTGGGCTTTGGGTAGTCATGGAACGGGACCTAGGGATAGGTAGGGACAATACTAAACTCCCTTTGATACTAACTATAATTCTTTGACCCCAAAAGACTGGGGTGGGTGCCTTACTTTTTTACATTGGCATGATTATGAGGAAACAAATCCCAAAGGACCTAACAGTTTTTTAGTTTTGGAAAACTAGATTACATACATGAATCCAATTTTACATTGGGAATAAAAAAAACATAATATATATAAAAAAATCTCTTCATCCATGAAAATCATTCCACGAATTCATCTTCATTCCCTGTGGAAATGAAAAAAAATAAGGGTGAGCTCAGATGCTCAGTTAGGGTAAGTGTACAATGAAATATATCATTAAACAATATTAATAGTCAACATGGAAAGGTAAATAATTGGGAACACATAACATTTAATGAATAAATTGAGAAATAATTACATCCAAAGATAATGTCAATAATAAAATCTCATGGAAAAATAATAACAAAATCAAAATGAAGAAAGTGATAAATGATTGGACATCATATTTGAGGAATATGAAATCCTATACTTTCTGGAAATTTCATAAAACGGTTTAAAACTATAGGTTAAAACCCATTTAATTTGGCCAACTGAATTATATCATGATATCCCATCAATGAATAAAAAATCTATATAAATTACACACCTTGAACATCACTACTAGTCTAAATCATTCCTCATATATCAAGTAATCAATTTAATTAATCAAAAACATGCCTTATCATAAAATATTTTTATTGAATAAAAGATAATAATTGGTTTATATTTCCCCAATTAATCAAATAAATATCAAAGTGAACACTATATATAAAAATGGTATACATTTTAGGAAATAATAATAATAATATCATGAGAACATGGATATTTAATATCAATGTAATATAAATTAAAAATGATCATATGGAAATGATTGTTTCAAGAAAAATTTAACAATCACAAAAGATTTTATTTTTTCAAAGATAAATTTTAACCCTTGGTGATTATAAATTAAAAACCACTTAGATGATATAGTTCAAAGTAAAACATAAAATACTATGAAGTATTTTCGAATCATGATATTAAATGAAATAGGGGTATTATATACACCACATTAAGATTAATTTGTTCATAATAACCAATAAGTCTCAATGGAATTTAAATTGAGATGAAATCCATTACCGTAGACTCCCTTTCAGTTGAATGATATTTTTCCTCCTGTATAATGATTTTAATCATTTTAATGACTTATATTTGAACCATATTAATGTTTTTGATATCATTTATAATACTTTTATATTATAACATGTTCATTAATAATCTTTCATCATTTTCATCATTTCGGGTCTTAATTGACTGGTTATTTTTCTTCCTATTAATTATATCCTGATTTCATCATCTAATAGATGTAAACAATGATATAAATATAATATATATTTTGTAAATATTTTTTTATAATAATCCATAAAATTTGGAGATAAGAAATGGGAGAAACCATTCTTGGTGACGATAGATCGTATGTACGCATGTATGCTACTTCAATTGTTTTGTCATATTTAAAAATTAAGTGATATATATATATATATATGTCATTAATGTTTCATATTTATTTCATATATGTCACATAATTTTATTAAAACCAACCATAATAAATTCCATTTATAGCATGAATGAATCACATCATTTTGACGAGGCAATAGTCCACACAATAGTAAATGATGTTATTGTATTTCCACAAAATGGATATCATGAAGGTATGTGTCATATAAATAATTACATAAGATTAAATATATAATAAATATAATATATAAATATAATTATTTCATTATTCATAACCTTTAATGGTGTAAATGGAAAAACGAACTACATCAGTTCGCGAGGCGGTTGTCTGCCATACACACGAATGATGATTGTGCATTCCATTTTATGGAAGTGTGTGTAGGTAGAGGTTGTAAACATAAGATAAATTCTTTTAGTATATTTATGAAACTTATTTTGTTATATAAAAAATATATATGAATAATTTACATATTTTAGAAAGAAATAAAACTAAAGTGATTGTTGAAGAATGTTACCTCGTTTTCAAATAACTCCTTTCCTGTTTAAACCTAAAGAATTACATGGTTTAATTTATACCAAATATAAATATTATACAATGAGGGGAGGATTTTTGGGATATAAATAAATCCAATTAATTCTTTTTGGATATTTGTTAGCAGCATTTATTTTATTTTATTATTTACTAAATAATCACAACATTGGAATTTCTTAGGAATTTTAAGTAACAAATTAATCTCTATAAACTAATGATAAATTATAATGATAAAAATAACTCATTTATATTTAAAAAGGATATGTATAACTTAATATATAATTTTTTCCATATGTCAATGATTTCTAAATTTTAATGATAACGAAGTTTCTATTATTATTATTCTACTTAACTTATTATTTAGGTCACTCTCATCGAATAATATCCTCATAACTCGTAAAATTAGAACCAAGAGGGGATATGGTCGAAATATAAGAACAAATTTATTTTTAAATGTGTCTAGGTCATTTTATTCTTAATATTATTGTTTAACAATTAAGTAAACTAGTTTTTACCTTAATCACTATAATGAATTATAATGACTTTCACTAATATATTTGGTCAAAAACTAACTTTATATTATTAGATTAAAAATATTATATTGATTCTTATAATTGATTTTAATTTTTCAGATTCAATTAATAAAAGTGTAATAATTAAATTTAAAGTTAATCCTGGAGATGTGGCGATAAAGTGGGGTTTCAAAGTGAAAATGTTTAAAAATTTCATTATGTTTTTATATCTAAACTCAATATAAAAATAATTCCAATAACTAATTTTAATTAATAGATTTATAATTTAACTAATTTTATTTTAAAAATAATTTAAAATATAATTTAACATTAATAATTATTTAAACGAAAAGGTGGTTTTCAACTAAAATGCATTATTTTTCACTATTCATAAAAAAATATACAATCTCATAAAAATTCGAAAAATTCACCCTCAGATAATTTTGACCTTATATATTAAAAAATAAAGTTTATTTTTATAAATAAAATTTATAAAAGGGTAAAAACATATTTTTAAAATAGATTCCTCATTAAAAGTCATTAAAACTGCCTTTAGAAAAATATTTCCTTTTATTCATAAAACTAGATTTATTCTTATAATATGTATATCAAATATACTGGATGAATGTCAAAAAAAATTATTTAATATATAATATTAAAATAAATATATCATAAAGTCACAGGATGTTATATACACATCTAAGCATGGGCTTTCTTATCTTATATGATATCTAACAAAGTCGATATTGTTTGTAACACAAGACCACTTAGTGTTCTGTATAAAGAAAGACACAAAAAATCTAAATTTTTCAAGAAGAAAATGTTGTAAATTATTAGGTTATTATATTGATTTTTTAGGTTGATGTATAGTATACATGATATGGATCACTGTAAGGAACCCCATTGAGAACATGGAACCAAAATTTCATTAACTCAATTTGAGGTCCATTTTACCCATTAGAGGTGTCCATGTTGTGAATAGATCCAAATTTGAGATGAAGGTGGCTATAAATTTTTAAGAGGTAAATAAAATACTCTAAAAAATTGATCTTTTCCAAGGTAAATCCAACCCACTTACTCCCATTAATTATTCCATATGCGTCATCAACACATACTATTCTGACCAATGCCCTCAATTAAGAAAAAATTTAGAGATTAATGAGGAAATATTCCAACACCGCCTATATAATTAACCCAGCTTGATGGAATTATATTATCTATACAACTATTTATGGAAACATAACAAATCCTATAAGAATGGGTGTATCCCAACTAACCTCAATTGTCATGGAACTACCTACTGTATGGTAATCATCCTACACCACCACCTAAAAATAATCAACCACCACAAAGGGCCTTCTAACAACCGCACTTCAACCTGAAAAATTATCAAGCGTATTATAAAAAAATGGAATTCCCTAACCTCCCATTCTAATAGAACATAGAATTAGAAATTAAACACCTTAGGAATCAAGTGGAAAAATTAGAAAACATCATCTGTGAGATAAAGATGCATGTTTATTGACAACTACATTCTCAACCAATTTTAAATCCCAAAGACAAATTTAATGCATATTCCTTAAAACTCATCTATGGAACCATAATTTCGACTTCAAATGATTATACCAAACATGTATATCCTCCTATTGATAAATTTATTTCTCAATCACTAAAAATTAATGTGACGATAAAAATGAATAAAATGGTTAAAAAGTGTATCATTAAGGATTCCCATGATATATTATTTATTCTTTCTTTTCCCAAAATAATATCTCAATCAAAGAAAAAATTTGTTAATGAAGTTTTTAAAGATATCATGGATACAATTAAAAATGTTCAAGTTAACATCTCTCCCTTGTACACAGTTAAAAAAATTCTTCTCTATAACAAATTACTTAAAGATATTTCTATACATAGGCGGTGAGATATGGGAAATTTGAGGGCAAACCTTAAAAGAAACATCTCAGACATGATACAACTAGAAATTCCAACCAAATACAAGGATCAGGGAATATTTATGATTCCTTACACCATAGGGGAAACTTTATTTTCCTATTTAATAATTGATTTAGGTTCATAGATTATTATGATGCCTCACTCAATGTATACTTATTTATAGTAAAAAGATATTGGAAAAACATGAATCATAGTGTTTCTTTATAACTGATGCACAATACACCCAGCCAAATTGGTCAAGGATGTCCTTATTCAATTGAAGATTCTCATATTCCATATAAATATTTTTATCCTTAAGATAGATGATACTAAAACCCAAAGACATTATTCCCTCATTATTAAGAGAAAATTTCTTAAAATAGAAAATATCATCGTCAACATTCTTAATGGAACATTGAAAATAGATTTTTGGGGAGAAAAGGTATGTTTCAATATCTGTGATACAACAAAACACCCATTTGTGGAGTATTCCACTCTCCATGTTTATTCTATGGAAGTTATTCCAATGGATAGTGTCATTTTAAATTCATCTTCTATCCCCCTTCCTATTTTTCTCCTATAAATGATACTTTTGGTGAGGTACCATTAGTTAATTTATACATTGGGGTTAAAAGATTTCATTGATATAATAATATTAATGATTATTTGCATCATTATAGTTTTTAAAAAATCGATGATTCAAAAATGACCATTAATATTGACTTTCCAACAGATGAGTGAAACAATAAGCAGATTGATGGTATAAATTATATTCTTCCCAAAACATAATTACCTTATATTATTGACCCATCATATATTGAATTAATACCACTTCTATGTTACCTAAAATATTTATTCCTTGAGTTTTTTGACCAATTACCCGTCATTATTTTCGATAACCTCTCTCTATAGCATGAAATACAATTCATTGACCTTTTGAGAGAGTGTAAAAAAGGAATTTATATGGAAATTTATATGGAAATTATTTAATATCCTTGGACTCAAACCATTTATATTCATACATGGAATTCACTTTAAGAGTCATGATAAACCAATAAGGCAACCACAATGTCGACTGAACTGCACCCTTCATTATGTTTTCAAAAATGAGGTAAGCAAACTATTAGAAGTTGGTATCATATAGCATATCTATAATAGTAAATCGCCTATTATAGTGAAATTGTTTCCTAAAATTACTGGTCATATGGTTTTTCATAATGATTATAATAAATGGGTTCAAACTATAGTAAATAATAATTGGTGAGTCTTTATAGACTATAGTAAGCTTCACAATTTCACTTGAAATGGTGATTTTACATTACCAATTATTGACCAAATATTGGAATTTGGGAAGATGAGTATCATTTTTGATTCTTTGATGGACTCTCTAGATAAGTCCAAATTAATATAACCCCTAAGGATAATGATAATATGTAATTTACATGCCCATTTGGTACATTTTCATATAAGAGTAATTCATTCATCCTATGCAATTCTCTAAGTGGTTAGTATTTTCTTATATTACTGAGAGTATTTCATAGAGGTATTTATAGATGATTTTACTATTTATATTTCCTCATTAGATGAATGTTTGTATAATCTCTATTTTTTCATCGATACAATGAAATAATTCTTATTTTAAATTATCAAAAATTTCATTTTATGGTGGAAGGGGTATTTTTTAGTTTCTGTTTTTTATAGTGTGGGCATCTATAGTGGTAATTCAAAACTAGATTTTATTTTTTCATTACCCTACCCAAACTTTGTTTGGGTTATGCATTAATTTTTTGGTACATGATGGTTTTTTCATCAATTTATTAAATATTTTATTAAAACAGCACTCCTATTATCCAAACTGTTGTAAAATTATGTGAACTTTGTTTTTATAAAACATTTAAATAGTAATTTTATGAATTTAAAAATTTTCTCACTTCACCCCCAATCATCCAACCAAAAAGGTTGGATATACGCTTTGAAATCATGTGTTATTCCTCTAACTATGATATTGGATTTATCCTTTCCTAATGGGTATAATGTAACTCTCATGTTATTTCATATACATCTCACACTCTAGACTTGACATAAGAGAAAAAAAACTGAAAAATAATTTCTTTCCATAGTGTTTTTTTGGATAAATTGTATTCATATCAACTTGGGATTAAAGTAGTGGTTCTTTCTAACCTTGTTTCCATTAAAAGTTTGTTGAATAATCCTGATGTTAAAACATGCCTTATTCGATGGATTCTCCTACTTAAATAATTTTATAACAAAATTTGGGATAAATGATTAGGGTAAAATCTCGTTTTCAACCATATTTGTTTCATTCTTGTTGATCTCAACATCTTCTTATCTAATAAATTTATAATTACAAAAAGCTTCGCTAATGAGAACTATTACATTGTTCATGATAAAATTCAATTGTTTTCCAACGTGGTGAACTTTTTTATTTCCACATAGGCACCAGTTGGATTGTGTTAGGATTGATTCAAGGTATTTTTTTGGGACGACCCCTATTTTTATTAAATCTTTAATGACCAAGTCATAAGATGATGTGTACCCAACCATGAGTTCAGATATTTTCTCAAATTATATCACAATATTGCATGCGAGGGTCACTTTGGTCCCCTAAAAAATATATGAAAATTTATATAATCTTTTCTATTGTGGAAAATATTATTTCAAGAATCTCAAAAAAAATCTAATTCATGTAGATGATTCCAAGTTACTATAAATGTGTCTAAGAGGAATGCAATTCCAAAAAAAACCCAATCTCTTCTATGAGATATTTTATTTTTGGGGTATTAACTTTATGGGACCCTTTTATAGTTATTTTGGATTTATTTATAAACTTATTGAAATTTATTATGTCTCAAAATGGTTGGAGGCAAAGGAAACATGGGCTGGTGGCTCCCGAGTGGTTATTGAATTCAAGAGATTTCAAAAAAAAAATTGGTTCGGATTTTCAATTTTTATCATTAGTGAATGAGGTTCTTATTTATATAATCACAACATGAAAATATTGATGTGTAACTATGGGTTTGTTCAAAAGTATACATTTTATATCACCCCTAAACTAACAAAAAACTGATATTTCAAATTATGACATTAATAAAATCTTGTAGAAAATGATGAGACCCGGTAATAATGATTTTATTATGCACGTAGATGATGCACTATGGGAATTATATATAGTTTCCAGCCCCCCCCCCCCATCATAATTTCACCACACATGATTATCTTTTGAAAAAATATTCATCTTCTACTTGAGGTAGGGTGCTCTCAATATTGGTTTGTTAAATAATATAATATGAATCTCTCAAATATACATGAACATTAATACTTTAAGATTCATGATCTTGAAAAAAAATACAAAGAGACTCGTATAAGATCTCCCAAATCTATAAAGAGAGAACCAAGGATTCCAATGACCATTGCATCCTTCATCATTAGTACAACATTAGGTAAAAGGTACTTATTTATAATTGAAGGATGATATTTCGCCCAGATATGATTTTTCCCCCTGATTTGTCTCATATATTTTTACTAATGTTATCCTTTCAGGTTCTATAGGATAAAATAGAAAAACAAATAGAAATGTATTTTTAATGAGTATTAGTTAAATCACTTCCATGAAACACTTCCATAGTCCCAAGTGGAGGAGCATTACCTTCAAGAAGACACCTATCTGTAACAGTCAGTGGGTTTTATCCAAATTTATATCCTTCTCTTTAATTATGATGAGGAAACTGCACATTATCAATGTGGGTGGAGGATACATTCTCAAAATAAAAAAATTTGTAATCTTACTTCTTTCTTATCCTTTTCCCTTACATTATGGTTTTTTTAATTTTCCCCACATTCCTGTTTCATTAGGACTTAGTTTCGTCTTTCTTTTTTTTTATTTTTATTTTATTTCATGGTATTTTTACGTTTCCTTATCTCTTCATCATTTTTACATTTTTTTATCAAAATATTCATTTTAAATACCCATATAATCATTGATTTTACTGAAAATACATGTCTAATTTCTCTATTTCATATGTTTTTTTCATTTAAATAAATTAATTCACTGATAACGTGTGATTTTGATAATGAATTTAACATTTTTTATTGATTTTAGTATAATTAGTTTTTTAATGATATCATTGATTATATATCTATAAAATCATTAAGATGTTGATACCTTCTTTGTAACTATTTTATGGGTTAATTGTGTCCTTTAACATATTAACACATCATGGAACTCAACCATGATGTGTGAATATTTATTAATTATTTAAAGATAAATAAAATTTAGGTTATTGTCAGTCAAAATTTCTAGAATTATTTTTCCATAAATTAATTCCCTATCCAATATGTTTTATTACTATACCATATTAACCTATATATGTGAAAATATTATAAAATTTTTGTACAACCGCCAAGATAAAATAAATTACATATAACTAATAAATGAATTGATGTAATGTATAGTATATGGGGATACCTAGGTTGGGAGTTTAATGTTTTACTTATAAGATTTCTTAAGTGAGTGGGTCTTGAAATTTTATTAAAAAATTTATTAGGGAGGTTTCGTGGAAGGAATCAGGTAAGTATATAAATATTAAAATAACCAATATTTACTACATTGGAAGTGGAAATAATATCATGAAATGGATATCAAACACACACATGAAGTGATAGTGTCGTGTTCAACTAGAAATCATTATTCAAGATCTATTCTAATTTTTCCTTCATTAATGACCAATAATGATTTAAATCCATTCCTTTATGTATACCCCCATGATAGGTCCTTTTGTTATTCCACGTGACTTGATTATGATACCCATTTCAGTCTAAGGGTAACTTTTATGATTATTCCTTATGATTAATTATTTATTGTGGCACGAAAATCCATTAACATGTTATGATTGGTATTACCGGTTAGTTCTCAAATGCATTGGGTAATTTTTAGTCACATGAGACATCATGTATTGGATTTGGGAGTAAACCTAATCCATTATAGACAGTTTTCTACCATGTGATATAGTCTTAGCAGTTAGATTTGACTCATGTTTACGTCATGTTTAATGTAGTTTCCATATTCCAATATTTCGATAATCATTTGATTCTAGGTTATATATGTTATTCTATTAAATTTTTATTCATGATCCATGCCTTTTATCTTATCATTTTATGTAACGACCCAAACATTTATTAATGAAAATTTCTCTTGATCGAATTAAATGTCTCATTATGTAAAATTGTTATATAACATATTCACTTCCTTCGTTTTAGGTTTTTGTAATTTAAAATACCATTAGTAATTTTTACAATTGATAATATATCCATTTAACAGTGATCACATGATTAGTATAAATATAGGTCTTTAACAAATCCAATTTACTCTGACAAAGAAAGCGATGGCATCATCCAATAGAATTTCTCCATATTATGACCATTTTTCAGAGCTTGAAAAAGAGGTATCATCACTGGGATTCTCTCTTGAAAAATCTCAATCTGAGCTTCAACACATTAATCTTGAACAGAACCACCTATGGGGGATTTGTAAGTTAATAGATATTAGCACCCGATTGATGTTATCAGAGTCACCCCAAGAGTCTGTCACCATCGTACACCTTACCCTTAGGTCTTATGTGGGTGTTATAAGAGGTTATGTAACAAGACCCTATCACTATTATTATGTGCATTAGTTTTTTATAGAATAAATAATATACATTCATTTTATTATTGTTACTTTTTAAATGGTTTTAAAGCACAAATAGTATGTTTAGTAAATATTCAATTAAGAAATATATTTTGATGAATTAATATATTTTTTGAATTAAATAATATTTTCATAAAATATTGTTAATAAATTTATTTTTATTAAATATAAATGGTTATATAATTTTTTTATGAATACAATTGAAATTTTTAATAAGGTTTGAAAATTGTTTTTATCAAAACCCATTAATTTTCCATAAATGCCTGTTTTTATTTTAAAATTTAAAATTAACATATTTAGAAAATTATTTAGATAAAATGAATATTATTTTTGGATTCAGGATGTTGAAATTATCTAATTGTGATTTTTTCATAATTTTCTGAGATAGTCGAATTTTAGGGTAAAAATTAAATGCTGCTTAAATATATAATGTATTTTAGGACATCATAATGACCCAATAGTGATGTAATAAAATAATATAAAATATATTTTCATCCAATATATGTTTACCCTTAAAATAATGTAATTTTATATTTGTTAAATTAATTTTAAAATGCCTTAGTGGACCCTCCAAGACTTATAAACTATTTTAACATTTTAAAATTATTTCCTTGAGAGTGTGACTCACCTCCACATAAGAAATCCAAATATTTTAATATGTTCAGTCATTTTGCATATAAAATAATGTTTTCCATACCATTTTGGAAAAAACCAAGGGAAAAACTGTAACACCCAAACCCCAGAATCCCGGATCTGGTGCATTATTTTAATACATAGGCATGATTACAAGGAATCAAGTCCTGAAGGACCAATCAATTTATCAGTCCTGGAAAATATATTTCATACTTGAACGTTACATTACACTTTCTAACAGAAAATAAAGAATAAATAAACCTTTTATAATTCCGTTATTACCCTATCTTAACCCAGCATATCAATCATAATACACTTCTTGGAATCCTAAGCAAATAAAACATAAGAAAGGGGTGAGCTCAGTTGCTCAGTAAGGGTTAATAATTCAGAGGAAGCTATAAACTTTAAAGGAAATATTTATAATAAAAACCTTTTTCTTTTAAACAATAAACTTGAACATAATATGGAAAAAATAAATCAAGCATTACCATGTAAACTTGCACATGGATATTCTGCTGGTCGAATAAACACATGTAATAACTAATTTCATAATGAGGGAATGAAAAATTCCATACATAATAACTACTACATCAAGGCCTTGTGCCAAGACCATTCACAAATATTCTGTCAAGTCCTTGTGGCAAGACACTTTTTTGTCTCATGATACCTACCAATGCATCGAGGGGATATAGCGGGCCCCACCCTTCAGTTACTAAGTCCAATGCATTCCTTGTTTGAAAAGGGTGAAACATAACATAATCATTTGTATCAAAACTGGAATAAAAAATGTCAATACTTTAACCATAATTCATGAATGGTATAAAAATAGTACATACATAGTCAAACATATCATAACTCGTTCAATACAATATGGAAGATTGTATTATAATACATCAACATCAATCAAAAATGATATCCAGTAAAGGATGTTGACATAGTTGAAAATGATCTATAGAACTCTTTAATAGAAATATCCTTTTTTCATGAAATAAATTTAAATCCACACAATTTTTAAAGGAAGTAATTTAAAAGAGATTTTTGAATGAAATTTTCTCATACCACTTCGAAACTTTTGAATGGAATTAACATTTTAAAACATTCATGTTTATATAAATAAATACTTAAAATCATTTTGAAAACATGGATATTAATTAAATATATTTTAAAAAATAAATCCTTAAAACATTTAAAATGATGATCTAGTTAAATAGTTCCTTCCATAAAATATTTAAAGATTAATTTTGAAAACTATTTTATGAAATATGAACATGGATGATAAATACATCCCCATAAATACTTACACATAAACAATCTCAGATAATGATGAGATTGATGAATTAACCCTTGCCTTTAGTTAGATACTCTTCATATGACTCTGAAACTACTGTATAATGTTTTTAAACATATTATTAACTTATATATGAATAATAATAATATTTATTATATCATATATTATTATTTTATGACTTTATGTTACCTATTTATTAACAATTCCAAGTTAATGCAACATTTCGGGTAAAATCGCTTTGTTTATCGTATATGTTTTGACTTTTTATTCTTGATCATATTACATAGATCATGATTTACATACTTCCATAATTTATAACATGATTTCTATTAAATTTATATTCATAATATAAATATATGTAATAAATAGATATATAAAATGGAATACACCGTTTAAGGAGACGGTAGGTCGTACATACGCATGAACGCTTTTTTCATTTTCTTATCATATTGAATAGAAGTAAGTGAATGAAATATATATACATATATATACATATATATAAATATAGTAGACTTATTATTTCATGTATTTCCTAGTTATGAATGATATATTTTTTATAATCATTCTTGGATGGTTAAAGTGGAGAATGAATCTCATCGCGTCGTGGAGACGGTAGGCCGTATGTACGTACGAGCGACGATATCATTACTTTAATGATTAAATAGTATGGAATTAGATGGAATAAGAATTTTAAAGATGCAATATAATGTTATATTTATTATTTAAATCCATATTATTCATTTTTATACCCATATAAATAATGTTCACACGAAAAACAATTTACACCACGGCATAGAGACGGTAAGACATACATATGCACGCATGGTGGTATTGTTTATTATAGGATGGGTAAAAAGAGAAATATGGTTATACCATAATCTTAAAAACATCTCAAAATATATTATATGTTGAAGTTATTATTTTATTATGTTAAAAACTCTGTAAGAGGAAGTAGAAGAAGAAATGAACTTTGAAAGAAGGGATGAAACGATTACCTCTTCTTCGGGTGTCTCATTTTGATTTGCATAAAAGGACTCCATAAGATTGATTTATAACAATTTTTTTGCCTTTAAAATTAATTTAGTGATGTTGGGAGGATATTTGGGTAGGGGTTGGTTGATACAAACGGATTTGTATGTGTGCATTAAAGAGAAAGGGTGGTGCCCTTTTATAAGAGAGGTGAGGGAATCTTTAGGAAAAGCTTCAAATATTAATTTATTATAAAATTATTTTAGGATTATAATAGCTAAAAATTGGTTTTTTTAGAATATTCGATTAGTATGGGTCTCAATCCTTTCATAAAATAGGTTTTATACATGTTTGGGACATAAACTTAGCCTTATCTTTTAGATTTACCCCTTTGTAAAATAAGTTAACTCTTACCAAGTCCTCTTGTATTTTTATACTACATGGTTAATATCATTACTATAAAATTAAAAGGGACCCTAAATTGGATCATTTATGAATTTTTTATCACTATAAAAGTTTTTTTCCCATATTTAGATTTTTAGGATTTTTATATCATTTAATAAAAAAGTATTTTTTTTTAAAACTCATTTATGTCAAATTGGACCATATTTACTAATTGATTTTTGTTAAAGTCATAAAAAATTATTACTTAAAACCAAAGGAATTAAATCATCTCTGATATGTCAATTTCATTCATAAAATTAGTTTATGGCGTAAAATTTTCAAATTACATTTATTTTAATATTTATAAATTGATTTATTAGAATCTTGCATTTATGAGGTAATCACTACATCATAATTTAGTCATAAATAAATTTATTTATTTTGTGTCTAAAATATTAAAATATAATATTATAATTTAGGAAATATTTTTAGATTTATAATGACTATTTATAGTCGAAGATATAAATTATATAACCCCATATAAAAATTTCTTTAGTGAAAGATACATGTTTATGTTATATTTTTCTATACTTTAAATTAATTCTTATAAAAAGTCATTTTCACACCCAGGTGCCTCCATGGGGTCCCAAAATTTACCTGATTAATTCCATGGTCGAAAATATATAATCAAATATGATTAATACATGTGTTAGGTTATTTTAATATTATTATAATATTATTTTTTACCCTTATTTACCAGAATTACCCTTTAACCATGGTAAATAAAATAATTACTGAATTTACTATTCATAATGTAAAAAAATAAAAGGTTCATATTTACACAATTTGGAACTTCAGATTCCAAATATGGAATCCATTTTTTCAAATTCAAAACACATAGTTGGTAGAAATTAATTTAAAATTAATTACAATTGTCAAAACCAAAAAGTGGGTTTTTAAGAAGTAAAAACTATCAAAAGATTGAAATAGGTTTCTATAAATTTTAATTTTAAAAATACTTATAATGACCTAAATTATATTAAATTATAAAAATATAATCTAATTATACTTTAAAACCAATTATATTTATAATTTAACTCTGTAAATTATATTGATTGAAAACGTTGTTTTCAATTAAAATTTAGTATTTTTCATTATTCATCAAAATATGAAAGTTATCAAAAAAGTGAAAAAAAAATTATCAAAACTAATTTTTTATGTATTTTTTATAAATAAGAATTTAATTTAATCAAATTTAATATATAAAAGTTTCAAATGTTGGATTTAAAAAGGGTTCACAATTAAAAGGTGAAAAAACTGCATTTTTGATAAATACATATTTTATTTGAAAAATTGAATTATTTCCTTATATTATGTCTAAGAAACACAAAATATGAATTTTAAAATTATATGGGATATATAAAAAATTAAAAAAGTTAGTTAATACTATTCATAAACTCTTTTTAAATTGCTAATTTGATAGGTTGTGTGGTGCTTGAACTCAGTGTTCTGTACATCACATGCTATTTAATTATTAAGAAGAAGTGTATTGTAGAAGCTTGGGGTGTTACATTATCCCCCCTTTAATAAATTGATTCCTCGTAATTTACACTCAAGATTGAAAACTAGGGGTTTGACATTTCAAAATATATTAGTTGAAATCCCACATCGTAAAATGTATTAATGAGTCCTATATTTTGAAATAAAGAAAGGTACCTGTGAAGGTTATCAGAAATAACCAATACTAGGGTTCCATGTAGGAAAACATCTATATGGAAGATAAAAATAACCATTAAGTTATGATGTAAATAGATATAGAATATTATTAGGAGAAAGTTAACAATAAGAAAGTTATAAATCTATGATGTTCAAAGGGACTATTTGATTCATTACAAAAGAAAGTACTAGGAAAACATTTTTGGTTTTATGTTCATTTACCTAGTGATGTAGAATTAATTTAATTCATAGACTAAGAACAAAAGGAAGAGTACTTAATTCACATGTAGAGTTTCATCCTTTAACTAATTCCTACCACAAACTCATCTTTCTCTTCAAAAGATAAAACTCAAAAAAAATTCTATTTATCTCAATCGTATAAGGTTGAAAATATAAAAATATACCATTTAAATGAAGAAAAATATTTTATAATAACCAGGTACTTCCTATAGGCTATAGGTAGGTGATAAACCATTGTCCACTTCGGTTGTGGGTTCGATTCCCGTAGCATTGTCTGACGTGATGGCTTATCTCCCGACCTACAGGTTGTCCTTTTTCTAAAAATGTGGTATTATAAAATTACAAAAATAATATTAAAAAATACTATAAAATGTTCTAATTAATCCATCCCAACCATTAGAGTTATCCAAAATAGTTATGTCTAATCTCAGTCTAAAAAGACTCAAGATTTCCAAAATCAATTGTAACATCAGATTCCCCTAACAATGTAATGCTACTCTAATTGTCACATAATGAATATATGGTTACCTTCATCATATTAAAACCTTAATAAAAACAAAATGTATTGTAGTACAATATTTATAAACATCACCTTCTTCTTATAACAAGAATATAATTATTGAATCCAAAAACACAAGTACATTAATTATTTCACTTCGACTATAGTAACAACATAATCTGGACCTTGATCCATTTTCTTTTTCTGATCTATGTCTCCTTGATTATTTATAAAATCATTTTCATAATGTCCCATATAATTAGAATTATAAAATTGAAAGGATTGTTTCTTTCTAATACAATAACGAGCCTGTTGACCTTTTTTACCACATTTGTAACAAACTCACATGGATTTTAGGAAAGTACCAGAGTGTCTCCTCCCACAATTATCACATAATGGAAAATCTGTATTTCCCTTTTTCATTTTATCTATCTATTGCTCCACAGTTCTCTTCTAATCTTTCTTTACATTAATTTCGTAAGAGTTAGAGAATTCATTTTCTATCTGGATAGCACATGAGACTATATCTTCATATGAAGTGAAAGTTTGTAAGAATAATTCCTATCAGAGGAAAGGTTTTAACCCACAAAAGAGTCAACCAATCTTACTAATTGGTTTATGTATGTAGTAGGTAGCATGCCTTGCTATCCTTGGGAAGTTAGCCTCATACTTTGCATCATTTTCTTCTTCTTTTTACCTTAGGCTTATAAATTGTCATTCCTTATCAACTCATTGTTCACTAGGAAGGTATTTATCTACAAAAAGTTCTTTAAACTCCCTCCATTCCATATTTCCCACTTATTCATCATCCTTTATGTTTTGAATTAATGACCATCATTAATCCACATCTCCTAAGAGATGATAACTGCCATGAAAACGTTTTCCCTTTCATTACTTCCCAAAGAAAGAAATATTTTATCTAAAGAACTTAACCACTGATCCGCTACAAAAGGATTTTTGTATCATTAAATGTTGGAGGATGTTGTCTCATGAAGCGGTCTAACATTGATCTTCCACATTGTGGATCAGGATGCTCCATATGGGTAAGGTTATTATTCATAACCTGAGTCAGTTGTCCCAGTATGGTTATAAGTTGTTCAGTACCAATTGTGTCACTAGATCCACTATCATTATCTTTCATAGGAGCGTATTCCCTACCTAGATTACGTGCATTGATACGGTTTCCATTTCTTCCAGTAGGGATCATTTCTAAACAACATCTTACGCTAAATTAGAGTATGAATCATAATTCATAATTCCAAACTAGTAAAATACTTGATAGAAATTAAAAAATTTATGCATATCTAATCTATAATCATAAATACAGTTCTTTTGAGGACATATTTTCGCATAAATCATTCATACTAGTTTGTAAAAAAAATATAAATTATCCTAAGCATATCCCCTAAGAGTATCAAAACAGATGGGGAGTATGGCCCATTGTCATTTACCGAGTTACCCCGAGTAAAGCTTTGAACTCATTGTTAGAGTTTTCACTCCTAGGTACATTTATCCCAGAACTACGTCCACTTTTAGTATCTATACAGTGATTTATTTTCTATGAATACCCACATAATCTCTATTTTAAAATTCTAGGATTCTCTTAAATATTTATCCTCAAATTCTGTCATAGAGTTATGATCCCTAATCTTAGTTTCCTAAATCTATTTCCACAATTGTTCTTAAACTTCCTCTAATACCAACTGTATTTCCCCAACCCAAAAATCCCATATCTAGTGCATTATTTTAATACAATGTCAGGATTAAAAGAAATAAAGTCTCAAAGGACTGATCATTTTAGCAGTCTTGGAAAATAGATTACATACATGAACATTATATTACACTTTCTAACATAAAACACAACATAAATAATCCTTCTAGAGTTCCATTATTCCACTAGATTAACCATGCATATCAATCATAATACATTTCTTGTAATCTTGGGAAAATAAAACATAAGAAAGGGTTGATCTCAGATGCTCGGTAAGGGTAAATAATTCAGCATAAGCTATAAACCTTTTAGGAAATATATATAATAAAAACATAATCCTTTTCAAAAATAAACTTAATGATAATATGGATAAAATAAATCAAAAATTACCATATAAACATGCACATGGACAATATACTATTCAAATAATCACATGTAATAACTAATTTCATAATGACAGAATGCATAATATCGAACAAAATAACTACTACATCAAGGACCTCTGTCAATACCATTCACAAACATCCAGTCAAGTCCTTATGCCAAGACACTAGTTTGTATCATGATACCTACTGATGCATCGAGGGTCTATAGCGGGCCTTGCCCGTCACTTACTAATTCCAATTCTTTCCTCATTTGAAAAGGGTAAAATATAATATAATCATTCATATTAAAACTAACATAAAAAATTTCAATACTTTAACCATAAACCATGAATGGTATAAAAATAGCAGATCCACAGTCAAACATATCATAACACATTCAATACAATATAGAAGATTGTATTATAATAAATCAACCTCAATTAAGAATGATATCCAGAAAAGGATGTTGAAATATGTCACACCCCGACCGCGGACGTCCATAATTTTCCTTCTTTCTTGGTCCCGGTTTAAATTATTCGAAGATTAATTGTGATTGAGGGTTTCGCACCGGTGCGCGGTCATCGCATCGCTAGCGGTGATCGTGTGTTCGGCCCGGGTGACGATGTGTCCACCCGACGTTTTAAATATTAAAGTTTTTACGTTGACTTTTTATTATTATTACTATTTGAGTTGCGTTATTATTATAATTAACTAACTTTTATTTACTTTAATTATTTTATTGTTATGATTATTATTATAAAGTATTATTAATATTATTATGAAGGTTTGTTATTATTATTATAAAGCTATTATTATTATCATAAAATTTTATTATTATTATTATTATAAGTTTTGTTATTGTTATATAAGTTTAATTTTTATTATATAAGTTTTATTTTTATTATATAAGTTTTATTGTTATTAATATTATCTGTTTTATTATCATTATTATAATTATAATTATTATTTTTATCACATGTATATATATATTTTTTTAAACCTACTCTAACCCTACCCCCTATCCCTCTTATCTCCCGCAGCCGCCACCTCCCTCTTCCTCGTTTCTTTTTCTTTCTTCTTCTTCTCGTTTTCTTCTTCCTTCTTCCCTACCCGCACCGTTTCCTGCTCCCCGCTGCACCGCCTCGCTCCGGCCAGCCCCGCCGCCCCGCTTCACCCGCGAACCCCCTGCTTCCCTTTCCCTCGCCGCACCCAGAAGTCGCGCCGCCTCCAGCTGTCGTCGTCCGGCGACCCCGCCGGCACCCCTCCAGCTCTCCCACTGCACGCAGCGCCCCCGGCCGCGCTCTCCTGCTCCGCACCACCCTGTCCGGCGTCCTCCCTCACCCCACTGCAACCCTCGGCCTCGCCTCCTGCATCTCCCCTGCTCCCGCTCCGCCCCATCTCCGCCCCGGCCACACCGCCGCCTGGTTCCCCCCTGTCCCGGCCTGCCGACCCAGCCGACGCCCCTGCCTCCAGCGTCCGCAACCGAACCGGCTCGCCGCCCCTCCTCGGCCTGTTCCTGTCGCCGGCCTTGCGCCCTGCCGCCTCCGACCCCGTCGCCAGCGCTCCGACGGCCTTCCCTCCCTCCGGCCGTCATCCCCGCTCCTCTCCTCTGCCTCGCCTCGTCCCGGCGTCCCGAGGCCGCACCCAGCAGTAGCCCCTCCGCTGTAAGCTTCATTCTTATTTTATTTTTTTTTATTTTTACGTTCTGTTTTATTTAACATGTTAATAACATGATTATTATGTTATAATATTAATATTTTTTCTATTATTATTATTGTTGTTATAATATAATTATGTTAATATTATTATATTATTATTATATTATTATTGTTACTATTATTATTAAATTATTACTTTATTAATATTATCATATTATTAACATCTTATTATTATTATTATATTATTATTATTATTATTATTGGCATTATTAGTATTATCATTATTATTAATATTATTATTATTATTATTATTATTATCTTTATTGTTAGAATTTATAATTATTATTATTTTAATTATCATATTATTATTGTTATTATTATTATTATTATTATATTTGTTATTATTTTAATTATTAACTTCTTATTATTATTATTATTATTTATTAATTGATTGATTAATTATTTGTCTATTTATTTACTCAATTAAGTATTTGTTAATTAATCAATTATTTAGTTTTTTACTTATTTGTTTATTAATTAATTGATTAATAAATTATTTATTCATTTATTTATCTATTTATTGATTTATTTAGTTATTGATTTATTCATTTTCTTTGTGTATTTGTTAATTAGTTATTTATTTATTTATTCATTTAATTATTTGTCAATTAATTAATTCTTTATTTGTTTACTTATTCTTTCATTCATTTGGTTATGTTTTATTTTGTTTGATTACCGATTCGTTTATTCTTTTGATTATTTATTTATTCATGTATTTATTATTTATTTACCTATATATATTTATCTTAGTGTTTTTATTTAATTTTAAATAATCCTTTTTCTGTCGCGGGTTGAGTGACGTGCACTTTTTCCACTGTTCAGCGTACACAGTTTGTCCGCAAAGGATTGTCCTACTTTCCGTTGAGGTTCCGCCGTCTCCGCGCCTCAGTTTCGAGAGTGTTGGACTTTGTCACGTGGCTTCGGACACACTTCGTGTCATCGCGCCTTGGTTCCAGGGTCGTTTTACCGTCGCGTTTGGATCTTGAGGTAGGTCTCCCTTTGCACTCGCCTTTAAATTTAGAATTTATTTATTCCTTGACTTTTTATTAAGTTTCAGCAAATTCAAAAGTATTACTAAGTAGTTATCTATAGTTTGGTGATCTGCTGATGATAAAAGTTGTTTTAATTCTAGCGTTTCATTAAAAGCGTTTTCTTGGATTTAATTGTGTGCTTCCGTGGTAGTTTTGCTAGATGGTTCTTCCTGATTAATGAAAGATCATGTTGAATTGGGTTCTGAAGCGGTTTTGGTGTGTGTAAAATGGTAGGTGTATTGGTTATGGAAAATGGTGTTTTTATTTGAACCTTGATTAGAGGAAGTGCTGTGTGACCTTTAAACTCGATTTTTGGAAACATTAAGCGTGGTTCTTGGTAGTTGAAAAAGAAAAATGTTTTCCTTTGATGCGTGATTAAAATTCTGGATTTCATTTGAGAAATATTATTCTTTCAAAAGGTGTTTAAAGGCTCGTTTGGCTCTTGATAAAAGTGGGGTGCGTTTGGAACTGGGAAAAATGATTTCTTACTTGTGATACCAACGTCTTTCAGGTTTGAGATGCTGATTTGAGTTTCTTAAATAAATTTCTAAGTGCGTTTCTGGTTTTCAATGAAATGGCGTGTGTCATCCCTCTTTAAAAATGCTTTAGTCTTAAATGATCAAAATGTAAGTGACATGACGGCCCGGTTGGCACTTTATTGAATGTGAAGTGATTATATATATATATACGTACTTGTGAGGGCATTTCTACAGGGGGACTTCCCTTCCAGGGTTGTCGTGTAGCGATGTCCGTGTAAGGGGTTGGCAAGTGCGGTGAGATGAGTCACGCGTGCGCGGGTCTCCCACTTACACAGTGTTACAAAAACTACTATGGGTTCCTGGGCGTCTTGTAGATTATCGAGTGACGGTTGCTTGCTAACCCTGATTAGACGGGTTAGTACCCCCTGGAGTTACAGACAGGCCAGGAGGGATGTGCCACTGGTTGGCTGTTAGGGCGGCCAGTTGGTTATTGACTATGGAGTACCATGCCGGCAGGTAGTCTGAACCCGAGTACGTCCAGGGGTTTTCTAGGGATGTTCTGGATCTCCCATGGTTATTACTGATAACTTCTGGTTTATTGGTACTTGCACTTGGTTTTCCTTACCTGTTTACCTTTACTTGCACTTGTTTTCCCTGCTTGTTTTCTTTCAGTCATATTTCACAGCCTATACTGTTAGACTTTGAGAAAAATGGTTTTTAAATGAAAATCCTTTATTCGGTTTGGGTTATATTTGAAAATGTAACACCTTGCTCTTCAGAACGAGTTTAAAACTAAGGATATGGAACTAACTTTTGAAAGAGAGTAAGGGAAATGTCCCGTGTTTGATTTTCAAGTAAAACATTATGAAAAATTACTTTTATACATTATAGTTCAAACCTGGATTATGTAGATTCTATGTTTACTGGCAGTGCTTTGGGATTTTGTTGTGAGGCTCACCTACTGAGTACCTTTGTGCTCACGCCTATCTTTTACCTTTTCAGTTGCAGGTTCCTTTTGTTCAGGTTCTCCTGCTTGAGTCGCTCAGTGTGGGAGCGACGTTGGTTGTAGTCGGGTGGTGACCCGCGAGGTCACATGGAGGTATGTCGTGGTATAGTTTTGTTTGTGTCTTTAGTGTTTGTCTGTTTGTTTAGTTTATATTCGTTCTTTTGATCCTGTTTTTAGTTCGGGCCAAAATCGTTCCCAACGATTGAAATTTTAATGCCCGGCACTGGTTGCCATCCCGGGGGGATCGGGAACGCCCCTCGGGACTTGCCGCGGACCGGCTCAGGTGACCGTTTCAGGGTTGACCCGGGTTGGTTCGTGACAAAATAGTTGAAAATGATTAGTAAAACTCTTTCCGAGAAATATCACTTTTTCATGAAATCATTTAAAAGTCACACAATTTATAAATTAATTCATTTAAAAGTGATTTTTCAATAAAAGTGTCTCATACCAATTTGAAACTTTGAAAGAAATTATCATTTTAACACAATCATATCTATATAAATAAATCCTTAAAATCATTTTGAAAACATGGACATTAATTAAATAGATTTAAAAAATTAAATCCTTAAAAAATTAAAATGATGGTCTAGTTAAAGATTACCTGCCAAAAAACCTTAAAATAATAATTTTCAAAACCTTTTTATGAAACATGGACATTGATTATAAATATATCCCAGTAAATACTTACACATAAACAATCTAAGATAATAATGATATTGAGGAATTAACCCTTACCTTAAGTCTGATACTCTCCATATGACTCTGAAACTCGTGTATAATGCTTTTAAACATATTATAAACTTATATAACAATAATAATAATATTTATGATATCATATGTTATTATTTTATGACTTTATATTACCCATTATTAACTATTCCATGTTATTGCAACATTTCAGGTAACATTGCTTCGTTTATCATACATGTTTTCACTTTTTATTCTTGATCATATTACTTAGATCGTGATTTAATTAATTATAGAATGTATAATATGATTTAAATATCATATATATTCATTATATAAATATATTTAATAGATATATATATATATAATTGAATTCAGTGTTAATGGAGACGGTATGTCGTACGTACGCATGAACATTGTTTCCGTTTTCTTATCGTATTGAATGGAAGTAAGTGAATGAAATATATGTACACACACAAACACACATATATATATATATATATATCATTAAAATAGAATTATTATGTCATTTATTTCATAATTATGAATAATAAATTTTTTATAATCATTCTTGGATGGTTAAAGTGGATAATGTATCTCATCGTGTCGTGGAGACGGTAGGCTGTACGTACGCATGAGTGACGATATCATTCCTTTAATGATTAAATAGTATGGAATTGGATGGAATATGAATATTAATGAATAAATATAATGTTATATTTATTATTAAAATCCATTATATTTATCATTATATCGATATATATAAAGTGCACATGAAAAACAATTTACACCACGGTGTGTAGACAGTAAGTCGTACGTACACACGCATAGTGGTATTGTTTTTCATAGGATGAATATAGGTGTAAAATTATCTTCAAAACATCTAAGAATATAATATATTCTGGATTTATTATTTTAGTATGGTAACAACTTAGTAAGAGGAAGTAGAATAAGAAATGAACTTTGAAAGAAAGGATAAACCGATTACCTCTTCTTCGGGTGTCTCCTGTTGATTTGAACAAAAGGACTCCTGAAGATGGATTTTTTTCCAAAGTTATGACTCTAAGATTAAGTGAAGGAATTTGGGAGGAGATATGGGTAGGTTTTGGCTGATACAAAGGGATGTGGCTATGTGAATTAAATAGAAAGGGAGGTTCCCTTTTATAAGAGAGGTGAGGGGCACATTAGGAAAATCTTGAAATATTAATTTATTATAAAATTAATTTCGGATTCTAATAGCTCCAAACTGATTTATTTAGAGAATAAGATAATTATGGGTCTAAATCCATTCAACTAATTGGTTTTATACATGTTTAGGTAATAAAAGTAACCTTATCCTTTAGATTTAACACTTTGTAAAATAAGTTAACTCTTACCATGTCCTCTTGTATTTTTATATTACATGGTTAATATACATACTATAAAGTTACAAGAGAACCTAAAGTGGATAACTCATTAAATTTTTATCACTATCCAAGTTTTTTATCGGAACTTTAGATTTTTAGGATTTTAATATCATTTAATAAAATAGTATTTGTTTTTAAAAACTCATTTCTGTCAATTTGGACACTATTTGGTAAATGATTTTTGTTAATGTCATAACAAATTGATCCTTAGAAACGATGGAATTAACTCATCCATAATATGTCAATTTCATCAATAAAATTATTTTATGTCATAAAAATGTTTAAATTACATTTTTTAAATATTTATAATTTCATTTATTTGAATCTTTAATTAACGAAGTAATAACTACATCATAATTATGTCATAAATAAATTTATTAATTTTATGTCTAAAATTTATAAATAAAATATCAGGATGTATGGATTTTTTTTATATTTATTTTTAATATTTATAGTCTAAGTGATTAATTATAACCCCATATAAAAATTGTTTTATAGAAAGATACATGTTTATGTTATATTTTTATATACTTTAAATTAATTCTTTAAAATGTAATTTTCACACTCAGGTGGCTCCATGGGGTCCCAAAATAGACCCAAGGAAGAACATGGTCGAAAATATCTCATACAATATAATTAGGACATGTTTTACGGTAGTTTAATATTATTATAATATTATTTTTGTACCCTTATTTACTTGATTTACCCTTTAACCGTGGTAAATAAAATAATTACTGATGTTACTATTCATAATATCAAAAAATGAAAGGTACCTATTTTAAAAAATTACCTTCTAATTAAAAATATAAAATCCATTTTTCAAAATTCAAAAAACAAAGTTGGAAGAAAATAATTTAAAATTAATTCTCGTTTCAAAACCAAATGGCGGGTTTTTAAGAAGTAAAAACTATCAAAAGATTGATATCGATTTATGTACAATTTAAATGTAAAAATACTTATAATGACCTAAATTATGTTAAATGATAAATATATAATATAATTAAACTTTAAAACCACTCATATGTATAATTTAACAATATAAATTATTTTAATTAAAAAAGTTGTTTTCAATTAAAATTTAGTATTATTCACTGTTCATCAAAATATGAAAGTTATCAGAAAAGTACCAAATAATTATCCAAACTAAATTTTTATGTCCATATTATAAAAAATAATTTAAATTCATCAAATTTAATATATAAAAGTGTCAAATATTAGATTTAAAAAGGGTTCATCATTAAAAGGCGGAAAAACTACATTTTCAAAAAATACTTTTATCTGAAATTTTGAATTTTTCCTTATATTATGTATGAGAAACACAAAATATGAATGTTAATGTTATATGGGATATAAATAAAATTAAAAAATGTGGTTAATAATATTCATAACTACTTTTTTAAAGGGCTAGATTGATAGGTCATGGTGCACTTGAACTCGGTGTTGCATACATCGCATGCTATTGAATTATTAAGAATAAGCATACCGTGGAAGATTGGGGTGTTACAAAATCCATAGAATGGTTTGTGATTTTGATTAGTTTAATTTATAGTGTCCAAAACCTAAATAATAAATAATTATCTCTCCTTTACTATTTAAACCCACTCAGTCTCCCATTCCTCTTCACTCAAAACCTTTGGAGCTCAACCAACCTATGCCTTCCTCTCTCTAGAATCCTCCCAAGGTGCTCCAAACTCCTAAGAGGCCTCTCTTAAGAATTTGGGATCACACTTCCAAGTAAGGTATTTCTTACTTTCTCATTTTTGTCCAAATGTTTTTTATGTTGTTATACCCTTTTATTTTCAATTACAAATGTTGGGGAATGATTTTGCACCTCCCCCATGATGCCCTCCTTATTTTTGAATGATAAGAGGCCTCTTTATCTCTCATTAATTCCTCCCATTTACACCAGTTACCGTGCTGAAATTCCATAAATAATTTCTCTCTCCTCACTTACATTCAAGAAATTATATTATATTATTCATATAAATTCGATTACATATGTTGGGATATTATGTTACATGACCCCATTATTATCCATTTCATGTATAAATTATGAGAGACCCCTTTTTCTCTTATCAACCCATTCTACTATTTCTATTTGATTTTATTATGCTATCAAAGTTACACCAAACTTTCCATTCCAAAGTCATTGTATAAGTGAATACCATATTCATTTCCCTGTCAAGGGTTTTCACCTTTATTCACATGTACTTGTTGATCGAGGAATTACATTTATTTATTCAATATCACTTATTCATGGAATAAATTATGTTGTTTAATGAATCAATGTTGTATGATATATGTGTCATAGTTATGCATGAAATGAAATGATTAAGAAGGGTGTGCCTGGATAGCGCTCCAATGCATTGGGTAAATATTAGTATCATGATACGCTATATTCAATGAGGGTTTACTCATGCTAATTTAAGTGAAATGAGGGTTTACTCATGATAATTCAAGTGAAATGAGGGTTTACTCATGCTCTATGTGAAATGAGCATCATCTCATGCTAATATCATGTTAAATGTTGTTTCCACATTTTCATGTTATGATAATCATTCTATATCATTCTTTTATGTTCATGTTTCTATTATTCTCTATTGATATGACTATTGCCTAAAATTTACTATATTTTTCATGTTATTTCTTATTTACTCCCTTACTAGGATTTATAGCTCCCCTTTTCTTATACATGCCCTTAGGTTATCCCATGTAATTCTAGGTACGAATGAATGTTGTGGTCATGTAAAAGAAGTTTTCAATAATGATGTTGTGTTTTATGTTCTAAGTTGTTATGTAATGTTCTTAATTTCCTAAGGCACTAGACCGCTCAATCCTCAAAGTTGTCTTAAATGCACGTTTATGTAATAAATCATCTTTATGAGTGTAATAAGGAGAATTTTTTTTATACTCGGTATCTAAGGATATGTTTAGTTATTTTTGTTATTAGGATTGTAAAACCCTAGTGAAATCATTATAGATGAACTAAGAATAATGAAAACATCCTTAAATTTTGGTGAGTATAGAGTAAGTAATTTATCAAAAAAAATCCCTATCTAGATACAAACAAGTATAGGTGTCTCTATGATAGATGTATCTTGGGGAAAACCTGAAAACATCGCTTTGATCTATTCTTGAACAAAAACTAGTGCACAACAATGGGCCTTGATGAACTCTTGGTTACGACAGTGCTGGGGGATTTGCTTTGGTAAACTCATAAGCTTAGTATGAACCATTATTAAGGGAATAAAAAATTCCCCTAAGAATATATGTTGGGAAGTAGATCGTGGATAACATATATTGAAGTCTATAAATTCCTAAGTTAAAGAAATAAATGTAATTTATAAGATTTACATTTTTTGTCATTGGATACACCTTTATGTGTTACCCCTAACTTTATTTTTATTCTATCCAATTTTTGGTAATAGGAGGACTCAAGCTAACAACTTATGTGAAGATCAATGTGATGATTGTTCTAATGAGATTCCCAATCTGATGGGAGAGGGAATCGCAAAATTTGTCACAATACTCTCTCAGTTAACTCAAGTTTTGAATAGAAAAATGGGTCAAGAAGAATGTCCATCCTCACCTAATAAAGAACAAGATATAATTAATATCTTTATGAGAAAATGGAATCCTACTTTTAATGGATCATTTGATCCCTCAATATTACAATAATACATCAAATCCATTGAGAAGATATTCTTCATCCTTAAATGTTCTGAAAAAATAGAAGTTTCTCCTGGATTCTTATTGTATGGAGGGTGAAGCTAATTAATTATGACCATTGACCAAAAATGTGAAGCCTGAGGAATATATTGATGCATTGGAATGGAAGGATTTCTAGAAAAAAAATTTGAAAAATATTTTCTATGCACCCTCCGACTTATGATGGAAATGGACTTCCTTTCCCTCAAGAAAAAAAGATGACGAATCCATCGGAGAATACAAGACAACTTCCCCAGTCCTGCACGATATGCCTCCTGCTTTGTCATTACCCCCAAATGCAAGGTTGACCACTTATTTGGTGGGATAAAACCCAGCCTATGGAAAGCCCTAGAAATCCATGAATTCGATAGCTATGAAAATATTTCCCGATGTGCCCTCAAAGTCGAAATGGAGATCGGTGAATATAAGGGGTATTATGGGGATAAGAACTGAAAAGTGGACTTTAATTCTAGTGGGCTGATGGATAAATCCAACAGTGATAAGAAATTCCATCACCCCACTTGCCAATGGTGCAGAAATAAGCACCACTTAAATTGCTTGAAGGGGCGACGAAATGATTTAGGTGTGGAAGAGAAGGGCACATGGACATTAACTACCGACAAAAAATACCCCACTACTGCGATAAAGGAGAGGAATACTCTATTAGAACCTCAACACATTGTTCATTTCTTCAACAAAAAAGAACCATGTCACTTTTCAAACCAGTTCCCTAATCCAAGGGTTTTTTGAGGCAAACAACAACCTCCAAGGCAGCAAGGGAGATAATTTTCCATCACTACCGCTAAAGAAAACCTCAACAATGAAGTAGTTAAAGGAACTCTAGTTATTCATTCAATAATAGAGAATATACATTTTGATTCTTTTTATATGAATCCTTTTATATCCAGAATGTTTAGTAGAACAATCCAAACACCACCACAAATCATGGAAGTAAAGATATCTGTGGGAATAGAAAATGGGGAAATCATTGCAGCCCATGAATATAAATCCACCCCTATCACAATTTGTGGTTTGAACTTCCTGGAGAACCTCTTCATACTCCGTCTGGTGGAATTTGATGAAATTATTGGAGTGCATTGTCTTTACCTATAGAGCCCACATAAATTTACATGAGAGGAAAATCACTCTCTAAATGGCCAATGACCCCCGATTCTGTACTAGTGAAAGGAAGATGATGAATCTTCTTTAGCTCCATCATCTCAAGAATGGATATTACTACCCTATGAGAATGTGTATCTTGCTTAGATGATTGATTCTAATAAAGCAACTATCATTGAATACATTCTTATTGTGAGGGAATTAGCATAAGTGTTTCCTGAGGAATTGCACGGTCTTGTTCCTAGAAGAGATTTTGAATTCTTGATTGATCTTATACATGGGGATTTTCCAATATCCAAGACTCCATATAGAATGGATGTTTTAAATCTTGAGGAGATAAAGAAACAACTACCATAGAATATGGATAAAGGGTTTATATGCCCAAGTGCTTCACTATGGGGTTCACTAGTCCTCTTTATGAAGAAGAAGGATGAGTCAATGCACCTTTGCAGTGATTATCATGAGCTCAACAAAATCATGATAAAGAACAAGTATACTTAGATTGGAATTAATGACTTTTTTGATCATCTATGTGGATCACAATACTTCTCCAAGGTGTATCTATAGTTGGGATATTACCAAATAAGGGTGAAGAAGGAGGATATCCCCAAGACTGCTTTTCATTCAAGGTACGGGCACTATGAATTCATAGAAATGACTTTCACACTCTCTAATTCTCTAGAAATATTCATGGGCTTGATGAATAGAGTATATAGATACTACCTCAACAAATTTTTGGTAGCCTTTACAGATGATATTCTAATATACTCCAAAATCAGGGAGGAGCATGACGAGTATCTAAGCACTGTATTAGAGACCTTGAGAAAGGAGAGGCTTTATGAAAAGTATAGAAAGTGTGAGTTTTGGTTGAAGGAGGTCTCATTCTTGGGTTATATCATCATAAGTAATGGGATATTTTTGGATCCATCCATGATAGCTACAATTGAGGGATAGTTGAGGAAAACATTAGTGATAGATATCCATATCTTCTTAGGGATAGCTGGATATTATCACTGATTTGTGAGAAATTTCCCATGATTTTCAAACCCTCTTATAAAGGTAACTCAGAATGGAGTCAAGTTTGATTGGAGTGATTAATGTGAAGAGATCTTAAAAGAGTTGAAATGGAGGGTTATCACTATGCTCGTGCTCACACTAACCACAAGTGGACAACTATTTGTGGTATTTAGTGATGATTCTATGAAGTGAATGAGCTGCGTATTGATGAAAACTAACAAAATTCATTGCCTATGCTTTAAAGAAATTGAAATTTCATGAGAAAAAATATCCAAAACATGATCTGAAGATGGATGAAGGATTATTCGATTTGAAAATTTGGCGACATTACCTCTTTGGGGAGAAGTGAGAAATATATACATATCACAAAATCCTCAAGTATATATTCACACAGAAATAGAGGAATATACACCAATGAATATGGTTAGAGCTGATCAAAGACTATGACTGCTCAATCCATTACCACCCTAGGGAAGCGAACAAGGTGGAGGATGCTCTAATTAGAAAGCACCCAATAATTTTATCATTTATTAGAATTGAAAAGGACCAATCCTCATGGATTTGATGATGATGGACATGGAAATCATAAATAAGGGAACATCATCAATCCTATCACAAATAATTGCTCAACCATGTATTTTGAAAAGGTTAAAGGATTATCAAAAGGATGATGTGGGAATTCAGAAGAAAGTAGAAACTATCAGAAAAGGTAAATAATCGAAGATTAATGTTAATGAAAAAGGAATTGTGAGATTTGGATCAAAAATATGTGTTCTATCATATATGGAGTTAAAGAAAGACCATTTGGATGATGTGAATAGTTAAAATTTATCCATTCACCTAGGAAACACAAAGTTATATCAAGATCTTCAAGAGCATTATTGGTGGGATAACATAAAGAAGGAGATCACTGAGTATATATTAAAGTTACTGGTATTTCAGAAAATGAAGGATAAGAGGCATAATTCTAAAGGGATGATGCAACCATTACCCATACCAACATAGAAATGGGAAACAATCACCATGGACTTTGTCACTAGACTTCTGAAGACATCCAAAGGAAACAATGCTATATGGGTTGTTGTGGGTCTTCTTATAAATACAGCACACTTTATTGCAATATAGGATGATTTTTTATTGGATCTACTAGCACGGATATACATAAGAGAAGTGGTAAGGCTACATGGATTACCATTATCAATTGTATTTAATCAAGATCAATGATTCACCTCTATGTTCTAGAAGAGTTTCCAACATGCTCTGAATACTGAGTTGAACATCAGTAAGGCTTATCATCCTCAAATTGATGGCCAATTTGAGAACACTATCCAATCACTTGAGGAAACGTTGATTTCATGCTCAATGGACTTCAAAGAAGGATGGTATCATCATCTTATTCTAGTTGAGTTCTCTTACAATAAAAGTTTCCACTCAAGCATCCAAATGGATCTTTATGAATCCCTTTATGGGAAGAGGTGTAGAGAATTGGCATGTTGGAATGAAGTTGGGGAGTGGAAACTCCTATGTCCAAAAAATGGTCGAAGAAATGATGTAGAGGGTTAAGATTATCCCTAAGAATATTAAAGCTACTCAGAGTCGACAAAAGATCTATGATGATAATCATCGATGAGACCTAGAGTTTGATGTTGGAGATAGGTATTCCTCCGCATATCACCATGGAAGAGAGTAATGATATTTAGGCAGAAGGGAATGCTTATCCAAAGGTACATCGGCCCATTTTAGATCCTTGATCGCATTGGAGCAGTTACCTATCAACTAGAACTCCCACCGAACCTATCTCAAGTACATGATGTATTCCATGTATGACTCTTGAGGAAGTACATACATGACACATTGTATGTACTCAATCCAGAGGTGATTCTATTGGAGAATGACCTCTCCTATGAAGAGAAGTTGGTGAAGATCTTAGATCGAAGAGAAAAAGTTCTATGAAATAAGAAAATTCCCCTCATCAATGTGTGGTAGAGAAACCACAAGTTTGAAGAAGAAATTTGGGAATCAAAGGAAGTGATGAAGTAGAGTTACCCTCATTTTTTTAGTGTGAGAAAATGAAATTTTGAGGGTAAAATTTCTTTAAGGGGGGAAGATTATAATGATAAAAACTTTTATTAATGAAAATTTATCTTGATCTAATTAAATATCTTATTATGTGAAATGGTTATATAATATATGCACTTACTTGGTTTTATGTTATTGGATTTTAAAAAACAATTAATAATTTTTATTGTTTTTAATATAGACATTGAACAGTGATCACATGATTAGTATAAATATAAGGATTTAACAAATCCAATTTACATAGACAAAGGAAGTGATGGCCTCATCCAGTAGAATTGCTCTATATGAAACCCATTTTTTGGAGCTCGGAAAAGAGGTAGCATCTCTGGGCTTCACTCTGGACCAAGCCCAATCCTAGATTTAATACGTTATTATTGAACAGAATAACCTGTGGAAGAAGTAGAAGTTAATAGAGATTACCACCTGGGTGATGTTATCCGAGCCACCCCAAGAGTTTGTCACCATCGCACACCTTACCCTTAGGTCTTATGCGGGTGTTATAAGAGGTTATGTAACAAGACCCTAGGACTATGATAATGGGCATTAGTTTCTTATAGAATAAAGAATATGCATTCATTTTATTATTGTTACTTTGTAAATGGTTTTTAAAGCACAAATAGTATTTTTTGTGAATATTCAATTAAGAAATATATTTTGATGAATTAATGGATTTTTTGAATTAAATAATATTTTAATAAAATATTATTATGAAATTTATTTTTATTAAAAACAAATGACCGTAAGATTTTTTTATTAATATATGTGAAATTTTTTTAAGGTTTGAAAACTTTTTTTGTCAAAAGCCATGAATTTTCAATAAATGACGGTTTTTTATTTTACAATTGAAAATTCACACATTTAGAAAATTATTTAGATAAATTGAATATTATTTTGGGATTCAGGGTGTCAAAATTATATAATGGAAAAAATTTCATTATTTTTTGGGATAGTCAAATTTTTGGGTAAAAATTAAATACCGTTTAAATATATAATGGGTTTTATGACATCATAATGACCCAATAGTTGTGTAATAAAATAATATAAAATTATGTTCGTCCAATATATTTTTTACCCTTAAAATAATGTTATTTTATATTTGTTTTATTAATTTTACAATGCCTTAGTGGACCTACCAAGACTTATAAACTATTTTAACATTTTAAAATGATTTCCTTGCGAGTGTGACTCACCTCCTCATAAGAAAGCCTAATATTTTAATATTTTCGGCCATTGGGATTATAAAATAGTTTTTTCAAATCCCCTTTGGAAAAAACCATGGGAAAAAACCATGGTATGGTTTGTGGTTTTGATCAGTTTAATGTGTAGTGTACAAAACGTAAATAATAAAAAATTCCCTCTCATTTCCTATATAAACCCACTCAATCTCCCATTCCTCTTCACTAAAAACGTTTTGAGCACAATAAAACTCTACCCTAATCTCTCTATAATCCTACCAAGGTGCCCTAATCTCCCATTCCTCTCCTTTCCTATATAAATTATCTATTTCATGTATAAATTTTTAGATACCCCTTTCTCTCTCATCAACCCATTTTACGATTTCCATTTGAAGTCATTATATTTCTGAAGTTAAACCAAAATTTCCATGCCAAAATCATCATGTGAGTGAATACCATACCCATTTCTCTATCACGGTTATTCACCATTGTGAACATGTACTTGATGATTGAGGACTTAAATTTATGTATTCCACGTCTCTAATTCATGTAATAAATTATTATGTTTAATGAATCCATGTTGTATGATCTATGTGGCACACTTATGTATGAAATGAAATGGTTAAGAAGGGTGTTCTTGGATAGCGCTCCAATGCATTGGGTAAAGAATAGCATAATGATTGCCATGTAAAATGAGGGTTTACTCGTGCTAATTCAAGTGAAATAAGGGTTTACTCATGCTAATTCAAGTTCAATGAGGGTTTACTCATGATCAATGAGCAATGAGCCTTGGCTCATGCTAATATCATGTTAAATGTTGTCACAACATGTCCATGTTATAATAATCATGATGTATCAGGCCAATATGTTCATTTTTATCTTGTGATCCATTGATATGAATATTGCATAACACGTACTATATTCTACATGTTATTCCTTTTTTACTATAGTACTGGTCTCTATAGCTCACCCTTTTCTTATTCATGTCCTCAGGTTATCCCATACAATACTAGGTACGAAGGAATGTTGTGGTCATGTAAAATAAGTTTTCAATAAAGATGTTTTGTTTTATGTTCTAAGTTATTATGTGACGTTCCTAATTTTCAAAGAAACTAGACATATCTATCTTCAGAGTTTTCTTAAGTGCAAGTTTATTTAATTAATTGTGTTTATGTGTGTAATAAAGAGATGGGTTGTTATATTTTATGCCTTCTAACTCAAACTCTATTCTTTATTCTCATGTTTATTCCCTTAATGGTCTATTTAGATCTTCTCATCATCTATTTATTCCCTAGGTTATCTTATGAATTTACAGGATCTTTAAGAGAGATAGAATATAATTATGGATATTACTAATATAATTTTTTATTAAAGATTCATTTTTTCTAATTATGTACCTAGTTTTGCAAACACAGTAGTCTTTTCTATATTTGGTTTGTATTTTAGGGATAATTATATTAAAAATCATTTAATAATATGTCTAAAAGGATAGGATCCTCATAACCACAATGAAAAATTGTTTTTTATATGATGAATTTTTAGTCAAAAGGAAGATCAGTGGAAGATAATTTCAATGACTTCATTGTGTTTCACAGTTATTTAGAGTATATGAATGTAAAGTTCACAAGTACATTGTGGGAATTGATCCTTCTCTCATTTATTCTAGAATAATGAGATGTGATGGTTACTATGATGATAAATTCTAATGATAAAGTTGACATAGTGTTTGATGATGTCTATAATTTTAATCTAATTAAAGATATTCCATGAAATGAGGTTCCGTGAACAATTATGACTATATTCATTGTAGAAATTATAGGAGGTTTATATCAATATAAAATCTAGAATAAGGGGAAAGAGAAGAGATAAAAGAGTCAAGGACATTCAATGGGGATCCAAACAATATTCCAAAATTGTCAGTAAGATAGTTCAAGTGAAGTTTAACACCCCAAGATTTCATAGTGCGTTATTTCTTCAAAGTAATTGAATAACTTGCACTACATGCAACATCGAGTTTTAGCGCACCATGACTGAAAAAACTAGTCGTTCGAAAGCGGTTATGAATAGTATTAACTGAATTTTAAACTTTATATAATCCTTATAATTTTATAATCCATATTATGAGTTTCTTAGACATAATTTAATAACAAATACATTTTTTCAAATAAAAGAAGTATTTTTCAAAAAAATGATATTTTACCACCTTTTAATGGTGAAGCCTTTTTAAATCCAATATTTAAAACTTTTATATATTCAATTTGACAAAATAAACTTCTTATTTAGAATCGGGACATAGGAATTTAGTTTCAATAATGTTTTTGTGTTTTTCAGATAACTTTCATATTTGGGTGAATAGTGAAAAATACTATATTTTAACTGAAAAAAACTTTTTTAATAAAAATAATTTATACTATTAACTTATACATTTTAATGGTTTGAAGTATAAATAGATTATATTTTTACCATTTAATCCAATTATTGTCGTTGTATGTAATTTCACTTTGAAATTGGACATAAACAAGTGTCAATCTTTTGATAGTTATTATTTCTTAAAAATACGCCTTTTGGTTTTGACAACGGGAATTAATTTTAAATTAATAAATGAAACTTCTATGTTTTTAATTTGGTAAAATATAATTCATTATTGAATTTGGAATATCAAAATTATCTTACAGTAAATTTTTTGTATTTTTCTGAAAACATTTAATTTTAGATGAATAGTGAAAAACCCTGAGTTATATTTTAAAACCAAATTTTTATTTAAATAATTATTTATTTTATTTAAATTTATTTTAGGTCAAAATAGATACATAATACCCATATAAGTTCAATTTAATTCATTAGAGTCAGTTTATAATAATTTTAGATATATAAAAATTTTATTGAACTTTTCACCGTCTTTTACCCACCTCCTACGAGAATTTGTAAATTCACATAAAACTTAATTTTTTCGCTTATGTGAGTTGAATTTTGAAAATCCAAGAGACACTGTTAATGTCAAGGTGTAAAATTTGGTTTAATAAGATAAAAATAATTTTTGATGCATAGTAACTTTTACTTTTATTTACCATGGATAAAAGTAAATGGGGTAATTAAGGGTAAAAATGATATTATTATTACCCTAACACATGTCCTAATTCTATTGGATAAGCTTAATTCAACAAAAAACAACCTTAGGAATAAAATATGACCCTTTAGGTCCACTTGGATTAGATTTGGACATTTATTATTATTTAATTTAAAGAAGAGTTAAAAGTGTTAAATTCAAAGATTATTAACTAAACCATTTTCAATATAGGGTTATACATAAGATAAAATAGACTATAAAAATTCATTAGAAATATAAAGAGATTTACTAAATCATGGTATTTTATTTATAATTTTTAGACATTAAATAGTTAAATTTATTTATGACACAATGATGATGCGGTAATTACCTTATTAATGAAAGAATCAAATAAATGGTATTATAAATATTAAAATAAATAAAATTTAAAATTTTTATGACATACACGAATTTTCTAGGTGACTATGACATTTTAGGGCTGATTAAATGTATCTTGTTCGAAGTATTCAAGTTATGACGACTTTCACAAAAACACAATACCAAATACTATCAAAATTGACATAAATTAATATTAAAAACAAATACTATATTATTGGTTGATATAATATTCATAAAAATGTAAGTTTCGGTCAAAGGGATTAAATAATATTATATATGTCATTAATAATCCATTTGAGGTTCTCTTTGAAGTTTAGAGTAAGTTTATTAGCCATATATAGTAAGAATTCAAGAAGACACTCTAAAAGTTAAACTATTTAACTAAGAGTTAAATCAAAATGATAAGGTTAAAATGGTAACCTAAACTTGTATAAAACCTATTAGTTGAGGGTATTTCGACCCATAACCTCCTAAGGATCGAAATAAATTCATTTTGAACCATTATAAACCGAATATGATTGTATAATAAATTAATACTTTAATCTTTTCTTAAAGGGACCCTTACACCTCTTATAAAAGGGCACTTCCCCTTCTCTCAAATTATCACCTCCAAATACATTTGTATCAGCCAAACCCTGCCCATATATCCTCACAACTTCCATAACTTCAACCTAGAGGCATTATTATGATCACAAAGCCAACCTAAGTATCCCTTTTGATCAAATCAAAAGCAAAAATCCGAAGAACATGTAATGATTTCACCACCCTCTTTCAAGTTCCTTTCTTCTTCCACTTCTTCTTTCTATGTTATTTCCATTATATTATAATAACTCTAGTATCTTCTATATACTGTGATGTTATTATAAATATTTCACTACTATATTCATTATTCTATTCATCTTATGAATGATAATGTCACCATGTGTGTGTACGTACGGCTTACCGTCTCCACGCCGTGGTGTAATTTGTTATTCAACACTATGTTATTTGGATGGATATAATGATGAGTAATATGTATATAAATAATGAAAAAAACATGATAATGTCTCTGTAAAATTAATATACCATCCAATTCCACAACTTTAAGGAAATTATATTGTCGCTCGTGCGTACGTACGGATTACCATCTCCACGACGCGATGAGATTCATTTCCACATTCACCATTCATCGACGATTATAAAAATATATATTACTAATATGTTTGTAATATATGTCATAATAATGAAACTGGAGATATATATATTTATATATATTTATATATGTACTTACTTATATTTTATTCACTTAGTTCCATTCAATGCGTTATGAAAATGGAAACATCGTTTATGCGTACATACGGACTACCGTCTCCATAAACGGTGTATTCCATTTCATATATATGTCTATTATACAGATTTATATTCTAAATATATATGATATATAAACCATGTTTTATATTCTTGAATTATTTAAATCATGATCTAAATGATACAATAAAGAGTACCAGGTTAAAACATGTACGATAAATAAAGCGATTATTACCCGAAATGTTAATTTAACATCAAAATTATTATTAAATGGATAGTATAAAGTCATAAATTAATAATGTATGATATCAAAAATGTTAATATGGTTATGGTATAAATTAATAAGATACTACGGTCTTCATATATGAGGTTAAACGTACCCCCGGCTAAAGGAATGTGCAAGGTAAGTGGTTTTCATCTCACTTCTTATTCCCGTGAGATTCGTGCCATATTGCCACTATTACCTTTTGTGTGGTGTATGTACTGAACATACTTGTATTCTTTGTGTAATACAATTTAATTTATGTTTATTTACATATTAATTATATGATACCTCTTTCATGGGGTTTATGTTTCGTAAGTTACCAAATTGGTAAGGGTTAATTTCACAATCTCTTTATTATCCGAGGTTGTTTTTATGTAAGTATCTAATGGGACATATATATTATCCATGTCCATGTTTCATGAATGAATTTTCAAAGGGATTCTCGTAAGACACTTATCTTAAAAAAACATCATTTCGAATGTTTTAAATATTTATTCTTCTAAATCTTTCTCATTAATGTCCATGTCATCAAAATGGTTTTTGAGGATTTATTTATATGGACATGAATGTTTTTAAAATTTCAATTCCTTTAAAAAGTTTCAAAGTGGTATGGGACACTTCTATTAAAAAATATCTTTAAATTTCTTCCTTTTTAAATTATGTGACATTTAAATGTTTTCATTAAAATGGGTTATTTCTCTCAAAGAGTTTTACAAATCATTTTCATCTATGTCAACGTCCTTTGATGGATTTTAAACTAGTTTGAAGATGATTTATTATGATACAAATCTTCCATATTATATTGAACGTTTTGTAATATATTTGACTATGGATGTTTTATTTTTATACAATTCATGGTTTAGGGATAATTTACATTTTTAATGCTAGTTTTAATACAAATGTTTATGGTATGTTTAAACCCTTTCATATGAGGAATGAATAAGACTAAGTAAGTGACGGTTGGAGCCCGTGATAGATCCTCGATGAATCGGTAGGTATCATGATACCAACTAGTGTCTTGGCACAAGTCCTTGACAAAATCTTATTTTTAGTCTTGGAACAAGGCCTTGAATATGTGGTTATGATAGTCTTGCATTATGAATTCCATCATTATGAAATTGGTTAGTGATATTGCATGTGATTATTCAACTAGTATAATTTCCATTTGAATAAGTAAATAGCATTACTTAATTTTATTTTTGCCATATTATGATGAAGTTAAAGTTTAAAAGGCTTTGGTTTTAGTTATACATTTCCATAAATGTTTATACTTATTTATGAAAGTTTCCATTGTATTTTTATCCTTACTAAGCATCTGAGCTCACCCCTTTCCATGTTTTATTTTTCCCAGGATTCCAAGAAGTGTATTGTGATTGATATGAAGGGATAAGCGAAGGGAATAAAGGCATTCATAAAGGATTATTTATGTTGTTTTTTATGTTATAAAGTGTAATGTAACATTCATATATGTAATCTATTTTCCCAGACTGCTAAACTGATCGGTCCTTCGGGACTTGATTCCTTGTAATCATGCCAATGTATTAAAATAATGCACCAACTCTGGGTAACTGGGGTCAGGGTGTTACAGTTGGTATCAAAGTAAGTTTAGAAATAACCTTCGAATATATATTTAGATAAACTCTGATTAGAGGAGATAGACCTAAGATAGACTTTGAGGATTAGTATAGATGATATTCCTAGAATTTTGGTAATGTAGAGATTTTTTTAGTATTCCAAGAAAATACATCCTTGTCTAAATATGAGCAGGTAGAGACGGCTCTGGCATAGATGTACCTAGGGGTAAAACTCGAAAACACCGCTTTGAGCTAGACTCAAATGGGAACTGGTGCACGACAACGGGCCTTGCTGCACTCTTGGTTACGACACTCCTGGGGGATATGCTTTGGATAATTCTCATGTTCTTTAAAATTAATTATGAATGGTTTATGAGTATATACTTCCTCAATGAAAACATATTTATGATTATGGATTATATACATAAACCGTTCAATTTATGTTAGGTATTTTACAAGTTTGGAATTATTGCAATTCATAAACTGACCTATTTTATGCTATTGTATAGAAATGGCGCCCAGTAGAATGAATGTGAACTCCAGCAATACATCTGATCCAAAGAGTAAGAAGAATCATATCTTTCACAGTATTAAGCCAACATTTAGAAGAAAATAGTCTCCCATGTATTCTCAACATATGAAGAAATAGTATCATGTGTTAATAAGATAACTAAAGCATTCTCTGAGTCCTATGTCTTTGAAGGGAAGCAAGAGATGAAAATGATATAAGAGAGAAAGATGGATAAAGGGAAGAGGGAAAAGAAGAATTTTCCAATATGTGATAACTGTGGGAAGAAAAAACCTTGAACTTGCCTGGTGGGAATGGGAGTTTCTTATAAGTGTGGAGGAAAAGGACACCAAGTACGTGACTACAAGGGTAAGAAAAAGGTTTCAAATGTACAATGCTTCATCTGTAAGGAGTTGGGACACTACGTGAACCAATGTTCAAATCATCAGAGTATGACCCAAATGATGATATTGGATAATAATCAAGTTATGATACTACCACAGATGAGGAGTAATGATTAGAGTTCTTATGTTGTTATTAAAGAATTATGTGATTTTAGTATTGTATCAATGATGTAATGGTTATAATAATTAGGAAATATATAAGGATTGTACTGCAGTACTATTTCATTAAGGACTTGAGATTGTGTGGAACCATGAAAAGTTACCTAATAGCAAGTTAAATTTTTGGAAAATATATGGTTGCGAGAAAGATAAACCATAATATGGTTCTGATACCAAGGTAGTGATTTTGGAATAATACATGACTGATTTGGATAAATTATATTGGATATTCTTGAATACCTTGAAACTGATTAATGATTTGTATATTCCATCATTGTTGGAGTTTACAAAATTTTTGGATAGAAGGAGTATATCCAGTATTCTATAAGGAATAAAGGATCATGAATGCAATCAATAAGGTTTTATGGTAATTCAGGATGTTGCAGTGTTCTAAAAGAATACATGATGAAGGTGTTCACATGTTATTACACGGAAAAAAGAATCATCTTTATGTTTACCTTCCTTATAAATTTTGGACTGTGAGTTTGGACATAAGTATTTTGGATAATTCTAGTTTGAGATTATTTTTTGGTTTTCCATAAAAGGACAACTCGGAGGTCGGGTGGAAACCCGTCGCTTCCTGCAAGGTCGGGATACTTTCACCCGCAACTGAAGGGTGACAAGGGTGTATCACCTACCACTGGCCCACGTGATGTCTGGGATTGAATAATATAGTTTTTTAAATAAAAATCTAGAATATTAATTATAAATTTATTTTTTTTGAACCCTATACGAATAGGATAAATAGAATATTGTTTTTAAGTTCGATTATCTTTTAGAGTGAAAGATGAGTTTGTGGAAGAAATTGCTTAAAGGATGGCACTATACTTGTCAAGTATATATTTTTCTTCTTCTCTAATTATATGAAGAAGTTAATTATTATACTTTAGCGAAGGGATCTTAAAACCAAAAATGTGGTATCCTAATACTATATGTTTTGTTGAACTGATGGTATTTTGAATCATCATAGATTGATGAATTTAATGCCCTCAATTTTACACTTGTATGTGATTGATGACCTCAATCACTACCTATAAATATTTATGTTTTTTCCCCAATTATATGTCTCTAATTTCTACCAATGTTATCCTAATCGAGATCATAATTTGGGGGTGACCCTTTAATTTCCCTTTTTATTCTTATTAAGACTAAATTTTATTAACCTAATTTCCGATGTGGGTTTTCCGAAAGGTATTTTCTATTTTCAACCTTTTATTTTCAAAAAATAATTTCAAATTTTGAGGACGCAATTTATTTAAGGGTAAATAATGTAACACCCCAATATTTCATAGTACATTATTTCTTCAAAGTAATTCAATAACTTGCACTACACACAACACCGAGTTTTAGCACACCATGACTTACAAAACAAGCCGTTAAAAAGCGGTTATGAATAGTATTATCTGAATTTTGAACATTATATAATCCTTATAATTTTAGAATCCATATTATGAGTTTCTTATACATAATGTAAGAACAAATACATTTTTTCTGATAAAAGAAGTATTTTTCAAAAAATGTAATTTTACTGCCTTTAAATGGAGAAGCCTTTTTAAATCCAATATTTGAAAATTTTATATATTCAATTTGACAAAATAAAATTCTTCTTTAGAATCGGGACATAATAATTTAGTTTCAATAAACTTTTGATGTTTTTCTGATAACTTTCATATTTTGGTGAATAGTTAAAAATACTATATTTTAACTGAAAACCACTTTTTTAATCAAAACAATTTATAGGGTTAACTTATAAATTTTAATGGTTTGGAAGTATAAATATATTATACTTTTACCATTTAATCCAATGATGGTCATTGTAAGTAATTTTACTTTGAAATTGGACATAAACAAGTGTCAAACTTTTGATAGTTATTATTTCTTAAAAATACGCCTTTTGGTTTTGACAGCGGGAATTGATTTTAAATTAATAAATGAAACTTATATGTTTTTAATTTGGTAAAATAGACTTAATTATTGAATTTGTAATATCAAAATTATCTTAGGGTAAATTTTTGGTAATTTTCCGAAAACTTTTAATTTTTGATGAATAGTGAAAAACCCTAAGTTATAGTTTAAAACCAAATTTTTATTTAATTAATTATTTATTTTATTTAAATTTATTTTAGGTCAAAATAGATACATAATACCTATATAATTTCAATGTAATTTATTAGCATCAATTTTTAATAATTTTAGATATATAAAAATTTTATTGAACTTTTCACCGTCTTTTACCCACCTCCTAGGAGAATTTGTAAATTCGCATAAAACATATTTTTTCCGCTTCTATGAGTTGAATTATGAAAATCTCAGATACATAGTTAATATTAAGGAGTAAAAATTGGTTCAATAAGATAAAAATAATATTTGGTGAATAGTAACTTTTACTTTTATTTACCACGGTTAAAAGTAAATAGGGTAATTAAGGGTAAAAATGATATTATTATTACCCTAACACATGTCCTAATTCTATTGGATAAGTTTAATTCGACCAAAAACAACCTTAGGAATAAAATATGATCCTTTAGGTGAACTTGGATTATAATAGGACATTTACTATTATTTAATTTAAAGAAGAGTTAAAGGTGTTAATTTCAAAGTTTATTAACTAAGGCATTTTTAATATAGAGTTATACATAAAATAAATTCGACTATAAATATTCATTAAAAAGATAAAAAGATTTCCTACATCATGGTATTTTATTTCTAATTTTTATACATTAAATAATTAAATTTATTTATGACACAATGATGATGCAGTAATTACCTTATTAATGAAAGAATCAAATAAATGGTTTTATAAATATTAAAATAAATATAATTTCAAAAATTTTATGACATCGACGAATTTTTTAGGTGACTATGACATGTTAGAGATGATTAAATGTATACTTTTATAAGTAATAAAGTTGTGATGTCTTTCACAAAAACACAATACCAAATACTGTCAAAATTGACATTAATTAATATTTAAAACAAATACTATATTATTGGTTGATATAATATTCCTAAAAATGTAAGGTTTAGAAAAAGGGATTAAATAAAATTATATATGTCATTAATGAGCCACTTGAGGTTCTCTTCTAATTTTAGAGTAAGTTGATTAACCATTTATAATAAGAATACAAGAAGACACAGTAAAAGTTAAACTATTTAACTAAGAGTTAAATCTAAATAATAAGGATAAAATGGTAACCTAGACTCGTCTAAAACCTATTGGTTGAGGGTATTTCGACCCATAACCACCTAATAATTTAAATAAATTTATTTAGAGCCATTATACACTGAATATTATTGTATAATAAATTAATACATTAATATTTTCCTAAAGTGAACCTCACCCCTCTTATAAAAGGGAACTTCCCCTTCTCTCAAATTCACACCTCCAAAGCCATTTGGCTCGGCCAAAACCTTAAAAAATATCTTCCCAACATCCATCACTTCAACCTAGAGGCCTTATTTGGATCAAAAATCCAACATAAGGAGCCCTTTTGATCAAATGTAAAGGAAGAACCCGAAGAAGAGGTAATGATTTCACCACCCTCTTTCAAGTTCCTTTCTTCTTCCACTTCTTCTTTATTTGTTGTTTCCTTTATAAAATAATAACTCCAGTATCTTCTATATACTGTGATTTTATTATAAAAATTTCACAACTATACTCATTATTCTATCCATCTTATTAATGATAATGTCACCATGCCTGTGTACGTACGGTTTACCGTCTCCACGTCGTGGTGTAATTTGTTATTAAACACTATGTTATATGGATGGATATAATGATGTGTAATATGTATATAAATAATGAAAATAACAGGATAATGTCTCTTTAAAACTAATATACCATCCAATTCAACACCTTTAAGGAAATTATATTGTCGTTTGTGCGTACGTACGGATTACAGTCTCCACGACGCGATGAGATTCATTTCCACATTCACCATTCATCGACGATTATAAAAATATATATTACTAATATGTTTGTAATATATGACATAATAATGCTACTAGAGATATATATATATATATTTATATATATTTATATATGTACTTACATATATTTTATTCACTAAGTTCCATTCAATACGTTATGAAAATGGAAACAGTGTTTATGCGTACGTATGGACTACTGTCTTCATAAACGGTGTTTTCCATTTCATATATATGTCTATTATACAGATTTATATTCTAAATATATATGATATATAAATCATTTTTTATATTCTTTAATTATTTAAATCATGATTTATGTGATTCAATCAAGAGTAACAAGTTAAAACGCGTACGATAAAGAAAGTGATTATTACTCGAAATGTTAATTTAACATGGAAATTATTATTAAATGGGAAGTATAAAGTCATAGATGAATAATTTATGATATCATAAATATTAATATGGTTCTGGTATAATTTAATAACATACTATAGTCTTCATACATGAGGTTAAACATACCATCTACTAAAGGAAAGTGCAAGGTAAGGGGTTTTAATCTCACTCCTTATTCCCTTGAGATTCGAGCCATATTGCCACTATTTCCTTTTATGTGTTGTATGTACTGTCCATAATTGTGTTATTTTTGTGTCATACACTTTAATTTATGTGTATTTACAAATTAATTGTATGATACCTCTTTCATGGGGTGTATGTTTTGTAAGTTACCAAATTGGTAAGGGTTAATTTCACAATCTCTTTATTATCTGAGGTTGTTTTTACGTAAGTATATAATGGGACATATTTATTATCCATGTCCATGTTCCATGAAAGAGTTTTCAGAGGGATTATTTTAAGGAACTTTTTTTTACAAAAACATCAATTCAAATGTTTTAAATATTTATTCTTCTAAATATTTCTCATTAATGTCCCTGTCTTCAAAATGGTTTTAAGGATTTATTTATATAGACATGAATGTTTTTAAAATGTTAATTCCTTTAAAAAGTTTCAAAGTGGTATGGGACACTTTGATTCAAAAATTTCATTAAATTTCTTCCTTTCTAAATTGTGTGACTTTTAAATGTTTTCATTAAAAAGAGATATTTCTCTCAAAGAGTTTTACAAGTCATTTTCATCTACGTCAACATCCATTGATGGATTTTAATCTTGTTTGAAGATGATTTATTAGGATACAAATATTCCATATTTTATTGAAGGTTTTGTGATATATTTTACTATGGATGTGTTATTTTTATACCATTCGTGGTTTAGGGATAAAGTGTTGACATTTTTTCTGCTTGTTTTAATATGAATGTTTATGTTATGTTTAAACCTTCTCATATAATGAATGCATTGGACTTCATAAGTGACGGGTCGAGCCCACTATAGCTCCTCGATGCATCTGTAGGTCTCATAAAGAAAACTAGTGTCTTGGCACAAGTCCTTGACAAAATCTCATTTTTAGTCTTGGCACCAGGCCTTGACTATGTGGTTATGATAGTCTGGCATTATGAATTCCATCATTATGAATGTGGTTAGTGATATTGCATGTGATTATTCAACTAGTAGAATATCCATGTGAATGGGTAAATGGCATTACTTCATTTTATTTTTTCCATATTATACTGAAGTTCAAGTTTAAAAGGATTTTGTTTTAGTTATACATTGCATTGAATGTTTATGCTTATTATGAAAGTTTTTGCAGTATTGTTATCCTTACTGTGCATCTGAGCTCACCCCTTTCTCTGTTTTATTTTTCCTAGGATTCCAAGAAGTGTATTGTGATTGATATGCAGGGTTAAGCCAAGGGAATAATTGCGTTCATAAAGGATTATTTATGTTTTTTTGTATGTTATAAAGTGTAATGTAACATTCATGTATGTAATCTATTTTCCAAGACTGCTAAATTGATCGGTCCTTCCGGACTTGATTCCTTCTAATCATGCCAATGTATTAAAATAATGCACCAACTCTGGGTAACTTAGGTCGGGGAATTAATTGAATTATTACAAGAAATAAAGGGTTAATTACATATAGTATACTTCTATAAGTTCATGTGTAAACCTTGTTTCAGAAGATAAGAGAAATTTATTATTGAGTATCACCAATCTACTTCGGTCATGGATTGGTTACACTCCATGTATGATAGTGTATTAATTTAAAATTATATTTTAGGAATGTTAGGAAATGTTTATCTTCCATATAATGAGGATCTCAAGATTTTGATAAAGGGTTATGTTTCCATATAAACTTCAAAAAAAAAATTGTTGGTGTTGTAAGGTGTGAGGAAGATACCAAGGTTTTGGACGGACCTAATCCTGATATGAATAGTGGAAAATATAGTAATCTATACAAAATATAAGGATTTAATGTGTAATATCACATGAGGTTTCATGGTGGTGGCCAAATCTATGAAGGATAATACATTTTATCTTAATTTTAATTAATAAAGACTAATTAATGTTATAAAATCAATCTCTAGAAATAATAAATTATTAAATGATTGTCTTAGTCACATGGGTGAGAAGGGGTTGAAAATATTGGTTGTGAAAGATATATTGAAACTATTACACATGGAGTATAAAACCTGAAAATATTTTATCCATGGAGAGAAACAGAAGGTGTCCTTTGGTACAAAATGAAATATGCCTATGAATCGAAAGTTAGAGATAGTTTATGCATACATATGGGGGTTTAAAATTATTTGTTCTCGTGATGGATCATTTCACTATTATAACATTATTAAATATGCAACATAGAAATTGTGGGAATTATTTCTCAAGAACAAGTTTTTGGTTTTCAAAGAATCCAATATATGGAGGGCCATGGTGGAAAAAGAGATTGAAATATAGATTAAACTCTTGAGGTTTAAAAATGGTGGTGAGTATATAAGTAGAGAGGTATAAAGGATTTGTTGGATAAAAGATATATAATTTAAGAATATCATACCTAAAAAAACAAGATGGTTTCATATAATGGATTAATAGTAAATTTAATAAAAAATTCAAAATCATGGGGTTACATGTCGGTTTCTCAAAGGGGTTTTTGGTGGATATAGTTAATTGTGTGCTCTATCTTGTGGATTGGAGTCCTACTTTGTTGGAAAAATATCTTCAAGAAGAACTATAGGATATAATAATGATCAATATCTCACACCTGAAAGTTATGTATATATTATTCCAATATTTATGCTAGGTAAATAGATAAGAAGAAGTTTAAGTCACGGGTGTGTTTATTTTTAGGTTATGATGATAAAAACATTGGTTTTTGAATCTAGGATACTGAATTATGAAAGATTGTTAGAATTTAAAATTTATCTTCAATGAAGTGATCATTAATAAGGAACATAACTTGGAGGGTTTTTTTATAAAAAAATAATCAACCCATTTCCAAGTTCATATGGGAAAAAATTAGAAGTTTACATTATTTTAGGGTGTGCAAAAGTTCTATATATACTACACCATTTATAGTTTTATTTGGATATATGTTGAATTATATTATTACCACCAAGTAAATATGTACCATAATACTCAATGACTATGGAAGATTGAAGAAGGTCCATAGAATTTGAAATTCTTGAAATAGTAGTTTTAGGAAGACTAAACCTCAAGTTAAATTAAAGTAGTCTACTAGGGTTAAGACCCTTATAAAAGGTTTTATAAGTAGCATTCACTACTTTATTTTTAAGGATGGTGTAGAAACTAATATACCAAAATTTGTGGTAACTCTTAGTGACTTGACTTTATTCGATATTGAGAATAAGTAGGAGATAAGATTCTTATATGTTTTAGGAATATGGGAGCTAACAAAGCTTCTTAATGGGGTAGTTCTCAGAATCATTACTACTGAAAGCCTGTATCTTTATCATGTGGATGTGAAGATGACATTAATTTATGGTGATTTGGATGAGAAAATAATTATATAAAAACCAAAATATTTCCTAGAAAATAGAATAGAATTACTGATATTTTTTCCTAGATTAAGCCTGTATGGGATGAAACAGGCACCCAAGAAATGGTATCGTAAGTTTAATGCCTTAATCATGGAGAATATGTCCACCTAGATAAATATAGACCATTTAATTTTTTTAAGTTTATCAATGATGGATTTTTTATCATACGTATTTTTTATGCATATGATATGCTTCTGGAATATCTAAAGAGAGATTGGATTGAGGTAAAAGTTGTTTTGTATGGAAAGAGTGAGTTCAAAGATCATGGTGTTGTGAAGCGGATGTTGATGATGTGGGTCCCAAAAGGCTTAGGGTACAAACATTATTTCTATCTAAGTGATATTATGTATTAAATTTATTGAAAATATTTGTAATGAGTGACTATAAGTTGCACAACTATCATGTGGTGATGCAAAATAATAGTTATTTTCTCCTATTAGAGTACAGTGGTTGGCCTGAATCGTCTCTCAAGGAAACAATTTCGGATCACTCGTTATTCCCAACACCCTTTTTTTATTTTAATATTTTAAAAAACAAAGTAAAATTTTGGATTTTTTTGTTGTGAATGTATGTATGAGTTAAAAAATTCATTTTTAGTAGGAAACATCTCAATCCTGAGGTTGGATACTTGGTTTCCTTTTTTATCCATTATTTTTTTTCTAAATTCCATCTGATATCTCATCCAGTCATATATAAACTACCTTCCCCTACTTTGAGTCTGAAAACTATCATGACTAAGATATCTATTCATTATACCAAATCTCACCTCCTCCAATATTCAATAATTATATACACACCTCAATTAAGTGTGTGACACATTCCAAGAACTGAGACAATCATATCCCATTTAATTTATTAGATAAATTTGACTCTATCATATGAAAATATTAATAAGAGAATTAAGGGGATAAATTTCTGGTAGGGAATAGAAATATGTTGATAGTTATTTCATAGAGAGGTGTAAAATCACTTCACTAACCCACAATACTACCCCAACATCATTAAATATAAAAAATATTAAGAACTTTAAGAGTTGAGGTTTGGAAAAAATGAGAGATAAAAACCTAATGTCAATGATTGGGTTAGATACTCAACAATCATGAAGTTATGGAGAGTTGTGGTGTAAGAAACATAACAGAAATGCAAGGGAGTGAGATATATAGAAATAAAGAAAACACTGCACTTTATTAAAATTCATGAAAATAATTACAGAAGAAAATAAACACAAAATCCTAAACTACTTATACTAAGAATAAAACTAAACTCTCTAAGGAAGGGATAATAAATTTTAATATGTATGGGGCTATATCAAACTTTGAAATGCATTGGGGTGATTCAACATCATAATAGTTTGAGTAGTATGATGTTTGTTTATAATAGTGAGCTTCTATGTATTTCTACAACTTTTAATTCTTCCAAATATTCTTTTATCTTCAATATTACCTTTGAATATATTCCATGACCATATTTCTTTATTATAACTCATATTAGTGTATGATGTTTACAAAATATGTGGAAATATATTTTTGGATGGAGATCTCAGTATTAATTTCACATTGCTTCAGTTTGAGTTCTGGATTATCTAGGGAGTATAGTGGCAAATGGACTAACTCTTACAAATCATTTTTTCAGGCCTAGTTACTCATATGGATCCCTCTATATTGTGATTATATATTATATATAAATAAATTTAATCTTATGTATCATATTGGAACTCATATGTATGTGTAATATAACTTCAATAGAAAAGGAAAATATCATTACCTATCAGTGCCTCCATGAGGTAACCATTATATATGACTTTGGAAAGGCTAACATATCAAGAATTGACCCTTACATATTAGTAAGTGACCCTTTCATATAAGGTACTGAACCATCTATATTTCCTATATGATTTTTATAACTCTTATAAACCGGGCCTGGTAAACTTTATGTATGTAGACTAGAATTTCTTATCCAAACAGCAAAGTCATTACCCTTATGTATTACATTGTATGGCTAGGTAACCTTTACACATAGACTAGAGGATCTTATAACCTTTATATATCCACTAAAGGATTTGATACACTTTAAGTATATGGATATTTAGTAAAGTAAAACTTACAAAATAACTTTTCCAAATTTTCAATAGAGTATATATTAAAAATGACTCATACTCATAGATCTCTATATCAAATTCTCCAATCTTTTATAAATTCATACTCTTAATTTAAGATTCATCCTTTCTTCTAGAAAAACCTTCTTAAACAGAAAAAACGCAAAATTTAATGTTTGTACACTTAATTAGTTAATAATAAAATAATAATAAAATCCTTAAAAAATATATTTTCCCATGTCTACAAAAATGTCCAAAATAAACATTTAACCAAAAAATGTGACAATTTTCCTTGAAATTTGAACTTCATGGGGATTAATATGTTAAATTACAAAGTAAAAATAATGAAAATAAATCCTATGTCAATTCCGCCACACATAAATACTTCACCCATAAGAAATCATCTTATATCCATATCAAACATACACAAAAACAATTAATGAGAGATGTTACAAGATATTTTTAAAATAGATTTTATCATGATATATATATAAGAAAAATAATTCCATTTCATTTTATACTCTCGTGTTTAATTTTTTTAACCTTTAAATTAAATCCATGCTAAAATCACAACCTACCTCACAAAAAAATTCATTCAACTCTTCACTAATGATAAATTTATATGGAGTAATTATCATACTTAGAAAATCAAGGTATCACCATAGGATTATAAAAATTATCATTTCTTGACACTGTGAGAGATAAATATATAATCAATCATGACGTCCTTTTCAAGGTGAATTGGTGGCTTTGAGTTTAGTAGGCAATATAATTTAGAAACATTAAGTCTAAAAATATGATGTTAAACTCAAAAAATATAATTCTTGAATATTCAGGTAACTTAATGGAATGTGCCTCACTCAATTTCCTTTAAAACATTTCGACTACACTCCCTTTCTTGGAATGGTTCAAGATTCTGGAATATGAATTACAATAAATGAATTCACCCTTATTATCCATCCCCACACACACTTTTTCCACTTTTTTAAAGTTGGATGAGATAGTAAATGAATAATATTAATAAATTAAAATTAATGACCTTTTATAGAGGTTCATGATCTATAAAAAAAATTTAATGAAAAAATCAACCTCAAATAACTTTTTCTATAATTTTCATCCTTTTTTATTTCTTTTTTTATTTTTTGGGATAATATTATGATATAAATTTTGTCAAAAAGATGATAATGTAACTAATTTCATTTTCTAACTCATATTCCTACAATAATGATGCACATTTCACAAACTGAACAATAATATATTTTCTTATGAACAAACATGAATTACCATTCTCCCATATTTAAATTTGAAATGGTATTAAAATTATATTAAGAGTGAATTTTAGTAATGATAAATCAAATTTTATATTTATTCAACTAATAAAGTAATTTATGGAATCTAAGGGACAAGAAGTATTGATGTAAAGGTGGGTCTTAGGTAAAAAATGTGGGTTAGAAAAAGAAGTTCCTCAGTCATATAAAAAACTTTTTTATAAACTACAAATCTTTAATAGAGTAATAATTAAAAGTTATAATTATCAAAAATGAATAAAATTTCTATCAAGAAAATGAGGGTCTTAATAATAATGTTTTGAATGGTATAGGACACCTATATTGGATGAAAATTTAATTTAAGTCATTATTTCATGGATATTTATTTCAAAAGTTGGTCAAACTCATAAAAATATTTTGAGAATAAAAGTAAAAGAGATGATTTCATATTAAAAATAATTTAAAAATCCATTTATTTAGAAAATCAAATCAAATATATCAAAATAAACTCAAGTGTGAAAATTGATATTGTATATTCATTTAATATCAATGTCCCCAAAACTAAAAAACTACAAGAACACACACAAAACACCTCAATAGGTTAACATACACCCAAACATAAATGAATCAATCCATTTGAAATAAAACATAAAAAACATTCATATAAATAATGTCTTATAGATAAAATAAGAAGGTGAAATATAATAAACTTATTACAAGAAAAATTAAAAATAAATAGAATGATAAATAAGTCCTAGTTTGAAAATATAGATGGGTTTTAAATTTTTATTTCCTTTAGTGTCATAGTAGTAGTTGTTATCCCCAATATGAATGGGGATTTGGTATATGTTATATAAACCACCACATCTTTCTTTATCTCATGCTCATTCAAATTCATTGGGTGTAATGTTACCATTGAATAGAATAATATAGATCAACACATTTAGAAATCCAGTTTAGATTTTTAGGTGGGAATACAATTAGTTATTGAATCTTACCTACTTCTCCCACTACTTTTGTGGCTTCCTCTTTAACTCCCAAGTCCTGGTTCATTGGAACTGCATTAAAAGTTTCATCATAGTGAAATTTAGTTAATATTTTAAGTTAAATTAAATTAAAACAAGGTAAATAAATATTCAAATCTTCACATTCAATCGTGTAATCTTATATCTTTGTCTCCTCATGTAATTCCAATATCCACTATTCTCCCTTATGAATGCATTTGATATGTTCAAGTAGATTAATGTGTTCTATTATAGGTTTAACTTTGTCTTCATTGTCACTCTCTAGTAAAATATTTTGGTTAACCAAATATATAAATTCAAAATATTTTGTGTCAATAATCCATAAAATATCTATTAAATTAAATGATAATAAGTTCAAGAATTTTTTATCTCTTTCTTTTGTCTGGGCTATCAATTCTTCTTCCTTGCTTGGTGCTTCCTGATTTTATGTGGTTAGAGTTGGAAAATATAAGTCAATCTCCTCTAATATCACTTAAAATGTCCCAATTGCGGTTTTATCTTCTTCTTAAAATATCATATAATGGTATAAGGGTGTTATAAGTAATTATTAGAAGATGGGAGAGTTCTATTGTAGGATTCTATTATAATGTTACTTCAATATGAGTCCAAAAACTATTGATCTGCCACATGTGTATTTTTGGTCAAGATGTATTCAATGATTTATTCTATTAGTGTTAGAGTGAGGTCTAATAGGAATTGTTCAAATTTTTCTTTCTTAGTATCCACTTCTTATTTATCTTAAAAAAAATAGTGCAATCTATTCTTCCATTTGTTCTTATTCTCTATACTCTAGAAACTATTCATTTGATTCTTGGTAATAATATAATATATGGGAAATCGAATTCCTTATCTCTTACATGTCCTCCCTAAGCTATTGTAAAAGGACTTATCTTAAATCTTTAACTTCTTCCTCTTACACTTTAGTGTAGTTAGTCCATGCATAATAATAATAAATATTTTAATACATCAAAGACATAATCATTTTTTTATAAGTTTGTTACAAATACAGAGAAAATGTATTTAAAAAATTTTAAAGAAATATTAAGTGCTCAATTGGATCCATAGAAACAACACCAGATTTTGACTCACTAGTGATGTGGTGGTACAAAATAATATTTATTTTCTCCAAGTATGGCATAGTGGATAACCAAGTTCATCTCTCTAGAACCCCATTTTGGATCACTCGCTATTCCAAAAACCGTATTGGGGTTTTTTTGTTTTCAAATATTTTCTAAAACAAAATAAAATGGTGGGGATGTTTTTATATTTAATCCATCATAAATTGAAAAATATAGTGTTAGTGGGAGGGGTCTTGGTATTAGGGTTGGCTACTCGGGTTCCATCATTATCCATTCTTTGATTGTAAAAATTTCATTTGATAGTTTATCCCATCACACCCAAACTACCATATCTAACCTTAATTATCAAAAATAGAATAACTAGAAGATATATTTGAAATATCTAATATCACCACCATCAATAATCAAGAATAACGAACACAACTCAATCAAGTATGTAACACCTCCCAAGACCACACTACATCATATCATATTTTATCTCACTACTAAACTCAACTCCATAATATGAAGTGTGATCCTATATAATGGATATAATGAATGTTTTGTAGGGAATTTAATGATATTGATAATTATACCTTGTATAGAAGGATAATCTCTACATCTAACAAGGACACTACCACCAACCTCATTATAAATTGAAAATAAACATTCGTAACATAATACTTGGGATTTTGGAACATAGAGAGATCCTCCACAATGTCAATACTTGGTTTAGATACTTCACCATCATAGATTTTTTTTGAGTTAGGATTAAAGAAACAAAAATAAAATGTGAGAGAGAAAAAAAATCTATTTATTATAATACCTAAAAAGAATTACAAAAGAAAATAAATATTAGACCTTCAATCACTTCATCCAAGAACTGAACAGAATGATCTATAAAAGGAATAATATATTTAAATAGTTAAAATTAAGATAAAATAAAATTCATCATGCATGTATATGCTTCCATTACAAATTTATTAATTAGTAGGATGTTTCCTTGTGGTAGTGGGATTTAATGAATTTATCCATCTTTTAATTCTTATAAATATTTCATTATCTTCATTGTTCATTTTGAATTTACACTAGGATTGGGTTTCCTTATAATCCCATAGATTCAGTCATGTGGTCAAAAAAATATGTGGAAATATATTTATGGATAAATATCTCTGGATTCATGCCACACAACTTTTGTTTGAGCTCTGTATTTTTTGGTGAGTGCAGTGGTAAAGAGACTGACTCTTACATATCAATTGTTCCAACCCAATTACTCTTACATAACTAATGAACTAGTTATATGGAGTTATAAAAGATACCATTTATTTTAATAATTCAGTATAGTGGATAACTAGGGATATCTCACTTGAGGATATTTGCAGCTAACACTCACTATTCTAATTCATTTATCATATTTTTTGTATTTTTTATATTTTATAATGGAAATGAAATTTTGAGGTTTTGTTTATGGAAGAAAAACTAAACTTAATCATGAAAATGAAATTGAATAGAATGAATATAGAAGGATATGATATTATCACAATATAATTATCTAGATTTAACCTTTATTTCCAATTTTTTAGTTTTATATTTTCTTAGTGATCACACTCCATTGTATGTGTGGTCACACTTCTTATTCATCATTTTGAATATAAATTTCACACATTTTTTACACTAAAATATGACTTCATATATCAAGGGATGATATTGTAGAAAATAAAGCTAAAACTTATGTGAAACTAAAGATCACTCTATGTATCCCCCTCATTTTAAATCTAAGAAAATATAAAATATTCTACATGAATGAGTAATAAATAAAGTCCAAAACAAGATTACTCTGCTAAGATATTACTTGGGTAAGTTTCTCATGATTATGATAATTATATTTCACAATGAGAATATATTAAGATAGAAATTATAGAAGTTTTATTACAATATTAAAGTGAGGGATACAACATGAAAGGAAACTACATCAATTGAAATTAGGGAAAAGTAGAAAAACTTTATAAAATCTTCTCCATGTAGTGGTAGATCCCCTTCACAATAGTGTGACAACATTTATTTATATTAATAATATCCTTTTTATAAGGACTCAAAATTTACTTCATCTATTTCACAGTCAAACCCCCCAATATCTTATATCTTTTGAATCCTTAAAATCCCCCCATGGGTTTTCATATTATTCATAGTTTTCGAATCCCATAAGATAGGAAACATTCTTTTCATTATTTATTATCAAAATATATTACATATTAAGTTCCATGTGTTGTATTTATATTTAATCATACACATACTATCATGGTAGTATAAAGATGTTGGTTTTAGTGTAGTTGTGTTTCAAGAAGCCTACTCCAAATTCTCTATAATTTGAATTTTGTCAAGGCATGGGTCAAACATGAGGTAAAAAGGTATGGAACAAATGATAGGTTAAACATTAAATAAATTGGATCAATTTTAATTCAATACTCATATGGTTACACAAAGAAAAAAATTGCTGATTGGTCGATTGTTTGAAATATTTTGGGTACAGTCACTTTAGATAAGGAATGTTTAGTTTACAACTTATCCATATGCTCAATGAATGGTCATGTGGTCGATAGAACCATTCGTGTGGTTTATTCACATGGTCAATGGATTAACCACATATATTGATGTTTATGTGTCATTAATTATTTCTAGGTAATCTTTTCCTATGCTTACACATGATCCAAATTTTGCTTACGTAATCTTATATATACCTTTCCTAATTTTTATATAGGGGGAAGAATGATCCATAAGAATACCATCAACGATGCTTAAACACCCTAGTTAATGTGTATAACAGTTTATCTTTACACCTAATGAACTTAAAAATATTCATAAACTCAAAAATCATCCTGAAATAACATCAAACCCATGTTTAATTAAATATAGGCTTTATTTAAATCTTTCCAATGATATATAAAACAATAAAAAATAATTTTTTAATCCTTTTTCCAATTTGTATTTAAAATACTCCTATATTCCACACATGTTATAATTTACTATTAAATAATAAAAAAATTTCGATTAAAATCAGGGAAATTTATGGTGAAATATATGAAATTATTGACTCTTTCAATTCCCCCACACTTGAACATTTCACTCCAAGTGATCATCTTACATTATGGTCAAACAATTTTTCTCAATATATAATTGACAATACATTTTAATTTAAAAAAACAAAGTATTATCATGCCTCCTTAATGGATTTAAATTCTATCTTTCCATAATGATGATAAAAATTCATCCAATATTTAATTAGTTCTCATGTTAATATTTTTCATACTTACACAAATATATATATATATACCCAATGATTTTGAATTAGGGTTTTCTAATTCTTAAGATCATGAAGGATTTCTATAAGTTTAGTTTTCTCCTAGAATTTCAACTTCACATAATCATCGAATTTATTAAATCATAAGGACATTACCTAGTTTTTTTAATTCTAAAAGGTTTGTAGGATTTGAATGTAAAAATTTCTGAGGTAGAATGAGGAAGCTGGATATAAAGTGAAGTAAAACGCATCAGATAATTTAAACTCTAGAATAGATCCTCACATGAACCCCTTAGATAAATATATGGCCTCTAAACTCATTTTTATTTTATTAGGTAGTCTACACTATGGAATTTTTAGCATTAATGAGTAGATTTATTCCCTCTTCCCACTATTGTGGCATTATTTCATCTTATATTCATATCATAATTTCTCATTATAATCATGTTTATCAAAGAAAGAATGGTATATTTTTTATCTTCAAATAAGTATAAACTCACTAACCAAATTTGAATGAAATTTTCAGCCTCTAATCATTCAGATATAATTCAATATAATTAGTTTATAAGGTAAGTATATTCTCTAAAGAGAATTATTCAGAGTGAGACTCCATTTTTTTTATTAGTTTCATATTTTCAAAGTGATGACACTCCAATGTGTGTGGAATCACCCCTATCTTTCATGGTTATGAATATAAAGTGTACCCATCATATATAATGCACACTCACAACCTCTATCAAAGGAGGATATTATAGATAATAAATTTAAATATTGAGTGGAACTAAATATCCCCATCATCCTAACTCTATGAAAAAATGGGATATTTAACATGAATTTCTAATGAATCAAGTTTATCACTCGATTACAATCCTAGTAAATTCTACATGTCATATAATCATGATTATGAACATAATATTTCTTAATGAAAATATAGGAATAGAGAAATCGGATAACACTGATTAAAATATGAAAGTGTGAGATAGAACTTGAAAGGAAACTACAATAATCAAGACAATAGAAAATTAGTAGAGAATAAAATAAATTTCTTTGTGTAGTTGTCAATCCCCTTCAACGTAGTGAGACCTCTGTTATTTATAGGCATCAGGTCCATTTTCCAAATATTCAAAATTTTCTTCTTCTTTATTGTGGTCAAATCCATCGATATATTATCTATTTTGAATCCTAGAAAGTATCCATTTATCCACCCTGAGTTTCTATATTCTTTATAGTTTTAAAATCCTAGGATATATATTCCTTACTTCCCTTTATTTGAGATATAAATATCATGCATATTAATATCCTTGTGGTGGGTTTCTAATTGATCATATACATGCTGAAATGGTTTCCCAAATATTTGGTTCATAGTGCGAGTGAGTTTCATAAACCTTGTACTTGATTCTCTATAAGTCAAATTTTATATCTTTATAGATTGAATGTGAGATGAAAATTCATGGATTGATCATGAGGTTTATCTTATGGCTAATTGGACCAATGTGTGGTCAATCCTCACATAGCTACTCTAAGATAGGCAAGGTCGAAGAATCCATTTTATGGTAGATTAAGTGTGTGGTTTATTTAGGTAAGTAATTTTTTTTATAATATCTTTATATGGTTAATGGATGGTCATGCGGTCGATGGATGCCTTCATGAAATATCTTCACATGGTCTTTGGATTAAACATATTGAATAATGTTTACATAGTAGCAATAATGCCTACATAATATTTTCACATGTTTACATAGGATCTGAATGATGGGTTTTTAGGTTTGTTTGGTTCTTTCTCAAGGTTTATGGAGGAAAATAATGTTCCCTATGTAGCCCCTAAATGATTATTATACAGAAAAGTTCATGCATATATAGGCTTATGATTATATAACATAGACTTCCAAATATGTAAAAACTCTTAAATCATCCTGAAATAAAATTTAATCCAAGGGGAATTAAATATCGGATCTATTCCAAAAATCCCGAAGATAGATAAAACAATTAAAAACTAAGTTTTAAGACTTTTTTCCAAAAAAACCTAAATAGCTTTATATTATAAACATGTGACAATTACCCATTAAATGATGAATTGGTGGGATTAAAATTAGTGAAATTTCAAATGAAATATATGAAATTATTGACTCCCACAATCATATTGATAAGAAGATAAAGAAACTCCACTTAGAAAAAGGAAGGGAGTATCTTAAACAAGAGTTCATCAAATATTTAAAAGAGTTTTGGATACTATCCCAACTCACTATTTATACACAATAGTGGAATGGTTTTAGGGAAATCATAGACCACACCTATTTGATATGGTGATATGGATGATAATCCATGAAAACATAAAATTATACATTTGAGTATATGCATTATAATTAATGGAATACACATTAAACAAATTATAGACCAAAGTGGAAAGAAGAATCCGAAATGAGTTTTTGGTATGGGAAGAAATATATTTTGTTACATATTGATGTGTATGTATGTGAATTTTTTGTTAAGGATAATTCTTGAAATAAACATTAATCTCTAGGAAAAAAGTGTATCATTATAGGATATCCTAAAGAGGAAATATTATATTATTTATATTTTCCCTTATAAAGAAAATTAATCATTGAAATACATTACATGTTTTAAAAAAGGGATCATAATGGGAGAAATATAAACTTTTCTGAATTCAATGATAAACATACACAAGATTAGGAAAAAGAATAAACTCCATAAGAGCTGGTGAAATATATTTTTCTAGACACATAAGTAATTCATAGGGGTACTAGAGATGTTAAATAATTAGAGAGATATGGTTTTATTATCATTGGGTAAAGTGTCAAATTATTAGTTTAAAATAATGAACATTTTTTCGATAAAGAAGTGGTAGAAAAATAAGAAGCTTAAAAATTGAAATAATATATCAATTATAAGATGGATTCCATCTAAAAAAATTAATTTTTATTTTTGGTATATCCTCTGGTTACAATAAATCATGTTGGATACAAATGGGTATTCAATCGGAAATTAAAAATGGATGGAAGACTTGGTACCTATAAGGCATAATTTATGGATAAAGGTTTCAAGAAATTCCATGTAATAGACAATGATGACACATTTTCGCCATTCACTATGATAAAATTCATTATAATTATACTTTTTATATCTACTTTCTATGATTATAAAATTTGTAAAATGGTTTTCAAGCCATATTTCTTTAATATAAATCTTGTAGAAGATGTCTATATGACACAACCAGAAGGGTTTGTGACCCAAAATGATGTTAATAAGGTATAAAAGTTCTAGAGATTAATTTATGGATAAAATAAAACATCAATTTCATGAAAAAATCATTTTGATGAATCTGTTAGAGAGTTTTTTCTTCTTAAAATTTAATTTGATACATTTTTTTACAAGGGGTTTAGTGGGAGTGTTATTTTTTCCTAATGATATATGTTGATGATATATTTTTGATGGACAATGATATACTATTTTTATAGTCTGTTGAGATTTTGTTGAATAAATGTTTATATAAGAAATAATTCGGTAAAATGGGATTCATCCTAGGGATTAAAAATCCATCAAGATAGATTTAAGAGGCTACTTGGACTAATTCAAGGTTCATATATTGATTATGTATTCAAAATATATAAGATGGTACAATTTAAGGAGGGATTATTTTCAATGTCACATGGTATAAATTTCTCTAAGAAAATGTGTCCTAAAAAATAAGAGATAGAAAAAATAAGTAGAATCCCTTACAAGTCAAAAATTATATTTATCTTGTATATAATTCTATGTACCAGGATTAGTTTTTCATATTCATTGAAAATGGTGTGAAGATATCAAGGAAAACTAGGAATTCCACATTGATCTATTGTAAATACCATCGTGAATTACCTTAGGTATAGAAAAAATATGTTCCTAGTGTTTGGAAGAGTTTAGGACCTATATGTGAGTGGATAAAGAGATTCTAGTTTCAAAATAAACTAGAATGATCTGATATCACAATAAGGATATTATTATTGTCACAATAGAGGAACAATTAGATGGAATAGTTCTAACCAACTAATGTCTACTGATTCTATATTAGATTCCAATTATATTGTAGATACTGATATGGCTAACAAATTATGGATAATCAAGTTTATCTGGGATCATGGTTTTGTACCTATAAATTTATATCCTATTATATTATGTTGTGATGATGCAGCAGCAGTTGTTCTAGCCAAGGAGCCCAGGTCACCTAAACTAGTGATGCATATACTTTTAATGTGTTATCTTTTGAGAGATTATAATAAAAGAGATGATGTCATAGTTTTTAGAATAAAAACAAAGGAAAACATGGAATTATTATTGAATTCAGCTATATCACAAAAAAATCATGAAAATAATGAGAGATTTAACAGGGAAAAGTTTTTAAAAATTGTATCCAATTTAAGTGGGGTTCTATAAGAGTTTTTTCCCTAGAACTTTCTAGCATTTTACTTTCAATTACTATAATATAAATATCTTTATTCTTATCATATATTGATTATTCTTATACATAAAATTAATCTGATAATATCCTTGGAATATTTTTCACATAAAATGGTTATCATCTGTTCCTTGATACAATGAGAACCTAGAAATTCTTTGAAAATATTATTAAATAAATATAACATATGGTCTATATATATCTATTTGGTGGGAAATAGATGATGTTTGATCATCAGAAATAGAGGGTTGATAGGAATTGAAACTTCTTCTCATTAATTTTACACATTTTATTCTCATATAATGGGAGTTTATGAGGAATTAATAGCCAATAATAATTACACATAATGTATGTGCCATTTTATATTCTAATATTAGGATGTTATTATTGGTCCTTATACTTGAGATTATTATTAATGTTTGTCATGAATCATTTACTTAGATTCACTTATGAAAACAGTGATGATATATGCTCACAGCAAAGTAGGTTGTGTTAGGTGCAGCATAAGTGATATAGAGTTACTGAATGGTCAAGAATGGATTTTTCCATTCCATACTAAAATATCATTATTTCTTAAAAAATAGATTAGAATAGTGAACAAAAGAAAATTTGATTGAATCATCAATTCCCTTTAAGCATGAATAAAAATTTTATTATACTAAATATTGTTAGCTGCTTCATTTTTTGAATATTCATGATGACTTTCAATTTATTAGAAGACTATATAATTGTGGTTAAATTCATATGAATATACACTAAATAATAAAAAAAATCATGATTATTATGTTAGAAATACCCACGTACAAAAATTTGGATTTAATCCTAATAATTAGTATTTTAATAAAAAGATTACATAATTAGTATTTGATTAGACACATTATTAATAGGATAACTAAAAAAATGCAAACACATAATAATCATTTATTATTGACTTTTATTTATAAAATATAAATATTTTATATTATATCTTAATTAAGATCAAAATATAAGAGAATATAATAGTTTTTAAAGATAAACTTATGGAAAAAGTGGTTTTCATGAAAAAATACATAAACTTTCAAGAGAGGTTTTAAAAAAATATTAATTTTTTTTAAAACACGTTTTTTAAGTAAAATATAGCCTTAATCACCCTTCAGTACTCTACATTAGGCTGAGACAAAATTTTCACTATGGAGAAAAAATAACTTCCTATCATTCAGAGAGAAGAAACACCAATGATTCACAAAGTCTATGTGAATATCTTAAATGCATGATCAAAAATTGGGTAAAGTTAGTTATTTCCATAAATTTTTAAGGTTTCTTTATAAAATTTTACCAATTATTTAATATATACACTTTTAGATCAGTATGGATGTTTAACATGCTTATTTGGTATATCATTTGAATATATTTCCCTAAGAATATGTGATGATCCAAGGCCCAGTAGTCGTATAAGAGATTTTTTAACTTCTTGATTGAGTATTGATTAAATTTTCCAAAAAATATGTGATTATAATTAGTTTTTCAAAATAATTTTGGAAAAATTTAGTACAAAACTAGAATCAATCATCTATATGACTTAAATGAGAGATATTTTTCACTCCATATAATGAACCAAACACTAGTTTCTGGCACCAAACTATTTTTTTAATTTGGACATGTCCAATTCCACTTACTTTCATTAAAAATACTCCCCATGGAATATTGAGATGTTCAAAACCAATGTTCAAGGATAAAAATGTTAAAATCTTGGTTATTCTCATTTATCATAGGTGACTAGCATTAAAAACATATAGACTAATGTTGAAATATAAGTTCTTTTTAAACATATATTTCTAGAAATTATCAACACATTTCATCCTATCCATACTTTTTGTGACATATTTGTAATAAGAAAATTGGGACCACTTAGTGAGACCGGTTCTATCTATTTATAGGGAAAATAAAAAACCAAATAAGTTTTTAGTCTATAACTATGTAGAAAATTTGGTCCATGTGGGTAAATACCATAATCCAATAAGAGTCATGTTAAAGTAGAATAATATATATTTATTATACTCAACTAGTAAGATATAATTTTTATAGGGGTTCCAAGTACAATTTTAGTAAGAATAATGACAAGCAACTCCCTTTTTTACACAATGTCCACTTACTATACAATAATTTCTTCTTAATCAAAAATAAATTAGAAACCAATTCATATGATTTTTCCCAATGATTTAACTATACAATTTTCTATAATTTCAATTGGATTATTTTACACTTTTAATCAATAACCACAATATATTCATCTTCATCATCTCATAAGGGTAAATCATAAACATCTTAAACATTGTTCCACTAATTATTTTCTTTTTTTATACACTTATTGTCTTATATATACCTTAATGTCATTTTTAACTTTTTTATTAGTGAAAAGATTTTATAAACAATATAATGAGGTTTTTATATGTGAATATAATTCAATTATGGTCTAACTCAAAACTTAGTGTTTGACCCATGAAGGATAAAAGAACAAGAGATTTGAGGGATGAGTGGGGATTTGATGTTTTTCTTGATCTTATTAAAAAATTAACAGTGATATCATGATGGTCCTAGACCACAGTTTTATTTTATATTTTTTGGGCCCTCAACTGAGAATAATGGGACAATAAAAAATCATAATAATTAGTACAATATAAAATTTTTGGATTCTATTTATGTTGTGTCATTGGATTGATTTCTTGTTGTTCTATATCCCATGATCCAGAAGCACCATTTAGAACTTCAAATATGAAATGATTTTTTGAACTTGTAAAAATGAATGATAGTCGATTCATTTTATTCAAATCAAGAATAAATTCACCCCAACCGCACATCAAATCCTCCAAATGCTAGATAATAACTTTTTAATGCATAAACAACTAGGAAATAGAAAAAACATAAGATGGTAACACGAGATTTTATGGGGTTCAAGACCTGACCTACAAAAAGTGAGGAAAAAAAATATAAATTAGATAAAATGGAAGTGAAAAGGCTACCATGATAAATATTGTTCACATATTATACCATTTCTATCCCAAAAAATAGAAAAAAATAGTACTATCACATCCATAAGTGGCCCCACCCATATATATATATATATATATATATATATATATATATATATATATTGCTGATGTCTAAAATAATCATCTTGTTCTGTTGATTCCACCACTATATGATATTTTAAAACATCCATCTCATTGAATAAGGGAAAATTTAGTTATTTGCTGAATACACTAACTTCTTCCACAACATCTAGTCAACAATAAAATCTTATTGAACAAATGATTAAGATCATCCTAACAACCACATAGAGTATTTCTACCACTTATTCTAGTTTTAGAATCCATGTTTCTACTATTCTTTCTTTCATCTATTTCTATTTCATAGTTCTGAATTCACTAATTTTGTAAATTATAAAACCTAGTCAGCAAATATTTTTCATAGCTAAGAAAAAAATATCCCAATTAAAGAATATGTTGAAGGCTTCATATAATCTTCCAGTTCAATTTCAAAAAATATATTTTTCCTCACTTAAATTGAAAAATCATGGTCCCCTGACCATACCTTCAGTCATCCAAGTCTAACACTATATCCCACAACTACCATCAACCTTTCATAGATTTACCACTATATTCTTTAATAACTATATGATAAAGTGATACTTCAGATAAATATTCTTTTTCCTCGAATGAAATTTTACATTCTTTTCAAGATATATCATACCCTGACTATCATATAACATTATTTTGTTCACTTATGTTATTTTAAGATCTTACAACAGCCTTTTACTCTATATTAACTTCTTAATATCTTCCATGATTGTAAACTACTCGACTTTTTTTTATAGTGAAACTACTATTTGAAATTTGGATATCAAACTCTTAATTGTTCAATTGAATTTGAACACAAATCCAATGGAACTTCTCTATGAGTATTTGTCTCCTCCAAATTCCTCATCCAAAAACACATATAATGGATCATTTATTTAGAAATATAGTGTTGGGTATGTCAAACCTTTAAGATATGAGAGTATCCTATTAATTTATTATCATTTCTCCTTTACCAAATCTCCCATGAGTATATTAATGACTCTTACTATATAAAAATTTCTTTTCCTCATACAAACTATGGAATACAGCAATCTTCCAATGGTTGATGTGTATATAACACTTCTAATTTACTTAACCTCATCTTCCATTCTTGGTACCTTCTATTTGGATAACATTGATTGTCCGGCCTGGGGGTCTTCATGAGCTTAGTGAGGGGGATTATATTTTCATTATTTTTTAATTTTATAAATTAATGGACTAATCCACATGAATTTCACATTTTTAGGGAAAGTTTTACATATTTATTTTATAGGAATATTTTTTACTTTATTAAAAACATATCTAAAAATATTATTTTTTAGGAATTTTATTATTATTCCTTAATTAAATAATTAAAGGAAAATATTTAATTAAAGTATTATTTAATATTTAATTTGGTTATTCTATAATAAAGGAATAATCTGAACGAATGAATATGAAATTCTATAGGATTAAATAATTTGACAAAGACTTTGTGTGTAAGACTCATTTTGACTCCTCAATTTATTAAAAATTATGCAAAGTCCATATGTAATGGTTACTAAGATAAATACCTACATAAATAAATTCCATTAGATTCTCTAGTGGATATGTAAATATAATCATATCCTATGGTAGTTTCATAATGTTTTTTAGCCTAGAAAATAGAATATCTAAGGGAAATTCTTTTTTCATTGGGAGAAGAAATGTCCGAATGCATGTGAAAGGTTATCAATCTGTATGTGTAAAGATTACCACGTGGATTCAATGGTTTATAAAGTTATTTTCTTTTTTGGTTTGGTTGTATACACTATACACAAGATTCCCTAAGAATAAAAAAATTTACCCCATGGATGCACTATTACATAATGTTAGTTTCATTTATTATTGGAGAGTTATGCCCTATATATAAGAGTTCCAAGATATTCATAAGATTCCCTTGGCCAATATGTAATATTATGCAATGAAACAAAGTGATACTAAAAGGTAAATAATTTCATATATTTCACTTTAAAATTCACTTATTTTAATCTAAAAAATTCATCATTTATTATTTAATTTTCACATGTGTAGAATATAGTATTATTTAGTTATTTATTGAGAAAAAGGATTAAAACATGGCTTTCAATTATTTTTATCTATCTTTAAAATTATCGGAATAAATCCTAAATTTAATTCTAATTATTTTTGTTTTTATTTAAGGATGATTCATGGGGTTCTTAAAATTTATAAATATGTGATTCATAATCATCATCCTATGTACACATGAACTTGGTCGTGTGAGAATCGTCAAGGGGGTGTGTGGGGATTATTTTTTCCCTACATAAACATCATTAAGATCCTATCTAAGAATGGGAAAATCTTGCACAAACATCATTATTTTTGTTTAAGCATCATGTCATACTTTTGATCCATATACTGTGTGATACGTCCATAAGAAGGGATCCATCAATTTAACAACCATCCATAAACCGCATGAAGAAGCTCTCAACCAATCTTGCTTACCAGGAGCAGCCAAAAAATGAAACTTCCCTAAGGTCAAATAATCAATGCTTCATATCCTAGAGTAACCTTATGAGGATCGACCACCTGTTGATAAAATCTCATAAATATAGTCAATATATTCCTTTTCACCTTACATTAGATTCATGCCTTTAAAAATTCGAATTATGTGGAATCAAGAGTATGATTCATGAAACCAACTTACATTGTGAATTGAACCTTTAGACCAACATTTCATCATTAATATGATCAAATAGGAGAATAACACATGGATATTAACATTGATGATATTTATATTTGATTTAAGAGAAATAAATCAACAAATCTACTTGGATTTGAAAACCATGAAGAACATGGAAACCCACATTAGAGAAAAGGAATCATTATGAGATTCAAAAGAGAGAAAATCTTAGGGTATTTGACCAGGGGAAAAAAGAAATAAATTTTGAATATTGAGGAAAAATAACTACTTATATAAATAAATGAGTTCACACTACTGTGAATAGGATCATCATCTTCACAAAGAAATCTAGTTGATGTTATGATTCTTTTCTTTAGTTTTGATTATTGTAGTTTCCTTCTATGTTATAGCACACACTTTCATATTTAAATCAAATTTATCTCATTTCTCTCATCCCATATCCCCACTATGAACTACTATACTTGTAATCATGAGTATCTAACTTGAGGTATCTACTAAAATAGTAATCCAATGTCTAACTTGACTCATTGAACATTTATAATTTATATTTTATATTTGTTTAGAGTTAGTATGTGAGGGATATTTAGAGATATATTTAGTTTCATCCAAGGTTTATCTTTCTTTTTTTTTGAATATTATCCCCTAACATATGAGGTGAGTGTGTAGTGTACAAGATGGGTGCACTATATATTCCAAACCACAGTAGAGAAGGGTGGTCACACATACAGTGGAGTGTGATCACTAAAAAAATATGAAACTAATGAATGGATAATGAAGGATCCCTTGGGATATTTATATTAGGATAATCTTATTTCTGTACAAATTCATTATGTTTCATTGCATTGGAATGATTAGATTTAGGATTCATTCAACAAAAACCCATATTTTATTGAATAGCAAAAATATATGATAATCAAATTAGAATAGTGATTGTTAACAATATAGATTCTCAAGTGAGATGAACCTGTTCATCCACTTTACTACATTAAGAAAATAAATTGGATATTTTTTAACACCATACAATAGGCATTTCATCACCAGGAATCATTTTTGAGGATGTAATTCCAACAATATGAACCCTAATTTTTATGACTAGGACCTCTAACACAAATATTGACCCAAAAGATCCTGAAATTAAAATATCCTTACTAACTATACATTAAAATATTAATATAAAAAGTTATTTCGAAGAAATGAATCTTAAAACCTCAAGTGAAAATCATAGTGTTCATGTGTGCACCTTAATTAATTCATGGTAAAAATCAAATTGAAATGTATTATCTTAAATATTTATTTGAAATAATGACTAGATAAATAATATATATAACAAATTCCATGTATTGTTAGGATAAGAATGAATTTGAAAAATCAATGGGTTCACCCATGTTTTCTCCACCTCAAATCTAAGGGGAATAGTTGAGGAGGGATTTAAGAGGATGGTGTTCCCTTTCTCACATAAAGGAGAATCCATGGAGTGGTTATATAACTTACAACTCGAATAGATCCATGAATGGGATAACATATTCAAATGTTTCATTTAGAGATTATTTTCATCCTCTATGATCATAAAAATTAGAAAGGACTTAAACACCATCAAACAAGTTATATGAGAAACTCACTATAAGTATTAGGAGAGATTCATAAATAGTTGTTCCATACTCCCACATCAAGAGATATAAGAGAATAAATTCCTTGTTTTATTCTAAAAATTATTTCTCTAAAGTGACTAAAACATATTGTATGCCTCACTTGGAGGAACCTTAATAGACAAATGGCCATCATAATCCCATGGTTTTGTTGATAACATTTCTCCTAACTCACAGAAAATTGGAACAAGAGGTACTGGAACAAGATGTCTCTATGAGTTAAGAGCTTAAAATAAATTACACTAATTATAAACTAAACTTGAAAATCTAGCCAGTTTTGTGAGATAAAAATATTTGAAAAAAAATAATTGAATAACAAGAACCTATAAAGTTTTATGTTTTATGATCATCACTTTACCATTTCAATCACTATTTCATTGAATTACAGGGTATGGACTGTTGTGTAATAGCCTTTTAGATAAGTAAATTCTAATAAAATAAAGGATATAGGTTGAGTAACTATGACCAGGCTAAACCCCTATCAAAATCAATATCCAAACCATACCCTAAATCAGAAATAAAACCAACCATCTTACCAACACCAACCACCCTTCCAGTTGACTAACAAGAAACTTTAAAGTCAACTATTTTACTAAAAACCACCACCTTTCAAATAAAAGAATCCCTTTAAACATACTTTAACTAGTGAACAACCCCAAATATAGAAACAATAATGATATTAGGTTTAGGAGTTGAATAATATATTTTATAAGTTACTATTTTGAAGATATTGTGGACATATTGTCTAAAAATATAGGTAATGTATTTGATCAAATCATGAAAAAACCTAAAGAGAATTTAATAATGTTAACAAAGAGAACTGAAAAATATCTCCCTCTACAAGACTAACTTAAACTTGAACTAAGCCAACTAGACCTGTAGAAGAATAAGGTTGTTAATTCTTAAAATTCTAGGAAAAATAATGAAAGATATCCCCAATAAAAATAAAAGAAATATTAAGAATAAAAGAGATGGATCGAGGAAAAAATATAAAATAAACAACATTTAAAAGACAAAAAATAGAGAATAATGACTTACCTCCATTATTCCCATCATTAATGATACAAATCAAATAAGATTAAAGAGGTATCATTTTAAAAATAAATTTCGGATAGTTTCTAGAAAGTATAAATCAATATCCCACTTCTGGAATCCCTCAAAAAAATCCACAGTTATTCTAAATTTATCAAGGAACTTTTCAAAAAGTTATGATTATTAAAGGGAATAATAGTTTTAGCTTTTTAATAAGTTTCTTAGACTTGATCACACCCTAATTACCCACTAAATTCCAAGATCCATGGACATTATATTTCCATAAATATAATGTCTTTAACTTTTTCAGATGCTTTATGTTATTTTAGTTCTTTTATTAATATATTACCTCACTCAGTGTTAACTTATTCAAAGATATAATATTTTAATCCTATAACTTTGGAGTTATATATTATAAAATATTCTAACTTATTTTTTAAAAGTTGATGAATTTCCCCTCCCCTACGCTTGAGTTCAACCATATTCTTGGAATTGACTTATAGAATGGGTATATTAGGATAAATTGGATTTAATTTTACTACATATCAAGATTTTTCATGGATAATGGGGGATTATTGAAAAATATACATGTAAGGTAATTCTTGAAAAATAGTTTAATATAAAAATTGGATTTTAAAATGTCTTCACAATCATTAATAAAACAATTCATGAAATATGATAGATTTGAATAATAGTAAAACAAAATGTTCTAGATTTCATATCATGCCTCAAGTCAAACAAGAAATATATAAATATAATTAAAATGTAAAAAAGGTTTTGCAACCTATCAGGATTGTCAGAATTTAAACATTCTGGAAAGCACTAGTTTGAATTTAGGTTTCACTTAGGATCAAACTTCACTAAGTACTTAGATTAAAAATCAATAAAAATTTATATTTTAACAATCATTTAAAACAACAAAAAATTAAAATAAATAAATTTTATCAAAAACATCATCAATGTTTCAATTTTCCATATATTTCCATGAATATCAAAATATATCAACCTAAAAAAACTCTAAAAATTAAAAACTAAAAACAAAACATTCCATTATTAAAAAATATATATATTAGAATCCTGAAAATTATCCTTTTAATATATCTAATAATTCCCATTTTAGTTTAAGAATGATCATAATTGATTTAAAGTGATTAAAAACATAAAAAAGACGTATAGCCTGGTTTATTGGTCCTAATGGCATTGTGTGTTAGAATCATAAGTTCCACCTACTAAAAACATTAAACTAAAATTATAAATTGTAATATAATTTATTGAAAATAGTAATTAAATATAAAACCAATAGAATAGGAAAGGAAAAAAGAATGATTGATTCTTATTTTAACCCTTAAGTGGGCCTAGATTTTTTTTACCCCCATGTGTTCAGTACCATCTATTGTTCATAATATGATGGTGGGTTCATTTTCTTTGATTTGAACCACCACATGTTTTTTAATCTTTCATCACTTTACATTCCTATTTGGGGAATCTGTAGATAGAGTGCATCACCATTCCTATGGAAATGACATATATCTTTCATAGTGAGGGTCAGATATGGTATGGGTCCTTTTATTCTTTGGATGAAACTTTTACATCCTCTTTCATTACTCTTAGGGAATTCTCACATGCTTCTACATAAATAGAATTCTCAAAGGTAAAATATAAGAACACTCTAATTTGAATAGAATTAAAAAAATGAATAATCATCATCAAGATAAAACCCTTAAGTACTATTCTTGAGATTCATTTTCTTTATTCAATGCTATTAGGATTTCCTCATGTAATTCCTCTAGTATGTTTTCAATAGGTTTGGGGAGATCCATGTACTTCTACTTGGGTTATTTTTATTTTTATTTTTCTTCCTTTAAGGTAAAACATGATTTATTAAATTTTGTATAATTAAAAAATGGGGTTAATTCAATATTCAATTTCAAAAAAATTAAATTAAATTGATTTTAAGAAAGTATTTACTCCTTTAGTTGGTTTTTATTCAATTACTTCTTCATTTTAAAGTTCCTCTTTGAGATGGGTTGTCATGGATGGAGGTAGGTAGTCCCGATCCTTTAATATTTATTCAAATTCCAAAACATTGGTGGATTCTTCCTTCCAAGGAAAGAGAGAAATAAATAGGTTCTAACTAATCTTTTTCAAAGATGGGAAGATCATGTGACATTTAAATATTTGAAAAATCATTCAATAATTTATCCATAACTATTTTATCTCTAATATGTAAATCTATATGAAATTTTTCTTCATCATTGTCCTCTAGCACTTCACGTAAGGTTTTGATCAAGATATTGAATTGTTTGGGTCATATATGGTCTTTGAATAAGGCCTTAACCTCAAGGATTTACTTAGTAATATTTGGAGAGACTTAGGGAGAGTGTTTTTGTTCCTTTTACACTTCTTTATGCAATATTGGGAAGTTCTCCTGGAACTCAGTTAATTAATGGGCCAAAGATTCAAATACTAGGTACTAGATATAATCTTTAAGGAACTATATGACATCCTTTAATTCCACCTATAAGAAAATGTTCATTCAATATACCCTCAAATGTCTAGAAAATAGAGAAATTATATCATCCATGAAAGTAATAAATCTTTAATGATTTGAAGAATAGATTGATAACCCCGCTAGTAATGTAGCCACCGGATTAGGAAAAAAATGTTTTTAGCTACTTTGTAATGATTCCGACTAATAATTTTAGAAATTACATTCTCATAGAATTGATGGAGGAAAAAAATTCATCACCTTTACCTTAAGAACATTATATTATACACAATTAAACTACAAAACCATAGAAAAATATATTTTTGTTATATTTTATTTAGAAATATGCAAATAATATTTCCTTGGAGATAATTTTTTTTGTTCATGTTGCCCTAAATTAGTTGATTAAGAAAAAATATATTAATAACTAAATTTTCGGATATATTCTACTACTTTAGGAGTTCATATTTGATAATAAAGAAAAAATGGAGTTGAGAGAGAAGTGGATGATCACATAGGTAGACATCCCTACATAACCAAAGTAGAGATTCAAGGCCATAAAATAGTACAAGACCCCATTCTTAGGGATAATCTCAATTTGGTTGAAGGTTATGTTTCACGGTATGCTGGAAATCCCCGAAAAAATCAAAAAAATATTCTGAATCAAGATTTTATATTTTTGAAGATAAATTTCAGTGGAATGTTTTTAATGGAAAATTGATAAAAAGATTATATCTAAAGGTTAAATTGTTTTTTTTTTGAAATTTCACACACTAAATCTTCTTTTTTTAATTAGGACCTCATATTACATCAATAAAAGTTATAGAATCTATAATTTATTGGATCATATTGTTCGAAGATACACATTATTTCTTTAGAAAATTTTAAAAGTATTAGTTTTATGAATATATTTAAAAAATACAAGAAATTTCTAAATGACCCATTATAATTCTTGAAATGTTTTATGTTTGATGGATATTTTTTATGGGACTATTACCAATGTCTTTGGTAAATTATTATATCTTGATTTTGGTATATTATTCTCCTATTTTGTATGATTTTTCAGGTCTAACATATTATGTGGGTTTTAAGTTCCCAAATCCATCATCAATGATCAAGGGGTTCACTATTTCAATAAAATAATGCATTATTCACTATGAAAATATAGATTGCATCATAAAACACCAACAACCTATCATCCAAAAACAAATGGCCAATATAATGTGTAGAATATAGAGATAAATGGAATTTTATAGAATCTTAAAAAATCAAACATTAAGGATTGGAGTTATAGGTTGGAAGACAGATTATGGTATTATAGGATATCCTAAAAACCACATATAATAATGATCCCATACATGATGATTTATAGGAAAATCTATCACCTTTCAATGGGTTTGGAACACAAAGAATACTAGGTTATGGGAGGGATGAATCTGGACTTTGATATAGTGGTAAAAGAGAGAATATTATAGCTATAAAAGTTGAAATAAATTATAAAATAGGTTCTTAAAAATTCTAAAATTTACTATGAAAGGAAAAGAGTGGATCTTGATAAGTTGATCCAATTGAAACATTATCATACTTGAGATATAGTGTTTTTATATAACATAAGTCTCGAGATCAATATAGGTAACCCTAATTATATATTATAAGCCACCTTTAAAGTTAATCATGTATATCCTTTGGGTTTTATGAAAATTATGATAGAATGAGAGAAATAACAATTCATTATTACTGGACACAGGCTGAATATATTCTATAGGAACATGCTGTAAGAACCCATGGAGGATATAACACTCCTCTAATCAATTTATTAATAAATACCTTCAGGTTTTACCTTTCCTTAACTATTATATTTTTTTATTACTATACATAAATTATAGCTTCATGTTAAATTTTTTCAAATTCATTGGGGGAACTACTTTAGTTAAGTATGGGGGAGGTAACCTTTAGTTTAGAAATTTTCTATTTTTTGGTTTCTTTTTCAATTTTTTTTATTTTTTTAAAAAAGATTTGTGTGTTTACTTTTCAATTTTAAAAATATTTTTAAACCTATGAGATTAACTATAATAGAATTTTGAACTATGATTCCATGCCAATTTTGAGGAACTTGTTTAACACATTCACTATCCTTATATGAATATTGAAATTAACTTGATTTTAAATTCTAAGTGAAGAAATTTTAGGAAAATACCACTAATTTGTGAAACTCATTCCATGAAATACTATCTTATATTTTTAATCACAAACTTATGAGTCTTCTAAAACATCTTTTACATCTTATTTATAATTCCTTTTTCTTTAGAGATAAATGGAAATCTTGAATAACTAGAACATTATGAGCAATTGAGTCAAAACCAAGGTGTGTTCAAGGACTTTATTCTATAAATGATTGGGGAATTATTTTTAATTAAATCCCATTTTTATAGTGACCTCTATTTCAATTATACTTTTTCATTAATCTATATAGGTTTTTAAATCTATGAATAACTTTATTAATTGCCACATTATAAGAAAAATACATTTATCTACCTTTTTCTATAATATTTTATATGATGCAAGTTTAATTCATATTTAGGGGAAGAGAAAAGGAGTTGGAATTTTTTGTTTGGTGAATTTTTTTACATTTAAATAAGAATTTGTTTTAAATTTTGTACTATTATTTCTTGATGAAAATAATTATAGGAATAATATGGGAACCCATGAGGTAGAAAGAAAACTTTTTGGGATTCAAAAGGGATAAAATCTTAGGGGGTGTATCAATGGAAACAAAGAAAGAAATTTTTAATATTTGGAAAATAGACTCGATTCCTATAAATAAATCAGTGTGTACTACTTTGAAGGGGATTAAATGATACTTGAAGAAATATGGATGAAGTTACACTTATTTTAATTAGTTTCAATTATTATAGTTTTATTTCATATTTTATCATATACTTTCATATTTTAATTAATGATATATCATCTCTATATTTCCATATTTTAATTCTGAACTCTTATGCACATAATCAAGAGTATATAACCTGGGTAATATCCCATGGGAGTAATCTACTTCCAAACCCAATTGATTCCATATTAGTGTAAAATATTTCATATTTTTTCAAAGATGGCATGGAGGTATTTAGATGGCTCCCTTCTCTCCCAGCTTCCCCATCCCGCTCTCACCTCTGCCAAGGGTTTCCTACTGAAACCCTTCACCGCAGGTCGGTGGCGTACCTGTCCCTAGGTTATCTTCTTTTTTCTTCCTTATTCATCACTTTTCTCCTCGCTCTGCATTCTCCCAGTCTCTTAGCATGGCCTACTCATGGGATCTATCCCTTTTTCTGCTTAGAGGCTTTTCCGTGCCTGTTTCTATTCATCTTTCGTTTCATCTTCGATGGCGGTCTCAGAGTACTCATGGGTGATTTTTCTTGGTTTTTTTTGTTGTTTTCTTTCATGGGTGGTTTTGGGGCCCTATTGAAAGTTATTGTTGTCGAATATTTTGGTCGCTCAGCCTCTACTCTGATCTATCGTCCCTCTACAACACTCCAAATCTGATTTCATGCGGTGGAAACTTTGAGGATCCGGGATTTGCAGTTTCGCGGCTGATGGTTTTTAGGCACTTCCCGAGTCAGTATGCCTCAATTTTCCTCTCCCGTTGTTGTTTCTCCGGTCGGAGCCCTCAAACGGTTCCTCCATGCTCTGATCCGAAGTACTGCTATGCCTCTCCATGGTGGAATGGGTGCGGTGGTAATGTTGGGATTTTGGGATGTGCGGATCGGCGGTCGTCGACTTTCTTAGCACAATCCCTCGATGAAGACTTTGAGTTGTATTGGCATCGACATCGTCATGTGTTTGGTTTTGGGTCGATGACATCATGTTGAGATGGTTTCCATTGGCTTCGTACCGGGTTATTCTGTTATGCGTTTGGATGTGCTATGATGAAATATGTTGTTCTCCGGTGTTTGTTTGTGTGGAGACGAAGACAGTATTGATTGGGGCAGCGGCGAAGGATTCGGGTGAGTGATCTCCCTGGCGGTCTGGTGAGGTGATGTGTAAGGTGTGTCAGGGTGCACAGCACGAGGTGTGGCAATGAACGAAACATGAATGATGATGGTTTTTTAAATTTAGAATTATAACTTCTATTTTATTATCATGGATTTTGATGCGGTTGATGCTAATGAGGCGACAACGTCGACATTAATGGTGATTTTTTCTGTCGGGTGTTTCTATATTTGGTCATGGTGGTTTTAGGTCTATTGAAGTCATTGTTTTGGAAGTTTGGTTTGTTTCTATATTCATTATGATGTTTACGATTCCCACTAACCCACAAAGTGGTTTTCAGAAAATTAAAAAAGAGATTTTGTGGCTTAGGGGTCTTTAGAGGGATCTTTAGTTCCATCAATGTTTTATCTTTATTTTCTAAAAAATATTCCCTTGATATTGGAGGTTAGTGTATAGTTTACATGATGGGTGCACTATATATCAGCAACCATGGTTGTGATTGTTGACCATGCATATAATGTAAAGATACCTAGGCTATATTTACATTAGAGAGGGGGGTTTAATCATTGGTTTAATTTGATGAATTATTTTCTTTTGAATTTAACTTCTTGCACTTGTTCAGGTTCTTGATCCACTCAATCATATCACATAGACTCAACTAATATATAGAAATGATAATAGATAGAATAACACGGGTACTTAAAATGTTCAATACTAATATCGGCTCCTTTCAATGTAAGTTATACCCCCCCATAAATTCTCTACTATAATCTTATTATCAATTATAGTGGTTTAGGATGTAACTGGTTAAACACACCAGTAGTCAATACTCTATTTTATATTGGTTAAACCCCAAAAAATATAACTCTTATACCTTAGTTGGTTATACCCTCCAACCATCTTCTCATACTCCAGAGTGTCATTAGAGTCTTCTCTTGATTATTGATCCAACGAAAAGTCTTCTAGTACTCAGATCTCTAACTAAAAGACTTAATTTGCTTCTAGAACCAACTGAAATACTTATTCTTATATTTATGGTTGATCCTTGGTAATATGATCTCTTGATCTTTCTCCAAGATATTTCAAAATACAAATTTCTCATGTACACTTTATGATCCTTTTAACCTTATAAATTAGTGTTTATGGTCTTACTCAAATGATTTGGATCACCTGTGTACGATCAGTTGTCTTGGTGAAAAAATGCTCACACATTTCTGTGTTCTAATGTTAAATCCCAATCTTCACTTAAATGTGTGAAAAAGGTGCACATAATTTCTTCAATATTTTATTCTATAATGTTATTGAAAAATCTCAAAATATTCTCCTCTTGAATTATTTACATAATTTCACCAATTAATATTTATGAAATATGCATGGTGTATGTTTTGTGATGAAAACCTTGAACAAATATTTTCATACATTATTATTTTATGTTCAATATAAAGTCAATTTATTACATATTGATTATATTCTCAAGTTATTATGAATTTAAATATTCATGAATGCACAAATCTAGTCAAGATCACTACCTTCATGTTTTATCCTTGTGTACAACATAATGGTTCATGAAACATAGGAACTTCCAATATTCATGTAACTATATGTCTATGTAGTGTCTCAGTTATTTCATTAAAAATTGACGGAATTTATATATTCAATTATTCATGAAACTCTTGATTTCATGAGTCAAAATTCCTGATTTTTTGGATTTTACTTCTTCACAAAAGCGAAAAGTGCTTCAAAAACCACTTACCCTCCACACAATAGAAGCATATGGACATGCACTGTTTCACACTAAAAATGAGATCTCTCAAAATGGTAAATGGAAATGGATTATCTTAAGACATGGATGTTCTCATTTATATCAAAGGCTCGCTACCTTAGATCCATGTTAAATGTCACGTCAACAATAACACAAAATATGTTAGGTAATGGCTTTTATATCACCTAAGTTGTTCACTATTTCTCAAAAATATTACAATGAAAAAAATGGAATCTTTGAAATACTAACTTCGCCCTTGATATTGGAATCACCAGAATGTTGTTATCGTATACTCATCATATTAGAATCTAAACTCATTGATGTATTATGGATGCATGAACACTTTATTGTAACATTGTATCATCCTCTTCTAGTAGTGTTTTCTTAAAACCAATTAATGCTTGAAAGATGTAATTTACATGTGTGTAGGTTCTTAGCGATATAGACACAAAAATTCAGCCTCTGAATAACCATGGAGACATCGAGTTTAATCTCTTGTGGTTTATACATCCACTATAGTTCATATGAAACCATCAAATGAGAGATAAGGTTGAAGATGAAGAACTAAAGTCGATCGAACAGCCTGTATTAATCTATCAGAGAGTGTTCATATTTTACGTGTTTTTTAACGAAGGAATAATTTATATGTGCTTTACAATCCCATATCATGGTTCATCACAGTTGAGCACTTTTTAATAAACAATTTTATTTTCAATGGTTTCTCGAGCAGGTAATAGTGTTTGAAACCAAGAACACATTATGCCAAAGCCCATCATCAGGTCGCACCACATATGCACGATCCACACATACACCTCCATACACACCCCACACATTTCATGCACATACCTTTTCATACCCATTCCCTCCTATATAGATGTTCACAACCTTATACCACCAAGCTAACTTAGTGGTCCATCTCTCCCACATGGTTGATGTCTCCTCCAATAATGTGGTTGATAAATATAACCCACAAGGCATGTATGGTTGAACATATTTTTTACATATCTCTAAAAGGAGTTAGTAAGTCTTCAAAAAGTAATTATTTTCCTTTTAAAATCAAATTCCAAACAATAACTCCCAAATTATCACTTAGATATTATTTATGAAAACTAATATTTTCCAAGATCGTCCTTAATTCATCATGAAAATTTATAATTTCATGGACTTCACTTCTTTTCCCTTTATTAAGAAACAATGTCTCTTTCCTTAATTAACACATTTCGTTAAACATATGATCAGTTCAACAATATTCGCACTTATAAGGTAATTGCTCAATCATGGAATTCAATGTCATTATATGAATCTGTAACAATTATACAAGTATCAAAAATCTAACAAAAACTCAACAAACACATATTAACACATCATTTACAAAAAAATGAAACACTTGGGCTCAATAATATGCCGTTTTTTATCAATATCTCTTCACATTATAAAGGAAAATATACAATCTCAAATATTTTCTCCCCCTTGTTAACAATCAAATGAAAAGGCTAAGTGGGGGTATTCATATCTCTCTTTCAACCATTCAATAAATTTTAGGATTCTCTACCCCTTTTCAGAGGAGAGTGATAATACCCCATGGTTCTCTTAAAAAATAGACTTTTGTTGGTCTACTCTAAGTCTATGTGGGAAAACCAGGTGTAGAAAATGACAGAGATAAAACTAGGGATGTATATGTTGTCTATAAATTATTATGCATGTTATATCATTCTTATGAAATTATCAATTATCAAGAGAGGGGTTGTTAAGACCAAAAATACATTACCCTTCACACACTTTAATAAACACATAAAAAATCTGATGTTAAATGAAAAATATCCCCCCTTTGTCTAATATTATTGTAAAAAATTAACTTCCCATTAATTGATATAATTTATACAATTAAAAATTAGGGATGAAAGTTTTATTATAATACCATAATATTCTATTTTGAAAACTATACTTAATTTCCAAATTCATTGGAATTTATTGTTATGAAATATTCTTCTCAAGTAAGATCTTCCTCAAGGGATGCACTCGTCTTCTTCTTCTTGGTGAGTTTCCAACCATGAATCATAAAGAAATAACTCATCATAATTATTGACTAGAATTTATTGTCTCAAATATATCCTTTACTCCCCTACAAGTTAGATCAAAACACATATGATAAAAGTAAATATGGAAGGACCACTTGATTTATCATATGTAACATTCTTGGTGAGAGCTTTCTATCATCATTTAATTCTTATTATTTTAAATATCATCATTTCCTTTGTGTGAAATCACATCTTCCATAGTATTTATTTGTGTACATTGGGTACTTTCATTTTAATTTTAAACAGCTCCCACTATTTATGTAGAATCTTCATGTAGTTGTGTAGATCGTGTCCAAATTTACCACACCTTTCACAAAAGTCACCATCTTTGTGTGGAATAGGTTTTTCCACCTCAACTTATAAATCCACTTTCTTTTCATTAGCATTAGAATTTTTTTAGCTTCCTATAATTTTTTATCCAATTTGAACTAAATTTTCAAATCAACTGAGTACTCTTTTCAGACATTTTTATTCTTCTCGTATTCGTCATATGATTTATCACTATTTTCTTATTGAAGCCTCTTCCCTTTCACAACATAGGGAATATATCCTTGAATTATTTTCATGTATTTATCTTCTTTAATCCCCCTTTATTCATGAATATTTTTATAAAAAAATGCTTCACCAACAAGAGTAGGCTTTGTTCCCATAACATTCACAACACTAGAAAAAACCTCTAAACAATAATCTTCCACCATGATATAAATTTATTCTAGACACTTTTTTTTACTATAATTCTTCAAATTAAACCTTATTTTCCTAGGGATGGTGGTTTTAATAACATATTTATTTCTAAATTTGATTAAATATATGATCTCTCATTTTTATTCATTCTCTAATAAGGTTATGATTTATTTTTGTCACTTGCTTTATTTTATTTTCCTTTTGTCTACTACTTTTAGTCAGTATTTTTCTTAATTCGCTATATTTTATCCTAATTGGTTTTCTCTTTATATTTTCTTCATTAATTTTCATATTATGACAATATTCAAATTCCTTGGGTCAAAACTTCGGACAACACCAAAAATAGACTATGGACCTTCTTCTCTTATTTTCTAGTGTTGTTTACCTATATTTCACAGGGTGTGTACCTTATTTATTTTGACTAAAACCTCCATTGTTTTGGACACATAATGAGAAAAAATATCTTCAAAAATATTCTTTAATCCACCCTTTATGTCATGGATTTATCATTGTTTTCACAATCCATACATTACTAGAATTTGTTTAAAACCTATACCAGTGATTTAAATATCATTATCATATAAGAGAGTTTCTATTTTATGAGATACATTTTTCTTAGATGATATTTCCATTTGTTAAGGAGATTATCTTGTGATCTTATTGGATCCATGATCCTCAATGCATACTATAGTGAACCATACCTTTAATACATTAATATCACATCTTATTATATGAATATTTAATACACAATATTATAATCCATATAAGAATTGTATAAGTCTAGTATCTTTGGAAACTTGGATGCATAAACAACTTTTTCATAAGGTATGTACATAATACCCCACTAATTTATACATAAATGACACCCTTATTAGACATATAGTACTAAAAACCTTTCTTTATAACCTAGGGAAAGGAAACATGAGAAAGGCATGTCTATGATTCTCAATAAGAGTAAACAAGGGAGATGTCAATAGTCACTTACACATAACATGATAATAAGGGTATGTGAACTTGAGTATGAAATTTAAAAACCATAAACTATATATAATATATCATAAAGTTGTGTCATAACATATGTATTCCCTATTAATAATACATGAATCGTAATGGAATCAAATAACATGAGTCGGGAGAGATTAACATTAGCATAATACATAAGTTGTTGGTAAACACATATGCATGGAAAATAATTTCCTTATTCAAGGATCATTTACAATACTATCATAATGGATTTAGTTCACTCCTAATTCTATCATATACTTAGTCAAGGTTCACTCCCAATACTATTATAGTGGACTGAGTACCTTACTGAATTGGGTTCATTGTTCATTCTAGTCCTTACTATCTCATGAGATATCCATCTATACCCAACGCAATTGAGGGAAATATAATTCTGGCCTCTCCCTTCACATAATGAAAATCAAATATATGGGTTCCATAATATCATAAAACATACATTATTTGATAACCCATGTAAAGTAAACATGATTTATAAACATTTCATTATAGTATCATAGAATAACCCATGTAAAAGAAATGGTTTTCCCAAAGGTTTCATCATAACTTAATTAACCCATGGGAAAGAAACAGGTTTCATAGAATCATGCTTAAATTATCATCATCATAAATCATCCAAATAATTATATAATATGGTATCATTAGATCATAATCCCATTAAATCATAAGTATCATCAATGGATATTATCATCAATGAAAAATTCTTTTAAATGATTAAAGGACTATTTTTTAACTAAAATACCTTTTTCCCTTTGAAATCACTTATTTAAATCTACAAATTTACCAAATATTAAGGAAAATACTTTATTTAAAAAGAACCATGGGAACATGTAATGTAATGTTCAAATATGTGAGTGCTTATAAAGTTTTTAAATTCAGTTCATGTCTTGTATGTAAAAACAATGATTCCTTTCACATTTTTGGTAAAAAGTCAAAATTGCTTCATTTGGAAAACGATATGATTATTAAATTTAAAAAAAATTAAAAAATTTAAAATCAGTAAAAATAAAATTAAATAATCATTATATAATAATAAAGACATTTTTAAAAAAATATAAAACATGAACATGGAAGTAAAAGTATTTTTTACGGACGAGAGAAGTAAAGTGGATTTTCCTTAAAAACATTATTTCGGTATCTTGAGTTTTAAAAGAGAGGAAAATTAAAATAAAAAATGTAATATATAGAAATGGATAGATTAAAATAAAATTCATGGGATCATAATGATATTTTTAATAAAATTTAATCATCATAAACTTGATCATAAATAACCCCAATAAACAATTAGATTTCAATATAAATACCTTACACACTTGATAACTTTTTAATCAAAACCCTATGAAAGATAAAAACTTGGATAGATATGTATATCCAAATAATTATCATTATAATAATCATAAAACACATTCAAGGTCAGTGTATACACTACATAAAATAAAAAATAGGTGAATATGTCGCGTGTCTCACAGGAATTAAAGTGAGACAAAAATACCTAACCTCAAGTTATACGTTCTTAGAAAGAACTTTAACCTATTTTATAATAAATTTTAATTTTTTATAATTATATAAAAAATTTATTAACATAAATATAAGTTCATATATGATCCACTTATAAAATTTTAACACCCATTTACTAATAACTCTTTACTAAAATCATCATTTTTTATGTTTATTGCTTAAGTTTTCGTTAGAATTCTGGTTCGGTAGTTCTAGTCTATATACATGGATTATGGTTCCATCACCTCAATAATGATATAAATGATATAAATATAATATATATTGGTTATATATATATATTTATATTCATCCATAAAATATATATATATATATATGAATTACACCATTAATGGACATGGTAGGTCATACAAATGCGTGAACATTGTTTTTCACTTTTCAAAGGACTGGATGAAAGAAAGGTAAATAATAATTTTCTTTTATAGACTAATTATAATATTATATATAATTATTATTATTCATTAAATATAGCTTATTATCGTCCATGTAATCTGGAAATTTAAAACAAACCCCATTGCTTCTAGGAGGTGAAAATCTACAAGTACGCATGAGCGGCGTTATTGTTTCCCAATGGATTGGAAGGTAAGAAGTTAGATATGATATTATAATTTGAGAAGAATTATTACTTAGTAAATATAATATATAAACTTTAAACCATCATAATAATTATCCATAAAATATAGTGATGGAAAATTTATTCCATCACAATGTGGAGGTGGTAGTCCACACGTATGCATGACCAATACTTTCACTTCCCATTTGATGGAATAGAGAGTGGATATTAGTGATTACCTAATCATAATGAAATTTAAGTATATTTAAGAAATTAAATATACAATTATATTATCAATAACACAGGTTTAGAGCATATATGTGTTGAAATAAATTGAAATAGTTCGGGTAAGAAAATTACATCTTCTTCGATAGGCCCCCTTTAGGTCATTTATTAAGGACCCTTAGAATAATCTTTTGAGACGACCATATCCTATAATTCATGGATAGAGAAGTTAAAAAGATAATTTATTATGGTTTGGTTGATCTATAAGGATCTGAGTGGTGTAAATAATATAAAGTATGGGTGTCTATTTATAAGTGGTCGAGGGGACACACAAGGAATTTGTTAAAAGATTAAAATATAATAAAGTCATTCTTAAGACAATTACTTCCAAATAGATAGATATTAGAATCTGGAATATGATGAGGTCAAAATATGTCCATAAAACAGTATTTATACATGTTTAATTGAAAACTTTACCAATATATCCTAGTTTAACCCCCCCCCCCCCCCCCCCCCCATACACACACACAAGTAAACCTATTTTAACCTTAACCGTGGTGAGTTTTTTTACGGTTTTTACTATTAATTATGACCAAAAATGAAATTGGATACATTAAAAAATTTATATATGATGATTTTAAATTTGGAATATATTTTATAAAATTAAATCACTAAAAGTGTATGTAATTACATTCAAATTAAAATCTCGAAATGCGGTGAAAATTGTTTTCTAGAAAAAAATTGTTTTCTCTAGTATAAATAGTTTTTATACCTAAATCCACATAAAATTAACTATAATGGACATAATTGAATTATTAATAATATAAATAAAATAATTTTATTAAACCCATTTTAAAACAAAATATAACATTGTAAATACATTAAATAAAAAGACGGTTTTCAATAAAAATCAGTATCTTCACAATTCATCGATAATTTAATCTTTTTATAAACAAATTTTAGAAAAATCAACATAAGATAATTTTGAAATTTTAATTTAAAAATAAAGCTTATTCTTCAAATAAATTTTCTAAAATAGGAAAAAATTAATTTTATTATTTTCTTAAAAAAACAAATAAAAACCAATTTTTAGGAAAAAAATATTTTTTAAGCATATAAAGATTTTACTACAAATTTATTTAATTTATTTAAAACATTTATAAATATTTTTTTAAAAAAACAATTCCTATATATATCACAAATTCAATGGCTAGGTTATAATGGTATACTATATTACATTTCATTTAGATTCAAGGTTGCGTGTATCGCAAACTATCAAAGAAATTAAATTTATTTAAAAAAGAAATATATCATAAAATATTTGGGTGCTACATTATACATACCTTAAAATAAATTTATCCCTTGAAATTATAACACTTAGATATATAAAATTAGTATATATATATTTCATCACATATTATGTTTTCCATATAGCATCTTTAAATTCTTAATTCCTCTAGAGAGCTTTAACCAGGTTTGTAGTCTTATGACATGGAATGTTATCTCTATGTTATAGGATTTCTGACAAATTTTATTCGTATAAAAGATCATGTTTTGATGCTACAACCTTTGAGTTCATTATATGTGAAGGATCAATTATGTACTTCCCCAGGAGAGATATGTGGAACACATTATGAACTTAAGGGAGGTTCGGTGGAAGTGTCAATCGATAAGCTACTGTCACTTCTCAATCAAGAATATCGAAGGGTCCAATTTACCTAGGGTTTAGCTTTACCTTATTTATTAATATAATAAACTTCTTTTCTGGATATATTCATTAGAATACCTTCTCCTTAACATCAAATTATATATTTTACCGATAATTTTAAGAATAAAATTTTCATCGATCCTCAACTTCTTTAATGTGTTGATGATGGTATTTTACTTTTTCTCTCATTTCCATAGATAGATAATGTCCCAATAACATTATTTATCAAAATTCATATAAGAACATTAGAGTGTTACACATATTTCTTTATAGGGATTCATAATGATTCATCTGAATGCTCGAGTAAATAATATTATTCTAAGAAACCTTTACCAAAGGAAGGTGTTGACCCCCCAAACACCATTGAAATCCATATAACAAGACCTAAAAATATCCTCTATGGTTTGAATTATTCTATCATACTAACCATCTATTATAGTATCATAATAATTACTAAAACAAAACATTAATTCAAGAGTTTTTTGAAGACTTTTTCAGAACATCTAGATAAAACATGGATCTTGATCAGATACAATAGAATTTTCTAATAGAAATTAAGTGTTATGAATTCATAATCTGATCGACACCAACCCAAATAGCATTTGGCCCTTATAAATTCTAGGTATTCTAATGATAAAATTCATGGTGATGTCTTACCATTTACATTATAGTTTGGGAAATATTTATAAAATCATCTTAGAATTATATCTCTCAAACTTAAATTGATGACATACTAAGCATAGAGATACATACTATGTAATATCTCACTTTATATTGTCTCCCATATTTAAACATTCAGATCTCTATACATATTTTTACTTACATGAAGAAAAAAGAATGTTGAATTATAAGATTTATCCAATGTATCCTTCTATATGTATGGTAATTATGGGACATAAACATAATTCCTAATACTTATAATTCCATAATAATCAATTTTGATCATGGGAACATTTCAAACTTTCTTTTTCTATTCTACATCTAGCTTTTGTGCCAGTTAAATCATTACTTGGATAAATGGTTGAATTCTCATCTGAGTAAGATAATTTTTTCCCATTCCTTCAGGATTTCAGACCCATACTTTGAAAATATATAAATATTACATATTTTATAATACTTGTCAGAGAAAATATAGTATAATCCTTTTGACTCAAATCATCAATAATCTTGTTCACTTCCCTATGACGGTAATGTATTATGAAATCATAATCTTTAATCTAATCCCACAATACTCTCTTATGCATATTTAGCTCTTGTTGATTGAATATATACTTCATACCATTATGATGAGTATATATATCACAACTCTATTTATAAATATAATGCCTCTATATTTTAAATGAAAAATAATACTATAGATAACTCCAAATCATGAGCTAGGTAATTTTACCCATGATCCTTTAATTGTTGTGAGTCATAAGCTTTCACCATATCATTTTTCAGGAAGATGAATCAAAATCCCTTATTTTATAAATCATTGTAGATCAAAAACACTTATCCATTTTACGGTAGTGTAAGTATATGTGCACTAACTAAACTTATCTTCTTTTCCATGAAATTTTGTCACATTCATACATCTAAATGAACTTGGATCCCTTCCAAGTTAACTTGGTGATTGAATTGGACATCCATGAAACGTTTTCTAAAAAGAATCAATAATATCTAACCAAACTAAGAAAACTGCATATCTCCATCACTCACTCCAATCATTTTTTCCCTTTTCAAAAGCTGGTTTATGGGTTCTCGGTACCCCGCTACATGATTCCAAAAAACCACATTAACCAAAACATAAAAACACCAAAATCCACTAACCATGTGCAATAAACCATGAACCAGGGCACAAGAACATCATAGAAGATAGTAAAATACACCCAGGATTACCTTGAGCGTCCTCCGGCACGACAATCAACACCGACCCAAATCCTCCCGTTGGCAAATTCCAGAGGAATTCACCCAGCCTTCAAGCGATGGAATAGACCCCCAGGATCCACCCCTGAGGACGTCAAAGAAATCCAGAATGAGGATGACCATCTCTTGATACCATTAGCACCCTGACCGTAGGCAACCCAAAAAATCCCACCAAACAACCTAAATGGCAAAGTGAGATACAAACTAAATCAGTCCGGAGGCGAAGCCTCATAAGAAAAGGAAAAGTTACCAAAACATAGTCTTAGCCTATTAATGCTTTCCTCCCTATAAAGATTCCAATTCATTAGCCATACCTTAGCATCAGGATCTTCCCCAATAATGTCTTCAAAAAGGTCCACCATTTTGTACCATGTTTGGATATATTCTTCATTGCTGATTTTTCAATCATTGAAGCCTCTCATTGGGGTAAAATCTTGTTTGTCAATCCACTTAGCATGCTCGTTGTTGACCTCCACTCTTATAGCTCCTCCCATCATATCAGCCTATTCCTGTGGGATGTCAACATACAGAAATACCTCTACCATGTCCTCCTCAGAGAAAAGGATAGGTTCTTTTATGTTCTTTACCTTTTCATTTGATCTTCCCATTTCATTGTTGCTCTCCTTGATTAAAACCCGAGAATCCTCCTCCACCGCGTTGAGAAACAACACCGGCAACTTCTTCATAGAGCGGGTCTCCAAAGGTGGGGGTAGCGAGGAGTAATCCTTCTTCCCCTTATTCTTTTTAAAACTCATGTTGTTATTTGGAATTGGGACCTCTTCAGCCAAATGTTTCAGTTCATCCAGATTGGATTCCTCTATGCCAACCTCATCCTCCTCACCTGGTGTAATGTGTTCCAAAATCACATTATCCTATGATAAACCTTCAAATATGTTACATAGGGGGAATGATGTCCGAACCAAGCCTGGACCCCTGCTCTCATCCACCTTTGTAGCTCCCTTCCAGGTGTAGAACCACTGCCACCCAATTCAGGCTCCTCAACAAGCATTATTCGACCAGCTGCCTCATCCTGGTCGGCCTGTGAGAGGCTGCTCCCCATGAACTGGTTCTGTCTAATAGTTTCATCTAAATTCATCTCACGGTTTTCACAAGTAGCTTGCTCCGTATACCCTCCCTCGTTGAGATCCAGTTGAGAAACACCTGTAAGTCTATCTTGTCCAGACCTGCCATTTGTATTATCAATCGGAACATTGTCTGTCATGTTCACTACATTGAGGTCACCTAACAGCCTACAAAGGACGTCTTGGACTTTCGGCCCAGGAGGAAGAGCAGGTGGTTTCTCCGACCTCACCCGAATTCCAGCACCTTCAATCATTGAGACTGAGCCAACTGAAATAACACCTGCCTCTTGTTCATCTTGAACTGCACCATCATTATGGGCAACACGAGCAAGGTCTTCCAGATCACTGCCTTCAGGGGGTCTATTTAGGGCCTCTTCACTAGGTTCTTCCACCAATGAATTCACCACCATGTGATTCTCTGAGATGCTACGATCACCATTCCTCTCATTCCTAGAAATTCTATAATCGTCATTGCTCGCATTCCTCTGGGAGCCATCATCCCTTGCCCTCCACCTGCATTTCTCCAGTGAATGGACCAGCCATTTTCAATAAGAGCAATAATGAACCCATGATTCATATACAACCGGTTGTTTACACCGGAACTCTTCACAAACGGTGATCCAAACGAATTCCAATGGATCCCTTGAGGTATCCACCTCCACACACACTCTAGGGTTAATCAGATGGCAGACAGCCATGGTCCGGCTATCGGAGCAAAGATATCTCCCCAGTAGATTATCAATCATTTTAACAATCGATGGGTTTTGAAATGTTAAAGGGAGATTCAGAAAACTAACCCAAATCACCACGGAAGGTGAATCACTCTGCATATTAAAATCATACGACCATCGATAAAGATAGAACCACGATCTGTTGCAATTGTGAGGGGCTCTTGACTAGGCCCTTATCAAGTCTTACTCCGACGCAAACCGGATCAAAATATTCTTGTTGTATAACAATCCTATGGTTTCCTTCTCTTTCAAATCCCAGGAACCAAAGAAAAATATATCGAACAGATCGACCGAGGGTCTTCTCTTCGAAAATCGAGCAACCAGCGTCAGACAATGCAGCGCCGAGGCTTCGATAAACTCTGCAACAGAAATCGGAAGATTAGGTCGTCCATCATGTAGACCTGGAACCGTAGGGCTCATAAAGCTTTATGGAAATGGATGATGGAAGTCCAGGTGGGATAATGGTAGAAAAGGTGCTTCCGCTCTTGTGTGTAGCGGTAGAGGTCCCTCCCCCGGATGAGGAGGAACCCGCTCAGAGGCTGCCGTCGTCACCAATCGGGAGTCAAAACCACCATCATCACCACTCCCGCGGACTCGGCCTATATCATTCTCCATCACCGTGTATGATCTAGACAAATTTCCAATAACTTTTGTCTTTGATGGATACACAAATATACCCTCTCATTAGATTATATGACCCAAAAATGAAACAGTTTGTAGCCAAAATTTACACTTGGTAAATTTTTCATACAACTTCTCCATCCTTAGGGTCATTAGAAAAATCCTCAAGTGATATTCAAGCTCTTCCTTTATATTTTAATATATAAGAATATTATCTATAAATACTACCACAAACATATCAAGGTAATCTCTAGAGACTCTATACATTAAATCCATGAATATTTCAGGGAATTAATAAAACCAAATGGAATAATTATAAATTCATAGTTTCCATACCATATATAGAATTTTGTCTTGGATATATAGTATTTATTGACCAATAATTGATGATATCTATAATGAATTTATATCTTATAAAAGTATTTATCTCTATTAAATGTATCAAACAAGTCATCAATATGGTCAATAGGATACTTTTTCTTTATATTGATCTTATAAAGTTCCTGATAATCAATGAATAATCTCATTTATCAATATTTCATCTTAACAAAAAGAATATGTTCACCCCAAGGTGACGCACTTGGCCAAATTAATCCCTTTTCAATATTCTCTTGGAGTTTATTCTTTAATTAATACAACTCAATTTAGATCAATCTATATGGAATCTTTGAAATAGTTCTAGCACAAGGTATGAGTTCTATTTAAAATTCAATGTCAATATTTAGTGTAACATTCGGAAACTCTTTTGAAGTACATTGGAAAACTCCTACATAATAGTCATATCTTCAATGTGGTGTTTTTTCCCAACTATATAATATAAAAACCCCTTTTGAATAAGAATCAAGACCCATATAATGGATGTGATTTCCATAAAAATTTAATATTTATCATCACATGGATATAAAATCATTATTTGGTTTGGCGTATCAAATTTTACTTCCTTTCTTTGGAAACTAATATTGTATTTATATAGAGAATGTAAATCCATGACTAAAATGACATCAAATTCAACCTTATGAAGAATAGTAATAATTTCATGAAGTACATCCCCAAAAATATCAATTAGAGAATAATTATATACTTGATATGTGATTATTATACCATTAGGGGTTTTCACTGCTAATTCAATATCTAATAGTTGAGGTAATATTTTGATACCCTTAGATATTTCTTCAAATATAAAATAGGGGGAAAATCCAAAATCAAATAAGTCATTAACCATTTTATAGTGGATGTTAAGTATACCTTTCTCCATGTATTCATCATATCCCTCATCAGTAATAGTGATTATATGGGATTTCCCATTATCTCTAGGATTAAGAAGTTTTTGATTTCAATCATTATCATTAACCTTTGGATTGGATCACTGGTTATTATAATACTCATACTCTTTTCATTTGAAACACTAAAGTGTGGGTGGTGTATTATATTGTTCTTTTTATCCATCATTGGCTAACTTCTTATTCCCATCACTCCATTATTTAATTACTCGATGACCGTATTTTCTATATATAGAACATCTTACCCTTCTTAGGATACATTCTCTTGGGTTCTTCTTCCCACATTCTTAAAATGAATAAAATTGAAATTTATTTTCTCTATGCTTATTACCATATTATATATCATAAAACTCCATCTTCCTCTTATTTGATGCATTCTGAAAATCACCAAAGTTTTTGTTTTTAATCATATATCACTATAGCTTAATAGACATAATCCCAAGGTTTCAACATATAGTTGTTATTTCATTTATATTCTTATGAAGAAAATAATTCAATTTTCCATCACATTCACCATTAATATAAATCGTCCTAGTTCAATTCAATGTCTAAAACCAAAAACCATAGTGCAATCAATAGTAATCATAGCGAGAGATCTTGAAAAATCATTTATAGAATATCTACATCGTGACACCTTCCTTCCATTATATGGAACCTTATGTTTATCCTAGTCTACCCTTGGTTATAATCTATTCAAATCCTTCATAATGTTTCATAAATAAAATGTAAATTAACCCATGGATCTCTTCCAGGAGTTTCAAACCAGGTGGGTATAATGGGTACACTAACCTTTGACTAGAATGACGAAGAAAATATACTCGACTTACTCTTTTGAGGGTTATTACCAATAGATTCATTTTTACCAAAATGAAATCAACTTATTATATCCATACATAGTTATTTTTTAAAGAAAATCACACTCATTTCTTTACTATAAATTAGTATGTTCTCCTATATATAGGATTCTCCTAATGGTTCTCACTAAAGATCCCCCATCCTAGTTTAAAAATGTAAATAAACCATTATATAATACCAAAAATAGAGATCCATACTTTTCATACATAAATATTAAATATTATTAGATGATTATTTAATATAAAACATTATGATCCACACCAAAAATATCATTGGTTTGGTGTCTCTATAAATTTGGATGCAAAAAAAATTTGTTCATAAGAGATATACATCATCTACCACTAAGTTCTCCATAATTAGAAACCTTTTTAGAAATATCATATGTAAAATCATTCTCCATAGCATGGGTAAATGAAACATAAGAAAGGGAGAGATCTAATGCTCTATAAGATAAAATAAGGGAGATATATATGATCATATAAACATAACATGAGAGAAACAGTATGAGAACATGAGAATAACATTTGAAAACCATACCATATATATCAGAGATCATAATCGGGAGACTTGGAATGGGGATTATAAATTTATAAAATATGAATTATAAAGGAATCAGAGAACATGATCCATGAGAGTATAACATTATCATAATATGTAAGTCTGTAGCATATACATAAGCATGGTAAATCATTTTCATTATTCAAGGATTACTACCAAGACTATAATATTGGATGAGGTTCACTACTCATCCCATCATATCATTATCCAAGGTTCACTCCCAATACTATCATAGTGGGAAGATTCCCTTAGTAAACTGGGTCCACTTCCAATTCCAGTCCTTATTATCTGATGAGATATCCTTAATTACCCAATGCATTAGAGGGATATATAATTCTAGGACCACCCATCACATAATGAAAATCATACTTATATATGTCACAGGATTATATAACATTAATCATTTCATATCCCATGGAAAGGAAATGGGTTTTAATAAATATTTCATTATAGAACTATAGAATAACTCATGGAAAATAAATGGGTTTTATAAAGGTTTCATCATAACATATTTAACACATGGAAAATAAACAGGTTTCATAGAATCATCATTTAATTATCTTAATAAATGGTCATCCAAATAATGAATTTGGGTGGTATCATTGGATAATAACCCAATAAAGCATAATTAATATCAAATAACGTTATCATATATAAACAATTCCTTTAAAAGATCACTGGAAGAGATTTAGAGTAAAATACCCTTTTCATTTTGAAATCACTTTTTCTAAATCTAAATATTTCCCAAATATTAAGGATAAACTTTATTTAAAAATAACCTTGGAAACATGTAAAGGAATATTCAAGTCATTTATTGTTTATGATGGTGTGAAATTTAGTTCATGTTTTATATGTTAAAACACATATTTTTTCACCTTTTTAGTAAATATTCAAAACTACTTAATTTGGAAAATAAAAAGAAGATTCATTTTTAAAAATTCTTTATAATGTAAAGCATTGATAAAAATTAATTCAAAAAATAATAGGATAATATTAAAAACAATCTTGAAATTTTTTTTTTTGAAAACATGGGCATGGAAGAAAATGGATTTTCGATCGAAGATAGAAATGACGTCGATATTCCTTAAAAACACTTTTTGTCTCATGAGTTCATAAAGAGAGTAAAATGAAATAAAACCATTTAATATATAAAAATAGTGAGATTAAAATAAAATCCATGGGGTATGGTGTGATAGGTCATAAAACATCATCTTCATCAACTTTATCAGAATCAATCCTGATAAATAAGGAGATTGTACCATAAATATTTTAACACTTGATAACTTTTGAATTAAAACCTAATGAAAGAGATAACCTTATTTAGATATTTATATCACCATAATTCTCATCAAAATAATTATAAAATACATTCATTTTAATTAAATACACCACATAAAAACACAAGTCATGAATAAGGCATGTGTCTCATAGAAATTAAAGTGAGATTAAAAACCCTTACCTTGAGTTTTAATTTCTTCAAAATTGATTTAACCTCATATATAAAAAATTAAATTTATTATAATTTTATAAAAGAGATATTTAAATTATTATAATAGCATATTGTATCAACTTATAACAATTTAAACACCCATTTATTAATAACTCTTTATTAAAATCATCATTTTCAGGTGTTCGCTATTTCTGTTTTCATGAGAATTTCATTTCGATGGTTTTGGTATTTATACTTGGATCATAGTATCATCATATTCAGAATTTTAAACATGATAAAAATATCATATATATTTAATATTTTTTATATTTATCCATAAAATGAAGATATATAAAAATGGATCGCATCATTCATGGATAAGGTATGTCATACATATGCATGAATGTTGTTTTTCACTTTTCGATGAATTGAATGAAAAAAAGGTAAATAAGAATTCACCTTTAAAGAATAATTATAATATATATATATCATATTAATTCATTAAATATATCCTTATTATCATCTATATAAAGTGAAAATGAAAAATTGAACACATTGCTTTGTGGAAGTGGTAGTCCACACATACGCACAAGCAATGTTATCTCTTTCCAAACAATTGAAGGGTAAGAATATAGATATGATATGATAGTTACATAATAAATAATGTGTCATAAATATAATAAATAATATTCAAACCCATCATAATAACCATACATTAAATATAGTTATCGAAAATTAATTTCATTGCTACTTGAAGGAGGTAGTCTACACGTACGCATGAGTGATAATTTTACTTCCCATTTGATAGAATATGGGGTAGATATTGGTGGTTATATAATAATAATAATAATTTAGTAAATTTATGATACTGAATTTATTATTTTCATATTAAAATGAAATATTTATAGGTGGTATAAGAAGAAATAAATTCAAATAGGTTGGGTAAGATGATTACCTCTTCTTGAGTAATCCTCTTTTAGATCATTTCTTCAGGACCCATGGAATAGTCATTTAGGAAGACTAAAACCTCTAATTAATGGATAGGGAACTATATAAGAAAATTGGGAATGTTTTTTTGATATATAACACAAGTAACAAGCCCTAAAAATCCCATAGTTGGTGTCCACTACCATTATATTTGGATAACATTACAAGTGAATCACATTCCAAAGGATTGAATAGTTTAGTATTCTTGGTAAACCAGATACATTCATGAGTCTTGTTTTACGAATGAATACACTAATAAAAATATTTTTTTCTTTTCATGGAAACTAAAGTTATTCCATCTAGCTTATACATTCATATATTTCTTAGTACACTTCAAGTAATCTTGTGGAAATTTAAAAAAATAGGCATTAGCTCAAATGGTCAATAAGGATAAGGTGTAGCGGAATAAATAATGAATCAATGAGAATAAATCAACATGTAAATTTATATAGCTAAGAACGAATTTCATTAAAATAACTATGTAAGTAAAAAATCAATATGTAAAAGTAAATAACTGTAATAAATATAATTTAATCAATAACTGAGAATGAAGTGAATAAATAATATAGAAAGGTAAATAACTGAAAACAGATGACATTAAATAAATAAAATAAGAATGAAATGCATTCATATATTTTGTCATAGTGTAAATATCAGGGATAATAATTAACTGAATCTAATTGAATAATGTTTGTAATTATTGGATGTCTTGTATAAGGCATATAAAAACATATTCTGTCAAAACCTTTCACAAGAACGTTTCAATACATGATTAGAAACACCTCTATTATTCTTTGAAACAAACTCAAAGGGTTTATCACCAGCTAATTTCATCTCATGAGAATAATGATGCATCGAGGGGCTTACATTAAATAGTCCCCAACCTGTAGGGATTTCATTAACCTGTCCCCAACTTATAGAGTTTTCAATAACTAGTACCCAACTCTAATAGTTCATGTACAAAGCATTCCTCATACAATGAAATAATTAATTTAATTAATGAATTATGTGACTTATAAAATATATGTATTTATTAATGGATACAGATTTATCATTATTTCCTTATATAATCAAATAAATGTCAATTTAAACATCATATGTAAAAAAATATGTAGTTTAGGAAATAAACATATCCATTATAAATTATATAGATAATTAGGTTAAATTCAATGCTCAATGATCATAGGAAATTGAATATTTCTAGGACACTAAAAGGAATCAGGGTAGTTAATTCCAATACAATCATTAGTCAAATAAATCATAAACCATATAGAGGAATAATAAGGATGGTATAAATATAACAGATCCCAAGTGGTGTAAAAATAAATGGTTATCGTCATTAATGAATGTAAATACTATAAAAATATATTTTAAAACTATTCTGGAGGAAAATAACATTTACATTTAGAAAAAAATTGAGATCATTTTATTTTAGAATCACTTTCAAAAACATTTTCTCTAAAAAATAGCCTTTAAAATTTGTAAAGTGAATCCCCAAATAAATGACTATAGGTAAATATGTACCAGTCATACATGTTAAAAAAACGTTCCATTTACAAGGTAAAAAGTTTAGAAAACTTCCTAGTTTGGAAAGTGACGAGAAGATTACTTTTAAAAAAAATTAATATAAAAAGGAAAGATATGTATTTAATAAATAATTTTGGAATTGTTAAAAATATTTTTGAAGAAAAATATAAAATATGGTTTTTAGAAGAAAACATGTTCTCCGATTAAAGAGGGAAATGAAGTCAGATTTTTTTAGAAGAATTTTATAAATCAATTTGAGTACCAACGAGGGAAAAATGATACTATTGAATGGAAAATATAATTAAAATCATTATTATAATAAAATTAAAGTATTTATTAAATAATTATTAAATAATTTCCTCTAATGTAAATTCAAGTCTTAAAAATCCCAGAAAAATGATATTTTGTGGTAAACCATTCAAAATACCATAACATTAATGTGAGAATAAATCAATGAATAGATTTTGTGTGTCAAATATAAATACAAATAAAATAATTGTAAATAAAAAAAATTATAGTATGAAAGAGATTTCACACATAATATTATAATATTAATGACAACAAGAAAGTAATATAACCCAATGTAAAGGAATTGGGTTATAAAATTCTTTACCATTTGGTATGTTTTAACTCAAATACCCTTAGAAGAAATAATTAAAATTTAAAATAAAAATAACTAGAATATAAACAATTCATGATATAATATTTTAAAATTTGAAGTAGATACACTGCAAAAAATAAGTAAGTGGTGAATGTGACATTTATCTCATGTATATAAAAAGTGATATGAAAATCCCTTACCATTTGTTTACTTTTGGGTGAACATCCTTTAAATTAATGTATAATGGTTTTAAATATGTCCCTGATTTATAAAATTACCATAATCATATTTATAATTTCATATATTATCTTCTTATAGTATCTCACTACCTGTTTGTTAATAATCATTCATTATTTTCACTAATTTGGGTGTTAATTGCCTTGTTTTCTTAGTATGTTTTGACTTGTTACTTGTTTTTACGATTAATTAAGTCATTATTTAAGCATATAAATAATTTAAACCATGATTTAATAATATTATAAATTCATTATATATATATTAATAATAATCCATAATATTTGGAGATAATAAATGAAATGCTCCGTTCATGGAGATGGTTGGTCGTACGCATTCATGAATGCTACTTTTACTTCTTTATCATATTAAAAGAATGAATATTAAATTATATATATTTATATTATAATTAAATTTTCATATCTATTTCATAATAATATTACAAAAAATTGAAACCAAAAATAAATGTGTTATAAAATAATTTCATAAAAATAAATAAGCTTTAATTATAATTTATATCATATATAAATAATGTGTCAGTCATAATTTGAAACTATGAGAGGTGGTAGAGGATAAATGAATGACATCATTTTGCGAGGCGGTAGTTCGCCATACATATAAATGGTATCTTCATTATCTATTAGATGGAAGTGTGTGTGAGTATTGGTATAAATATTAATATAATAGAATATAATTATATTTAGGATGATTAAGTTATTATTTAATCATTTAATAATTATATTTTAGGGGGTTGTAGAATGAAAATAAAATAATACAGCTTGAGGAAGGATGTTACCTCTTATTCAGGTAACTTTTTTTGGTTTTCACTAGAGGGCATACTTGTTTTTCTTTATGACCAAGGGTAGGATTATAGGATAATATTAGAGACTTTTATGATCTATTTTTTAATATGTTGTTTTATCCAAAGTGGATTTAGAGGTGTGATTAAGTGGGATGGGTGAGTGTCTTTTTATAGTGGAAGATGAGTGGCATTCTTATAAATTTTTGAAATATGAATTTCACCCACAATTTTACTATGATACATACCTCTATAAATAGTCCCAAATCAATAAAATATATTATATGGTCTATATATGAACATAAAATGTCTTTTTTAAAAGTCTATATATCATTTTGGCCCTTAATTTTAAAGTTTAGTCCTTTATTAAGCTAATTTTTCTCTTAATCATTGTAATTAATTTTAATCACTTCCACTAATTTTTTTTTCAAAAACTATGTTGAAATTAATATAATATAAATTATTATGATTAAAAATATTTATTCCACTCTTCCAAATTAAAATCATAAAATTTTCATAATTTAATTTAAAATTAATCATGCAAACAGAACGGAAATGTGGATTTTTAAAGTAAAAATATTCAAAAATTTGGTATGTTTTTATATCCAATTTAAAAGTTAAACTGATTAAAATGATTTATATTGTATTAATATATTTAAAATTTATCTAAATGAACTTAAAAAACAATTAAAAATATAATTTAATAATATAAATAGATTAGATGAAAAAACCAGTTTTGAATTAAAAATCTGTATTTTGCACTATTCATCAAAAAAATGAAACTTCATAGAAAAATAACAAAAAATCAGTCTAATATATTTTTATGTTCATATTTAATATATAAATTTTATTTTGAAAAAAAATCAATAAAATTGTAAATAATTAGATTTAAAGAAGGTTCTCTATTAAAAGGTGGTAAAATTACCTTTACAAAAATATAGGTTTTATGCCTAAAATTGGGTTTGTTCTTATCTTATTCCTATAAAATATATTGGATGAGTAAAAATAATATTTTATTAGATATATAATATATAAATTTCATTAATATCATTCACTAATAGTAATTAATTTAATTTATTATGATAAAACACCTTTCTGAGCATAAAAATAAAAAATAATTCATTTATATTCAATTAGTTTATATTTTCATATCTAATTAATTGGAAACCAATGAGTCCATATTATATTTGGGTAAAAAATATATTTTTACAATTTATTTAATACAATTCATAATTTCTAATTTAAATACTAGTTTATATCTTATTAAATTAGATAATAGTATTTTTATAATATATTGTTCGATAAAACTTAGTTTTGCGTGTAACGAAATCCATTGAAGAAATTAATTATTGTGTGTGACACATGCTAACTTAGAATTTCATTAATTTCATGATATATAATGGATTTATTTATTTAAAGTCATAAATATATTATAATGTCTTGTGGTATTATATTCCCTTACACGCTTGGTGTTGCATGTCATACACGCAATCAAATACAATTTTCTTACATTAGAATTTTGGGATGTTACATTCTCCCCACCTTAATTAAATTATGTCCTCAAAATTCAAACTAAAATTTAGTAATAGATTGTTTGATATTTATATTTTTAAATACCAAATTTAGATAAGGTATCATAAAACATCCCTTAGAAAATAGAGAATGGGATGTACAAAGGTCAAATTGACTAACATATATCTACGTCTTTAAGTTGGAGAAAATTTGTGGAAAGTATATATAAATATGTAGAAGAAAATAAAATATATTTATAGGTATTTATTTATTTTATTGATCACAAACAAGTTAAAGATCAATGAAAATTTTACTTCCTCAAATCTATAAATCTTCGATGACTTAAAAACCATCATTTCTACCAAAATGAAGGTATTAGGACAACAAAATTTTAAAAACATTTCCTAAGGATGATTAATTATTTTACTACCTAATAATGTAGAGAAATATACATATATGAAATATTTATATAAACACAATTTTCATCCTTTGTTAGTTTTTTGATCAATTTAAAATTTATCAATTACTTCATGAAATGGATATCTAAAAATTATCATTGATGCCAGAAGCACTAAAATACACTGTTAATTGATTTTTCAACCCATAAAAGAGTGAAAATTATTTACATTTTTCTCTAACAATTATAAAAATCAAATATTTTTGATACATTAATCTAAAAACCTAAAAATTAACCCTAATAGTTCTTCATTAATATCCATTCGCCAAATTTTTTAACTAAAAAAATTACACATTAACCAGAACATTTTGTAGGTTAGTGGTTGGTGTGAAACCCTTATCATCCTTTGGTCATGAGTTTCAGTACCATGACCTTGCCAAACTTAATGTTTTTTCACCCAAAATATAGGTTGTCCTTTAATAAAACCATATTAATATCATTTCCCAAAAAATTATGATGTAAATCCTTGAAATAAGATTAATCACTAAATATCCATTTGACCAAGGTTTTCAATACAAACTAAATACATAAATAATTCATCTATTTTATTTCCACATAGTTCCTTCTTTAATATAAGTTTTATCCTAGTTCATTTGTTGTCATTATCTATTCAAAACTTTCTTAATGGTTTGTAAATTAAATTTGAATTATTATAAGTGTATCCCTCAAGAGTGTCAAACTAGGTGCGCAATAAGGCCCATTTTTATGTACCATATTACGCTGATTCAGGCTTGGCGCACCTTATCTGAGTTGTTACCACAAGTTATAGCTTTGTTAAAACTATATCCACTTGAAGTATCTAGATAGGGATGTATTTCTTGTAATACCCACATAATATCTACCATGAAAAAATTCTAGGAAGTTCTTCTATACTTATATTCATGATATATCTTAGGGCTATGTTCTCTAATCTACGTTTTCCGAAATATAGTTCCCAATGTTTCTATTAAACCTAATCTGATACCAAATGTAGCGAATTGGCCTCAGAAATCCCAGAGCTACTGTCTACTACCATTAAATTGGCATAAGATACAATAAAACTCATCCCAAAGGACTGAACAATTTTTTAGTCTTAGAAAACCAGATACATTCAAGAGTCTTGTTATATAATTGAATACACTGATTAAAAAAATCTTTTTAAGTATAATAAATTTAATCCATATTTGTTTCTTGGATATCTCTCTTAGTACACTTCATGGGATCCTAGGGAAAGTAAAAAAAATAAGGGTGAGCTCAAATGCTCAGTAAAGGTAAGGTATAGTGGAATAAATAATTAATCAATGAGAATAAATCAATATGGAATGGTATATAACTGGGAACACATTCCATTATAATAACTGGATAAAAATAATCAATATGAAAATGTAAATAACCAAAACATGTTCTATTTAATCAATAACTGAGATGGAAGTGAGTAAATAATATGGAAAGGTAAATAACTGAAAATAAATTTCATTAAATAAATAAATTCAAAATGGGATGCATCCATATATATTTTCATAGTGAAAATAACATGGTTAATAAATAATTAAATCTAAATGTAAGAAGTTTTTAATTATTGGATGTCATGTCTGAGGCACATGAAAACATATTCTATCAAGACCTTTCACAATATAGTGTATATATGTTGTTAGAAACCCATATATTCTTCTTAGAAACAAACTCTATTGTTTTTTCACCAACTAATTTCATCTCATGAGACCATTGATGAATTGAGGGGCTTGCATTAAATGGTCTACAACCTGTAGGGATTACATTAACTAGTATCCATTCTATATAGCTTGCATTAACTGATCCCCAACCCGTATAGTGCATGTCCAAATCATTCCTCATATATTGACATGACCAATTTAATTAATAATCAATGTGCCTTATGAAATATCCATATTTAATAATGGATAAGTATTTATAAATATTTCCCTAGATAATCAAATAAATATCAAAGTAAACACCATATGTAAAAATTATATACAATTTAGGCAATAAACATATCCATGCTAAATGATTTGGATAATTAGGAGGAATTCAATATTCAATGATCATAGGAAATTGAATATTTAAAAGAGACTAAAAGGAATCAAGGTAGTGAATTCCAATGCCATCCTTGGTCAAATAAATCATAAATCATCTACAAGAAGAATAAGAATGGTATCAACACAAAATATTCCAATTATTTTAAAAAATAAAGGGTTGTTGTCATTGATTATTGTAAATACTATAAAAATATCTTTTAAAACATTCTTAATGAAAATATCATTTTCATTTTGAAAAAAAAATTAATTTTCATTGAAAATCACTTTTTAAAAAAAATTAAAATTTTACCATTTAAAATTGTAAAGGAATCCTCAAATAAATTATGGTGGGAAATTTGTACAAGTCATTAAAGATAAAAATAACAATCCATTTGAAAGGTAAAAAGGTTAGAAAAGTACCTAGTTTGGAAAGTGATAAGAAGGTTCCTTTAAAAAAATAAAAAAGGCTAAAAATGTATTTAATAATTCATTTTGGAAAGGTTAACAACCTTTTTGAAAACCTTTTTATAAAATAGTGTTTTCATAAGAAAACAGGTTCTCTGACTAAAGAAATAAATGATGTGAGGTTTTATTTAAAAACTTTTCTAAAACATTTTCACTACCTAAAAGTGGAAAATGGTATTATTACTTGGAAAATTTCATGAATAACTAGAAGAGACTAAAATTAATGTATTTATTAAACAATGATTCAATAATTTCCTCTAATAGAAATCCATGTGTAAAAATCCTTAATAAAACTATATTGTTAAGTAAACCATTGGAAAGACTATAATGTTTATGTGAGAATCAATCAATGAATTAATTACATGTGTAAAATTTAAATCCACATAAAACAATTTTAAATATAAAAATATATAGTAAAAATTGATTAAACACATGATCTTAGAATATTAACGATAATGTGGAAGTAATATAACCCAATAAAAAGGAATTGGGATATGAAATTCTTTAGCACTTGTTAACTTTTAACTCAAATACCCATAGAAAAAATAAATCAAATTGAAACTCAAAATATAATTTATATAAAAAATCATGATATAATATAACAAAATGGGTAGTATATACATCACACAAAAGAATTAACTAGTGAATCTGACATTTATCTCACTGATGTAAAAGGTGAGATGAAAATCCTTTACCTTGTGTTTCCTTTTCAGGTGAACGTCATTTAACATCATGTATAATTGTTTTAAACATTTAAATAAATTATAAAATAACCATAATCATATATATTATTTCATATATTATCTTCTTATAATATCTCATTACCCATTTGTTAACAATCATTCATTATTTTCACTATTTCAAGTGTTAATTGCCTAGTGTTTAGAGTACGCTTTGATTCGTTACTTGTTTACCCTATTAATTAGATCATGAATTAAAAATATAAAGAATTTAAAACATGATATAATTATCATATATATTTATTATATATTTATTTATAATAATCCATAACATTAGGATATAATAAATGAAATACATCATTCATGGAGATGGTGGGTCGTACGTACGCATGAACGCAACTTTTGTTTATTTTCCATATTAAATGAATGAAAATTAAATTATATATATATATATATTATAATTATATTTTCATATATATTTCATATATGTATTAAAATTATTCTTTATATGTTCCATATATCGTGTTAATTAATCACATTGCTTTGAGGAGGCGGTAGTCCACACATCCACAAATGATGTTATCATATTACAAAAAATGGAAAGCACAAAGTTAAATGATATAAAATAATTTATTAAGCACAAAAAAAATTAAGTATAAAATAGATCATATATAAATAATTTTTCCATCATAATTCCTAACCATGATATGTGGTAAAGTACAAATTAACGACATCATTTTGTGAGGGGGTAGTTCGTCGTACACATAAATGGTAGCTTTGTAATCCATTATATATAGGTGTCTGTAAGTACAGTTAAAACTCCTAATATAAAAAATATTGGTATATTTATTATAATTAGTTTATTATTTAATTATTTAATAAAAATATTTTAGGGTGTGGATAATGAAAATAAAATAAAAGAGCTTGAGGAAGGATGTTACCTCTAATTTGGGTAACTCCTTTTGGTTTTCACTAGAGGGATTCCTTTGTTGGACATATACCCAAGATAACATTTATAGGATGAGGGTACTGATTTTGAGGATATATTTGGGTATATATTGTTCATGGAAAATTGTATTTATAGGTGTGAGTAATTGGGATGGGTGAGTTTCTTTTTAGAGAGGAGGATGAGTGAAATTCTTGTAAATTTTTGAAATGTGAATTCCACCCATGTTTTTCCTAGGAAACGTGGCTCCAATAATGGTAAAAAATATATATATTAGAGGATAGGTTCTAAATATGAAGAAAAATTGTCTTCTGGAAAAGTTTATACATCATTGGGCCCTTATTTTTAAGGTGTCGTCCATTGTTAAACTAATTTTTCTCTTTTTTGTTTTTGTTAATTTTAATCATTTTCCATAATATTTTGAGAAACAATAAGTTTTAATTGTTATAAAATATAAATTATTATGATTCAAAATAAAAAATCCATTTTTTAAAATTAAAATCATATAATTTTCATAAATTAATTTAAAATTAATCCCACGGACGGGGCGACAATATGGGTTTTAAAAGTAAAATTGATCAAAAGTTTGATAAGTTTATATATCCAATTTCAAAAAGAGATTGATTAAAATGATATAAATTGAATTAATAGATGTATAATTTATATAACTTAATATTAAAACCAATTAAATATATAATTTGACAATATAAATTATTTATATTAAAAAATAGATTTGAATTAAAATTTAGCATTTTAAGTATTCATCATAAAATGAAACTTCACAGAAAAATACCAAGAATCCACCCTAAGATAATTTTTATGATCATATTTTAAATATGAAGTTTATTTGGACATATAACATAAATAAAAGTTCCAAAAATTGTATTTTAGGTTCTTCTTTAAAATCTTGTACAATTACCTTTATAAAAATATAAAGTTTTATATATAAAATTCCGTTTGTTTTTATCTTGTGCCTATAAATAGTTTGGATGATTATAAAAAATATTTTTATGGATATATAATATATAAATTTAATTAATACCATTCACTAATAGTAATTAATTTATTTAATTATGATAAAACACATTTGTGATCATAAAAAAATTGAAATATTTTCTTTTATATTCAATTGATTTACATTTTTTATTCTAATTAATTAGAAACCAATGAATTAATATTATATGGTGTAGACCATATATTTTCATAATTTAGTTAATATTATTTATAACCTCTAATTTAATGGCTAGGTAATATATTATTATATTAAATAATAATATTTTTTTCGATAAAACAATGTCTTTTGTGTAACATAATCCATTGAAGAAATTCGTTGTTGCATGTGACTCACACTAACTCATTATCATGTGCATTGTAAGCTATATCATGGATAAATTTTAGTTAAAATAGTAAATATACTATAATTTCTTGGGATATTATATTTCCTTAAGTTCTTGGTTTTGTGTGTCGTATATTCTCTCTAATAAAATATTCTTACTATATAATTTTGGCGTGTTGCATAGAAGGCTCAAAGCTGTGTAAGGAGGAGAAAGTATGGGTGTACATTTATAAGTTAGGGAAGGGACACACATAGAATTTAATAAAATAATAAAATATTATAAATTAATTATCAAGAAAAATGTTTCCAAATGGATAGATATTTGAAGGTGGAATAGTATGAGGTCAAAATATGGAAATACAATAGGATTTTAACACATTTGAGTGGAAAAATTACCATTATCTCTTGGTTTTACCCCCCCCCCCCCAGGTAAACCCTATTTAACCATAACTGTGGTGGAAAATTTTTACTATTTATTAATTTGAAGTGGACACATTAAAAAAATGAAATGATTTTTAAAAATATGGAATCCAATGTATCAATTCTATCTCAAGAAGTGGAAGAAAATACTTTTAAAATAAACTCAATGAATGTGACAAAAAACGGATTTCAAGAAAAAATGTTTCCTTATGTATACAACGCTTTTATACCAAAATCAACAAAAAAATAATTATAATGATCATAATTGACTTATTAATAATATAAATTAATTAATTAACTTTTAAATATATATTAAACAATAATGTAACTTTTTATATTTATTTAAATGGAAATTATGTTTTAAAAAAAAATAGTTTTTTTCATTATTCATCAAAAAATTAATCATTTCAGAAAATTATAAAAAATTCACTCAAAGATAATTTGGAAATGTTAATTTCAAAAATAAATTTCATTTTTTCAAATAAATTTTCTAAAAGTAGAAAAAAAAATTATTATATTATTTTCTCATAAAAAACAATAAAAACATTTTTGATAAAATATTATTTTGTCCAGAAAATATAGACTTTACTAAAAATATATTTTCATTGTCTATAAATCATTATATATATTTTTAAAATTTGGATATTCCTATTAATACTAAAAATTTCATAGCTATGTTGTAATGGTATACTATATTACTGTTCATTTATTATTGATGTTTCATATATCACAAGATATTAAATAAATTCAATTTATTTAAAACAAAATATATTATGAAATATCAGGGTGCTACAAATACTTGTGTGCAAGAACCTCTTTTTCTATTAATTATGTATGTTATAGCTTGTTGTGATTCCCGATTCATCAATCTAACCTCTAACTCTAAACACTTCAAGTTGAGGGAGTTTTCTAATCCCTAACTATTCTCATATTTTCTTCCCGATCATCCTTTGTCTTATTCATTTGTTCTTCATGAATTTTTATTAATTCTTATAAAGTATTTTGAAGATAATTTATCCTTTATATTTTATCTTCTGATTGAGTAACTTTTAAAACCATAGAAACTTTGTAAAAAATTTCAAGTATATGGAAGAATTCAATAAAAACTATCTCAAATAAATCTTTCTCTAAATATTTATTTTCAATTTTACAACAACCTCAACATATCCTTCTTTGTAAATATAAATTGTTTCATCCTTTGATTTCAAAAAATTTGTTAGAGTGTTTTATATACATAAACTTTTATCCAATGCCTCTTCAATAGCACTAGACTCTTATTCCATCTGTAATTTTTCTTTCTATAGATCCTTGAAACCTCTAAAAACATAGTCTAAAACTTCTTCAAGAACATTATTTGGACGTTCATTAAATTAATAATGAAAATCACTAAGTAATATAGCATCATCACAACTTTTTAAGGATTCATCATAAGTATCATAATTAAGAAAATTATTGCAGTATATACCACTTTTCTTACTTTGTGCCTCTAACTTTATTGCAATATTCATCTTTGACTTCCTTTCCTATCCTTTCTTTATGTTATTCTAAGTCTTGGAAGAAATACAAAAATTCTTCTCCTCGGTAGTAACTTTATTTTACTCCATCTATGGTAGCTCCCTCCTTTCTTGAAATATAATCTTCATAAGAACATTTTTTTATCTTTAGTGGTAATCTTGCTCTGATACCACTTGACGAACCCCAAACCATAACGAACACTAGGAGGGGTGAATCAATGTTTTAATTTTATGAATTATTATACATTCAATTCAACACCTTGAACTCATAAATGTTCTAAATCTAATCAGTGATATATCAAAATCCCAAATCATATACAAAAATTATAATAGAGAGCATATAACATGGTATTGAAAAGGTTCAGTACTAAGACATATTCCATTCCATGTTGGTTATACCCAAACATATATTCTAAAAAATAATATTATTATCAATTATAATGGTTTAGGTAGAAACTCGTTATATACCCTTCTAGTTAGTCCTCTAGTTTATCTTAGTTATAAACCCAAAAAAATATAACACTTCATCCTTAGTTGGTTATACCCCCCCCCAACCTTCTTCTCTGGCTCCCAAGTCCCACTAGAGTCTTCTCCTACTTTTAGATCCAAAAAAAGTTTTTATTCTCCCAAATGAAAATGAGATACTTCTTATACTTCTAGAACCAACTAAAAGACTTCATCCCTTATTTAGGGTTAATACACTATAGTATGATCTTTTTATCTTATTCCATGAGCATATTGAATTTGACTTGCTCATGTACTCTTCATGATCTTTTTTACATAATGTATCAGAGTTATTGGTCTTGATAAAATTATTATGATCACCTATGTATATTTTTTCACCTCATTTAAACAATGCTCAAAATTTTATTCATTATGATGTTTTAGACTCGGCCTCACTTGGATGTGTTCAAGTGGTGAACACAATCTCATCAATATTTTATGAAATAATAATTTTTCACCATGTCAAACTATTTTATTTTTGAATTATCAAACATATTTCACCAATTATACTTTATTAAATATGTATGGATAATGTTTATTAGTAAAACCCTAGCACATATATTCTCTCCCTTTATTAGTTTATTAGTTTATATGAATTATCAAGTTTTTTTCTTTTATTTGAGTTTTATTCTCAAGTGATTATTCATTTATGTATGTATGCATCCACCACACTCTTCAATCTCACTACGTTCATCATGTATCCTTTCATGAAATAGAATTATTCATTAAACATAATATGCTCCTTTATTCATGTAATAGTATTTCTATGCAGTGTATTAATTATTTCACACAAACCCAAAGAGCTTCACGGAATTAGGTTTTTTTAATCTCGGAGGTCCATGAGTCACACTTCAAGACATTTTGGATTTTATTTATTTGAAAAATAATATATTTTTTCATAAAAATCATGTCTTTCATGAAGTAGAAGAATATGGAGATTCTCTATTTCACTTTAAAATTGATTTCTCTAAAAATAGTGAATATTAGAAAATTCTCCTTATCCATGAATAATATCCTTTTATATCCAAGACTCATTGTATTTGATCCATGTTTTATGCCACATCAAGTATCTTAAAAAATATTCCATATCATGACTTTTATATTACCCAAATTGTTTGGTGTTTCTAAAAGGTATTACATTGAAACACATGGAATGTTCATGATATTATATTCTTCCCTGATACTAGAATCATGTGCATGATATTATCACATGCACCTCATGTTATAATCAAAACTCATTCATGCGTTATGAATGCATGAATTATTTTCTATAACATTGTATCATACTTGGATTGTATAATTTTCATTAAAATTTTTCATCCATGCAAGAAAGAGAATGTAGAAATGGATGTTCTTACCTACATAACCTAAAATTATTAGCCTTATAAGAACCACAGTGACCTTGGTTTAGATCATCAGAGGTATATCTATCCACTTTAGCACATGTCAAACCCTCGGGCAAGAGTTGAGGATTAATATGAATCACTATGATCCATCAAATATCCTAGATTAATTTCAACAAACAATGTGAATTTTATTCATATATCTTTAATGGAGGAAGTGTACATGTTTGATTTACAGTCCCATATTAGAGTTTATCATAGTTAAATTCTTCTGAATAGACCATTCTATTCCCATTGGTTTCTCAAACCAGCACCAGGGTTATTCACCTAGAACACATTGCACCCACACCCATCATAAAACCCCTCCACAACTATATAGTCCACTCAGGCACCTCTGTACACCCTCTTAATATTCTATATACATACTTGTGTGTACCCCTACCTTCCTATAGGGGAACTCAACAACTTCTTCCTCTATTCTAGCTCAGTGGAATGGCTCTCCGGTGTGGTTAAGGACTCCTCCCATAATGAAGTCAATCAAGTTGGCCAACAAGGCTACATAACTCTAAAAAGAGTTATTAAATATTTAAAAAATGTATTTTCCTTTATAACTAAAATTCCAACCCACAACTCCAAAATTCTCCCTTAAATATTCTTTATGAAAAATAAAAATTTTCAGGGCCTTCTTTAAGTCCTCATGTAAATAAATATTTTCATGGTCTTCACTTCTTTCTCTATTATTAAAAAATAATGTGTCATTACTTATTAGAATGTGTCAATAAACTTAATACCAATTCAAAAATCATTGAACATACATAAATAATTGTTAAATAATTACATTAAATGTCATTCTATTGATCCATAAAAACTCTCCAAGCATCACCAATTCATCTTAAACTCGTTAAACACATATTGGTACATAATTGAAAATAAATTCAGAACTTGGTATCAACATAATATAGTGTTATAACTAATAAAATATAGAAATAATAAATATCTAATGAAGGTTAACTCTAGATAATTCTATTTGGAGAATCTCATTTCTTTTTGAATTTATCCTATTATCTTGCATCTACATGATTATATTTAGTTTTTATTTCATAAAAAACCCCAAAATTTCATTGATTTTATAAAATTTAAAAAATTTAAAAAATTATAATTTAATTAGAATAGTGAGTGTTGAATGCAAGGATCCTCAAGGGAGATGACCTTGGTCAGCCACTATACTACATTAGGAAAATAAATTATAGCTTTTGTACCTCCCTAGGTTTGGTGTGTCACTAATTATCCACTTCATTATTTTATTACATGAATTTATTAAAGAAATAAAAATTATACATCATAAATTAGATATATCCTTATATGTTGAAATTATCAATAAATGTGAGTAAGTATTAGTTTTCACCTCTAGATTCTACTAGAAAATGTCCACACAAGTCAGAGTAAACTAATTATAGAAACTATATTGATCCCTCTCCCTTTACACTAAAAGGTGATTTGGTAATTTTTACTTATAAACAAGCATGAAATGTACCTATGGGTTTGAGAGGAAAATTATCAAAATACCCTTCATGATATAATTTTTATATATTCTTTTGGTTTACATGAAAAAATTGATGATGCCACAATTGGGTGTAATATGAGTCATGTGAACTTGTTTCATTATTAGTTTCCAATACTTTGTTTTCATTTTCTTATATAAAATGACCATTATTCAGATATATCATATCATAATATATTTTATCTTTATAAAAGTATAATATTTCATTTAAAAACATGAAAATAGAACCATATATATCTAAATCATACATTGAAATGATATTCACAATTACACCTAGAACATAATAATATTTCTTCAAAACAAAAACCATTCATGTCGGAAATGTGAGATAGTAGTCTCCCATATCTAGTGTAACTAGTATCACTCCATTGGAATCTTGAAGATCTAAATCACCTTTAGTACTCTTTCATAATATATTTGATTTCTATATTTGGATACAAACGTGAAAACCAGAAGTTGTATTACATACCTAATTTATAAAAATGTAAATATTATACTTGATAAGAAATTTACTTGAAGCTTACCCTATCTTATTCACTAAGGTGTAGTTATTATTCTATTGTCTCATATTGTCATAAGAGAAACAAACAACATCCTACTGTTTAACCTCCCTCTATAAATTTCTCTTCTTGGAAGTACATTACAAAGGTTCCTTTGGAATAAAACATTCTTTATACCTTTTTTCATTTCCTTTCCATTTGTTCAAGATAAGGACATAAGGATTATCATTCATCATTAGTTTATCCACTTGTTAAATAAATATTAAAATATCTAGGAGAAACATGTCTATATTGTTCATATTTAAATTGAAAATAAAACATGATAATATAATAAGAAGAAAGGGGAGGGTGAGGTCTATGCATAATTCCTTGGGTAGCTTGAAACCCATAATTTTGATATACTCAATACAACCAATAAATTTAACCACATGAGATATGGCATGTACTACTTATCCTTACATTCATGTACAAAGTACATTGGGGATATCATATGTCTCTTCTCTTACTTTCTCCAAATATAGATCATGAATATGAGACAATATGGAGTAAGTATCCAAGCATTCATGAAACTTGTGAAGCTCACTATTTGTATGTGATAACATGAGGCATTATAAATTCAATGCATTATCCAAGAATTTTCATGTTATATTTTTATTTTCCTCACATGTATCCTCATAAGGATCAATAGGAATATGGGACTCCAGTATTCTTGGAATAATGAAATGTGAAATCAGTTATACCATCCTCTGAATATTTCACTAGTAAGATGATTCATTTTCTCTAGAATCGAAGAAAATGATAGTTTGGTGTGGCTTTCCATTATCTAAAAATAATAATATAACAATTTTTAGTGTTTTAACATGATCTATTATTATGAAATAATTAATAATTTAATTATGTCCCTCATTAATTTATCAAATCCCAATAACCCACATCATTGGATTCATAATATCTATTCACTTGTATATTCTAGTGAAAAAGACCCATATTTCCCTTATCATAAACTAGAAATGGGATTTATCAAATTACTCAAGTGTATTTAGGTATGATATTCTTTCCAATTACATTAATTTAAAACTCCTTGATCTATTGAGTGGACCAAATAATCATGAAATCCTAAACTCATACTTCCTCAACACTTGCCTCCAAGTTACAATAAGTCTTCCTAGGGAAACTACTCTTGATTTTAACTTTGTTAAGTCATCCAGGGGCTTTTATTAGAACTAATTGATAATTTATAGTACCCTAGTGGAGTATAAACTAGAATTTCAAAAACAAATTATATTCTAAGTAAATTGGTAGAAGTATTTTTAGTGGTTCAGTAGTTTTTTTGACGTATTTGTTAAATTATGTGTTAATATAATTTATTTTATAATTATCATTCCTGTTAATTTTATGTGATACATGCATAATATTTAACCATGTCTAATTAAATAGTTTACACAAATTTATTTTACCCATATAAGTTATCTTATTTTATCATTTTTAATTTCTTTATATTGAACTTATTTAGTAAATCAACTACACCCCATAAAATAAACTTATGTAATTTATTTTATTTTATTTAATCATGCTTGTTAATTTATTTAAAATATGTTATAATGTTTATCTTCCAAATAAAATATGAATCATATAAATAAAAAAATAACCACACACTAATAAAATAATATAAATACATGAAATGACAATGATCCATTATCTACTAGTTGGTTTATCAAGCGATGATAAGACAACCTTTTCACTACGTTAAATAACTCCATGAGCCTTTATTTTAATTGAGTTGTAGTATTTCACCGTTATCTTCTATATTTACTAGTTTGTATCTATCTCAACTCAAATCCTAATCACCTTCTTAATTTGGTTACTCCATCATTTACAAATATATACTCACATACAAGTGAGGTGTGTCAAGGGTTTAGGGTTACATATAATAATCCATAGACATGAATGTTCATAAAAAATAAAAGAGGGAGGGATTATTCTAATATTTTTATATTTAACTTAATAATATTTACCACATAATAAATCATTGAGTAATTAATTAAATTAAATTAAAAAATTCAATGCATACATGGTTTGGTCAAATCTTATCACCCTTCACAACATGAAATGACAACCACATTTAGTATTTCTAGATTCCACTTCAATAAATTCTTATTAAGATAAATAGTATTGAATTAATAAATTAATAATTAAATTAATAAATTATTTCTCTATCTTAAATTCTATCTGATTTTAGGTTCTTGGGGAATTTTAATAATCTCATCAATTATTACAGAATAAATTTAATTTTTTAATTTTTTAATTTAAAATAATTAAGTATATGACCTTTCCTTAAAGGCCTCACAGCATGTACTACATGTGTAACATTAAAATAGTCACTATAATTTCCTATACCACGTGATTGGATGTTTGTGTCACTTATCATATACTATATGGAATGAAATGACATTCATGTCATGTTGTTTAGTTTGGTCAAACTGTGTTGTATTTATATTGTGTATAACCACACAACCCTCCATTAATGTATGTGGCATGTTCCACTTGAATTCACATGTAGTACATGACATGTAATGGAAGGTGACATGTAATTCAATGGAAGTAATTAAAAATAATTTATTTATACCATGTGTTGAACCACATGATACGCCGAAAATCACTTAACATGTACCTAGTGTGGAATGGGAAGTTTCACATGATGTAAACATGTAAGTTACATGTTGTGTAGTCCTAGTGATTTTTATTTTAAAAGTTTAAAGTAAATATATAGCATGTAATGATGTCTCATATTGACCCACATGATTTTCCATGAATTATGAAATTTGTAACTTATATGGGTTACAAGACATGTACATGCCAATTATACATCGATTAGCCTACTTCAACCTATGTGTCAGGATAGGAGTCAAAACATGACATGTAATGAAATCTCTTACTGACCCATATAGTGTGTCTCAATTTACACAGTGTGTACCTTGTGCGATGAAAAACTGATCACATGATGTGTTCTTTCTATTACACACCATGTAACCATGTTATAAATCCAACTATCTTGGAACCTTTGGATTGGCTCATTGAACATTATTCATATGATTTTTTCTCATGCTTGGCCATAAAAAATAAGATAGATGAAATGTATCTACTATTAGACTTAGAATGAATATATAAACATAAAGGTAAGTTAACCAATATATGAAATTGATTAAATATGTTATAAATAATTATAAATTAGAATTTGACTACTATGATACCACTTAAAGGTTCTTGGTATTATAAGAATCATTGACCTAGTGCCAATTTTTTTTCATTTATATTAATGGATTTTATTTGAAGAAATTGAAAAACACACCCTGAAATATCTAAATTGGATCATGAAAATTTAATTTATAATTAATATAAATATATAATTACCTCATTCATGGTAACATATTGAATAAAATTATGTTTTCACCCTTGTCATGTTATCATTTTATTAGAAGATCCAATAGACGAGTCCTCCAAATATGTACACACATGTACTATGAATCATTGAACAATTGTCTAGAATCTTCAGGTTCTAGCAGGGATGAAGAAAGTATTTTATGTCATTCATCATTGATAGTAATAATGATCTATTGTTTTCGCTATGTTCTTGAGAATGAAGAATATATGATTTCCCTATAGGGATTAAGGTAATTAGATAAGATATGTCTTCATCATGTCGTCATGTCTAAAATAAAAAATTGAATGATTTTAGTTTATATCTTAAAATTAAATAATGATAATTGCATGATATCCCGCATATATTATTGAATCTTAGTTATTCCATAAATAAAAATATAATAATATTATTGTTATTATTATATCCCATGACATTTCTTTATAATAATATCATTTCTAAAAAAATAAATTAATATTTATTTAAATAATAGTAAAAAATATATTTAATTTCCCTTGGGTCATTAAACTCGAAACATATCCTCCCATAAAATAATATTTTCACTAATCCTCTGAATAAATATTTATTTTAAATATTCAAATAACATAAATATATATTAATATTAATATATTCACTAAATTATTGAATAAAATAATTATTTATTTATTACCTCTAGAATAAATAAACAAGATATAAAATTAAACTCACATGTTCTAAACTCGAATATCATGTGATTTAATTCCAATGATCAACATTAAATGAATAAATATCATTACAAAAAACAAGAATAAATTTATCCTTAATAATAAATCCAATATAATCTAATGAATTTTTTGATACACTTAATGTGTGACCCTCTAGACCCATTTCTCAATAGCAATATGTGAACTTACCTGAAGTCCTAGATTGATTTCTAGCAATAAATCAAGGCACCCATAGAAAAATAACTTAAAGTAACAAAAAAAAACATTCCTAAAAATTATACTCTTTAATATAATCCCTTTTTGGATTGATTTCTCATCAATCTAGATACATACTTATGCTATAACTAAATATGATTGATTTATTTTCTTTGTATTTCTAAAATAAACTAATTTTTAAACTACAATTATCATGGATCTTTTCATATGGTTTCATTTTAATCAAAGGTCTAGATATACCTTCTTTCAATGATATGGTATAGAAATATCCTTTCTTGTTCATTTAATTAATTCCATGTCACTTATGATTCTTCTGATGCATACTACGTCACCGAAAGCATATGTTTTCATGCTTTTCATTAATGAATCTAAGTATATAATTCATGACACTCATTAATAATGATATCGAATATATGGACCAATACAAACATCTTCATATATTAATATCCAATGAAACCTAAAACATATGGAATTTCTTTTAGTGGGACTATCCTCATGACCTCCCTTTCTTTGAGATCACCAAGTGTGAACATTATATGAGGAAATATCAAGGCTTTTGATCCCTGATAACATGATATTTAAACCTATTTTTTATCCCGTTAGACATATGTATCTGGAATATATGATATATTTATTTAATAACATTTTCCTAACATCTCTAGGTTCTCGTTATAGTGGGGAACTGCCTATAATTGTTTGATCTGATAAATATTTTAAGGAAAGTATCATATTAATGTTATGAGGAAGAATAATCATTATATGATAATAATATATTTATTTATATTCTTTTAATAGATATTATAAAGTTAAATAGTTCTAGGGAATAAACTCCAATAATCAAAATTATGATCCATGAGTTATAAATAGTTAAAACTCGTGAAATTTTAAGGAAATGTTTCTCTTTATGGTTGAATTTTTGGATGCCTATAAAAGGGTGATTATAGTTTTTTATGTTTTTGGAATTATTTTTCATTGATTCTGTAACAAAAAATCCTCATGTAAATTATAAATTTAGTTCTTATTTTCTTCATTCCATTATGATTGGTTTTGGAGTATCATATTATTATCATTGTAGTGGAAAAACCCTTCACCAAACCAAAATGATGTAATTTTTGGGATTCATAGAGATTAAATAAAATATATTAAAGGCATAAAAATTATTATGAATCCCAAAACAAGGCCTATATTCTTAAAAAACCATGCACATATTAAAAATGAATAATACTATAAAATTTTGTACCATATTCTCTGATGTTGTTGAAAACATATTCATACCTTATGCTTTATAAAGATCACTGGAGTTTCAATCAAATAATTACCACCCTTAGAGGTGTCCATGGGATAACAGGATCACCCATCATATGAATGAGATCTTCCATCAATGGAATGCGAGTGAATCATCATTCAATGGTGGTAAGAGAAGAGAACATCAGGGTTAGGGAGTTTCATTCAAGCAACAGTAAAGAATCCACACATAATACCATTATATATAATTGGGATTTAAAATACCCCAAGGATTATCCTTATTAGAACATGCATTTACTCATACATTATAATTCAAGATTAAATTCTTCTTCCACTTCATGCATCACATGCATGAATCAAACTCCCATATATTAAATCTCATGTAACATACATTTAAGGATAAATTACATGAAAGACATAGTTGAAAGATAACATTTATCATTTAGATAAAAATATATGTATGAATATCTTATTAAGAAATATTGGTAGTTTTACTTTTTTACTATATGGAAAAGGCATAAAACAATGCTCTATGAAACATCCAATCATAACCTATGTTTTGTGATGTTTTTTTCAATTTTAAATTCCTTACCATACGGCCTTAATCAAACCTACAATTAGTCAAATGCAATATCATGGAATCTCGTTCCATGTATTATGATTTCCCTTGAACTAAATTATATTATACACTTCATATATATATATATAACTATTTTGTAGAATATATGTTTCACTATACTATTGGTTATATCATACAATATGATATAAAAAATATATATCATATATATATATATATATTCTTTAGGGAATATCTCTTTCAATCTACCACTTTCAATAAATCCTAAATCCTTTATGTTATTTTACATTATATTTTATCAAATACAATAACTTGTGAAATTATATCCAAAACTCTTTTGGATATCTTCTAAAAACTTTTTTGTAAATATATCATCAATTTTAATGTATTTTTTATAATATTAAATATTTGAAACCCTCTAGGTCATTGGTTCATCTAATTATGAGTTTTATTTATATTTTTATGTGTTCTTGGAGTTCCTTAGTGTCAAGAGTGGACAAAAGAGTTTTGGATTGACAGACTAGGGTTTACGATTAGCACACGATTTATCTAATAGTACAACTAACCATGTGAGGGTATTGAAATTTTGGATAGTGGAGTTTTTCAGAGTTTGATCATGTATTTCCAAACTATGGATCACCCATGAGTAACAATACAGCCCATTTTTGGGTGGGCAGTGGAACTCGCATGGTGGACACACGGTTTTTCTAATTGTGCAGCCAAACCATGTGGCATATCCAGGTCACTTAAAACTATTGTTTTACTTTTTTATCCCTTTTGGGTTTCTATGTTTTGGGGGATCAACTTCCTCCCCCATCATTTTCATATCCTCCCCTTTGGTGATGGAGTTTCCCCTATCCCTTGGTGGTGATTTCTCTTGGGGATCTTAGTGATTTGGTTTAAGGTAAGCTCTTTTCTCCTTGGTTTCCTTCTTCTTCCACTTTCTTGATTTTTCTTCCATTTTCGGGATTTTTGGAACACTAGTGTGGGTGTTAGATGAATATAGGTTTTATAATGGGTGTTTTTGTTTTTTTATTATGGTTTAGGTGTGTGGGGCCTTGTTCTTTCTCTTTAGGGTGGTCATCATCAATGGAATGCTTTAAACTGAATATGAGGTAGGCATATTTATTTAAGGGTGTTTTTTCATGGTTACATTTCAATTTATATTCACCTTTGGGTTTTTTATTTTAATTTCCATATAAATGATTTATTCTTGATGAATGTTCCATAATTGATGTATTTCATGGATTAGATTAGAAATTTGGGGTTTTAAAGGGGGTTTTTAAAATAGATGTGGCTTGTATGCACACCAATTGTTCGTAGAAATGGAATAAAGAGTTTCTATGGGTTTAAAATAATTTTTAAAGGAGTTATATAAATGATTTTACCATGGGAATTTTTTTTTGATAAAATGGGTATCTTTAATTGTGATGTAGTGTGTTTGATATGGGAACTTGTTTGTGATCATGTTGGAATGGAGTAACACATGGGTTATCTGAGGTGTGAGTAATAGTTTTGTTCATGGGGTCATGTTTTCCTTTGAAGGGAGGACTGTTTGAGCCACCAATTTGGTTTTTCTGAGAGGCCATGTGAACCATTGTATGGAAGACCGTGTGAGACTCCAATTTGGTTTCTGAGGGACCATGATATCCTTTGGGTAGAAAGACCATGTGACATTCCATGTTGGTTGTCGAGAGACCATGTGACCTCTTGGAGTTGGTCCTAAGGAATACTATGATAGATTCTATTTACTAAGATAACTAGAATACTTATTTACTAACTAGTGATATTAATGATTTTTATAACCCTAGGTTCACTCTACTCATTTCGGGTTGGTTTATATGATTTATTCATTTGATTAGTGCTATTTTGATGTGATTAAATGTATTATGTCTATTCCCTTTCATATGGCTACTTGATGTTGGTATTATGCTCATTTTGATTATTCTTTATTGGATATATTGAGCATATTTACCCAATAGATTTGTTTCTTTATTTTATCCATGTTGTAAATCATTTTTGGAACACCAATTATGTTTGAAATGGAAAACCAAATGGATTACGAAGGTTTATTTTAGAATGGTATGTTTTCAAGGTGGCTTAGTTTTGAAAATGTTTTCAAAAAATTTAATTGTTTTTCATGGGTAAAATACATAAATATATTCATGGTGGTATCCTACTATGATTCATACCTCACACCCTACTTTAACCTTTGTTAATTTTTAGACTTTGTTTCATAGGACATAGGTAAGGGTAAGGGAAGCTTGTACCAGGGTGGATCTTCTTGATTATTGTTATATACGAATTTTTAGAGGAGACATGGTTTCATCGTATTAGCTTGTGTGTAGTTTTCATTTTTCATTTTTTACCCATAATAATGTATGTTTGGACCTTTCTTGGTATTTTCCCCCTTTATTGTGAGTTTTGGGGTTTTTTGAGATACTTTTTATATTTCTAGTAATTGAATGTTTTGTTTCAATATATGTTGGGGTTTATGGTGTCCACTTATTTAATTTTGTTAAATCAGATGTTGTTAGTGTGGCCATCCCATCTTAGGTATGGTTAATACTAGTTTACTAGTGTAGAATTCATTCCCAAGAGATAGTTGGTTATTCATGGTGCTTATCACTAGCCTATGGAGATTAGGAATGCACTCCGGACAGTGTGGTGGGATAATTCTGGTGACAGGTTGGTTAAACCCAGGTTGGTACATTAAAAAATGGTATTATAGCCTTTTAATTTGGGATTTAGTGGTATATTGGGGCTAGGATCATCAGTATTTGAGGGGTATTAATGGGGGAGTTCCTAGACAACTCTTATTCATGTTTAAAATTAAGTTTCCATGGGTTTTATGGGATTTTGGTTATGTTTTGAGCTTGATTATTAGTTTTTTAATGATATTTCTTGGTATTTTATGGTTTATCAAAAGTATCAGGGTAATCTTGGGGTTTTTTTTAGTTTTAGGGGTGAAACAAGGTGGTATAGATGAGGCACGCGGTTAGTTTGCATAGTTTGTAGATATCATTCACAGCCTGTGCAACCTTGCATTCCAACTCTGGTGACACCTTCATGATTAGTGCATTATTTTACTAACCTTACATCGAAACCATGTACTATGGTAAATACTTGAAATTTTTGGTTTTTTTATTTCTTTTGATGATTTTTTTGTTTATTGATATCTATTATGAGGTTTTCTTGAAGGTGTTTTGAGTTCTTGAAGGTGGATCAGGTTGATCATTTGATGATGGTGTATACCTCTACATTTTCTGAGTCGTTTCATGGCTCTCTGGATATCCTTGAGAATTATTACCTCAAGACTCAATGTTTTGAGGTGGTCTTGAGGTCATAGATCAAATCCATACTCATTATTATTTTTCTACAGATCTGCTTAGATGTGGTCAAAAAGGAATCTATGAAAAGGGTAGATTATACTAGAAATACATGTCTCGGTTGTTTTCATTCAATGGGAAGAAATTCTAATTCTTCATATGGTTAGAAGTGAATGTGGTATGAGTCTTATAGGGGTAGTGGAAAGAGTTTCCAATAGTCATTAAATATTCTGTCTTGTATAGGATGTTGACTAATTGTCTATTCTCAGTGTGGGGCTAATAGAAACAACAAGATCAGTTTCTCAAAGACTCTAAGATAATTCCACCAGTGTAGACATATATGTCATCTTTAATGCTTCGGTTAGTTGGATTCTTGGGGAAGAGGTGAAGGTGCTAATTTTTTGAAGGTCTCTCGGTTATAGTCAGAGTCTTCCAATGGTGGGTGATCTCATACTCATGGAAAGGGGGACTCTCACAAGGGGAAGAGGACTCAAGGTGGATCTAATACAAGTAATATCCATTCTACAGAGGTTCTTCCATTGGACACAGAGTCTAATATGGATATCGTTATAGGTATGGAGTTTATTTCCTCTTCTAAGGCATTGATTTTATTTGAGAACGGTGCATACCATTCTTTCATTACACTTAATTTGATTGAATCTTTGGGTGTTTGGGATGATTTTATGCGTTATGCTATGGATTTATAACCATAATGTATAGGAATAATGAGAAAGTTTTTATGCTCAATGACTGTGGTGTTTTGGTAGCTGGTGTGGAAGTCCCTAGGGAATTTCTTATTTTGGACATGGATATTTTTGACCTTATTATTGGTATGGATTTGATGGTTGGATTTAATTTTCTAGTTTATTTTATCATTATAGGTCCCATCTATTTACTCTTAATGGTAGAACTCACATTTTATAGGGTGAGTGAGATCCACATTCAAAGTGGGTAGGACTAGTTATTTTGTAGTTGGGGTTGAACTCATGACAGTTGTCCAGGTTATTTCTTGAGGCTATTTAGTAGATTTCAGTGGGTGTGATTCTAGTGGTTTCATATAGGTACCCATGAATGTTTTTATAGAATTTATTGATATTTATAACCTATTGATAAGTCATTTTCAATATCCATCTGCTCCCTAGGAGAAGCCTGATTTCACGACCATCTTATTCGGTGGATCCAGTTGAACTGAAGGAGATGATACTTCAGCTGGAGGATCTAGAGGGAATTTTTTCCTATACTAGTGGGTCATTGTGGGATTCTCTAGTTCTATTTTCAAAGAAGGTGGATGGGAGCCTTTGAATTTTCATAGACTATTATATGATTAACTAGGTTACCATGAATAATAAAAATATATTTCTTAGAATTTATGATCTATTTGATCATCTTAGAGGGGACCATTGGTTTTCAAAAAATGATCTAATATCAGAGTAACACGAGTTGGTGGTATGAGAATAGGTTGTTCCAAATACTTATTTTCAAATATGGTATGAAAATTTTGAGTGTTTGGTTATGAAATTTTTTATTACAAAAACACTTGTAGCTTTCATGGTGTTGATGAATAGTATTTTCTGCCACTTTTTTGACTCCTTCATAGTCATGTTTTTGGATGAAATCTTGGTTTATTCTAAGAAAATGAATGAGTATACTAACCACATAGAGGATTTTTTACATTTTTTGAGAGAGAATCTTTTATATTCTAAATTGTATAAATAACAGTTTTGGATCGAGGAAGTGAGATTTTTGGGACACGGGATTTTTGAGGTGAAAGTTTCAATGGATCTAGAGAAGTTTCAAGTATTCATGTATTAGGAGTAGCCTAATAATGTATTTGTGATCCATAGTTTTCTAGTAATGGTTGGTTATTATAGGTTTTTTTTGTACTTATCCTGAAAATCATATCCCTTAACATCTTTGATCAGGAAATGGGTGAAGTTTGAGTCAGATGAGAATTTTCGGAGTGATTTTTAGCAATTAAATACATGTTTGATGTTTGCACTTGTTTTGATTATTCTTGAGTCTAGGAGAGCATATGTGGTTTTTTTTAGTGATTATAATGTGGTTATGGTGTGTCCTTTGATGTAGGGTGACCATATACTGGCCTATAAATCATGGAAACTATGTACACATGAGAGGAATTATCCCACCCATGACCTAGAATTGGAAATTGGGATGCATGTTAAAAACATGGTGGAATTTCCTCATCAAAGAGAATTGTATAGTGTATTATGATCATAATATCCTAAAGTGAATTTTCATCATAGTTGAATTGAACCCTAGATAGAGAAATTGGGTGTATTTCCTTCACAATATTGATTTTGATATAGCTTATACAACTGATAAGGGGAATGTTTTCATTGATGATTTGAGTAGGAAGCTTCATGTGTTGGTCATTTTATAATAGTAGATGAGTGTGGCATGATGAGTTCATTTTATGGTCTATTTATATATTTGTAGGTGTATGGAGGGCCTCTATTCTAGGCCAGTGTGTAGGTTACACCCACTCTTCTTGATTTGGTTAGGAATGAGCAGGCATCTGACCCCATGTTCCAACCGTTTAGTAGTTCCTTAAATGGTGGGGAGACCTCGGGTGATTGGTATCAGTCTTTGAATAGTTATATTCTATTTTAAAAGTTGTTATTTGTTCATTTTACCCTGATATAGGTGGTGATGAAGGAGGTGCATCATTCTAGTAGGGTCATTCACCTTGGGGTGACCATAATTTTCAATATTCGAAGCAGTTAGTATTTGTGGCTAGGGATGAGACGTGTTGTGGAAGTCTTCACTTCCATTTTTTTGACCAGTCAAAGGATCAAAGATGAGAATCAAATACTTGATAAGATATTCTAGCCACATCACATGCCTTTTTGAATATGGGATTATATCTCTATGGATTTCATGAGTGGGATGCCTCATACTCTGAGTTGGAAAGATGCCATATGTGTGACTATATATCGTCTAACTAAATTTTTCCACTTTCTTACCATCAGGGTCAATGAGGGTAGATAAATTAGACACAAATTTATTCAATAGGTTGTTGGGATTTATTGAGTTCCTACAACAATAATTACAAACTATGATTCCCATTTTAAATATCTATTTTGTAAAAGACTCTATGAAGCATTGGGAACCCAGCTTAAATTGAGCTCCATATATCTCCCGCAGATGGATGACTAGTCTAAGAAGGCCATCCAAACTCTTGAGGATATGTTATGGGCATGTGTGCTTAATTTTGGAGATTTTTGGGAAAAGAACCTACTATTTCCTAAGTTTACTTATAAAAATAGTTATCAGGGATCGATTAGGATATCCCCATTTGAGGCATTGTATGGGTGGATGTTCCAATACACTTTGTGTTGGATTGAGGTTGTCATGCATTCCTTGGTTGGAAAATTCCTCATATAAGAGACAATCGGGAAATTTTTTCTTATTCAAAAAGGTTAGTGACATCTCAGATTCAGTAAAATTCATATTTGGACCATCATCATCATTCATTAGAGTTTTAGGTTTTTGATCAAGTGTTTCAATAGATAACAGTTTGGCTGGAACCCTATTATTTGAGAAAACATAGGAAATTGGAAGCATATTATATCAATCCATTTCATGTTGTATAGAATCTTGGGAATTTTTCCTACCAATTGGAGTTACCATCACAAAAAACCTTGATCCATGATGTCTTTTAGGTTTCCCAACTATAGAGATACCCTCCAGACCCGTCTCACATGCTGGAGTGGGAAGAATTTGAGTTAGATCCTGATACCACCATGGTGGAGATGTTTGTTTGTATCATAGATATTCAGAACAATGTTCTCTATGGTAAGTTGATCTCATTGTTTTTTGTTCTCTAGCAGCACGGTGGAAATATCCATGAGACATGGGAGCTGGAATATTTGGTGAGGGAGAAGAAACCTAACCTATTTTATTTCAATGATATTTGAGGACTATTGGGTTGAATAAAGTGAAATGACTGGTAGTTTCTAACACCTTTTGGGTAACTAGTATGTCTAATTTTGAGTTTTATTTATCTTTTGATGAGTTCTTAGAGTTCCCAGGTGTCCAGAGTAGAAAATGAGAGTTTTTTAGAAGACAGACCAGGGCCCATGGTTAGTGAAAGGATTATATAACCATGTGTCCAACCATACATATAACGACCCATACTTAACATACATTATTATTACTTCATAATTTAAGCATACTTATTACAACATATAACAAAACCATGATAGGACTGTATAGGTATAGTGTCTTTAGAAACTGGGAAACATAAACAATTGGTTCATAAATCATCTACATTGTCTCCCACTTATTAAATCATATCTAGAGTCCCTTTTGGAATATCCTACTTAATACCCTTCTTCCTGACCTAGGGAAAAGAAAAAATACCAAAGGATGTGCTCAAATTTCCATTAAGGGTAAACAAAGGAAATATCAATCATATCATATTCTTAAGAACATAACATTTTGAAAATCTCAACCTGCAAAAGAGATCATAATATCATGACATGGGAGAAATCATAGTAGTGAAATGTAATCCAAATAATCATATCATAAAACATGAAACTTTGTGTAATACACACATAATCATATAAAATCATTTCATATTAGTCAAGACTCATTCCAAGACCATCTTAGCGGACAAAGTCTATTTTTGAACCATGTTCACTCCTCATTCCAGTCCTATATCATTGAACCGGATTAACTTTCTGTTCCATCCATGTCTATCTCATGAGATATAAATCATTACCCAATGCATTGTAGAGAGATATAGGTCCCACCCATCTCATAATGAAACCAATCTAACGTGTTCCACAAAATCAAAAATCATATATCATAGCATAACCCATGTAATAAAAATGGGATTCTTAAACATCATGCCATCACAACATAATCCGTATATGAAAAAAGGACTTTATAAAAATAATTCCATCTTAAAATGATAAAATCAATGTAATAATAATGATAGAAACAGAACCCAATATTTTCTTAGATGGAAAATAATTTTGATAAAACATTTGAACTCCATTCTTGATAAAAATATCCTTTCTACTTCAAAAACATTTTTACTTTCTTAACATGTCATAAAATTTTAAACTAAAAGAAGTTAATTAAAAATAAACTTGAAAACTTGTAAAGGAAGATTCACTGAAATAATGTTCTATGAAATCATAAAAATACATTCATCCCGTATAAGTTAAAAAAAACATTCATCTCGTACTTTGGCTGAAAAAGTCAAAAAGTATCTCGTACTTAAAACAACAAAATATTCCTTTCATATCTTTTAATAAAAATTCACCAATAGGTAAAATTGGATTTAAAAAATTGTAGGAGGATAGAAATAATATTACATATAGAGGAAACATGGATTCAGATGATAAATATTTCCCAGTAAATTCTGAAGTATAAACAATCTCGGATAAAAATGAGATTGCGAGATTTTCCCTTACCTTAGGTCCGATATGATTTGTACATGTGTAAACCTCCTGTATAATGATTTAAATAATGTCATTGACTTATTCCAGAATCATAATAATTGTTATGATATCATATATGGTCATATTCTTAGCTTCTTATTAGTAATATTTCATTGCTACTTGTTATTCAGGTGTTCATTGCTTTATGTTCTTATGCGTGTTTTGTTGAAGAAATTCTTATTCCTCTTTTTAGGTTATAGATAAATAATTTAAATAATGGTAGTAGTATAATATGTATCATATTTATTAATTAAATTCATTTATATTATCATGGTTTAGTGAAGCTCATGTAGAACTAATCACATCGCATCGTGGAGACGGTAAGTCGTACGTACGCATGAGCGGCGATATCATTCCCATAATTATTGAATGGTACTGGAGTGGATGATAGAATATCTCAGAATTTGTATCATGTTATAATAATAATATATAGTTATTATTTACACCATTATACCCATCCATGTAAGTTGGTTGTGGAAAACATATTACACCACTGTCTGGAGATAGTATTTTGTACGTACACGCGCGCGGTGATTTTGTTTTCTGTAGGATGGATAGAAGGTGAAATAGGGTTGTTTAATATTTATAATAACATATCATTATATTAGTGATACTGATTTTATTACTTTATAATGAAACAAATAAATAAGAGGAAGTAGAAGAAGAAAGAAACTTGAATGAATCGGTAGAAGAGATTACCTCTTCCTCGACGTGCCTCTTTTAAACTTCCTCTTAGGGAAGTAGAGTTAGTCTATTGAGAAGACCAAAACATATAAGATATAACTATATATGTTGAGAAGATAAATGGGTAGGGGATGGACGAGCTTTAATGCTCAAAATTGTGTTAGGAGGAGAGAGAGGAGGTTCCCTTTTATAAGGGAGGAGAGGGGCACCTTTGGAATTATAAGAAATATTAATTTATAATAAATTTCATCCCCCCTTAAAAACCTCAAAAAATGACCCAATTAGAATATGAGATTATATAGGGTTGTAATCTCATAAACCAATAAAATTTAGACATGTTGTGAATTTATTTTAAACCTTGTCAAATTAATTTATCCTTATTTAATCTATTTAATTTTATTTGTGGTAATAATATTCTAAATTTTAAATTGTTATAAATTATTACTTATGTGCTGTGAATTGTCTATAATTAGATACTTCATGACATTTTAGACTATATAATTTTAAATTTATAAATTTTAAATATTTTTGTGAGTTTTAAACAATTTTATAATTTGTTATTTTTATAAAATAACAATAGTGTCAATTTTGACACTATTCATTTATTGGAATTTAAATAAAATATAAACGGAGGATATATTCGAACCAAAATATTTAATAGATTCCTAAAATGTCATATTCCATTATAAAATTCTTGTATCACATTAAATAGTTCATATAATATTTATTTTAATAATTTTAAAACCATTAAATTGATATTTCAATTAATAAAATAATTTCAACATCACTATTGTGTCATAATTAATGATAAATATTTAATCCTTAAAAATTATAAATAAATTCACATGATGTAGATAATTTTATTAGATCTCTGTAGACTATTCATGTTTGAAGTTTTATGAATTTTCTCACTAAATTAAAATTATAACACCTATAAGATATAAGAGAGTGACATGTTGTCACTTTCTTTGGATTTAATTATAATTTTATCATTTTTATGGTCAATAGTCCATTAAACGAATCTATTCTGACCCTTAGGTGATATGGGTCGACTTTTATTAATCCAATATAATTTTTTCAGGGGTTTGGGTAATTTTATAATCTTATTTTTACCCTTAATTACCCGATTTACCATTAACTGTAGTAAATAAAAATTACCGTAGTTACTATTCATAATATCAAAAAAATATAAGTAAAATATTAACATAATTTGGACCCACTGAATCCAAATATGGAGTCCATTTTTAAAATAAATAAGTTATAGTAATTAATTTAAAATTAATCTTGTAGTTATGAAAACGGTTTTTAAAAGTTAAAACATTGTCAATGATTGAAATATTTTTACCTATGAATTCAAAATAAAAGTAATGGTAATGACATGCATTATTTTAAATGGTAAAAATAAATTCTATTTATAATTTAAACCCATTAAATTTTAACATTTAACCATCTAAATTATCTTGATGAAAAAAGTTATTTTTAAGAAAAAATTAGCGTATTTTTACTGTTCATCAAAATGTGAAAGTTTTAGGAAAAGTATCAAAAATTTATCCAATGTAAATTTTTATATCTTGAATCAAAAGAATAAGTTTATTTTGTAAAATTGAAATTATAAAATTTTCAAAAATTATATTTAAAATGGATGCGCCATCAAAATGAGGTAAAACTGCATTTTTTTAAAAATACTTCTTTTATCTGAAAAATTGATTTTGTTTTGATATATCATTCTAGAAAATGTGTAAGATGAATTATAATGTTATAAAATTCAAAATTCAGTTAATACTATTCATAATGGCTAGTTCATAATATTATAATAATATATCATTGTTTAGTGAAACTCGGTATTGCGTACAATGCAAGCTATCGAGGAAGGTTGCTCTTGCGTGTAACGCAAGCCAAGATAGTATTGTGTGTAGTGAAAGATTATCTTGGTGTTGCGTATAACATAAGGCAAAAAAAATTTATTTCTCATAAAATATCAGGGTGTTACATTCTACCCCCCTTAAAAAGAATTTTGCCCTCAAAATTCGTCACTTCGTAAGAAAACAGATGAGGATACCTCTCCCTCAGCATATCCTCAAGTTCCCATGTAGCTTCTTCTAATTGGTGGTTCCTACATAAAAATTTAACCAAGCGAGTGGTCATGTTTTGTAAAACTTTTTCACTACGATCCAGAATCTCTATCAGTTGTTCTTCATAAGAAATATATTGCTCCAGAGGTAAAACTTCTGAGCTTAGTACACGTGAAGGATCGGGTATGTACTTTCTAGGGAAAGATACATGGAACACATCATGAACTTGAGAGAGATTTGGTGGAAGCGTGAATCGGTAAGATACCTTCCCAACACAATCCAGTATTTCAAAAGGGCCAATATACTAAGGGCTCAGCGTGCCCTTCTTTCCAAATCTCATTACTCTCTTCCAAGGAGATATTCATAAGAACACTTTATCCCCCACTTCAAACTCTCGGTATTTTCTTCGGTTATCGGAATAACTTTTTTGTCAAATCTTAGCTGATCTTATGTGTTGTTGAATAGATCGGACCTTTTTTTGCCATATCATCAACAAGATCAGTTCCTAATAGCTTTCTTTCCCCAACTTCATCCCAGCAAGTTGGAGTTCTGCATTTCTTTCCATAGAGATCTTCATAAGGAGCCATCTAAATACTGGAGTGAAAGCTATTATTATAAGAAAATTACACCAAAGGTAGGTTTTGATCCCAAAAACCTTTGAAATCCATAGAGCAAGCTCTCAACATTTCTTCCTAAGTTTGAATTGTCCTCTTAGACTGACCGTCTGTCTGAGGATGATAAGTTGTGCTGATACTCAACTATGTATCTAGAGTATACTGAAGACTTCTCCAAAACTTTGAGGTAAACCTCAGATCCCGATCAGATATAATGGAAAGAGGTACTCCATGCAATCTTACCACTTCCTTCAAATATATCCTGTAAAGCTGATCAAGAGAGAAATCCTCTCTAATAGCAATGAAGTGTGATGACTTCGTAAGATGATCAACTATAACCCAGATAGTATTATTGCCTTTGGATGTTTTGGGAAGTCCAGTGGAAAAGTCCATAGTGATGGTTTCCCATTTCCATTATGGTATGGGTAATGGTTGTAACATCCCCTTAGACTTCTGTCTCACAGCTTTAACTTGCTGACAAACCAAGCATCGAGAGACATATTCAGCAACATCTCTTTTCATGCCATCCCACCAAATGTACTCATTCACATCCATATACATCTTCGTGCTTCCAGGGTGAATAGAGAATGAAGAACAATGATCTTCATCCAATATTACCATCTTTAATTCTGGGATGGGAGGAACACAAACCCGATTCTTGAACCTTATTATTTCATCGCAATCAATGTGGAATTCAAGAACATTTCTCTCCTTTTTTTGTAACTCTACATCTTCTTTCTTTGCCTCTTTAATCTTCACATGTATAGATGGTTAAACATTCATTTGAGAAAGATAAGATTTTTTCCCTTCCATTATAATTCCACGATCCATCCTTTGTAAATCCATAAATATTGGATCTTTTTTTATCCTCATCATGGATAAGATAGCATGGTCTTGTCGACTTAATGCGTCTTCCACCTTATATGCTTTCCCAGGGTGGTAATGAATTGAGAAGTCGTAATCCTTAATCAGCTCCAACCATATTCTTTGGCGCATATTCAGATCCTTTTTTGTGAAAATATACTTTAAAATTTTATGATCAGTATAAATATCACACCTTTTTCCATAAAGATAATTCCTCCAAATCTTTAATTCTAATATTACCGTAGCTAACTCCAAATCATGAGTTGGGTAATTTTTCTCATTGATTTTCAACTGTCGTGAGGCATAAGCTATCACCATATCATTTTCCATGAGAACACACCCCAATCCCTTCTTTGATGCATCACTGTAGATCACAAACCTTTCTCCACTAAAAGGTAGTGTGAGCACAGGTGCACTGGATAACATTCTTTTTAACTCCATGAAATTCTATTCACACTCCTCCGTCCAAAACAACTTAACTCCTTTTGGAGTCAACCTGGTGAGTGGATTATAAAATCATGAAAAATCTTTCAAAAAACGTCGATAATATCCAGCCAAACCAAGAAAACTTTGGAACTTAGTTATTGTTGTTGGTCTCGGCCATCTTTCGATAACCTCTATTTTTCCTGGATCTACAGATATCCCCTATTTTGAGATTATGTGACCCAAAAATGAAACTTTTTGAAACCAAAATTCACACTTGGTAAATTTTTCATAAATCTAATACTTTCTTAGGGTCTTTAATAAAATTCTCAAGTGATCTTCATGTTCTTCCTTGCTCTTTGAATAAACAAGAGTATCATCTATAAAGACTACCACAAACTGGTCAAGATAGTCTCTAAAGACTCTATTCATTAGATCCATGAAGATATCAGGGGCATTAGTAAGACCAAATGGCATCACTATAAATTCATAGTGTTCATAACTTGTACAGAAAGCCATATTTGGTATATCCTCCCTTTTGACCATTAATTGATGATACCCTGAACAAAGATCAATCTTGGAAAAGTATTGAACTACACGTAGTTGGTCAAATAAGTCATCAATGCGTTGGAGCAGATATTTGTTCTTGATAGTGATCTTTTTATGTTCTATATAATCAATGCAGAGTCTCATTGATCCATCTTTCTTCTTAACAAACAGAATATGTGCTCCCCAAGGTGATGCACTAAGGAATATTAATCCCTTATTAATATTCTCTTGGAGTTTCTTCTTCAATTCCTTCAACTCAATTGGGTCCATTCTATAAGGTGTCTTTGAAATGGGCCTAGCACCCGGTATGAGTTCTATTGAAAACTCAACTTCACGATTTGGTGGAAGACCTGGCAATTCCTCTGGAAAGACATCATCAAACTCCCGTACAATGGGAATATTCTTAATTGTGAGTTTCTCTCCAACCATTTGAGATAAATAACCTTCATTTATTGGGATCAAGAAGCATAAGATGGATGAAATTTCCACTGGAAGGTTATATTCATCCTTACATCGGTAGATGATCATAGATTGATCAGGAATATGAAATGTGACTTTCCTTCTTTGGAAATCGATATGAGACCCATATAAGGAAATCCAATCCATTCCAAGAATCAAATCATATTCCACTATAGGAAGGATCATAATATTTGAAGGAATCACATTCCCACAAATGTTAATTGGAGAATAATTATAAAATTTTGATGCAACTGTTGTGCCATTAGGAGTTGTCACAGCTAACTCAATAACTAATTGTTAAGGTAGTACGGTGATACCCTTAGAAAATTATTTATAAATAAAAGAGTGGGTGGATCCAAAATCAAATAAAACATTTTCTACTTTATAGTTGATGGTAATTTTACCTTTCACCACTTCGTTATCATACTCCACATCGTCGATAAAAATTGCATGTGAATTTCCTTTGTATTTGGCCTTAAGATTTTTTTGATGTTGATCCTCATCAACAACCCTTGGATTAGGGCATTGATTAGCATAATTCCCCATTTCCTTGCACTTGTAACATTGAAGTATAGGAGGTGCATTCTGTGTAGCCTTTTCTTTGTTCGCATTACATGACATCTTTTTCCCATCACTATGGTATTAAAATTCTTGATGACCTTCTTTTCCACATTTGAAACATTTACTTGTCCCTTTAAGAAAATTCTGCCCATGTTTCTTTCCACACTTTGAGCATAAGGGAAAAAATATCTTATTTTCAGCATGGTCTTTATATTTCCCTTTGAATTACATTTTCCTCTTCTTATCAAACCCATATGACTGATGGGTCACTCAAATCTCCATCTCAACCTTGAGAGCACATCGAAAAATTTACTCATAGCTATTAAAGTCCCTTATGGATAATGCCCTTCAGAGACTTGGTTTTAAGCCACTAAATAATCGATCGATCTTACTCTCAGGTTGGATAATAATCCCAGAAGTGTACCTTGAAAGCCTTGAAAAATTTTATTCATAGGTACTAATAGATTCATCATCCTTTTGCTTCAGTTCAAGAAACTCCTTCTCCATATTTGTTCGAAGAATACGAGGGAAGTGCTTAATGAAAAATAATTTCTTGAACTCATCCCATTCCATGGACTCAATTTTATCTCCTTGCCTCATATTCTTTATAAGATTCCACCATTGATCAGATTCACCTTCCAAATGATATATTTCTAAGATGACTTTATCATGTTCAGAAAATTGAAGAACTGAAAATATCTTTTTAGTGGTACTGATCCATTGTTCAGCCACTAATGGATTAGTAGACCTGCTGAATGAGGGTGGATGCTGCCTCATGAAGAATTCAACAGAATTTTGCTCCTTCCTTTACTCGTTTAGAATTCTTGCATGATTCATAGCTTGAGAAAGTTGTGTGATCATGGATACAATATTTTTCATTCCATCTCCCATAACGTTTGGTTGCTCATGGGGACAATCATTGCATTGACCATCGCATTCAGCTTTAACACAGTTCCTTCGTGTTCCAGCCATTGACTAAAACCAATAAGCATAGTGTGAGAAAAACTAATCATAATAGGAAAACCACATAATAAAGAATAAAATTTCACACTTTAGGTCTTATCATAGGTTATTCATGGCCATTTCTAAAACAATGATATTGGGTTCTATGCTTAGACATATCTTTAGGGTTCTTACTAAGGCTTTCACATCCTAGTTTCCAAATTTTGACTATACCTTTCCTCTGATACCAACTATAACAACCCATACTTAACATACATTGTTATTAATTCAAAATTGAAGCATACTTATTACGACATACAACAAAACCATGATAGGAAAGTATAGGTATAGTGTCTTTAGAAACTAGGAAACATAAACAAATGGTTCATAAATCATCTACATTGTCTCCTTCTTATTTCATCATATCTACAGTCCCTTTTGGCATATCCTACTTAATACCCTTCTTCTTGACCTGGGGAAAAGAAAACATACAAAATGGTGATCTGAAATGCTCAATAAGGGTAATCAAAGGAAATATCAATCATATCATACTCATAATAACATAAAATTTTGAAAATCTAAACCTACAAAAGAGATTATAATATCATGACATGGGATAAATCATAGTAGTGAAATGTAATCCCAATAATCATATCATAAAACATAAAACTTTGTGGTATACATGCATAATAATTTAAAATAATTTCATATTATTCAAGACTCATTGCTAAGACCATCTTAGCAGACAAAGTCAATTTCTGAACTGAGTTCACTCCTCATTCCAGTCTTGTATCACTGAACTGGATTAACTTGTCATTCCATCCATGTCTATCTCATGAGATATAAATCTTTACCCAATAAATTGGAGAGAGATATAGGTCTTACCCATCTCATAATTAAACCATTATTATGTGTTCCACAAAATCATAAATCATATATCATAGCATAACCCATGTAATAAAAATGGGATTCTTAAACATCATGACATCACAACATAATCCATATAAGATAAAAAGAATTTATAAAAATAATCTAATCATAAAAAAATAAAATTAATGTAATAATAGGGATAGAAACATAACCATATATTATCTTAGATGGAAAATAATTTTGAGAAAACATTAGAACTCCATTCTTGAGGAAAATATCCTTTCTACTTCAAAAACATTTTTCTTTTCTTAACATGTCATACAATTTTAAAATAAAAGAAGTTAATTAAAAATATACTTGAAAACTTGTAATGTAATATTCATGGAAATAATGTTCTATGAAATCATAAAAATCCATTCATTCTGTATAAGTTAAAAAATCATTCTTCTCATACTTTGGCCGAAAAAGTCAAAAAGTATCTCGTACTGAAAATGAAAAAATATTCCTTTCATATATTTTACTAAAAATACACCAATAGGTAAAATTGGATTTAAACAATTTTAGGAGGATATAAATAATATTACATATTGTGGAAACATTGATGTGGATGATAAATATTCCCAGTAAATTCTGAAGTACAAACAATCTCGGATAAAATTAAGATTGCGATATTTTCTCTTACCTTAGGTCTGATATGCATTGTATGTGTCCAAACCTCATGTATAATGATTTAAATAGTTTCATTGAATTATTCCATAATCATACTCATTGTTATTATATCATATATGGTTATATTCTTAGCTTCTTACTAGTAATATTTCATTGCTACTTGTTATTCGGGTGTTTATTGCTATATGTTCTTATGTGTGTTTTGTAAAATAAATTCATATTCCTATTTTTAGGTTATAGATAAATCATTTAAATAATGGTAGTAGTATAATATGTATCATATTTATTCATTCAATTCGTTTATATAATCATGGTTTAGTGAAGATCATGTAGAACGAATCATATCGCATCGTGGAGACGGTAAGTTGTACGTACGCATGACCGACGATATCATTCCCATAATTATTGAATAGTCTTGGAGTGGATGATATAATGTATCACAATTCATATCATGTTATAATAATAATACATATTTATTCTTTACACCATTATACCCATCCAAATAATGTGGTGGTGGAAAATAGATTACACGACGGCGTGGAGACGGTATTCCGTACGTACGCACGCGCGGTGATTTCATTTTTCGTAGGATGGATAGAAGGTGAAATAGGGTTGTTTAATATTTATAATAACATATAATTATATGAGTGATACTGATGTTATTACTTTATAATGAAAAAAATAAATAAGAGTAAGTAGAAGAAGAAAGAAACTTGAAAGAATCGGTAGAAGAGATTACCTCTTCCTCGACGTGCTTCTTTTAAACTTCTTCTTAGGGCACTAGAGTTGGTATTTTTAGAAGAACAGAACCTCTATTATATAACCAGATATGTTTATAAGAGAAATGTTCAGGGGATGTCCGATCTTGAAGGCTCAAAATTGTGTGAGGAGGAGAGGGAGGAGGTGCCCTTTTATAAGGGAGGAGAGGGGCACCTTTGGAATTATAAGAAATATTAATTTTTAATAAATTACAACCCCACTTAAAAACCTCCAAAAAAGACTCAATTAGATGATTACATGAGATATGGTTGTAATCTCATCAACCAATAAAATTTATACTTGTTTTGAATTTATTTTAAACCTTATCAAATTGATTTATCATTATTAAATCTATTTAATTTTATTTGTGGTAATAAAATTCTAAATTTTAAATTGTTATAAATAATTACTTAAGTGTTGTGAATTGTCCATAATTGGATCCTTTATAAAATTTTAGACCATATAAATTTGAATTTAGAATTTTTAAATATTTTTGTGATTTTTAAACAATTTTATAATATGTTATTTTTATAAAATAACAATAGTGTCAATTTTGAAACTATTCATTTATTTAAATTTAAATAAAATCTAAAGAGAGGATATATTCGAAAAAAAATATTTAATAGATTCCTAACATGTCATATTACTCTATAAAATTCTTGGATCACATTAAATTATTCATATAATATTTATTTTAATATTTTTAAAACCATTTATTTGATATTTCAATTAATAAAATAATTTCAACATCACTATTGTGTCATCATTAATGATAATTATTTAATCCCTAAAAATTATAAATAAATTCAAATTATGTAGATAATTTTATTATCTTTCTTGAGACTATTCATGTTCGAATTTTAATGAAGTTTATTACTAATGTAAAATTATTACACTTATAAGATATAAGAGAGTGACATGTTGTCACTTTCTTTGGTTTAAATTATAATTATATCATTTTGATGGTCAATAATACATGAAACGAATATATTCTGACCCTGAGGTGATATGTTTCTACTTTTATTCATCCAATAGAATTTTGGAAGGTGTTAGGGTAATTTTATAATCTTATTTTTACCCTTAATTACCTGATTTACCTTTAACTGTAGTAAATAAAAATTACCGTAGTTACTATTCATAATGTCAAAAAATAAAAGTAACCTTTTAACATAATTTGGACCCACTGAATCCAAATATTGAGTCCATTTTTTTAAAATTCAAACCACATAATTTGTATTAATTAATTTAAAATTAATCTCGTTGGTAAGAAAATGGGTTTTAAAAGATAAAACATTGTCAAAGATTGAAATGTTTTTACCAATGAATTCAATATAAAATTAATGGTAATGACATGAATTATATTAAATGGTAAAAATATATTCTATTTATACTTTAAAATCATTAAATTTTATCATTTAACTATCTAAATTATCTTGATGAAAAAATTTGTTTTTTTAAGAAATATTTAGTGTATTTTTACTATTCATCAAAATGTGAAAGTTATCAGAAAAGTATCAAAAATTTATGCAATGTAAATTTTTATATCCTGATACGAAATAATAAGTTTATTATGTAAAATTGAACTTATAAACTTTTAAAAAATTATATTTAAAATGGGTGTGCCATCAAAAGGATTTAAACTGCATTTTTTAAAAAATACTTCTTTTATCCAAAAAATTGATTTTGTTTTCATATATCATTCTAGAAAATGTGTAAGATGAATTATAATGTTGTAAAATTCAAAATTCATATAATAATATTCATAATGGCTAGTTCATAATATTATAATAATATATCATTGTTTAGTGAAACTCGGTATTGCGTACAACGCAAGCTATCGAGGAAGGTTGCTCTTGCGTGTAACGCAAGACAAGATAGTGTTGTGTATAGTGAAATATTCTCTTGGTGTTGCGTATAACATAAGACAAAAAAATATTTCTCAAAAAATATCAGGGTTTTATAATACAAGGGTGTTGTAGGTTGGTATAATGAGGTTTTTTAAGGTGTGAAAATAGTTATACAAACCTTTTTACACCCCAGAGTAATCATGTGGCCAATTTCTGGGTGGACAGTGCCACCCACATAGTTAGCGCACAGTTTTTCTAACCATGCAGCATGTCCAAGACACTTAAAATATAGATTTTTACCTTTTTAACCATGTTGGGTTTTTATGTTTCATGGGATCATTTTCCTCCTAAATCATTCGCATCCTCTATCCTTTGGTGGGGGAGTTTCTCCTCTCCCATTTTGTAATTTATCTTGTATATCATGGTGTTTTGACTTGAGGTGAGACCATTTCTTCTTCGTTTCATCCATTTTTTGGAAGTGTAGAACCCCAATGGGGATTTTGGAATAAATATGGTTTATTATTGGTGTTTTTGTTTTGTATTCTTGTGGATTAGGTGTGTTATTCCTAGTTATTCATATATCAAGTGGTCATAATCAAGGGTTAATATCTTTAGACCAAATATGAGGTAGGTGTCTCTATTTAATGATGTTCTCCATGGATAACCATCAAATTTCTAATCTCATTTTGTATGTGTTGTTTTAATTTGAATATAAATCATTTATTATTTATGTTTATCCCATATTTATTGTGTTTCATGGATTTTATAAGATATTTGGGTGTTTAAAGGGGGTTTTCCAAATGGGTGTGTATAATGATCCATACTTTTCATAAAAAGATATTACATCTATTTAGATGAATATTATTTACAAAACATAATGATCCATTAAAAACAATATAGGTCTAGTTTATTTGGATAATTGGAAACATAAACAACTAGTTCATAAAATAAATGCATCATCTTTCACTTATTTCTTCATAACTATCTCCCTTTTTAGACATATCATTCTTAATACCATTCTTCATAATCTCAAGTCACACCTTTATTCATTCATGTTCAAACCACCTGTATAAATAATATGGATTTATTATACATGTATTCCAAAACCATACTCATATATATCATACCATTTATGATTTATTTTTAATATCTTATAATCTATTTGGGAATAATTTCTTATTAAAATCACTGTTTTGGGTGATAACTACTTCATTTTCCAAGCATATTTCGTTTCAGCAGTCCTGTCCTTATACTTTAATCCTGGTAAAATTATTTAAATAATTTTAATCATGTTATAATATTAATATATATTCATTATATACCTATTTATTCTCATTCAAAATAAATAGAGATAGAAAAATGAATTGCATTGTTCATGGAGATAATAGGTCGTATGTATGCATGAACGCTGTTTTCATTTTTTGATGGATTAAATGAAATAAATTTAAATATGAATTCAACTTTATATGATCATAATTATGTAATATATATCAAATATATTTATCAAATTCATCTTTAGTACTATCCATGTAAAATATAAATGAAAAAATCACATTGCATTATAGAGGTGGTTGTCCAAACATACACATGGACAACATTATCGTTTCTAGAAGGATTGGATGGTAAGTAGGTAAACCTTACATTATCATTAAATAAGTGTAATTATGTCATAAATGACATATATAAATATTTAATCCATCATAACATCCATCCATATAATATGGTGAGGAAAAATGAATTATATCGGTATATGGAGATGATAAGTTCTACGTACGCACGAGTGATACTTTCACTTATTATTTGATGAGAAATATGATTTATAATAGATTTCTAATCATAATAATAATAATAAAATTTTATTATATTTATGTTACTAAAGTTATTATTTTATGATAAATATCATATATTTAAATCTGTTAAAGTATATTAGAAAAAGAAAGTGATAAGTTAGAGACATTTCCTCTTCATCAAAATGACTCCTTTAAATCTCCTATAAAGGGATCTTGGGTTCATCTTTTGGGAAGACCAGAACCTTTATAATATGGATAGGGAAGTTTATAAGATAAATGTATAGATATTGGAAAATATATAAGGCTTAATGTAGTGTAAATAAGTGATATAGGAGGTGCCTTTTTTGATTGAAGTGAAGGGTACTTTAGAAATTTCTCAAATGATTAAATTATAATAAATTCTATCACATGAAAAATACCTCAAAATGGAAATTTATTTGTTGAAAATTTTTTATATGGTTGTAATCCCATTAAAAAATAGATTTTATACAAGTTTTTTTTTAATTTTAAACCTTATCATTTTTATTAACCCTTAGTTAGTCAATTTAATTTTAACTATGGTAAAAACATTTTCAATATAAAAAGTTTCTAATTTTTACTTATAAAGTGAAAATTGAACCATAAATGGAACATTTATGAACTTTTAGACCATGTAATAATATATTAATATTATTTAAATATTATTATGATTATTAAATAATTTCATAAAATATTATTTTCATAAAATATCATTATGGTCAATTTTGATACTATTCATTACTTTGACATTAATAACATCAATAAAACACATATATTTTGAACCAATTATTTTAATATATCCCAAAAATTTCATTATAGCCTGTAAAAAATTGGTTATAACTTTAATTATCTCAAATTACAATACTTTTAATATTTTTAATATCATTTACCTATTTTTTACATTAATTGAATATTTACTACATCAGTGTTGTGTAAGAATTTAAGTTAATTATTTCATCAAGAAAAACTAAAAATAAATTAACATTTTGGATAAAAATATTTTAAATTTAAAAGTTCCAATTATAGTAAATAATTTCCTCTCTTTAACCCCATGTTAAAAATATTATACTTATTAATAATAAAAGTGCGACATGTATGAAATTTCTTGAAATAAAATACAATAAAATTAATAAACTCTTACAATTGTATAAAAAAGGTCATATAACCAACAATTTGATGTTTATGGAAGACATTAACTCATAAAATAAAATTTTAACAACTTTTGGTGAAATTTAATTGTACTTATCATTTTATTTTTAGCCTAAATTACCTGATTTACCCTTACCATTGTAATAAAAAATATTAAGGCTAGCATTCATACTGACCAAAAATAAAAAGTGATTAATTTTCAATTTTGAAAATATTCATTCTAAATATTTGATTCATTTAATCTAATTTAATATCTAAAAATTTAAGAAAGTGATTTTAAATTAGGTTCGCAAAATGTGGCCAAAAACTGCTTTTTAGGAAGAATACATTTTTAACCATAAAACTGGATTTATTGTTATATAATGACTTAAAAAATATTTTTTAAAATTTTATAAAAGTTTATTAAGTATATAAAATATAAAGTACATTAAAATCATTCATAAATAGTTATTAATTTAATTTATTAATATAAAAATATATTCCACGCTTAAAACAATTTTTTAGAAAAACATAACTTTTATTTTACAAAAAAAAATTGTTTAAATTTTAATAATTTGATAACTAATGAATTCATTTTATAAATTTATAGACCATATTTTCAAAATTTAGTTATTACTACTCATACCCTCAAATATAACAACTAGGCGATAATGGACACATGATATTTTAATAATGTTATATGGTTTGTTTAAACTCATTATTGTGTGCAACGCAAGCTATTAAATAAATAGAATTAATTAAAGAGAAAAATTTTATAAAAATATAAGAGTGTTAAATTATAACCCCCTTAAAATAAATTTTTCTCTCAAAAATTTTCACTCAGAAACAAACAGATGAGGATCCCTCTTCCTCGTCACATTCTTAAGTTCCCACATAGCTTCCTCAAATTGGTTGTTTTTTCATAAAACATTAACCACTCAAGTGGTCTTGATTCGTATAATTTTATCTCAATGATTCATAATCTATACCAGTTTCTCTTCACAAGAAATATCTTTCTTTGGTGTTATGAACTCTGATATTAGAACATGTTAAGGATTAGATATGTACTTCTTCAAGAAAGATACATGGAACACATCATAGTCTCGGGAGAGATTTGGTGGAAGTCCCAATCAATAAGCTATCATCCTAATACAATCAAGAATTTCAAAATGAATAATATAACCAGGGATTAGATTTCCCTTATTTCCAAATCTCATCTCTCCCTTCTAGGGATATATTTATAGAAATACATTGTCACCCAATTCAAATACTAGATCTTTTTTACGATTATCTTCATAACTTTTTTTTTGAATCTCAACTGCTTTTCTGTATTGTTTAATTCATCTAACCTTCTCATTTGTTTCCTTAGTTAGATCAGGTACCAAAATATTTATTTCTATAAATTAATTCCAACATATTAGATTTCTAAAATTCTTATCATAGGGGGATTCATAAGGATCTATCTTAATGTTGGAGTGAAATCAATTGTTGTAATAAAATTCTACCAAATAATGGTTTTTATACCAACCACCATTGAAATACATATAGAAATATATCAACATGTATTATAGAGTTTGAATTGTCCTCTCAAACTGGAAATTTATCTTAGTATGATAGTCATTTTTGAAACATAACTCTGTATCCAGAGCTTGTTGAAGACTTCTCCAGAATAGCAAGGCAAACCTCATATCCCAAATAGATACAATGAAAAGTGGTAATACATGAAATATTACCAATTCATTAATATATATTATAAAAAATTTATCAAGATATATATGATATAAATTAATTGTTCTGAATTTGTAAGGTGATTGTCGATAACCCATATATAATTATAACCTTTAGATTTTTGTGGGTGTCCGATGAACAAATATGTGGTGATTCTTTCCCATTTCGATTTATGTATGGTTAATGGTTGTAACAACACCTTATAATTATGTCTCTCATCCTTAACATTCCAATAAAATAAAAATCGATTAACATACTCTAAAAATATCTCTCTTTATGTCATCCCACCAAAAATACTCTTTCATGTCTTTATACATCTTTATACTTCCAGGATGAATAGAGAATGATGAACTATGAGCTTCATCCAACAAACCATTATTAAAATATAATATGGGAAGAACACATACATAGTTCCTCAACCTTATTATTCTATCAAAATCAATGTTGAACTCATGATAATTACTCACCTTCTTTTGTATCTCCACATCTTCCTTCTCTGAATCTTTAATCTTCACTTAGATATATGGCAGAACTTTCATTTGACCCAGATAATATTTCTCCTCTTCCTTTAATATTTCTAGTTTCATCCTTTATAAATCCATAAATATTGGATCTTTTTTTATTTTTGTCTTATATAATTTATCATTATCTTTTTGTTTCAAAGAATATTCCACCTTGTTCACTTTCCCTATGTGTTAATGTAATGATCTATCATAATATTCAATCGGATCCAACCATCTTATTTGGTTCATGTTCAACTCTTTTTGTGTGAAAATATATTTTAAATTTTTGTGATTAGTGTATATGAAAAACCATTATTCATATAGGTAATGTCTCCATATATTTAATGAAAATTTTACCACATAAATTAGGTAATTTCACTCATGGACCATAAATTAGAGTGAGGCATACACTATCACCGTAGCATTTTTCAAGAGAACACATCCCAATCCCTTATTTGATGCATTTCTATAGATTAAAAACCATTCTACACTATAGGGTAGTGTGAGTACTAGTGAACTAACTAACCTTATTTTCAACTCCTTGAAATTATCTTCGCATTCATTCATCTACATAAACTTAACTCTTTTTTTAGTCAACTTGGTGAGTGGATTAGATAATCATGACAAATATTTAAAAAAAATATCCATCCAACCTAAGAAAACTATGGATTTCAATTAACATGGTTACTCTAGGAAATTTCTCAATAACTTTTATCTTTTAAGGATCTATTTATATTCCCTAACATAAGATTATAAAAACCAAAAATGAAACTTTCTGACGGCAAAATTTACACTTGGTAAATTTTTCATAAATCTTCTCCTTCCTTAGGGTCTTAAACAAAATCCTCAAGTGATATTAATGATCTTCCTTATTCTTTGAATATACTAGAATATCATCTATAAATACTACCAAAAAATTATCAATGTAGTCTCTAAATACTCTATTCATTAATCCCATGAAGATTGAGGGTCATTAATAAGGCCAAAAGGTATTACAATAAATTCATATTGTCCATACGTTGTATGGAATATCATCTTGGGTATATCCTCTTTCTTGACCCTCAATTGATGATACCCAGAACGAATTTCATTCTTCTAAAAGTATTAATATCCATGTGGTTTATCAAATAACTCATCAATATGGAGGAGTGGATACTTTTTTCATGATTGTAATTTTTTTAAGCTCTCAATAATTAATTTAATGATGCATTGACCCATATTTATTATTAACAAATAAAACAGTTGAACCCCAAGGTGATATAATAGGGTGTAAGAATCCCTTATCAAGATTCTCTTGTACTTTCTTTATTCAATTCCTATAACTTAATTTTGGTTATTCAATAAGGATTAATTAAAATAAGAAAAGAACTAGGGATGAGTTAAATTGAAAACTCAACTTCATGATTCGGTGGAAGACCTATAAATTCTTCATGAAAGGAATCAAAAAACTCTAATTCAATACTTTTATCCTTAATTTTGAGTTTCTCCCCAACAATTTGAGATAGATAACCTTAATTTATAGGAATTAATACCCATAATATGTAATAAATTTCTATTGGAAGTTCATATATATCTTTTCATCGATAAATGTTTTTATATTCATTCAAAATATTAAATGTGACTTCCCGTACTCTATAATTGATATGAGATCCATATAGAAAAATCAAATCCAAGCCAAGAATCAAATTGAATTCAAGTAATGGGATAAACATAGGATTTTCATGAAACATATTCCCAAAAACATCAACTATAGAATAATTATATACTTGAGATGTGACCATTGTGACATTAGGATTTCTCACAGCTAACTCAACATCTAATTGTTGAGGTGATATAGTGATACCCATATAAATTATTTAAAAATAAATGAGTGGGTGGATCCAGAATCAAATAAGAAATTATTTTTTATTGAGTGTATGATAATTGTACTTTTCACCACATCATTCTCATGACCCACTTCAGTAGTTGTAACCACATAATATTTTCCTCTATCATTTGGATTTAAGATTTTGTTGACACTGGTAATCAAAAACCTTTGGATTCCTTCACTATTTTTAAAAATCTCTATACTCCATTAATTTGAAACATTTGAGCATGGGTGGTTAATTTTGTGGTTCTTTATCTCTATTCTCATCATTACTGAGATTATTCCCATTAATTTGGAATTTGGTTTCTTGATGATCTTCCTTTCCACACATGAAAGATTTTTAAGTCACTTTAAAATAATTTCCCCTAGTTTTCCTTCTGCACTTCAAGCATAAAGTAAAGATCATCTTTTTTCCATTGGTTTTTATAATTTCCTTTAAATTCCATTTTTTTTCTTAACAAAACCATGATATTGATGGGTAACTCTAATCACTATATCAACCTTGATATCATGTTGAAAATTTTCATTGTTGATATTAAAGTATAGTATACCAAATCCCTTTCATAGGATTAGTTTTTTAGCCACCAAATAATTATTTTATTTTATTTTCAGGGTTGATAATTAAACCAAAGGCATATTTTTCAATCCTCATAATATTTTCCTCATAGGTCCCAAGGCATTCATTATCCTTTTTCATTGGACCAAGAATTTCCCTCTCCATAACTGTTTGTAGAATATGAGGAAAAAATTTACTAAAGAATATCCCCTCAAAATCATCCCATTCTGTGGATTTAATTTCTTCATCGTGTCTCATATTCTTTATAAGATTCCACTATTTATCTCTTTCACCTTACATAAGGTAAAAATATATGACACCTTTTTCCTGTCTCGATCATTGAAGAACGAAAAATATTTTCTCAATAGTGTTAATCCAGTTCTTAGCTATGAGTGGATCAAAAGATCCACTGAAATAAGGTGGTTGCTTCCTCATGAATGATTCAAAATTACATTTTTCCCTCCTTTATTCATTTGTAAACTTGACATAATTAATAGGCTGAGAAAGTTTCATGAGCAAAGAATTAAGATTCTACATTCCAACTCCCATAACATTTGGTTTCTTAGGTGGAAAATTATTTAATTTTATATAAAATTTAAAATTAATAGGATTTCTTTGGGTTATATACATTTAATAAAACCAAATAACTTAGTGTGAGACGTAACAATAATAGTGTAAAACCACATAATTTTGACAAATAATTTATATATTGCCTTAATCGTGACAACTTCTTCTATTAAACCTTAATTTTAACCTTGACCATTAATGATCATTAAAAAAACATTATTATTTTATAAAATAGTTAGACTTATCCAAAGGGTTATTCCTAAATTTTTCTTAACATAATTTCTAAATTCTAACTAAACTCTACTCTGATACCTTCTATAACAACCCATACTTTTCATATATAGATATAACATCTATTTAGATGAATATTATTTACACAACATAATGACCCATTCCAAAACTATATACATATAGTGTATTTGGAAACATGGAAACATAAACAACTATTACAAAATATAACTACATCATCTTCCACTTTTTTCTTCATAACTATCTCCCTTTTTAGACATATCATGCTTAATACCTTTCTTCATAACCTCAAGTTTCACGTTTCTTCTTTCCATTAAAAAATCATATGTAATAAATATGGATTTATTATAAATTTATTCCATAACCATATTCATATATATTATATAATTTATGATTTATTTATAAAATCTTATCACCCTTTTGTTAATAATTTGTTATTAAAATCACTGTTTTGGGTGATAACTACTTCGTTTTCCGAACATGTTTTGGTTCGGTAGTTCAGGTCCATATACTTTGATCATGGTAACATAATTTTTAAATTTTTAATAATGGTTTAAACATAATATATATTCATTATATACATTTTTATAATCATTCATAAAAATTATAAATTGAAAAATTAATTACATCATTCATGGAGACGGTTGGGCGTACGTATGCATGAACGCTGTTTTGATTTAATGATGGATGGAATGAAAGAAATTTAAATATTAATTCACCTTTATAAGATCATTATTATATCATATAAATCAAATAAATTCATAAAATATATCCTTATTGCTATCCAGGTAAAATATTAATGAAAAAATAATTGCATCGCATCGTGGAGATGGTCGCCCACATGAGTGCACAAACTACATTATCATTTACCAATGGATTGGATGGTAAGTAGGTAAGTCTAATATTATTATTATATATGTTTAATTAAGTCATAAATAAAATATATAAATAATAAACTCATCATAATACCCATCCATAAAATATGTTGATGAAAAAAGAATTGTATTGTTATATGGTGATGGTAAGTCTTATGCACACACAAATGATACTTTCACTTCTTATTGGATCAGAAAGAGGGTTTATAAAGGTATTTTCATAATAAATGTTTCTAAAAAATTTTTTGTGGTTTGCATCTATCTTTTGAGGAGGACGTATTGATTTTTTCCCCTCATTACCACTTTCCAAAGGTGTGTGGCATCCATCACTTATTCAGGGATGTTTTCCCATTGACTGAAACGGGGTGATGGAATGTCAGTTCCTCCTTTTGTGGATTTCTCCTTGGAACTCATTACCTTGTCTGGGTCTCTCTCATATATTTAATTTGTTGTTCGTGAAACTATTCCCAGTGCCATATCTTCATGGACGCTGGTTAATTATACTGCTTCGGTCAGGACATTCCAAGGGGTCTGGTTAGGGAAGTAACCTACGGTCGGCGGAGTAGTCACGTTGGAAATCATTGGCATGTCTGGACACTGGAACACTAGAACCTCTAGGTTCCTTCCCCTTATGATAGGGCTTCTCAAGGGTGCGGAAGCCCAAGGCATCCCACTTCTAATGTGAGGAATTATATGCCATATTCATGTCTCTGTGGTTTTCCTCATCTTCACATGTTTAACACAGGGTATTCTTCTAGTTTAACATCTGGTGGAGATGGATCGGACTGATCATAAAACTGACGGGAGTGGATCAAGTGGGTGCAACCCTTGGAGAGAACGTTGATGCTGGGACTAGAGTGTGGTTAGTTACCTGGTTTCTGTTGGGAACAATGAAGAAGTGGGTGACAAGATTTCACAGGGATGTGCTGGCCTGGGTAATACTCAAGTTGGATGACGGAGGGTTGAATTAATCGTTGGGGGAATGAGATAGAACTATCATGAAGGTAATGTTAGTGTTGGGATTGATCCACAAAGAGACTTCCTACGTATCCCCATGGAAGATAATAACAGTATGTGTACTTCGTGGAGGGATGGGACACCTGAGGAGGCGGCCCATATGGATGAGACCTGGAGGAAGTGGAACCTCCGGGTTGTAGAATGACCTTCCCGAAACACATAGGTTCGAGGTAGAGTCTAGGATGAGACATGGGAGATGGGATTGAACCTAAGGGAGGCTTCCTAATTATCCCTGTGGAAGAGAATCAAAGTCCATGTAGTTTAGGATGCGGGTATAGAATCGGGGTGTGGGAAGAGGACAGCGACCTAATAATATACTGGGGGGGCTTACATGTAGTAAGCATCCCAGTTTTGTCTGACACCACTGGGATGGACCAGAGATGTGGGTACCAGTGAAGGGGACTATAATGGATTACTATTGATTATAGAGTACAATGGATTACCTCTAGATGGGGATTACAGTGGATTGCTATTAATTGGGGAACACAATAGCTTACCATCAGTTGGGGTTCACAACGGCTTACCGTTGGTTGGGGAACTCAATGGATTACCATTGGTTGGGGTTCACAATGGATTACTGTTGGTCAGTGGTAGACCTCAGGGAGGCTTCCTACATACCTTTCCTAGGAGACAAGTATCAAATCCCACGTTGTTCGAATGGGTAGATTTTAATGTATTTGTGGATGAAAAGGGGGGCGTACAGTTTAACGTTGGGCAGGACGAGGGTGGACCAACGTAGAATGGTCGGGACCAGTGGGTGTTAGTCTTGAACCTTAGGGAGTCTTCCTTTATACCATTCCTTGGAAAGAATCAAAGTCCAGGTAGTTCAGGATTTTTGAACCGACGTGAAGGGGGTCGGGACCAATAGGTGTTGGGCTTGAACCTCAGGAAGGCTTCCTATGTACATTGTCTTGTAAAGGATCAAAGTCCACATAATTTGGGATGGTTTGGTGAAACGATGTGAAGTGGTTGGTACTAGTAGGTGTTGGGATTGAACCTTAGGTAGGATTCCTACATACCTTGCCTTGGCAAGGATCAAAGTACACGTAGTTCGGGATGGTTTGGGGAATAAACGCAAAGGCGGACAAGGAAGGATGCCATGGTGAATGCTTACTCTAAGACCACATGATTCATGGTCAGTGTGAGAAATAATAGGCCGTAAAGACCTGATGATCACATCGAAAAAGGAACGTCCATTGGAAATGGATTGGTGATTACACATGGTTACCATCCCAAAGAGAAAACATGGACTTATGCATGGTTAGGAGCTTAAGTAGATGGATATTGGGACTTGCTCCAAGATGGAGGCTCGGTGGTGAAAAATCCCAGAGGGAGAGGAATGGGGTTTTTAGGATCCTTGTACCCATCTCTCCTCTTATTCCTTGGTACTGAGGAAGAGAGGAGGAGTAGGGGTACTACCTCCCACATGATAGGATAGGGGCTTACACCAAGGTGGTTTCCCTTCCCTGTGGATAGATGCCTCTCCAGCAAAGAGTATCTCATTCCATGTGAGGAAGATTTCACTCCCGTGAAGACCAGTGGGCATAGACAATGTTCGAGATGGGGCTTCTCGTGTAAAAGGAACGGGGTGAGGCCACAGTTTAATGTCATTTATTGAGGAAGATGGTGCTTGGCAGTTTAACGTCATGCAGCTTGGATGAGGAGGGTTCACACCGCACCCCTATGACTTACATAACTGATACCTACCTGCCCTTAGGTAAGGGAAGGCATCAACAATTCCATAGTGAGGGTGTGTCGTGGATTGATCCATTGGGGGACCACATTATTGTGTCTATGCAAAGAAGAAATAGTTTTTAGCATGCTTATGCAAATAAGAATGAGGCTAAGCAACGCAAAATGAAGCGCCACCCAAGGGACCTTGAAATCACTTCATATAAACCTAGAGGGTCATACAGGAAAAGGGTTTTCAGAGCAAAGGGGTTCACAAGAAGAGGACTCGTAAAGCTCTTGTGATCCATATAGTGGAGGGGCTTCACGAAGGGGTATGCTTCACGAAGTGAGGTGGCCTAGCCTAGGCATAGGGAATAGGTGAATATGGATGGTGCTTCATGAAGTGGAATGATTTTTCGAAGTAGGGCTTCATGAAACAAGAGTTCCCTCCAAAGCATAGCACTATGAAGCAATGTGCTTCATAAAGCACAATGAACCTTGCTTAGCATGGGGTTTTCATGTTCATAGGGGGTGCTTTTTGAAGAATGAGTGCTCTAGAAAGACCCAATTCCCCTTGGGGATCCCCTTCCTTCATGGAGGCTCGTGGGCTCTGTGAATGGAATCCCTCTTTGAAGTGGGTTTGAATTTTAGCCAAGGGAAAGGCAATTTGCGATGCTCAAGTACCTTGAAGAGCTTATTTTTCATAGAGCAGAAATTTCTTCACTATTTGAGAGCGGAGAAGCCGAAAGGTCAGAGGATCTATCCTTTGGGATCGAGGGGATCCTAGTATTTGTTGGCAAGAGGTGCCACAAATTAGGGATTGCTCGATACAAATCTACATGGAACTTTGTCATAACTGTGGAGCCTCCTACCTCCTCGCTTTGCGGCTCCTTCACAAACGTCAGGAAAATCGTATATCCACCTGCCTATTCGCTTCACAGTGCCTTCACAAACATCTGATGGGTTTCGGATCCTCCCACCTCTTTACTTCGCAGTAGCTTCGCAAATGTCAGGTGGATCATAGAGTCTCCCTCCTCTTTACTATGTGGTAGCTATATAGGGGAGATACTTTGCGTCAGTCCTGGTGTTATGGGGATCCGTGATTGGTCTTCACAAGGTAGTCTCTTTGGATTTGTATTTTTCTCTATATCCTTTTCCTTCGCACATATTTTTGGCGCCAAAAAATTCCCCCCTCATACTTGGAGCTAAGAAGAAAATGAGGGTCTAAGTCCGAGGATCAATCTCCAAAACTCTTGGTCAATTGCAAAGAAGGCTTGCGAAAGAGTGTCACGATGCGTAGAGGTGACGCGCATGTTGAGAGCGCCACAAATCTCGTCGCGGCCGGACATTCCACGAACCACAAGGTATTGTCGCCTATAAATAGGGGAGGTTGACCTCTCTTTTGTCCTTTCTCACCTCCATGGTTTGGAGATAGTTACCTCGATTTGTGATTCTCTGCGTGCTATATGATTGCTCTCCGCAAATCAGGTCTTTATCCTTTGTGGAGCGCAGTGAGTCCTTCGACACTGCGAGTGTGCGCTCAGCGGCTTGTGTTTCCTAGACTGGGGGCATGGCTCCGCAATTTACTTCTGGGACCAAGCTCTGTGAACATGATTCGCAGATGGGCTTCATGAACTAGATTCAAAAAGGTCTAAACATCAAAAACTAAATGGTTCAATAGGAATTTGACAGGCGGATCCTTGTAGATGCCGCTTGGAGGGATGAAATTGTGAATATCTTGCATATTGAAGAACTCATACAAAGCCATTCAGACCATGATTCGTTGGTGGAGATATTTTTGGAGATCTAAAAGGACTACCCACTGTGTTGGAGGATACCTCTATATGTATTTGGCCTTAGGGATGACGTCTTCATCCCTTAAGTAAGCAGGGATAGGCCAGCATACTAGTTCAAGAGTATGTCGTACCGGTGCTAGTGGTTCAGGGCAGCTGACGGCCATACTTGGTAGGATTTCACACCTATCAATGTTGACTTCCTATACAACCATGTGAATAATTTTGAAGAGAAAGCATTGTAGGCTCAGACATCTCCCCCGTTGTACAGCAATATTCTGAAGGCGGCCCTGGGGAACCTGGTGAATGGATGGACCGATGGGTGGGATATGCGCTAGGGAGGTAACTTTATAAACGATTGGGCCTGGGCCTAATGGGTAGGTGCCTCATGTGAGGAGTTCAGGGAAGAGATGCAGTGAGAGGGAATTTATAAGTCATTTTGGGCCTCTCAATAACATATCTATTATCTAAATCAGCTGATGCCGGAGTTGCTGAGCAGTTGGTCATCGAGGACCAACACATTCTATTTGCACCATGGAGTGGTCGGTATCAGCCTATTGGACTTGCACAGGATTTTGGAGGTCCCAATATTGGGGGCAATGTATGATGAGTTCCTCCCATTTTTGAGTGCATGGGAGGATCTGGAGCAGATGACACCACTGGTGAGGGTGTTAATGGACCTGTTGTTGGGAGATGACAAGGAGTCGGTGAGAGACATCCATTTCAAGAGATGGTTCAAGCAGTTTCTGAACTTCCTAGAAGATGGGTAATTTCCTATGAGGCCTTGAACCTTCCTGAAGGGGGTCCAATGAAGAAAAGAGCACTCATACTGGCGGCTCATGGAGGATAGCCAGTGGAAACCCTAGGGGTTCAGTGTCCGTACCGAGCAGCAATCGATGGTTAGGTCGGTTTTCTTCATTGCGACACTTATCTACGGTTGGATCTGGCCAATGAGGGACATAAATATGGGTGTGTGACCAAGCTCATTTATCATGAAATCCATGTTGGTGACAGGGATACAGGTCAACCTCGGGATCCCAATGCTCACCATGTTGTATAAGATTTTGTGTCATATCAGCGAGGGGAAGAAGTCGCAGAGGATATACGGGCCGTTTCACCTTCAGTATGGGTGAATAGCAGTGCTTATTAGGGGTATCTATGAATATATAAACCCTATTTCCCCTCCAGGATCGAATTTTTTCCCATCCATCTTGAAAATTGTGCGGATATATCTAACAAATCTGACCCTACAGGTGGTGCTAAACTGGGTTTGGAAGGCAGACGAGTTCAATTTCCACCCATTTTTACTTCCAATAGGTGTGTTCACTGATGACGACAAGGGAACGGAAGAGCATTGGTCCTACCTCATGGCCTTTCGGGGTGGATTTATGGTGGTGCGGGTGGACCGCAAGTCCCTCTATGATCCGTACAGCCCGCATCATTTTTCTAGGCACTTTCGGTGCATGCAATGACTGACCCCACAAGTCTATTTGGGAGTGCGCCATAAGGATCACCCGTGTGTGATGAGGCATATGTGGATCATATTCACATAGGAAGATGGGAAGATGCGGAAAGATCTTTCTCTACCCATGACCGTCTTTGGGCAGGTAAAATAATATTCCAAGAGCTGGGAGGTGGCATACTCTACGGAGATGCTGAAGTAGAAGACCGTCTAGGTCAGTGATAGGGTGTCTCTCCAACCTTGAGGTCGGGGCCGGAAGACGGCGAGGACATCTTGTGGTTGCATGACTATAGTGGCGGTGAGGCCCGTATCAGTCGAATGGGAGGCAACAGTAGTGGATCCAGTGGTCCTGGAGGAGTAGATTCATCTGGAGGGGCGGCCACCCATGGGTTTCGCGGATATCCACCTAGGTTCCGGGGAAGCGATTGTGCCGTATAGACATGTCGGAAAATGCTATCTTCCCAGAGGCCTGTGATATCTGGGATTTCAATAGAAAATTCCTCAACCCATACGAGATGTGGAAACACCAAAACCACCTCAAGATAGATTTTCTAGGGATCAGTCCTCTTAGGGCCAGCTTTTTAGCATCCTAGGCAGAGGCAGAGCAATGCCTATCTGAGTTGGAGGACATTGTGCACTCCCGGGGTGCTCTAAGTATGATGACAGATTGGGTAAAGGTGTTACTAGATTGAATGGTTCCTCTCCAGTTGTGGGATTCTGAATTGAGGGATCGCATCCCTCTACCAGAAGAATTAAATGAGTCCTCCTAGGGGGAGGAGGCCGGTAGAGGGAGTCCTCTGGATGACGGTGAGGTCGGCGATTCAGATCTGAGATAGAAGAGTTTGCAGAGGCCCTTGAGTTAAAACCCTAAATGACTTCCTTAGAGTCTTCATCTAGGTTATCTCGGATTTCTCAACTGATATATGAATTGTGTAGGAGGGACTTATATGCAAAACCTGCTCCCGCCCAACATCAGATGAAGTTGCAGGGCCTTTGGTATCTGTGCTTGCGGCTATGGTGGTTATCGCGCTTAGCAGGGCTGGGACACCTAGGGTGGTTCTTCCGGAGTTTTCAAACATCCTGACAATATATGGAGGGCCACGCTTCGGGGTTCCGATAACAAGAACCTTGGAAAGAGACCAATTGTTTGATCTATGAAATATCCTTCAAAGAATATGTAATTTTCATCCATCGATCAGATTAACAGATGCTTGTGTCCCTCTTGCATGCACAGTTCTTCAAATGGCATGGGTTTCCTTATCAAGGTTGGTTGGAACTCCTGGCGGCACCTTTCCCAGGGAAGCACCGGTGGTCGTGGAGGCAGATACCCAAGCTGACCAAGATACGGCACTCCCAATAATTGGTGGGACCATTAGCAGGATAGAGCCTGAGATCATTGAGGTGGGATCCGATGATGAGAATTTATTGGACAACATGGGTCCTAACATACCCGATTAGACACCAGATACAGAACTTGTTGATGAGTTCTTGGGGGCATTTACCGCATATGAACCTACTGACCCCATGGATCGGGACGACACAACCTCTAATGAGGAGGATAGAAAAATCACCTATCACCGGTCATGGAATTTGATCAAGGGATTCATCTATGAGACCCCTCAAGCACAATGGATAGACCAGATGGAAAGGCTTCGGTCCCGACTGAGTGAATTGTGCTCTAGGGGAGTGGATTCCCAGTGGCCTCAAATGCTTGTCAGAGATCTCATGGCGGAGAATATTCAGGAATATGATGGTAGCCTTAGTGTGGGTTGGCCGTATAGAAAATCGGTGAACATCAAGAGGCTCCAGGAGGCTGAAAATGAGATTCAATGGCCATAGGTTCAGAAAGCTGAGCATTCTGATTTTCTCAATGTGCAATCAGTGTTATATCATGGTTGAAGGGAGAATAATGGGTCAGGCAAGCCTCCAACGATATGGAGGTCATCCGGAGCGACGAGTATTGGGACCAGATTACGGCTGACTAACTACACCCTATTTCTGCTGAGGAGGAGCGAGAACTAAATAGGTGACAGTGAATCTTGGACACCACAAGCCATAGAGTACTGAAGATGCAACTCACTTTTTAAGGGGTCAACCTATCCATGGGAGGGGTAGATCCTTGGGTGTTGTAATGCTTGTAAAACATGGAACGTACTTTAGTGATTTAATTTTTTTTGTCAGATGCATACATGAGTTCTGTTATTTGTCTCAGCCCGCCGTATGTTTGTTACATTCATGAAACATCTGGTGATCAATCCCTAAGCTCACATGGGTTGGGACCGATGTGGGAAACAAGGGATGGCCGCTTTGTTATTCCAGTTAAATATGGGAGTGCCGACAAAGATTTGGGCATCCAATGTTTGAAAAACCATTCTATATTTCCGGGAATAAGGAGGGAGGCATGACTGGTGAATGAAGGTCTCGGGACTGTCTAATTTCCATTTTCCCAACGTGATCTAGTGCATGAGCGGGGCCATGTCAGGGGAGTTAGAATTACTCCAAACATAGGGGAGTGGAAAGTGTGAATCACGATACCCAAAATTCGGAACACTGTAGGGATGGTGTGAAAATTAAGGATAATTGTTGACTGTGTTTGAAATATAGCATCCTAATTGTGTAACCCTGAAATGGGGATGAAAAATGAGGGCCGACCACTGACCATGTTCAAAACACAGGGCTGACCCGAGATGTCATCCATTATTCTTCAAGAACGTCGGCCCCGAACAGTAGGTGATCCATAGTCTAAGCATCTGTACTATTAAGAGGTTCCTTTAAATGTGAAATAGGCTAAGGGTCTGAATAAAGGGTATGAAAAGTGTGAGGTTTGGAGTGATGTATTGTTTTAATGGAGTCCAAAACTCTTGAAATTACACCACTATGGTAGAAACACATTAGGTGGGTGTATTAGTCTGATCAGATATCAAACTTTCTTCCAAACAAGACCTCTCTGGTATGGACTTGTAATGATCTGTAGTTTTACATCATATCAATAAGGATGATAGACACATAGTTTAAATATCGTACGGTGAGGATAGTGCACATAGTTTAAAGGTCATACTGTCTGGACCAAGATCAGGGTTGAGGCACCTGAAGGGTTAACGACCCTGGGGTTGGGCCCAAGGCAAGTTGAATGGGCATCGCTACATGTCCCATAAGGATGAGAATCATGTCAAACATAGTTCTGGGAGGACAAAGGGCCCACGTGGTGTAGTTTCACTAGTACACACCCCATCAAAACTACTAATCCCACGTGATCTAGGATCGATGTGGGAAACAAGAAGTATTAGTGAGATTTTTCTGGTATAGGAAGGCACACATCAGGGGCAGTGGAATGCTAGGTGAGTGACATCCCAAAATTATTTATTTTCCTGCACAATGCACATGGATGCATAGAGGTGTAGATCCAAGTGTTCTGTAATTTATTTTGAACACAAGGGGTGGAAGGATGTAAATCATGGCACCTGAGATCTGGATCCCAATGGTAGTGGCATGATGATAAAAGATGATTGTTGGCCATGTTCAAAAGACAGCATCTGTTTTGTGTTATTCAGGTGTGGGGAAAAACAAATGAGGGTCGACTTCTAACCATGTTCAAAACATGGGACCTGTCAAAAATGTTGTCTAAAGTCATCAGGGGAGTTGGCCCAAGATGTTAGTTGAGCCAATGTGGCATGAGACCAAGCCTTAAAGGGGGTCACTTCATACATGGAAGAGGGTAGGGATCCAAATAAAGGTCTCATGAATCCTAGACATGAAATGAGTGAATTTCCATATGAAAATTACACACATTGGTCTCATTATTTCAACACATTTGAATGTGACAATGAGACGTGTCAGATAGAGGGAGCTGAATCCTTTTTCAAGGACAAGGTTTCTCGGGTCACACACTTCTAACTTAAGGTCCTATAGTAGACCATTAATATGGGAACTAATTTAATGAAGTTCTCAAAGGGTATAAAAGTAGTCTAACCCAATGCACAGTTACATTATGGAGATCTTAGTTTAGGATCGTAGAACTCAGATCATGTTAGGAAGAGACAAGGGAGGTACACGATGCGATTGTAGAAAAACCAGACGTGAATGGGAACCCAAGAGGTGATCCCTACACCACATTCTTCCAATGGAGTTCAGGACAAGGGGACAGAAAAAGAGAAGGGGGTAGGATTTAAGATTCCTGGGGCTAAACCTGAAGACGAAATGCCCAGCCATCCCTACGTATCCCATGAGGATGGGAATCAATTCATATGTAGTTCTGGGAATGTCGTCTTTACACCTTATAGAAAGAATGTGGAGAGATACTAGTTTAAGGTCTTAGAGCTCGAACCAGAGATCTTAGTTTATGGTCTTAGAGCTCAGACCAGAGATGGTAAGGAATGAGGGAGACACATGGTGAGGTAATTATAAAACCCAATGTGAATGAAGACCCGTAGTCTATATCACCATGTGTCCCTTGGGGAGGTCTTAGGTCGAGGGACCAAAAATGAAAGTGAGGTTGGGCTGGAGGTAAAGAATTTGGGACTTTTTATATACCCCATGGGAATGGGAATCAAGACATATGTAGTTCTAGAAATGGAATAGTAAGGTATTAGTGCTAGGGGTGATAAGGTCATGCGAGTCTGGTCCATGTACCAAAATAAGCAGAATTTGATAGATCTTGTTTTTTCTTTAGGATGGTGTGTGTTTTCTTGTGATTCAATAGACAGAGGACCAAGAATCCGGGTGTTGCTATAGGAATCAAGCCACATGTAGGCATCGAAAAATGTTATGGTGGATAACCAAGACCCAACATGATTCCCCCCCCCCCCCGCCAAGTAAGGACCTCACAATGTAGTGTCGTTTTTTATCGTGCAGCCAGGATGATAATATCATAGTTTAGGGTCATATGATAGGAACAACCATGCATTTTACCATCATGTAACAAAGACACAATAGTTTAAAGTCATATAGGACCAAGTGGTATAGTTTAACGTCATATGGCTTGGGCACGTACAAGAGAAACGATGTTTTAGGGGGAATGTGCATGACATGATAAAACATACCCAACGAGAATGAGGACAAGGTCCACATCACACCATGAACAATTCTGGGGATGAAACCTCAGGATGAGGGGCCAGAAAAGGTTAGAAAATATGGGGATAGACCTATAGACGAAATTTCTAGGTGTTCCTACGTATCCCATGAGGATGGGAATCAATCCATACATAGTTCTGAGGGTTACGGTTCTTACATATTATGGAGATAACATACAAAAAGATCTTAGTTCAAAGTCCTATATCTCAGACCATGGAGAAGAGAAACTCTACCAAGAGAGCGTAGACCTCGATCTGATCCCTAATCCCATATGAGTCAAACTCTGTGTGGTAAATAAGAGCGAAAGAGGTTTTTGTGACGCATAGAATACACGCAAAGGGAAAATATTTGTAGAGCCCCAGATGATGCCTTCCCATGGCTTTGTCCTTCTAACATGAAAATGTGCACTAAGGGATAGTACCAAGAGTGTTGAAATTATGATTGGACATGATGGAGTGGAAAATGATGTGAATCATGAAACCAAAATTTAGGGAATAATGGGGTTGGCATGACGATGGAGGAGAATTTTTTATCGTGTTTGAAACACAGTATCCATATCGTGAGACATGAAATGGGAACAAAAAATGAGCATCAACCGATGACCACATTCACAACACGGGTCTTATATCAATTTTTCATTTTAAAACCTCGATGATGTTGGCCTGAAATGGTATGAGATCCCTTGGTCCAAACATCCATGCCATTTGGGGGTCCTTTCAGATGTGAAAGATGATTAAATCCCAAATTAAGGGGAACATGAAGCCTGAAAAATGGCCGAGAGCGTGTCTAGGTAAAGTCTGAAACTCTAGCTCCTAAACCAGAGTACTTCGGGGCACATTGGTGAACTGCCAATAAGGATCGAGGGACTCAATTCAAGAGAAAATGGCTCGAGGATATGAGTATAAAACATAAAAAGGAGGAGTTCTCACGATAAAGAGGTACATGGCATGGTTTTTACAAACTGGATGTGATTGAGGGCATAAGACCATATTACATCGTATACCCTCATTTTTGGAGAACTTAGGCCAAGGTTCCAAAGAGATGAAGAGGTTTCCAGGAAACAAGGCTGGACCGAGAAGATAAATGTTTGGGCAGTTCTACGTATCCCATAAGGATGGGAATCAAGCTACACATAGATCTACAGAAGGATGTTGTGCAGTTTTATGTCATGTGATAAGGATGAAAATAGGGGTAAGGTACCCCAACAAGGGATGTGTATGGAAAGGTGAGTAGCTTGAGGTGAATGAGAACATAGGCTCATACCACATCATCCAATCCCAAATGAGCACTTCGGCCAAGGGTCCAAAATGGTTGAGGGACCTGAAATGGGAAGTCCCAACCAGTCCGTAGTTTAACATCTTGCGGTGAGGACGATGGTGCTCTTAGTTTAAGGTCATAGGGCTTGGACCACATGATTCCTAGATTAATGTCATATGCATTGGATAGCTGAGTAGAGAGGGTGAATCATCACGCCTGTAGAAAACCACAAAACAGAAATAGTTGACCATGTTTTCAACACAGTATCCATATTTTTGTGACCAGGTTTTGGGGGAAAACAATTGAGCATCGACTGTTTACCGCATTCTTAATACAAGACTTGTACCAATTTTCGCTCAAAATTAGTGGTGACATTGTCCCAAAATGGTTGGATATCCCTATGGTCTAGCATCCATCCCATTCGGGGGTCCTTTTTTATGTGAAAGATGATGGAAACCCAAATGATGGGGTTCATGAAACATGGTGGGGCTTGTGCTTGCGAAAAGGATGATAGATAGAGGGATGTCTCAAAGGGATATGTGTGGCATGGAAAAATAGTCTGGTGTGAATGAGAGTGTAATTTCATACCACATCATACAATCTTAGATGAGAACTTGGGCTAGGGGGGAGAAAGGGTTGAGGGACCGGAGGCTGGGAGTCTCGGACAGCTGTAGACACATGACCCCTCATGCGGGAATTGCCTTACCAAAACTCCTAAGCCCACATGATCCATGATCGGTATGGGAAGAATGGAATAGGATCAGGATATCCCTAACATTTGAGGGGATAACGGTGATGAAAGAAAATTAGGCAAGGTCTGTCCCGACCAAATCAATGCTCCCGGCCAAGGCAGATGAATTTTGAAGAGGTAGAAGGATAAAACAGTTCACCTTGACCCAACATTTTGGACTTATAAGGGAGGTGATAATGATGGAGGATGGTTTCTAACCATGTTCAAAAAACAACTTCCTTATCGTGTGACATGAAATGAGAATGAAAAATGAGTGTTTACTATATACCATGTTCTCAATACGAGACTTGTATCAATATTTCCCTCAAAATCCTAGAGGAAGTTGGCCCAAAATTGTAGGAGAGCCCTTGGGCCAAGCATCCATGCCATTCGGGGGTCCTTTGGATATGGATGATGATGGAAACCCAAATGATGGGTCGCATGAAGCATGAATATTCCTGTGTAGCCTAAAGTTGTGAAGGATGATGAAGGAGGAATAGATCTTCAATAAGGGGAGTACATGGTGCAGCCATTATTAACTCAACATCAAGGAGGGTGACAACCTACACCACACCATGTGTTTTGACCCTAAGGAATATTTTGAAGTTGGCATGGGCCTATGGATGAGATTTCTAGGAATTCTTACATATACCATAAGGAGGGAAATCATGCCACTTGTATTTATTTAAGGCCATGCAGATTAGTGTCGTGCGGTGAGGACATGGTAGAATAGAATAACGAGGAGGGGACACATGGTGCGATCATTTTAATCACGACATGAGTGGGGCCAAAGGGGCCTACATGACACCATGTGGGATCCTCCACGATAAATATACCCAAGGGGATAGTCAAAAAAAATCTGGAGACTGGACTTAAGATGAGGCGTTCGAGCATTCCTATGTATCCCACTATCATGGGAATCAAGCCATGCGTGGTTATTGAAATGCATTTTAACGTCTTGAAGGATGACATATAGTTTAATGTCATGCGGGACATAATATTTTAAGGTAATGTAAGAACAGGTGTATTTTAATGTCTTGTAGGACAATATACAGTTTAATGTCATGCGTGACATAACAGTTTAAGGCCATGTCGGACCCATTTGATCAAGAAAAGTATTGCTTGAGAAACTTTTCATTGGTGGGAGGATTTATACGGTCTTAATCCATGGTAACCAGGGAGTATGTGTCATTAGGGTAAACCTTGTTAACAGTGTAAGGTCCTTCCCATTAGGGCTCGAGTTTTGGTGGCTTTCATCTAGGTATCATTGGTGTTCTTAGGGCCAACACCAGGTTACCTTGAAAGAAAGATAGGTGGTGAACTTTCTTATTTAAATCTCTAGATATCTTGTTATGATGCCCCTCCAAATTGTTGAGGGCACAAATCCTTTCCCTGTTGAGTGGTTCCAATTCATCCAGACAAATCTCAGCTACTTTATCTTATGTTTTCTAGTCATAGATAGTTTTTCATAATGAAGGCCATTGAATCTCAATGATCAGGATGGCCTCTATTCTGTACACCATGGAGTATGGTGTCACCTGTGAGAAATTACGAGTCATCATCTGATAAGCCCATAGGGAATTAGGGAGCTTGTCTGGCCAACTATTTTTGTTCTAACTAACCATATTTTGTAGAATGTTAGAGAGGGTTTTGTTGAATGTCTCGATCTTCCCATTCGCTTGTGTGTGATAGTGGGAGGTATGGTTAGAATGGATGTTTTACTTGGTGTACAATTTCTTCAGCTCAGCTACCCAGAAGTTCATGCCGTTATCGGTGAGGATAGCATGAGGGAATCTAAACTGGTAGATGACATTAGAGCTCACAAAGTCAATAATAGAATGTGCCTCGACCTCCCTCAGCAAAACCAATTATGCCTACTTGGAAAAGAAATCAGTAGCGGTCAGGATAAATTGACACTAGTGAGCTGTCACCAGTGGATATGGTCCCACGATATCAAGTCCCCATACTACAAAGGGCCAAGAATACTTGGTAGTGTAGAGAGGCTCTAGCGGCCGATGCACAAAGTTGGCATGAATTTGGCATGCATGGAACCTATTGGAAAACTCGATGCAGTCACGGGTTATGGAGGGCCAAAAACACCCTAGTCTTTGGATCTGGTGAGATGGTTTCGGCCAGGTCTAATGAGCCCCGCAAGAATCGGCATGAACCTCCTGCGTGACTTGAGAAATCTCATATCCTTGAATGCATCATAGGAGAACCCCAACAAACCTATTCTTGTAGGGGATCTGCTCAAGACCAGGACCACCCTAGAGGGTAAACTGTAATGTGTGGCATCGGATTCTCTCACGCTCGGCCCGATCCGCCAGGATATTACCATTTTGTAGGTACTTGAAAAAGAAGGTTCTCCAGTTGGGATTCACCTAAATCACTAAATTCGGGGGACCTAGAGGTCCTGATATAGAGGTGTTAGTGGTAAGGTGTCTCACCTACAGGCTGTCTTCGTCATCTGGAGTGATGGGAGAGTTGACTCTCTGGTGTGCCACATGGATAATCAAATCGCCATGTTCAGGTTTTGTAAGTGATGTATCTAGGCTATCCAAGGATTCCGCTCGACCATACTAGGATCGAGGGACATAAGTAACATCTGATTGAGATTGGAACTGGGCCATCAGCTGGAGGGTGTGTTCCAACAGTGGTATGACTCTGGATTTCTGACGACATGGTCACTGTTGATCTTCTTTATGACTAGTTCAGATTCCCCTTCCAAATGAAAGTGGCGAACATCAATCACGAGGGCCAGATCGAGGCTAGTAATGAGAGCCTCGTACTCTACCTCATTATTGGTGCAGCATTCTAACAGAAAGAATGAATACGGTTGAACGGCTTGTACTGGTGTAATGAAGATGATACCCAGGCCTACTCTGTTGAATCTAGGGTCATTGAGCCTTCTTCTGTTGGGGCTTCAGGAAGCACCATCAAAGTTCATTCTCCAACACGGAATGGCTTGGTCTACCGAGTGGATTTCCTCATCAGGAAAATCAAGGTCCAGAGACTGGTCTGCGGGACCTGGATGATAAGAAAGGAAATATTCTAATGTTTCCTCTTAATATCCTTCCGAGGGATGAACCTGATGTATAATAGCTGAAGTATCACCACCCACCAAGCTAGATGGCCTATCAACATTGGTCGGTTCATAATGTAATTTAGCAGATCCACCCAGGACATCAGTTGTCCTCGTGGTGCTGCATGTAATGTCACAGTTTTTGTACTGTGAATACCAGTGCAAGTAATCTCTTCATTATAGGGGAGTATCTAGTCGTCGTATCGAGTAGAATGTGGCTATGATAATAGAGACTATTCTCTATTCCCTCATTGTTCTTCTGGGCAAAGAAGGGCTCTGAGAGATTATTCCAGAGTGGTCACATTAAGGACCAGCGGATTTCCAGAAACTGGCAGCATTAAGACTAGAGGTTGGAGCAGATACTACATTATTTCCTCGAAATCAGTCTAAATTTCATCATCCCACTGATAAACAGTTCCTTTCTTCATGATCTAAGGATAGGGATTACACTTACCATCCAAATTCTCAATGAAGTGGCGTATGCAGGCCAAGTGGCCTTGGAAGCCTTGAAGCTCCCAGATGTTTCTTGGGGGAGACATCTTATAGATGGCCTTGATCTTATCTGAGTTGATTTCGATGCCCCTACATCTGAAAATGAAGTTGAGAAACTTTCCAGAGGTGAACCCGAAGGCACACTTCAATTGGTTCATCTTCAGGTGGCGAGAACGGAAGAAGCTTAACACTTTCTTGAGGTCTTTGAGATGGTCCTAACATTGGTGAGATTTGACCACTAGATCATCCATGAAGCATTCCACCATTGTCCCAAGGATCGACTTAAATGTGCGATTCATAGCCCGTTGATAGGAGACAACTGCATTATTTAGACCGAAGGGCATGACTTGGTAACAGAATGTACCTTGTCGTTACCTGAAGGTTGTAGACTCCTCATCCTTGGGATCCATTCATATCTAATTATACCTCGAGTAACCATCTATGAAGAAGATGGCTTGAAACCCAACCATAGAATCAATCAACAATTTCTTCATAGGGAGGGGTAAATCGTCCTTCGGACAATGATGGTTGAGATCCCAAAAGTTGATACAGACCCTGATCTGTCTGTTCTTCTTCCTAATGGGAACAATGTTGGCTAGCTATTTGTGAACTGGACCTCCTTAACAGAATTGGATTTGATGACATTATCAACTTCATCCTCGACCATGGCACTGTGAGAAGGGTGCATCTTTCTGGGATGCTTCTTAAACCTATGGTGATTTGCTGGGAGACCGAGGTGGTGGACGACCACCTGAAGATCTAGCCCTAGAATCTCATCATAACTCCCGGAAAATACATCATAGTGTTGTTTTAGAAAGTCCAAGTGCTTCTATTGCTCTTTGAAAGTCATAGCGGTTCTAATCAATGTGGGTTTTCGATCTGTCTCTCTACTGAGGTTCACCTATACTAATTCATCATCCATGGTAGAGACACCCTCTTCAAAGGCTAGAGGAGCATTATAAAAGTCCTCTTATTCACTTATGGGGGATGGGTGCTCAGTGGGAGGAGTCTCCTCTGATTCAACGGATCCTTATGGGAGAATAGTACCAGCCTGAGTTGTGGTAGACACTACATCTAGGGACTCATGTGTTGTCGAAACCATAGCGATGAAAGTTGTTGATCTGATCCCATCTAGTCTTCAGCCTTAAAAGGCCATGCTTGAATTTATCGAAGCAATAGTGATGTGTTAGTTTGAGACTGTTTATCCCATCCCAGAAAAACAAGAACATATGGAGTATTGTTGTTTCCATGGGGTGGACATCCCAATACCTTATGGGAGTAAGGGGCTCCGGGATCACTGAGGCCTGATTCATATACGATTACGATGAGATATTCCAGTGTTGTATAGAATCGAGAATGTGCTCCCCCCTTGTTCTAGAAACAATGAATCATTTTTTCATATGTAACACCCTGACCCCTCTAGGCTGGAGCTGGTGCATTACTTGTGATATTGGCATGGTTAGAAGGAATGAAAATCCAAAAGGAACAACCAGTTTAGTAGTCTTGAAGAAATTATATACATAAATGTTACTCAAATTACATTGTAAAAGTTTACAAAATACAGTACATAATAAAAACTAAAAACCGGCATCCCCAGGAACTCAATAAAAGATCTTCTCTTCATCACCTGTTGAAGGTAAACAATGAAAGGGGTGAGCTCAAACACTCAGTAAAGGTTAAAAATAGTGGAAGCATGAGTACAATAATAAGTGATTCACAAAAAATCTTACATAATCAAAATGGCATAGGGAATAAATGAATAACTAATTCCATTAATAAACTAAAAATAAAACTGCATACATAGATTTTGTCATAGTGAAAATCTCATGGATAATAATATTAACTGACAATGAATAAAGAGAATTCTTATTAACTGGATGTCATGTATATAGCACATGAAACCATAATACCGTAAAAACGGTTTAGTTCTGTGAGTAGAAACCCTTCTGATTTTTGGAAACAAACTCGAAGGTTTTGTCGCCAAACTGTTTGTCTCATGAGACCTACCGATGCATCGAGGGGCTGTAGCGAGCCCCACCCACCACTGTATGTCCAAACAATTATTTATAAATTGATTCAATACAAGATCAATAAGCCCTTTCAATATCCATATAGAGTAGATTATACAAATTCGTCAATATTTCCATAAATAAAATAACTTTCCAAATAAACACCGTATGTAAAATGGTATACGGTTTAGAAAAAAAACATATCCATGACATTAGATTATAGATATTTAATATAAATATAATTTTAATTTAAAAGTGATCTAAAATGGGAAGTAGTTACACCACATAAGGATTATTAGGTGCACAATACAATTATAGTCACAACGAAAACGCCAGCTAAGAAAAAGTCCCTTACCACAATGTAATATGTCGAACCGTATGACCAAAACTTAAAAACGGTCAAGTGAATCATTGAATTAAATGAATATAAATAGAATCATGTTATTATATATCAAATAGAATTATACAGGTACCAAATATAAGTAATAATTGGTGAACAATTGCAATCTCATAGAAATGAAAGTGAGTTGAGAAACCCTTACCTTATGCTCGAGTGTGTTCTTCGTTTTTTTTAATGAACTAAAAAATAAAATTTATCTTCATTAATTTATATTTCCATAGAATCATATACATGTAATTGGTTTATTATAACCTTATTTGGTTCATTCATGTCCCTTTATATGGGTTCACTTGGTTCAATTTTCATGTTTTGGAAGCATTTTCTTCCTTGGTTTTCATGGTTCGTTTACTTGTTTCCATGAATGGGAGTTCATTTGAAACATGGTTAAACATCCAGAATTGTTAATAAATCTTATTAATGAAATTATGGAGATATAAATGATCTTATAATGATTTTGGGTTATATACCATGATGATGATTCATTAGTTAAAACATTAATGATGTTTGTTTAGATCATTTTAATGGTTCTTTGATAATAACAACCTCATTTTGTCTTATAAAATAGAACCATGAGTAAAAAATAATTAAAGAACCATGGGTGAGTCATAACACATATATTATAACCTTTTTCAACCATATAAATGGTTTCATGACCAGACTTGAAAGAATTAATGGAAATTGAGATTACATCATCTACGATGTCGGTAATTCGATACATCACAGACAATGTTTTTAATTCATTGAACAAGTGGGGGAAAAGAAGAAGATTGATGATGAATTTATAATGAAACTGAGAACATCCCGAATATACAAGATTGTGGAGATTTCATTCCTCTTGGGAAAGTAGATATGAAGAAAGAATAAATAAATAACTCAAAATAAAGAATAATTTGGAAATCGCTTACAAAAATTTGGCAGCCTAACGGCTACGCAACATGGTTTTAGAAAATATTTAAAAAGAGAGGAGACAATGGTAACCTATCCAGAAATAAATCATAATATAGATTATATCAAGAATAAGAATAAAAATAAGAACATAGTATGGAAAATTGAAAGATATACCACATAAAAGAGATCTTGAAAGGAAAAAAAGAAAGAAATTTAGAATTCTCTTACCTTGTAGAATAACCCTTAGAACATGAAGGTTGGGACCTTGGGGGCTTGAGGAAACCTTGGGAGGATTAATATGGAGGTTAGGATGCTGGAAATTCGTTGAGGGAGAATTGGGAATTAATTCAATGAAGGTAAGATTTGGTATTTATAGGAAAAGCGAGGGATTATTTTAATAATTTCCAAGGGACACCTCATGGGTGGTATTTGCAAAACCATGGGATTGCCCATGGTATTTGACCATGGTTAAAGCCACTTGTGACACCTCACATCTTATTTAACTATACACAAGTAGACCAGATTTATGACATCATTATTACATCATTAATGATGTCATTAACACACTGAAACTAAAAACTGTATTTTTTACTATTCACTGAAAAATCAACTATTTCAGAAAAATTCCCAAAATTCACCCTAAGCATTTTTTGATGTGTAGAATTAAAAAGTGAAATCCATTTTTCAAAAATATTTTTCTAAATATTTTTAATTTAATTTTAAAATAAGGCCATAGTTAATTCGAAAAATAACAATCTTAAAGTGCAATAAGTTTTATTTCTCATTGAAAAACTAATTAAGATCTCATTATCTTATTGCCTTAAGAAAATAATATAATATTATTTACTATTCAAAAGGGTCATATTACTATTCATATATACTATTCATATGGGTATGTTACTATTCACCAAAAATCAAGTTTGTTCTATTAGACTCCAAATGACTTACCGAACACAACTCTAGATGACCATTTTTCGAAATTCAATACATAGAAGAGGAAAAGTTGTGTTTAATGGATAGATTATAAAATTTCATTCTATATTTATTTTCAAAACCTTGGGGTGTTACATTCTCCCCTCCTTACAAAAATTTCGTCCTCAAAATTCACAAAATATTACCTAAAAAGATTCGGGTATGTCTTTAGCATAAGATCCTCAGGCTCCCATGTTGCTTCCTCCATATTATGGTTCCTCCATAGAACCTTTACCAGAGGAGTCATCCAATTTCTCAATAATTATTCTCTAATATCAAGAATCTTGATAGGCTCTTCACAATAAGATAGATCTGGCTCAAGTTCTACTTCTTAATAAGTGAGTACATGTGTTGGGTCTGACAAGTAATTTCTTAACATTGACATGTGGAACACATTGTGAACCTTGGTGAGACTTGGAGGCATTGCCAAACGGTAAGCTACGGCTCCAATTCGGTCCAGAATTTAAAAAAGTCTTGATGTACGTGGGACTTAACATTCCCTTCTTACCGAATCGTATAATACCCTTCCATGGAGATACCTTTAAGAAAACGTGATCACGTTCTCAAAACACCAAATCCTTCCTTCAGTTATCTGCATAGCTCTTTCGCCTACTTTGAACTATTTTGATATGGTTCTAGATAATCTTTACCTTTTCTGTTGTTTCTTCAACAAGTTCTGGGCCCACGATTTTTCTTTCACCAACTTCATCCCAGCAAGTTGGTGTACGGAATCTCCTCCCATATAACGCTTCATATGTTGTCATCTGAATACTTGAATGGAATCTATTATTGTAGGAAAATTCCAAAAGAGGTAAATACTGATCCCAAATGCCTTGAAATTCAAGTGAACAAGACCTCAACATGTCTTACAATGTTTGAATAGTTCGTTCTGATTGTCCATCACTTTGTGGGTGGTAGGAAGTGCTCAAGAGAATATCAGTATCTAGGGCCTTCTAAAGAGTTTTACATAATCTTGATGCAAAACGTGGATCACAATCAGAAACAATTGATAGGGGTACTCCATGAAGTCTCACAACTACATTAATGTATAGTCTTTCTAGACGTTCAAGTGGTAGATCTTCTCTTATAGAAATAAAATGTGTTGACTTGGTAAGACGATCAACAATGACTCATATTGCATCGTTCCTTCTAAGACTCTTTGGTAGTCCCATGAAAAATTCCATCGTGATATTATTCCATTTCCACTCAGGTATGGGAAGAGGTTGCAATACTCCTCCAGACTGTTGCCTTCCAGCTTTCACTTGTTGACAAACAATACATCTTAACATAAAATCAGCAATCTCCCTCTTCATGTTGTCCCACCAAAAATGTTCCTTCAAATATCTATACATATTATTGATACCGGGGTGTATAGAGAAATTGGAACTATGAACATCATCCAAAAATTCCTTATTTAGATCAGGTATATTGGGAACACAAAGTCTCTTCCCAAATTTCACAATTCCATCTTCATATATGAAGTCAATCAATCTCCCATCATTCACAGCTTTAATATTCTTTTGAAACTCCTCATCATTAGCTTGAGAAATTTTTATCCTTTCTAGTAAATATGGTTTGGCAACCATTTGAAAAAGCATTGATGTTTCACCTTCCATGGTTATTCCCATATCCATATTTACTAGATCCATGAAAATATGATCCCTTTAAACTCTCATCTTGTTCAAAACTCCATGATCCATTCTGTTCAAAGCATTTTCCACCTTATTTTCCTTCCCTGGGTGGTAGTGTATCATGCAATCATAATACTTGAGTAGTTCAATCCTTCTCCTTTGCCTCATGTTGAGTTCTTTCTGTGAGAAAATATACTTCAAACTCTTGTGATCAGTATAAATCTCACATTTTTCACCATAGAGATAATGTCTCCATATCTTCAAAGAAAATATTACAGCAGCTAACTCAAGATAATGAGTAGGATAATTTTTCTCATGAACTTTTAGTTGTCATGATGCATAAGCAATAACCCTATCATTTTGCATAAGGACACAACCAAGTCCTTTATTTGAAGCATCATTATAAATAACAAACCCATCATTCCCCAATGGTAGAGTCAATATAGAAGTATTGACTAATCTTATCTTCAGTTCTTCGAAACATTATTCACAGTATTTTGTCCAAACAAATTTAACCCCTTTACGTGTGAGCTTCGTTGGCGGGTTATCCAGTCGGGCAAATTTCTGCACGAAACGCCGATAATAACCTGCTAAGACAATAAAACTGTGTACCTCAGTTATGTTTGTTGGAGTGGGTCATTCTTGGATTTCCTTTGTCTTTGCAGGATCAACTAGGATTCCATACTTAGTGACAATATGGCCTAGAAAAGGAACTGACGGAAGCCAGAATTCGCATTTTCTAAACTTCCCATATAATTGATTTCTTCTAAGAGTTTTTAGAATAGTTCGCAAATGATCCTCATGGTCTTCATAGCTTTTTGAGTATACCAGGATATCATTAATTAATACCACAACAAAGTTATCAAGATATTCATTGAAAACTCTATTCATTAAATCCATGAAAATAGAGGGTTCATTTTTCAGTCCAAAAGGCATCACTATAAACTCATAATGGCCATACATGGTTTGAAATGCTGTCTTCGGAATATCTTCCTTCCTCACACACAGTTGATGATATCCGGATCGAAGTTCAATCTTTGAAAAGTATTGAGATCTATAAATTTGGTCAAATAAATCATCAATCTGGGGCATAGGATACTTATTCTTTATTGTAATAGCATTGATTTCCCTGTAATCAATGCAACGCCTCATGGATCCGTCTTTCTTCTTGACAAAGATAACAGGGGCACCCCATGGAGAAAAATTAGGTTGAATAAATCCATTTTCACTCAAATCCTCTAGTTGTTTCTTTAGATCTACTAATTTCACAATGGCAATTCTATAGGGAGTCTTCGATATAGGTCTTGCATCGGGAATTAAATCAATAGAGAATTCAACTTCCTTCTCTTGAGGATGTCTAGGAAATCCTCTAGAAATACATCAATGTACTCTTTCAATATGTGCACATCTTAAATTTGAAGATTTATTTCCTCTCTCATAGATATTGGTTTATCTTCCACTCCAAGTATTGAATTCAATAGAGCTACTGTGGGTGGTTCTAGATAAGAATCAGGTGGCGAAGTTTCTTCCATAAAGATAAAAGATTCTACACCATTTCCAAAAATTGTGACTTTTTTTTCTTTCAATAAATCCTCACATCATAATTTGATACCCAATCCATACCAAGAATTATATCAAATTCAGTCATGGGTATGATGATAAGTATAGCAACTAAAGCATGTTTTGGTGTTTGGAGGGGGACTAGTCGACATGCCTTTGTTGCAATGATACATCCCATGGGATTTTTGACTGACAACTCCTTTCTTAAATCAAATTGGACATATCTAATTTTTTTGGAACTGAGAGCATATAAATGAATGCAATGATCCAGAATCAAATAAAGTGTTGGCTAAGTTTGAGGAAACAATTAAAGTACCAGCCACCACATCACTAGGAACTTGAACCTCTGCGGTTGTAATTTCATAGGCTCTCCCTTGCTCTCTTGGATTTTTCTAAGGCATGTTTCCTTGGTGCTTAGGATACTCATTTACATAGTGTCCCATCTCTCTAAAATTGTAGCATTGAACATCATTGAATTGTTTCTTCCCCTTACATTTATCAGATCGATGACCCTTTTCTCCGCAGTTATAGCAGACTCCCTTTCCATTCAAGAATTTTTCGGGATGATTCTTTCCACAGTTCTCGCATAATGGGAAACTATCCGTTCCCTTGATCTTCTATGGTGCTTCTCCTTTTCATTTGTTATCAGATTTCCCCTTCTTATCTTGGTTTCCTTTGAAAAAATGTGATCAAGCAAATTCCTTCTCTGTTTTGATGGCACTTGATACAATTTCATCATATGATGAAAATGATTGAGAAGCGAGTTCCCTTCGAAGACATGGATTAAGACCTTCAAAGAAATGATCAATCTTGTCCACTGATTCATGAACGTAATCCACAGCATACCTGGCTAGCCATGTAATGGTAGCCTCAAACTCTACAACGCTGTCTTCTTCCCTTAGTTTGAAGCCAAGGAATTTCCTCTTCATTTAAGTTCGTTGCTCATGAGGGAAATATTTTTCATAGAATATTTCCTTAAAATTCCTCCATTACATATCCTCTATCTCTTCTTCCTCTTTGGTATTTTTAATCAAGGACCACCATTGATCAGCGTCGCCCTTGAGACAATATACTGTAAGTACTACCTTTTCATTTTCGTTGCATCTTAACGCCATGAATATCTTTTCAATGGACTTGATCCATTTCTCATAAACCACTGGATTAGTAGTCCCACTAAAATATGAGGGCTTCTTCCACATGAAACGATCCAACATAGGTGTTGAATGGTTAGTCGTTACAACTTGATTAAGTTATCCCAATATGTTCATGATCTGATCTGCTCCAGTGTTGATTGTGTTGACTTTCTCAGTAGGGAGATCCCTACCTTGCCCAGGTGTATTGATTCCCCTTATTCCATTAGACTCAATTTCTAAATACTGGGATACACAAGATTAGTTTATGAATTTAAAATATAAAATCACTCAACATAGATTGAAATTCTATGCATAGCTAATCTTATAAACATGGTTCCTATAAGGAAAAATTTACATTAACTCCTTCATAATGGCTTGTAAAGAAAACATGAATTATCCTAAGAATATCCCCCAGAAGTGTCATAACCAAGAGTACAGAAAGGCCCGTTGTCGATCACCAGTTCCCATTCGAGTCTAGCTCAAAGCAGTGTTTTCGGGTTTTACCCCTAGATACATTTGTGCCAGAGCCGCCTCTACCTGCTCGTATCCAGACAGGGACGTATTTCTTAAAATATCCACATAATCCATTCCTTTCCAAAATACCTGGACGTTCTTGTATGTAAATCCTCAGATACTACCTTAGGTCTTTGTTCCCTACTATACATTTCATACTCTAGTTTCCAAGTTTTCTACTAAACTTCCTTTGATACGAACTGTAACACCCCGACCTCTCTAGGATGGATCCAGTGCATTACTTGTGATATTGGAATGGTTATAAGGAATGAAAATCCTGAAGGAACAATCATTTTAGTAGTCTTGAAGAAAATAAATACATTAATTTTACTCAAATTACATTGAAAAAGTTTACAAAATACAATACATAACAAAAACTAAAAAACGGAATCCCTAGGAACTCAATAAAAGATCTTCTCTTCATCACCTTTTAAAGGTAGACAATGAAAGGGGTGAGATAAAATGCTCAGTAAGGGTTACAAATAGAGGATGCATGAGTACAATAATAATTGATTCACAAACAATCTGACATAATAAAAATGTCATAGTGAATAAATGAATAACTAATGCCATTAATAAACTAAAAATGAAATTTCATGCATAGATTTTGACATAGTGAAAATATCATGGATAATAATAATAACAGATAATGAATAAAGATAATTATTATTAACTGGGCATCATGTATCTGTCACATGAAATCATAATATCGTAAAAACGGTTTAGTTCTGTGGTTAGAAACCCTTCTGATTTTTGGAAACAAACTCAAAGGGATTGTCGCCAAACGGTTTTTTCTCATGAGACCTGTCGATGCATCGAGGGGTTGTACAGGGCCCCACCTACCACTGTATTTCCAAATAATACTTTATACATTGATTCAATACAATATCAATAAGCCCTTTCATTATCCGTATAGAGTAGAGTATACAGATTCATCAATATTTCCATAAATAAAATAACTTTCCAAATAAACACCGTATGTAAAATGGTATACAGTTTAGACAACAAACATATCCATGACATTAGATTATGGATATTTAATATAAATATAATATTAAATGAAAAGTGATCTCAAATGGGAATTAGGTACACCACATAATAATTATTAGGTGCACAATACAATGATAGACACAACGAAAACGGTAGTTCAGACAAAGTCCCTTACCACAATGCATTCGGTCGAACCGTATGACCAGAACTTAATAAACAACAAGTGGATCATTGAATAAAATGAATATAAATAGAATCATGTTATTATATATCAAATTTAAGTACACATGTACCAAATATAAAGAATAATTGGTGAACAATGGAAATCTCACAGAAATGAAAGTGAGATGAGAAACTCATTACCTTATGCTCGAGTGTGTTCTTCATTTCTTTTAATGACCTGAATAATCAAATTTAGCTTCATTAATTTATATTTCCATAACATCTTATACATTTAATTGATTTATTAAAACCTTATTAGGTACATTCATGGACCTTTCTATGGGTTCAGTAGGTTCAATTTTCATGTTTTGGAAGCCTTTTCTTCCTTTCTTTTCATGGTTCGTTTACTTGTTTCCATGAATGTGAATTCATTTGAAACATGGTTAAACATACAGAATTGTTAATACATCTTGTTGATTAAATTATGGAGATATAAATGATTTTACAATGATTTTGGGTTATATACCGTGATTATGATTTATTAGTTAAAACATTAATGATGTTTGTTTAGATCGTTTTAATGGTTCTTTGATAATAACAACCTCATTTTGTCTTATAAATTAGAACCATGAGTAAAAAATAATTCCAGAAACATGGGTGAGTCATAACACAAATATTATAACCTGGTTCAACCATATAAATGGTTTCATAACCATACTTGAAAGAATTAATGGAAATTGATATTACATCATCTACGATGTCGGTAATTCAATACATCACGGACAATGTTTTTAATTCCTTGAACAAGTGGGGGAAATAATAAGATTGATGATGAATTAATCATGAACATGAGAACATACAGAATATAAAAGATTATGGAGATTTCATTCCTATTGGGTAAGAATAGATGAAGGATGAATAAATAAAGAACTCAAAATAAAGAATAATTTTGAAATCGCTTACAAAAATTCGGCAGCCTAACAGCAACGCAACATGGTTTTAGAAAATATTTAAAAAGAGAGGGGACAAGGGTCACCTATCCAGAAATGAATAATAATATATATTAGATCAATAATAAGAATAAAAATAAGAACATGGTATGGAAACTTGAAAGATATACCACATAAAAGAGATCTTGAAAGGGAAAAGAAAGAAATTGAGAATTTTCTTACCTTATAGAATAACCCTTAGTACATGAAGTTTGGGACCTTGGGGGCTTGAGGAAGCCTTGGGAGGACTAATATGGAGATAAGGAGGACAGAACTTCGTTTAGGGAGAATTTTGAATTAATTAAATGAAGGGATGAGTTGGTATTTATAGGAAAAGTGAGGAATTATTTTAATAATTTCCAAGGGACACCTCATGGGTGGTATTTGCAAAACCATGGGCTTTCCCATGGTATTTGACCATGGTTAAAGCCACTTGGTACACCTCACATCGTGTTTAACTATACACAAGTCGACCAGAATTATGACATCATTATTACATCATTAATGATGTCATTAACACTCCGAAACTAAAAACTGTATTTTTTACTATTCACTGAAAAATCAACTGTTTCAGAAAAATTCCCAAAATTCACCCTAACCATTTTTCAACATATAGAATTAAAAAGTGAAATCCATTTTTCAAAAATCATTTTTTAAATATAATTAAATTAATTTTTAAATAAGTCCATAGTTAATTTGAAAAATAAAAATCTTAAAGTGCAATTGGTTTTATTTCTCCTTGAAAAAATAATTAAGATCTCATTATCTTATTGCCTTAAGAAAATAAAATATTATTATTATTTAATATTAATAAGGGTCATATTACTATTCATATTACTATTCATATTGGTATGTTACTATTCACCAAAAATCAAATTTGTTCTATCAGACTCCAAATGAATTACTGAACACAACTCTAGATGACCATTTTTCGAAATTCAAAACATAGAAGAGGAAAATTGTGTTTAATGGATAGATTATAAATTTTCATTCTATATTTATTTTCAAAACCTTGGGGTGTTACACAATATCTGAGGTTGTAGCCTCCAATTGATGGATTGGATAGATGTAGACATCATCCAGATATATCCACGGGTCAGTCGCAATTGTCATGTGTTTGACCTCATTATCCTGAATCTACTGGTCCTTGCTCTTGTAATAGTTGGCATCCAGGTAGCGAGCTTCACAAGAGGAAAAGGGAGATGTGTCACCTTGGATTATTCCCACTCGACCATTATGGGAGTACTTAAGGAACTAGTGGTACGATTAAGGGACCACCGCATGAAGGTGGAGCCATAGCCTGCCCATCAACGCATTGTAAATGGTGTCTTGGGATACAACCATGAACTCAGTGCCAATGACTAGGCCACCGAACTGGGTCTTCAGACGGATCTTTCTGAATGGTGTCTACTCCTTCCTATTATAACCTTGAATTTTCAGGTCATAGGGACTCAGATCATCCTCAGACTACCCCAGTTTTTGCAGTGTTCAAGTCGGGATTAGGTTTATTCTGGAGCCAGTGTCGACAAGACAACGACGAACCTCCATGCCATTAAAATGGATGGTGATATACGGTGGGATTATGTGCACCCATATGGGAGTGCCTTCATCTTCCCTAGATAATGAGATAATGTCCTATAATTTAGTATGCTCGAATGCCTCAGCAGGGAATTCTTCTGCAGCTGCTACCTCCGCCTCAAACTGGAGGGGGTTTCTTAAAGCCTTGGCGAGGGATTCCCACATATCCTCTGATAGGAGAAGAGCCTCAAGGATAGAGAGACTTTATGGAATACTAGAAAGATTCTTTAGGACATCATACTTCTATGTCAGGCATGAGCTTCTTCTTACAAGAGTTCACTCTGTGACAGGAGGTATGGCGGGCCCTGTCGGCTCGACCGGCGGCTGAGTGGTGTTGGGAATGCCCCATTGATCACTGGTCAAAAACTATGTAGTTCCTACCAGATGAGATCCATATGACTGAGACCAATCCATAGTAGAGTGTGACTGATCATGGCGTGGTCAGGGTAGTTCTTCCTGATCCAGTATCTCAAACAGCGGCGAAGGCAGACCTGATGACATCAAATGAGGAGGATGCGTGTGCTAAGCTCTACGGTGGGCCTGCTGTTTGGTTTCAGTAGCATGCACATCCTGGTTGGAAGTACTAAATGAGGCACTTCGATGACCCATATTTCCATGGTTCCATCGACACTGGCGATGACTGGGAACATTTGGAGGATCCGCTTGGCCTCCTCACCATCAGAAATCATGTTGGGGTTTACCAGCTCTACGGTGTTAACCGAGGTGTACCATTGACTGTCACTTGAAGAATACTACACCACTGGATGGATTCTAGGGGTGATTTACATCTTTGGTGGTATGAATTCTCCAATAGTATGGGATTATGATAGCATTGGAAGGGGACTTTGTCTTCTCTTGCGTTGTCAATGCTTTCTCTTCTGGGGAGAGGACAGCTGAGACGATGATGCAGAAGTCGTATCACCTAACGCATCAGCTTAAGAAGGCTTGGGTCATTTTAGGTGTGCACAGATAATACCATGGGCATGGGCACCTTTCGAGACATCTATACATCATACTTTTGGGACCCATGATTGGAAACCTGGTTCCACTCACCTTCGATGTCACTGCCGCTATCAGGCTTCACGAATACACATGCCACTTGTGATAGAGCTGGGCCCAACCTGACTAAATTTTTTTCCACATGGTCTTGAAGAAAGTCCTTAAAAACATAGTATTGTTTAAGGGTTTTCCCCAAGATCTGGTGATAGGGGCCGTAGTTGGGACGATCAGTTAGATCCGACTCTTCTATCCTCCTATATTCAAGAAAACGTACAATTCCCTATTCTAAGGCACTTTGGAAAAAACTAGGGACCTGAACCTCATTGAATGATTAGGTCTATTTTCTCATATCCAAGAAGGGGCTCTAGGATCCTAACCCTAACGAGGAGTTGGAGGAGCCTGTCAAGGAGGTGGAGGCTGGTTATCATGCCTAGGTGGTGGTGGCGCATTACGCGAGGTGCCTGCTGATTCTGATGTGGGTGATGATGGGTCAGATGTTGCGCCTAAGGTTGAGGGCCTCTGCGAGGCTATGGAGGAAGCTCTACTAGTAAAAATTCTAGTTTTTTTGGGGCATCTATTTGGGCCACCATGGAAGGCTCGGCCTTGGTGGCCCTTCTCATGGGAATTGCAGGGGAAACAAACATGTATGGTTGGCCTGCTTCAAGGCTTATTCTAGGCGTTGAGCCTTGTCAGAGAAGTCTCGAAATCCCATGGGGTAATTCAAGGTGATTAGAGAAGGGACCAGTTTTTTCTTGACATTCCCCATACACATCTTCAGTAGTTTCTCCTGAGATAGTGGGATGTTAAGGGAGTATGTGAGTCTTTTCCACCAGGCGACAAAGTCTACGACATGATTGTCAGGCCTTTGTTTGATATAAAAGAGTTTGGAAATACTCATATTCATAGTGGTGGAGCTAAATTGGTAAAGAAATTTCATATGAAGATCTTCCTATCCATCTACTGATCTGATGGTTAGCTAGTTGTACCAGACAAACGCATGCCCTTCTAGTGTCTACACAAAACACTGGTGTTTGGTGGCCTCTTGCTGCGTTGGAGTTACCAACATGGGTCCACACCTTGAAATGAAGTGGTCTAGATGCTGCAGTGGGTCACCCGTCCCATTAATGGGTGAAAAGGTGGGATTTCTGAAAACTAGTGTGTCGGAATATCATCCACCCATACTGGATATAGCTTTCCATCAAGAAGAATTGCGACCGGTAAAGTCTCCAATGCCTCGAGGCAGTCAATGAGTGTCTCCATTAGATCATCTGGCCGGGGGTTCCTATCTTGATGGGGATCCTTGAGCACTAATGCATTGGTGGGTTCTTCAACGTGATAAAAAGGCCCACCGGCTCATGGATCGGTTGTTGGGACAGTCTATGGAGAAGCTGGGTGAACCTGAGTTGGGTTCCAGGTATTTTCATGCTACTTAGGTGAATTTGGAAACACATATCGTGCCCTGTTGACGTATGTTCCAACTTCTACCCTGTATACATGGGCAGGATGGTCAGGGTCACCTAGAGGAAATTTTCTAGGGGGAATTTGTGCCTGCCCCTACTGCTCCAACCAAGGATCACCGTAGTCTAGTTGTCGCTCCGTGGCATACTGAACAAGGAGGTCATCAACCATCTTCTTATGCTCTGTGAGCTATTAACGCAATGTGGATTTTTCATGATCCTCCTCCATATTTTTCACTAATCTAGACGTTTCAGAGGGTTTGACGGCTTTGAGGTTATCCTTACCCTAATTGAGATTTCGGCTGAGGACTAATGCCTCGGTGGGCACAGGAAGACGCAGTAGATTTCTCTGCTGACAGGTAACCCTTTCCAATAGATCCAAAAGTTGTGGCACTCCCCCAGGGGGTAAGTTTTCTATAATTAATTATGTCTTCATCTCTTCCTCTGATAAATCAGCCATGTTAACTGTGACTCTACCTGGATTCATATCCTCGATATTGCCTGGAAAGTCGGGATGATGCAGGATAGAACTGAAATGGACAGCCGCATACTGCCCCTAACCAAAAAACTGAACTTGGGGGGGAATCCTCCTTTTTTTATGAGAAGGTGGTGCCTCAGTCAAAGACCAAGGAAAAACTTTATTGAATATATAAGAAAGTGGTTACATGATTCTGAAGGATGGGAGTTTCTTACAATCTTTATCATACAAGTGGTGAAATTTAGGAAGCAAGGTATCAGACCAAGTCATTTCTTGATTGAGTCATTTGTTGGCAAGGGCATCAACAACCATATTGGCCTCCTGATACACATGTGTGATGATGTAGTTGATATCCCGAATCAAATCAAGACATCTCATCCAGCGGGTGGTAAGAGGCCATGCAAGATGGATCACACCATTCCAGATATCCTGGACAATTGTGGTCGAGTCACTCTCAATCCAAATATCCCTCCAGCTTTTTTGATGGGAAAATTGACAGCATGTATCATAGCCATCATTTCTTCTTCCAATGAGGAGGTCGTACCATTGGTACCATATAACCACCCATGGCACTGGCCAAGGAAGTCTCTGAAGATAGCTCCATAACCCGCCGGACCTGGATTTCCTTTTGAGGCCCTGTCAGTGTTGACTTTGATCCATCCAGGGAGCGAGGCTTGCCAGAAAACTTCAACCGTGTGTTTGGGTTGCCTATAGATTTCATTAATCCAAAGTTTACAGAGAATCTCAAAGTCACTAACAGAATTGTTGCAGTGCACTTTCTGGATAGAGGTTGCTTCTTGCACCTCAATGAGGATCCTGGCTTTACCTGCATTGAGATTTAATGAGCATTTGTTGTGAATCAAATTATTTCTATCATACCAGATCAGGTGCATCAACTCGGAAAAAGCAGAGAGTAACATGTTCTTAATTTTTTAAGAGGCATCGGGTTCGAAACATTTTTTTATCTGAGAGGTGATAGAATCAGAAAAAGACCATCTGTAATTAAAAATATGAGAAATATAATTCCAAAAATCAAAGGCTATAGATCATGAAATAAAAATATGGCTAATTTCATCCCTGTGTTGATTGCAAAGATGGCACTTAGAACATAGTTGTATACTAAAAGTTTGAAGACACACTTCAGTGGGAATTATATTGTGAGAGATTCTCCATAAAATAGTGAGTCTCGATGGTTTGATCCAAGGTTTATTAAATGCATTAAACCACCCAAAACAAGGATTATAGTTCAAGAAGTTATGATTGTAAAAAAATTGAATCAAGAATGCCATTGTGAGTAGGTTCCCAAATAGGGAAGTCTTCATAAATCGACACTACTAAAAAATCGGGCAATAGCGACCGCCATTGGCGGTCGCTCTAGCCCTCTAGAGACCGCCCAGTGACCGCCATTGGCGGTCACTTTAGCTTCGTCGAAATAGGCCAACAGCGACAGCCAATGGCGGTCGCTTAATGTGGCTGAAATTCCGACCTAGAGCGGCCGCCTAGCGGTCGCTAAAGGCGGCCTGCCTGGTCACCATTAGCGACCGCCAATGGCGGTCGCTGTAGGTGACCGAAATTACAGCCTACAGTGACCGCCTTTGGTGGTCGCTAATGTCGCCTAGCAGGCATCCTATAGCGACCGCCAAAGTCGGTCGGTAGTCTATGAAAATTGTTTTTTAAAAAAAATTCTTAGTGAAAGAAATATATATATATATTTATTTATTTATTAAATAAAATATATATATATATTAAATAAAATATTTATATATATAATATTAAATAAAATATTTATATATATAATATTAAATAAAATATTTTAAATATATATATATAATACATTTTAAATATTTTAATATATATAATATTAAATATATATATATATATATATTAAAGAAATATATATATGTATAATATTAAATAAAATATTTTTCTTATTCATCCAATAGGTTTGTTAAGAATATGGTAATAATAAATCAAATTTTATGCTTAAAATTTGTATTCCTCTAAAAAGGTAATTTTACTACCTCTTAATGGAGAGCCTATTTTAAATATAAATTCTAGCACACTTATAAATTTTTTATTTCAATATAAACTTATCTTTTGGAAAACTTAACATAAAAATGTGTTAGGGTTAATTTGTGGTATTTTTTGTGGATTTTCATTTTTTTTAATGAAATGTATGAATTGTGTTTTTTTAACTCACGGTGCAAAATCAGAGATAAAACAAGGTAAAAATCATAAAAAATGTAAATCAATTTCAAACAACATAAACATAAAGATCATCATAAACAATAAATGATAAACGTGCTTCAACGATCCGAGCAAGTCCATCCATTTCAATCTTCAGCTTCAATAAACCTACAATAAGACAAAAAAAACAACAAAACAAAACAAACGTAAATTACACATAATTATTCAGTTATTATATACATATAATAAAATTTAATCTAACATCAAATCATGGTTCTATAATAATTTAAAACCACCAATTTAAAAAATGCTCTCATTTCAGCTCATCCGGAGCACGTTTGCTCTGAATTCAACCGTCTCACGCCGTTCTGGTGTTTTATGACTCCGGAAATGCATTTCCGGTCACCGCGGTGAAACGACACCTTCGATTGACGGGTTTTCTACCCGACCATTTCAAAATTTACACAACGGCTGTTGTCGTACGGTTTCATGGAATTTTGAGGTGGTTCGGGTGGTTTTGACCCCCCAACGCGCCATTTTAGCGCGCGCCGAGCTGCTGAAAATGACACAATCGGTCGTACCACGCGCACCGCATGTCCGATAGGTGTGTTGTCTCCTATTACATCTCATGAATAATATTCCTAATGTTTTCGTGTGGTTTTAGGTCATTCGGAGCACATTTTCTCAGAATTCGACCGTCTCACGCCGTTTTTGGTGTTTTATGACTCTGGAAACGTGTTTCCGGTCACCGTGGTCAAACAACACCTCCGATTGATGTTCCGTCTGCCCGACCATTTCAAAATTCACAAAAAGGCTGTTTTCATATGATTTCATGGCATTCTGAGGTTGTTCGGGTGGTTTTGACCCCCCAACACACCATTTTAGCGCGAGCCGAGCTGCTGAAAACGACACAATCGGTCGTACCGTGCGCACCGCACATCCAATGGGCATTTCATCACCTCCTACATGTCACGAATAATATTCCTAATGTTTTCGTGTAGTTTCAGGTCATTAAGAGCATGTTTTCTCCGAATTCGACCATCTCACGCCGTTCTGGTGTTTTATGACACCAGAAACGCGTTTCCGGTCACCTCGGTCAAACGACACCTCCGATTGATATGTCGTCTACCCGAACATTTCACAATTCACACAACGGCTATTGTCGTATGGTTTCATTGAATTCCGAGGTCGTTCGGGTGGTTTTGACCCCCCAACGCCCCATTTTAGCGCGCGTCGAGCTTTTGAAAACGACACAATCGGTCATACCGCGCACACCGCACGTCCGATGGGCGTGCCTTCTCCTCCTAAACGTCACAAATAATATTCATAATGTTTTCGTGTGGTTTCAGGTCATTCGGAGCACGTTTGCTCTGAATTAGACCGTCTCACGCCGTTTTTGGTGTTTTGTGACTCCAGAAATGCATTTCTGATCACCGCGGTCAAACAACACCTCCGATTGATGTGTTGTCTGCCCAACCATTTTACAATTCACACAACGGCTATTTTTTTACGGTTTCATGGCATTCTGAGGATGTTCGGGTGGTTTTGACCACCCAACGATCCATTTTAGCGTGTGCCAAGCTGCTGAAAACGACACAATCGGTCGTACCGCGCGCAACGCACGTCTGATGGGCATTTCATCTCCCCCTACACGTCACGAATAATATTCCTAATGTTTTCGTGTGGTTTCAGGTCATTCGGAGCATGTTTGCTCTGAATTCGACCGTCTCACGCCGTTTTTTGTGTTTTATGACTCCGGAAACGCGTTTACGGTCACAGCGGTCAGATGACACCTCTGATTGATGTTCCGTCTAACTAAACATTTCACAATTCACACAAAGACTGTTTTAGTACGGTTTCATGGCATTCTGAGGTCATTCGGGTGGTTTTGACCCCCCAACGTGCCATTTTAGCGTGCGCCGAGCTGCTGAAAACGACACAATCGGTCGTATTGCGCAAACCGCACATCCGATGGGCATGTTTTCTCCTCCTACACATCACGAATAATATTCCTAATGTTTTCGTGTGGTTTCTGGTCATTCAGAGCACGTTTTCTCCGATTTCGACCGTCTCACGCCGTTCTGGTGTTTTATGACTCCGGAAATGTGTTTCTGGTCACTGCAGTCAAAAGACACCTCTGATTGATGTGTCGTCTACCCGAACATTTCAAAATTCACACAACGGATATTGTCGTGCGGTCTCATGGAATTCTGAGGTCGTTTGAGTGGTTTTGACCCCCCAACGCCCCATTTTAGCGTGTGTCGAGCTACAGAAAACGACACAATCGGTCGTACCGCATGCACCACTCGTCTGATGGGAATTCCGTCTCCCCGTACACGTCACGAATAATATTCCTAATGTTTTCGTGTGGTTTCAAGTCATTCGAAGAACGTTTGGTCCGAATTCGACTGTCTCGCGCCGTTCTGGTGTTTTATGACTCTAGAAACGCGTTTTCAGTCACCGCAGTCAAACGACACCTCCGATTGACGTGCCTTCTACCCGACCATTTCAAAATTCACACAACGGCGGTTTTTTTATGGTTTCATGGAATTCTGAGGTCATTCGGGTGGTTTTGACCCCCCAACGCGCCATTTTAGCGCGCGCCGAGCTGCTGAAAATGACACAATCGGTCGTACCACGCGCACCGCATGTCCGATGGGCATGCCATCTCCTACTAAACTTCACGAATAATATTCCTAATGTTTTCGCATGGTTTCAGGTCATTCGGAGCACGTTTGCTCCGAATTCGACCGTTTCACGCTGTTCGGGTGTTTTGTGACACCGAAAACGCATTTTCGGTCACCGCGGTCAAACGACACCTCTGATTGATGTGATTTCTGCTCGACCATTTCAAAATTCACACAACGAGTATTGTCGTATGGTCTCATGGCATTCTGAGGTCGTTCGGGTGGTTTTGACCCCCCCAACTCCCCATTTTAGCGCGTGCCGAGCTGGAGAAAACAACACAATCGGTTGTACCACGTGCACCGCACGTCTGATGGGCATTTCATCTCCTCCTACACATCAAGAATAATATTCCTAATGTTTTCGTGTTGTTTCAAGTCATTCGGAACACGTTTGCTCCGAATTTGACTGTCTCACGCCGTTCTAGTGTTTTATGACTCCGGAAATGTGTTTTTGGTCACCGCAGTCAAACGACACCTCCGATTGACGTTCCTTCTGCCCGAACATTTCACAATTCACACAAGAGCGGTTTTCGTACGGTTTCATGGCATTCTGAGGTCATTCGGGTGGTTTTGACCCCCCAACGCGCCATTTTAGTGCACGCCGAGCTGCTGAAAACGACACAATTGGTCGTACCGCGCGCACCGCAGGTCTGATGGGCGTTTCGTCTCCTCCTACACATCAAGAATAATATTCCTATTGTTTTCGTGTGGTTTCAGGTAATTTGGAGCACGTTTGCTCCGAATTTGACCATCTCACACCGTTCTGGTGTTTTGTGACACCGAAGACGCATTTCCGGTCACCGTTATCAAACGACACCTCCGATTGACGTGCCGTTTACCAGACCATTTCACAATTTACACAACGGATGTTTTTGTACGGTTTCATGGCATTACAAGGTCATTCGGGTGGTTTTGACCCCCCAACACGCCATTTTAGCGAGCACTGAGCTATTGAAAATGACACAATCGGTCGTACCATGTGCACCGCACGTCCGATGGGCGTGTCATCTCCTCCTAAACGTCAAGAATAATATTCCTAATGTTTTCGTGTGGTTTTAGGTCATTCGGAGCACGTTTTCTCCGAATTAGACCATCTCATGCCATTTTGGTGTTTTGTGACTCCAGAAACGTGTTTCCTGTCACCGCGGTCAAACGACACCTACGATTGACATGTCGTCTGCCCAAACATTTTACAATTCACACAACGGCTATTTTTGTACGGTTTCATGGCATTCTGAGGTCATTCGGGTGGTTTTGACCCCCCAACGTGACATTTTAGCGCGCACCGAGCTGCTGAAAACGACACAATCGGTCATACCGCGTGCACCACATGTCCGATGGGAATGTCGTCTCATCCTACACATCACAAATAATATTCCTAATGTTTTCATGTGGTTTCAGTTCATTAGGGGCACGTTTGGTCCGAATTCGACAGTCTCACACCGTTTTTTGTGTTTTATGACTCTGGAGACGCGTTTACAGTCACAATGGTCAAACGAAACCTCTGATTGACGTTATCTCTGCCTGAACATTTCACAATTCACACAAAGGCTATTTTCGTACGGTTTCATGGCATTCTGACGTCATTTGGGTGGTTTTGACCCCCCAATGCGCCATTTTAGCGCGCGCCGAGCTGTTGAAAACGACACAATCGGTCGTACCGCGCGCACCGCACGTCCGATGGGTGTGTTGTCTCCTCCTACATGTCACGAATAATATTCCTAATGTTTTCGTGTGGTTTCTAGTCATTCAGAGCACATTTTCTCCGAATTTGACCGTATCACGTCGTTCTAGTGTTTTATGACTCCGGAAATGCGTTTCCGGTCACCGCGGTCAAATGACACCTCTGATTGATGTGTTGTCTTCCCGACCACACAAAGGCTATTGTCGTACGGTCTCATGGCATTCCGAGGTTGTTCGGGTGGTTTTGACCCCCCAACGCCCCATTTTAGCGCATGCCGAGCTGCAGAAAACGACACAATCGGTCATACCGCACGCACCGCACATCTTATGGGCATTCTGTCTCCTCCTACACGTCACGAATAATATTCATAATGTTTTCTTGTGGTTTCAAGTCATTCGAATCACGTTTGCTCCGAATTCGACTGTTTCACGCCGTTCTGGTGTTTTATGACTCTAGAAACGCGTTTCCGGTCACCGCAGTCAAACGACACCTCCGATTGACGTGCCTTCTATCTGACCATTTCACAATTCACACAACTGCAGTTTTCGTACGGTTTCATGGCATTCTGAGGTCATTCGGGTGGTTTTGACCCCCCAACGCGCCATTTTAGCACGCGTCGAGCTGTTAAAAATGACACAATCGATCGTACCGCGCGCACCGCATGTCCGATGGGTGTTTCGTCTCCTCCTACACATCAAGAATAATATTCCTAATGTTTTCACATGGTTTCAGGTCATTCGGTGAACGTTTTCTCTGAATTCGACCGTCTCACGCCGTTCGGGTGTTTTGTGACAACAGAAACACGTTTCCGGTCACCGCGGTCAAACGACACATCCGATTGATGTGTAGTTTGCCTGAAAATTTTAAAATTCACACAATGACTGTTGTCGTACGGTTTCATGGCATTCTAAGGTCCTTTGGGTGGTTTTGACCCCCCAACGCGCCATTTTAGCACACGCCGAGCTGCTGAAAATGACACAATCGGTCGTACCACACGCACCGCACGTCTTATGGGTGTTAAGTATCTTTTTACACATCACGAATAATATTCCTATTGTTTTCATGTGGTTTCAGGTCATTCGGAGCACGTTTGCTCCGAATTTGACCATCTCTTGTCGTTCTGGTGTTTTGTGACACCGGAAACGCGTTGCCGGTCACCGCTGTCAAAATACACCTCTGATTGACGTGTCGTCTACCCGACCATTTCAAAATTTACACAACGGCTGTTTTCTTATGATTTCATGGCATTCTGAGGTCGTTCGGATAGTTTTGACCCCCCAACACTCCATTTTAGCGCGCGCCGAGCTGCTGAAAATGACATAATCGGTCATACCGCATGCACCACACGTCCGATGGGCGTGTCGTCTCCTCCTACGTGACACGAATAATATTCCTAATGTTTTCGTGTGGTTTTAGGTCATTCGGAGCATGTTTTCTCCGAATTCGACCATCTCACGCTGTTCTGGTGTTTTATGACTCTGGAAACGCGTTTCCAGTCACTGCAGTCAAACGACACCTCCGATTGACGTGCCTTCTGCCCGACCATTTCACAATTAACACAAAGGCTGTTTTCGTATGGTTTCATGGCATTCTAAGGTTTTTCGGGTAGTTTTGACCCCCCAACGTGCCATTTTAGCGCGCGCCGAGCTGCTGAAAATGACATTATCGGTCGTACCGCGCGCACTGCACGTCTGATGGGCATGACATCTCCTCATACTCATCACGAATAATATTCCTAACGTTTTCATGTGGTTTCAAATCATTCGGAGAACGTTTTCTCTGAATTCGACCGTCTCACGCTATTCTGGTGTTTTATGACTCCGGAAACACGTTTCCGGTCACCGCGGTCAAACGACACCTCCGATTGACGTGCCGTCTGCCCGACCATTTCACAATTCACACAACGGCTATTGTTGTATGGTTTCATGGAATTGTGAGGTCATTCGGGGAGGGGTTGTCCGGGGTGCGGGGAGGGTTTTCGGGGTGCGGGGGGGCTATCCGGGGTGTGGGGAGGGCTGTCCGGAGTGCAGGAGGGCTGTCTGTGGGGTGGGGGTTGTCCGGGGTGCGGGGAGGGTTGTCCGGGGTGTAGGGAGGGCTGTCCGGGGGGCGGGGGGCTGTCCGGAGTGCGGGGGGTCTGGCCGGAGTGCGGGGAGGGATGTCCGGGGTGCGGGGAGGCATGTCCGGGGGTGGGGAGGCCTATCCGTAGTGCGGGAGGGATGTCCGGGGGGCGAGGGGGCTGTTCGGGGTGCGGGGAGGGCTGTCCGAAGTGCGCGGAGGGCTGTCCGGGGTGGGCTGGGGACTACAAATAGTGAACTCAACTCATTCATCAAAAACTTGTTTGATGGTTTATATTAGGAATCACATGTTTTTTTCAAAAATATTATAGAACATGAAATTGAAAACATTGAAGAATTAAATGAACAAAAAATATCCAAATCATTAATTAGTTTCATGGTTACTTTTCAATTTGTGCACACAAACATTGCATCAGGACAAAACACACATGATACCCCCAAATCACAAAAAATCTCACTAGAAAACCAACATAAATATCAATGACAACCCCATCATTAAAAATAGAAACACACCTCGTGAATATGATGTGTCATGCGTTCTCATGACTACTACCTACATCAGGTGGGTCAGGGGCCTACAACAACAAAACATTATGAATATTTTCATAACAAAAATAAAATAAAATAAATAAATAAATACAGTATAAACCTACATCGTCTGATCCCCTACACCATCACCTGGACACACATATTGCTGCAGTGCTCTAACCTCAGCGATCAATTGCGTATTTACCTCATCGGAAGCGCGGAGCTGTGCCGCGAAATCTGACAACTGTTGTGTCATCTGAGCAACAGCAGGACCGAAAACTGCAGCGCGTGACACTACAGAATGAGGAATCCCTGTTCCATAGATCAAACTATATCCATGCCCGTCCCGACAGATAATGTGATGAAATATCTCATCCCTTCACATGGGAAGCTGTCGCTGGTCCTCTGGAAGATGTTCTAACTCAGCTTCAAATTGAGCCTATGAAATATTTAAATATATATACATATATTAATATACAGATATTATGTAAGTATTGGTAATGAGTACAAGCACTTACTATCAATGTTGCATCCTCTGGATCATTGCGATCACGAGTCCTCATCCACACCGAAATTTTATCATTCGGTGCACCTTGCTCCTACAAATGTATATGAATAGAATATAAACACAAAACTGTAATAATTAAAAAATTAAAAAATGAATAATAAATACCTCATGTTGGATCTGAGACACATGACGAGTCCTGAGCCTGTGAGGTGGTCCCTGCAACACTCGATTCTCAGAATGGTGTGTTGACACCTCCTACATTCAATTCATTCAAATTTCAATCAAATCACACATTCTTGAAAATATATATGCCAAAATAAATATACAAACCGCAACACCCTCAGTAGACCAATATGCAACTAAATCACACCACTGAGCCAGGAGGACACCTCTCGGGACTTTTTCCAGAATGTCTGGGGCTCCCACATTTGGTACCCAGTGGTCCCTCTTGAATTTTCCTTTATAGTCTTTCCATATCTTATGACATTTTCTCATACACACTGGCCGAAACTCATCAGGACATACTTTAAAATTTTTCTATTAAAGAAAAAAATCACATATGTTATTATTGTTTATACATAGGGAATAAAGTAAAATGGTCTTCTTACTTGAACCTCCCTCCAAAGACGATCTAATGTGTCTTGAGGGATAGAAGCCCATTGACACATGGTCAATGGAAATCAATGTGGGTCACATATGATATGAACCAGCTGACGAATAAATGCAGGGGTATTCCATCCCACAGGATGAAATACCTCATCAAATGAAACATCAAAAGTCATGTCGGAATTCCATGATAATATGCCACGACCAGGGCCTCTCCTGCGAAAGGAATAAGCAGTCGAGTCTGATCCTATTGAAAACAATTTTATATAAAAATTGACAGATTTTATAAATATATATATATATATATATATATATATGTTTATCAATTACATAAAAAATACAGACAATGACATTCAAACATACCTCGACCCTGAGACTTAGATGCCTCAACTGGATGATGTGGATCTTCTACCTCTTCCCCTGACATGCCTGCAGTCATGGAAAACATTAGTAATGGGACTATCCAAAGTGTCCAAATGATAAATTGGATTGTTTTTAAAAAAAATCAAACTTGTACAGTTGTTAATCAAACAAAAAGGGATTGAATAATTATTTGTGAATGAATTTTAAAAAATTAGAAAGTTAACAAAACAGATATACAAATTATGAACAAAACCAATCAATGCATAGCCAAATTTCAAATTGAATTAATAAAAATTCAAGCAGCACATGAACCAAATGAAGAATACCTCAATGGGAAGATACACCGACAATAAAATCAATATAAAATGGGTTAAATCACCCTAAATATTTATAACTGAATAAACTTCCAAAAGTGATGATTAAAAATTACAAGGATTTATAAAATGGTTAGATAATTTATGATATTCTAGGCTGAATAGCAGGAAAACAATTATACCTTTCATCAAGCATGAAAATCGACCTTTTCTCCTTAAATAGCCACTTTGACCCAATAATTATCTTATTCACGTTGAACTATGGTATGTTGATCAAGCAATTGGGAAACAAAAGGAACAGTCTCGGGTTCATCTTGTTCAAATACAAACACTCCTCACTGAGACATTTTGACAACAACTTGCCAACTTGGATTCAAAGGAAAAGTAATGAAGAATACTTGTTCTTCTTGTGATGTCAAAATGAAAGGTTCATTATCAACTCGTTCATTTCTGTATAACATATAGTTAAAATTCACCAATGAAAACTGATACTGATCGAATTTACATCCACGCACTGGATCAACCCAATTACACTTTAACAATATGTACTTCAACCCGTGTGTGTATACAACTTCAATGATGTCTATTAATTGACCATAGTAATAACCAGAATCGACAAATGGACAACCGAAGCCACTGTTTTGTGTTGCTCGTTTGTCGTCAATATCTTTAATGTGAAATCAAAAACCATTAGCATCTATAGATTTATAATGACGAGCCGTTATAGATGGACCCTCATTCAGTTGGATAAATTCTTCAGTTAGCATGGGGTCCTCTAACTCCCTCAGCTTATGAACCTACATAATTCATAGAATTCTATAATGATATATGCAGAAAGAAATTAGTATAATACTTCACTCATAATGAAAATCAATTTATACATACATAATCCTTGAACCAATCATGAAATGACGCATAATGAGACTATTGAATTTGCAACTCAGTCGCACGATACATCTCTTCTTTTATCTCATTAATGTGTTTCTTGTAAATGATAACGAAATGTTTAAATGATCAACCTATGAAAACAAAACATGTAAAAGTTAAACAATAAAAGTGATAAGATACTTACTGCATTAATGGTGCAACTGATGGAGTATTGAACAAGATATATCGATGCGCTTGTATCCACTCGATGTTGTCCATATCATATGTGGTTCCTTCTCCAACTGGACCATCATGAATCCGAGAGGGCTTATCTAATTTTGTTTCAACATCCATAAGATATTCTACAAAAAAATTAGTACACTCATCCATCAAATAACCATTGGCTATTGATGCCTCCGGACCAGCTCTGTTGCGTACAAATCGTTTCCATGTACTCAAATACCACTCAATAGGATACATCCACCTGAATTGCACTGGACCAGTAGCCATTACTTCATCAGTTAGGTGTAGTGACAAGAGGACCATAACATCAAAAAATGAGGGGGGAAATAGTTTCTCAAAGTGAAAAAGCGTAAGTACAATTCGGTCCTGTAAACTTTTTAAATCACTCATTCGTTGATTTCTTAAACAAAGATGTCTAAAAAAATGACACATCTCAATCAATAGCTGAACAACATTGGAATATAAACAATCAGAAATTGCGATTGGAATCAAATGCTGAAGTAGTATGTGATTGTCATGACTTTTCAACCCTTGCAATGTCTTGCTCTTCAGATTCACACACTTTGTAATATTAGAAGAGTAACCATCAGGCACCTTGAGCATCTTCAAAATGGAAAGAAATGTCTATTTATCCTTTGTAGTCATCCTATACTATGCAGCAGACATATATGCCTTGTTTTCCTCAACTAACTGTAAATGCAACTGTTTCCTTAAACCCATTTCTTCCAAATCATGGCGTGCATTAACATGGCCCTTTGATTTTCCACTGACACCTAAAATGGTCCACAATATGTTATCACAGACATTTTTTTTCAATGTGCATGACATCCAAATTATGCCTCATCATGTTAGTTTTCCAATACAGAAGACTATAAAAAATACTTTTTTCCAATTGTGACTGTGCTGCCTACCCGCAGCTCGAATATTACGTACCGAAGGAGCCACAAAATCCTGAATTTCATATACCATGTGGATGTTTTCTTCCACAATCTGCGATAACATTTCGACTCCTGTCATGATATTTGGTGCTAGGATGAACTCTCTAGAACCATCAAATTCCACTCTGTCCTTTCTGAACCTATGCTGAGGGGGGAGAAAACGTTTGTGACCCATGTATACCCATTTTTTGGAATGCTTAAGCCATACAGATTTTTTATTTTTGTTGCAACAAGGGCAAGAAAATTCCCCTTTCGTACTCCAGCCTGATAAATTTTCATAATATGGGAAGTCATTGATTTTCCACAATAAAGCAGCCTGCAGTTTGAACATTTTATTTGTTTCACAGTCATAAGTTATCACACCATCATCCCAAAATTCATTCAACTCATCAATAAATGGTGGAAGGTAAACATCAATCTTATCCCCTGGACTTTTAGGTCCATCAATAAGAGTGGAAAGTAATAGAAATTGTTGCTTCATACAAAGCCACAGAGGAAGATTATATGGAACCAACACCATGGGCCATGTGCTATGAGTTGCACCAACCATAGACTTGAATGGATTGAAACCATCTGCTTCCAATCCCAATCGTACATTATGAACATCTTTGGGAAAGTCGGGATGTCTCTTATCAAAATCCTTCCATGCATGAGAGTCTGAAGGGTGGGTTAACATATCACTTTCATGAACTATTTCTTCATGCCATCTCAATAAATTAGAAACTTTAGATGACATAAATAATCTTTTCAACAACGGTTTAAGGGTAAAGTAACGCATTTGATTTACGGAAATCGGTTTCCCCTGTATCACAATATGACTTTGATGAGTCTGATTTCCCCTGTTCTATTTCCACCTGGAAGCACCACAAACCGTACAAATATCCAAATGGACAGTTTCCATTCTAAATGACATACAGTTGTTTGCACATGCATCTATGGTCTCATATGTAAAACCTAAGTTCTCTATCAGCTTACGAGCATGGTAATACGACTCGGGAATCTTAGAGTCAACAGGAAGAACCTTTTTCAATAACATCAACAGCATGTCGAATGATGTGTCTAACCAATGATTCAAAGTCTTCAAATGTAACAACTCCATGATAAATGAAAATTTATTGTAATAAGTACATCTAGGATATAATTCTGTTTTTGCATCATCAATTGCTTCATAAAACCTCCTCGAATCACGATCTACACCAGAGCGAAGATTTATCTCACCGGTCTCAAGATTCTTGATGTTAATGCCTTCAGGATCCAATCCACGTACCATTTCAGTAAGCATTTCTTGCATTGGATCATTCATCCTTGCATCAACATCCATCTGAACTGCATCCGTATTTTGACAACGATCATATTCTTCTCCATGATGAGTCCAACTCTTATAATTTTTCAGAAATCCATTAAAGAATAGGTGCTCCCTCATAGTATCTCGTGTGAATTGATATCTGTTAGCACATTTTCTACATGGACAACTAATATAGTCACTTTCAAATCCTCTGGTGAAGTCAATAAACAGCATAATGCAATTGAAATATTCTCTAGACGTTCGATTTGAAAGATCAATCCAACTCTTATCCATAAAAAGATCCTTATAACAAAAATTTACACAAGACTTAATACATTTGAATTTTTCATATCAAATATATTTAAAATAAATACTAATTAATTGTTTTTGAACCATTTAGAAAATAATAATTTAAGTGAAATCTCATGTCATACCTGATTGCGCTACAAACCTGGAAGAGATGGGAGCCGAATAAGGTGCTGTGAGGGAGAGGAGAGGCAGCGGAGGGGAGCCGGTGCGGCGAGGGAGGGGACAGACGGCAGCAGCGACGAGGAGCCGTAGGAGAGGAGGCAATGAGGTGGTGATGGTGCAGTGAGGGTGGGACGACGACGGAGGGGACCGAGGACAAGGGGAGCCGGAGTGGACGGGCGACAGTGGCGAGGGGACATGTAGTGGTCGTGCGGGGAGGGAGGGGACTGGGCGGCGGCGGTGCGGCAAGGGAGAGGACGGTGAAGGAGGGGACGGGCGGCGGTGGTGGGGAGAGGTAGGGGACGAAGAAGAAGGGGATGGGGGTTGGCGGGGTGCGGGGCGGGGGGGGGGGGTGTTCGGGGTGCGGGGGGGAGGAGGGAGGGCCGAGGGGGCGGAGGGCCGAGGGCAGAGGCCAGAGGGCAGAGGGGTTGGAGGCTGGAGGGGCTGGAGGCCGAAGGCAGGAGGCTAGAGGCCAGAGGGAGGCCAGAGGGCGGCTAGAGGGCTGCTGGAGGGCTACCGGAGGTGGGTGGCGGGAGGCCCGAGGGTAGAGGGAGGCCAGAGGGAGGCCGCACAGCAGAGGGCGTCCGCATGACAGAGGGTGGCCGCACGGCGGAGGGCGGTCAGAGCCGAAGCGCAGAGGCGGAGGAAGCCCGAAGGTGATGGAGGGCAGGGCAGAGGGCGATCGGAGGGCGGCCGACGGAGGGTGGAGGGCGGGGCAGCAGAGGGCGGCCTGCGGAGGGCGGAGGGCGGAGGGCGGCTGGCGGAGGGTGGAGGCCGAAAGGGCGACAAGGGACGGCGGCGAGGGAGGGTGCGCGGCAGTAGGGCAGGGCGCGCGGTGACTGGGGAGGGCGACGAGGGAGGGAGTGCGGCGACGGGGAGGGCGCGCGGTGAGGCTGGGCGGAGGAGGGTTCAGGGGTGTGGGGGGCTCTTCGAGAGAGGAGGGAGGAGGGTTCAGGGGGAACCCGAAGCCCCGTTTTTTTTTTTGGAAACCTAGCGACTGCCACTGGAGGTCACTATAGGTAAAGGGGCTCAAAAGCCCAGATTTCTAGTAGTGCGACTAAGGGAAACTGTTAATTATGTGACTAATGTTATCATGAATAAGGTTAACTATCAATTATGTGATTAATGTTATCCTATATAGCACTTTAAATCTCTGGATGCATTGTTGTTGGAGGTTCTTATGGTGACCTGGTGACTCAGGGCGTTGGTCCATAGGGAGTGGGGCCAAATCAACCAAATGAAACTATTGACAAATGTCTTTAATTTGAACCAGGATCTTGGGGTAGGCCACTCATCGATGAGGAAGATGAAAGATAGCCACCCAGAGGGTCTAGCCAAATCATACAACCTCATTCTGGGTTAGTGCTTCTAGTGTCCTGAAATTTGGCACGACAACTGGCCAAAACATCTCCAGGAAATCGTCTGCCGTAAAAATATCTCACAATATCATCGGCCCAAACTTGAGGTTTGGCCCTTTGTTTCCCCACTCTTCAACTAGAGGTGACTAGGTAATTGGTAGCAGTACTGAAAAAGATCGCTGAGAAGGTAGGCTAGCCATTGTAGAATATGGAAAGCGAGCTAACAAGACACAACATCTCAGGCTATCCTCCGAAGAGTGCAGTGACTTAGCCACCATATCATGATAAGTTGGGCTGGCGACCGTAGTTTCTGGTGCAGGTAATATGGCTACTGGAGGTGTAGCATGTTGTTTCTCCTCTTCCATTGGTCTCCAAAACAACTCTCTGTGATCTCTAGTTGATGTAAAGAGTGCTCCTAATGATGATGGTGGTGATTAAATGACCAGACTCTAGTGGGGACGCCAAATCCTCATCCTTCTAGATGTATCTGCGAAGGGAGGTAGGGATCAAATTGACCTCACATTCCATAAGTATGAGGAAAACACATCTCGTTCCTACCCTGGCACTTGACATGGAGGATCAAGGTGAGGGTTCCATTGCTGAGTCGTATTCCAGCTCAGAATCTGAGAAACAGATAGGTTTAATCTCAGTTGGAATCTTCCCAGAATTCTTTTTATGGAAGAGAAGACCCACTCTCCTACACTGGGATGAATCTTGGGGACAGGGTATATTTCTGGCATGAGGAGGACCTTCATCCGAACAGGTGCTGGGACAGAGAGGGCCTCCTCCTGAGTGAGCCGGGGTGTGAGGAGTACCTGAGAAAATGTCAAGTGAACATGGGGAGGACCTCCATTTCCATTGGCTAATGCATAGAGGGAGTCTCTATGAGAAGTTTTAGAGTAGGTAGGACCTCTTATGGAGCTGGTGGGATCATGGGTAAGACCACCATGCTTGTATCCTCTAATATCATTGGTACGAGGAGGGTCCTTGTACTAGCCGAGAAGAATATAGGTAGAACCTTCGTGATCATTGATGGAATGAGGAGGACCTTATTTAGTGGCTGTAAGGAAATGGGGAAGACCCCCACACTATAGGTTTACCGAACGCATAACTTCTTCACACCTGCAACCTGCAACAGGAGGAACAGCTCCATACCTGAGGTCACGAGCGCAGAAGAGGCTCCCATACTGAATGTCACTACAATGGGGAAGACCCTCATTCATATTGAAGGTGGAAAGGGGCAGACCTCCATGCGGAGCTTGGGTACGGGGAGGACCCATAGTCTCAATGGCGGTGGTATGGGTATGACCTCCGTACTAGGTTCCTTTGCTGTGGGTCGACCCGCGACAGGCACTACCTGCGCCGACAACCAGGGGAGTCGACCCAGCCAACTTGTGTGGTGGTTGGGGACTTGATCCGGGCGGGGCATATGATTTCCCCTGCTAAATGTAAACAGGGGACTTATGTTATACATCAGCAGTGGCATGAGCCAAGTTTAGTCATTGACGCTGACACCCCTCGGCAAGTGTCCTCCTCCGCAGTGCCTAACGCTGGTGTCAGGTTAGCTATACTAGGTCTGGCGGTACTGGCGCATAGCTTACCTATTCCTAAGCCTATGGGGATGGGTGGAAGAATTGGAATTACCTATTGGGGGCCCTCATTGGGATCCCCTAGAATAGGATCTCAGCTGGGCTCTCCCGGACATCCCTCACCTCATCGGAGTAGGGGAGGGAGTCATGGAATCATTCTGGGGAGAAGCTCCCGAAATGGTTGTGTGTCAGAGTGGGGAGTAGTGTATCTCTGTATGGACCTTGGGGGTAGCGTTGGGGACGAGGTGAAGAATCCTCTAAGTTCTGACGGGTCATATCCCTGGTTGGGATAAGCCCCTCTTCCTTGTATCGGAAAATGAGGTCGTTTTTCACCCTTCACTGAATGAATTCAGATAGAGAGATGGGGCATGGGCGCCCAGCATCTATGGACATAGAGGTTTCCATGTGGGAAATTAGGCCACATGGGATTTTTGTGATGATGCTTCCCCTTCCCATGTGTCAGTAGGTGGGTAGTGATCAGTTTCTTGATATAGAAGATTGGGTCTTGGAAGGCCGGGAGATAAAAACATTAGTGCTAAAAAAAGGAAATCGACGTCCAGTGCCCAAGCTCCATTCCATCTTCCATGGCTGGTAATAAGGATCCATGCTGACAACTTCATAAATTGGGATATCCAACATTCAACTACCCCAACTTATAGTTAGTTTCATGCCAGGCCCACTATTTTCTTGGCAGGACCTGGCGTCGGATAACTAGATCTCGTGACATGCTAGTCCACTGATGTCTCGAACGCTACCAATCTCTACATTGAGGAGAATAACTTCAAATCGTGTTCACCATTTTTTTTATGCTTTATCCGGGGCATGCATCTGTCTGTTGAAGAGGACGCGCTGATTATTTCCCCACATTTCCACTTTCCAAAGGTAGGTGACATCCTTTGCTTATTTAGGGACGTTTTCTCCATGATCAAAACAGAATGATGGATTTCAGTTCCTACTTCTTTGGATTACTCCTTGGAACTCATTACCTAGTTTGGTTCTCCCTCATAGATTAAAGATGTTGTTCATGAAACTATTCCTAGTTCCATATCATCATGGACGCCGGTTAATTACAATGCATGTATCTGGAAATTCCAAGGGGTCCAGTCAGGGAAACATCTTCCAGTCGAGGGAGTATTCATATTGGACATCACTGGAGTGTCTAGACACTGAAACACTGGAACGTCTAGGTTTATTACCCTAATGATAGGGCTTCTCAAGGGCACGGAACCCTGAGGCACCCCACGTCTAATGCATGGAATTATATTCCATAGGCATGTCTCTAAGGTTTTCCTCAGCATCCCATGTTTAAAACAGGGTATTCCATGAGTTTAACGTCTAGTGGAGATGGATCAGACTGATTAAAACTCTGACGGGAGTGTATCAGGTGGGTGAAACCCCTGGAGGGAACACTGATGTTGGGTCTAACGTGTGGTTAGTTACCCAGTAGTTGTTGGGAATAGTGAGAAAGTGGGTGACATGATTTCACTAGGATGTGGAAGCCCGGGTAAGAATCAGGATGTATGATGGAGGGTTGAATAAAGTGGTGGTGGAATGAGATGGAACTGTTGTGAAGGTGACGGTAGTGTTTTTCTTGATCCTCTAAGAGAATTCCTACGTATCCTCATGGTAGGGAATCAAAGTCCTCATAGTTCATGGGTGGATGAGACACTTGAGGAGGTAGCCCATATAGATGAGACCCAGAGGATGGGGAACCTCCAGGTTGGGGCATGAACTTCCCAAAACACATAGGCTCGAGGGAGAAACCAGAATGAGACCTGGTTGATGGGCTTGAACCATAGGGAGGCTTCTTATGTATCCTCATGGAAGGTAATAAAAGCCCTCGTAGTTCAGGATGGGGGTATAGAATCAGGTTGTGTGCAGAGGATAGCAACCCGATGATATACTAGGGGGGCTTACACATGGTTAGTAGCCTAGGTTGGTCTGACACCACTGGGATGGACCAGAGATTTGGGTCCCAGCAAAAGGTACTACAATAGCTTACCATCAATTGTAGAGTACAATGGCTTACCACTAAATTGGGATTACAATGGCTTACCATTGATTGGGGAACGCAACAGCTTACCGTTGATTGGGGTTCACAACAGCTAACCACTGGTTGGGGAACACAACAACTTACCATTAGTTGGGGTTCACAACGGCTTACCGCTGGTCAGTTTTGGACCTCAGAAAGGCTTCCTATGTACCTTGTCTTTGAGAAAAGGACTGAAGCCCACATAGTTCTAATGGGTAGAGTTTAATGTATTGCTGGTTGAAAAGGGGGGCATACAGTTTAATGTCATGCAGTACGGGGGTGGACTGATGTAGAATGGTCCGGACCAGTGGGTGTTGGGCATGAACCTCAGGGAGGCTTCTTACGTACCTTGACTTGGAAAGGATAAAATTCAACATAGTTTAGGTTTGGGGAACTGATGTGAAGGGGTTGGGACCAATAGGTGTTGGGCTGGAACCTTAGGGAGACTTCCTACGTACCTTGCCTTGGCAAGAATCAAAGTCCACATAGTTCGGGATGGTTTGGTGAACTGACGTGAAGGGGTCGGGACCAGTAGGTGCTGGGTTGAACATCAAGGAGGATTCCCAAATACCTTGCCTTGGTAAGGGTCAAAGTACACGTAGTTCAGGATGGTTTGGGGCTTACACACTAACGTGGACCAAGAAGGATTCCATGATCAATGATTACTCTAAGCCCATGTGATTCATGCTTGGTGTGTGAAACAAGAGGCATAAAATACCTGATAATCACTTCGCTAAAGGTTCATCTATGGGAAGTGTAGTGGGGATTACACGTGTTTAGTTCCCCAAAGAGGAAACAAGGAATTATGCATGGTTAGAAGCCTAGAGAGATGGAGATTGGGACTTACTCTAGGATGGAGTCCTGGTGGCGACAAAGCCTAGAGGGAGAGAAACGGGGTTTTGATGATCCTTGTGCCCATTTATCCTCTTAGTCCATGGAACTGAGGAAGATAGGAGGAGTTGGGGTACTACCTCCCACAAGAAAGGCTAGGGGCTTACACCGAGGTTGTTTCCCTTCCCCGCGGACATACGTCACTCCAGAAAAGAAAATATCATTCCATGTGAGGAAGATTTCACTCCTGTAAAGACTAGTTGGCATAGAGAATGTCTAATACGGGGCTTCCAGTGTAGAAGGAACAGGGTGAGGCCACAGTTTAACGTCATGTGCTGAGAACGATGGTTCTTGGCAGTTTAACGTCATGCAGCTCAGACGAGGAGGGTTCAATCAGAACACCTAGGACTTACATAATTGATACCCAACTGGCCTTGGGGAATGGAAGTCATCAAAAATGTTTTAGTGAGGGGGTGTCGTGGAGTGATCTATTGTGGGGCCCACGTTATCATGTCTATGCAAAGAAGAAATAGTAGTTAGCATTCCTAGGCAAAGAAGCATGAGGCTAAGCAACGCAGTGTGAAGCACCACCCATGGGACCATGAAATCACTTCGTACGGACCTGGAGGGTCATACGGGAAAAGGGTTTGCAGAGAAAATGGGTTCACAGGAAGAGACCTCATCAAGATCTGGTGCTCCATGTAGTGGAGGGGCTTCGTGAAGGGGTTTTCTTCATGAAGTGAGGTGGCATAGCCTAGGCACAGGGCACAGATGCATATGGAATGTGCTTAGTGAAGTTTAAAGTCATTTGCGATGAAGGGATTCACGAAGCAAGGGTTCCCTGTGAAGCATAGGACTGCGAAGCAATGTGCTTCACAAAGCATAGTGACCCTTGATTAGCATGGGGTGTACATGTGAAAAAAGGGTGCATCGCGAACCAGGAGTGATCTACAAAGACCTGAGTCCCCTTGGGGATCTCCTTCCTTTACGGAGGCCCATGAGCTCCGTGAAGGGCATCCCTCTTTGAAGAGGGGTTGAATTTAAGCCAAGGGAATGGCACTTCGCGATGCTCAAGTACCTTGAAGAGATAATTTTTCACAAAGAAAAAATTGATTCATGATTTGAGAGAAGAGAATGAGAAAGGTTGGAGGATCCATCATTTGGGCTCGAGGGGAGCCCGGTAATAATAGGCAAGAGGCACCGCAATGTAAGGACCACTCAGTTCAAAGCTACATGGCACTTTATCGTAACCACAGAGCCTCCTGCCTCCTCGCCCTGCAGTGCCTTCGCAAATATCAGGCAAATCGTGGAGCCTCCCACCTCTTTGATTTGTGGTGGCTTTGCAAACATCAGTTGGATCACAGAGCCTCCTGCATCTTTTCTTTGTGGTGGCTTCACAAATGTCATGCGGATCACAAATTCTCCCGCCTCTTTGATTCACAGCAGCTTCGAAAATTTCAGGCGGATCACAGAGCCTCCCACCTCTTTGATCCATGGAGGCTGCGAAGGGGAGCCACTTGGCGTCAGCCGCGATGTTGTGGAGCTCTGTGATTGGTCTTAATGAGGCAGCCCCTTTGGATTCGGCTTTCACTCTATGTCCTTTTCCTCCACACATATTTTTGGAACCAACAATAATAATAAAAGTTAATCATATTTTGGATGCCAATTTTATTATTTTATGTTAAATATTATATATTTATATCATATAAAGAAGAGTATGTAAAGAAAGTGATCAGTTAGAGTGATTACATATTCTTTGAAATGACTCCTTTAGATCTCATAAAAAGGGCTCTAGGGTTTGTATTTTGGGAAAGAAAAAACATCTAGAATGTTTATTGGTAGTTTTAGAAGATAAATTGGAATATTATCGTCTAAATATAATTCTCCTAGAATTTTAAAGAAGTGAAGTAAGAGATGTCCTCCTATAGTTGTGGTGAGGGGCCCTTTAGGAATTTCTCAAATGATTAAATTATAATAGATTCAATATCAAGGGAAATGCATCAAAATAGAATGAGATTCAAAGATAAGGTGTTATAGGGTTGGAATCCCATCCACCAATATAGTTTAGACAATTTTTTGTGTAATTTTAAACCTTATCATCTTAGTTAACCCTTATTTAACCTATTTTAGTTTTAACTCTAGTAACAACTTTTTCAATATAAAAAAGTTGTAATTTTTATTTATAAAGTGATAATTGGACCATAAATATCCAATTTATGACATTTTAGATCATATAAAAATTAATTTTTATTATTTCAATACTTTTATTATTTTAATATATTTTAATAAAATATTTTTTTAAATATCATTATTATCAATTTTGAAACTATTCATTTCTTTGACTATAGTAAAATCAATAAAAATTTAAAATTAGAAAAAAAAATTAAAACATACCCAAAATGTTATGTTCAATGATAAAATTAATTTATTATATTTATTATATCAAATTATATTACTTTTAGTATTTTTAATATCATTTACTTGATTTTTTTATTAATTGAATATTTACCCCATCTGCGTTGTGTAAGAATTTAAGGTAATTATTTCTTCACTAAAAATTAAAAATAAATTATCATGTATAAGAAAAATATTTTTTATTTTAAATGAAAATTTATATTTGAACATTTCCTCTATTTAACACCATGTTAAAAATATTATACTTATTAATAATAAGAGTTTGACATGTTTGACTTTTCATAAAATAAAATATAATAAAGGTCATATTCTCATCTAAATGGGAAATAAAGGTTATAAAACCAAAACATAAATGCTTATGGATGTAATTAACTCATATAATTAAATTTAATCAACTTTTGGGGTCATTTAATAGTCTTTATCATTTTATTGTTAGCCTAAATTATCCTATTTACCCTTAAGATGGTCATAAAAATTACTATGGTTACTATTGATATTGACAAACAAAAAGAAACTTAATTACTTAATTTGAACCCCATGATTCTAAATATGTAATTAAATTTATCTAATTTAGTATCTATAAATGAAAAAAACAAATTTAAAGTGTGAAAAATATTATAAAACTTATTTTTAGGAAAAATACATTTGTGAGCATAAAACATGGTTTATTCCTATCATATGACTAAAAATATAGTTTTTTTTAATGTTGAAACATTTAATAAAGTATATAATATATATATATATATCATTAAAATCATTCAAAAATAGTGATTTATTTAATTTATTAATATAAAAATACATTGTGTGCATAAAACAACTTTTCAGAAAAATGTCACTTTTATTTTAAAATATTTTTGTAATTATAATCATTTTATAATTAATGAATTAATTTTATAAATGTATATACCATATTTTTCATAATTTATTTATTACTATTAATACCTTCCAATATAATGGCTAGGAAATAATTAACACATAATATTTGAATAATGTTACGTGGTTCATTTAAACTCATTATTGTATGCTACACCAGATATCAAAAAAATCAAATTATTTAAAGGGAAAATTTTCACAAAAATATTGGGGTGATAAATTATACCCCCCTTAAAATGAATTTCTACCAAAAAAAATTCATTCAGATATAAACAAATGAGGATACCTATGCCACATTACATCCTTGGGTTCTCATGTAGCTTCCTCAAATTGGTGGTTTTTTCATAAAACTTTAACCATATTTTGGGTATTTTCCTCACTTCACCTTGATAATTTTTTATCTATATGGCATCAACCCCCCCCCCCCTCAAAAATGAAGTCTATAAGAAGAATGGAGGAATAAATCTTAAGGAAGTGAATGCTCTCTTAGATCCCTTGGGATTCCAAATGTCTTTTGGTCTTCCAAGTGACTCTTGGTAGTCCAAAAATTTCTATATAAATAAGAGGTTTCATGGGATGGCCACTTAACGTGTTTCAAACTTCAGAACACTTTGGTTTTTTCTCTTATTATTAATTCTTCACCTAATCCCTTTCATGTGATCTGATCATATAACCACTGGTTGGATATCCAAATAATATAAAAATAGGATAACTAGTCAAGGTAATTCACTTGAACCATGTCTTTTATACTTTCTTATTTTTTACAAAACCATGTAAAGCTTCAAATGTTATACAATCATTTAAATCTCCAAGGGTCATGTGATTACATTACTCTATTATGATCATATGATCATGTTAATTTAAACAAATCATGTGCTTTTCATAAGCTTTTTAATTATTCATGTTCCCATTTTCTTATCTAATCCCTCTTTTAATCTAAACTCTTCCATTTTGATACTTGATTTGTATTTCCCCTCTCTTATGATGTTGATGTATTCAAGAATACAAGCTGAGGAGGTTTTGGTTCATCAAACTTCCATTGTTGATAGTGTGGAATCTAGCTAGAAGATGGTCATTCAATCCACTCATGAGCATCTTATGAGATTTATGAGGACTAATCTCTTGGAGTACCTATTTTTTGATTGGTTTCACTTGTATAAGTTCATCCTTTGAAATGACACTCTAATCTCTCCACCTTAGGAAAGGATCATGCCTCCCTATGGGAACCTCAATACTCACAATACATCTAGGGTGAACATTATTTACATGGTCCATTTCATCTCCAAATAATACCACACTAAAAATTACATTTCAAAATCTCTGTTGATTGATTTTGAAGGCGTATGTCATGATTTGAAGCCTAAAAACCACATCTACAAATCAATAATGTGGAAGTATATATAAAATCATAAGTTTGGTTGGTTATGTATATGGGATATTTTATCAGATGGAATCTTTAAGAGAGACTAGAGTTGTACTTTCTCAGTGTAGTGTACCGCCATAGAGTTTGTGGTTGAGCTAAAGAAGAAAGGCATATATGAAGATATATGGATTTCTCAAACCCCTTCTTATTGAAAAAAAATAAATGGTATAATTGGTTAGTCTATGGAGTTAAGACATGAAAATTTTCTATATAATGCATGATGATGTCATCATTAGTCTATAGGATATCAAGAATATCAATGGTGTGGTGATTTTAGGTGATATATACGGTGAATTTCTTCCTCCCTAGTCTACTTTGTATTATGTGGAACAAACTCCTCCCACTGAAAAATATCTAATCAACCTATCCAAGAAGGCCATTGCGAAGGACCTATATCCAAGTTATGACATCCCCTTTAATAATTGGGTTGATCTATTCATTAAGAAGAATTGATAAGAACCTTTGACAAAGAATACCAAGGCCTAAAAATCATGAGAATCCTGTGGGGAAGAGGGTTCCTACTGGATAATGGTCATATATGGTTTGTTCAAATACTATCTTTGGTCAATGACGTCATAATTCAATCACTATTTCTAGTTGTTTTGCTTCTTGGAAATGTACCTATGTGGGTATTTATTCCCAGAGTGAGAAAAGGATGGAGTCAGTTCCTCCACCTTTATGATGGTGGTTTCAATAGAAGGAAACCAACATGTTGAATTGGTGGTTCCTATATTATTCAAGTTATAACACCAAATTTTCTACATCTATAGGGTAAAGGCCGCATTAAGAATATTTGGACCCTTCTAAGAGTTTTGGGGTTGGGTAGGGGACCACATTGGTATCTATGATTTCTATAATACTCATAAAATATTTCACATATAGTTCAGAAAATTCCTTTAGTTCATTAGTGGTTCAGGCCCACCACATTGAAGAACTAGGAGATCAAGAGTAGACTGAACTAGCATGATGAGTTTATTTTTAGTCCATGCAGAGAACTGACCTACGAAATCACTGATAATGGAATGGGTGATCTATAATCTTGAGCTTATCTGATAACCATGCATGAGGGCTCCCCATCCACTCTAATTAACAACAATATATTTTTTGAGTGTTATTTATATTAACACTTTAGGAGGCTTTTTTGAGGAATTAAGATGATCTTTCTCACTCTTTCCCATGTCCATTCAGAATGGAAACCCATGTTGAATCACCAATTCTAGTTGATGTTCACCCAAGAGTAAACTTAGATTTATTTTACCTTACTTTTATCTAGCACAAGTGTTTATCTCTCCGTGAATTATGTCAATTACGGGGTCTAGTTATACCCAAATGGTTAGTTGGCTACATTAGTGAAAAAGGCCATAGATTTTTCTATAATGGTTGAGGATGAGGTTTCATGGGCTCTAATGGAATCAATTATTTGGATGCCTAGAAATAAGTCATCTTCCACTAGACACATAACTTCAAGGATGACATAGAAGAAAATGAGTCACTTAGAGCCAACTCCATCATTGATTAGGGTTTCGATGGAAGTGAAAAAAATGGATGGGGTTCTCATGAGTGAAGGTTCAACTGGTGTATAATATTCTCTAATTGTGGTAGGGTTTCCCATCACATTCCAATAGTGGGACAACTGGAGGAGGAGGAACTCAACCGTCAAGGCCTATAGTGTATTGGGTTAGGTGGAGATAGATATGGATGGATTTAGGATTGTGAACACTCCCAAATTCACCTCTCATGAAAAACAACTTTTTGAGGTCGAGGAACATCTCTAGGCCTCAATTTGGAAATTTATTCTATCAAGGGTCAAGTCTATTACATTCCCCTAACATGGTGAATGAAAATAATCTATTCAATAGTAGCTGATGAATATAAGGGAGACCAATATAGCTCTAGTGAATAGGTAGGAAAATGTTTTATCATTTCCTTCATATGTTGTTAGATATTGTTAAAACTTTACTAATATTTTTCTCTTGGATATTGTAGGAAGATGGTGAAATTTTGTTGCAACCTCCCTCTTTAGTTTACTCTCTCAGGGGAATGATGTAAAAAAATTGGTTTAGATATTGACCTAGAGGCTGATGATCAGGGATCACCAAGTTAATTGGAACTCATGGAGGCATTTTTTAGTGATGTAGAAGCAACACCATCTATTAATTCTTTAGTTACATGTCTAGTACCTCAAGTTCCCATATCATTTAAAGTAAATTCCTCATAGATGACTAAGAAGAAAAAGTTGGAAAGCACATTGACTAATAATCCCAACTTTAGTAGTAAGTGTGGTTCTTTTCATAATTTTTCCTTTATATTACTCCAATATATTATCCTAACTTATTTAAGTATATAGGTTTTCATCAGGTACCTTCAGAAAAAAAAAATATGTGACTGAGGGAGATACACCTTCTATAATTCCAATGGAACCTTAGATGTTGGTTGGGATTCATGGATACGTGGAAGCATTCAAGTTAAAAATAGGGTTAGACCCAGTGTTTGATGTTCATGCACTAGTGCTCATTCCCTTCAACCCGACATGGGAAAGAGTGTTTTGGAAAATCTTGATGAAGATAGTTATTCATCTACTGACCTTTCCAGGATTTAGGTATCACTAGTTGAGGATAATAATTTACTTTGAAATTGAATACTTCTCTAAAATTGAATACACCATTGGATTTTTACCATGTTATCTAACCTTTTTTTTAATATTACATCCCTTAAAGGTGACGAATATACTACATTGATAGAAGGGATGTCCTTTTTTCCACAAGTTAATTTTTTATAGAAAGATATCACTATCACCACTGAGGTTGAGGCAAAATAAGTATATTTAAATGTGGTTGAAATAGGTATACTCTCATTGGTTAGAATGGTTTTTTATTTTCTGATGGAATTATTTGTTTTTTGACTAACAGATTTTATGTTCTTTGTCTCAGTAGCTCTACTTCAGAGATCAAAGGCCCAAAACCCTTATATTTTATGATTTTTTCCAAATATAATAACAAAAATAGAAGTTTTATATACTCTAATCCCACCAAGAGATATGGTAAAAACTCTATCACTTAGAGACTTGGTCCTAAAATACATCATTTTTTCAAGACTAGACTTCAGTTGAGGATGGGAACATACAAAATTTCATCAGCGGTTATGGTGGAAAGTGTGGAGGATATTTGGGGTCTGATCATGGAGGGACCTTTTAAAAAGATCAAGGATTATCTGGGACACATTTTTTATATTTTCACAACCCTCATCTATAGTGGGTTCAATTATTGAGAACTTCATACTAGTGCAAAGGAGCCAGTTTCCATGAGTGTGAAAAAAGGGCTGTTAAAATAAGAGTTTCAAGAGTGGAGGCCTCAGCATCATCCATTCAACGTCATAATGAGGCCTTGAATAAAGCTTCACATAATGTAGAAGAAATATTCACTCACCAAAATTTGATCAATTATAAGATGGATGGGATCTAATGGCTTTAGAAAGAGTTATCCTATCTACACTACATATTGAACGCTCTAAGGAAAATGGTGATACAGAATAAAAATATTATTGATGTGGTGTAAAAGTTAAGAACTAATGTTTTAGAAAATTCAGAGGCACTATAATGGGATGAAGAGGTAGAAACCACATTGGTGGATAAGTTGAACCAATTCATAGTGTCCCTAGAATAGAAGTTGGAAGATCTCAATGGGTATTTTGATACTTTGTTGTTATAATCCATATAATATTTTAGGATCCCTCCCCCCTTATATTTATGGGATTATGGGAGATACTCCAAGATATGGATATTCCTCCCTCCCTTTTAATTTTCAATAAATAACCTCTATTAAGCTTCATGTATTGATATTAAGATTTCTTTCACTTATTTTCTATCATCCATGACATCTTAGTGACTCAATATTGTATGAGTATACAAGACTCATTAATACTCTTCCAAAATATTAATTCAATACATGTCCAAAAACAATCAATCCATAATTAATTTATTATTGGGCATGTCTCCTGAATGGTCATTGGTATAAGCTCCTTCATTGACACACTATAATGAATCCATTTAAATAATGATGAATTATTTGGTTCAAAGGGATGAATTGGGTGAGTATTTCATTGAGAAGGAGTGCTCTAAAATTTTCCTATGATAAGGACATAGAGAGAATAACCTAACTATTGTTTGGGCTACATGATGAACCCAAAAAGAATTATGTCTCTTTATTTTTATTAACCTTACTTTTTCAAAGCGTCCTATAATGATGGCTTAACGGGTATGGATTTACCTTTTTCCTAGACTACCCTTTATGGGATTTTTACCTAATAATATTTATTCCTCTTTAATTTATTTTGATTTATTAAATCTCATTTTTTTAGATCATGAAAGGCGTGTGTTCAGTAAGCAGATACTTGACTTTTTCTGAGACCAACCTTTATGGATTTTCATTCAAACGAGTATTATGAACATTCTCACAGGCATTGTAATGAACCATACATTCCAAACCATTAAATAGTGTTAATTATGGTGATGGAGTTTTCCAAAATAATTTCTAATGGATTTGGGGAGTATATAGTGGATTTATAGTCGATATTTCAATTATGGAAGGATTTTTCACCATGGAGGTTGGTGTTGTGCTATAAAGTGGTTGAATGTGGAATGGAGATATCAATAGTGGTGTAGGTACATAGAGGTACCATTTTGGTGGTTCATCCATTATTCTCATAGTTTTTTCATGAAATGATAGGTTGTGACAAAGAGTCTAGGTGGACTTTTATGGTCCTTCCTTTTTTGGGGAAGCTACACCATAGAGCTAGGCTGCGGCATGGCCTTATTCTTTGTGGTTGGAATCTGTAGTGTGGTGGTTTCAGTTGTGAATAATTCATTTTCCTAGTTTATTTGATATGAATCATGGACCTCACTGAGTTTCTCATATTTTTATTTCACCAACCCCAATATGGCATGGTCAATTCCAGTACACTGTATTTTTAACCCGTTTCATCACCCTTGAACCATAGTGAGGGGTGGTGCACCATGGCATTATATTTCTTGGTTTTCTTATAAATTACCAAGACCCAACCAACTCTACCCTCTTATAATATTTCCTATTGATTCTATTTAAATATAGTTGACTCCTTTAGAGTTATTTTATTCCCCTTTCAATGGATTTTAATCCCAGTATCGGAAGATCAATCCTTTGGGATTCTAGATGGGTTCTCTTCTCTTGTATATTATCTATCATTTATTCATCCAAAGAGGGTTATTTAGAAGAGAAAAATTTGTTTTGGTGATTATTTTGTGAGAAAACTATGGGGATGAAGTGTTTTAGTTTTATCAATGTGTTTCCATTCATTGTGGTTCTTAACGGTCTTCTTCCTATTGGTCTATCCTAGCACAGTAAATTGAAAAGATTTGTTTCTAGTACGAAATCATTAATCTACCATATTTAGATGTAAATATAGGAATATCATGCTTTTTTACTTTGGTAATATAGTATACACTATATTAATAAAGGTAATTAATTTTTTAAATTTATATTTAATGGGTCAGGAAGAAACCTCAAGAGTTTTACTTGTTCCTATGATTTTTCCTATATGATTGATAATGCTTACTATTCTTTTTATATTTTTATTATGTTGATATTTTGGTTATTTTTTCATTAATAATTAATTGTCGAATCCTATTATATGTATTGATTTAACTCACTACACATAAAAAAGGATAACAGCATATATTCGGCTAATAAACTGGTTGCCCATGGAATTTCTATTTGTGTGATAATTCCCTTGAAAATATTGGAAAAAAAGATGAAAGAACTTTGTTAAAAATAAAATGGGACTTGTTGTGGTATTGATGTTTGGTTATTGAGACATGTGATGGTTTTGATGTGAGGTGGTTGTGATGTGTGGTGGTTGTGATCTGTGGTGGTTGATATGTGTGGATCACTGGCATGAGTAAGATGGATTGTTTGTGTTGTGATGTGTTGTTATAGTTGTATGACAATGTAGGAATGAAATGTTAATTATGAAACTAAAATTTCATGGTTTTTAATGACTAATTTAACCTTGAACTAAAATTTTAATTGTGGTTATAGTGGTTATTGTTAAACCTGAAATTAATGGGATTGATAAAGTAAAATGGTTGGTATTTAGAAAATATAAAAATTACTTAACTTGAAAATGGAGATGTAATGTGGCTTGTGGTTGTGGATTTTTTATGTGGTGCAATGCATTTAGAGTTATTATTGAAATATGTGAAGGTTGTGAGACCTTATGGTGATGTTTTTAGTTGTGATAATACTCTTTTTATGTACTCATAGGTTGGGATTGTGTGTGGATATTATATATTTTATTTTGATTGTGATTTCTATAGGCATCATATCAACATTATATACTTTGTGCTAACATCCAAGTGTTTTGGGGTTGTTTTACCAACATCCAAGATGGTGAGGACCAATGGATGGATACTCCATATTCCTCAGTATCTATTCCAGATTAGGATATTACAAACTTTCTATGATGCATTGCGAGTGTATTATGCATATGGTTTCGTTGATGAGATTTATGGGGTGGTTCATAGTGGGTATCATGCATGGTTGGTGGAGGGAACAAGGTTAATGTCTTTAATGTTCATGAAAACATACTGTCCTAGATATATGGAAGTCGTTATGGGAGGATGAGTATGTGATTTAGAGTTTCACACTGGTCATTTGGCATGATGGGGTCACCCAAGTTTCTTCGAGTGGGATGTGATGGCCAGTTTCATGTAGGGTGCTTAACATAATGTAGTTTCCCTGATGTCTTCGGTAAGGATTCTACCCAAGGTACGAGAGTTCTACAGCATACAATGTTGGTGAATGAGAGATTAAAATCATTGGTAAAGTAGTGTCAGGTGTCATTTTTATCAATATTATTCATATTATGTTACTACACATTGATGCATTATTTTCTGATCATGTTATATTGAGGATGAGATTGGTTGGTTGGCTTGCTTGGGTGCATGATGGTTATATTTTCTATCCATTTTCATATTAGTATACTCATTTCACATCTGTATAGGAGACTTTGGTATGATCCTACTGAGTATACATGTGATGCACACCCCATATATATACAAACTTTTTTTCAAGTTTCCAAGAGTATTTTGGGGATCTAACTGGACATTACTTCGCAGACATTGGATTTGATGTTGAGTCACTACCTTAGGATTACTTTTGGGTATTTATTTTGAGAATCCTTATATTTGTATAATTTATACATACATTATGGGATTATTTTGGTCTTACCTTTTTGTTTATGTCATGGATAATTTTAGTGGTTGGTATTCTCCCTCCAAATCATACTTTATCTGAGAGGGTATTGTATTCTATATGTGAAATTTTTATACCCTCAGTGTTATTCATCAACTCGGGGCCTACTGAAGGTGGTACTTAGGAGGCAATTATCTATATACCTTTATAATTAGACTAGGTGGGGTACCATATGAGGGAGAGGGTTATGAAAGAGTGGTATCAAATCCTTAGTTTGAGAGATTTTATGGAGTTTGAAGTTAGCAACTGTGAGGATTGCATGAGTTTGTAAGGAATCAATTTCAGTTGATCTTGGTGACTAAAATAGGCTAGGGAATACTAGCTATAAAATATAATTTTATTACACTCGTGATCTAATGATAGAATTATGAGATTACTAAGTGACCAATTGAGGTGGTGTCGCTTATATGGTAGATACTAAATAGAGGTACGTGAATCATAATTATTTGTGTTCTTATCTAAATCAAATGATATTGAGGATTTATAATGAATTTATTTATTGAAATTTAATAAAATTATATACTATCAGGCTTTGTAAATCTGTATTTTCCATTAAGTTATGGATCTAATATGTCATCCGCATTTGGTTTAGGTTTTTTATTTTTAGCAGGATAACCAGGTTGATTGTTGGAGGGTTGACCCAATTAAAGAGGATTGTCAGTGATAAAAAGATGTGTCATGGCTTTTAGTAGAAATATTTACCAATGTATGATGGAATTATCTCTAACCTATTGAAAAAGTGTTGTTTGTATGATCTCAGGATCTCCTTCTTTCTAATTTAATCTTGAGAAAAGTACTGGGTCTCATTGGTAGTTAGTATAATGTGGGATTCCGTGAATCAGTGGTGGATGTTTTATCTCAAGGAATATAAGGAGACAATTTCTTCTTTTATAGAATTATAGAATTAATTATAAGAAGAGTTACTATAATTTAATGTAAAGGAAGTTAAGTGGTAGGTGTTGTTCTCTCTTCATCAATTAATTATGTCCTTTCAAAATATTGGGATCAATTTCAAGGATCGTTTTCATTTGACCCCTGATATTTTTTCTAAAAATGGGTCTCTTGAATGAAATATTGAAGAGGCAATATACCTAGAAATATGGTATATAGTTACTCCATTTACATTGCCAACATATTTGGAGTAACATAATAATGTTAATGTGATCAGGTTTATACACTCATGAGGAGGGATATCATGAGAGGGGACCAAGAAGGGTTCCTCAAGGAGCAATGTTTTTAGTAGCATACCTCAGATGCCAGGGCCTTTGAGAGTCTGAACAATAGGGAATCAACCTCAAAAACTTTATTTTTTTCCTTCCAAGGCTATAATAAATCATGATTTTCCTATGGGTTTTGGACTAGTGTTCCATTTATTTGGGGGTCTTGTTCATCATCAACATCAATTCCTAGTGGTCATTGAATTTTGGCATGGTGGAGGTGGTTAGGTTTAGTATCATCCTCAATACTAGCTACTAGTGAGACTATTTCAGTAGCAGGGGCCACAGGTATATGCACCGCTAAGAGGATATGGGGAATTTAGGGGAAACCTCATGATGTTTCCCTACCTTAGGGATATAGACCTAAGAATATCCATGAAGGTTGTTTTCAGTAGCGAGGAAGGTGATCTGGGTTAGGATTTTTATAACATGTAAGTACCAGCACCAGAGGGGCATAGATCATCATAAGTATGAATATATTTTCATATACCCTTATCTGTGAAGTTTTTTATTAAGTATCCATGAACTTCTTTGTTTCACCCCCCTTATTACATGATTTGGGACCAGATGTGGCATGGGTTCCCATGCCCCTGGTATTGACTATGAATGTTGGAGGCCAGAACAACCTGTTTGATGTGTTATGGAGTTATAGAATGATGATGGGGAAACATTTTTCATGTGGGGATATTTTTTATGAATATACAGTCATATGTCAGCATACATGGAATTTATTGGTTTTATTCTATGCATATGGTTATCAACTACTTCTAGAGGAAGGTATCACTCTCATATGTTGGTGGTCAGGGTGTGGTTCTCATCGATGGACAAGATTTTTTGATGGTTAATAGACATTTAGATCCCATTCTATCCTTTGTATCATATCTTTAAATGAAATTAGTGGTTATTCGGAATGGTAGGATCTTGGAGTTAATGTATTTCTATAGGTCTTTACTAAGGTGTTTGTGGTGTTACCCCCTCGGCGTAATATAAAGTTTTGGATACATTTACACTCAATAACATCTACAATTTTAATGGATCCTTATCAAATATAATCCTATGAGTTGTGGGATTTGATTATTCATATAGATAATATGATACAAAAGGGTTTCATCTTTCCTAGTGTGTCATTGTGGGGTGCTCCAGTGTTATTCGTCAGGAAGGTGGATAGTAGTCTGAGATTGTGTATAGACTACCATAAGTTTAATCATGTAATGATAAAGAATCATACCCTATTCTAATTGAAAATATTTTTAACCAGTTGAGAGTATATAGTTTGTTTCGTAAGATTAATTTGTGGTCTAGATATCATCAATTGATGGTGAAGAAGGAAGATATTGTGAAGGATTCCTTTATGTGAGGTATGGGAACTTCGAGAGTGTGTTCATTCAATTCGATTTCAAAAATGCACTAGATATGTTCATTGGACTCATGAAATATATATTCTGAGAATTATTGGACCATTTTATCCCTTTTCATTGATAATATATTGATTTAATCAAAGTTAAAGGAGGAGCATGTCATCTATCTTTGAGATGTCATGTGGGTCCTTCGACGCCACCATCTATTTAGAAAGTTGACCTAGTGAATGTTTTCGACTATATAGATACATTTTATTGGGAATGTGGTATTTTAGAATGGTGTGTCCATTGACCCATCAAATATAGAGGTAGTTTCTTCTTGACCAACACCCAATAATATAGTATAGGTTTACAGATTACTCTGTCTTATGGGATATTATCATAGGTTAGTGTCCATTTTCTCAGGGATTGAGGCCCCATTGATAGATATGAGAAGGAAGGTTCATTATTTTATCTAAATTTAGCAGTGTTATTTAGTTTTGAACTACTTAAAGGGAATTTTTATCAGTGATCTAGTGCTTCAGTTTCTAGAAGAAGGGGTAATGTTTTAGGTTTTATTTGATGCTTCCATTCTGGGCTTGGGATGCATCTTGTTGTAGCAGAAGGTGATGATATCTTATGGGTATATAAATTTATGTACCCATGATAATAAATATTATACACATGATCTGTAGCTGGTTGCGGTTGTGTTTATTCCGAATCTGTGGTGAACTTACCTCATCGGAGATCACTTTGTGGTATTTATTGATCACAAGATATTTATGTAAATCTTTTCTTGGTGTGAAAATAATCTATGACAATGGATGTGGATGGAGCTTCTCTAGGAAATTAATTTGGAATATCCTCCATATAAGGAAAGTGAAATTTCATGGTTAAAAAATTATGTAGGAAGCCGCAGAGGGATGTTGTTCAAGATTCCAAAGATTCTGGGAGGGAGATGAATTAGTTGGCAACCATGCATCAAGGTACAATGTTAGTTGATTTTGGATGTTTATTGTTTTAGATGATAGTGAAGATTTAATTGACGCATTAGGTGGAGGATTATTAGTGGGGAGACTTAGAGGCAGAGGTGATGCTTGACTGATTTCTTCATGTTGATCCTTTAGAGGGATAGTTTAAGGATGGTCAAAATTGGATGTTGTTTCAGGGGAGATTGTATATTTCACTGGTGATGCATGAGGTAGTTATTTGTTAGTTTTATATATCACCTTTAGTGGTGCACCTAGGATTATATAAGATGTATAATGGATTCAGGATGCATTTTTTGTGGCCTGAGATTAAATGGGTGGTGTCATAGTTCGTGGCCTGATGTCTGGTCTTCCAGTAGGTGAAAAAAGGACATCACGTTATTAATAGTTTGTTACATCCCTTGGATTTTCCTGGGTGGAAGTGGGATGAAATCTGGATGTAATTACTCATAGGATTACCCCAGTCTTAGGTATGATATGATGTTATATGGGTAACCATGGATTGGATGAAATAATCAACTCAATTTCTATAATCAATATGTCAGGTGTTGTGGATGTTTTGGAAAAATGGTATATGGATGAGGTTGTGTGGTTTCATGGAGTTTCAAGGTCCATTGTCTCATATAGGGATTCTCATTTTATCTCATGAGTCTAGAGGGTATTGCAACATACTTTTGGTACTTAGTTATTCCTTAGCAATAATCTATACACTCAAAAAAAGTTGACCATCCAGATGTTGGAGGTTATGTTATGGGCATGAATTTTAGACCTCAGTTGATCTTAAGAAAATCACATTCCTTTGGTTGATTTTTTATACCAAAAAAATATACCACTCATCCATTTGAATTTCCCTATTTGAGTAATTATATGGGATTTAATTTCGTTTTATATTATTCTATACCAAGATTGTAGAGTCATTATTTCTCAATCCAAATGTGGTAAAAATCTTGACAAATAAATTTCGGGTAGATCATGAGAGGATGAAGGTGGCGAAGGACTGATAGAAATATTATATAAATCACAATAGTATTCCTTTTTAGTTTGAGTTTGGGGACCACATGTTATTAAATATTTTTCCTCTTCTAGGGAAGTGGAGTTTTGGTATGAGGATAAATATTTATCCCCAATTCATTGGGCCTTTTGAGGTGGTGGAGTGTGTTGTTATGGTGGTGTATCAGTTGGAGCATCCACCATGACTGGACTAGATCCATGATTTATTTCACATATCTCAAATCCATATATATCTTTATGATTACGCATATTTAATTAAATATGGAGAGTTGGATGTCTAAGATTATGTGGTGTTCATAGAGTTATTTATAGAGATATAGGATCATCGAGATAAGGTGTTGTGTGGATAAACCATTCCATTTGTTTGTGTGCTTTGGAGAAAGGTGTCCTGGAGGAGAGTACATGGGAGTGTGAGATTTAAAATCATTCCTAGTACCCTGATAAATTTTGAGTTTATTCTTTCCTTTTCTACTTAAATGATGTTATGTCTAAATCTTTCATGTTTATTAAATGTTATTTTTCCCATTCAAATGGAATATGTCATCGATTCAAGAATATAAATAAGGGAAACCTATTTCCAATAGAGATGTGTTATATTGTGAAACATTTTAAAAATATGTAAGTGAGTCATTACCCCTAAAAGTTGAAAATATCTTGATATTGTGGGTGGGTTTCCTTTATCATTGTTCTTGGGGAAGTATTGTGTTGTGGTTGAGGCGGTTGTTGGCTTGGGTTGTATAGAGGTTGAAAGTAGTTATGGATAGTTGTGTAGGATAGAGGTGGATTACATATGGTATGAGATAGTGGAAGTGTTTTTCTTATAATGGATTTTTGAGAGGTATTTAACATAGTCGTTTTTCAAACCCTCTTTTTTCAACTTTTTTGAGTTTAGTTTGTATTCTTGAGGATGAGAATTGTTTGAGACATGTCTTATGTAATGGACCAGAACTTAAAACCCATTACTTAGTGATAATTCTATTGATGTAGTTTTTTATGGAAGTTTAAATGGATTTCGGTAGTAGATGGTGGATCTTAGTTGATATTTTATCTAGAGAAGGATTTTACAACAAAAAGGTTGGTGTTGTGCCAAAAATTAGGTGTTTGTGACATATAGGGGTTGAAAATGGAATAGGAACTTAGTGATGGAGTTTTGGTGGTTCTTGTATTTTCAGTAAAGCTATATCATATAGAAATAGTCTATGAGATGGATTTTAGGGGGAGTTATTCTTTTAGTTATACCTTGTTTGGGGTATCTACATTGTAGAGCTAGGTTACAATGTGGACTTCTTCTTAGTGCTTGGAATCTGTTGCATGGTTGTTTCAATTATGTCACATTCCATTTCATAGTTTATCAAATTGATTTCATAAACCTCTATAGGTTTCCTAGATGCATCTTTGAAAATATCCGCTATGGTATGTTCCCTTCCTTTACACTATAGTTTTAACATGTGGTGATACCCTTGTTCTGTTTTGAGGAATGATGTGATGTGGTCTTTTATTTCCCATTTTTCTTATATATTATCAATACTCTGATGCCCTACATTCTTCTAGTACTTCCTCTTAATTATTGGGTGATCTAGCTATTTTCTTAGGAGTTATTCCTCCCCCCTTTCATCATATTTTAACCCTATCTTGTTAGATCAATCCTTAGTTATTCTATATGGGTTACTTTCTCTTATCTTATCTATTTTCTCCTAATTCGTCATCCATATAGGGATAATTCCAAGGAAGAAACTATTTTTAGTGATTCTTTATTAATAGAATGATGGGTATGCTCCTAATTTGATCCAGGTGTTTCCTTTCATTATGGTTCTTGGAGATTATCTTCCTCTTGTTCCAACATTGCATATAAAATTGAAAAGAGTTACTGACATAGGGGATCCTTCGTCTATCTTATTTAAATGTACATATGGGAATATCATGATTTTTTCCTTTGGGGATATATTATGCACAATCTTAATGAATATAATTAATTTGTTAAATTAAAATTGAATGGGTGGGGAATAAATTGCATGAGTTTTACTTGTTCTTGTGATTTTTCCTATATGGTAGAGTATGATTACTATTCTTTCTAGATTTTCCTTATATTGAGATTTTGGTTATGTTTCTGTTTCTATTTAATTGGTGATACTTTTTATTCTTGTTGATTTGACTCACCACACATGAAAAAGTCTAAGAAGTTATATTTGGCTAATAAACTAGTTTCTCATGGAATATTAGTTTGGTGATACTTTTTATTCTTGTTAATGTCTAGTTTCATGTGAGGAATTTTTCATGATGTAGTTTCCAATGTGTCTTCAAGCTATATTCTACAAAATAAATGGGAGCACCATGATGTTAGATGTTGGGGTGTGAGATTAGAAAATAAGTGTGAAAGTGATGTGGGTATCCTTTTTATTGATATTCTTCATATTATGTTATTATAATTGGATGTAATATTTGTTGAGTGTTCCATAGTGAGGAAGGGATAGGTTACTTTACCTAGAACTATCCTTAAAGATTACATAATCTAGCTATTTCAACTAGATTTCACTTCTCTATATTCCCAAAGATCTTTTCAATTTAGAGTTTTAGAGTGTTAAAAAATAACTCATACAAATCAACCCACAAGCATAAAAAGTGGGTATCATTAAAATAGTATCTATTTCTTCTAAAAAAAGAATTTTTTTCACATAATAAAAACAACATGATTTCATTGACAAATATTCATAACATTTAACTTGACTTCGTTTTTTCTCTTAAAAATCCTTATAATAGATGAAAATAATTTTATAAAAGTGGGATGAGAATAAAAAGATAATTAAGGGGTATAAAAATAATTAAATAAACCATTATACCATGAATACTTAAAAACATATGAAATCATTTACACAAAGACATACTTCTCACCCATATATACTTACTTTTTGAAACATGATATTTCCATAAAACATTAAAGAACATATATAAAACCATAAAGGTATCTTGAGGAATTACTTACTTATATTGTAACCCTCATGGATACCTTATGATTTTTAACCCTCATGGCTACCTTACAATGTAACCCTCGTGGCTACCTTATAATGTGACCCTCATGGATACCTTATAGTGTAACCATCACAATTACACTTGGAGAGACCATATGGCCGACCTCCAACTTACACATACCCAATGAATTGGAGAGAGATATAGGTCCCACCATTTTTCATAAACAATTACCAAGAACCACAACATACTTATAAAATAGGAATAATTATATAAAAACATTACTTTTGAATTTTGTAAAATGGAATTTTTTAAAATAATTGTTAAAGAAAAGTCCTTACAAATATCATATAATTGAAGTGATAATTGATATAATGAAATGACTATGTGTATACACTATAAATACAGATAATGAAACATGATATGATTTAAATTAATTACCTAAATGATCTTATTACCATGTAAATTAATGAAATAGAAAGTTAACCCAAGGAATAGAAACTGGTTTAAGAATTCCCTTACCCTGGGTTTATCTTACTTAAAAATCTTTTAAATCTAATTTATAATGGTTAAAAGAGTGTTATTAATATTTTAAAGAAACATATTTATGTTTATAAAAAAAATATTTTCATTTTATAACATCATTCTACCCATTAATTAATAACATTTTGTTATTTACATGGTTTTAGGTGTGTTCTTTACATAGTTTCCATGGTCAGTTCGTAAAGGATTCTCTTTTCAAATGGAAGAGAAACTAAAGAAGTAGAATGAAATGGTATTAAGATGTTTACAAAATATTAAATGATTCCATAAATCATTTTGGGTATATGGTATGAGGATGAATCATTTATATAAATCATTAGTGATAGTCGTTTAGATCATTTTGGCAGTTCTTCGATAATCATGTACTAGTTTCATTATATAACTTATTATTATGTATATATGTTAATTAAAAAACATAAAAGAGGTTTCATAATACACTTTAAAATCTATTACAAACATTAAATGGTTTTACAATCAGATTTTAATGAATTAAATTAAATTGAAGATACATAATCGATGATTTTGGTAAATAAACACATCACAGACATTGTTTTTAATTTTAAAATAAGAGGAAGAGGAGAGGAAGAATGATGATGAATTTTCCCATAAAAATGATAAATATATAGAATATATATAATACTAAAGATTTAATTACTCTTTGATAAGGGTAGGTGAAGAGAGTATAAGAAAAATAATAATTGAAAATAAAACATAAGAAAAGGAAAGAGGATTTTTACCTCTTGATCTCTTCTCCTTGAGATCCTACTTAAGACCTTTGTTTTTGGCCTTTTGGTGATACCAGGAGGTCTTGGACGTGGGGAAGAGAATTTAGAAAGGTATTGGGCAGAATTTAGACAATTATCAAAGCTTTAGATGTGTGAGAGTAAGAGGGGTGAGGGTGGTATTTATAGTGAAAGTGAGTGAGTTTTTAATTAATTTCAAAGGATACCTCATCAATGTTATTTACAAAAAAATGGGCTTTACCATGGTTTTTCACATGTTATTGGACACTTGGAACACCTCATATAATATTTTAATCCTCAAGATTCTACCATAAATATTACATCATTATTACCTCATTATGATGTCATTAAACACCATAAAACTTAAAACTATATTTTTACTATCCACTGAAAATTCAACTCTCTCATAAAAATCCCCAAAAAAACCCTAACCATTTTCTTACATGTAGAATTAAAAAATAAACTCCATTTTTGGAAAATAATTTTCTAAATATGGTTAATCTAATTTTTAAATAAAATCATAATTTATTTGAAAAATATCAATTTTTAAACTATAAATCACTTTATATCACCTTGAAAAATTAATCAAGATCTCATTATATTATAAACTTAAGGAAAAAAATAATATGATTTACTATTCATAAGGGTCATATTACTATTCATATTACTATTCATATTAGTATGTTATTATTCACCCAAAAAAACTAGTTGGTTCTATGAGACTCTAAATAACTTACTAATCCCAACTGTAGATGCCTATTTTTCTAAATTGAAGTTATAAAAGAGGAAAATTTATGTTTAATGGATATTTTATAACTATATCTTTAAAAAAAGTTTCATTTTATAGTGACTCAATGTTTTACTCATTTTAATTTATTTTTAAAACCTTGGGGTTTTACATTCTCCCCATCTTCTAGAAATTACATCCTTACAATTTTATTTACTTATTAAACAAGTGAGGGTACCTTTCCTTAATATCATATTCAGATTCTCATGTTTCTTCTTCATCCATGTTGTTTCTCCACAAAACCTTTACCTAGTGGATTACCTTATTCCAAAATACTTGTTCCGTTTGATCAAGAATACCAAAGGGTTTCTATTTGTAAAAAATGCTCTCTTCCAAATGAACTGCTTCGGGGATCAAAACATGAGATGAATCTGGAACATACTTTCTCAACATCCAAACATGAAAAACATTGTGTACCTAAGATAAAATTTGAGGAAAAGCTACTCAGTAGGAAACCTGTCCACCATTCTCCTTGATTTAATAAGTTCCAATGAACCATGGACTTAACTTTCTTTTCTAACCAAAATGCATAACACTTTTCCATGGTGATATTATAAGAAAAACATAATCACCTACCTAGAAATAAAAGTATTTCCTCCTGTTATCTTCATAACTTTTTTTCCTTCTTTGAGATATCCTTAGGTGTTACTGGAACATCTTCACTTTATCATCCACTTCCTCTTCTAATTCTAGTCACATAAAATTCCTTACCCAACATCATCCCAAAAATATGGAGTTCGACACCACTTCCCATATAATGCATCAAAATGTGCCATCTATATACTAGATTAAAAAGTGTTATTATAAGAAAACTCAACTAATGAAAGATATTGATCCCAACTTCCCTAGAAGTCCATTTAACATGCTCATTGAATATCCTCCAAAGTCTGAATCATTCATTGTGAATTCCCATCTGACTGAGGATGAAAAGATGTACTGAAATTTAATTTTGATCCCAATGAATTTTGAAGGCCTTTCCAAAAATTAGAAGTGAATATGGGATCACAGTCAGATACAATGGAAATAGGAACTCCATATAACTTGAAAATATCTTTGAGGTACAGTCAATAAAGCTGATCCAAAGACATGGTATCTTGAATAGGTAGGAAATGAGAAGATTTAGTCATCTGATCAATAATAACCTAGATTTAATTGTTACCTCAAGAAGCCTTTGGTAGTCCCACAACGAAATACATGGATTTATTTTCTCATTTACACTCTAGAACTAGTAAAGGTTGAAGCATCTACTTCAATAAATGTTGCTCTTCTATAACCTATTTACATGTCAAACATTTCATGGTAAAATCCGCCTTATCTCTTTTCATTCCATCCCACCAGTAATACACCCAAAGGTATCTATACATCTTTGTGATTCTAGGATGAACTGAAAATGTATAACTATGAGATTTGCATAAAAATTCTTTCTTTAGCTGATAATCACAAGGCACAGACAAAATCTTTACAAATCTTATAACACAGTCTTTATCAAGGTTAAATTCTGGTAACTTACCCATTTTAACCAATTCTACCTTTTTATATAGCTCTCCATTAGTCTTATGCGCTTAATTAATTCTATCTGATAAAGATGACTACACTGAAACCTAAACCAAAACAAAGTAATTTCCTTCACCAACAACTTCCAAGAGAAAATTCATTAAATCGTTAATCAAAGGGTCTTGTTCCATCCGTAACATAGTTAATAAGGCATGATGTTTTCAAGTCAAGTAATTTTACACTATATTAGATTTTATAGGATGGTAATTGATCATGAAATCATAATTCTCTATCTCATGTTTAATTCGTTTTGAGTGAATATATACTTCAAACTTTTGTGGTCAATATATATTTCACATTTGGCTCTGTATAAATGATGCCTCCAAATTTTCAAAGAAAAAAACCACAGTTTCCAATTCCAAATCATTTGTGGGATAATTTAACTCATGAGGTTTCATTTTTCTTCAAGCATAAGTAATTACATGGTCATTTTGTTTCAAAGCCCAACCAAGTCCCTTTAAGAAAGCATCAATGTAGATGAAAAACTCACCATTTCTAGAAGTTAAGGTTAGAACTAGAGAATTCACCAATCTTAATTTCAATTCCTAAAAACAATCATCACATTAATTGGTATTGGTGAATTTAACTCCTTTTCGAGTTAAATTATTCAGTGGACTTGATAACCATGCAATTTTTTCAAGAAAACCTCTTGAAATATCCTACCAGACCAAGAAAACTACGAATCTCAATTATATTTGTAGGTATTGTCCATTCTTCAACAACCTTCATTTTAGTAGGACCAATCGTTATGTTGTCTTTAGAAACAATGTGACCAAGGAAAGAAATTTTTGCCACCAAAATTCACACATGCTGAATTTTCTATACAGTTTATTTTCTTTTAAGGTTCGAAAAACAACCCTAAGTTATTTTTCATGACTATATTTACTTCTAAAATATTCTATAATGTCATAAATAAAAAAACCATAAACTTATCCAATAAATCATGAAATATTATATTCATAAGATCCATGAATACAGAAGGTGCATTATTTAACCCAAACTACATAACAAAAAATTGATAATGATCATATCTAGTTTGAAAATATATTTGTTAAATTTCATCCTCCTACACCTTCAGATGATGGAATCCTAATCTCTAGTAAATCATGGAAAAATACTGAACTACCTAGAGATGATCAAACAAGTCATATATGTGAGTAAAAGGATACTTATTCTCTATAGTATTGTTATTCCAAGATCTATAATCAATTCAAAGTCTCATGGAACCATATTTCTTTTTAACGAACAAAACAAGAGCTCCCCATAGTGAAGTTATAGGGCAAATGAAGCCTTTATCAAGCAACTCCCTCAAATGGATTTTCAATTCAAGAACTTCCATTTGATCTATTTAATAAGGGGGTTTTAAATTATCTTAGCATCAAGAACTAAGTCAATTGTGAATTCAAATTCCCGATTAGGTATAACACCAGGTAACTCATTGGAAAAAACATCAAGGTATTCATTTACCACTGGCACATCATTAATCTAAATTGTTCCCTTATTTTCAACAATATGAGCAATATAACTTTCATTTCCATCTTTCAACAATTTCTTAGCTTCTTGATGTATTATCAATTGTTTGGGTTCGTTCTTGTATAAAAATTTAAACTCTTTCTAAAAAACAACTCCTTTATCTCTACAATCAATCATAGCATGGTAAACAGAAATCCAATCCATACCCAGAATGACATCAAACTCTACTAAGGGAAAAACAAAAATGTTTGTAGGTAATGACATTCCACAGATAACAATAGGAAGATCCTTGAAATTCATTTTTACAGTAAAATTTCCCCCTGCTGTTTTAACAATAAGTTTTGGTCTCATTTTTTGATTTCATATTTCAAATTTACCAGAAACTTTCTCATAAATAAATGAATGTGTAGATCTCATATCAAACAAGACTATAGTAAAATATGAGCAAATAAATAGAGTACCTAATCCCATTGCATTGGATGGACTGACATCTTCTGGAGTATTCACATAGGATCCCACTACACCTGTCTTCTTATACTCTAGCTATCTTCCATCACTTATATCTTTCTTTGGGAAGGAATTTGCCTGATAACTCATCTCACGACATTTAAAACACTTTACAATTTTCTTATCAGAATTAATCTTATGATCATTTTAATTACAATATTTGGCCATATGTCCCAACTTACCTTATCAAAAAAACTTCCCAATTTTAGTAAGGCATTCCCCATGGTGCTTTTTACCACACTTTTCACAAAATGTAAACTGAACTTTATTAACATCATATTAATTTGATTGATTCTTACACATAACTTGCCATCTGGACCTCTTATTCTCTTTGTTATCAAAGTACATGTGATCATCAGTGAACTCCATTTCTACCCTCTCATCACATCGTACAAGTCCCTAAAAACTTTTGAATTCTCAGGATGCCAATGCCCTTCGATATCTTGGCTTCAATCCTGAGTAAAAACGGTTTATTTTTCTATCAAGATATAGAATAAGATTTTAATAATACCTTACCATTCTGGTGATGTTTTCTTCATACAAGACCATAAAATCTTCTTTCTGTTTCCTCAATTTATGGAATTACTTCTCCATCCTAATTCTAACCACCTTAGGAAAATATTTTTCAAGTAAAACACTTTTAAATTCATCCCACTCTAGGGCTTCAATATCCTATCTATCCTTGATATTCTTGACCATTTACCATCACTGATCATATTCACCTTCAAAATGATAAATGAAAAGAATAACCTTTTTATTATATAAACATCCCATAACATCAAATATCTTATCAAGGTCTTTAATCCATCCTTCAACTGCTACTAGGTCAGAAGATTCACTGAAAGCATGAGGGTGTTGCTTCATAAAATTTTCCACTATATTTATGTTCCTTTGGGGTAGATATGGTCGTTCCCACTCATAGATTCTAATTCCATTTATGACCTATTTCAATATATCCATAACTAAGACAAACTACTCAGTTACAGTTCCCGCCATTTTTGGTTTCGGATTTTGAAAGATATCAACCTCTCAGTTCCTTTGGACTTCATCTCCCCTATTTATTCTATAGAAAAACATTCTGAACAGACATATATTAGATGAATTATCATGGTAATATTTTAATGTGACTCCATTTCAACATAAAAATAAGGTAAAAAGAATTTATGTTATTCTATTAACATCATCCTAACCCTTAAAGTCATATAAACCATGCTTTGATACTAACAATAAGGACCCTTCCTTAAACATTATATAACTAGTTATTTCAACTAGATTTCACTTCTTTACATTCCCAAAGATATTTTTGGTTTAGAGTTTTAGAATGTTAGGACATAAATCATATATATGAATCCATAAGAATACTAATTGGGTACCATTAAAACAGTATCCGTTTATTCCAAAACATATAATTTTTAACACAAAACAACAACAGGATTTCTTTGACAAATATTCATAACATTTAACCTGAATTCCTTATTTATATTGAACATCTTTATAACCTATGAAAAACATTTAAAAACATCATAATAGAATAAAAATATTATTAAGGGGTATACAAATAAATAAAGAAACCATTATACCATGAATACCTAAAAACATATGAAATCATTTCCATAGAGACATACTTCATCACCCATATATACTTACTTTTTGAAACAGGATATTTACATAAAAAATTAAAGAATATATATAAAACCATACATGTATATTGGGGAATTAATTACTTATATTATAACCCTCATGGATACCTTATTATTTGTAACCCTTGTGGATACCTTACAATGTAACCCTCACAACTACCTTATAATGTAACCCTCACGGCTGCCTTATGGAATAACCATCGTAGTTACACTTGGAGTAACCATACGGTCGACCTCAAACCTACACATTCCCAATGAATTTGAAGGATACATAGGTACAAAACTTCATCATAAAGAATTCCCAATTATCAAAACATAATCATAAAACATTAATAATTTCATAAAATCATTGCTTTCAAATTTTGTAAAATATAATTTTAAAATAGAATTTTTAAAGAAAATCCCATTAGAAATATCATATAATTGAAGTGAGAATTGATAAAATGAAATTAATATGGGTATAAACTATAAATAAACATAATACAACATGATATGAATTAAATTAATTACCCAAATTATCTTAGTACCATATAAATTAATGAAATAGAAGGTTAAACCAATGAATTGAAATTGGGTTAAGAATTCCCTCACCTCAATTTTGTATTACTTAAAACATGTTTAAAAATCCGGAATAATGGTTAAAATAGTGTTATTAATATTCATAACACCTTATATGATCATTTTATAACATCATTCTACCCATTAATTAATTATATTTTTTATTTACATTTTTTCAGGTGCGTTCATTACATGGTTTCCATGGTCGGTTCATAGAGTATTTTCTTATTGAATGGAAGTGAAACTACAGAAGTGGAATGAAATGGTATTAATATGTTTCCATAATATTAAATTATTCCATAAATAATTTTTGGTATATGTTATGAGGATGAATCATTTAGATAAATCATTAATGATATTTGTTTAGATCATTTTGGCAGTTCTTCGATAATCATGAACTAGTTTCGATATATAACTTAATATAATGTATATATGTTACTTAAATAACATAAAAGATGTTATATAAAACAATTTAAAATCTTTTTCCACCATTAAAATGGTTTTACAACCACATTTTAATTAATTAAAGTAAATTTAAAACACATCATCCATAGTTTTGGTAAATCGACACATCACAGATAGTGTTTTTATTTTTAGAATAAGAGGAAGAGGAGAGGAATAATAATGATGATTTTTTTTCATAAACATGATAAAAATATAGAATATATATAATAATTTAGCTTTCATTCCTCTTGTATAAGTTTAGGTGAATAGGGTATAAGAAAAGAAAATAATTGAAAAGAAAATATAAGAAAATGAAAGATGATTTTTACCTCCTGATCTCTTCTCCCTGAGATCCTCCTTAAGGCCTTAATTTTTTGCCTTTTGGTGAGACCGTAAGTTCTAGGACATGGGGAATATACTTGGTAAGGTTATTGAACAGAATTTATACAACTATAAAATATTGATAGGTATGAGAGGAAGAGGGGGTGAGGGTGGTATTTATAGTGAAAGTGAGGGTGTTTTTAATTAATTTCAAAGGACACCTCATTAGTGGTATTTTCAAAACCATGGTATTGACATGTTTTTACCATGGTATTGGCCAATTGGGAAACCTAATATCATATTTTAATCCTCAAGATTATACTAGAACAATTACATTATTATTGCATCATTATGATGTCATTAAACACCTGAAAACTTAAAACTATATTTTTATTATTCACTGAAAATTCAACTATCTAAGAAAAAATCCCAAAAAAACACCCTAACCATTTTATGATGTGTAGAATTCAAAAATGAACTCCATTTTTTGAAAATAATTTTCAAAATATGATTAATTTAATATTTAAATAAAACCATAATTTATACAAATAATAATAATTTTAAAATTATAACTTATTTTATATCACCTTGAAAAATTAATCAATATATCATTATCTTATAACCATAATAAAAAAATAATAATAATGTGATTTATTATTCATAAGGGTCATATTACTATTCCTGTTACTATTCATAATGGTATGTTACTATTCACCAATAATACAAGTTGGTTTTATCAGACTATAAATAACTTATTGATTGAAACCATAGATGTCCATTTTTTGAAATTCAAATCATAGAATAGGAAAAATTATGATTAAAGGATAGTTTATAACTATATCCTTAAAAAAAATCATTATGTAGAGACTCGACGTTTCATGCATTTCAATTTATTTTTAAAACTTTGGGGTGTAACATTGCATGTTAGTTCTTTTATTTGTCCACCAGCACATTAATATTCTCCTTTAACATGTGAAAGAGAGGCTTTGGGTATAATATTACTTATTATACATTTTATTCTCACCACACATCTATAAAAACATTTTTTCAGGTTTTCAAGAGGATTTTAGGGATTGAGTTAGACATTACTATCCTAGAAATTAGATATTTTTCTGAGTTTCTACCTTAGTATTACTTTTGGGTATTTAATTAATGACTTGTTATATTTTTTTAATTTATATATTCATTATGGGATGGTTTTAGTTTCCCTTTTTATTTATTTCATGGATTTTCTTGGTGGTTTGTATTATATCTCTCGATCCTGTTTTATTTAAGAGGGTAATTCCTTCCATATAAGAAATTTTTATATCCTCAGTGCTATCTTCAATCCTAGGGCCTACTAAAGATAGGACTTAAGGATAATTTTCTCTCTCCCTTCATTATAATCCCAGGATGTGTACCTTTGGAGGGAGGGTTGTGAGAGGAATTTTATGTTTCAGCAAGTCGAACCCATGCAGCTGGTATTTTATTCTAAAAAACTTTGAACCATATATTGTTATAGTTTAACATCATATATCCTAAACCATATGTTGTTGTAGTTTAAGGTCTTATAAATTGGATCATATGTTTTTTAGTTTAATGTAATATAGATTGGACCATATTTTGTTGTATTTTAATTCCATATATCATAAACTGTATATCATTATAGTTTAACGTCATATAGCTTGAACCATATATTTCTAAAATTAATGTTTATATTGATTTTACTATATGTTGGTGTAGTTTAATATCTTATAGCTTAGACCATATTTCATTTTATTTTTAGTTCATATTTCATGGATCATATGTTGTTTTAGTTTAAGTTCATATAGTTTAGACCATGTTCTGTGAAAAAAATATTGTGTCTTGAATGTTAGACTCATAGAAGAGAGGAATCATGTCTCAAAGATCTTAAATCAGGGTGATGATATTAGATAAACATGTTTGGACAAGGATGATCATGAATCACTCTGGGGTTATGAGTTCTACTATTATATGTTCAATGCCCACAAGTGTCAGGGGGATTTTTTGTAAGGAAAATACGCATCTGGTTTTCATTTTAAGGGTTCATATGTAGGGACTAGGGTAATTCATGAATATTCAAAAAGAGGGTCCCTTGAATCTATATAAACTCCTCACCAAGGGCCACAGAAGATTCTATGAGGGTGATTCAGACAATCAAGACTTTAAGTGGGTTATAGAGGATGAATATTCAAGAATAGTTCTATAACCCCGCATTCTTTCTTTAAAAATGAGTATTCAAAAAGGGTTCTTTAAACCTATATCCTTACTTCAATAATGGGTATGGTATATTATTATGTTACATCAAGGATGTTTAATCCACTTGGATAGTTGGATTATGGGTTGTGTAAATTACATCCCTAGTAGTTTGAACCTAGAATGATGATATGGGGTATAAATCCTAGGGATACTCATGAATCACACTAGGTTGATGAGTTATGCTATGATATTTCCAAGGATCAGTGAGATCCGAGGACCTTTTTTCAAGGTGAAGATGCATTTGGATGGCAGGTTGGGGGCTCATTTATATTATCCAGGCACATACATGAATAGAAAAATAGAGGGTTTATTGAAGTTTTATATGCTCATAACTAAGGGCTATGGACTATTTTTTAAGATTCCAACACTTTTGTAATGAAGTATGTTATGTTGAAAAAGATACCCAAAGATGGTTTCAGCACCCTGAAGATATTTTATATGGAAAGGGATGAATGAAACTTTATGTGAATATATTTTCAATTACCAATATACACTACCATAAAAAAAGTTCATTTATTTTATTTTCATAAAGCTCAGATTATATTTCAGGCAATTTAGGGTCCTGAGGTGAGGATCATCAAAAGGTTCAAGAATGAGGTACCACATCCTTACTTTGAGAATGGGTATGATATATAGTGATTTAATGCCATGTATGTTGAATCAACTTGGATAGTGTGACTATGGTATGTTTAAATCATGATTTTAAGAGTTTTAATTTAGGATAATGAGATGGGGAATGCATTTCAGGGATACTCAAGAATCACACTTTGGTGATGAGTTCTGCTATGATGTTGCTAGGGATCATAGGAAACAGAGGACCTTTGGAATGTCAAAGACACCTCTGGTCGATAGGTTGAGGGATCATATACAGGATCCATTGGAATACATGATTAGTAAATTATAGGTTCACTTTAATGTATACACACTCATTTCCAAGGTCCATGAAATGCTTGCGAAGATTGAAACACCTGATTAATGAAATTCATTATGGGAAAAAGACTGGTCAATGAGGATTCTAGAACCCTAAAAGTTGTGTCACCACATGATAAACACATTATTAAGGTGAAAGGATGTGATAAATCCTTTATTTAAAATTTTCCTTGATCAATGTGTTTAATGAGCTTAGATCTGATAATTCTAGGGTCACATATTAGAACCTATGAGCTTTGTGACTCTTTTATTTATGCTCTAACTTTCACTTAAGATCTAGAGATGAAAATCCTAGTAAATAGAGACTTGAATTTTTCTCATACATACCTTCATGGATTTTAATTTTGAAAAGGTTTACAAATCTATCACTAGAAGATTAGGGACTCACAATTTAGGCCATCAAGGCCTAGTGTAACGCCCCGACCCCAGCTACCCAGAGTCGGTGCGTTACTTCGTAACATTGGCATGATCACAAAAGATCATGTCTCGAAAGACCGATTAGTTTAGTAGCCTTGGAAACACTAGATACATTCATAAGACTTTCATTACATCAAAAAGTGAAAAACTACAATAACAAAGTCTCCATAGTCCACACTCATATCCTCTTCTGACTATCCCTGCAGGTCATTCATAAAATACTTCTTCACATCCTGGAAAATATTAAAACATTGAAAGGGGTGAGCTCAGATGCTCAGTAAGGATAACAATATTGCGGAAGCTTTCATAAATAAACATTAACATTTAAGGCAATGTACAACTAAAACAAAAGCCTTTCAAACTTGAACTTCAACATAACATGGCAAAAGTAAAATGAGATAATGCCATTCACTTCTTCACATGGATATTCTACTGGTCGAATAATCACATGAAATATCAATAACCACTTTCATAATGAGGGAATGTATAATGTCGGACATTCTGAAACACTTTGTCAAGGCCTCGGCCAAGACGTCTAAAATGATTAAGGCCTCGGCCAAAACCATAAATCAAATTGGGAAAGGGCCTCGGCCAATTCCACGTCTAGTTGTCTCATGAGACCTACCGATGCATCGAGGAGCTATAGCGGGCTCCACCCGTCACATATTAAGTCCAATACATTCCTCATATGAACAGGTTTAAACATCTCATAAACCATAACATAAACGTATCACATAAAACATGCATAAAGGAAACATAACATTTCCACATTTCAATCACAAGATATCAATACAACACATTGATATAATAAAAACGCTTTCAAAACCATTTTCAATACCAAAATAAAAGAAAAGTATATCATGGTATTTATTTTTCATTAAAAAAAGGGTATGGCTTGTAGAGGAAGCCGAAACTCAAATAGTGGTCACGGCGGCGGAGAAGTCGTTGTCGCCGCATACGTACGACAAAAACATTCCCTTTTGTCATTTAGTAAACGCTTCGTATAAAAAATATTCCTTTTGAATAAACGTAAAAGTCAAAGGGGTTTATACACCGTATAAAAGAAAGTTGTGTATAAAATGAAATATGCCTCAACGAAAGGAGATTGAGACGAAGTCCCATAAAAAGATCATTTTTAAAATAAAATAGATATAATATGTGTATTCACTATAAGTACACATAAATAAAGTACAAATACAAAATATGACATAATAATATCATGACATAATTTGGAAGTAGGAGATTAACCCAAAGAATGGAAGTTGGGTTAAGAAATTCCCTTACCTTGTGTCTGACTTGACTCAACCGTTCTTTAACCTCCTGAATAATAAACTAGAGTTAATATATACGTTATTAAGAACCATTTTCAATTTCATTATCCTTATTATATCACTTATTACAATGATATGAACATTATGTAATTATTTAAGTTAATAACGGTCGTTTTGTCGATCTTTGGTACTTGAGTCAACAATAAGCTTCTTATAATCACAAGTTGTTTATGTGGTGAAATATCCATTATATCCAGAATTATATTCATGATTTAGATGTCATATATATCTTATATATCCATTATATACATTCATTTATAATATTACGTAACATTTAGAGGTAAGAAATGAAATGCACCGTTCATGGAGACGGTAAGCCGTACGTACGCATGAACGCTACTTTCATTTCAATTTCATATTTAATGGAACTAAATCATAATGATATAAATGTATAATATAATTCCAGTATAATATAGTGTATAATACCATTTACTCCATCCTTTATACATCCCACATATGGCATTAACGATTCAAATCACTTTGAGGGGGCGGTAGTCCGCACTTCCTAAAATGAAATTATCGCGTTTTACCCATAATGGAAATCATAAAGTATGCCATAAATGAGAAATACAGAAGCATAATTAAAACATAAACATATTATATATCATATATAAAAATAGTGACATCTTAATGGCCACCTTTGAAGGTGTTATATGAGTGTTGAACAATCATCGTTTCGTGAGGCAGAAATTCGCCATCCACAGAAACTGTATGTTCTTTAACCATTAGATGTAGGTGTGTGTAAGTGTAGCTCGAATCCTTCTTATAACAACATCCTAGTATATTGAGGATACTTGTGTTGTTACAAAATAAATGAATAAAAAGAGTTTATGGGGTTGGAGAAGAAAAATAAAACAAAACAACATTAGAAAAGACATTACCTCAAAATCGGGTAACTCTTTTTGATTTGAGCCAATGGCTTCCTTGGGAAGAGTTCTGCCCAAAGTGAGGCTTCTAGGAGTAAGGTAGGAATGTTGGGAGAGTATTTGGGCAGAGGTTGGCCGAGCCAAATGGCTTGAAAGTGTAAATGAGGTGGGAGAGGTGGGGGCCTTTTATAAGTGGAGAGGAGGGGCACTTTTGGAAAGATTGAAATGTTACATTATTTCAAAATGCTTTTCGGATTCTAAAGGTCCCACACTTATATAATTCGAGGCTAAGGTGATAAGGTTTTGAAATCTCCTCATCCAATAGGATTTGGACAAGTTTAAGCCTTGGATTTTGCATTATCTTCTAATTTTATTTAAATCGTTAAATAATGAGGTCATCGCCACATCATAATGATGTCATATATAATTTAATTTATTTAATGTCTAAAAATTATAAAACAAATACTATGATGTAGGAAATCTTTTTATCTTTCTAATTAATATTTATAGTCAAAATTTGGACTTGTGTAACCCTACTTAAAAATTGTTTTAGTAAAACAATTAATGTTAGTGTCATTTTCACTTTAACATTAAATAAAAAGTAATTTATGTTATTTCCCAACAAAAGTGGATCCATGGGGTCCCCAAGTTATGCCATGGCTTGTCTTGGTCGGCCATGACACAACCAATGAGGTTGGGACATGTGTCTAGGTCATTTAATATTATTAAAGTATTATTTATACCTTAAACTACCCTAATTACCGCTAATCGCGATTAAGAACTTAAAAGTTACTATTCACCAAAAAATTATTTTGATCTCATTGAACCACATTTTACTTCTTAATCACAACCATGTATGTAGGATTTTTGAAAATCAAATCACAGAAGTGGTAATATTTCATTTAAACGAAAAATCAGTTATTTAACAACCACTTAGTGGTTTCACTATTCATCAAAAATTGAAGTTTTTCAGAATAAGGCCAAAATTTCACCCTAAGCTATAATTGATATTCCGAATTCAAAAATGATGTCTATTTTACAAAATTCCAAACATATATGTTGCATTAATTAATTTCATAATTAATTCCCGTTGTCACAACAAATAGCGTGTTTTTAAGAAACAATTTATATCAAAAGATTGGCAATTGTTTATGTCCAATTTCAATGTTAAATTAATTCTAATGACCACCATTGGATAAAATGGTAAAAATATATTCTAATTATACTTTAAAACTAATAAATAGTATAATTTATCACTATAAATTATTTTGATTAAAAAAGTTGTTTTTAAGTATTTTTCACAATTCATAAAAATTTAGAAGTTCTCGAAAAAATACCAAAAATTCAACATAGGCTAATTTCGATATTATGAATCCAAAAATGAAGTCCATTTTGAAATATAAGATTTCTATAATTTTAAAAAGTAGTTATTACTATTCATAATGGCTACTTTGATTAGTCACGGTGTTTTAGAACTCGAACTTGCGTACAATGCAAGCTATTGTATTATTGAAAGAGAGGCGTATCGTGGAAGCTCGGGGTGTTACATTCTCCCCTCCTTTAATAAATTGCGTCCTCGCAATTTGAAATTTTTCTTGGAAAATAAAAGGTTGAAAAGAGAAAATACCTTTGAGGAAAACCCACATCGGAAATAAGGTTAATAAATATATAACATTAAAAGAAAGCAGGATAATTACAAAGGTCACCCGATATAGCCCATTCTAGGATTATATAAAAATATGGATATGGAGGAGAAACAAACCATCAAGGTCTGATGGAGAGTTATAGAAAACAGGATTAGGAGAAAGTTTAACCACAAGAAAATCACAAACTTGTGATTGGTTAAACGGTCATTGAATTCCCAGTTGGAAAAGTTAACCGACAACATTTTTGTTTTAAGTTACCTTTTATAATGTTGAGGAATTTATTTAGAAGATTTACTAAGAACGTAAGGGAATATACATACTTGTTATGTATACTTTCATTCGTTAATAAATTTTTACCACAAACACAACTTTTACTCCAAATGGTAACAGAACTCAAAAATATTCTATTTATCCTAATTGTATAAGGTTCCAAATGTTAACACATACCATTTAGATTAGTAAAACGATTTTGTAATAACCAGGGACTTCCTGTAGGCTAGTGGTAGGAAATAAAGGCTTGTCGCACTATGGTTGTGGGTTCGGTTCCTGCAGCTTTGTCCGACGCGACGGGTTATGCCCCACCCTGCAGGTTGTCCTTTTCCAAAAACAATAGTATTATAATATTTCAAAAATAATCTTCAGAAATGTTTTAACCTTAAACAATACTATCCAAAGTTCAACTTAATCCATTCCAACATTTATAGTTATCAAAAATACTTCTGTCCAACTCACAGTCCAGATTTTATGAGGAAGGTAAACATAATGAAGCTACTTTTTTTCTGCGTAACAACATGTGAACACCTTCATCATGTATTCTTTTAAAACACTGCAACATACTGAATTTCCATAAATCCTTATTGATTACATTCATGATCCCTTATTTCTTATAGAAAACTAGATATACTCCTTCTATCCAAAAATGTATACAAATCATTAATCAGTCTCAAGGATGTTAAGAATATCCAATATAATTTATCCGAATCAATCATCTCTTATTCCAAAATCACTATCTCGGTATCAGAACCATATTATGGTTTATCTTTCTCTCAACCATATATTTTCCAAAAATTTAACCTATTGTGGAGTCACTTTTCTTGGTTCCACACAATCTCAAGTCCTAGATAAAATAGTACTGCATTACAATCCTTATATACTCCATAATTATCATAACCAGTACATCATTGATACAATACTGAAATTACAAAATTCTTTAATAACAACATAAGAACTCTAATCATTCCTCCTCATCTGTGGTAGTATCATAACTTGATTATTATCCAATAACATCATTTGGGGCATACTCTGACGATTTGGACATTGGTTTGCGTAGTGTCCCCAATCCTTGCAGAAGAAGCATTGTACATTTGAAACCATTTTCTTACCCTTGCAGTCATGCACTTTGTGTCCTTTTTCTCCACACTTATAACAAACCCCCATTCCCTTCAGGCAAATTCCAAGGTGTTTCTTCCCACAGTTATCACATATTGGAAAATTCTTCATTCCCCTCATTCCTTTATCCATCATTCTCTCTTCCATCCCTTTCATCGATTGCTTCGCTTCAAAGCCATAGGACTCAGAGAATTCCTTACTTATCTTATTGACACATGATACTATTTCTTCATATGTTGAAAACACATGGGAGATTATTTCCCTTCTAAATGTTGGCTTAATACCGTGAAAGATATGATCCTTCTTACGCTTTGGATCATACGTATTGCTGGAGTTCACATTCCTTCCACTGGGCACCATTTCTATACAATGGCATAAAATAGGTTAGTTTATGAATAAAAATACATAATTCCATACTTGTAAAACACTTTACATAAATTGAACTATTTATGGATATAATCATAAAAAGAAAAGTTTTCTTTGAGGAAGTATATACTCATAACCGTTCATAGTGGTTTGTAAAGAAAATGAGAATTATCCTAAGCATATCCCCCGGGAGTGTCGTAACCAAGAGTGCAGCAAGGCCCGTTGTCGTGCACCAGTTCCCGTTCGAGTCTAGCTCAAAGCGGTGTTTTCGGGTTTTACCCCTAGGTACATCTGTGCCAGAGCCGCCTCTACCTGCTCGTATCCAGACAGGGATGTATTGCTCGGAAAACTCATAACATCTCTATAATACCAAAATTCTAGGAAGTTCTTCTATACTAATCCTCAAAGTCTATCTTCGGGCTATGTGCTCTAATCAGAGTTTATCTAAATCTAGCTTCCAAGGTTAGTACTAAACTGCCTCTGATACCAACTGTAACGCCCCGACCCCAGCTACCCAGAGTCGGTGCGTTACTTCGTAACATTGGCATGATCACAAAAGATCAAGTCTCGAAAGACCGATTAGTTTAGTAGCCTTGGAAACACTAGATACATTCGTAAGTCTTTCATTACATCAAAAAGTGAAAAACTACAATAACAAAGTCTCCATAGTCCACACTCATATCCTCTTCTGACTATCCCTGCAGGTCATTCATAAAATACTTCTTCACATCCTGGAAAATATTAAAACATTGAAAGTGGTGAGCTCAGATGCTCAGTAAGGATAACAATATTGCGGAAGCTTTCATAAATAAACATTAACATTTAAGGCAATGTACAACTAAAACAAAAGCCTTTCAAACTTGAACTTCAACATAACATGGCAAAAGTAAAATGAGATAATGCCATTCACTTCTTCACATGGATATTCTACTGGTCGAATAATCACATGAAATATCAATAACCACTTTCATAATGAGGGAATGTATAATGTCGGACATTCTGAAACACTTTGTCAAGGCCTCGGCCAAGACGTCTAAAATGATTAAGGCCTCGGCCAAAACCATAAATCAAATTGGGAAAGGGCCTCGGCCAATTCCACGTCTAGTTGTCTCATGAGACCTACCGATGCATCGAGGAGCTATAGCGGGCTCCACCCGTCACATATTAAGTCCAATACATTCCTCATATGAACAGGTTTAAACATCTCATAAACCATAACATAAACGTATCACATAAAACATGCATAAAGGAAACATAACATTTCCACATTTCAATCACAAGATATCAATACAACACATTGATATAATAAAAACGCTTTCAAAACCATTTTCAATACCAAAATAAAAGAAAAGTATATCATGGTATTTATTTTTCATTAAAAAAAAGGGTATGGCTTGTAGAGGAAGCCGAAACTCAAATAGTGGTCACGGCGGCGGAGAAGTCGTTGTCGCCGCATACGTACGACAAAAACATTCCCTTTTGTCGTTTAGTAAATGCTTCGTATAAAAAATATTCCTTTTGAATAAACGTAAAAGTCAAAGGGGTTTATACACCGTATAAAAGAAAGTTGTGTATAAAATGAAATATGCCTCAACGAAAGGAGATTGAGACGAAGTCCCATAAAAAGATCATTTTTAAAATAAAATAGATATACTATGTTTATTCACTATAAGTACACATAAATAAAGTACAAATACAAAATATGACATAATAATATCATGACATAATTTGGAAGTAGGAGATTAACCCAAAGAATGGAAGTTGGGTTAAGAAATTCCCTTACCTTGTGTCTGACTTGACTCAACCGTTCTTTAACCTCCTGAATAATAAACTAGAGTTAATATATACGTTATTAAGAACCATTTTCAATTTCATTATCCTTATTATATCACTTATTACAATGATATGAACATTATGTAATTATTTAAGTTAATAACGGTCGTTTTGTCGATCTTTGGTACTTGAGTCAACAATAAGCTTCTTATAATCACAAGTTGTTTATGTGGTGAAATATCCATTATATCCAGAATTATATTCATGATTTAGATGTCATATATATCTTATATATCCATTATATACATTCATTTATAATATTACGTAACATTTAGAGGTAAGAAATGAAATGCACCGTTCATGGAGACGGTAAGCCGTACGTACGCATGAACGCTACTTTCATTTCAATTTCATATTTAATGGAACTAAATCATAATGATATAAATGTATAATATAATTCCAGTATAATATAGTGTATAATACCATTTACTCCATCCTTTATACATCCCACATATGGCATTAACGATTCAAATCACTTTGAGGGGGCGGTAGTCCGCACTTCCTAAAATGAAATTATCGCGTTTTACCCATAATGGAAATCATAAAGTATGCCATAAATGAGAAATACAGAAGCATAATTAAAACATAAACATATTATATATCATATATAAAAATAGTGACATCTTAATGGCCACCTTTGAAGGTGTTATATGAGTGTTGAACAATCATCGTTTCGTGAGGCAGAAATTCGCCATCCACAGAAACTGTATGTTCTTTAACCATTAGATGTAGGTGTGTGTAAGTGTAGCTCGAATCCTTCTTATAAAAACATCCTAGTATATTGAGGATACTGGTGTTGTTACAAAATAAATGAATAAAAAGAGTTTATGGGGTTGGAGAAGAAAAATAAAACAAAACAACATTAGAAAAGACATTACCTCAAAATCGGGTTACTCTTTTTGATTTGAGCCAATGGCTTCCTTGGGAAGAGTTCTGCCCAAAGTGAGGCTTCTAGGAGTAAGGGAGGAATGTTGGGAGAGTATTGGGGTAGAGTTTGGCCGAGCCAAATGGCTTGAAAGTGTAAATGAGGTGGGAGAGGTGGGGGCCTTTTATAAGTGGAGAGGAGGGGCACTTTTGGAAAGATTGAAATGTTACATTATTTCAAAATGATTTTCGGATTCTAAAGGTCCCACACTTATATAATTCGAGGCTAAGGTGATAAGGTTTCGAAATATCCTCATCCAATAGGATTTGGACAAGTTTAAGCCTTGGATTTTGCATTATCTTCTCATTTTATTTAAATCGTTAAATAATGAGGTCATCGCCACATAATAATTATGTCATATATAATTTAATTTATTTAATGTCTAAAAATTATAAAACAAATACTATGATGTAGGAAATCGTTTTAGCTTTCTAATGAATATTTATAGTCAAAATTTGGACTTGTGTAACCCTACTTAAAAATTGTTTTAGTAAAACAATTTATGTTAGTGTCATTTTCACTTTAACATTAAATAAAAAGTAATTTATGTTATTTCCAAACAAAAGTGGATCCATGGGGTCCCCAAGTTAGGCCATGGCTTGTCTTGGTCGGCCATGACACAACCAATGAGGTTGGGACATGTGTCTAGGTCATTTAATATTATTAAAGTATTATTTATACCTTAAACTACCCTAATTACCACTAATCGCGATTAAGAACTTAAAAGTTACTATTCACCAAAAAATTATTTTGATCTCATTGAACCACATTTTACTTCTTAATGACAACCATGTATGTCGGATTTTTGAAAATCAAATCACAGAAGTGGTAATATTTCATTTAAACGAAAAATCAGTTATTTAACAACCACTTAGTGGTTTCACTATTCATCAAAAATTGAAGTTTTTCAGAATAAGGCCAAAATTTCACCCTAAGCTATAATTGATATTCCGAATTCAAAAATGATGTCTATTTTACAAAATTCCAAACATATATGTTGCATTAATTAATTTCATAATTAATTCCCGCTGTCACAACAAATAGCGTGTTTTTAAGAAACAATTTATATCAAAAGATTGGCAATTGTTTATGTCCAATTTCAATGTTAAATTAATTCTAATGACCACCATTGGATAAAATGGTAAAAATATATTCTAATTATACTTTAAAACTAATAAATAGTATAATTTATCACTATAAATTATTTTGATTAAAAAAGTTGTTTTTAAGTATTTTTCACAATTCATAAAAATTTAGAAGTTCTCAAAAAAATACCAAAAATTCAACATAGGCTAATTTCGATATTATGAATCCAAAAATGAAGTCCATTTTGAAATATAAGATTTCTATAATTTTAAAAAGTGGTTATTACTATTCATAACGGCTACTTTGATTAGTCACGGTGTTTTAGAACTCGAACTTGCGTACAATGCAAGCTATTGCATTATTGAAAGAGAGGCGTATCGTGGAAGCTCGGGGTGTTACACCTAGAGTTTAAGGTCATGAAACTTTGACCAAATTCCATACACTTTAAGGTTATTATTTTTGGACCAAGTATGAGGGATATGAATGGAAGAAAATAAATTATGATTCCTAGGGTTTATAATACTCCAATAACAATTTTTAATGGGATGTGAGGATGATTTAAATCATTTCTCAAGATTCCAATCATGAGTAATGGTAAGATAAAAACATGTAAGGGATGATAGTCAATCACTCTGGGGTGACGGGATCCGTTTTCATGCTTTTAAGTCCCATGAGGTTTAGAGGAAATTTTTTAAAGGTTAATAAACCTATGGTTTATATTCTATAAGTTTGTATATAAGAGATAGTGGTATACATTCATAGTCAAGTATAGGGTCTCTTGAAGCTGAACATGCTCCTTTCCAAGAGCCATGGAAATTTTTTAGCAATGCAAGACACTTAATACATGATGTGATATTTAGGGATTCAGGTACTCAAAAAAGATGATGGAATTGTACCAAACCTCGGTTGTCCATGATTAAGCTATTATGTTCCTTTTATGAGGTGTGATAATGGATGATAATCCATTCAGTTTAGCATCATGCAATGAGGATATAGTTTTCATGCAGTTTAATATCATGTGAAAAGGAATCAAGTGTTATGAAGTTCGGGGTCATATGATGAGGACATTATGATATGTAGTTTAACATCATATATCTATGATAAGTTGTAGTGAATTTTTATCCTTTCATAAATCCATGCATATATTTCCACATGTTGAGGACCCTTACATAGATCCAACTCATATGCACGAAAATTGGGTCTCTAGGACTAGACCATTATTGAGTAGTTTAAAGTCTTGCAAGGTGAAAAATTTCTTCCTCCAATTGTTATTCATGATTCCCCTAGTTATGCACAAATGGGTGATCAACCTAAACCTCTAAGCTTACGTGAGTTATGCTTGGTGTGAGAAGCAAGATTAAATTAGATAATAACCCATAATGTGATAGATAATGGTGAATAAAAAAGAGAGTCAAGAAATATGGGGAAAATATTATCATAGATTGGGTCTAAAAATGAGAGGACCCATGTTGAGGATTCATTCTCAAATCTGGATCATATATAGGAGGAGGCCCTTTTCTAGTTTTTGGATTTATACAGATTAGATTTTTTCATGGCATAAAAACAACTTATCTTATTATTGAGAATAGATGTGACTCATTGTGAATGATAAGTGATTTTATCAGGCACCAAGAAAAGTTAGGGTAATTTTAAATTTATATGGTTTGGTCTATCTAGGTATATCCATGAACCCTAAAAGGGTAGGAATAAATCCATGGGAAGATTTTTCAAGGAAAACCCCTGTATAAATCCAACCTGCATATAGAGATAAATCGGGTTTTTTTATTTTGAGGTTTTTCCATTGATAAAGAGTCTCAATGTCACTATATATATTTTGTTAATACTAATCACTTAATATGTTGTTCTTATATAGATCCGTACATATATTGAAGTCATACATAGGTAGAGGGTAATTTTTATCAAGTTATAAACAATATTTTGTTTGGCTTCCTCTGTATAGAGCTAGCTCATGTGTAAAGAAAACTACTTAGTCCTTACCTTAGTTAAATATTTTTAGGGAGGTAAAGAATCACCATAAATGTTAGAACACTAAGTCAAGAAGAGGAATTTATTAAAATTTATGGTTGGACCCAGGAAAAGAGATTTGATCATTACTATGTATTATGTGATGGAAAGAATAAAGTTGTATATAGTTCTATAAAATAATGTCCCTTTCATGGATCTGGAACATATACAAGTTAAATTAGAAGGGGTTTCACCTTAGTGCATGACCATCTAGTGAGGTTATTGAGGCAAATACTTCAAGGTTAAAGGGTGAATTATTATACTTTATTTTATAATGATGGAATGTGTGGTTATAGGAATCAAGTTGGGTTCCCCTATATAGATCTGGCTTATATCTAGGGAAGAAAGTGAGGGTATTATTATTTTAAGGATCATGATGGTTCAACCCAAGATAGAGAATCCAGGTATCATTACATATCCTATATGAACAATAATCAATTCATATGTAGTCCTTGAAATGAGGGTCCCCTCCACATATCTGACTTGTATGTGGGGAAAAGGGGGAATGTTTCTCCTCATAAGATAAGTAATCCTATATTGTCCAGCTGCATATCTTGAAAGTTTAGAAATCAACTCATATATACTTTTTATAGAAATTTCATTGCATTGATCAGACTCTTGTGGGGGGGATTCTTTAACATTGTGGTTGGGACTAGAATAAGGTATTTAGGTATCACTATGTATCATGTATAGATACAAATCAAACCATATGTGGTTCTCATAGAATAATGGTTCCCATTCAAGGGTCTGCCTCATATACAAGGGAAAGAAAAAGGGGGAATTTATATTTGGTGCATTGTGGTTGGGCCCAAGATTAAGGGATCTATGAAACACTATATGTCCTATGATAATAGGAATCAACCCACACATAGTTCATGGAAATAATGGTCACATACATAGATCTGACTCATATATAGGGAAAATGACATTTTATTCCAAGAAAAAATATCTATAAATTATATAATCTAGTTCAAAATCTCACACATATATCTAAATTGTACATACAAGGGGGTATTTTCATATTTTGATCATGTGGATGGTGGATGGGTCCATGGTACAGTACATTGACATTGCTATGTATTACATAGTGATAGAAATAAAGCCTACATATATTTATTTTAGAATACAATTCCTTACATTATTCTAGATCATATGTGAGGAATAGGTTGTATGAATGATCCTATTCATAGGATGAACCTATGCCAAATACTTCTATATGGATCGAGATCTCATGTAGGTGGGAAAGGCTATGTGGAATGGGCTTCTCTGAACAGATTAGATTCATATAGGATGGAATTACTCACAGTTTAATTTAATGAAGTGGCGATGATGACTGTGTAGTTTAATATCATTTTTCAAGGACATTGGTGCTATGAAACTTAAAGAATTTTTTAAAGACTTGGGTGATTATGTGGGAATTATGAAAAATATTTCTTAAGAAACCTTTCATTAGTGGGAGACATGATGTGTTCCCTATCCATCATTGCAAAGGAGTAATCTCAATTATAATATACCTTTTGTATGAAACGAGGTCCTTCCCACATTGGGTCCAGTTTTGGAGGTACCATCCCTGGTATCATCAAGGTTTAAATAGTCAATATAGGTTATCCTTAGGGGAAAGAGTATAAATAGACCTTATTTTTGAAGGATCATGTGATATGATTATTATGTGCTTATAGGTTGTGTGATGTATGAAACCTATTCTTATCTAGTCATTCTAACTCATAAAGTTGATTTTTTGATTATTGATCATCTAAAAGACTACCATAAATAGCGATTCAGAGTGAAGGTAACTAGACCTTGATGGGAAGCACTACCTATGTTCCATATACAAGCGAATATGGGGTTTCTTATGTGGTTGTGCATATTGTGGTATGATAGTTCTACAAGGCATGTAAGATTTTGTCTAGAGAATATTTATTTTCTTAGTCCACCATATTCTAGAGTATATTTGATAGAGTATTATTAAAAGAATTTATTTTCCCATTTTCTAAGAAGAGAAATTGGACTCAATTTTGTACTCCTAGTATAGCCTTTTTAACTTAGAAGAATAGAAGTCGGTTTTGTTTTCTATTAATATGGTATGAGGGACACCAAATCTATAATGATATTAGACTTTCTGAATTTGATAATATTCTTTATCCCAATTTCCTTAAGGGGTGTGAATTTGGATCATTTGGAGAAGAAGTTAGTAATAATAAGAATATATTTAAAATGTTTAGTTGTAGCTGGTGGATATTATCCCATTACATCTACTGTCTATACGAAAACATTTTAGGAGTTGGAAGTGTGAAAAAACATTGGGGGCTGGTGAATAAATATTTCAGGTATTTTATAGGAATGGAACTTCTTTTTTAATTCCACATAGTCTTTTATAATCATTATCCAAAAATAACCATGCCTCTTAATTTAGTGGGAGAGCATGGTTCCAGACTGGTGAGTGCTACAGGATCTTGTATGGACTTCCTGCATTACAGTGAGGGTTTCTACTACTATGATGCATGTGAGTAGGAATCCATTGAATCCTTGTTTATAGAGTAATTTTTATTCTTTCCGTCTATCATGAATGGAAAAATTCCCTGCTCAATGTTATATATATTCCTTTTTGTATCATTTTGATGGGAGGGTCTTTCTTTGGAGGTAGTCTATTATGGTTTTCATCCATGAAATAATGGAAATTGACTCATTATGTCTTGGGGAAGTGTTGATCCTATTGATCACCACCATGTCACATATGATGATCGGGGAGATTTTCCTTAGGTGTGAAATGTATAAGATTGTATCATCCTAGTTAGGGTCATCCAAGGTTGTGGCTGCATTGACTAATGCATCGTCATGAGTATTGTGTGAATGGGGGATGTGATTTAGTATTGGTTAAAAATGGAACTCCTTCATCATTCCCCACACATAATTGATGAGGGGAGTTAACTCTTTCTTCTTGATGGTGTATTAACTAGTGATATTCTTAATTATAATCTATGAATCAACCTTAACATTCATATGGGAAATCTACAGCTATAGAGCTAACTCTAAGCCTGTAATAAGGGTTTTGTATTCAACCTCATTACTGGTGAAACCTTCTGATTCCATGAAGGAATAGGGTTTAATTACCTTAGATGTGGAGACAAAGACAATATCTAGACCAACCTATTTGGGATTTGGGATTTCCATTATTTTATTAATTAGATTGTGAGAGGATCTATCAAAATAAATCTCTTACATTAGGGGGTGTGGTGAACATAGAAAACCTCTTCATTTGGGAGCTCAATATTTACCAGCATTCTTCATGGGTTGGATATGTTGTAAGGAACTATTCTAGCTTATTCCATTTTATTACCTTCTGTAATATGAATTATACATTGTATTATTGTAGGATGACCATCCATTGGTCCAAACACCAAGTCAGTAAATGGAAGTGGAGGATATACTTGAGTTGGTTGATATGAGAGACTAAATGGACTTCATGGTGTTGATATTAGTGGCACAAATTTTTTACTACAAATATGAGTGCAAGGTAGTTTTTCTCAATATCATAATATCATGTATTAGTATCTAGAATTTTTCATCTAAGATAATAGATACTATTTTGATTACCTGTATAATTCTTATGTGTGAGAAGGGTGTCAAAGGTAAGAGGCCATCCATATACTAGTGGAATTAAGAATGGTAGATGTAAAATAAATTACTTAAGGTTCTTGAAGGATTCTTAGAAATATTCATCCCACTAGAAGGTGACTCCCTTATTTATTAACTTCATAAAGGAGATGAATTTTCTGACCAAGTTAGTTATGGAGAACCTAATGTAACTAATGAATTACTGAAGCCCCATCAACTGTTTATGGTTTCAAGGAATAAAAATTATGAGGATCATACTTGTATTCTCAGGATCAACCTTGATGTTGTGGTGTAATACCAAAAGGCTATGGAATATTACTGATGTTACATAGAAATCATACTTTAGAGGGTTCATCTTCATGTTGCGATGTTGGATTTTTCTGAAAATTATTTAAAGGTAGGTGAGATGGTCACTATGTTGTTAGGACTTAACCACCAAGTCATTAAAATAAGTAACTAGGATTATTCATAGAAATTGTTTGAATATGTAATCACTAAAAAAATGGAATTTAGATATGTTTTTCATCAATGTTTAAAAATGTGCCTAACTTTATATTTATCCACGTTTTTTAGAAAATGTCACTAATTTAAAGATGTTTTTTAAAAATTTGGCCAATTTAGCAATGTTTTTTATCTACATTTTAAAACATGGATATTTTTTAATTTATCCACATTTTTAAGAAAACGTTATTAATTTACCTATGTTTTTAAGAAAGTGTCACTGATTTAGCCACTATTTTAAGAAAAACTTTATAATTTAGCCATGTTTTCAAGAAATAGTTGTTATTTTAGAAATATTTTTTATCCATGTTTATAAAAGTCACTAAATTAAAAAATAGCAATATTTTATAGAAATCATAGATGATTTAGTGAATTTTTCAAGAAAATGTGGTCAATTTAGTGATGTTTTTGGAAAACATGGCTAATTTGAAATTCAACGATGTTTTTTAGAAACCATGGATATTTGTCTAATTATATATAACTATAATTATATTAATTTATGTATATATATATATAATTATATTGATAGATATGTGTATATATAAATTTATATTTATATACATTTACATTAAAATAAATTTAAATATCATAATATTTATATATATATATAAACACACACGCACATACGCACGCATATATATATACAACCCTTAGGGTGCAGCATAGTGGTAGCTGCCTTTGTGGGTCTTTGTGAAGTCTCAATTTTGATCCTCATTGGGTTCTTACCTACACCGATGTAAATATACTTTTAGATATTTATATATACACATATTTATATTTAAAAAACACTTATATATTTTAAATGTAACCATGTTTTTAATAAAATGTGGATATTTTAGAGAATTTTTTACCAGTTTTTTAAAACGTGGATAATTGTATATGTATATAATTATAATTCTATTAATATTAATTTATATAAAAATAAAAAAATATTTTTTTTTAAATGTTGGGATAAGGAACTTTTTTTAAAAAGTAAAAAAACAATGTAGTAAGAGAAAGCGAGATGGGGTTAGACATAGAAAAACTACCCTCATCAAGAGCAGTCGAAGACCAATATTTTGTCTAATTTTTATCCTTATCCATCATTACTCCTCTTGTAGGTAATTCCAATCAATTCCATCACCACTCCCATGGTCATGACCCTTGGTATAATTTTCTCTCACACTTTCTGCTTAATGAAGGAGTCTCTCAATGTTAGAGCCTTCAGAATTAGAATCAACCATTGGTTGTGTTTCTTCCATATTGGTAACTTAGTTAGAGAGTCCACATCAACAGCCATGACTTTTTGGTTGATGACCTTGTTTCCAAGACTTGGCATGTTTCTAGGTCCCATCTGGTTCCTTTTTCTCCAAATCGTATTTTTCTTTCCCTATAGGTGAAAGCTAGTTTTCTTTAAGATCTTTTATGCTCGCATAAGGGTCACTTCCATTCTTTTAAAGGCTCTACGCCTCACTTGGTTGTGCACTATTATCTCCATGAGGAACAAACTTTGATCCCAAAGCTATATCAATCACCCCAAATGAGTTGTAGGTGGGCATCAAAGTCTTTTTCATGCAGTCACCTTCATGGGCCTGAGTAGGAGGTGAGTAAATTACCATTCCCTTATCAGTTCGGACCACTTCTAATGATTTTGGAGAGCTCACATGAGAGCCTAAAAATTTTGTTTATGTGATTCTAGGTAGAGTAATAGTTTTTGACTTTTTGAGATAAAGTTTTAATTGAGGTGAGTCCATTTTATGTTTAAATTTTTAATAACTTGCCAAAATCATCTGCCCATGATCAACTTGTTGATCAAACAAGTGTTTCACTGCATCAACATCAACAAATTGTGAATATCTTACTTCCTCATTGGCATGAGGGCCTTCTCTTGGGATAGGGAACAAGTGTTCAATTTCCTTAGTTGATCCTAAATACATAGAGGATGCCACTTAATTTTCCTACACATGTATAGAGGATATGATGTTTGAATTTAAGATTCCATACATAGAACTAACACAAATATTCTGATTTGTATAACCATTCAGTCTCTTAGCATCATCATCAGTTTTATCATATTCCTTTGTGGGTTCAGAATAAATTTCAGGAGGTGCAACAACATCTATATATGAAGGCAGTACCTTTTAACAATAAGATGGTGACAAAAGAGAAGATTCATGAGAATCATCATCAACAAGGTCTTATTCAGTGAGGTAATCCCATATCCTACTCCCTTGTATAACTGATACTGAAGGCCCAGTATCAGTAGCTTCCCTATTTTTGGAGACCATAGTGTCACAACCAGTAGCCACAACCTTGTCAGTAGTATGCATAGTAGTAGTCTCAACATCCACACACTTGTTGTATCATGAGTTCCACCTTCTATAGCTAGTAGATTCATGGCCTCTTAAGTTATATAAAATACAGCATAGACCTTTTCGGAAATTCTCTTTAACATGCCCAAGGGTTTTACAACCAGAACAAAAAAAAATTGTTTTTCGTACCATATGGTTAGATAAAAATTGAAATCCACTATAATAAGTGTCAAAAATTAAATGGGAGTCTAATTGAGGTCCACCTCAATCATAAATCACATATAAAATCCAAAGTGGACCTCTTCCATTGCCTGATTAAGTTTGATCGGATTTAAAATTAACGAAGAAATGTCAAACAGTATCTGTGGATGCCATAAAATCCAATTAATGACATAAATTAAAACTCAAACCTAAGTTATTTTGTTACATACTGTAAATGGGTTGAATATAGGGTTCCATTCTTGTATGCAAATTATTCTTGGATTGAGAGAGATCTGGTCGAATCCTTATGCCTTACGCTTCATCTCCTTAGAGAGAAAAAACAAGTGTAAATTCCCCATCCCAATGAGGATTCACATACATTCATGAAATCCACAAACAGAAGCTACTCTATATTATAATTCCTCTATCCTCCATGGGTTTTGAACATTTGGAAAATCCACCCTTCCAATAATCGAGTATTCACAAATTTAAAACCTGTCCAGAAGCAATTGATGATTGACACAAATGTTCACCGAATTAAATCATTGTAAAATATGCACATCAGTTCCATCCTTGCCTGATGTAAAATCGTGTTTCGCATCTTAAGATTCATGATATTGAAAGTTGAGTACCTTTGAAATCAAAGTCATATTTTCCAAATAATTTTCTGAACATGTCATTGAATCGTAAGGAAGAAGAGAGAATGTTCCTACATCTAGTGTCCTTGATTGAATACCAATGAGGGACTAAGAATCAACCAAACCCTTTTAATAGTTGAATATACCTTGGTTGAGGAATAATACAACAAAAATTTCTCAATTTGATGCCTTGATGTTTACAAAACCCTATACGCCATTAGGGGAAATCGAGAGAATCTCCTAAAACCCTTCATTCTCTCATATTCCATTAAAAAATAATTAATAATTATATTTATATATATATATAAATACATTAATAAATATTTAAATATCATAATTTATATATAATTTATATATATATATACACATACACATATATAAATACACACACATACACACACACATATATATAAATATATTTCTATGTGTGTTTCTGTAAACACACACACACACATATATATATAAACAAACATACAAACATACACACACAAACACACAAATATATATATATATATATAACATATTAATTATTTATATATATACTATAAACACACACACATAAATATAATATATATATTGATATAATATATATATATATATATTAATGTATTTAATACAGAAATATATTAATATATATATAGATCAATGTACATTTTTGTAATCAAAATTATTATGGATTAGTTGGTCAGGGTACTCATTAGGAATCAGATGGTTCAAGGTTTGAAACCCACGTAGGTTTGGGTGGGTGTGTAGTGGGAACCATGATGTCAACTAAGATTGGGGTGTGTGTGTGTGTAGCTAGAATGGTGGAACCAGCTGAGGTCAGAGGGTGATGCAAGTCATGGGGATGGGTGGTTTCATATGTTCCATTAAGGGAGAGTTCCTATTAAAAAAATAGATATTAAATTTTAAAAAAATACATTTTGATTCCATGAGTTTAAAAAAATGTACACATTTATAGAAAACATGGATATTTTTTTGAATAATTTACCGATGTGTTTCATAAACCTCGATAAATTCATTATCCATGTTTTAAAACATAGCTAAATTTCAATTATGTAGTGAATTCATACCATATTTGTAAGTGTAAACAACATTATTAAAATAAAAGGGAATAACCTAGTTGTAGAATATCCGTTCGAGTTCCCTAAAATCAGTAGATTCCTTGCCTTCAGGGTTCATCCTAATCTAATTGTACTCTGAGTACCCATCCATAAAGTAAATGGATTGGAAGCCTATTATTGAATTGATCAAGAGTTATATTATTTTAACTCTGAAATATTCCTTCAAAAAATGTCAATTGAGATCCTTAAAATCAAAATAGATCTATAATTTTCAAAAAATTCATTTTAAAATTACAAATTTCAAAAAATAAAAATAATAATAATAAGTCACATTTATGGAAAGAATGCCTATTTTTATGAATAATTTGCCAACATTTTTCATAATGTTGATAAATTCATTAGAAACATTTTAAAACATCACTAAATTGAAATTTTTTTATAGTGAATTCATAGAACATAGGTAAGTGGAACCAACATTCTTCAAATCAAAAAGAATAGAGTTGTATTAGAATATCCCTTGGGGTTCCCTAAAAGTAGTGGATTCATTGTCTTTAGGGGTCATCCTAATCTAATTGTACCTTGATTACTCATTTGTAAATTAAAGGTATTGGAAACCTATTGTTACATCGATTAAGAGTTCTGTGATTGGAACATTGAAATATTCCTTCAGACAATGTCTATTGAGGTCCTTGAAATTAATGTCGACCCATATCTACCTGTTATTTTTATTAATAGTAATGATGTTAGTAAGACATTATGGTTATTTCACCTCACTAATGAATCTAGATATTATGAGATTTTAAACTTTAAATTATACCTTGGAAGCATATAAATGATGTATTCTATGAGTTACTTTTTTGAAACATTGGTGGTCATCTGGTAGGCCTAGATGATAGATGGCCACATCCGGGTCTAATCTTGGAATATTTGTATAATTCCAGGTGAACACATATAAAAGATTCTTTAAGTATGACATATAAATCCCTTGGTTTTCTAGAGGCATGGATCAGTGATCATTGTGGTTCATGGTTCCACTTCTATTCCCATATTTACCTATTTATGCTCATCAATGGTGATAGAGAAACCCTCCTGAAATATTGGAGATGCATCTATAAGGTATCCCTCTTCATCTCACAATTCAGCTTTGATGGAAGTGTCCTCAAGACTGGTAAATAGTATGAGATTATTTATGTCCTTGATAAGGTATAAGAGTCCATTGGGAATAAATTGACATCTTTAATTGCAAGGGATTTCATAAGGGAATTTTCATTTTTGTTCCAATGATGTAGGAGAATTTTCTTATCATTAGGGATGTAAAGGAGTGACCTTATTTGAAATTTTAATCTTACCAGTTCTGTCCCTTTTGTCTCCTGATCTTCCTACAAACTCAATGGGTTTTATGGGAAGCACGTACTCATTTTTGAGCAATATATAGGAGATTTGAGTGGTGGTTCCCAAGTCATTGGGTTGAGAAATCTACATGTAGTCATATTTAATTTGTCATTTTAATTATCTCTCTTGTATAACCCCACCTTAGAGTACCAATATTCACAAGATTCAAAGGGGGAACTGTCACCATAAAATATTCAAACCTTCTCATCGATGGGGTACTTCAATAATTGATGGAATATTGATGGTACTTCCATGTGGCTTTGAAACTAAGGTCTCCTGAGTATACATTATATGTTGTGTCATTATAGATAACCACGAACTCATCATTAGACACCAGGTACCCAAATTAATCCTTGATCATGATATTTATGAGGGGATTATATTTTATCTTGTCATACCCTTGAATGTTTAGCTTCATGGGAGATATATAGTACTCATTTTATCCCAGACATCTGAGAGTTTTAACTTGGATAAAATTAATCCCAGAGTCATTATTGACCAGGGCCCATAAAATGTCAATATTGTTAAGATTGACTGAAACGTACAAGGATGTAATATTTCCCATAATGGATTCTTATTTAGCTTATTATGTAAAGTAGATACAGGTATTTCATTCTGTTAAAGTGGTTTCTTCCATATAGATTTCAATTGTGGTGTCTTCTTTCTCAAACTATTAGTGTATCTAGAGGACCTTGATAAGTACCTTCTTATGCTATTTTGAAATATGAAGAGCATCCAGGATTGAAATCTTGACTGGTATAGTCATCATTTATTTCAAAATTTCATACTTCCACACTAGAGTATTGTGCTTCCCAATATGGGGTCACTCCTGGGATTATGCCTTGGGGAATTAAGTGGTTGAGGTATATTGATTCAGTGCTTAAATAGATATTGTGGTCACACCTACTTCTAACAGATTGAGCTGAGTTAGTCTACCCAATCATCTAGGATGGTCTGATAGTTTCACACCCATCATCTGATCATCAAAAATAATTGGGTTTGGACAACTCTTAGATGACTATAAGGTATCTCCAATTCATATTGGGCTCTCTGAAGTGCTTTTCTATAGTTCTCAACTACATGTATGGCTTTTATGGAGATGTAGCTAGGATATTTTTCTTGGTTAGGAATCTATCTTACTATAGTCCATCAGCCTCTATATCACATTCCACCATCTCCAAAGTTAGGTACAGGGAACTCAGGTGTTTATTTTTATATATTCATTATTGGATAAGGGGTCTATTGAGTTAATGATATTAACAGGGTTGAATAATAGATCTTAACTCGATGAGGATTATATTTAGTGGGGTAGTTTTTTTTACAGGATGATGGGAGAAATAAATCCATGAGATTTAGGACTATTTTGGGATTTGGATGAAACTCTTATTCTTGTTTTTTACTATGCTTCTTATGATTATGTCTGCCTCTAGAGCATGATTTTGATGTCATCCCTTTAGATGATTCAAGAGGAGTTAGAGCCATGATTGGTTGAAAAAGTTTTTTTCAAAGAATAGTGTGATCCTGATAAACTATCTTTTTGGTCATCTATCCATCTAACTTTTGTTCACACCAGGCTATAATTTCTTTCTAGTCACCTTCTTCTACTAATTTGGTGGTGGAAACATGGGCCAATTATGTTATAGATTTTCCTATTATCACATGATTGGAATCAATCATGCCCTGAAGGATGTATTTAAATAAAAAATAATCCAAGATAGTGAGACATGTCCTCTAATGAAAAGGGAAGTAGTCAGGATGATCACTGAGGTCGACCTCACATTGTTTCCTAGGATAAGGTGTTTTGAGGAGATTTTTTTCATGGATGCATGGAAATAACTAGGAACATATTCATTTCAAAAAAAAGATTTTTTTCATATATTCCTAAAATAGTGTGTGACCATGTTTATTTTCCTCCAAATAAGGGTATTTTTTCTATTATTTCCTCTTGATAGGAGGCACCAGGAAATGTAGATCCTGTCCAGATACTCCAGAAGATACTAGTACCAGTTTGAGTGAGATTATGGCCGCTTTTTCTTTACCAAACCTTTTCCATTATGATATGGGTGGGGGATTAGACTTGGATCAAGTTAATTGAAATATGTCTTATAGATGTTTTTATATGTATGTAAATTCCTATAATATACCCTAACATTTCAATAGAATTATTGTTGTTTACAATTCATCATGGATATGTTTCACATAAAGTTCTAGAAACTACTCTTGTGGGAGTGGGATACTAACCGAGTATGTCAGGATTTTCTATCTAGATATAATGATTGAAACCTTTTCATTACCATGTTTTTTAAGCTTATAAGGTCAATGGTCATCACCTTTCTTAGTGAGGAGATTAATTGGTATAGTAATTTAAACGGAAGGTCTTCCCATCCTATGATAGACCCTACTGGGAGGCCATAATACCAGAAAAAAGCTAGACTAAACAGTGTCTTCACAAATCACCTTAGTTTTTCTTCCCCTTTTTTATCTCATGGGATCATCATGGGGTTGTTTGGGGACATAAAGTGTCATGGGATTTTCTCTGAATCTTTGATGTTATCAAAGGTTGAGAAAATGAGATTCTCAAAATTGGGCGGTGGTAGAGTGACATACACTCATTTGGGATATGAGTTCCTTTTGGGTTTTGTGGGGGTACACCACCCTTTCATGGATTCCATTTGGGTGGGATGATACTCGATGGTGTTGAAAAGTTATTGGTGGTAACACTATCTAACCCACATCCTGATCATGGGAAGTAAGGAATTATGTAGTCACCCTACATTCATCAGTTGTTGATTACTAGTTCATGCTAGAACTAGATAATTATCTTGGTATGGGGGAGGTATTTACTGCAATAGAGGGAAATCTTGTTCTTTATCAATTACTATATTCAAGTAGACTAGATACCTAGATCCAGTACCAATCTAATGTTCAGACTTCAGTCTTGTAAGTAGATTAACTCTCTCTTAATGGGAGGGAGGAAGGGCAGTCACTTCTACTTGGAGGCAATACCCAGTGAGAATATTTCCTATAAAAAATTCCTCATAAATCCTTCTGCATTTCTATATCTCATCATCATACTATTTTGTCTTCTCTTATGTGGAGTGTAATTATTCCTTTCATAGTGATGAGTGGGATGTGGCCATGTATTTCTCTTTATCCCTAGTAGAATGTTGTTAAGGGGGTTGAAACACCTCATTTGGAGGTTCCAAATTCTATTTCCTCCTCTGATTTTGGGTATGTGCGACTTCAATCTATGAATTAGTGTAACCTACCTCTTAGGATACTATTTACGCATTACATTCCTCAGTTTCCACATATCAATTTGTATCATCTATAGGATTGAAGTTGATTATGATCGCTGAGGGATATTGGGAAGAAAGAATCATCTCATCAATCATCAAGTAATAGAGTAACTCTTTACTACATGCTTCCCCTTCAAGAGTTGCATCTAGATCTTCTCCCATACCCTTTCTCTCAATGGTACATTTTTTCTTTCAATATTTTCATTATTTTATCAGCTTTGACAATATTTCCCCTGATTTTGGTCCATAAATAGTATCCTTGAGGGAATCTATGACTTCCCTCACTAATTGATCCCCTAATGGGATGGATACATCTTTCAATGGTTGGAATAGTTGTGGTGTCAAATATTAGTATTCACTACATGGGTTGGAGAATAAAAATCTCCTTGGAGGAGATGGTAATAATTCCCCCATATTTGAGGGTTGGGGCTAATGTGGGGACACCAATGGAACTTCCAAAACCTACTATATATTTAATGACTCCTGGGGTGGCTTACATGGTAATAATTCCCCCTAACCTATAGAATAGGGTTAATTTCGAGCTACCTCTTATTTATTTTGGACCTACCTAGGATTTCATAACCCTGAGGGAAGAGTCATTTGTAATCATACCCTAGCCTATGGGATAGATTTTATCCTATATATCTACCATGGTGGATCCTAATGTGATCTTCTTAATTTGGTGAATTTTTACTTGAGTATGAGTTGTGAGTATCACCTGCTCTGAATGTGAGTTACTTGCCAGAGGGAGCTATCATGCATCCTATAGTTTTGGATTTCTCTATTAGGGAGTGTTCTAAACCTATAGATATTACCAGTTGAATACTATGAATGTCCTACTCCCTCCGCTTAAGTTTCCTTTTTGTATAATTGATAGGAATATTTTTTTTCAGATTGACCAACTACTCATACATTGTCGAAAACTATGGCTTCTCTTGAGGAAATTATATTATAATATTTTGTCTTTGGGGGACTCTTCTATCCTGAGGATGATGTTAAGTTAAATTCTCGGCACTCACCCCATACTTACATGAGTACGTCTTATGAGGATTTGAAAATTATTAATTGTAGGGACACTAATCTGTGGAGGAAAGCATGTCATAGGCTTGAGCATTTCTTTTATGAAATCGGGTCCTGGTCCATAGAGAAAGAAGAAAGGTATATCTAGTAGTAGATCATTTTCATAGACAAAATATGGTCTTTATATCCCAAATAAGGGAGTTTAATATCCTCTAGTCATTGAAATTATACCCATATGTTTTAGCAAAGGTAAGGCATGCATTCTTCCTTTAGACCATATCATATTTCATGGATAGTAGTGGTGATGGGCCATAACAAAGTCGGAAGATTATTCTTGGTCAATTTTTTCCATGAATATATGTTAGGTTATTGTTAATTTAAGGTGTATTCATTCACCTAATCAAACCACATGGGTCCCTTTTTCATAGACAAAGACTCAAAACCCACAGAAGTTAGGGATAATGATTGCTTCATTGGGTTGTATGCTAATCAAGGTGAAGTGTTGCTAGCTATTGGTGCAACACCATATATAGTTGACCCCATTTTTTCAATAACCTATATATATGAATGTTCATTGATAAGGGGGGGGGGGTTCCTTTCTTGGGAGATATATCACCATGGGGAGGTTTTCTATAATGGATTTCAAGGGTAGGAACTCTATAATCGATCTATATGCTACAATGAGGAGGAAAGGCATGGTAGGTATGGACTTATACTTTAGATGAAGAGTCATAAGATCCTTGAGATATTATAGATATAAAATATATACCTTTAAGGATGTTGTAATTAAATAGGGTAAGAATATAATCCTCATCCTTCATTGTTGTTGTAATATGTTGATTCGTAGTTTGTGGTCGAGTAGGGGTATGATCCTGGTATGTAGAGGCCTCCGGAATATGTTGATGGTTGTATTTGGTTGTTATAGGAGTATCTTCACACTATTGAGAATTTTTAAATGTATTCCAATAATATTTTGAATTATTTTCCAGAGTATGAGGTCTCTTTTGGGTGGCTACTGGAATACTTCATTCATCCCTGGTCAATGTAGGAATATTCACCCAATTCTAATAGTCTTTCCGTATAGGAATATACTGAGGGGCCTCCAAAATGAGATAAAGAATATATTCCTCCATGTTTATGGACTATGAGGGATGTTAATATATTCCTTCATCATTGAGAGTGTGAATATTCCCCTTTCTCCTATCCTCTATCAAAATATGTTGGGTAGCTGGTGAATTTTCAGTAGGGATATGACCCTTCCCTGAGGCAACTGCCAAAATATTCTGATGAACCTCATTCAGAGCTAGAATATTATCCCAATAATGGCCTTCAATTTTAATATAGTGTTATCCTCATTTAATATGGATATGATCCTACCTTGAGGTTAATTTCACATCAAGTTGATGAACATCAGTTAAAATGGGGATAGGAGCATAATCCTACACTTTATCTTTTATCAAGATATGTAAATAATCCTCCTAAAAGGGTTCATGAGTATGTAATTTCTCTGGAGAAGTTATCCAGTCATACCAATCATGATTAGATATTTCTCCAGTAGTTTTAATAAGAGTATGTGCCTATTATCATATAATTTCATCAATATTATGGTAAACCTCCTCTATTGCTACCAGAATATACTAGCACTTCAGAAGTGTATAGAAAGGAATATAGGCCTATATATTTTTTGGGTATTGGGATATGATAATAGGAATATTAGATCTAATTTGGACTATGTCCCCACTGTTTCCCTTTATTTTACATCAAAATATGATGATGGTATTTATTCATGGGGTAGGGATATGTGTATTCCCCTTTCTTGCTAACAATGGGTATATGTAGACATTGTATAGGAGAGCAATGATATGAGCCTGATCATTGGTTTCAACCAAAATATATCGGCAATCTTCATTAGTTAATGTGGGAAAATAGACCCACTCTTGGTGATCCACATTTCATCACATATGGAGAGATATCCTAGATTATAGGGTCTGTGTGACAAGGGAGGATACCTACCAAGTATCGCCCTCAGTAGGAAGCTAAGGGGAAATTGTTGTGTGATGCTACTAGAGACAGTTGACAATATCCCACTTGAGTGACTTCTGAACCATGTTGAAGTCGTATTCAACTCTATAATCCACCTTCCAAAGATAATTACGGTGTTAATTATCATTATCTAGGGAGAGTATTTTGAATAGGTTGGTAGTGGTGACATGAATCACCATCTTTTTTATAGCTTTCCTCGGGTGAGGTGGGATAGTATATTTCAGTACCCAAGAACCCTTCTTTATAGCCTCTTGTTTTGGGATGTTTCTATGATGATGATATTCCCAGACCATCATGTTTTTCACTTGGTGTAGGATTTGTTGAGTTGATGATGTCTCCCTTTGTTTTGAAGAGGAAGGAGCTCTTATAGCAGCTACATTGTTTGAACAGTTTCTTGATGATGATTTCATTTCCTTTGAATCAAAGGGAGTTTTTGAGAAGTATATATTTAGTCATATATATGACACCAAAAAAGGTCACTAATAAATTCAGTGTCATAAGAGACATACTTAACCATCTATGCATGTGTGACTCAATTTTTTTTCTTATTAATGAAAGATTCATGTTAGGTTTACCTTTTATGTTTATATATAATGCATAGAACAAAATACCCTGATGTGTGGTAAACCTAATTAAATTTAATTATTGAATGATTCATGTTGGGTTAGACATTTTGTTCTTGACATGGGATGGGAAGGATTGGTTTTTAGGCCATTTCTTCTACCTCAAACAGTTTCCAATGGGGTTTATTCATGGAAATAGAAACACCCAATGGTTCCCACATATTTAATGAGTTATTGGCATACTTTCCAATGGTAGGTGGTCATTTTTTCCCTTACCAATGACTCTTAGTAACTCATGTTTAACAAGAGGATGGGAGGTCGGGCTCATAACCCCAATTAGGAGAGAAGTATGGCCTACTATGGGAAACTCTTTTAAATTTAGTTCATGTCCATGGATATTTTCTAGATCCTAGTGTGGGACTAGTTACCCTATCATTAATAATTGATTATCGACTTATACGAATGTGAACATCTATACATATCAAGGATATCCAATAATGACCCCATATATATGTATCATAGGTTCTTCGTATTATTACCCATTACTACTTGATGATTCTAGTTTAAGGGTTGTTGTATTTTAATCTTTACAAGTGGTTTCTCTAGAAATTATTGTTATCTAAGAAGGTGGTAAGTGTTTATGGAACCAAAATCAAGAACATGAAGGGGATTCCTATGTACCCTTGAGAAATAAATAAGAACCCATGTAGTTTAGTTCTACTTAATGGGAAATTTCATACATTTTAAGTTCAAGTGACAAGGATTGATCCATATAGTTTAATATCATGTTATAAGGATTATTAAGTGAAAGATTCCAATAAATGATTAGTGTGGGGATTATGCATTAGTGGTCCTTTTTGGTTAATATAGTATGGAATTTGGTCCTATGAGTATGTATTGACATCTCAAGGAGTATGGACCCATTGAAGATGGATCCTATATGAGGTATGGCATAATGGGGATGTTGTGATAGTACCCAGAATGATTATAACCCTTTGGGTGGGGTATAAAATTATCAGGAATGTGTCCTGATAATAGTTTGTCCATTAGGAATATAGCTTTGGATGGATGCGATGTTCAGACTCACGAGAGTATAGTCATATGAGTGAAATACATGAATGATCTCATGAGGAACATAGATTCATGAGGTTTAGCATGGAATGTTCGATGATGTTGGGTTTGAACCTTAGAGATGCATCCTATTTATCCCATTGAGATGGGAATAAAATATCATGTAGTGTGAATGACCTAGTTTATGGTCATATGATAGGACCACACTATGTAGTTTAACATAATGTTGTAAGGAAATATGTGGGGATATTTGAATACTAGATGTGGGGGATTGATCCTTGTAGAATTGTTTTATGTATCATTTTAATATAGGAATCAAAGTCCATGTAGTTATAATTTTGAGGACATTTGTTCCATGAAAGTTTAGACAATAGAGGTTTGGGTGGTGATTATGCATTATGAGGTTTCCTTAAGATGTCTCATTGGGATTATAGCCCTTTGAAAGAAAGGGAAATGCATTCAGGACTTACACCTAAGGAGTATTCTCATAATGGGAGTATTTTTTTAGGCTAGTGGAGTGATCAATACAAATATCAAATCCCACATGAGTTTTAATCGATGTGAGAATCAATATATAGTAGGAGATTAAACACATTGCATGATCTGTAAGATTGAATCTGTGTGGGGATTACATACTGAGGCTACCCTAAAAGAATTCAATTAGAGTATGACTCCTTGAGTTAAATTAATATATAATTGGTAATTACTCCTAAATAGGAGTCTCATGTTGGAAGCATTTGTATCATGCTAATTACATGATCATTGAAAGTATCGCATCCCATGTGAGTCATGCTTGATGTGAGAAATAAGAGATAGTGGAAGATCATATAACTTTCATGAGAGTGTGATATTGAATCTTTACATAGCTTACACACTGAGGCTACCCTAAGAGAAGTATGGTTATGAGTCTTATAGAGAATATGTCTCTACAAGAGAGGACATGATCTTTCACAAGGATTAATATAATGTGAAAGTTTTATGGGGGAATCATGATCTTTATGGGGAATATGTATGTATGAAAATACTAATGAAAACATATTGGATATAGATATCATACCTTAAAAAGTGTCTTATGTATCCTGGTTATAGCTGGAATCATATTCCTTATAGTTCACAAATTCCTAGCCCATCGATGAGTAAGGAAATAGTGCTTGAATTCATAAGTGTTATTCCCTCATGAGGTAAGAAATAATTTTAATTTTAGGGACTTACACTGAGGTGGATTCCCTTATGGGAGGTAGAGAGAATATAGAATTATGAGGTTTGGAACTCTCAGGTGATGGGAGATCACATGAAGGACATAGGGTCATGAGATTTCATAAATGTGGTGGGGTCATGCAATCACATGAAGGAATCAGAGGTTGTGTGACCACAAAAAGACATGAGGGTCACATGTTTTCATCAAAAGTATTGGATTAGGTGATCACAAGATGCAGTTTCATGACACATAGATCATTATACGATTTCTTTAATGATAGTTTATCACACAATCATGTGACCAATGGTCCATCATGCAATCGTTTTTGAGTTATAATTCTTGCGTATTACTTTTCCATTCCTTTAGCTTTGGAAATCACAAACACCTTATCAAAACACATTGATTACTAAATTTATATCCCAAGTGTTTTAGTTTTTTTTTGTAGAAAATATTAGTTTATACCTTACATATAAATATTTCTAATTTATTACAAATATAAACTTTTATTATTCAATCTGATACATCAGACTGAAGGTGCATCCAATCAATCAGACTGACCTATGTTCTGAACATTGGTTAGACTTATGTCTTATCTATCATACTTAAAATAGTCATGAACATATGACTTACATTAGTATTGATACATTATATTTTACCTAATTTAGATTATCGGTTTGACAATCAATAAGGAAGTCTATCATACTATTCAAAGTTTATAATAAAAATATGTATATTTGGTTCTATCAGATGGAATACAAAATATCCCTATAATGGTTCTAAACTAAATGAAATCAGACAATCATTTATAGATGATATGTTTAGTGAAATCCACCTGATATCATTGAAACCAACTTAGAAATATGACTATTGGAACTTCTCTTATAAATATCAAGTCATTTGAAGAGTTGGGAGCTAATTCATTTGTAACTCAAATTATTTAAAGTTCACTCTTTGTGAACATATCATTCTTAGTATTTTTAATTATTTAAAGAGTTTAGTTTATAAGGAATCCCTATATGGATTGTAATTACTTTAGAACAAATTTTCTTTTGTAATCACTTGTTCTATTGTGGTACTGATCGAAGTATTTCGTGGATAGGAATAAATAGGTGAATCTGATCCATCGGATCATGGGATTTTGGGATTAGGAAGATAGATACAAATAATCTAATTGGGGAGTTTTGAGAATAGGGAGATAGATTTGTTACTAATCCATTGGATCGAGGGATTTCCTAGTAAGGAAAGACAGACCTTATAGTAGGTATAAAATTGTGGATACTTTTAGTTAGGGTTTCTGACTAACTTAACTCTTAATGTTAAAGATTAATTTTTTTTAAAATAATGTAATTAATTTTTACTAATATTATATTTGTATTTATTGTTTGGGAAAGATTTAATATTAATTTATTCATGTATTAGAAATTTTTTTGTATACTTATAATTCTAAAAAATTATTTTACCAGTGTTTTTGTGATACCGATAAACATACTGTATTAATTGGATCGTTCTTGATTCCAATTTTGTTACTCGGATCATCGAACGACCTTTGTGTCTAATATTTTTACTAAATGAGGATTTTTGTTTTGTGTTTATTTTAATGTTTTTATACTAAAATTAACCCCCACGTGTGCCATTGTAAATTCTTTTGATCCAAAAATTGGTATCAGATCAGGTGCTACTGCTTATACTCACTATGCTTTTACTTCTTTAATCAACTTCAAGTTTATTAAGTTTTGTTATAAAATTATTGTTTATAAACTATTTTTACACTAAAATGTTTATATAAAAATATTTTCTAATATTTTTAAGATGGTAGGTTTAAATGTTAGAACCCTTGAAAATATCAATCCTAGTTTGCCTCCTATATTTTATGGTAATGACTATGATTACTAGAGAGGTAGGATGAAAAAATTTATTATCAATACTGGATTTAATAATTTTGTGATCCTTACTATTAATTAAAATATTATTGGTAGGGATGTTACAACCTATATAAATTAAGAAAATTTTGTGTTTCAACTAAATTATATAGTAACTAACACTCTTTTATGTTTTATTACTTGAAAAATTTATAGTTAGATTTCTTCATGTGAAGCTTCCAAATGGTATTTGGAAAAATTTATAAGTAAAACATTTTTTAACTTCTAAATTTATCAAAACAATAAGTGTTATGATTCGTCCTATTATCAAACCTTTAATTTCCTACTTGGAGATATAGTTTCCAAGATGCACCAAAGGTTTATGAATATTATAAATAGTTTACAGTCTCATGGATAAGAAGATCTTGAAGGTAATATTTTAGTTGAAAATATTATAGAGATAATTCCCAATGAGTGGGAATCCAAAATAACACCCTTCAATGATACAATAAAGAATATTAATCCTAATTTAGATGATCTTATTAGTACCCTAATGCAATATGAAGTAATATTTAAAATAGATGATGAGGTGATAAAAATAAGAATAGAGTTGTTTCCACTGCAATAACGTCTCATGTTTCCAATAATGTTCAGTCATATGAGAAAGTTGTAAAATCTTTAAATTACAAGAAAGTTGTTGTTCAGTCCAATTATAGTCCATCAAAACATTCTAAGAATGAGTTGTAAAATATTTATAGAAGAATGAAAAATATTATTGGATAGAATTATTATAAATATAGATACAAAAATTCATAGTGATAAAAATGGAAAGAAATACTCTACTGAAGTTATTTATTATTAATTCAAGAAGGCATGACACATTTTATTGGATTGTCCTAAGTTCAAAAGAAAATATATGAATAAAATAAACTTATATATAAATTCAAAGAACTATTAAAAGTCTAATATCATGAAAATTTTGAAAGTTTTTGACACTTGGAGTGTCGGTGAAGGAGAAATTTCTTCATAAAATTCTTAAAACAATAAAAATTTTGGACAAAGGGAGGTTGATTATTTATATAAATACATTTGGTAAATAAATTTCCTATCACTAAGGTACACACTACTGAAACCCTTATCAATTTATATTTAAATGAAAACTACCTTGAATGTAACAATGAGAAAAAACTACATATTCTAATGAATAATCTTCTCCAGCTAAATAATATAATACTTTACCTAGCGATGAAGATGATGCAGATTTTCTAAAAATTTTAAAAAAAGAAACTTATAATGTTTGTAAAAAAATGATAATGCCCAAGAGAAACTTGTGAAATAAGATTCAAGAATAATTATCTTAACTACTGAAACATTAAGTCTTTATAAATATCTTGATAAAACTAATTATGAAATGAAAAATCTTTTAAAATATTTTGAGAATAATATTTCTGTGAAAAAATAGTTTACAAACTAATTTTAAAAAACATAGATCTAATACTATTTCTAATGAGGATAAGAATTTAGTTTTAAAACTAAATACTGAGATTTATATCTTAAAGAAATTTTTTTATAAGTTTAGTACTTTTAAATAAAACGTTGATAAAATGTATAAGAAAATTAGACCTCATAGTGATAATAAGATTATAGGTTTTACTAACTAAAAACTTGTTTTTACTGATAACTATTTTGTTCATGTAAGTGATCCATTTTTCACAGTCTCAAAGTGGTGTACAATGAAAAAGTAAATGTTCTTTAATTTGATCTTAGTCTCTAGGTTTTTATAAAGAATATTTTTATAAGTAAATTATATTTTCTCAAAACAATAAATTTGGAAAAAATATTTTACTAAAATCATGTTTTCTAATAATACTAAACCCAATAAAGATTGGGTACCAAAAAATAATTTATTTGTTTTCAGGAAAATAGAAATAGTACCAAAAACAAAAACCTTCGGTAAATGGGTAATGGTTTCTGTAGAAATATGTCTAGAAACAAATATTTCTTTAAAAATATTATCAAGATGAAAGGTGTCAAAGTAACTTTCATATTTAATGCTCAAGGAGAAATCATTGTAATAGGTAACATTATTATTCTTATAAAACCTTTAATTTAAACATTTTTATTTGTTTTAAGAATTAATAACATTATTATAAGTATAATTCAATTATGTGATTAAGGTTATCTTATGAACTTTAGGAATGATATATGTATTGTACATAGTTCAAAATATGAATTTATTCTTTCTGCCAATCGACACGAGAATGTTTACACTATAAAATTAGAAGAACATAGGAGCCAATACTTACCTTGCCTTAGTGTAATGAAAGATCATTATTGGTTATGTAATATAATATTAGGACATTGTAGCCTTATAAACTTAGCTAATTTGAATAAGAAAGGACTTGTTAAGGATCTATCAGAACTTAGCTTTGATTCTTTGAAATATTTTTATCCTTATAGATATCGAAATAAATATAAGTTACGTTTTAAATGGATTAGTGAAGTATTAACTTCTGATGATTTTTAGTTAGAGTACATAGACTTATTTGTTCCCACAAAAATAGGAACTAATGATGGAAAATACTATGTATATATTTTATTTGATGATTACACTGGATACACATAGGTTTAATTTCTTACAAAAAAGATGAAGTCATTAGTTATTTAAAAACTTTTTTATCCAAATTTAAAAATGATAAAAACCACTCTTTGATAACTATTCATAGTGATCATGCTAGAGAATTTATAAATTATGATTTTGAAAAAAAATTATTATTAAAGGTATTGGATATAACTTTCATCACCTAAAACTCTATAAAAATGGATTTGTTGAAAGAAGAAATAGATTTCTTTAGGAGATTACTAGAAACGTGTTGAGTTAATACTCAGTTGCTTTTTTGGTTTGAAGTGGTCAGTACTACTGTTTATACTCTAAATCAAGTTTTAATAAGACATTTTATTAATAAAAAACCTTATGAGTTGTGTATAATAAAATAACAATTAGTTTATTTCTTAAATGTTTTTGAATACATAGTATTCATCCTTAATAATAATGATAACTTGCATAAGTTTGCTCAAAAATATGATGAAGGGATATTTTTAGGTTATTATGCTACTATTAATCCTTATAGAGTTTAAAATAAATATACTAGTACTTTTTAGGAAATAGTACATGTTAGGTTTGATGAAACTGATCTCTTTGTTTTCAAACAACCCAACCTACATCTTTGGTTGTTGTTTCTAAAACTAATTTTCATCATATAGTATAAAGTTCTTCTCATAAGGAAATAGCTTAAGAATACTCTTCTAAAGTTATTCCTCAAGAATATTTTCAACTTATTATTGAATAATATCCTTTTGAAAACACATGATATTAGTTATTTCTTAGGAATCATTCAAGTGATAATATCATTGGTAATGTAGATATATTAGTTATAACTAGAATTTCTTTGAGAAATGAAATTGAACGTCCAAAATTTTTATCTCAATTTATACCTAGGAATCTTGATTATGCTTTAGGTGATTAGTATTGGATAAAATCTATGCAAGATGTTCTTAATGAGCTTGAAAGGAACAATTTTTTAAATTTGGTTGAATTACCTAAAGAAACATCTATAATTGGATTAAAATGGATTTTTTGGAATAAATGTGGTGAAAATATAATAATATTTAGAAATAAATCATGAATTTTTCACAAGGGATATAATCAAAAATAAGGGATCGAATATGAAAAAACATATTCTTCAGCAGTAAGACTTGAAGTTATTCGAATACTTCTAGATTATAAAGCATTATTAAATTATAAACTATATCAGATGGATGTGAATTTGGATTTCCTTAATGGATATGTTTTGTAGGAATTTTATGTGTAACAACTCCCTAGTTTTGAAAATAGAAAACATCCATAAAATGTTTATAAAATTACAAAGGAACTTAATAGACTTAAACAATCCCCTAGATCTTAGTAAGATAGGTAATTGGATTTCTATTACAAAAAAAGTTTGTTAAGGGAGCTGTAGATCCAACTCTTTTTATAAAATAAGTTTACAAAAAATATTATGATTATAAAAATATAGTTTATGAAATTATATTTTTTTCAAAACATAAATCTTTAATAGAGTTTTGTATAGATCTTATGAAGTATGAATTTTAAATGAATATGATGGGTGAGTTAACATACTTTCTAGGTTTTTAAATATAATAAAAAACAAAAGGAACTATTATATATCAACATAAGTACACAAACAATATTCTTAAAAAAATTGAGTATAAAAACACTAAAAGTATTAGTACTCCTATTAGAACCTCCAATACTTTAGATCTCAATGAATCTAAGAAACCATTAGATCAAAAGACTTTTAGAGGTATGATTGGAAGTCTAATTTAGTTATTAGTTATTCATCTGGAATTAATGTTTTCGGTATGCCTATATTCTAGATATCAATCCAATCCAAAATAATATCATCTTAAAGCTGGTAAAAAAATATTTCATTATCTTAAGGGAAGTACAGATTTAAGCTTATTCTATTCTTTTAGAAATGATTTTGAACTAAAATAAATTAGATGATGAATTTAGTGGTTGTTAAATGGATAGAAAAAGTAATTATGGATATTTTAATTTCATAGGAGAATATTTAGTTTCTTGGTCATGTAAAAAATAAAACATAATTACAAATTTCATTGTTTAAGATGAATATGTAGCATCTAAAAGTTGTTGTTCTCAAGTTTTGCGGATGAAACATACACTCACTGACTATAGAATGAGTTTTACTAAAAATAAAATTTTGTGTGACAACACAAGTTCCCTTTACCTAAGTAAAAAACTTATCACATCACTCATGTGCTAAACACATATATATTAGATATCACTTCCTTTAAGATCACATGCTTAAAGAAGATATAATTTTATAATTTATCAGAATGCAAGAACAATTTGGTGATATTTTTACAAAACCCCTTAGTTCTGATATATTTTAATAAATTAAAATAAAGCTCAGAATGATCATTATTAAATGATTATTCATATCTATTCCTTATTTACCAATCTCTTTAAATTAATAAACTCCTCTTAATAGAGGGTACATATGTTTTTTTTCAAAAACTTTTAGTATTCTCAATACTTTCAGTTTTCTAAAAACTTTTTTTCTAAAAAGGTTTTTTCCCAAAAAAAATTAAGTTTTATAAAGGTTTTTATCATAATTACACTTATGGAAAAAACTAGAAAATTTTCCAAACAATTATTGATTGATATGGTGATATTTTCCTAAAAAGAAGGTTGTTCAGTGCCCCTGTACTTACACTACCTTATAGTGGAGAAGAATTTATGATCTTTAGTGATTCTTCAATGAAGGAATTCGGATTAATCCTCATGATGAATGATATGGTGATATCTTATGTATCACACCAATTGAAAATTCATGATCACAATTAACTGATTCATAATTTAGAGTTTGAAACTGTGATTTTTTCACTGACAATATAGAGGCATTATATTTATAGTGAACATTGTGATATATATACTAATAATAATTTTATATTCATGTATAAATAGTTGAATATTTCCTAAAGCATATAGTTAGAGTATATTAAATATTATGACTTCTCAATACAATACTAACCGGAGAAAGAGAACAACGTGGTTGATTCTCTTAGTCATAAATACCATGTTATATTTTCCATAATTAGTATTGAAAGAGATCGAATATTTATGTATTTTTATAATATAGATCTTTAAATAAAAAATAAATGGTATAGATAATATTTTTATGAAATTAATGTTCATACATTTATCCATGTAAGGATTAAAGAGATTTAGAGGGAGGATATGAAACTATAGAAGAAGGTGATAAATGTTCTAGAGTTCAACCATGATTATTATATAATGATAAGGTTAAGTAACCTAATATCTGTTCCAAAAATACCTATCTTGAAGGAGGAGATATTGGATAAATCTCATAGTTCATCATTATCTATTCATCCTGGATGTATGAAGATGTACATATATCTTAAAGAGTATTTCTGGTGGGATAAAATGAAAAGGGGTATCATAGAGTATGTATCTTAATGATTGTTATGTTAGTAAGTTGAGGATGAGATATATATGTATAAGTGGATGTTATAACCATTACCCTTCCCAAAATTGAAATGGGAAAACATTACCATGGATCTCATCATCATGATCCCCAAAAAATTTAAGGGAAAATGTTATTTGGTTTATATTAGATCACCTTATAAAATCAGATCATTTAATTTATATCATATGATATTTCTCTTTTGATCATATTTCCATGAAATATATTAATTACTTGGTATGTTTTAAGGAGTACCATATTCAATTGTATCTGATTGGGATCTAAGGTTAACCTTTATGTTCTAGATAATTCTTCAGCGGGCTTTGGATATAGAGTTGAGTTTTAGTACTACATATTATCCTCAGACTGATGGTTAGTCCAAGAGAACTATAAAAAATCTAGAATAAATTTTTAGAGTATTCTTTATGGATTTTAAATGTGGTTGGGATCAAAACCATCCTTAGGCATAATTTTATTACAATAATATCTTTCACTCGAGTATACAGATGGCTCCTTATGAATCCATCTATGGTAAGAAGTGAAAATATCCAATATGTTGGGTATAAATTAGAGAAATAAAGCTATTGGGATTTGATCTAGCTAAAGAAATATAGAATGAGGTTTGAGTTATTCTACAACAAATCTGAGAAGCTCATATTTGATAAAAAAATGTTTTTTTTTTGACAAACATCGACAAGATCTAGAGTTCCAAGTTGGTGAAAAGGTATTCCTATAAATCTCTCCTTTGAAGAATGTTACGATATTTAAAAATAAGGTTAATATGAGCCCTAAATATAATGTTCCTTTATAAATTCCTGATGATATTGGGACACTTTTTTTATCGTGTTTCACTTCCAATGAATCTATCTCAAGTTCATGATGTGTTCCCTTTATATCGCTTGGGGAAGTACATACCTGATCCTTCACATGTACTGAACTCAGAGGTCATAACATTAGATAATGATCTCTATTATGAGTAGAAATAGGTGGATATTCTAGTTTAAAGAGATAAAGCGTTTCTAAATAACACTACTCACCTGGTCAATGTTTTTTGGTGAAACCATAAATTTGATTAAGCTATGTGGAAACCCAAAGATGTGATGAGGAAAAAGTATCCTCAGTTGTTTATATTAGAGTGGAGGGATTTTTAGGGTGAAATTATTATAAGGGGTAGAATGTAATACCTTTATATTTTATGATATATATCTCTTTAAATAAATTTAATTTCATTGATAGCTTTCTTCACATGCAACACTGACTTTAACAAACCATGATATAATATTAAAATATTATTATTTAATGTGTTAACTATCACCTTGTCATGACCCCTCCCTCCAAAGGTACCCTTCTTGGTCTAGAAAATGAGAATGGGGGATAACGACCCCCATGTCCCACCTCCAGTAGGCCTCAGGTTAGTGAATACTACTAAGGGTATAAAAAATGTCATTCATATGGGAGGAATTACCATCAACAGAAAGAAAAGTAGGATTGGGAGATAAGATATTAACCACCCAATAACTCTATAATATAATAAAATGTAAAATAAAAAAATATATTATCATGCATGTAGTGTTATACTTATATAATCAAAGTATATAAGTAAAACATCAAAGATAATACTATAGTAGAAACTCAACAATATCTCCAATGCCCAAGCTAATTATATTCAGCTCAATACCTAAAGTCCTCCTAGAAACCTAAAAACTATTTATATATATGTAGGGTGGACATAAAATATGTAATAAGTAGGATCATACCCAATGACTCTAGTGAAAATGTGAGAAGGTAATACCAATTCCCCATTGAACAAATAGAAGAATCAATAAGAACCTATAAGATAAATTATTTCTTAGACTTGCTAAGTCTTTCTTTTGAAATAACACATCCATGTATAGTAACATAATATGAATCATATCGATAAAAGGGTACCATGCACCACTTTACCATATATACTACTCTCACAACCCGACATCGTACATCATGAAACTCCCATATATTATGTATATCAATCCTACCTGAAGACACTTGGTCCATCAGATCACATCACTGCTGAAGACACCTAGGCCATTACATCACATATCAACCAAAGTTACATGGTCCATCACATTACATATCAAACATAGATATAACCAAAGTAGTAGGGTATCCTGAACATGAAGGATATCAATCTTTTTCCCTCCTACCATGCATGATCCCCACTACGAAAAACCTCATCATCTCATCAAACATCAACACTAGTGCACTTTTGACATATATCAATCATAGTCTCTGCATATCAAAATTTCCTGGAAGTGAGAAAAAGGAAGAGAGGGTATCCATATATCCATCTTCACTATCTGGATGTTGGGAAAAAATACCCTAAAGAATTTGGGTGTTAACACAAAGTGCTCAATGTGGGTGGGGTGCCTATAGAAATCACAATAAAAATACAATATATAGTAGTTACACTCAAGCCCAACCTATGGGTTCACAAAACTAAAAGTACCATCCCAACTCACAACATTGATAAAAGGACTCAAAACCCATGACACTTTTTCTAGAGCTTCTAAAAGAAACAAACCACACAAGTAATACATAATCCACAAGCCACATTCCACCATTATTTTCAAGTTAAGAAAATTTATAGAATTTCCCATTACCAACCAATTTCATTTATTCATCCAATTCATTTAATATTAAATAAATAATAAGTTAACTACACTTACCATTTTAATTCAAGATTTATTTACCCTTTCCATCCAATGAAATTTCAATTTCATTAATAATAATTCATTCCATTACTATTGGGAAGTTAGTGAAACACATAATAATCCATACTTCTCATGACAACATGCCCCACATTTCCACCATTCCACATCACAAATACTTCTTCATCCCAACCACAAAATATAAACACAAATACCACAAATAATCCACACAAACCCAATTTCAATTACAAGTTTCAACATTTCAAGAAGTATTGAGTTTTCATTAAATCCTATTTATGCAGCCATTCAATTTTATAAAACACATTTTTTTTTCTTTAAATTAATTTTATCTAATTACCATGCATCAATTATATAGTTCCCACTTAACCACATCAAATAACAACCATTATCACGTTCATTAATCATATTTCCATATTCAAATCAAACATCATTATCTCATTTACCATTCATTATTTCCAACCCTAACCATTTCCATATCAATTTAATGATATAATCACACATTACTACCATAAACACACAACCATTCCATCAAACTCAGAAAATAATTCCTTATTTACACATACCATTACATCAAACAATTCCCCAAACAAGGGGTGGTATAAAAATTCCTTATTTACACATAGTCAGTTTAATTACAATTTTTTAAGGGTTTTACTTTTTTTATGTGAGGTGATTTTCACAAGTATATATCATCAAAAAAATATTCAAAGAATAAATCATAATTTAAAATCAACAACATCCAACACATGTTATAGGAGAACAAAAGTCATGAAAAAAGTAAATCACATGAAATATCTCTCCTTCCCCATCAATTTCATTTAGTATAATTATTTATATTCATCAAGAAAACTCTTACTGTAACGAACCAAACTTTAATTAATGGAAATCCCTCTTGATCTAATTAAATGTCTCTTTATGTAAAATGTTTATATAAAATTTAAACTTCTTTGGTTTTATGTTTTTGGATTTTAAAATACTTTTAAGAATTGTGATAATTGCTAATATAGTCGTTGAACAGTGATCACATGATTAGTATAAATATAGGGCTTTAACAAATCCAATTTTCTCAGAAAAAGGAAGTGATGGCCTCATACATTAGATGTTCCCCATACAAAGCCCATTTGTCAGAGCTCGGAAAGGGGGTTGTGTCTTTTGGTTTTGCTCTTGACCAAGCCCAAGTTGAGATTGAATATTTTAAGCTTTAGTAGGACCGCCTACGAGATAAGTGGAAGTTGATAGAGATTACCACCCGAGCAATGTTATCTGAGCCACCCCAAGAGTCTGTTACCATCGCACACCTTACTCTTTAGTCTTATGTGGGTTTTATAAGGGGTTATGTAACAAGACCTTAACACTATGGTTATGTACAATAATTTTTTATATAATAATTAATATACTTTCATTTTATTATTGTTACCTTGTAAATAATTTTTAAAGCACAAATAGTATTTTTATTTAATGTTCAACTAAGAAATTTATTTTCATGAATTAATGGATTTTTGAGTTAAATAATATTTTAATAAAATATTATTATTGTTATTAAATTAATATTTATTATATGTAAATGATCGTATAATTTTATGAATGCAATTTTAATTTTTATTAAGGTTTGAAAGACATTTTTGTCAAAACCCATTAATTTTCGATAAATGTCGGTTTTTATTTAAAAAGTAAAAATTTACATATTTAGAAAATTATTTAGATAAAATTAATATTATTTATGGAATCAAGACGTTGAAATTATCCAACGGTGAATTTTTCAAAATTTTCTGAGTCAATTTTTTGGGTAAAAATTAAATATCGTTTAAATATATAATGTGTTTTATGAAATCATAATGACCCAATAGTGATGTAATAAAATACTATCAACTTTATGTCCGGCCAATATATTTTTTACCATTAAAAAATGTGATTTTTCATTTGTTTGATTTATTTTACAAAGCTTTAGTGGACCCTTCAAGACTTATTAAACATTTTGTCGTTTTAAATTGTTTTCCTTGGGAGTGTGACTCACCTCCACATAAGCAACCCCGTTATTTGAAAAAGTTCGGATTTTGGACTTATAAAATATTTTTTTACACTCCCATTTGGAAAAAATCATGGGCAAAAACCATGGGATGGTTTGTGTTTTTGATTAGTTTAATGTGAGGTTTCCCAAACCTAAATAATAAACAATTCTCTCTCCTTTCTAATATAAACCCAACCAAGCTCCCACTTCCTCCTCACTCAAATCTTTTGGAGTTAGTCCAACCTCTTATCTACTCTCTCTAGAATCCTCCCAAGGTGACCCAATCTCCTAAGAAGCCTCTATCAAGCCTCTCTCAATCCTTTGGAAGCACACTTCCAAGTAAGGGTTTTCTTCCTTTCTCATTTTTGTCCAATATTCCTTAAGTCATTTTGTCCTTTTAATTTAAATTATAAATGTTGGGGTATGGTTTCACACCTCCCCCATACTTCCATATTTATGTTTTAATGATTGTATACCCCTTTCTCTCTCATTAAATTCCTCCCATGTACACCTGTTACTATGCCGAAATTCCGAAAAGAATTTCTCTCTCCTCATCTACATTCAAAAAATTATGTTGTATCATGAATCTAAATTTCATTACAATTGTTGGAAAATGTATCTATATTAACCCCTTAATTTCCATTTCATGTAAATATGATGAGACACCCATTCCTCTCTCATCAACCATTTTTATGAATTTTTATGTCACGCTGTTATGTTGTCGAAATTGCACCACGTTTTCTCCAAGGCAAAGTCATTGTGTAGTGAATACCATGCCCATTTCCCTATCAAGGGTATTCACCTTTATGCACATTTACTTATTGATTATAGATTTTCATTTATGAATTCAACATTACTTTATCGTGTAATAAATGATGATGTTTAATGAATCTATGTTTTATGATCCATGTGGCACACTTATGCATGAAATGAAATGTTTAAGAAGGGTGTGACCTGATAACGATCCAATGCAATGGGTAAAGTATAGTATCATGATATGTAATTTTAAATGGGTGTTTACTCATGATAATCCAAGTGCAACAAGGTTTTACTCATGCTTCATGTGCAATGAGGGTTTACTCATGCTCCATGTGCAATGAGCCTTGGCTCATGCTAATTCCATGTTAAGTGTTGTTTCCACATTTCCATGTTATGATTATCATGATTTATCATGCCTTCATGTTTATGATTCTATTGTGCTCTATTGATATGTGTATTGTCTAAGATGTATTGTATTCCTCATGTTATTCTATGATTATTCCCTTACCGGGCTTTATAGCTCACCCTTTTCGTATGCATATCCTTAGGTTATCCCATGCAATGCTAAGTAAGAGGGAATGTAGTGGCATGTAAAGGAAGTTCTCAATAAAGATGTTATATTTCATGTTTTAAGTTGTTATGAAATGATCCTAAGCCCCAAAGGCACTATACCTCTCGATATTCTATATTGTATCAAGTGAAGTTTATGTAATAAATCAGGTTTAAGTGTGTAATAAAAAGCAGGGTTGTTATAGTTGGTATCAGAGGATAGGTTTAGTTATTTTTGGGATTAGGATTAGAAAATCCTAGTAAAGCCTTAGAGACAAGACTAAGTATAGTAAAAACATCCCTACGTTTTGGTGAGTATTGATTAAGTGGTTTATCAAGCAAATACATCCCTGTCTGGATACGAACAGGTAGAGGCGACTCTGGCACAGATGTATCCTAGGGGTAAAACCCAAAACACCGCTTTGAGCTAGACTCGAACGGGAACTGGTGCACGAAAACGGGACTTTCTGCACTATTGGTTATGACACTCCCGGGGGATATTCTTTGGTAAATTCACAAGATTAGAATGAATTATTATTTAGGGACAAAAAAATTCCCTAAGAATATGTGTTAGAAAGTAGATCATGGATAACATAGACTAAAGCCAATATATTCATATGTTAAGGAAATAAAAGTTATTTATAAGTAATCAGTTTTGTCCTTGGATTAACCATTATGTGTTACCTCTAACTTTCCTTTTATTCCATCCAATGGCCGGTAATAGGAGGACTCGAGCTAATAACCGATTTGAAGATCAATGTGATGATTGTTCAAATGAGATGCCCAATCCAATGCGAGCGAGAATCACGAACTTTGTCATTCTTCTCTCTCAGATAACTCAAAATTTGAATAGAAACATGGTTCAAGATGAATGTTCAACCCCCCCCCCCCAAGAAAGAACAAGTCACTATCGAGAGATTCATGAGACAAAGGCCTCTTACTTTTAATGGATCATCTGATCCATCAATCGCTGAACAATGGATCAACTCCATTGAAAATATCTTCTCCATCAGTCAATGTTCTAAAAAATAGAGGGTTCTCCTGGATGCTTATCATATGGAGGGTGAAGCTGATCAATGGTGGACATTGAAAAAAAAACATGAAGACTAAAGAGGAGATCAAGGTGTTGGAATGGAAGGATTTCTGGAAGATGTTTTCCGATAAATATTTTCCGTGCACCCTCCAACATAAGATGAAAAGGGACTTTCTTTCCCTCAAGCAAAAAGACGATGAATATACTGAAGTGTATAAGGAGAAATTCACAAGGCTTTCACGATACACTTCCCACTTTGTCGTTACCCCCGAATGCAAGGTTGACCGCTTCTTTGGTGGGCTGAAACCTAGCCTTCGGAAAGTGCTGGCGATCTGTGACTTCGACAGCTATGAGGAAATTGTCTGATGTTCCCTCAAGGTCAAAATGGAGATCAGAGAATCTCAGGGGTATCATGTGGATAAGAAGCATAAGGTGGACTTCAATGCTGGTGGTCCGATGGATAAATCCAACGGTTCTAAGAAGATCCATCACCCCACTTTCCAAAGGTTCATAAAGAAGTGCCCTGGAAGTTCCCTGAAGGGTATGAGAAAATGATTTAGGTGTGGAAGAGAAAGGCAGCTAGCTATTAACTATCAGTAAGAAAAACCTATGGCTGAAATAAAGGAGAGGAACTCTCCATTCAAACCTCAACGTGTTGTCCAATGCTGCAACTACAAAGAACCAGGGAGTCTTGTAAATTAGTGCCCTAAGCCATGGGTTTTTTGAGGCAACCAACAACCTCTAAGGCAGCAAGGGAAATATTTTTCCATCACTACTGCCGAAGTTAACCCTGACAATGAAGTCGTGATAGGTATGCTAGTTATTCATTCAATAATAGCAAACATATTTTTTGATTCAGGTTCTACGCATTCTTTTATATCTCAAAAGTTTATTAGAACAATCTCATCACCACCAAAAATTATGGAAGTGAAGATGTAGATGAGTACGGAAAATGGGTCAATCATTGAATCCCATGAATTTAACTCCTCCCCTGTCATAATTTGTGGATTGAACTTCCCAGCGAACCTCGTCATACTCCCTCTAGTGTAATTTGATGCAATTCTTGGCATGGATTGGTTTTCCTTATATAGTGCCAACATAAATTACTATGAGAGGGGAATCACTCTCCATGTGGAGAATCGACCCCCAATTCTTTACAAGTGCAAGGAGGAAGATGAATCTTCTTTAGATCCATCATCTCAAGTGTGGATATTACTGCCCCATTAGCATGTGTATCTAGCTCAGATGATAGAGTCTTAGGAGGAAACCATCCCAGAAGACATGCATATTATGAGGGAATTCATTGAAGTGTTTCCTGAGGAATTGTATGGTCTTCTTTCTAGAAGAGATGTTGAATTCTCAATTGATCTTATACCTGGTCTGTTTCCAATATCCAAGACTTCATATAGAATGACTGTTGTGGAGCTTGATGAGCTGAAAAAACAACTACAGGAAAATCTGGATAAAGGGTTTATACGCCCAAGTGCTTCACCATGGGGTGCACCAGTCCTCTTTATTAAGAAGGATGGTTCAATGTGCCTTTCCATTGGTTATCTTGAGCTTAAAAAAATCACGATAAAGAACATGTATCATCTCCCATGAATTTATGACTTGTTCGATCAGCTGTTTGGAGCACAATACTTATCTAAGGTGGATTTTTGGTTGGGATATTATCAAGTAAGGGTGAATAAAGAAGATATCCCTAAGAATGATTTTCATACAAGATACAAGCACTATGAATTCATAATAATGCCTTTTGGACTCACTAATGCTCCAGAAATCTGCATGGAATTGATGAATAGAGTCTTTATAGATTACCTCAACAAATTTGTGGCAGTCTTTATAGATGATATTCTGATATACTCCAAAACCAAGGAGGATCATGAGGAGTATCTAAGAACTATACTAGAGACCTTTTAGAAGGAGAAGCTCGATGAAAAGTACATCAAGTGTGAGTTCTAGTTGAAGGAGGTATCATTCTTGGGCTATATCATCACAAGAAATGGGATATCTTTGGATCCCTCCAAAATAGATGCAATTCAGGGATGGCCGAGGCCAAAATCAGTAATGGATGTCCGTAGCTTCTTGGGGTTAGCTGGATATTATCGACAATTTGTGAGAAATTTCTCACGATTTTCTAACCATCTTACCAAGCTAACTCCGAATGGAGTAAAGTTTTCTTTGAGTGATGAATGAGAAGAAAGCTTCAAGGAGGTGAAAAGGAGGCTTATCATTGTTCCCGTTCTCACTTTACCCACAAGTTGAGAACTTTTTGTGGTATTCATTGATGCTTCGAAGAAGGTCTTGAGATGTCTGTTGATGAAAAATGAAAAAGTCATTTCCTTTGCTTCAAGGAAATTGAATGTTCATGAACAGAACTATCCAACACATGACCTCGAGTTGGTTGTAGTGATCTTCACTTTGAAAATTTGGCGGTATTATCTCTTTGGGGACAAGTGTAAAATATATATGATCCACAAAAGCCTCAAGTATATATTCACACAAAAAGAGCTGAACATGCACTAAAAAAGATGGTAAGAGTTGATCAAAGACTATGACTGCTCAATCCACTACCACCCTGGGAAAGCGAACAAGGTGGCGGATTACCTATTTAGAAAGGACCCAGTGATTCTATCATTGATGAGAATTGAAAAGGATCCAATCTTCTTAGATTTGATGAAGATGGTCATGGGAATCATAAATAATGGAACATCATCAATCCTTTCACAAATGATTATTCAACCATCACTTTTGGAAAGGTTAAAGGATTCTCAAAAGGATGATGTGGGAATTCAAGAAAAAGTGGAAGCTATTGGAAAAGGGAAATCCTCGGAGTTTAATGTTAATGAAGAAGTAATTGTGAGATTTGGGAAAAGACTATGTGTTCCATCAAGTCCGGAGCTAAAGAAGGAACTTTTTGATGATGCACATAGTTCAAATTTCTCTATTCACCTAGGAAACACAAAGATGTATCGAGATCTCTGAGAGCATTATTGGTGGGATAATATGAAGAAGGAGATCACTAAATATGCATCAAAGTGACTGGTGTGTCAGCAAGTGAAGGCAGAGAGGCAGAAGTCTAAGGGGATGATGCAACTATTGCCCATACCAGAATAAAAATTGGAGAACATCACCATGGACTTTGTCACTGGACATACGAAGACATCCAAAGGCAACAATGCAATTTGGGTTGTTATGGATCATCTTACAAAGGCTGCACACTTCATTGCTATTCAAGAGGATTTCTCATTAGATAAAATGGCATGGATATATATCAGGGAAGTGGTAAGGCTTCATGGAGTACCAATATCTATTGTGTTCAATCGAGATCCAAGATTCACCTCTATGTTTTAGAAGAGTCTTCAACATGCTCTGAATACTGAACTGAACTTCAGTATGGCCTATCATCCTCGAACTGATGGCCAATCTGAGCAGACTATCCAAACACTTGAGGAAATGTTGAGAGTGTGCTCAATGGACTTTAAAGTATGATGGGATCAACATCTTACTCTAGTTTAATTCTCCTATAATAATAGTTTCACTAGAGCATCCGAATAGAACCTTATGAAGCCCTGTATGGGAAGAGGTGTAGAACACCGGCTTGTTGGGATGAAGTCGGTGAGCATAAGCTGCTAGAACCAGAAATGGTCTACGAAATGGTGGAGAAGGTGAAAACCATTCATCAGCATATCAAGGCAACCCATAGTCAATAGAAGAGTTATGCAGATAACCGTTAATGAGAACTTGAGTTTAAAGTTGGAGACATGTTATTTCTATGCATATCTCCATGGAATAAGGTCATGAGCTTTGTAAAGAAAGGGAAGTTAAGTCCTAGGTACATTGGCCCCTTCGATATTCTTGATCATGTTGGGGTTGTGGCCTATCGACTAGCACTTACACCTACCATGGCCAAAGTACTTGATGTCTTTCATGTATCCCTCATAAGGAAGTACATACCAGACCCTTCACATGTACTCTCTTTAGAGGTAGTACAACTGCAGGATGATCTTTCTTATAAGGAGTAACCAGCGAAGATATTAGATCATAAAGAAAAAGTTCTACGAAATAAGACAATCCCCTCATCAAGGTGTTGTGGCGAAACCACAAGTTTGAAGAAGCGACATGGGAATCATAGGAAATGATGAATCAGAGTTACCCAGATCTGTTTTAGTGTGTTAAAAGAAAATTTTGTGGGAGAAATTTCTTAAGGGGGGAAGATTGTAACGACCCAAACTTTCAATAATGGAAATCCCTCTTGATCTAAATAAATGTATCTTTATGTAAAATGTTTATATAAAATGTCAACTTCTTTGGTTTTATACTTTTTTATTTTAAAATACTATTATGAATTTTGACCATTGCTAATATAGTCGTTGAACAGTGATCACCTGATTAGTATAAATATAGGGCTTTAACAAATCCAATTTACTCAGACAAAGGAAGCGATGGCCTCATCCAGTAGATGTGGCCCATAAAAAGCCCATTTGTCAGAGCTCAGAAAGGATCTTGCATCTTTGGGATTCGCTCTTGACCAAGCCCAAGACGACCTTAAATATGTTGATCTTGAGCGAGACTGCCTATGAGAGAAGTAGAAGTTGATAGTGATTACCACCCGAGGAATGTTATCTGAGCCACCCCAAGAGTCTGTCACCATCGCACAACTTACTATTCAGTCTTATGTGGGTGTTATAAGGGGTTAGGTAACAAGACTTTATCACTATGGTTATGTACATTATTTTTGTATATAATAATGAATATACTTTCATTTTATTATTATTACCTTGTAAATAGTTTTAAAAGCACAAATACTATTTTTAGTTAATGTTCAACTAAGAAATTTATTTTGATGAATTAATGGATTTTTGAATTAAAAAATATTTTAATAAAATATTATTATTGTTATTAAATTACTTTTTATTAAATATAAATGATCATATAATTTTATGAATGCAATTGTAAGTTTTATTAAGGCTTGAAAGCCATTTTCGTCAAAACCCATGAATTTTTTATAAATGTCAGTTTTTATTTTAAAAGTGAAAATTGAAATATTTAGAAAATTATTTAGATAAGATGAATATTATTTCTGGAATTAGGACATCAAAATTATCCAATAGTTAATTTTTCATAATTGTCTGAGACAGTCAAATTTTTGGGTAAAAATTAATTACTATTTAAATATATAATTTGTTTTATGACATCATAATGACCCAATAGTGATGTAATAAAATACTATAAACTTTATTTTCAGCCAATATATGTTTTAACATTAAAATAATGTGATGTTTTGGTTTTTTTTGATTTATTTTACAAAGCTTTAGTAGACCCTTCGAGACTTATTAAACATTTTGCCTTTTTAAATTGTTTTCCTTGGGAGTGTGACTCACCTCAACATAAGCAACCCCATTATTTTATGAATTTCGGACTTTGGCCTTATAAAATTTTGTTTTACACTCCCCTTTGGAAAAAACCATGGGTTGTTTTGTGATTTTGATTAGTTTAATGTGAGGTGTCCCGAACCTAAATAATAAACAATTCCCTCTCCTTTCCAATATAAACCCACCCAAGATCCCACTTCCTCTTCATTCAAAGACTTTTGAGTTCTTCCAACCTCTTCCCTCCTCTCTCTAGAATCCTCCCAAGGTTCCATAAGCTCCAAATAATCCTCTCTCAATCCTCTCTCAATCCTTTGGAAGCACACATCCAAGTAAGGGTTTTCTTCCTTTCTCATTTTTGTCCAATATTCTTTAAGTTGTTATGTCCTTTTAATTTCAATTATAAATGTTGGGTTATGGTTTCTCACCTCCCCCATACTGTCATCTATATGTTTGAATGATGGGATACCCCTTTCTCTCTAATTAAATTCCTCCCATGTACACCTGTTACTATTACAAAATTCCGAAAGGAAATTCTATCTCCTCATTTACATTCAAGAAATTCTTTTGTATCATTAATCTAAATTCCATTATAATTGTTGGGAAATGTATCTATATTAACCTCTTTCTTTCCATTTCATGTACCTATGATGATACCCCTTTCTCTCTCATCAACCATTTTTATGAATTCTTATGCCACGCTGTTATGCTACCGAAATTGCACCACGTTTTCTCCAACCCAAAGTCATTTTTGTAGTGAATACCGTGCCCATTTCTCTATCAAGGGTATTCACCTTTATGCACATTTACTTATTGATTATAAATTTTCATGTATGAATTCCACATTCCTTTATCATGGAATAAATGGTGATGTTTAATGAATCTATGTTTTATGATCCATGTGTCACACTTATGCATGAAATGAAATGTTTAAAAAGGGTGCTCCCGGATAATGTTCCAATGCATTGGGTAAAGTATAGTATCATGATACGTCATGTGCAATGGGTGTTTACTCATGATAATTCAAGTGAAATGAGGGTTTAATTTTTCTTCATGTGAAATGAGGGTTTACTCATGCTCCATGTGCAATGAGCCTTGGCTCATGCTACTTCTATGTTAAGTGATGTTGCCACATTTTCATGTTATGATTATCATGATTTATCATGCCTTCATATTTATGCTTATCTTGTTCTCTATTAATATTCCTATTTTCGAACATTTATTGTATTCCTCATGTTATTCCATGATTATTCCCTTACTGGGCTTTATAGCTCACCCTTTTTTATGAATGTCCTCAGGTTATCCCATGCAATGCTAACTATGAGGGAATGTAGTGGTCATGTAAAGGGGGTTTTCAATAAAGATGTTGTATTTCATGTTTTAAGTTGTTATTTAATGATCCTAATCCCCAAATACACTTTACCCCTCGATATTCTATGTTGTATCAAGTGAAATTTATGTAATAAATCAGGTTTAATTGTGTAATAAAAAGTAGGGTTGTTATACTTACCATCCACCCAAAAAGAATCAAAATCATGATAATATCATGTATTCATAGAAAATAAAGATATAAATCAAATCCTCTTCCTGGTTATGGTACTAGACTCGTGTTTCACTTTGAGTAGAGGAGAGAGGAAGATTATTTCATCCTGGAAAACGCAAGAGAATCCACAGACAATTTGAATAAGACTTCAAAAAACATGAAGGTTAGGGTTTTGGGTCACTGAAACTTGATAGAAACAAGGATAAACCCAAATGAAAGAAGGAAAATTATTTTTAACATTCATGGATATCCCACCATGGATAATCCATCAAATTTCCAAATTTTATTCCCTATTTTATTTACATTAAAATCAAATATTAAGTGTTGACCATTTAAAACCATTGAAAACATTAGATATAATTTAAATGATCCAAAAAGAAATAAAAACCAATATTTAGGGTATTAAATCATTCAAAACACATTTATAGGTCGAAGAATAAGGAATTCCCAAAAACTAGGTAAAAACTGATACCTATACACAACTCATATATTCTTTGTAAGGGTAATAGGGTTTTACCCTTACACAGCTTGCTACCCTTACGCTGGTATTAGAAAACTCATATGGACCTTACACAAGCTTTATATTATGTAACTTACCATTATTAAAGGTTTGGATTACCCTTTCATGGGTATTGGAAAACTTATATAGACCTTACATGAATAGGGGACTACCCTTATGTGGCCTTAATAATTTTTTAACTACTCTTACATATGTTGACTCTTACCCTTACGTGAGTTAGTGCCTTTACACAACTCCACCCTCAGGTGAGCTGGTACCCTTACACAAGGCTTGAGTTACCCTTACATAAACTATTTTACCCTTACATAGTGGTGAACTACCCATATTTAACCCTTATAAATTTAGGGTTACCCTTACGTATGATTTTTAAAAACAATATTTCCCTTATGTATTCTCTTTAAAATCTAGGTTACCCTTACACAAGACTTATAAAAACAATAATACCTTTATAAAAGCTATTAAAAATCAAAATTTCCCTTATAAAACTTTAATTTCATTCTTAAAGGTTAATATTGCATTGAAAATATTCACTTTTAAATTAAACTTACTTATTTATAATTCAGAAAATGATGTATTATCTCTTCTAAAATCCCAAAAACATTTCTAAAACATTAGAATCAATTTGAAAAATACCAAATTAAATTCCAAATAAATTTTTAAAAAATTTAAATTACTCATATAATTTTTAAAACCATTTTAAAACCATTTTATAAATTACATAATCATTTTAAAAAAACTTATAAATTTATGAAATCTCTTTCAAACCATCAAACCACAAGATAGAAAAGGAAGGCTCGAGAATATCCTCCAGGATTACATATCTAGATGCTAGATTGGAGGGTATGAATAGGGTTAAATAAATTATGAAAATTTATTATTTACATATTTATGAAATTAATTCATCAGTTTTTCATTATTATAAATTAAAATAAAATCATTTGAAGGTAAAAAGATATTTTTTTCTAAAAAAATATTTTTATAAACACAATGTGTTTTTATATTGATAAATTAAATTAATCCCTATTAATGAATATTTTTAATTAAATTTTTATATAATAAATTCAATAAAATATTTTAACATTCATCTAATAGTTTTTACATGGAATGGAATAAAGGTAAAGTCAATTTTATGATTAAAAATGCATTTTTTTAAAAAGAGTTTTGTTGTGTTTTTCTCACTTATTTTAAAATGAATTTATGAAACTTATAGAAATTTAATATGGTAAAATAGCTTTAATATTTAGAATCAGAATAATTAATATTGTGTAATAAGTTCAACTTAATTTTTTTTCATAATGAATAGTAAAAACAGTAAAAATTTGTTACCATGACTAAAGTTAAAACGGGTTTACTGGAGGGGTTAACCTAAGAGAAAAGGTTTAAAATATCACAAAATAGTTTCATTAATTTCATTGGTTTATGGTATATAGGAATTTTTCAACTTATCTTATAAGATTTTTCATTTTTTATCCATTTTAATTGAGTAAGATATTAATATATTTTAATCTTTTGAAAAATCCCAAGAGTATCTTGTCCCTCTTTTATAAAAGGATATCACCTATCCTCTCTTTCGCACACTTCATGATCCATATATACCAGACAATACTTATACTAATCCCTTAATATAAACCCTCCCCACATCATAGAGGTCCTATTTTGATCAGAATATCATCCTTCCAATGCTTAAGGTGTAATCCAAAAGAGGTTTCTCAACAAAAAGGTATAACACTTAATCGAGTACTTTCAATTTTATTTATTTTTCCACATTCTCTAAATCTCTTGTATCCATAAAAATTGACTAATATAGTATAATAAATATAATAAGATGCTATTTTGATGATTTCATAACCATTTTCCACCTTCTTTGTATCAAATGGGAAATAAAAGTACCACTTGTGTGTACGTGTGGACTACCGCCTCTATATAGCAATATGATTCATTTTCCATCACCATAATTCATGGTTGGTTACGATGATGAATTTAATATTAATATATCATTTTTATGAAATAATTATTCTTATTTTATTATAATATCTTATCTACCTTCTTACCTTTCTATCCATTGGAAAATGATAACGTAGCTCGTGTGTATGTGTGACTACCACCTCTCTGAAGTGATGTGATTTTTTTTCATTTCTAATTTATATTGATAATAATAAAGATATATTAAATGAATATATATGATTTTAATAATTTAATAATGATTCTATAAAGGTGAATTATATTTTACATTTCTTTTTTTTAATCCATAAATAATTGAAAACATCACTCATGCATACGTACGGGCTATCATCTCCACAAAGTGATGTAATTAATTTTTCACCACCACTTTTTATGAATGGTTATAAATGTGTAAATAATGAATAAATATGAAACTTATATCATGATTAATATTTTTTAGATAATGAAACCATGACCAAGGTGAAACTATCATAACTATTAAACTGAAACATGTATAGAAAATGGACCATTTTTCACCTAAATGATCATTTAAATAAAAAAATCCATTAACTATACTAAAGGTCATCCCTCATTATACACATGTCTTATCCATAACCTACTTAGCTTATGTTTTAGCTTCTCAAAATTCAGTCTATCTCTCCCCTCCTCGTGATTCCCCTATTTCAATTCAATCTTCTCCTGTCACCACCTTCGCTTTCCTTGACCTTTGTGTTTTAGCCTCCCCGCCTCCCCTTCCCATTTTAACTCCCCATATCCTCCCATCACCGGCCTTCTCCCCACCTACCCCTCCCCAACTCCCTATTCTTCTTCACATTCTTTTCTCTCCCTCCACTCACCCTACTCCCATTCTCCCTGTTCCCACACTCCTTTTTTCTATCCTCTTCCCCTCTTCCCCTACCTCCCGAATGAATCCTCCCCTCCTCACTGCCTCTGCTTCCCTACCTCTCGGTCAGTGCCTCGCTACCTCTCTACCTGAACATCCCTACCTCCATTTCTTGGCCTCCCATACGCTTTGAATATTATTCTTGAAACCCTAATTCCTTCACTCAATCACAATATTCATCTCCCCACATCGGCTACATTCCAGATCTAATCCCCTCACCTTCCAAAATCTATAATGTTCACAGCCATTCCCCAATATACATTAGTTGCTCTAACAACTTTGGACATCACTTATCCCTTCTCAATCTATTATATACCTCCGATTTGGTTCTCCCATCAAGTTTCATATATTAACACTAATATCATCATGTTCTGTATAAGTTATTCTACCTCAACCTCAACATAGATTAAATTTTAGTCTTACATTGTATCTTCTTTCAACCCAGGTATTTCATTAATGTAATTTTTATATTTTGAGGTTAGAATTTGATGAACCTGGTCTAATTTTATACACTATAATTTATTTAATGTCTAATATTATGTAATGTCATTTAATATTGTTTACTATTATACAACATCAGTTTTTTAATGTCTATTATCTGACACTGTTATTTAATACTTCCTACTATTAGTATTATACACCATTGATTTTTTGATGTCCACTATCATACACTGTCATTTAATATTTCCCACTGCTATACAATCATTTTTTAATGTATACTATTAGAAACTATCATTTAATACAGTCTAATATCATTTAATATTATCTACAGTTATACACTACACATTTAATATTCTATTTACTGTTATACACTATCATTTTTTAAATACTGGTGATGTTGATATTTATTAATTTTAATGGAGGACCTACTCATTTATTTTTCGGGATTTTGTAGATAATAAATCATAGACTAAAATTTTTTAATACTTAATTTATTTATTATCTATCCCATTTAGTGAAATATATAGGAATAAATAGGAATTTTATTTTTGGATGACATCCATGCCCCTGATTTTGAAACCCTAAAATTAGTTTCCTCTTCCTCCGATGATTTATAAAAACGACCACCATACAAGTGCATTATATCCTATAATCTCGGCATTATAGAATATAACTCTGCATTATTTCTTTATTCTATAATATGGAACCTTTTTTTATTCAGTGTATTATAATCTTTGATTCATAATTTCATAATTCACTTTATCATTGTTTCAATTTTATTGTGTATTATATTCTATAATCTCTTATTCTATATGGTTGATTTTATGGTGAAATTACTTTCATGTTGTATTTTCTTCATGTACATGAAACTCATTTGATTCAAAGAGTTAAAAATATTACATTCATTATATATAAGTATAGGATTCTTCCTTTATCTCATTAATTTTATTAATAAGTGACAAGAATATCTACCATATAAAGTTCATCGTATTCAACTACTGATCCACGTATTGCTTTCATGAATTCAGTTATCTCTAATGACAGTGGATTAAAAGATTCAATTAGGTTTCCATTATCAATTATATAATTTCGTTCTAAACTGTGTTTTTTTTCATGAATTTATAGTCCCATTGGGTATTTGTTTTATTGAACATGTGATTTTTTCCTCATGTGTTTTATGGGATTCAACAATCTAAACCTCAAACTATTGCAATGAAATATGTTAATTCTTATACACTACTCAAAAAATGAAATATGGAGTTTTCAGAGAATGTTCCATCCAATTTTAAGTAATAAATTTATTTTATATGTTTCATTAAATTCATATTTCAATCCTAGATTGGAATTTTACATGGTATTCATTTTGGGTTCTTCAAAACCAACTACTCCCAATATCAATTTAGACATTATTGCAGGAACACCTCCCCCTACGACACCAATGGAAATAATATATTATTAAAAATCATCCAATTTCTTCATATTTTGTTAGGTATATGAGTTTCATTAAATTATATATTTATATCATCATATTACCATCATTTATCCAATATTATAAAATAAAAACAGTACAACAATGAATCTACAACACAAATTTAATTATATAACCTCATGTTAATGGCTCATTTTGGATGTATTCGGACATCGAGGGATGCATTCAACTGGATAGTCAATGGATCTATGGGTTTTTAGAACCACACGACAATATGGGTAAGGGATTCTCAGCACATCCTAATTCATTTTGAGGTTAAAGAATATCTTTTTTTCATGTGGTTGAAAGCCAAATGGTATATTGAAAAAAATAAATTCTCTCTCTTTAGATGAACCTTTGAGATTCATATGAGTCAAGATCCTCTATTTGTGCTCATCTAGATCTCCTTTCCAATTTTGCCTCTTACTTATCAAAATCCATCTATTTTTTAAATGCTTGGCAGTCTCATTGGTCATTTTTTTCTTTAATATTAGAACTTTGGCCCTGTACCATCGGATTTCTCTATAGATCTATGTTAAATTTATATTTTAAAAACTTCAACCCTATGTCACTCGATTTCCATATGCAAACCCAGTGGGTATGATGGTTTTGTTTCAAAATCAAAATCTTATTATTAGGTTATTCTTTGTAAACTTAATTGTGTTTATTCTAACATATTTTTATTTTTTTTGTAGGATCTTATTACATGAAATTAATGAGTAAGATTCTTCTCAATATGAAAGATATATTATTTATTTTTGTTAAACACACTGATGCACATGATATGATTTCACTGCCTTCAATTGTTTTAGAATTATTGATAAATTTATTGATGTTAACAAATGAAAACTTATTTGCAACAAAACATTATGTTAACAAACATTATGTTATCTTTTCTTAGTCTGAAACTGTCTCTTAACATTATGTATTTCTTCTACATAACTATTTCAAGATTTCTTATGCAGCTGTTTCCAGATTTCTTATTATCACCATAATAGGTTGATATGGATAGTTTACTATTCAGCATTAATATTTACTAAATGAATCTCAATAGGATATGAGGTTTGACTACTTAATGTGGCCAAGGTAGTATTCATTAGTATGTATTCTTATTTTTAAACATTATTGTATCTACAATTAAACATATTGAATGAATTTTTTGGTGCTGAGTTCCTGGCTTATTACCTCTTATTCCAGCACTATAACTCCTTATAACCACTAAAAATCCAGGTACAAAAATAACTTTATTTTCTTGAAATGTTTTCATATTGGTCATCATGCATTTGACATCCTAATGTTATTAGTTACTTTTACTTAAAATAAGTCTTACTTGATATATATTAGATCATTGGATAATTTTTTACAATAGGGGATCTTGTATTTTCATTGAATAAGGGATCATGTATTTTAATTTAGTATTGGATCAATTTTTAGTGTAGTGGAACAAGTTTTTTTATCATTGAATCATTAATTTTCTTTGGGTAGTGGATCATATAATTTTTTATTAGTGGGTCATGTATTTTGTTTGATCAATTGATCATTTTTCAAAGTAGTGGATCATGTGTTTTAGAGTAGTGGATCTTGATAAGTAAGAGTAGTGGATCATGTTTTAGATAAGTGGATAATTATATTAGTTTAAGTAAATATGAACTGACATTTTTTGGATCAGTGGATCATTTTATTCTATTTTATTTCAGTTATTAGTTTATTTTGGAGCATTAGATCATTTTTAGTTTATTTTTTACTTCAATCAATTAGATTTTATATGTCTTAATACTTAATTATTTCTACTATATCGATGATTTATTCTTATTTTAGAGTATTATATCATTTTTTCCTTGACATATTTTTGTTATGTGTCTTCATTCGGTGACTTATTTTCAGCACCATGGTCATGAAGAAAGACTTCTTTGGTACCACAGAATGGTATTTCATTCAAATCACTGCAACAATTTCTATCATTCGGTCCCTTATCAGTTTTTTCCTCAAACTCCTCACTACCAACTCATAGATACAGTGAGTATATACATTTTTCTTCACCTTTAGATTAAATTAGTCTCAGTTAATGAATTTTTTTTATAAAAATAATCACTTACAATAAGAATATATAAAAAATGGTTATTAATATTTTGATTCTAACCATGTAGACAAAGTTGGCTAAGATAGTGCTCAGGAAATACTACCATGAACTGAAGAAATCAGTTCCCCTTCCATGGAACCTTCTTGGATCTTTGATTAGAAGCTTTCAGTGTGATGACTGTGTTAGTGATGAGTGAGATGTATCATACTATGAAACTCGGCCTAAACTATATAGATTAATGGTGATTATTTAAATGTTTATTTAATAGAGAAATTGATGATTCTGTTGGAGGAATAGAAGACTATAAATGATCCCTAGTAGTCATTATTTTTGTAAACATGAAACACAATCTTTTTGTGGGTTCTGGCGGATCTTATTAAGACTAATACTGCCAATTTTTCATCGTCGACATACATATTTCTAAGGAATACTCAAATTGTATCCATATGATTTTTAAATTCAGCTTCTTTGATTCTTGATTTATATTATCGGTTCCTAATTTATCATTTTGTAGTGATAATTAAAGAAGTTATAATGTTGAGGGATGTCATACTTCATGTAAATCATCATGCATGGAACCAAACTACTCTTTCTCAATGTAGAAATATATCAACAACTTATCTATACATTGATGGAGGATTCCAAGATTCATATCATACAGGTTTTTTTGGGGTTTCACATCACCTAATAACATACACATTTGATGGAATATTACAAGATTCATATCATACATGTTTGTTTTTGGGGTTTCAAATCACCTAATAACATACACATTTGGATACTTACTGTTCATCTAAATTCATTCATCTTCTAGATATATATGTGTACATATGTGTGTCTATAGATAGAAAATGCGAGTTTTATTCTAGAACTATCTCTCAATGTTACCCATAGTAATGGATCATACACCATTATGGGGTTTTGTTTAGTTTTGAAAAATGTTCCATGTTCTTAGCATTCATATTTTTTGTGTTAGTTTTTTTCTCCTTTTACCAAATAAGTGGCTTGTAGATATTGAAAATTGAACTTTCTTGCATCAATATGGTCTTCAATATTTAATATAAATTTATTTTTTGTTTTGATATTTATTTCATTCATTTGGGGTTTTGAAACGATCTATTATTTTCTACAGGAACCATTAAAATTTATTGTAGAGTTGTGAGAGAAACCAGATGCTCAGTCTACTATAGAATATATTAGAAGAAATAGAAATATTATGATTTACTACCCTATTAAATCAAATAATGATGGGGCAAGGGTGTTTACATTTAACAGAGACTAGGGAAAATGTGTCACAAGGTTCTTTTCCTACTTTTCTATACTAAAAACTATAATTCATTTTATTTTGTAAGTTCTTTCCATGAAAACATAATGATTTATTATTCGTGTTGGTTTTTTATGTTTAATTTCCTTTGGTTCATCATTCTATTACAATCATAGAAAATACACATACATTTGAAACTATTGATTATATCATTTTAGGATGGCTATAATGTTTTCAATTTTTCTTCTAGGAAGACAGGATTAGAATGATATATAGAAAGGTAATAATTATAGTTATATGCAGTTGGTTTTGATAAATTACCTAGAAAAATTTGGAAACACCATGAATATGAAAAATACTAAAGTCAAATAATAGATTTATTGAACCTTTCTAATAATATGTTTATTGAACCTTTCTAAAACACCATGAATATGAAAAATACTAAAGTTAAAGAAGCTATTTTCATGTGACCTTCGTGAAGAGAGTCCTTCTGGTTATCAAATATGGTTTAATTTCGTATTCTCCATACATAAGAGAGAACATATCCATTATAAATAAGGAGATTATTATAAATTTTCTCAATGAAAAAAGATTCCGTAGTGGATTTCATAAGATCTATAATTCCATCACCAAGGCACTGTTTTCATCCAAAAATATCTTGCATATAGAGACATATATTTTTCAAAAAATAAGAGTGGACAAAAATATGATTTTGGCATTCAGAATCTTCCCAAAATAGAACATAGGATAAGGGAAAATAAAACCAACTTTATGGATCTAGTCATCCATTGGCAATCACTGCTCCCAGATTCTCTAAAGGATCATAGCGGTTGATGGAGAAATAAAGGGTCTCCTAAACTTTTCTTACCATTTAGACACATTATAATTATTGGGACATTTAGAGACATAATACTATTTTATAGTGAAACGAACCACAAGACGGAGCATCTGTAGTTTCAATAAATTGATATTTTTTCACTTGGTTGATGATGTCAGTTGGAAGGAAGTCCTAGTCTACTATAATATTTCTACTAATATCATCAATTTTCGTCATTTATAGATGCTATGGTATATTTAATAGGGCATGCAATGGACTTCAAATACAGGGTACACTCTAAAAATTAAAGGAAGAGTCCCTTTCTACCAACCATTTCGAGCAATACATCATCACTTTATAAGAGGATTTGATGGCATGACAGAATGATGACATCAAATTGTGAGGATATCCTTTGTCAATATTTATCACAAACCTCTCTTAAAAAAAATATAGATATTCCCTATTTGATGTTAGGAGGTTCCATGAAAAATTATTTATTAATACCTTATGGAATTTTAAGAGACCCTTCACCCCAATACCACCCATATCAATAGGCTTAATGCACTCTTTCTATGTGGAAGTTGGTTTTGATAAATTACCTAGAACTAAATTGTGTTAATCACTATATAGGTTTCAAAATAAAATATTTGAATTCGACACTAATCATTGAAATATAATACTTTCAAATTCTATTTATTACAAAAAATACACAACAAATTATTTACTTTGATAATTCTTCAAAATAAATAAAAATGTAACCTTCATAAATATTTTTTAGTTTTACATTAGAGGGATGTTAAGTTTTGTTTCACTTACACATATACACACTACAAAAAACATACCATATAGCAGTGGTCTAAACCACCGCTATATGGTTCTGTGATGATTTCAAAAAACTGCCACTAAAATTAGTGTCGACAATCAACACATGGTGGTTTCTTCCATTTAGAGGTAGTTTCTAGAAAGTGTTGTAGAAGATTTATTTCATGGCTATTTTCTTTGTCTTAGCTACAGTTTTAGCTTAAAAATAATTGGGATCTGGAGGTGGTTTTCAACTACCACAAAAGTCTGGCCTTTTTATCAAAAAAATCTACTAATAAGGAGAAAACCATCTCTAAGTAAAAAAGATCATATTTAGAGTCATTTTAACCACAGAACCTAAAAAACTACCATTATATAGTGATGGTTTAAATTGCTATGAAAAAAATCTATCTCTAGCGGCGGTCTAAACCGCCGTTATATCATGAATTAAAAAAAGGCTATAGGTTCTGCAGCCCCAGAACCTACTGCCAAAACAAAAAAAGTGACACTGAAAATTTTACTAGATCATCAAATATATCATCCACATAGAAGTAAAACAACATTCTAAAACTAAAAGAATCAAACTATTTGTAAAAGAGATAAAATAAACTAAAAATCATATATGATCATATTGAAATTTCAATCTCCATATCTAGTTGAAATATAGAATATAGACACATGGTCATTAAACACATACATAGGGAACTCATTGTCTCGATCCCATCTAAAATATAAGAAAATGATAAAAAAATTACCCACATTGGACATATTGATAGACGAACACTCTCCACTAATCATTACCCCATGATGAACTCTGCTTGTCACCCTCTCCATCTTTATCTCTACTTCCTACTACCGGCACCTATAAGACAATTATATTGAAAATTAATCAATGCTATATATTTATATTTAAACATAAAATCAATAAAAGTTTGTGAACTAAATGATTTTGAAGTTGTGTGATTTACCTTCTCACCACCAGTCATCACTTGCAATCCCCATTTGTCTACTAGAGACCTCTGATGGTAATCGTCCCAAACCCATCTACGCACTCAACCAGGATGCTCCTTCCCTAGGACTTTACAAACTTGGTCATCCTGGGAGAATGAGTAGGATTGTGTGGGATTGACATCCCATAATTAATTAATTTTTACCAATAAATCAAATATTAATCATACTAGAATAAATATAAATTACCATAGTGACAACTAATAATTATTATAAGGAAAAATGAATTCATACCCCAACTTCTCTAGAAATCTCATTAACAAAACTCTCATCATATTATTTATGAAAATTCAACCACACTTCTGTTTCGGATGCTTATGGCCTAAACTCGGTGACTGCATTAAACCAAGATAAATCAACAATTTAATATATTAATTAGACAATAGTGTATAATAAATATTTAAACTAATGAAAATATTACTAGATTCGATCGTCTTCTAGAAAAACTCTTTGACCCCACAGTGTGAGTATAATTCTTCCTCGACATTCCTTTAATTTAATCAAATAAAATTAATTTTAGAACATATATTTCATAAAAATCATGCAGACAAAAAAATATAAATGATAACAGATGCACAATACTAACAAACAAAATATACATAACAATGATAATGAATAACTGTACAAATGACATAAGTGGTTGATAAATAAATGGAAAACTGCACATATAATCATTTTCTCCTTCAATAATGTCGGTTTACAAATCTATAATTACTTCATCTACTTTATCCACTCTTTAAATACTGATATTTTCAATATCATTATGGACAAATAAGTCTACTTCTTATTGTTGATGGGATTCAATGTCAAAGGTCAAATATTCAACTTCGTCACGCATATCATAAAAGTCTCTTTTTTTTACTTGAGAAACTACACTCCACCCTTCATCCACAACATCTTTCACATGATATACCATTTTCTCTTGCGGTGATAAGATATATGGATCATGCAGTTCATGGTCACCAACATCCAACAAGTGAGAGAATTTCACATAAGTAAATTGCAAGGAATCTCTTTTAACACCCCTGATAATATCCACCCAATTGAATTTTAATAAAACAACTAAAAAATGTAGGTGGTAGTTTAATTCGATAATATCAATAAATTTTCCATAGTATTCCACTTAAAAAATATAAATATGCCACTATTATGGGTTTTCAAACCCTCTTCCTGATCAACTATATGAAATCTAAATGCATTTATGTTGTAATCATCGAACTTTCTATCTTGTTTTAGAGGACCTCAAGCAAGAAACTTAAAATATTCTAACAACTCTACTCGAGTATCAGTATTCATGATCTAAAAAAATTAATATAAATTATTATATTTACAAAATATTTTTATCAACTTAATATCCATATTGATTTCAATATTTATGAACTTATACATAGTGAAAACCATTCTATAATATCTTTATTAACAACTTTTGTTATATCTATCTCATTTCGTGTTTTTCCTATCATTTGTCTCTTTGTTTGTATCCTCAACTCTTCAACAAATGGATCTAAAATTTCACTATTCAGTATCACATATCTGTGTGACTGTAATAATTCCATTTCTCTCAGTGTAACATTTTAGCTCCTCCCAACTGATCGGCCAATAGCATGAAAGATTTTTGATTTCCCATGTATTTCAGATTAATTCGATGTGTCGTCAACATGTCCAACTTGATTGAATCTGGCCCCAATACCATCCAAGTATCTAAAAAACAGTAAGACACTCTTCTGTCAAATATCCTTCAGAAATAGAGCCTTTATGTTGAGCATTATTTTTCATGTATGATTTCAAATTCCCAATATATATGTGAAATAAAATAAAAAAACATAATTATTTATTTAATGAAGTGCCAAGAATTTTTTTACTTCAACAAAAAACATATAAATAAAGTACCTATCAATTAGATACATCTATTAATAATATATAGGGCCTCCAAATTTAGATTCCTCAACCAAATGCACAGTTAAATGCACCATGATAGTAAAAAATGACAGAGGAAAGATCATATCCATTGCAAAAACTGTCAATAAAAATCTCTCCTAAAGTTTTTCAATCGTAAATGGATGTATATTTTTCTCACATATTTTTCTGAAAAATGTCCAAAATTGGAGTACAACAGCAGTAACCTTTTCAGGTCATAATGTAAGCAATGCCAATGGAAGTAACTACTGTAAAAAATATGTGAATTTTGGTTTTTCAATCCATGTAACTTGTGATTGTTTAAGTCAAAACACCTTGATATGTTACTTAAATACCCATCATATACCTCACATGTTTTAAAATTCTAAGTAATGTATATTTATTCCTATTTTTCATTGAAAATTTTGTCAGAGCATACTCTCTATTCTCCTTTGACCCGAGATCACGCTTTGTGTTCATTGTTTATAAGTCTTTCCAAGCATTGATATGATACTTAATATTTATATAATCATTAAGGAATGTAATGATCAAATTTTCATAAGAATTCTTCTCAATATGAATCACATCAAGATTATGCCGCAAAAAATTAAATTCCCAATACTAAATTTTGAAGAATATACTTTTTGTCTTCCATTGTTGCGTTCTGATTTCACTTGATGATGCACTTCATACTCATTTCCAACTATTATTCAAATAATGCACCTTTCCCAATTCTATTTCAACATTTACAAGTTGTGTCAATATTTTAGAACCTATTAACAACTTTGGAGGTGGTCTACAATCAATTAAACCTTTAAATTTTGACTTGTTCAGCTGAAATCTATGAGATGCATCAAGAAATCTCTGATGACACAAGAAGAACCATTTTCTACTATGAGGTAGTCATTCCGGCTCAAAATCAAAGTTATAAACAGGACAATTCAAACCCATGTATGTTTTCTAACTAGATAAATTTCCAATTCTAGGGAAGTCACTAATGGTCTACATTAGAGAAGCTTGAATTTTGAACATTGTTATAGAAGATGCATCATATGTCTCAACATTGTTGCTCTATAACTCTTATAATTCTTCAATTAAAGGATAAAAGTATACATCAATATAATTTCAAGGATTATTTTTCAATTTATAATCATCAAAATGATAAAAAGATTTTTGTTTCATACACATCCACGGAGGTAGATTGTAAGGGATCAAAACAACTGGCCAAATGCTATAACTGGTACTCAAAGTCCCAAATGGGTTGAATACATTGGTAGCCAATCCCAATTGAACATTCTTAGATTCAAATGAGAAATATAGATGTAATGAATCAAATGTCTTCCATGATTTTGAATATATTGGATGTCGCATTAACCCATCATTGTTATTATCTACATAATGCCACTTCATGTGTTCGACGGTTTTCGATGATATGAATAATATTTGCAATATAGTATTTAAAGGAAAGTAACTCAAAACATTTGCAGGTGTGTTCATTTTATTCTTCTTCATGGTAGTATGTTGATTCATACTTCCAACATTACCCATATAAAACCACCTAGGGGAAGAACATTTCTTGCAATCATCCCTTTTTGAATCCTCTCCCCAATAAAGCATACAATCATTGGGACATGCATGAATTTTTGTATAATTCAGACTAATCTTGTTAACAACTTTTTTCATTTAAAAAAAGGCTAAGGGATATTTTCTTTAGGAAATGCATCACGCAAAAATTCCAATATCATGGACATATCTTTATTTGTAATTCCACATAGGTATTTGATATGGTGCAACTTCATTAGAAAAGAAAGTTTTTAATATTTCAAACACCCACTATAAAACTCTTGATTCAAATCATTAACTAAACCATGAAACACATCTATCTACTCAGTGAGGTTTTCTCTTACACTAGTTTCCACAGAATCAAGAGGAGGATCTAATGATATATTTCAATCTTGATCGGCTTGTCCTACAGTCTCAAAAACATCACTTGTTATATTGATATTTGTATCACCCTCAATTGGTTGTTCTTAAATGTTTTTATGTTGATGTTGGTGTCTTGCAATCTGCAATGCATCATTTATAAGATTTTTCATTTCATTTTCCATTATTGATGAAGTTGGGAGCTCATTCTATGGATTTACATCAGTGCTCAACCTTTATATAATGTTCTATTCTCCATGCCAAATCCAACAAAAATAATGAGTAGGGAATTTCTTCAATATCAAGTGTTCATAAACATTATCTCTCTTCAACTATCTTGAAAATTTACATTTCAGACATGGACATCGTATTCTCCCATCAACAGATCAATTGGAAATTAGAAATTCTAAAAACTCCTCCAAACCCTGTGCATACTGAGATGTGTTCCTCGGTAATGTGATCCAGCTTTTATCCATATATATCACAATGTGCCTACATGTTATGAAAAAAATTAAAACACATAACTATTACTAAATAGGAAAAGAGATTCATATATACTAGTTGAAAAAAATATTAATATGTTAAATAACCATACACTAAATTTTAAATGTATGTATAACAATCTATGAAATAATAATTACAAACACTTATGAAAAACAATAAAACAATTTGGACTGTTAGAATATTTTGATGAAGAAACTGGTGTAGAGTAGTGAAATTTGACACTACTTTAATTGATACAGAATAAGGAAATATAGGGAAACTAGAAATGCCTCAACAAATTAGTATAATGAATCCATGAAGTTCTAAATTTCTTTCTTATTCTTTAACCACTTCTTTAATTAGCTTCTATTTATAAAAAACACAAATGGTTAACATTCTTTTGAAATCCATTTAATCTTCTACACATGGGTTTTTTCTAATTCTTCATCAAACATTTAAAACCCAAAAGTTATAAATTAAAATATAAATATAATACTGTTTGAATTATCACGTTCAAATTCAAAAATACTCAATGTATTTCAGTCTTTATATCGTTTTCTAGTGACAGATACTTTCTACCATTCAAACAGATGAGATACTCTACTACATAAATATAATAGGGAAATTTTATACCTATATATCCCACGTAAGGGTAAAATAATTTTTGTATAGGTTTCATAAGGGTACCTCATAATTTTTATAATTTTTATAAAGGTAAACTTTAAAATATATATATTTTATAAAGATAAGATGCATTTTATACAGTATATAGGTAAATTATAATTCTATGTAAGAGTAAGAACAAATTATAAGCATTGCATAATAGTAACTATTAAAGTTGTGTAATGGTAAGATTTTACTTAAACTGGTCATGTAAAGGTTACTAGAAAAGCTATATAAAGGCACTCAGAAGTTGCATAAGGGTAATAAGCATTTTTGAAAGCATGTGTAAAGGAAAAAACATAAATTATATACACTATTTAAAGGTTTCTATTTCACTTCACAAGGGTAACTTGCATTTTTTCATGTCACTTAAGGGTAGATTAACACTTGCGTAGAGGTAAGAAACACTTGTGTAATGGTAAGAAACACTTGTGTAAAGGTAATAATCACTTGATTAAAGGTATGAATATAATTTATGCCAATACTAGAAATTAAATACATATTTTCCTATGATACAATCACATTTAAATTTCCAACTAATTTATTTTACCACATGCTTGATATACAAGATTCCTTGCATCATCCATTATTCTTATACTCTCTCAACATCATTATTTTCATCGGTTATATAATGTATAATCATCCCATTGTCTTCTTTATATGTTACATTTTCTGTCTCTTGAGGATGGATAAATGGAAACTAGTCAAATATAAAATTCTTTATTCCACTCCTTTAATTTTATTCATGAATATAATGAGACTTATTTCTCTCAATTTTAATACCAAACATAATTATTTATTTGAAAAAAAATTATATGGTAACTCACTTTATTAAGAATTGACCAAGGTATTCCAATGCAAATATAACTAGGGAAGTGTATAAGTCATCCATTTGAAGCATTATTAAATACAAAATTAAAAAAAATACTTAATTTAAAACCCAATTGAGTTCCAATCAGTATCATACATCCAGATTCTCTCTATTATGATAAAAAATATTTTTTAAAAATATAAATTATAGATTATAATTAAAGAAATCATGAAAAAAATGAATATTTTGAATAAATATTAATATAAAAACTAATTCAAAAACTAAATACATATGTTTTGTTCATGGGAAACATTTATTAAATAAGAACATTGTTCCACACTAAATGAAAAATCCTATCTTTTATAAAAATGTATTTATCAGGGAAAGCAGTTATAATATCAGTATATAATAATCCAATATCCCATATCTAAATGACAAATCCAATAAGATAATATAAATACCTATTTTAATTTAAATTCATCAAATCATGCCATAATCTATCCAAATAAACCATAAGAGATGGAATATGATATAATTTTTTCATACCAGTAGTGATCCAAATAAAGTATAAGACATGGAATAAGAAAAAACTAATATATATTAGTAAATGTCAGTCAAATAACATGTCTTAGATTAAGTTACAAGAAATAAATTCTAAAATAAAAAATATATGTTCTTCATATAAATAATTTTTCAATGTTTTAAAACATAATTTTGGGAAAATTTATTTAGAAAAATAGGTTGTATCCAAGGAAAAAAGGTTTTTACACATTGAACCCTTTTAATATAATAACTGTTCCATTTATACAAAATATGTTTACATCTTAAGGCATACCAAATGAATCAGGTATGGGTAAAAATTGATAAATGTGATTGAATTATAAAAAATAATAAAAACTTCAAAAGGATATGTTTTCAATATAGAATATCTTATATATTTAAAGTGAGGTTCATGAACTAACCCATAACTGATCACTTTTATAAATAGAGTTAAAAAATTGTTTATTCAATTTAATATTTTGGTTTAAGAAAATCATACACAATAAATTTCCAAATAAATACAACTAGTGTTTATAAAATTTAATTTTTATTCAAAACCCAATTTTATAATCAATGATTTTTCAAAGTAAATGAAACTAATATAATTATTATTATTGTTTTTATTAAAAACCCAATTCATTCTTACATAATTTATTAATGATGGCATACCATAAATGAAACATCTTAACTTCTTTTCATAACCTAAAACCAAAATAAAAAAATGATTTATATTTTATCTAAGTAACAACATAGCATAAAAAATAAACTCCCCTATTTATATAACATGACCATATAGAAATTTATTTAATAATACCAAGCATGTAATCATAACCATGAGTAACTTACTTTTAGTTTAATATAACATAACAACTTTGTAACATCCAGATATTTTATGAGATGGATTCTTTTTAATTTCTTTAATGTCTTGTGTTGTACACTACACCAATATTAGCTTTTACTATAAGAAACACCATATTATCTTGAATTATAATCAACACTATTCTTTTCTTGTTTTACACTCAAGAGCGAACTTCCTCGATAGCTTGTGTTGTACACAATATCGAGTTTCACTAAATAATGATATATTATTAAAATATTATTTCATGGGATATAAACTAGTCGTTATGAATAGTATTAACCACATTTTCAATTTTATATAACATTAAAATTAATCTTGTGTATTTTTTAGATATGATATATGAACAAATTCAATTTTTTGGATAAAGGAATCATTTTCCAAAAAATACAGTTTTTCCGCCTTTTGATGGCACACCCATTTTAAATATCTATTTTAATACTTTTATATATTCTATTTGAAAAAATATACTTATTATTTGTAAGTAAGACATAAAAATAAATTTTTTAAAATTTTTGGTATTTTTCTGATAAAATTCATATTTTAATAAATAGTGAAAAATACTGCATTTTTGTTCAAAACGTCATTTTCATCTAATTTATTTATACAGTTAGATTATCTTTTTAATTGGTTTTAAAGTGAAATTGGATTATATTATTATAATTTAATCCAATTTTGGTAATTTTAAGTAATTTTACATTTAAATTAGACATAAACACGTGGTAATCTTTTGATAAGTTTTTTACTTCTTAAAAACCCACTTTTTAGTATTTTACAACGGGAATAAATTTTAAATTAATTATTGCCAATTATTTGTTTTGAATTATTAAAAATTGATTCCATATTTGAAATAAGTGGGTCCAAATTATTTTAATAGGTTACTTTTATTTTTTGGATATTATTAATAGTAACTGTGGTAATTTTTATTTAACGCAGTTAAACACTACTGGAAACTAATCCTTTACCTATGGTTTCAAACCACTGGTAAAGGCTACCAAATAGTTGGTATACTATATACCATAGTCATTTAAGGGCCACTTGATAATGAAAATGACATAGATATTAATAAAACCAATGAAAGTGATAAAATGTCAAACTCACATTTCTTATAAGTATAATAATAATAATATATGGATAACCATGTGATATATTAAAACAAAAATAGTCCATATAAATATAAAATAATTACCTACATCATGGTAATTTTTTTTTAATTTTTGGGAAATTATAAATTACATTAAATTATTATACTTTGATGATGTAAAAAATAATTAATTGACGAAAAATCCATAAATTTTTTTAGTGAAATAATAATAACCATAAAAAAGGCCTAAAAACATGACCAAATCATATTGGTCAAGTATATCTTGACCATAAGAATCCATGTTCTGAAAAATTGACCATTTGGATCTTTAAAAAAGAGATTACTACATTTATTTTATTTTATTTAAAGTGATGTTAAAGCTGTCACATTCATACATTAATAAGTATAACATTTTTAATGATAGATTTTACATAATATAAATTAGACTATATATATTTTTATGAAATTTAGTAAATTTATTTTCATCATATTATTTTATTTAAAATTTTTATTCTATAAATAAGTATGTTAAATAATTACACAATATTGATGTAGTGATTTTTTTAATAACGGAGATATCAAATAAATGCTATAAAAAATATTAAAATAAATATAATTTGGCTAATTAATTTGTTCAATGAATTTTTAAGATTACCTTGAACCATTTGGAATATAATAAAATATTTTTTTGAGGATAACACCTTATATTAATATTTCTAAAAATCCATGAAATGAATATTATCCAAATTGACACAATTAATATTTTGTTAAAATAATGATTTATAAAATTATTTAAAAATAATAAAACAATTTTAAAATATATGATAATCATGATATGATCTAAAATGTTCTAAATTATTCAATTATTGTATAATTAAATCAAATAAGTAAATATTTCACCCTTTTAATATTGAAACATTTGTTATCTAAATAAAAATTAAATAGAATAACTAATTGTTAATTAAAATGATAATGTTTAAATTAACAAAAAAACCTGTCTAAATTTTATTGGTTGATGATATTTAAATATTATAATATCTTAGGTTAGAATATATTTCATTTTTAAGGTATTTGGTTGATTTTAAAATTATAATAAATTAATAGTTTCAGAAATTCCAAAAGTGTCCCTCACCCCAATTATAAAAGGACACTTCCTCCCTCATTTCTCAACAACTCATTAAGCCGTAAAGTTCCCCTATACCCTTCAAATTTCTTATATAATCCTCTATAGTTACAATCTAGAGGTTTTGGTATTCTCAAAATACCAACTCTAGTGCCATCAAGAGGAGATCTAAAGGGAGTACGTCAAAGAAAAGGTAATCTTCTCTACCGATTCATTCAATCCTTTTATTCTTCTGCTTCCCCTTCCTTAGTTGTTTCATTATAAAGTAATAAATATAGTATAATTTATATACTTAGATGTTATTATAATTATGAAACAACTATATTCCACCTTCTATCCATCTTATGAAAAATGAAAGCACCACGTGTGCCTACGTACGACTTACCGTCTCCACACCGTGGTGTACTCTGTTTTTCACCACCACCTTACTTGGATGGGTATAATGATGGAATTAATAAATATATATTATTATTATAACATGATATTGCTTCTAAAATTTTATACACCATCCACTTCAAAACCATTCAACAACTTTTCTAATGATATCGTCGTTGGTGCGTACGTATGGCCTACCATCTCTATGAAGCGATGTGATTCATTCTACATGATCTTCATTAAAGCATGATTATATAAATATACAGAATGAATAAATATGGTACCAATTATGTTAATATAATTTTCTAATGATATAACTATGACCTAAAAAGGAGAACTGGAACTTATTCAACAAAATATGCATAAGAACATAAAGTAGTTAACACCCGAATAACAAGTAAAAATGAAATATTACTAACAAATGATGATAATATGATTATATATTATATTATATAAATGACTATTCTTTTGGAAGAATCCAATAACATTTTTTAAATCATTTTACAGGAGTTTTGTATACATACGAAGCATATCGGACCTAAGGTAATGGATTATTTGGTCTCACTTTTATTTATGTTGGACATATGCCTTACACACCATCTAATTATTTTGTGTGGTTTTTATATTACACATGAATGTTATTATTATTATTATTATAAAGTCTATTATATTTACATGTTCTTATAATTTTATTTATTTAATGAGGCATACAATTTTACTGATTGTAAATTGTTAAGGTATAATTTTACAATCTTGTTTTTTTATATGAGATTGTTTATTCATAAGTATTTACTGAGGATATATTTATCATCCATGTACATGTTTTCTAAAAATGTTTTCATAAAATATTTACTATTATTATATTTATGTTTAAAGTAATTTTTAACCATATTAAACTTTTATTATATAGTTTGGAATGAATCTTTCTTTTGTTTACCATACGAGGTACTTTTTGACTTTTTCGGAAAAAGTACGAGGAGAATGGTTTTTAACTTATACAGCATGAATGGATTTTTACAGTTTCAAGATTCATTATTTCCATGAAGTTTCCTCTACATTGTTTCATGTTTATTTTAAACTAAATTATTTTCTTTTAAAATTGTGCAGAATTTTGATAAAAGAAAATGATTTTGAAGAAGAAAAGATATTTTCCTCAAGAATTAAGTTCAAGTGTTTTATCAAAAATGTTTTCCATCTAATATGACGTTATTTAAATAGTGTTTTATTTATATCCCTATTATTAATATTATTTTATTTTTTTAATGATGGATTGATATTTTATATGGATTGTGTTTTGATGGAATGATGTTTAAGAAACCCATTTTATTTCTTAGGTTATGATATAATGAATGATTTATGTTTTTTTGGAACATGTAAGATTGATTTCATTATCAGATGGGTGGAACCTATATTTCCCTCCAATGCATTGGGTAAATATTTATATCTCATGAGATAAACATGACTGAAATTGTAAGTAAATCTGGTTCAGTAATACATGGCTAGAATAGTAAGTAAACCTAGTTCAGTAATGGACTTTCTACACTGTGATGGTCTTTGAAGCAATGCCTTGGCTAATATGGAAATAATATTATGTGCTTATTTGTTTGGAACAATTAAATGTTTTATTCCAATTCTATTTTATCATGTTTAATGTTCCTTTATGATATATTCCTTACGTACTACCAAGATTTATTTCATAACTCAAGATTTTGATATTCAATAGTTATGTTCATGTTTTTACATTCTTATGATTATGTTATGTATGATGTTTTCCATAATTATCCTTACTGATCATTTGAGCTCACCCTTTTCATAAATTTTATTTTCCCCAGGATATAAAGAAAGGTTTTAGGTAGAAAAACAAAATGGGATGATCTTTATGGGAGATGTTGAGGATCTTTCACCAAGTTAGAAGATTATGTTCCAAGTTTCCAATGGCACTAAACTAATAAGGTATTTGGGTGTGTGTTTGTGTCATGGATTAAGTATTCTGAAAAAGTAATGTAATGTCTATGTACGTCAATCTTGGGTCTTTACAGTTGGTATCACAGGAAATGTTTGGTTAGCCTTTAGAAACAAGGATTCGAAAATTATAGTAATATCCCTAGAGATATTTCTAAGGTATTTCTAGGGATGTCCCTAAAGATAAGTCTAACTATAGGTTATATTCTTAGAATTATGGTAACATTCATGAATAGCCTAGGATTAAAAATGAGATGTTAGAAATTGAAAGTAATCCCCCTTGATTATATTTTTTTCCTAGTATGACTTTTACCTCTCACACTATTCTTTTTGGGTTTTAGAAAATGGATGGAAATAGAAGGATTCATGTTAGTGAAGAATATGATGGAAAATGGAATGATATTATTCATGAGAAGCCAAATAAAATGGGATTTGGAAGGAGAAACATCATTATTGTGCCTAATCATCAATATCATAATATGATCAATAATTTCAACTTTTGTGAGTTTCCAGACCCATCTAATAAGATAAATATGGAATTTCATGGTGATCATAGAGAAAATTTTGTTCAATTTTCCTTATGTAAATCATGCGGGAAGAGGCATCAAGGAGAATGTTTCAAAGGAAATGGAAGATGGTTTGGGTGTGGAAAAGAAGGACACAAAACCAGTAATTGAAAAGGAAATGGTTTAGTTAACACAATGGACAAGGATAATGGTATTACTGAGATATCAACGATAGTTAAATGTTTTAAATGTGGAATGTATAGGCATTATAAAAATCGATTCCCTAATGGAAATATCAAGAAGATAATTAGCATGGTCGTATGGGTAGTATTTATATTACTGACAATGAAGAGACTAAAATGATATATGAGATGAAATATGTGTTAAGGAATGAAATGATGAAGCTCAGTCAATGGTTTAAGAATATATTGGAATGATTTCATGTTTATCAAGAATAATGTTGTATAAGTAATTTTATGGTACTATGGAATAAAGAAACATCTAAGGATTATTACACTATTTGTTTCCTTAATAATTTGAAAGTATATGTTGAATGGTACTGGTAACCATGAAAAGTTATTCATATATTTTTGAAAAACACATGATATGTGAATAATGATGGGATAAGGAGATAATGAGTTTTTTATAGTATTAATGACATCAGGAATGATATAAGTACAAAGTGATATCATGGTTTGAGTATATAGATTTTTTTAGTATTTTTAGTGTGTGGAAATAGATAATTTTTATAGAATGCATGTTTTCACTAATTTTCTATGGTAATTCATGTTATTGTCATGTTTTAGGAGAATACATTACTAAGGTATTCGCATGTTTAGAATGTGACAAAAAAGAACTACCTTGTGAGGTATGGGATATAAATTTTATGTCAATTTAGTTCACCTCTTTCTAAATTTTTATATTTTTTTGAAGGATTTAATGTTATCTATTTATGGATAGTATAAGTTATATTCCGGTTGAAGTTTTTTAGATGAATTTATTATCTCACTATAGGTGGCCTTATTCATATTTTATTACATGTGCTAACCTTTTTGTTGAGATAGATGGAATGACCTATCATTCTATCGCATGATCTACTAATACTTCAAGAATGAAAAATTCAACTTCATTTATTTAAATAAGAGATGAATTGGAAATTTTTTAAGGCACGAATAATGGTTAGATTGTACTAAAATCAAGTAAGTATTTATTATCAGGAAAAATTCTTTAACTTTAGGAAAAAAGATATTTAAAACCAAAAATGTTGTCCTAGTACCTTATTATCCTATGAATCAGGTGGTCCCTTAAATAATAAAATATTTAAGGCTTTCTGGTAGATAACTTTCTCCAAACATTGTTCTCTATCACTATCCATCAGAACATGATGGTTAAATTTCTCTTTTGTATCCATGTTTTCACTTCCCACCTATGTTCTCCTATGTGAAAACCCAGTGATGAGTTACTTTGTGTAACCATTATGTTTCTAACTTTCCTTTTTAAAATGAAGTTTTAGTATTCTGTTTTACAATGTTGGTTTCTATGAAATAAACTTTCAAGTAGTAAACCTTTTATAACCCCGAGGAATTTTGAGGGTGGAATTCATTTTAAGGGGGTATAATGTAACACCCTGAGATTTTATAAGATATATTCTTTTTAATTTATTTTATGCACTGCGTTATATGCTACACCAATATTATATTTCACAATACTCAAAATCGTATTAACTTACAATATACTCAACACTATTCTTGTCTTGCATTACATGCAAGACCGACCTTCCTCGATATCTTACATTGTACACAATACAGAGTTTCACTAAACAACGATATATTATTAAAATATTATTTAATGGGATATAAACTAGATGTTATGAATAGTATTAACAACATTTTTAATTTTATATAACATTAAAATTCATCTTATGTATTTTATAGATATTATATAAGAACAAATTCGATTTTTTAGATAAAAGAAGTATTTTTCAAAAAATGCAGTTTTGTCGCCTTTTAATAGAGCACCCATTTTAAATCTATTTTTTACACTTTTATATATTATATTAGACAAAATAAACTTATAATTTGGAATAAATACATAAAAAATACTTTTTTTTAATTTTTGGTATTTTTCTGATAATGTTTATATTTTAATGAATAGTAAAAAATACTACATTTTAGTTCAAAACTGCCTTTTAATATAATTTATTTATATAGTTAGATTATCTTTTTAATTGGTTTTAAAGTGTAATTGGGTTATTTTTTTATCATTTAATCCATTTTTATTCCTTGGAAGTAATTTTACATTTTAATTGTACATAAACACATGACAATCTTTTGATAAGTTTTTTACTTCTTAAAACCCCGCTTTTTAGTTTTTGACAATGGGAATTAATTTTAAATTAATTTCCAACAAATTTGTGTTTTGAATTATGAAATATTTATTCCATATTTTGAATCAGTGGGTCCAAATTATTTTAATAGGTTACTTTTATTTTTTTGTATATTATGAATAGTAAATACAGTAATTTTTATTTAACGCGGTTAAAGGTAAATTGGGTAAATTAGTGTAACTAATAATATGATAAGGAGAATAAAATGATCCTAAAACCTACCAAAATCCTATTTTAAGAATAAAAGTATACCCTTAATATCTTAGGTTATAAAAATAGTCATTTAAGGACCACTTGATAATGAAAATGACATAGATATTAATAAAACCAATGAAAGTGACAAAATGTCAAACTCACGTTTCTTATAAGTATAATAATTTCAATATAGGGATAACCAGGTGATATATTCGAAAATAAATAGTACATTAAAAGATAAAATAATTATCTAGATCATGTTAATTTATTTTTAATTTTTGGGAAATTAAAAATTATCTTAAAGTCTTATACCTTGATGATGTAAAAATTAATTAATTGTTTAGAAATCCATTAAACAATTTTTATTAAAATACTAATAACCATAAAAGGCCTAAACATGTGACCAAAACATATTTGTAGAGTATATATTTACCATAAAAATATAATTTCTGAGAAAGTAATCATTTGAAGCTTTATAGAAGATATTATTACATTTATTTTATTTTATCTAAAGTGATGTTAAAGTTATCACATTCATACTTTAATAAGTATAACATTTTTAATGATGTGTTTTACAGAAGATAAATTCTACTAAATATACTCTTATTAACTCTAGCAAATATTTTTCATCTTAGTATTTTATTTCAAATTTTTTTATACAAATAAGTATATTAAATAATTACACAATATTGATGTAGTGATTATTTTAATAATTGAGATATCAAAAAAATGTTATTAACAATATTAAGCTAAATATAATTTTGGATAATTAATTTGTCAAATTAATTTTATAGATTACCTTGACACATTAGGGATATAATAAAATATTTTTTTCTAGGATAACACCTTATCTTGATATTTCTAAAAATCCCTAAAACGAATAGTTTCAAAATAGACACAATTGATATTTTGTTAAAATAATATTTTATAAAATTATTTCAAAATTATAAAAACAATTTAAAAATATATATTAATTATTATATGTTATAAAATTTTCTAAATTATTCATTTATAGTATAATTGAAGTCAAATAAGTAAATATTTCACCATTTTAAAATTGAAACATTTGTGATCTTAATTAAAATTAAATAGAATAATTAATTGTTAATTAAAATGATAATGCTTAAATTGACATCAAAAACTTGTCTAAATTTTATTGTTTGATTATATTTCAATATTTTCATATATTAAATTAGAATATATCTCATTTTTTATGCATTTAGAATAATTTTAAAATTATTATAAATTAATAGTTTCAGAAATTCTAAAGGTGTCCCTCGCCCCAATTATAAATGGACACATCCTCCCTCATTTCTCCAAAATTCATTAAGCCTTAAAGTTCGTATATACCCTACCCATTTCTCTTATAAACCTCCCAGGTTACAATATATAGGTTCTGTTATTCTCAAAATATTAACTCTAGTGCTATCAAGAGGAGATCTAAAGGGATCACGTTAAAGAATAAGTAATCTTCTCTATCGATTCATTCAATATTTTTCTTCTTATGCTTCCACTTCATTAGTTGTTTCATTATAAAGTAATAAATCCAGTGTCATTTTTATATTGAGATGTTATTATAATTATTAAAAAACTATATTCCACCTTCTATCCATCTTATGAAAAATGAAAGTACCACGCGTGCGTACATACGGTTTACTGTCTCCACGTCGTGGTGTACTCTGTTTTTCACCACCACCTTACTTGGGTGGGTATAATTCTGGAAGTAATAAATATATATTATTATTATAACATGATATTTATTATGAAATTTTATACACCATACACTTCAAAACCATTCAAAAACTGTTTGAATGATACCGTTGCTTGTGCGTACGTAAGGCCCACCGTCTCTACAATATAATGTGATTCATTCTACATGATCTTCATTAAATCATGATTATATAAATGTAAATAATGAATAAATATGGTATCTATTATGTTAATATCATTTTATAATGATATAACCATGACCTAATAAGTATAACTGGAACTTATTCAACAAAACATGCATAAGAACACAAAGCAGTTAACACCCGGATAATGAGTAACAATGAAATGTTACTAACAAACTATTATAATATGATCATATATAACATAATAAAAATTACTATGCTTCAGTAATAAGTATATAAAATTATTTAAACCATTATAAAATAGTTTCAGATACATACTAATCATATCAGACCTAAGTTAAGGGATTATTTTGTCTCACTTTTATTTCTATGGGACATATGCCTTATACACCATCTAATTCTTTTGCGTAGTGTTTATGTTACCCATGAATGTTTATATTATTCTTATTATGAATGATATGATATTTAAATATGCCTATAATTTTATTTATTTTATGAGGCATATAATTTGACTAATTATAAATTGGTAAGGTATAATTTGTCAATCTCATTTTTTTATCCGAGATTGTTTATTCGTAAGAATTTAATGGGGATATATTTATCATCCATGTATATGTTTTCTAAAAATGTTTTCATGAAATTATTGATATTATTTTATGTAGGTTTAAATTCATTTTTACCCATTTTTGAATTTTACTACATTTTTTGGAAGGAATCTTTCATTTTTTTACAATACGAGGTACTTTTTTACTTTTCTGGAAAACGTACGAGGAGATTGTTTTTTAACTTATATGGAATGAATGGATTTTAAAGTTTAAAGATGCCTTATTTATATGAATCTTCCTCTACACTATTTCAAGTTTATTTTAAACTAAATTCTTTTCTTTTAAAATTTCGTGGAATTTTGATAAAAGAAAATGATTTTGAAGAAGAAATGATATTTTTCTCAAAAATTAAGTTCAAGTGTTTTACCAAAATTATTTTCCATCTAAGATGACTCTCTTTAAATAGGGTTGTGTTTCAATAATTATTATTACTATGATTTTATTGTGTTAATGATGGAATTATATTTTATATGGATTATGTTATGATAGAATGATTTTTAAGAAACCCATTTTATTTCTTGGGTTATGCTATGATGAATGATTTATGTTTTTGTAGAACATGTATGAATGATTTCATTATGATATGGGTGGGACCTATATCTCCCTCCAATGCATTGGGTGAAGATTTATATCTCATGAGATAAATATGACTGAAATGGAAAGTAAATCTTGTTCAGTAATACATGATTAGAATGGAATGTACACTTGGTTTAGTAATAGAATTTGTTCACTATGTTGGTCTTGGAAGCAATGCCTTAGCTACTATGGAAATAATATTATGTGATTATTTATTTTCCAAAATTTAATGTTTTATTACAATGATTTTTTATCATGGTAAATGTTCCTTTATGATATGTTCCTTATATACTACCAAGATTAATTTCATAACTTGAGATTTTCATATTAAAAAATTATGTTCAGGTTTTTACAATCTTATGATTATGTTATGTATGATTTTTTTCATACTTATCCTTACTGAGCATTTGAGCTCACACTTTTCATAGATTTTCTTTTCCCCAGGATATAAAGAAAGGTTTTAGGTAGGAAAACAAAATGGGAAGATATTTATGGGTGATTTTGAAGATCTTTCACCAAGCTAGAAAATTGTGTTCCAAGTTTACAAAGACATTAAACTAATACAATATTTGGTAATCTATTTGTGTCATTTATTAATTATTCCTCAAAATTAATGTAATGTCCATGTATTCCAAGCTTGGGTCTTTACAAACTTGAATTTTTCTCAATTATTTTAAGAATGTATCCATGTCATTATTAGCTTATCACTAAATTAAAAAACCTATATGGAAATATTTCATGTTATGTAGAAAGAAATAGAAAAAATAATTTCTCATGCTTAATAAAAATTACATAAATATAGAATGATAAATTTAAAAAATTATTTAGGTAAGGATAACACAATATTCAATACCAATTAAAAATATCATGATAACAGATCAATTGGTATAACACAAAATATATAATTAAAATAATAGAAAAAATGGGTTGAAGAAGTTACCTTGATTAATGGGTATATGTTTTTTTGATGATTCAAGAGTTTAAAAGCCACAACAGAGGGTCGGAGAGGCTCAGTACTGGCAGAAAGAAGCGGCAAGGGGCGGCAAGGCTCAGGACTTACGGTGAGGCATGGCGAGGGGTGGTGAGGTGCGGTTGCGAGGTGTGATGGTGAGGGTGGGGCTACAGGGGGTCTGGGGGTCATGAGGGTCATGGAGTGAGGGGTTAATGGAGGAGAAGTGTTTTGTTTTTGAAAAAAATGAAACATTTAGCGATAGTTTTTAAAAAACCGCCGCTAAATAATTTAAAATAAATCACGGTAGTTTAATAAACCACAGCTAAAAACCCACCACTAAACCCTGATTTTGATGTAGTGACAATGTTCAAAAAAATATAATAAGTTATTCTATCTCACACTTTTCCATTCCATTCCTTACATAGTGTTTCTTCTGATGTTACCACCCAAAAAATTGACTTCAGCAATAAATCATCACCATTTGTAGGTAATGTCCTAGAAGCATTAAAATACAATGATTTTTTCTACATTGTAAATATTATATCAGAGATGATAAAGATTATTCATTATTTGTAGAAAATATTTGGGATTTGATAATAACTCTAATTATGAGTACTACATGATATATTCTTATAGACATGTTTTTGAGATAGAAATTTCTCAATTATATTTGAGTTATACATTCATAAAACATCACTCTTGGGATGAATTACACCATTTTTCCCATTTATCCTTTGACCATTAATCTTTACAATAGATTTAACTTTCGGTTTACTTAGGGGAAATGTTGTTACACTATTCTTTGGAGTATACTCATGTATATTTAAAATTAGGACCTATTTGTGGGGTTAATTTCTCATTTCAATGTGAAATATTAAATTCAGTTTACATTTCAGTAAAAAATTGATAAAAAAAATTCTAGTAAAAGTTTCTTATTCTATATTATTTCAATGTATATTGATGTTTGTTAAGTATTTTTAGGCCATGTTATATAATGTATCTAGATTTATCCATGTAGTTGGAATGATAAACATAGATTTCACTTATTTTTTCTCCTTTATTTCTTCTTCTTATATTGCATAGTGAGTGGATGCAAATGTATTGATAGTTAACCATTATACAGGTAGCTTATTATTGTATTATAGTATTAAATTTTAGATATTTGACTCTTTGGTTACATGAACAAGGAAATTTATATATGCTCCAAAAACCAAAACATAAACACACACACCTGGTCATATCTTTATTGGTTTTCTTTCCTGCTTATCCTCTTACAAGTCTTATATCATATTACAGAGACCAACTTCATTGAAAAAAATCAGAATTATAGTCTCTTTACATTAATGGTTCCAATTTATTTTAATTTTTTATGTATTTCTTTGAACTTAATGTTAAATGTATATAATTTTTTAAATGATTAATTTATTTTATATTTTTAAATATTGACTCTTTATATGTTTTATTCTTCTTCTAAAATATAACCTCTAAATTTCTGGTGTATGTAATTTCTCATATGTATTTTTTCATTTCATGTTTTTTGTTATAATATTGAATCTCTCTATGTCGATTTTATGTTTTTTGTTTAAATATTTACTCATCTTTTTTCCCTAAATGTATTTTTTTTATATATGCATTCATCAATATTTTAATTAATTTCCCCCGGTATATCTTTTTTTCATTCCATTTCCCTATATATCAAACATGTTCATATTTTCATGTTCATATAATTATCTTGATTTTATATCTTCTTCATTAAAAAGCTCAATGGATTCAATATTTAGAGTCTATAACATAATGATGGTATGGATTATTCCTAGAAAATCAATTATTTTTATTTTTCAAACTGCTTATTCTCAGAAACTCAATGGATTTAATATTCATATTCATGGATTATCAATCCCTAAAGGTATGGCTTATTAAAATTTTCATTATATTTAAAATATTATATTTAGTATATTTACTTCAAGAAATTAATAGAATTTAAAAGTATGATATATGAATGAATGATACTACCGACATCATATATAAGTTTTTTGATTTACTATGCGATGCATTTACACTTTCTCCACAAAGTGCTCTATTTTTGTCACTTAAAACTAAAATTGGTCTCCTATAAAGATATTTGATGATTCTCTATAATTCCTAATATGTATTCTCATCCAAACTTTTCCTTCTTTACCTCAGAACCAACTCACATCAATCCATGGTTTTAGTAGATCTTGACTTACACTCTCCTCACTGATCTATTTGTGATTTCGCTTTGGTTTGTGTTTTATCTATTTTAAATGCACAGCATTCATCAAGCAGAATTGGGGAAATTTTCCAGATAATAGATAAGTTCTATAATTTGTTTAATAATTAATTATTTTTTATTTTTTTCATTTGGATTCATTTTCATATTTCTGAACTGAACTTCTTTGAAAAACATTAAGTGATGCATGTTTAATTTTTTATAGCATACATCCAACAGAGTCTGACCGGACTTGAAGAAAGCTGGAAAATGCTTCTCCATAGGAGACTTCTGTTCAAGAAAGTGCATTAAATTGGATGAATCTATAACTATCTCTTTATATTTTAACAAGTGTTATCAAACTAACATTATGAATGACTTACAATGATGCTACTACAGGAACAACATTGATATTTCCATAAAAGTTTTTCTATGTTACTATGAGTATAAGTGTTTCTCATAATTTATGTAAATAATAGACATACTTTCATCAATGTTCAGTGACACTGTGATTTTTCTATGCATGATTATGGTTATAAACGGGTGATTTTTATTACTTTCATGTGAGGACCCCCTATACCATTCAAACTATAATTTTTTTTCTTATTATCACAACTGATGTTTAGTTGAGGACCAAATCTACATTTCTTCATGTTTTTCAAATCACCATTTGATATTCTTTACTATTTTTAAAAACTAAAATTGAAAATCCAGTAGAACATTTATTTTCTATTATAAACATGTAGTTTAAAAAAATGATATCATAAATACCAATGTAGTTTTCAAAAATACATGTTTATGAACACATTTTTTAACATTTTCATATATCATTTCATAAATTTTGAATTCTAAACTGTTTCTTCAAAAAAATATAGTATAATGTTTTTTGATCACTAAATGTGTAGTTATGTGTCCAGAGATGCATTAGTTCATCTAAACTTTATGAAGATTAATTTTGAAATCATTCTCATTCTTTCATGCCTACACCAGTGATATTTAAGGATAATTGGATGGTTTTGATTGTGTTTTTCAAATTTTTCTAATATAATATAATGAAAACCAATCAAATGTTGGTTTACAAAAATTTCATACAGTTTTATTTTGAAATTTTTCTCAAAAACCGTACATTAATTTACTCCTTTGATATCATTTTTTATATGAAATTCATTTAAGATGAATTTTTAATTGAAGAATATAATATTTTTTAGTATTCTATCATATATATAAAAATTCACTTTTCTAGAACCCAGTTTGATGTATGTTATACAAAATTGTACTTGTATCTCTTAAAGTTTGTTAGAGAAGTTTAGTTCAGTAACCTAACAGTGATTCCACTACTAAATGACATAAAATATTAAATTTTAATAATTTCAGATGTTCATATATTGAAATAATATTATATAACTCAGTGTTGTAGGAATTTAAGTACTTTCAATGTTTTAGGAATTTAAGAACTTACATTTTTGTTCCACGCTCCAATTTTTTTATCTTCCAAGTTAATCTATGAAGGGAAGTATATAGTCAAGGTCCACAAAATTAGGGCTTCCATCACCCCTATGACTTGGTTGATGTAAGGGAACATATCTCCCATTTTAGACTATGTTTATCGACACATGATATCTAGGAATTTGATATTGCACTTCCCTCGGTTTTTGTTTCATGTTTCTGGTGATGAAGCCTCATTGGATGATGTTTGTCGATGTACACCAACTAGAAAATTGATGTTTTTTTTCCTCTGATTATAATTTAATTTCATTGATGGTGAGGACAGATAATATGATGTTTTTGGTGCAATCTATCCAGGAATTTGTTATATTGCCTTCGATTTCAATGGTTGCTGATAGTGAAGCTACGTTGGATGTCATTTTCCTATACAGGCCATCAAGGACTTTGATGCTACGCAACCTCCGGCTACTGCCCCATGTTGTTGATGGTTAATATATATCAGATGATGTTTTTTAGTGCATACCAGTAACATGAAAACATCTTGGGTCCCTCCTAATGAAGTCCCATGGTGGATTGAATTCTTATCCTCTATGTTGGTGTACATTAACATGCATATACCTTAAGATTAAACTATGTTCAACTCTTGATTGTGATTAGGATTTTTCTGTATCAATAATTATTTACTCTTGCATTTATTTCTCTTCTATATTTCATATGTCTAAAGGTTTTAATAAATTCAAATTATGAGCATGTTAATTAATATTATGTCGTGAAAATGCACGGATTGGGTACTAGTTGTTAATAAAAGGATAATTGGAAATTATAAAAGATAATACATAGTATGTTATGTATTAATATGGTAATAGAATATATTTATAATAAAAATATATTTTTCATATAGGGTATTTAATTCACACAAAGCATGATAGTTCTTGAGGTAAGGGTTTATGTTATAATCTTATTTCTTCTCAGGATTTTCTATTTTAAATTTATATTGAGGTAAATTATATGGGTCTTATCCTTTAAAACCCATATATTTTCTTATAATATGGTTATTTATGAATTTTTTATGTATTAGAACCATTTCCCACTCCTTGGTATTTAAAATAATCGATATGTTTTTTAAATAAAAGTCAACCTTATTTCCCCTTTGGTCAATGAACTTTTTACTCCATGTCCATACTCTTGGAAATAATTTTATCAAAGTTATTAAATATAATTACAATGTTTTAAAAATTACATTTTAATAATTTTTTACTTCATTTGAAAAGGTTTAAAAATGAATCATTCTAATTTTTTTTTAACAAGTTGTTTTTGACTTTTTACAAAAGTGTGAAAGGAATTCTTTCATTTAACGTATACGACATAAATAGATTTTCTCACTTCCATGAATGTCATTCCCTACATCGATGAAAATATATATTTAGATATATATATATTAATATATATAAACACATACATATATATATATATGTAAACACATATATATATGTATATGTAAAAAAACACACACACACACACACATATATATATGAATATATATATATATATAAACACATCTATTTTAAAAATAGTCATGTTTTTAAGAAAATGTGACTATTTTAGTGATATTTTAATCAATGTTTCAAAATGTGGCTAATTATATATATATATATATATATATATATATTTATTTATATATTTATTTATTTATTTATAACATACACATATATATTTACACACACACATATATATAAGCATATATATATTAATATAAACATATAATATATATATATATATAATATAAACACACAAATATATATAATATAAACACATATATATAATATAACATAAACATATAAATAAACATAAAATATAATATAATAAAATATATATATATTAATATATGTATATTAATATATAATATATATAATTTTAAATTTTAAATACTAAAATTTATTTATATATATAAGGTAATACAGTTAAATATTTTAAATTTAGTCACGTTTTTAAGAAAATGTGACTATTTTAATTACATTTGTTCTAGCATTTTAAAATGTGGTTAATTATAGACACACACACACACACACACATATATATTTACACACACACAGATATATATATATAACCATATATATATATAACCATATATATATATATATATTAATATAAACATATAATATATACACATATATATAAACATATATATAAGTATATAATATAAACATATAAATAAACACAACATATAAACAGATATATATAATTTAAAAAATAAACCTATATATATATAATTTAAACATATAAATATATATATAAACATAAAATATAAACATATATATAAACATATATATATATATAACGTAAAATATAAAATATAAAATATAAACACATATATATTAATATATTTAAATTAATATATATATATATATATTAATTTTTTAAATACTAAAATCTATATATAAATATATATAAGAAAATACAATTATTTAATGAAAACTGAAGTAGATGAGTTGGATTCTTCTTTGGTTGTGAATAAGGTTGTCACCCATTCGAGTTCCTCTAGGGCTTCCATGTTTCTGGGGTGTGGGCACAAGGCAGGGTTAGTGTACCGGTGGGGACAAATGAGGGTCGGGCAGGAAGACGTAGGGCGTAGGCGTACTGGAGGGGTGGGGTGGGGGAAAATTGTTGGGTCGGGGAAGGCTAGGGAGAGGGCAGTACAGGGCGGGGTGAGGGGGCGGGATAAGGAAATTGAGGGGGTAGGGTATTTTGTATTTTAAAAAATATAAAATTAAAAAATATATATATATATAATTTTTAATAAATATTTATAATTTTCAAAAAAAATATTAAAATAAATTACTTATGTTTTCTAGAAAGATCGGTAAATGAGGTGTGTCTAAATAGAGATGTTTATAAACATCACTAATTTAGAGACATTTATTTATTGACATTTCTCAAAAACATTGATAAATGAGGTTCCACTAAATAGAAATTTTTATAAATATCGCTAATTTTAAACGTCTATAAACTAAGCTAAATTAGAGACACCTCATTTAGCAATGTTACCGAGAAACATCGGTAAACCAATTTGCAACATTTTAAAACATCGCTAACTAGTTTTTTTATTTTATACTATTTATTCCTTCAAAAGAAAAATAGTATAAGAGAATTTAGAGGGAAATTCAGGAAAATAGTTTGTAATGTAATAAATATTTTTGAGATAAATATTAAAATGGAAACAAAAGCATAAACGAGTTTTTAGAAAATGTTTTTAACATTGTCATAAATGGTGAAGTTATGAATCACTTTCAAAAGAAATTTTCAAAAGGTGAAGTGAAAACTTTTGAAAACACTTTATTTTAAGATAATATTTAATAATATATATTAAAAATGCATATTGGTTTTTTAAGTGAATTTGGAGTAGGTACTAAAAAAATTATGAAAAGAATCAAAAACCTTTTAAAATATTTTGAAATATATTTTGTTGAAACTCCACATCATAAAAGGACTAGTTTAATTTATTTTAAAAAAAAGGTAAATATTAAGGACACATGAGATAACACGTAATTATGTTTCTCAAAATATTGAACATTGGAAGGAAGAGATATGTACTTGGAAGAGAAATCATTGTTATAGAGAATAAAATTTATTCTTGATAACGCCAGACTTTTTTGGGAAATAAATTCATCAAGGTGGAATAGATAAATAAAAATATAATTATACCTATAGATAAATATAAAGTTAAATATAAAATATTACTTTGTAATAAATCAATTATAAAAATAATAATTTCATGTTGAAAATTTATAACTCAAAGAAAGGGGGTTTGAGTTAACAAAATCCATTACAACTTTATTATCTTTCAAATCGAAAATTCGTGAAAGGTAGAACATTATATTAATTTTTAAATCACATTAATTTAATTTATAACATGATAATAATAGTGCATGGACATTTTATATACCACCCAAAATTAAATAAGTGGTGAATTTGGTGTAAGTCTCAAAGAATGAAAATCGATATGAGAATCACTTACCGCTTAAGAAACATTTTAATAGAAACCCCTTAAAATAGAGGGCTTGAAATTGAACTTAAAATACCATGAATAATATATAATTAATGATATGTTATATTCAATAGTCATTTTATATGAAATTTAAATGAAATTACATATATAAAACAAAACATATCTCAAAGAAAGGAAATTGGGATGAAACACACTTACCTTGTATTCTTGCTTTGTATAACATGATCTAACCTCATGTATAACAAAAATAGTTATATTTATCACTTATTTGAAAAACTTATTGATATATATTACCTTTTATATTATTAAATTATAAGTATTTATTACGAATTTACTAGTTATCTACAGTTTATTTTCATCATTAGATATTTGTAATTTTAATTGTTTTGCACATGCTTTGTAATGTCGATATCAATCCATGTTCTTTGATTCCAATTTAATAGTTCCTAGATTAATTAAGGTAATATAATATATTTTTTATAATTACTTATAGATTTATAATTCTATTCCATGAGAGTTTTGGTTATAGTTATTGGAGTTGAAATCGGTGGCATGATTGTTTTGGTAAATTTTAACAAAGGGAAGTGTATTAATAATAAGTTAAATATTAACATAGATTTTTCAAAACATTAAACCAAAAAATTATTTTCTAATTTATTTATAAGAATACCCTTAGTTAATTTTCCATGTTCATCTATGATATAAATTGATACCATTTTTCATGTAATAGCCTTAAATTCTAAAGTGCAGCTTTGTATTCAATTGTGTGTATGAAACGCAACACTAAATATGTAAGGGAATATAATATCTCGAGACTCTACTATATATTAAATATTTTAAATAAATTCAACACATTATATTTCTTGTAATTGACACAACACCAAGTTACCTTGTGTTACACACAAGAGCGAACTTCCTCGGTAGCTTGCATTACATACAAGACCGAGTTTCACCAAATAACAATGTATTATAAAAATAATATTATTTAATATAATATGATACAACCTAGAATTCATGTTAGTATTTGTGAATATTATTAACTAACATATGAAAAAAATTATGTAAAATTAATTCTTGGGTTACCAATTAATGAGAAACAAAAATAAGAACCAGTGGGATACAAAAAGAAATATTATTATTTTTATGCTTCCAAATGTTTTTTGTCTTAATAAACATAATTAATTGAAATTAGTTAATTATTTTAATGAAATATATATTTTATATATTTAATAAAATATTTTTTATATTCATACACTAGTTTTTATAGGTATAAGATAAGAACAAACCCTATTTTATACAAAAAAACATATATTTTTATAAAGGAAATTTTACCGGCTTTTAATGGAAAAACTATTTTAAATATTAAATTTGACACTATAATTGTTTTAATTTGATAAAATTAACTTCATTATTTAATTCAGAATTTAAAAATTATCCTTGGTTTAATTTTTCTTATAAACTTCAGAATTATTATAGGATTTTTCTCAGAAACTTCATTTTTTGATGAATAGTGAAAAATACTACATTTTAGTTAAAAACATCATTTTCATTTAAATAATTATTAATGTTAAATAATATTTTCATTTTTTTATAAAGTAAAATTATATAAATAATAGATATATTAATACAATTTAGTTTATTATAATCAATTTCCCATTGTAATTGAATATAAAAACACAACAATTTTTTGAACATTTTTTTACTAAAACCAATTAAACCGTCTATCTACAAGATTAGCCTTAATATTAATTTTTCTGATTTGATTATTTGAATTTAAAAAAATGTACATACATAACTTTAATCAGGATTATATTGTTATTCTAATAAGTTCAACTCAATTTTTGACCAAAATTATTAGTGAGAGTGATTAAAATTAATTACAATGATTAAAATTAATTACATTGATTAAGGTGTAATTATGATTAAAATGGATTAAACCTTATATTTAAGGGCCCAAATGACATAGAAACTTGTCAAAAACCCATTATATATCCATAATTCATCCATGAATCTTCTATTATTGAGTTTTTTTTGGTCTGTTGTGACTTCTTTTAGGTAAGAACATGTGCACACCTAACTTTTTACCAAAAAATCCAAGTGAGTCCTTTTCCTTCCCTATAAAATGCCACTACCTCTCCCCCTTACTCATACCTATCAAGACACATTGGATCATACAAACTCTGTAAAATTAGTCTTACAATATACCTCTCCTCATACTATAATCATCCACTTGTGTAGAAAGCTATCCAAGGAATATTTTGGTTCAATCCAAAAAACGTTACCCAATTAAGAGGTAACGTCTTCTCTTAATATTTTTTGTTTCATTTCCATTCTTCAACCCCTGTACTCTTCTTATTATATTATTACATAAAAACCAGTATTATAAACATAATATGATGTTTTATGTTAATATTTATACCTATACTTACACACACCTCCATCTAATGGGTAACGAACATATTGTTTCTGTGTATGGAGAACTACTGCCACAGGAAATGATGATTGTTCATTTTTCAATTTCAAACTTTCATGGTTGGACATTATATTTGAAACATTTTTTATATATATTATATCTGATATTTTTTATTTCTTTAATCTTTTTTAATTATTTTACAATACATACGCTTATACTTTCCATTTTGTGTTAATATGGTAACATTGTTTGAGGAAGTGTGGACTACCACCACCTCAAAAGTGATATGATTCATTAACAAAATCCATAGAATGTATATAGGATGATTATAATTGAATATATTAGACATACACAACATATATATTATATTAATTTCATAATTACCTTTATATATATAAATGAATTTTTTTTATTATCCTTTCACACACTAAAAAGTGATAATGTTGTTCATGGACGTGTGGACTATCGGCTCCTCGACACGATGTGATCCCTTCTACATCATGAGAATTTTATATATAATTATATATGAATAAATAATATGGTATTCATGATATTATGATCATTATATAAAGATAAATTCTACTTACCTTCTTTCCATAACAATCATTGAAAAATGAGAACATTACTCATGTGTATGTATGGCCTACCGTCTCCATGATTATAACGTTTGTTCATTTTTCATAACCATGTTTAATGATTTCTCTTAAAATTATAATTGATGTATAAATATGATAATTATTTCATGATTATTATTATGTAAATGTTATATATTTACCCCTTGGACCATAGTTGACCTACCAAAGTTGTTTTTCACACATAAACTGAATTTGGTCAAAACACCCGATGTAAACATAATTATTTAAGTTGTTGTATACAAAATAGTAATAAGTGAAATAAAATTAAGAATAAAAATTAAAAAGTTTATCAAACTAGTATAAAATTAACATAAGTTTATTATATAGGATGTTAAAGGATGTTCACCCGAAAGGAAATACAAGGTATGAGATTCTCATCTCACTTTTTACATCTGTGAGATAAATGTCATGTTAACCACTTACATATTTTATATGGTGTATCTACTATGAATATTTATATATTATATCATGAATTAATTTATATTCATGGTATTTAAGGATTTCATTTAATATTATTCCTTCATGGTGTTTATGATTTAAAATTTTTTAAAGTGGTATGGGACACTTTAGAATGTTTAAAGATTATTTTCCTCAACCATAACTTTAATAATCTTTCAATGGTATTTCCATTCGAGGAAATTATATTAACATTGTTCAATAAAACCTTTAATTTTTCTATCCTTTAGTAATTCATGACCATTTTCAAGCATTAGTAAATTTTTTACTCTCTTTGGTACTCAATGTATTTTGAAAATGTTTTTAGGAAAACCAGACTTCATTTCTCTCTTTAGTCGGAGTACCAATTTTCTTTTAAAACCCATGTTTTATTTAAATGTTTGAAAAAATGTTTTAAAATGATTTGGTAGAGAATTTTTTCACCCTTTTTTTCTTTTACCAATGTTTTCAAAAGAATCTTTTTGTCGCTTTCCGAACAAGGCATTTTTTTACCTTTTTCCATACAAAAGGAATGTTATTTTTACCTTGAACGGAATTTATTGTTTTACCCACCATAATTTTATTAAATATTTCTTTTAATTTTTTAAAGGTTAATTATTAATAAAAATGTTTTTAAAATTTATTTTCAATGAAAATTATTTTCAAAAGGTTTTTCAAAAGAAATGGATATTTTCCTCAATAATAATTTTAGAAGTTCTTTTTATATTATTTCCATTCAACAACGACAACAACCTTTTTTTACTCTGCTTGGGGTTCTTTGTACTGATAAAATCCATATTCTTCCTCTAGATGGTTTATTATTTATTTGGGAAAGGATAGTATTCACATTCAATTCCTTGATTTATTTTTCCCTTGAAATATTAAATAACCTATGATCATTGAACGTTGATTTTATCCCTAATTATCCATTTCATTTATCATGTATGTTACTATTACCTACACCATATACCATTTTACATAAGCTGTATAATTTTACAATTATTTGATTATTTCGGAAAATATTGATAAATTTATATCTCTTACTCTATAAAGATATTTGATAATGCACACTATTAAATCAATTATTCGATATATGATAATTGTTTTGGACTAGTATGACATGAGTGAGGCCTGGTTATAGATAGCCCCTCGATGTATTGGTATTCTCATGGGTTGATTCATTTGCCTAGCCACCTTAGATGGGTTTTACTTTGCATTTTTTAAATATTATTGTGAAAGGTCTTGATGGTAAAGGTACCATGTACCTGTAAAACATGGAATCTAATAATAAAGAATTTCCCTCATTTATATTCAGTTATTATTCATCCATGATATTTTTTGTTGACATATATAAGGATTTATTTCATTTTCAGTCTTCATTTATTATTCATCCATGAGATTTTTCATTGACATATCTTTGGATACATTTCATTTCCAATTATTTGAATGATGTGTGTCTCTATTTATTACCCTGATATATTCTTAATGCACTTTAATTCCAGTTATTGATTATATGGAATGTGTGTTCAATTATTTTCCTTCCCATATTGACTATCCTCATTGGTTCATTATTGATTCTTCTTTAATTACCCTTACTAATCATGTGATCTCACCCTTATTATGTTTCTTTCCCCAGATATCCAATAAGTTTACTATGAAAGATATTCATGGATTTAAAAAATTTATTATAGTTAAACTCTAAGTTATTTATTTATATTTTAAAAAGAAATAAAACAATTATTTTGTAATTAGTGTATTCATTTGTAATACAAGACAAATGTATGTATATGGTTTACCAAGACTAAAAAATTGATCAGTCCTTTGGGGATTGATTCCTTGTAATCATGCCAATGTAATGGATAGAAAACACCAGCCCCGGGCTTCTGGGTTCGGGTCTCTACAGTTCACATATGAGGTTAAATCAAGCCAAATAAGAACATGCTATAATCCATGGGTGAGTATGGTAATGAAAGTGATTATTTTGGAATAATATCATTATTACAATATTATAATGATATTATTTATATGTTTTTAATATGTTCAATTATATTTTAATATAGTTGGATAAAGAATAAAATTCTAGATAAAAACAAAATACATTGCTTCATGGATGAAGTAGTCTACATGTACACATGGGCGTGACTCTCATTTTCCATGAAACGTAAAGAAAGTGGGAATTAATTTATATTTTCAGAATCTTATTAATTTTTTAAGTATATTATTTATTCATTAAATTACCCTTTTAACCATCCATGTTATGAGGTTGTGAAAAATATATCACGTGACTTGTGGAGGTGGTAGTACGCATGCAACACAAGAGACATTTTCTTTTTTCGAATGGTTGGGAGGAAGGTAGAAAATTATTATCCCATAAAATTAATAAAATTTCAGTATAATTATGATATTTCTGTAATTATTTTAACATTTTTAGACTATTCATAATAATTTGAAGAATAAATAAAGGAAAAGTAAAGAAAATGTATAATTGATAATTTTATATTATTTTTAGGAAAAGCTCCTTTGTAAATTGGATTAAGGATTTTAGAGGTGGTCTTTTGAGAAGACTAAAACCTCTAGGAATTTTATTGGAGTGTTAGGGAGTTATTTTTAATTATTATTTTTGAATATAATAGGATTGGGGTCTAATGAGAAGTGGGGTGGTGATGGCTCCTTTTATAAGGGAGAGGAGTGGCATTTTTATAATAATATAAAAGGAAAATACACTATTCAAAGGTTTAATTAATTCAATAAGGGAAAATAATAGATTAAGGGAATATTTAAGGTTGTTAAATCATCAACCATAAATTTTCACACATGTATTTAACGTTTCATTAAGTTGTTTACTTTTAGATTTTTCACTTTTACAATTTTTGGTTTTTACCATGGTTACTAATTTTTACTTAAGTAATTTAATTTTAAGGCCTAAAAATTAAATGGGTCTTATCAAATAATTTATAACTAATAATTTTAAATAATAAATCAAAAGTTTTTAATAAAATTTATAATACTCATAAAAAATAATTTTAATATTAGCATACATAACACGTAAACCCCATTTTAAAAAAAGAGTATTTTTTATGATTAAAAATTATGATTAAGATAAAATTATCAATTTCATTGATTTAAATGAAATTAATTGATTTATAAATTATAAAATAATATTTATGTGTATTTATAAAAAATTAAAAACCAAATTCCATCTTGTTAACACTTTTTTTAATATAAACAGAACAAAAATATTTTTTGTTAAAATAAAATATTACTAAAGGTTCCAACATGTTAAACATTAGTTTCATAAATTAATAATTGTATTTTTAAATTATTTATATTAATTTATAAATATTTATATTTTATCAAAAATGTTTTGTGAACTTTCAAATTATTTTTATATTATGAAAATTCAATAAAAGTGACAGTATTCTCAAAATTTGTATTTTTCACTATTCACCCCAAAAATTAATCTTTTTGGAAAAATATTAAAAATTATTTCTAAAATAATTTTGAAAATCTAAATTCAAAAAATAGGTGCATTTTTTAAAACTAAAATTGAAGAATTCATAAATTTAATTTTTAAATGAAAATAAAAAATATAAAGAAAATTCGGTTTTACTTAAAACTGGAATTTTAAATGTTCTTAATATTATTTCATATCGATTTTTAATTTAAATAATGTTAATATATTAGTTCATATATAATAATATTTAAAAAATGTTAACTTTAATTTATTTGGATAAAATATATAGCACTTTAAAAAATAGTTATTTGGGAGAGATCAATCCTTTTTAGTATTGAATCATATTAACTATTTATCCTATAAATGTAAATGGTTTTAGCTGAGTAATATATTTTTATTTACTAGAGTTTTTATTATTATTTTAATTTTATTAATAATATTCATCTAATATGTCATGGATCATTTTATTTCTTTATTTCATGTGAACTAATCTTTTCAATATAGTATTTTTTTAAAGGAAAATTTATACAAAATATTAGGGTGTTACATGCTACCATGGTGATTACATCAAAAATAAATGGAAAAGGATATAACATAAAATGATTCAAATTCAAATTATTTAGTCAAGATAAGTAATAAGGATGTTAATTACTCTCTATAATAGTTTCAAAGATATTTGGAAGAAGCTAGATAGTTGGGAGATTCTAAGCTAGCAGAATTATTAGAGAAAATATACTCAGATTAAATAGTATTTTGGTTGCTATATTTAATGTTTAAGAACTCTTAGGTGAAGGTTTAGTAAGGATATAGTTGAATTAAAATGACCTTAAATTCATTTTAAGAATTTAGAAAAGTCCAAAACTGTAAGTATGAGGTTAGTGTTGCATAATGATGATCCTATGATTTGAATAAACATCATCTGGGCTTCTATAAACATCAGTATTCATATATTTAAAGATCATCAAGTTATATAGGCATGAATCCTTATCAATGTAAGTGTCATCCCTCTATGTAAACATTAAATGGACACTTCATAAAGATCATGTAAATCTATTTAAATATCATTGGGAATTTTAATAAGAATTGTTTATTTAGGAATAAATATATGTAAGGATGATTTGGGTTTTATGTAATTATAAACCAATTTCTATAAGAAACATTCCTAAGTTAAATTTCAAAAATGTTTCCGAATGAAAATAAAAGTTTCAATATTTAAGAATCTAAGAAGAAAATAATTTTGGGCTAATGAAAAATTCATTCTTAAGTGTTTAAAATATCACAAACACTTTAAATAGTGTGTGATTAATGATAGATAATTTTTATAAGCTAATATTCAAGTAATGTACAAAAAGATTAAAGAAGGAATAATTTGAGAGAATTTTTAGTCTCTGGAATTTCAGTTTCCATAATTTAATTATTCTAATTAATATCATAAATAAATATTCTAGAGCTGATATTCAATTTTAAATAATTATGATGCTTATTTAATACATGATTCAAGCCTATTTTTCAAAAGATAAAATGATATTAAGATGATAATATCAAGTAGATTTTCTTCATGGAAAACTTCATGGGTTTTCAATAATAATAAAAATAATGTTTATCTAATACATAGTATGTTAATCAAATATTAAATCATTGGGATATAAGATGTTTAGGTAGAAATATTATCTTTAATATGTTGTGAAGAAGATAAAGGCGGGATGAATTTCAGAGAAATTAATTAATCCTGAAATGATAGGACTTCTATATTTCATTAAAATATATAAATGAAAAAATATTTCATCCAATTCATGTGTTGTGTTCTTCAAAGATTAAAATATCAAAATATATTTTGTGATTTTTGATGAAAATATTTAAGAATATGTTTGTGCTGAGTTAATGTTGTTGTGTACATATTCAAATAGAATCTATATAGGTCTTTAATAGAGTCTTTCACACTACCAGAGAGATATCCACATTGCAATATAAATTTGTGAAAAATATTTAAGTGTGGATACACTGAGTTATATTTTGAGAAGAATAATAACCAAAGACTTATTTAGAATTAAGTATATTATATCTTTATATAAGAGAAAGAAAAATGAGAAGGAAAATAAATAATGGAATTTTTTTAATACTTCTTGAGTTGAAAAAAAGATATCATGCAAACACTCCCATGTATAGAGTTGAAAATGGAAGATATGGGAAATCATGTGGGGAGATTGTGTGTATACATGGAGTTATTAATTGACATGTATATCTATTTTTGGGAATAATAAAATTACCTGATGAAAAGGTGATTTATCACCATTATAGAAAAGATCTATAAGGGAAATAAAAGTTAGGTGTTTTATATGTTGTGTATTGAGCTCAGTGTTTTCCAAGAGAACTAAATCTCTCAAAATTGAAGATCTTAGAAGCCAAGAGAAAAGAGTAGATCTCTTAGGGAAGAATAGAAGCTACCAAACCTAATATGTAATATAAGTCTAGTTGAGTTTCAAAGTGGAAGAAGAGAAAGATAAGATAAAGATGATCCAACCAGGTCTTCCAGAGAAAATCTAGTGAGTCAAGGAAGGTTGAGAAAGAATAGAAGAATAAGTGAGTTAGTAAAAGCAGATTTGATCTTCAGTTCATACATTCCATGTTATTATCCAGGTAATATTCTTTGGGATTATGTTATTTAAGAAATATGTAGAGTATGGTGTAGTAAATATCTCTTGAATATATTGTGGTAGTCAAGTTCTTGGGATACTTAGTTGAGTTTCCAGTAAACATTTTCTAAAGAAACTGGGAAGATGTGCATAAATAATCAGAGTCTTAGTTGTATGAGTATTTTATTAAGTCATTCATGAAATCAAAGTTACTCTATCATTGAGTATTTTAATAATTTTTGAATGTTTAGAGACATCCATAGATATATTTTGATCTACTTTAAGTATGGAGGAAGTTTCAAAACCATATAGAGTGTTGTCAACTTAAAAGAGCATAGTTGTATGTTTCATTATTCACATGTACTATATTATAAACACCCTCACCTTTGTAATATGGTAAGAGAGTGGGTTAGAATAATAACATCCCACTTACACTTGTAATTATAATAAGATTCATAATGAAAATTTTATGGATTGGGATAATAACCGTTTGTAGTAAGGAGTGGGATCACATTTAGACTAAATCTTGTAAAAAATTGTGTACCACTTTATTGATTTATCTCCATTTCATATAGTTTTATACTAGGTTAAATGTAAAAGTGACCCATATTCTTTAAATAACATTATAGGTTCAAAACTAAAGGGTGTAAAAATTATCAAATGAATTTTTTTGGTAAAATTATTTGGCAACAACTGATTTACCACCCCAAGGTGTCTTCCCCGATCCACTATGACTCCAATTTAGTATTATTTCATAAATTATCTCTGATTGGATCTATTTTTTTATCACAACTACTATTATTTTATAAGGATCTATATCTAATTGGTGTTATATTTTTTAAGACTCGATTTTCTATTAAATTATATGAAGTGTAGATTTGAAATGGAAGTGTCTCAAATATAAGAATTTATCTCCATCACTATAAAGATAGATTTTAATGCCTCAAAGAAGACCTTGAGAAATAGGTAGAAAAAGGAGGATAAAAATAAAATAAAAGTTTCAAATAGGAATGATGAATCACTACTATTGGAATTTGGTCATAATGGTAAATGATTTTATGAATCTAGTGATTAGTTTTTCTATAATGATTCAAATTTATACTGTGAGAAAGGTTTCATTTAATCTTATAAAGACCTATAACCCGTGGTTAAGTTTTATTCAAATAATGTCATTTTTAAATTGGTGACTTATATATATTTAGATTCATCAACGAACCACATGATGAAAATCAACAACTATAAGAATAATTTAATGTTATGGAATAGGAGTTATCAAGGAAAGTATGTTGTTATAACACTTTCACAAATATGTTGAATGTTAAAAAAAGAAACTATCACACTTTTCAAGGAAATAATTTTAATGGTTATTGAAATCTTTAAAAAGGATTAATGTGATAAAGAAGTGTTTTAAAAGATTTATAGAGAGGTGTTCCATTGATTGGAGTATTTCATAGTCTCCATGGATTTCAAGATTAACTAGCTAGAAGCTAAGGAAAAGGGTAAAGAAGTTTGAAAAATATTTACAAGATACAAATTAGGTGTATAAGGACTAATTTAAGATTTTGAGGAAATATTTTTAATAGAGGTTGAATTCACTTAATGAATATATGTACCTTCTAAATATGAAATGTATAGAGTTAAAAGTAAAGATAATAAATTTGGAAACCACCCAAGCTAGAACCACATAATATTATGAAAATAAAATGATACCACATAATCTTTTAATAAGTGTATTACCTATAATAAGGATCTTGATAGTTTAAAAAAGAGTTGGGATTCATATCAAGAACATCCCATAACCATATCATACAAAAGGTATCCCATTGTTCATATGTATTTATTAACACTAAAAACATTTTATAGAAATGTTGGAAAAAATAAAAAGATATAAAAATATAAAGAATTAAAAATTATGTAAAACCCAAAAAAATCAAATGTGTAATGGAACATTTCCATGAAAAATACCCCCGCCAAATTAATCCCAAAATATCATTATTCCAATTAAAAATTATTAAGGAATAAAATCTGGACAAATTGAAACTACTTATAAAATAAAAATATTAATTGGTAGATATTTTTGTTATTAGAGGTTTATAATTATAGATATGGATTACTAGAACCATATTTTAGCATGGGTAAAGAGTATAAATATTAAAGAAAACGGGTGAAAAGATTAAACAAAGAAGAAACATGGTGGTTTAAAATATATTTTATAGAGAAATCATAATATCTCAAAGAAAAATCGATTTGACTGTCTATAGAACTTCTATGATTTTTAAAACATGTATTCCTAATGATATAAATAGTATTTGTATGTATAAACACAACATAACCCTTATATGACGTAAAGAGAAGGCCACAAAAAAATAATATAGTTGATGAAGAAAAATGATAAGTTTTATTTGGGATAGAAACAAAAGAAGAAATTCCAATCAACCATTCCCAATAAGAGTGTTCAAGATATAGGGAGAAAATGTTGATATTTTAAAAATATAGGAAAAATCATAGATCATTGAAACATACCCATGAATGTATGATTGAAAGGGAGAAATATGGAATAAACATGAAAATAATTCATCCAGGAGAGGGATGGTAGGATTGGATTAGTGGTTGAAACTCCTTATGAAGAGGTTGAGGGGATACCCAAGAGGGGTATCTCAAATGTGGTTAAATAAGTGTGTAGGAGGTTCTAATAAGCTAGACATAAAGCTAAAAAGTTTATAAATGTTTTTCCTGGTATAGTAAAGAACAAAGGAGAAGAACTTGTGAATCCTATTAAAAAAATTATTACTACTATAAATGAGTATATATAGAGAAAAAAGGAATAGAATGAGACTATATATTTGTTAATCATATGCCTAGATCAATTGGAAGTGGATAGAGAATTATATAAATATGAAAAGAAAGATAGTACTCTATTTTCTAAAGTGCATAAGGTTATTCCATCTACTAAGAAAGCTGAAAAATAAATAATCCCATACTTCTCAAGTAATAAAAGATTTTAAAATTCAAGAGTGTAGTAAGTATGAAGAGGTCTAGATGATTTAGACCTTCAAAGAAAGGAATCTTCAAGTTGAGAAAAATTCTAAACCCAATTTATCACATTGAATTATTTATAAATGTCCCACATTATTCCTATGACTTGGTGGTTTGTACAGTAATAAAAATCTAATTGGAGTTTAATCTTGAATAAAGAGAAATTATTGAAAGTAGTGTTTCTTATACAACCAAATAAATTCATCCATAATAGTGAAAATTACAATTAAATCAACCATGGTGATGTATAGAGAGCATCTATTAAATAAGAACTATCAAATACAGTAAGGTTTATAGAGATTTATTATTTTTTAACTAATCTTGAAATTTAGATAGTGTAACATCCCAGGTAAATAAAGAATAAAGAATTTTTATTTTTATTAATATTTATGAATTAAATATTAATTTTACTTTAAAGGGGTTTCTATGTTCGATAGCATACCTGATATGCAACAAAGAGTTTCTTTGAAATCTTACGTTGCACACTAGTAATAAAATAATATTATTTTAAATGGTAGTTAACACATAGCCGTTGTATTGGTGAGAATGAATGGAAATAACTAAAATATGATTACATATGTTTGTTAAAAAATTTTACATTTATACAATAAAAGATAAAGGCTTAAAATAAGAAAAGAATTCAATTTTAGGCATATATACTCTAACATTCACTAAAGGTCGACTTATCGCCTTTTGATGGCGAACCGTCTATAAATATAGTTTTGGTCACTCTTATACATTCTATTGGACCAAATAAAATTCTTCTTTATAATAGGGACATCAAAATTTACTTTGTGTGAATTTTTGGTATTTTTCCGATAAACTTCATTTTTTTAATGAATAGTGAAAAATGTTGTATTTTAATTCAAAACCTCTTTTTAATCTAATTTATTTATATGATTATATTATCTTTTTAATTGGTTTTAAAGTGAAATTAGAATATATTTTTAACATTTAATCCAATATTGGTCCTTGGAATTAATTTCACTTCGAAATTGGACTTAAACTATTGTCAATCTTTTGATACTTATTGTTTCATAAAAACACGCTATTTGCTCTGACAGTAGGAATTAATTATTAAATTAATTAATGTAACTTATATGTTTTGAATTTTGTAAAATAGAAATCATTTTTGAATTCGGAATATCAAATATAGCTTAGGGTGAATTTTTGGTATTTTTCTGAAAAACGTCAATTTTTGATGAATAGTGAAACCACTAAGTGGTACTTATAAAAACTTATTTTCCGTTTAAATGAAATTTTACCACCTCTGTGTTTTGAATTTCAAAAATCCTACATACATGGTTGTCATTAAGAAGTAAAATTTGGTTCAATGGGATTAAAATAATTTTTTTGGTGAATAGTAACTTTTAAGTTTTAAATCGCGATTAGAGGTAATTAGTGTAGTTTAAGGTAAAAATAATGTTTTAATAATATGAAATGAACTTGACACGTGTCCTACCCTTATTGGATGTGTCATGACCGACCAAGAAAATCCATGGGTCAACTTTGGGACCCCATTGAGCCACTTTGGTAGAAAAAATGACATTAATACCTTTTTATTTAAAGTTAAAATAAAAATGTCACAAAAATGAGTTGTTTTACTAAAACAATTTTTAAATGGGGTTATACAAGTCATATTTTTTACTATAATTATTCATTAGAAAGATAAAAAATTTTCCTACATAATGATATTTTTTTTATAATTTTTAGACATTAAATAAATTAAATTATTTATGATACCATGATGATGCAGCGATTACCTCATTATTTAACGATTTAAATAAAATGAAACGATAATGTAAAATATAAGACCTACACTTGTCAAAAACCTATTGGATGGGTGGATTTAGAACCCTTATCACCTTATCCTCTAAATTTATAATTGTGGGACCTTTTTTATCTGAAAATCATTTTATAATAAAGTAACCTTATAACTTTCCAAGAGTGCCCCTCCTCTCCTCTTATAAAAGGCCCCCACCTCTACCTCCTTACCCACACCCCTCAAGCCTTTGGTTCGGCCAAGATCTGCTCTTTTTGTCTATCCACATTCCTCTATTACTCCTAGAAGCCTCACTTTTGGCATAAGTCTTCCCAAGGAAACATTTCAGCTCAAATCTAAGAGAGTTACCCGATTTTAAGGTAATGTCTTCACTTGTGTTCTTTTGTTTTATTTTGCTTCTCCAACCCCCTAAACTCTTTTTATTAATTTATTTCATAACAACTCCAGTATATTCAATATACTAGGATTTTTTTATAAGAATCATTAGAGCTACACTTACACACACCTACATCTAATGGTTAAAGAACATACTATTTCTGTGGATGGCGAATTTCTGCCTCACGAAACGATGATTGTTCAATATTCTTCTAACACCTTCAAAGGTGGACATTAAGATGTCACTATATTTATATATGATATATAATATGTTTATTCTTTTCCTTAAGCTTCTGTATTTTTCATTTATGGAATACATTTATGGATTCCATTATGGGTATACGCGATATCTTCATTTTAGGAAATGCAGACTACCGCCCCCTCAAAGTGATTTGATTCGTTAATGCCATATGTGGGACGTATAAAGGATGGATTTAAAGTTATTATATTTGATGTATGTTACATATAAATGATGAATATAATTCTGGAATTAAAATATACATATCTCTCATTTAGTTTTAATTCCATTAATATGACATAGAAATGAAAGTAGCGTTTATGCGTACGTACGGATTACCGTCTCCATGAACGGTGCATTTCATTTATTACCTCTAAATGATTATGTAATACTATAAATACATGTATATGATGGATATATATGATATATATGATATCCAAATCATGAATATCATTCTGGATATAATGAACCTTTGACCACATGAACAACATGTAATTGTAAGAAGTCCACTTTCGACTTAAGAACCAAATATCGACAAAACAAACATTATTAACTTAAATAATTACATAGTGTTTAGAAAATGGTAATAAGTGATATAAAAGGAATAATGAACATGAAAAAGTTTCTTAATCAAGTAGAAATTAACTCAAGTTTATTATTCAGGACGTTAAAGAACGATCGAGTCAGGTCGGACCTGAGGTAAGGGACTTCGTCTCAATCTCCTTTCATTGGGGCATATTTTGTTCTTTTATACGGTGTATAAACCCCTTTGACTTTTACTTTGATACAAAAGGAATCTTTTTCTACGAAGCGTTTTACTAAATGACAAAAAGGAACTTTTCTTTTAACGTACGCGGTGACAAAGACCTTTTCTGCCGCCGCGAGTATTATTTGGTCTTTGGCTTCCTCAATAAGCCGTAATGTTTTTTTAAATGAAATAAATACCATATACTCTTTTATGTATTTTGGTATTGAAAATGGTTTTCATAATGTTTTTATATCAATGTGTTGTATTGATATCTTGTGATTGAAAAGTGGAAATGTTATGTTTCCTTTATGCATGTTTTATGTGATACGATTATGTTATGGTTCTTGGGAATTATCATGAAGACGGGTGGTTCCGTGATAAACTAAGGGCGGGTGAGCCCGATATAGCTCTCCAATGCATTGGGTAAGGCGAAGGAGTTAAACGTAAAGGTTTATCCAAAGAGATTTAGGGAATATACTGTGATGGGTATTCCAAACGTAACCAAGATGGTTACTCCCTACGTAAGAATGTTATGAATGCCTCAAGTTACCTTTATGTCTTATGATTTCTATGATTTATTCATGATTTGATGAGGTACGTTAAAGTGCTTATGTTTTATGGGTAAAGTATGATTTCATTCTTATGTATATATGTACTCTTGTTTCCTTTCCATATTTTTATATCCCTTACTGAGCTTTTTATGATCATACCAAGTTTTTTTGAAATGTTTTTCACAGGTCAAGGGAAAGGTACATGATATGATGATTGTGTCAAAGAAGTGTCAAGATAGAATCCATGTTTTATTTTAAATATGTTTCCGTAGATGGGAAAAATGAATACTATCTTTTATGTAACCACTTTGTTTAAATGTGGAATGTAATGCATATTTTATGATCTAATTCTCTAAAACTCTAAACCTGAAAAGATCCTCAACGTGTATTCTTGAAGTAACTCAAGACTAAGTGATGTTTAAGGCTGGGGCATTATAGTTGGTATCAGATGTCGGTTTAGATAACTTTAGGAGTTATAATTATATTAAATGATTATCCAAAAATATTTTTTTATGGTCAAATTGAAATGATGTAGCATTTGAAGATTACCATGTTGCTTCATCTAAGACATGTTTGTTAAGAATGTTTTTTCGTAGAGGAAATAGAATAGATTTTCTAGGAAGGCATACATAGGGAAATGACCTTTCAAATAAGTATCCTGAGATTCTCAGAATCAGAACTAAATAGTTTGTTGCAGTGATGGATCATTTGACTCAGGAGTTGAAAAGAAGATTGGTGAATGCTCTAGTTTTGGCACTACCTTCCAGGAATGGGGAGTTTTTTTATCTACAACGATGCTTCATTGAAAGGACTTGGTTGCGTCTTAATGCAGAATGATAAGGTATTTTCTTATGCTTCACGACAGTTGAAAACTCATGAGGTAAATTACCCTACACATGATTTGGAATTAGCTTCTGTTGTTTTTGTTTTAAAAATTTGGAGGCATCATTTGTATGGAGTAAAGTGTGAAATATATACCGATCACAAAAGTTTAAAGTATATATTAACTCAGAAAGAATTGAACATGAGACAAAGGAGATGGCTAGAATTAATCAAGGATTATGATTGTACAATTCATTACCATCCGGGAAAAGAAAATAAAGTGGCTGATTCTTTGAGTCAAAAAAGTAATGCATCATTAGCAATGTTGCGTTTGGAACGTGGTCCTTTAGTTAAAGATTTGATGAACTTTGGCATAAAAGTTGTTGGTGCAGGATTTCCTTCTGTTTTGTTTCAGGTATCAGTGAAATATTCTCTATCAGACAGAATTAAGCAAGTACATAATCAAGACAACGAGTTGCAGAAAAAGGTAGAGCTGGTTCAGAAGGGTAAGTTGCCTGAATTCAATATTGATAATGATTTTTTTTTTGAGATTTGGGAAGAGATTGTGTGTGCCGTGTGATTCATAGTTTAAGAGAGAGTTGTTATGTGAAGCTCATAGTTCTCATTTTTCAGTTCATCCAGGAAGTACTAATATGTATAGAGATCTTCGGGAGTATTACTGGTGGGACGGAATGAAAAGGGATATTGCTGATTTTACTGTGAAGTGTTTGACTTGTCTACAGGTTAAAGCAGAGCGGCAGTTACTGAAAGGGATGCTTCAGCCTTTACCAGTGCCAGAGTGGAAATGGGAGAATATATCCATGGACTTCACTGTGGGATTGCCGAAGACACCTCAAGGTAATAATGCAATTTGGGTTATTGTTGATCGCTTGACTAAATCTGCTCATTTCCTTGCCATACGAGATACTTTTTCCCCAGATCAACTTTCCCATTTGTATCTTAAAGAGATATTCAGGTTACATGGAGTTCCTCTCTCCATTGTATCTGACTGCGATCCGAGACTCACTTCTAACTTTTGGAAAGGCCTTCAGAAGTCGTTGGGTACTGAATTAAATTTTAGTACAGATTTTCATCCTCAATCAGAAGGGCAGTCATATCGAACAATTCAGAATGTGGAGGATATGCTACGTGCTTGTTCTATGGATTATTAGGGAAGTTGGGACCAACATCTTTCTTTGGTTGAGTTTTCATATAATAACAGTTTTCATTCTAGTATACAGATGGCACCGTTTGAGGCATTATATGGGAAGCGGTGTCGAACTCCAGCTTTTTGGGATGAAGTGGGTGAAAGGAAATTGATGGGACCAGAATTGGTAGAAGAGATGGCAGAAAAAGTTCAGTTGATACAGAAACACATGAGAACAGCTCAGAGCAGGAAGAAGAGTTATACGGATAACCAGAGGAATGATCTATCTTTCGAGGTAGGTGATCATGTCTTTCTCAAAGTTTCGCCATGGAAAAGTGTGATGCGATTTGGTAAGAAAGGAAAGTCGAGTCCAAGGTTCATTGGACCATATTAAATTCTAGAGAAAGTTGGATCAGTTGCATACCGAGTGTCTTTACCTCCAAGTTTATCTTAGGTACACAATGTTTTTCATGTTTCGATGTTGAGAAAGTATATGCCAGATCCATCTCATGTTTTGAGCCCAGAGGTAGTTCAGTTGGAAGAGAATCTCTCTTATGAAGAACAACCAGTCCAGATACTTGACTGTAGAGAGCAAGTGTTGCAGAATAAGGTAATTCACCAGGTAAAGGTTTTATGGAAAAACCATATGGTTGAAGAGGCAACATGGGAATCTGAAAATTCTATGAGGGATAAATACCCCCACTTATTTTGATAAGTGAATAAAATTGCGAGGACGCAATTCCAAAAAGGGGGGAAGGATGTAACATCCCAGGTAAATAAAGAATAAAGCATTTTCATTTTTATTAATATTTATAAATTAAATATTAATTTTACTTTAAAGGGGTTGCTATGTTCGATAGCGTACCCGATACGCAACAAAGAGTTTCTTTGAAATCTTACGTTGCACACTAGTAATAAAATAATATTATTTTAAATGGTAGTTAACACGTAGTTGTTGTATTGGCGGGAATGAATGGAAATAACTAAAATATGATTATATATGTTTGTTAAATGTTTTTACATTTATCCAATAAAAGATAAAGGCTTAAAATAAGAAAAGAATTCAATTTTAGGCATATATACTCTAACATTCACTAAAGGTTGACTTATCGCCTTTTGATGGCAAACCGTCTATAAATATAGTTTTGGTCACTCTTATACATTCTATTGGACAAAATAAAATTCTTCTTTAGAATAGGGACATCAAAATTTACTTTGTGTGAATTTTTGGTATTTTTCTAATAAAGTTCATTTTCTTAATGAATAGTGAAAATGTTGTATTTTAATTCAAAACCTCTTTTTAATCTAATTTATTTATTATTTGTGCATGTGCATATTTCCTTTAATTTGATTTCATATGATTTTGTTTGATTACTTTTATTATGTATTTTGATGATATCTTAATTTATGTTATTCGGATTTTTGTGATTTTTATCACGTTGGAAATATAATATATTTATCTATATTTTATTAGTTAATGAGGAAGTTTGAAAATGCTTATCTATTTCTCAAAAAATTTAATGAAGTTGCTACTATGTTTTTAGAAACTCTACATTTCACTATTTTAAAACATTTATGTATTTATTTTACTACAACTTATACAGTTGTCCGATTTGCATGAAAATTGATTCTATGGAAAGATAAAATGTTTATCTTGATTTCATTAGTTTACATCAAATGCTAAAAATATAGTTTGAATGGATTTTTAATTAATTTAAATTATGATATGATGTTTTGAAGTAGCAGTTTTTTCAGAATTGTTTTGCTTCTGTTTTTTAATGATTTCGGGACCTGTAAATGTCGGTTTTAATTGATTCTTTTTTTTGGAAAGATAATGAGTTTTTATAAAAATTATTAGTTTTGACCGAAGTCTGAATCTTCTGTTAAGATCCCTTAAAAATTCTTTGAAGTTTGTCACAACATTCTGTCCAGATTTTTGTTTCAAAAGTAAGGTTCATTTTTGTTTCAAAAGTAAGGTTCATTTTTGTTTCAAAAGTAAGGTTCATTTTTATCTCAAAAGTAAGGTTCATTTTTATCAAAATTATGGTTCATTTGTTATCAAAATTAAGGTTCATTTTTATCAAAAGTATGGTTCATTTGTTATCAAAAGTATGGTTCATTTGTTATCAAAAGTATGGTTCATTTGTTATCAAAAGTATGGTTATTTTTTTTCTCGAAAGTATGGTTCATTTGTTATCAAAAGTATGGTTCATTTTTTTTCAAAAGAATGGTTCATTTGTTATCAAAAGTATGGTTCATTTGTTATCAAAAGTAAGTTTCATTTATTATCAAAAAGTAAGGTTCATTTTTATCTCAAAAGTATGGTTCATTTTTATCTCAAAAGTATGGTTACTGTTCATACCCTACGTTACTGTTCATACCCTACGTTACTGTTCATACCCTACATTACTGTTCATACCCTACATTACTGTTCATACCCTACGTTACTGTTCATACCCTACGTTACTATTCATACCCTACGTTACTATTCATACCCTATGTTACTATTCTTTATTATTTTATGCTAATCGAAAAGATAATATTTATACTATTGATTTTGTTGAACTAACTGTTCAACATGTAAAGTGTTTGAATTCTGTACAGAATGACTGCATTCTTTGGCACCGACATTTAGGTCATGTTAATTTCAGAATGTTACATAAGCTCTCAAAGCATGAGAATGTTTTACAGCTTCCCTCTTTGAAGAAAGAACAACATCATGTTTGTGACGCCTGCATGAAAGGGAAGCAACACAAAATTTCGTTTAGACCTATCAATCAGATAAGTACTATTAAGCCTTTATAGTTATTACATCTTGATTTATTTGGTCCAACTCAAATTTGTAGCCTTGGTGGAAAGAAATACACTTTAGTTATTGTTGATGATTATAGTAGATTTACTTGGGTATATTTTCTAGCTCATAAAAATGATACTTTATCTAAATTCACTACTTTCTCTAAATTAGTTCAAAATGAAAAAGGTTGTATGATTATTTCTATTCATAGTGATAAAGGAGGTGAATTTCATAATTTAGATTTTGAAAAATTCTATGAAGATAGTGTATATTTTCATAATTTCTCTGCTCCTAGAACACCACAACAAAATGGTGTTGTAGAACAGAAAAATAGAACTCTTATTGAAATGGCTCGAACTATGTTAAGTGAATATAATCTACCTAGATATTTTTGGGATGAGGCTATTTTTGCTGCATGTTACATTTCAAATATAATTATTATTAGACCTTTGCTAAAGAAAACTCCTTATGAATTATTCAAAAATAAAAAGCCTAAAGTTGGTTATTTTAGAGTTTTTGGATGCAAAGTTTTTTATTTTAAATTCAAAGGATAATTTAGATAAATTTGATGCTAAAAGTGATGAAGGTATTTTTCTTGGATATTATAATAACAGTAAATCTTATAGAGTTTATAATAAAAGAACGATGGTTATTGAAGAGTCTGTTCATGTTATGTTTGATGAAAATAATGTTAAAATAAATTCTGATTCTAATATTATTGATGATGAGTTTAGAGATTTTAATTTTGGTGAAGATATTCCTCAAGATAAGAGTGAATTAATTGAGGGGGGGCATACTCCTCAACCTGATCCAAGATCATGGACGATTCACAAAGATCATCCTGTTGAAAATGTAATTGGCAATGTTGATTCTGGTGTCAAAACAAGAAATTCTATTTTAAATTATTGTGTCAATTCTGCTTTTATTTCTGATTTTGTTCCTATTAATATTAATGATGCTTTAAAAGATGCAAATTGGATTATTGCTATGTAAGATGTATTAAATCAGTTTCTTAGAAATAATGTTTGGAATTTAGTATAATTGACTAAAGATAATCAGGTAATTTGAACTAAGTGGATATTTAGAAACAAGATGGATGAATCTGGACAGATTGTCAAAAATAAAGCCAGAATTGTTGCTCAAGGATACTCTCAAGAAGAAGGTATAGACTTTGAAGATTCATTTGCACCTGTTTCCAGGTTAGAGGCAATTAGAATTTTATTGTCCTTTACGTGTTTTTAAGGTTTTAAATTATATCAAATAAATGTAAAAAGAGATTTCTTAAATGGTTTTATTACTGAAGAAGTTTATGTTTCACAACCCCCTGGTTTTGAAAATGAAAATTTTCCCAACCATGTTTTTAAATTATCTAAAGATTTATACGGTCTCAAACAAGCACCTCATGCTTGGTATGAAAGACTTTATTTATTTTTATTAAAAAATGGTTTCAAGAAAGGCAATGTTGATCCCACTCTTTTTATTAAAAGATATTCTGATGATATTTGAATTGTTCAAATTTATGTTGATGATATAGTTTTTGGATCATCTAGTGACATACTTTGTAATGATTTTTCTTTATTGATGTCTTCTGAATTTGACATGAGTTTAATGGGAGAATTAAAATTCTTTCTTGGACTTCAAATTTCTCAAAGGAAAGATGGAATTTTTCTTAATCAATCTAAGTATGCTAAAGATTTAGTTAAATGATTTGGTCTTGATTCCTCTAAATCCATGAAAACTCCTATGGGTACTAATTGTAAATTAGATAGTGATGCATCTGGTAAATCAGTCGATTTAACAGTTTATAGAGGTATGATAGGTAGCTTGCTATATTTAACAGCATCTAGACCTGATATCATTTTTAGTGTTTGTTTATGTTCTAGATTTCATGCTAATCCTAAAGAAATTCATATTAAAGCTGTTAAAAGAATAATTAGATCTGTTAAATGAACTGTTGATTCTGGTTTATTTTATCCAAAATATAACTGTTTTAATTTAACATCTTATTCTGATTCTGATTTTGGAGGCTGTAGAATTGACCGAAAAAGCACATCAGGTATGTATCATTTTTTAGGAAATTTTTTAATATCTTGGTCATATAAGAAACTATTATCTGTTGCTTTATCTACTACAGAAGACGAGTATATCTCTGCTGCTAGTAGTTGTGCTCAAAGTTTAAAGATTAAGCAAACTTTATGTGATTTTGGTGTTTATCTTGATAAACTACCTATTTATTGTGATAATACATCTGAAATTTCTATTTCTAAAATCCCCTTACAACATTTTAGAAAAAAACATATTGATGTTAGATTTCATTTCATTCAAGATCATGTGAATAAGGGTGATATTGTATTAGAATTTATCCCTTCTGAAAATCAGCTTGCAGATATTTTTACAAAGCCTTTAGACTTTGATCAGTTTGAGAAAATTAAATTTTCTCTTGGTATGTTGAAATTTTAAATTTTATTTGCTGCATTTGTTTAGGGGAGCATGCTTTCACTTTTTGTTTATTTACAAAAAGGGATAGAAGTTTTGGAGAGAAGTTTTGGAGAGAAGTTTTGGTTTAAATAATTTGGTTTTAATCTTTTTAAAAATTCATTTTTGGTTTAAATGTTTTGGTTTTAATATTTTTAAAAATTCATTTATGGTTTAAATGTTTTGGTTTTGTAATCAAACAAAAGGGGGGAGATTGTTTGTGCATGTGCATATTTCCTTTAATTTGATTTCATATCATTTTTGTTTGATTACTTTTATTATGTATTTTGATGATATATTAATTTATGTTATTTGGATTTTTGTGATTTTTATCACGTTGGAAATATAATATATTTATCTATATTTTATTAGTTAATGAGGAAGTTTGAAAATGCTTATCAATTTCTCAAAAAAATTAATGAAGTTGCTACTATGTTTTTAGAAACTCTACATTTCACTGTTTTAAAACATTTATGTATTTATTTTACTGAAACTTCTACAATTGTCCGATTTGCATGAAACTTGATTCAATGGAAAGATAAAATGTTTATCCTGATTTCATTAGTTTACATAAAATTCTAAAAATATAGTTTGAATGGAATTTTAATTACTTGAAGTTATGATATGATGTTTTGAAGTAGCAGTTTTTCAAGAATTGTTTTGTTTATGTTTTTTAATGATTTCGGGAACTGTAGATGTCGGTTTTAATTGATTCTTTTTTTTTGGAAAGATAATGAGTTTTTCTACAAATTATTAGTTTTTACCGAAGTCTGAATCTGCTTTTAAGAGCCCTTAAAAATTCTTTGAAGTTTGTCACAACATTCTGTCCAGATTTTTTTTCAAAAGTAAGGTTCATTTTTGTTTCAAAAGTAAGGTTTATTTTTATCTCAAAAGTAAGGTTCGTTTTTTATTAAAAGTATGGTTCATTTGTTATCAAAAGTAAGGTTCATTTTTATCAAAAGTATGATTCATTTGTTATCAAAAGTATGGTTCATTTGTTATCAAAAGTATGGTTCATTTGTTATCAAAAGTATGGTTCTTTTTTTTCTCGAAAGTATGGTTCATTTGTTATCAAAAGTATGGTTCATTTGTTATCAAAAGTATGGTTCATTTTTTATCAAAATTAAACTTGATTTGTTATCAAAAAGTAAGGTTCATTTTTATCTCAAAAGTATGGTTCATTTTTATCTCAAAAGTATGGTTCATTTTTATCTCAAAAGTATGGTTACTGTTCATACCCTACGTTACTATTCATACCCTACGTTACTGTTCATACCCTATGTTACTGTTCATACCCTACGTTACTGTTCATACCCTACGTTACTGTTCATACCCTACGTTACTATTAATACCCTATGTTACTTTATTGTTCACTCCAAAGTTACTTTTCACTTTGAAGTTACTGTTCATTCCGAAGTTACTGTTCTTTCCGTGCAATTTTTTTAAAAATTGATTTTCTGCAAATATATGGATTATTTTTTAACAATTTTTTTGTAAAATCCTTATTAAATATAAGGATCGTAATGAAAGAGTTTTTAATGTTTTCGGTGCTATATTGAGGGAGAAAAATTAATAACGTTCTTCAAATAAATTTGGACGTTTCAAGATTTTTTAAATTTAAATGTTTGAATTTAATTCCAGAATCTGCTGCTTGTTTTCAGGAACTGTTTTGACTTCCTTAAAATCATTTAAAATGGATTTAAAATTCTTTTTTGAATCATTCATTGCTTTTATTATTCTGGAGATTTTATTGGAAGACTTATTCAAAATATTTTGAATTCCTTTATTTATTCTACAGGAATAAAGAAGCAACGGTTCTGCTATTTTCAGGGAAATATTTATGGGATATTTTGACTCGATATGTTTTGAATATCCTAAGGAAGTGGAGTTTCTGCTTCGACTACAATTTCATTGATGAGACGTGCTGAACTAAACCTCAAAAACCAGTACCTGTGCATTAATTTTTATATTCTCTTTCATCTGGTTCTGATTCTGTAACACTACTTCCCATCTCTCACACGCACTCTTATTTTTCTGTTTATGTTTTTGCACACAAAAGCATTATTTGTTTTTATTTTTCTTCGGGTTGTGACTCTCGGATTCTAAAGTCAGGATCTTAGGATTGTGACTCCCTGTATCTAAAGTCAAGACTGTTTGGGTTGTGACTCCCAGTATCTAAAGTCAGGTTGTAAGGGTTGTGACTCCCCACACAAAATTCAGTGTCATGGTTATCCCTCCACTAGAAAAGGATTTTGTAATTGGGTTATGATTCCCCTTTAAAAATCATTTTTAGTGCACACGTATCTCTCACTGAGTAGAGAGGTATAAGAGTAGAGAAGGCCCACTTTGGACCGAACTACTATAAAAAATATCCTTGCGTTATTTAATTTTTATGCTACTAATTAATTTTAATAATTAACTTTGATAATTAATTTATTTGATTAAAATTTTTAATCTGGTCTATTCACCCCCCCCCCCCTCTAGACCACCTGCCATTACTCTGTCCGACCTAACATTTATATGATTAGATTATCTTTTGAATTGGTTTTAAAGTGAAATTAGAATATATTTTTACCATTTAATCCAATAGTAGTCGTTGGAATTAATTTCACTTCGAAATTGGACTTAAACTAGTGTCAATCTTTTGATACTTATTGTTTCATAAAAACACACTTTTTGCTCTGACAGCGGAAATTAATTATTAAATTAATTAATGTAACTTATATTTTTTTAATTTTTTAAAATAGACGTCATTTTTTAATTCATAATATCAAATATATCTTAGGGTGATGTTTTGGTATTTTTCTGGAAAACTTCAATTTTTGATGAATAGTGAAACCACTAAGTGGTACTTATAAAAACCGATTTTTCGTTTAAATGAAATTTTACCACCTCTGTGTTTTGAATTTCAAAAATCTGACATACATGGTTGTCATTAAAAAGTAAAATGTGGTTCAATGGGATTAGAATAATTTTTTTTGGTGAATAGTAACTTTTAAGTTTTTAATCACGATTAGAGGTAATTAGTGTAGTTTAAGGTAAAAATAATGTTTTAATAATATGAAATGAACTTGACACATGTCCTACCCTTATTGGATGTGTCATGGCCAATCAAGAAAATCCATGGGTCAACTTGGGGACCCCATGGAGCCACTTTGGTAGGAAAATGACATTAATACCTTTTTATTTAAAGTTAAAATAAAAATGTCACAAACATGAGTTGTTTTAATAAAACAATTTTTAAATAGGGTTATACAAGTCATATTTTTGACTATAAATATTAATTAGAAAGATAAAAATACTTCCTACATCATGATATTTTTTTTTATAATTTTTAGACATTAAATAAATTAAATTATTTATGATACTATGATGATGGAGCGATTACCTTATTATTTAACGATTTAAATAAAATGAAACAATAGTGTAAAATCTAAGACCTACACTTGTCAAAACCCTATTTTATGGGTGGATTTAGAACCCTTATCACCTTATCCTCTAAATTTATAATTTTGGGACCTTTTTTATCCGAAAATCATTTTATAATAAAGTAACCTTTTATAACTTTCCAAGAGTGTCCCTCCTCTCCTCTTATAAAAGGCCCCCACATCTACCTCCTTACCCACACCCCTCAAGCCTTTGGTTCGGCCAAGATCTGCTCTTTTTGTCTCTCCACATCCCTCTCTTACTCCTAGAAGCCTCACTTTGGGCAGAATCCTTCCCAAGGAAGCCTTTGAGCTCAAATCTAAGAGAGTTACCCGATTTTAAGGTAATGTCTTCACTTGTGTTCTTTTGTTTTATTTTGCTTCTCCAACCCCCTAAACTCTTTTTATTCATTTCTTTTGTAACAACTCCAGTATCTTAAATATACTAGGATGTTGTTATAAGAATAATTAGAGCTACACTTACACACACCTACATCTAATGGTTAAAGAACATACTGTTTCTGTGGATGGCGAATTTCTGCCTCACGAAACGATGATTGTTCAATATTCTTCTAACACCTTCAAAGGTGGCCATTAAGATGTCACTATATTTATATATGATATATAATATGTTTTTTTTCCTTAATTTTCTGTATTTTTCATTTATAGCATACCTTTATGGCTTCCATTATGGGTATACGCGATATCTTCAGTTTAGGAAGTGCGGACTACCGCCCCTCAAAGTGATTTGATTCGTTAATGCCATATGTGGGATGTATAGAGGATGGATTTAAAGTTATTATATATTATGTATGTTACATCTAAATTATGAATATAATTCTGGAATTAAAATATACATATATCTCATTTAGTTTTAATTCCATTAATATGACATAGAAATGAAAGTAGCGTTCATGCGTACGTACGACTTACCGTCTCCATGAATGGTGCATTTCATTTCTTACCTCTAAATAATAATGTAATACTATAAATACATGTATATGATGGATATATATGATATATATGATATCCAAATCATGAATATCATTTTGGATATAATGAACCTTTGACCACACGAACAACATGTAATTGTAAGAAGTCCACTTTAGACTTAAGAACCAAATATCGACAAAACAAACATTATTAACTTAAATAATTGCATAGTGTTTATAACATGGTAATAAGTGATATAAAAGGAATAATGAACTTGAAAAGGGTTCTTTAGCAAGTAGAAATTAACTCAAGTTTATTATTCAGGACGTTAAAGAATGATCGAGTCAAGTCGGACCTGAGGTAAGGGACTTCGTCTCAATCTCCTTTCATTGAGGCATATTTTGTTCTTTTATACGGTTTATAAACCACTTTGACTTTTACTTTGATATAAAAGGAATATTTTTCTACGAATCGTTTTACTAAACGACAAAAAGGAATGTTTCTTTTAACATACGTGGTGACAATGACCTTTTCCGCCGCCACGAGTATTATTTGGTCTTTGGCTTCCTCAATAAGCCGTAATGTTTTTTTAAATGAAATAAATACTATATACTCTTTTATGTATTTTGGTATTGAAAATGGTTTTTATAATGGATTTTTTATGTCAATATATTTAAGTGATATATTGTGATCAAAGTGTGGAAATGTTTTCTTTCCATTATATTTTTTTTATGTCTTATGATTTTATAATGCTACATGGACATTTGACGGGTGGTTACGTGATAAACCATATGAAGGGAGGTGCCGTGAATACCAGGACGGGTTGTTACGTTATAACCTCCAATTCATTGGGTATGCAAGTAGGCCGTATGGCTATTCCATTAAGTGATATGTGTGGAAGTCGATCATATGGTTATTCCATTTAAGTATGTTTATGTCCCAAGTTACCTTTATATGTTATGTGATCTTTATATGGGTTTTATGGAAATATTTTGGTTACAAAAGGGTAAGTAATTAACTTTTATTCAGTGAAGAGTTTTTATTACTTCATAAAGGTGAAAAGTATTACTTTGATAAAGTATACATGGTTTACTTGTTGTTTTGAAAAAATAACAGTTTTCATTCATTGCGTATCCCTTACTGAGCTTTTTATGCTCACCCCAAGTTTTTGAAATGTTTTTCACAAGGACTTAACATGTAATAGGGTCAAGGATGGGATCAAGGGAAGGTCATGTTACCTAAAACATGGAACTAGACATGTTTCTTTTTAATAGTTTTTATTTTATTGAAACTTAGTAGAAGTTTTTACTTTGTAATCTTTTGAGATGTAATAGTTATGTCCTAATTCTCTAAAACTCTAAACCTGAAAAGATCCTCAATCTGAATTATTCCTTTAATTCAATATTAAGTAAGGTTTAAGGTTGGGGCCTTATAGATAGTGTATAAAAAAATCTAAAGATCAGGTATGACTTTCATTCTCCTAATTTGTTTTATTCATGTTGAACCTATTTTGGATTATCTTGAAGATAATTATCAATAGGAGAGATTATCTAATAAAATGGGGAATTATACTTATGCTTCAAATATTTTAATGTGTGTGTTAAAGTTAAGTTTAGTCTTAAAAGTTCTTGAAAATATTTTTATATATCCCTAAATAAGTGATATTTAGTGTTGGTATCATATTGTTGATTTTTATGGATAACTGAGTAGTCTAAATTAGTCATTATTGATTTCAACACCGAGTTATCCCAAGTAGACTTAGAGTTGATTTGTTTATAGATATTTATTAATAGAAATATATGATGGTATCATTCTCTCATGGAATCATTAGTGAACATGGATAGAGTAATAAATAAATGAGGATAATATGTTTCTTGAGAAAGGGTGAGAAGAATGTTCCCTTGCAAGACCTTCCCTACACCCATGGTATAAATAAAGGGGAGAAGAAATTTCCCCCTTAGATTCATTATCAATTATGGGGAGAATAATTACATTGAATATTAGAGTAAATTTTCAATTGAAAAAAAACAAAATCTAGACATTTAAGTTTCTTTATGTTGACATTTTATTTTTTTCAATCATCCTTGTTGTTATTGTCAATGTAATCATGCAATGGTGATGTTTTAAGAAATGTATTGAGTATACTCCCACTAAATAAAGTGGATAAGTTCCCCATGTTTTTATGTAAAATATAATGGAGTTGTTTCCATGGTGAGTACATGGTAAAGGATATAACATCAAATGATTAAAGTGTTGATCATCGATTCAAGATAAGTACAAAGGTTGTGAAGTTATTTCTACAACATTTGTAAGAGATTTCGAAGAATCGAGCGATTTGAGAGTTTCTAATCTAGAGGAATTATTATAGAAACTATCCATGGTGTACATAGAATTTTTTTTATTGTATTTAGTGTTTAAATATTATTATATGAAGGTTTAATATGGTTTTAATTTAAGTGGAACATCCTTAAATTTGTTTCAATAATTATGGATTTTACAGGCCTTGAAGACTTTCAAAAAGTATAGAACCACAAGGTTGTGTAAGGATGAACCATTTATTTGTGTAAACATTATCTATACTTGTATAAACATAATTCTCTATCTACATAAACATCATCTAGCTATGTAGGCATGAATCCTTATATGTGTAAGGATTATCCCTCTATGTAAACATCAAATTACAAATTTGTAATGATCATGAAGAGAAACATAAACAACATTGGGAATCTATATAAAAATCATCAACATAGGCTTAATCCTATGAAAGGATTATTTGGGTTTTGTGTAAGCATTAACCAATCTACATAAGAACCATGACTTATTGAAAATTTGAAAATGTTGTATAATAAAAATCAGAGTTACTAGATTTAAGAATCTAAATAATAAAATCATTTGTGATGATTCCAAATACATTTATAAGTTTTTTAAATATCACAAACACCTAAAAGTGTGTTTAAATCAAAATAAATAATTTTGAGAAGATAATATTCAATTAATAGAGAATAATATCAAATAAAAAAAAGAATTTGAGAGACTTTTTAGTGTCTAAAATTTTAGTTTCCAGAATTTAGCTATTCTAGTGAATATCAAATATGATGATATTGGTGCTAAAATTTAAAACTAAAATAATAATAATACTTATTTAAGATATGATTAAATATTTTTTTAGAAATATGAAATGATATGAATATTATAATATTAAGATGATGAGATTCATGATAAACTTCATGGGTTTTCAGAAATAATACAGATGCAGTTGAGTCGATGCTTGAGCTGTTAATCAAAGCATAAACCATTATGATCAGATCTATTTGAGTGGAAATAATATCTTTAATATTTTGTAAAGAATATTATGTAAGGATTAATTTTAGATAAATTAATTAATCTGAAAATAATTGGGCTTCTATAATTCATTAAAATCTAAAAATTTACAAATAGTTCAATTGATGCATATGTTGGATTATTAAAAGATTAAAATAACACAAAATTATTTATGATTAAAGATGTAAATAGATAAGAAGTTATTTATACTAAATTTATACTACTGTGTACAAATTCAATTAGAATCTTTATAGGTATTTATTGGAATATCTCACACTACAAGAGAGAGATCGACAATACAATATGCACCATTAAAAAAGATTTGATTCTATCTATTAGGAGTTTTATTTTGAAAATAAGAATAACCTAATCCTAATGGGGAATAAAAGAGAATATATATTTGAATTATATAAATAATAATGAGAATAAACATAAATAAGGGTATTTTTTTAAAAATCACTGAGTTGATAAAAGAGATATTAGGAATAATCTCATGTGTAGTGTTGAAAATGGTAGATATAAGAAATTGTAGGGGAGATTGTGTAAGTGAATGGAGTCGTTTATTGATAAAAATTTCCACTTTTTTGGAAAAAGAAAATGACCCCACAAAAAGGTGTTTTGTTTCATATTTAGAAAATATTTATAATATAAAAACAAAACTAAAGTGTGTTGTACATTGAGTAGTGAGCTTAGTGTTGGTTGAGAGAACTGAATCTATCAAAGGATAAGATTTGATAAGCTGGGAGAAAAGATAAGATATATCAAGGAAGAATATAAGCTATAAAACCAACACTATAATATGAGGTTGATTGGGTTTCAAAGATGAATAAGAGAAATAGAACAGGAAGATGATATCGGATGGGTCTTCTTGAGAAAAACCAGAGAGTCAAGGTAGGATGAGAAAAAAAAGAATTGAGTGACCAATAACATACCTCATAGTTAGTGTTTACTTTCCAGGTTTTTTTACAGAAAATATTCTTAGGATTAGGTTCTTGAAGAATTGTTAAAAGGTTGATGTGTGGGAGATCTCTTGAATATATAGTGGTAGTCAAATTATTGAGATACAATGTTGGTTTCCCACCAAATAGGTTTTAAATAAACTAGAAATCAATACACATCGGAGAGGAGGCTGAGTTGCATGAATATTTTTGAGGAAATTCGGGCTATTGAAGTAACATTATCATTAAATAAGAAAATCATCTTTCTATGTGTATTGAGGGACCTCAAACCCACACTTTTAGGTCTAGTGATAAAAACACATACTTCACCAATTGGATTCTATACCAAGTGATATTATCCAAGATTAACATATATTTATTTTACATAATTTTCATAACTTAAACATTAAATCTCATAATAAATACATAATAACAAGAACCAAAGGTTTAGTTCCTTTAAGGATTGGCTACATAAGAAACTTATTTTACATCAATTGTAAACATTTCTCAATTATTTTCCCACTATAGACTCCCTTATAGACTTCTCATAAGTTATATTCATCTTTATAACCTCAAGAATGAATAAATAAGGGGTGAGCTCAAATGATTAGTAAAAAAAACTCATCAAAATTTCATCAATGGTTATATCATAAGTATATGAGAAAACATGAGCATGAGAGAAATATTTTATTAAAAATAACAAGAAACAATAAGAGTTGTCCATAATTTATGATATATGGAAATGTAATATCAAATTAACAACATATACCATGGAAAAGGAGTGTCTATTAAGGAGATAATAAACACGATCCATGGAAAATAATCATGGGAATATGTAATATAAACGTAACATTCCCTTGAATCATAGCATACAAAATAACTTTGGAACAAACATATTCACAGGTAACATCACCGTCATGAGCCACTCACTCGCCCTCATGCTTGGTGGTAAAACTTAATTTCACCCATGTATATTGTTTAGAAAAAATACCTCAAGGTTTAGTCTTGGTTTTTTTTGGGTGATTGTGTTTGTTGAAAATGATAGATGATTTTGAATCAGTATGGTTGATATTGCTGAAGTAGATGTTTAAGGTGGCGCAGTTTCCCAATGATTGCCAATTTTTTGGGCCTTAAAATTAGGAGTTTGTTTTATTATAAAGGAATTTTTTCTACAAAATATTTTATGGACCATGAAACATAGTTTGCAGACTGTAAATGAGGTACGCTGAATGATGAAGGTAAATCAGAAAAGGAATTGTTTTCGCATAGCAGCGCTATGTGGACCCCAAATCATTCTATGTGGACCATGTGGAAAAATAAGTTCATGGGAGGCTAATTTTTCATGGGTGGATCATCATTTCTAGTTAAGAGGTGGTGCTTTAAGGATCCAAAAACGTTTTTTCATTTATGGATGACATCATCCTCTGCAAAGGATAAAAGATCTATGTGGACTATATAACACAGTTCACAGTGAAGGTTGTACTGCATTGAAGTTTTAGACAATTCAAATTATTAGGTTTTGGTTATATATTTTCCTATATAAATACCCTTAATTAGATAATTAAGAAGTGAAAATTTAATTAAAAATATCATCTATCTAGGAAGAATTTGGTGAAGTGTGAAGTAGTTTGTGATGGAGAATTCTGTGAAGGAGAAGAGTTTACGAAGGAGGATTCCATGAATGATGATGTAGTTCATGAGAACAGTTCATGAAAGGGTTTTTTAGGGATTTGTATCCCGTAAAGGAAAAGGGGCTACATAGGAGAGGTGATCTGTAAGGTATTAGCCATCAGTGAAGAAGGGGTAGTCCGTGAAGAAAAAGGCGACCACAAATAACTTGTGTCATGCGTTGCAACATATTTCGTGGAGGATTCCAGGAATGTTTGAAAACAATTCAAGGATGTTTACGGAGGATTCAGGACACTTTTTAGAGGGACTAAAATAGTTCATGAAATAAATTTCCAAAAAATAAATAGTATGCGGAAAAGTGGGTCTTCAAAAGAGAATCTATGTATAGTTGATGATGCATTCATTATTAATAATTAAAGGACCTATATATCCATAAACTATGTTTGGATTCTTTCTAGAGTAGTGAGAAAAGGAAGAGGAATATTGTGATCCTTTCTGACTATAGTGATCCATAGAAAGAGACTTAGAGAGTGACCCTTGGGAAAGTTGTGAGCTGACCCTAAACATTTTAAATGCAATGAGTCTGGGCATAAAAGTAATCTAGCCCAAACTTTGTAATTTGGAAGTGAGCCTTATTGTATTTGTTATATTAGCACATTATCATTGTATTCTCCTTGTATATATCCCAATATTGGTGAACCAAGTAAAATTTTTGTGTCTCGTGAATGATTTTGTTTATATTCATACATTATTATAGGAGAAGGAGAGAAGGGTGTTTTGTTTAACAATGAAAGAAGATCTGAACTGGAAGTTGTTTTAATCTATCATACTCTCATTCACCCCCCTAGATTATTTAACCTATTTGGGATAAAAATTGTAATTAGATGTAAAGTTTGAAAGTCAATGATTCCCTATCAGTAGAATAAATTGCGGTTTTCAATTAAAAATGGATTATGATCTTTGATGGAAAAAAATTTCAATTATGGAATAATTAGATGTAGTACCACTTCCAATCATTAAGAATATATGTCTTTAAAGTAACAATGCATGGAATACCAGCCAATATCGATTGTGGTTCTTTATCAGAAGATGGTCAAAGGGAATTGGATACTGACACTAAAGAAATTAGTTCTCTATGGGGAGCCCCTACTAATGTTATCTATAAGAAGATGATGTCTTTTAATTCATCAAATGAGATATGGAAAAAAAATTCTAAAAATCCTTAAGGGAGACTCAGTCATTGAAGCAAAGCTACAAGTTATATGGAACAATTATTAGGATCTTCGAATGCACCCTAATGAGTCTGTTGATGCATTATTTTAACGGGTGAATGTTATTGTGGAAGAAATGTGTGGTCTTGGGGAAATTATTGAAGATGTAAATATTTTAAAGTGCATATTGAGAATACTTCCACCTTGGTTAAATCTAAAAGTTTTTTTATTGGAATAAAAAGATTCAAAGGAGATAACATTGGATATCTTACACAATACTCTTGTTTCATATAAGATGAGAAATGATGATAATGATTCTAAAGAAAAGGGTAAGTCTAAAGAAGTGGTATTCAAGGATATGAACAACCTCACTATTGAAGATAGATAGGAAGAAGAATATACATATGAATTCATTTCATTCCTTTCATTAAATTTACAAAGACGAAAATTAAAGTTAAAGGGAAACTTATACTTGAATTATTTTGATGTGGAAAGGTTCAAGATCTTGCAACATGGTGTCCAAAGAAGTTCTAAGATTATGATGAGGATGAAGTCCAAATTCCCAAGAATAAGTCTTAATCCTGCATGAAAAGTAAGAAAAATTTCTTCAAAAAAAATCTTCTTTCAAAATAAGATGATAGTTTAGAAGAATCTGATGTAGAAGATTTAGAGGACTAAAAGGATCATAAAGAAGACGCTATGATGGAAGTTGTCAAAAATTTCCAAACAATGGATGAAAGAAATAATGAATATGGATAATTAAAAGTAATATTTTACCTTCAATTCGAATTAGAAACTTATCTTGAGAAAATAGATGTTTAGAGAGCTAAAAAAATAAATACAATAAATTGGTTCATGATTCTGAAATTTATATGAAATAGAAGAAATAAGAGATGTCTTAGCTAAATGAATAAATTGAAAAACCAAAGTCTTCAATGTTAGATATCTTAGAAAATGTTATTAATTACAAGATAAAAATAGATGAATAGAATAGAGAAATTGATAGTTTGACAGACACTAAAAAAGATAAAATCAAATGTATAAAATAATTTGAAGAGGAAGTCGTCATCCTGCGATGAAGTCTTAACAATCAGGAAAAACTTTTGACTCTCGGTATGACATCAGGAAAGCATATCATTCAGGCTATAGAAAATATACAGGTAGAGCATAGAGGTCTAGCAGAACCAAATCAATAGTCAAATCTAAATGATAAGGCTGGTATGATCCTTGATAAAAAATAGAAATAAGTAATGGTTGAATTCATGCAAAAAAACCCATGCTTTGAGATTGAATATTGATATGGGTACAAATTAGAGCCATAAGATTTGAGGAACCCAAGGGAGAACTAGCATTTCAGTATTTCCACACAGGAATGCACTCCACGTAAGATATTTTTGTTGTAGAAATATGGGACACTCACAAAATGTATCTTCCATATCCAAGAGGTATGGAAGGGAATATGACCAATAGAGGCATCCATACAGGACTCAATATTCTAGAACATCATTTGATGGTTACTGTTTCAGGTGTGGAAGATTCTAGAACATGGAAAGATAATTCTCATCAACAATGAAGAGAAATGTTCCAAAGCATAATTAATGTGGTCATAAGAAACAGTTCAACATATCATCAAATGAGATGAAAATTAAAAAATGGTTTTTAGCTCTACAAGATGTTGTTGGTCTATCATACTATAAGGAAGATAAAGATTATCAATCCATACTGGGTATGAAATCAAAAACTTGGATCAAAAAGAAAACTGTTGACCAGGTAGTGGTTGTAGTGATTTTTTTAAAGCATCAGATCACCTTGGAATATAGATCATTGGCTGTGGATTCACCTATCATATGATAGGAAATAAGGATCTAGTTATAGGAATCAGGTACGATAAGAAGGGTATCATAAGATTTGGTAATAATGAAGGCCTGAAGATTATTGTCTTTGGAAAATCCAAGTTTGGGGGTTAAGACATGAGACGTGTAGATTCCTTGGTTGTTGAAGGTATCAGTAAAAACTTTATTGGTGTAAGTCAACTCTGTAACTAAATTCATGCCATAATATTTTCAAATACATTATATGTCATCAAGGAAAAACATGGTGTAGTTTTTTTGTAGGGAAAGTATACGAAATGGAATCTCAAACTTGTGAGTGGAGAAGAAGATATGTGCTTTATGTCCAAGGAAGAAAAAGAAAATTTATGGCATAAACATCTTGGTCACTTGATACAAGCATCCTTGAAAGATCTGGTGAAATTTTATGATTCTCAATACCTACCTAGGTTATCATGTGATAATACTCATATGTGTGATTCTTGTCAATAATTAAAGATCATTCGAAATACATATAAGGAAAAAGAGAAAAGGTCAAAAATATTACTTGATTTTGTGTATATTGATGTATCCAGACCTGTTTCGCCAAGATCAATTTATAAGAGGAGATATTATGTTCTCTTCATAGATGATTTTAGCATAATGGAATGGGTTTCAATCACAACCCACAAATCTTAGTTATTTAGTTTCATAAAAACTTATCGAATGGAAGTTGAAAAGATATTGGGTCAAAGAATCCAGAAGATTCGAATAGATAATAGAATATAGTTAAAAAATAGCCAAGTGGAAGATTATATTGAGAAACAAGAGATAAGGAACCTAGATTAAGTAGTAAGAACTCTATAGAAAAATGGATTAGCTGAGAGAATAAATAGAATTATCAACAACATGGATAGAAAAAATCTTATTGAGAAAGACCTTCTATATAATTTTTGGAAAGAAGTAGTGATGAAATCAATATACACATAAAATAGAGAGTTATTAGGTCTGAATGAAGAGAATACTCTATATGATCTATGGCATGGAAAGAAACAGAGTTGAAGTACTTTTGAGTTTTCAGAAGTAAGTGTTTCATTATCAACAAGGAGAAACATTGGATGTTTGAATCCCATAGAGATGAAGGGATATTTCTTGGATACTCAAATAAAATCATATCATATAAATGCTTTAATAAGAGTCTAGTAAAGGTAGTTGAAAGAAAATATGTAACTATAGTATCGAATGAGAAGAATATTCAAAAAATACATGATCGATATCAGGAGAATATTGATGAAGAGATAATCAGATCAAGGGATATTCTAGTTCCATAGTATGATTCAATAGAATATTCAAATAATAAAAAGGATGAAAAAAAATTGTATATTCACAAAGATCAAAGATAATAGATGAAATTTATAGATAGAATATAATTGGTTATCAAATAGTGCCAGTGTAGACAAGGAGGATGAATAATCTACAACAAGAATTATTCTTATCATAGGTAGAGCCTAAATGTTTTGAGGAAGTAGCTAGAGATGAAAACTGGGTCTACTCTATGAATGAAGAGCTTGATCAAATTGATAAGATTCGGACATGAGAGATTGTTTCAAGGCCAACAGATAATAATTTAATCAGGAATAAATTGGTATTTCTCAATAAGATGAATGAAAACGGTATTGTGATTAGAAACAAATCATGACTAGTGTTCAAAGGGTACTCCCGGATAGAGGGTATCGATGTTAATGAAACATTTTCACCTATTTTAAGAAAATAAACAATCATATTATTCTTGGAAAAAGCAGTGCAAAGAAAGTTCAAAGTTTTCCATATAGATTTCAAGTCATCATTTATGAATGGGGTACTGGAAGAAGAATTTTACATTGAGTATCCGCATGGTTTTCTTATTCATGAATATTAGAACAGAGTTTTTTGGTTGAATAAGCTGATATATGGGTTGAATTAAGCACCAAGAGCATGATATTCAAGGCTATATCATTTTTTTGAAGAACCTTGGTTTTCATCACAGTGGAGTTTATTACAATCTATATATCAAAAATGATAGTAATCAAAGGATGATGATGTTGGTATATTTTGATGATATAATATTTTGTGGATCAGATGAAGTGCAGTGTAATCAGTTCCTAGAATTCATGAAAAGAGAATTTTGAATGTCAATTATTGGTGAACTAATGTTTTTCCTTGGTTTACAAGTGACATAATGAAAGAATTGAACATTGATTTCTCAATATAAATATACCAAGTAGGTTTTGAGAAGTTTTGGAATGGATAATTCTAAATAGATGATGACTCAAGTGGATACTTGAATGAAACTCCCTTAGGATAATGAAGTAAAACATTTAATGTCATTTAATACAGGTAGATCATTAGAATCCTATTGTACTTAATAGAGAAATGAACAAATATTGTTTTTTCAACATGTCAAGTAACACTGTATCAAAGTAATCTCAAGGTAACCCATTTAATTTCTGGGAAAATAAAACTTTATTATATCAAGGGCATGATGGATTTCAGTTTTCTATACAATGACCAATTTCAGCAAGAGTTACTGGGTTATACAGATATAGATTAGGATACTTCATCTGATGATAAAAAATCAATGTTTGGTGGTGCATTATATCTTGGAAAATTTTATATTTATTTTCTAATCAAGAAACAAGATTTCGTTTTGTTGATCACTGCAGAATATTAATATATTGTGGCTAATCAAACATTCATGAGTTATTAGTAGCTTGATGATATATGAGTTGATGTGAAGTCTCTAATCAGAATCCATTGTGATAATTTAAGTTCAATAAATCTTAGAAAAAAATCTATCCATCACTCAAGGAAAAATAATATTTAATTAAGTATCATTTTATTAAGGAGTGAGAGGAGAATGGTCTTGTGAAGTTGGAGTATGTGCCTACAAAACTATAGGTTGTGGACATTCTGACAAAGGCCTTCCTAAAGAAGCATTTTAATGTCATCTATCAAATCTCAGAGTTCATTCAACCCCCTAAATTTGAAAAAGTGAGGATGTGGTACCCTCTCCCCCTGAGGTATGGTGTGTTTTTTCCTAATTTATTGACATGTGTTCTTTACACTATTGCAGACCATAATGAACTGGCCTTTGGGTTCATTGACAAGGGGGGGATTGTGGATATAAAATGGGAGAAAATTTGTTAATCAAGATAGGGGGAAGCTGATAGGGGGATTAGAAAAGTAAGGGGATTTTAAAATCTTAAAATGTTAAAGGTAATTGATCAAAGGTTATATATCATGATGGATGAGGTTCATGACAAAATCATTTGAGAGGTTTTAGAATGAAGTGATTCACTAATAAACATTTCATGATACTCGTGTTTATCATGATGATCATGGATCATGTGGGCTTAGAGTGTGTGTTGATTAAATCTTTGATCGCTATCTCAATTGCAAGAAGTGAATTTTGGTGTAAGATAGAAGATTATTTAACGATGTATCAAATTGTGAAGAGTTTTGAACAAACCGAAAGGGGGTGATTGTTGGTAAAAATCCCTGAAGGTATAATCTCTGTTTTTTTTTGTGACTGGGTTTTTTTTAAAAATCCAGATGACCATGAGTCAGTATAGTTATTTTTTCTGAAGTATATGTTTAAGGTGGCATAGTTTCTTAGTTTTTACCAAATTGTTTTTCTTCAAAATATAGAGTTTATTTTATGGAAAAGGAAATTTTTTGGAAAAGGATTTCATGGACCATGAATTATAGTTTTCAGACCGCAAAATAGGTATACCTAACAATTAAGGGAAATCAAGAAAGAAATATTTTCTACATAGTAGTGTTATGCAGACCACAGATCACACTACGTGGGCCGTGTAGAGAAATCAGTTCATGTGAGGATAACTATTCGTGGGAGGCTAGTTGTTTTTTGTTAAGAGGCGGTGATTTAAGGATCCAAAAATGGGTTTTTATTTTCATAATACATCATCTACCACAAAGGATAAATAATTTATTCTGACTAAATAGAACAGTTCACGATGAAGGTTGTACCGCATCAATGTTTTCGGTAATTCAGATTAGTGGGTTTTTAAGGATCTATTTGCCTATATAAAGTCCCCTAATCAGATTATTAATAAGAGATAATTTCATTAGAAAAAAACAACACTCTTGGAAGAATTCAATTAATTCTAAAGTAGTTCACAAGGGAAAATTCTATGAAGGAGAAGAGTTCGCGAATGAGGATTCCACAAAGGAGGAAGTAGTTCAGGAGGAAAGTTCATGAAAGGGTTTTGTGGGGCTCTATATCCCATAAAGGAAAAGGGATCGCATAGCTAAGGTGGTTTATGAGGCATTATCCATCTACGAATCAGGGGTGGTCTATGAAGAAAAAGTCGACCGCAAAGCACTCTCACTATGTAGTGTAATGTAGTTCATGGAGGATTCAAGGTAATTATATGGAGGATTCAAGGAAGTTTTTGGTGGATGTAGGACAGTTCATGGAGGGACTAAAATAGTTTGTAAAATAAATTTCTTCAAAACAACAGCATGCAGAAAAGTGGGACTTCAATATATCATCTCCTTACAATTTAATATTCATTTATTGGTGACAATGAAGGGACCTACATGTCCATAAACTGTGTGTGGATCCTTTCTAGAGTAGTGAGAAAAGGAAGAGGAAGAATGTGATCCTTTCCACCAGCAATGATCCAGAGAAAGTGACTTAGGGAATGACCCTTGGAAAAGTACTGAGCTAACTCTAAACATTGTAAAGGTAGTGAGTCTAGGCATAGAATTGATCTAACCCAAACCTTGTAATTTAGAAGTGAGCCTTATTGGATTTGGTATATCAAAACATCATCATTGTATGCTCCTTGGACGTATCCCATTAACGGTGATCCAAGTAAAATTTTTGTGTCTTGTTCATTGTTTCATTTCTTTCATACATTTCTATGGGATATGGAGAGAAGTGTGTTTTTTTAACAATAAAATATGATCTAAAGGGGTAGTTATTTTAATCTGTCATACCCTAATTCACCCCTCCCCCTCTCAGGGTATTTAACCTAGTTGTTCTAATATATATATATATCATGAGACTTAAAATTATAAACAATGTATTTGAGGGTGATATGGGACCCCACCAATCAGTCATCCATACATATGTGTGGCACTTGAAATCAATCATTCATCATATCTTAAAGACACCATGAAAATAAATAAGGGTTCATATCATTTTCAAATAGTATTGTATAAACATGAATTAGGTATTATATAGATTGATATAAAAATTCAATCACCCAAAAGGATTATTTAATAAATTCATTTATAAGTTGATTAATAAAACACAACTCCAAAGGATTTATATCTTTTAAAGAGTAAAATGGAAGTGAAACCATTAAAAACATCATTTAACAAACCTTTCTTAAAATTGTCTTAAAGAGATGAAATTATGAATCACTTTAAAAAATAATTTTTAAGAAATTAACAATAAAACCTTTATAAAAAACCAATTTAAAATAAATCTAATAATATATCCATGAAAAATATGAGGTTTTTCCATAGGAAATGTGGATTGGAAGATAAAAAAAACTTAGAAGGAATATATTTCTTAATATTTTGAAAATACCTATATTGAAACCCACGTTATAAATAGGGTGATTAATCTTCCATTTAAAAAGAGTTAAATAGAAATTTAAAATTACTATAAATAAAACATTTTTGTATTTCAAAATAATAAAATATAACATTATCTGGAATAGTGAATATGGATATAGACCAAAAAGAACTCATTTGGAGAGAATGTGAATTATTCTTAACATATTTTATAAATAAATAAATATATCAATGAAATTAATTATAAATTATAGAGTAAAGTAATTATAATATCATAATATAATATAATATAATCATCTTATAAAACTATATCCAAATATGAATCATTATGAATCAAGAAAATAAGTTGAGTCAAGAAAAAAACCTTATGATTATCATAATATTTGAAGTAAGAATCATTTGGAAATGATTTCATGAGAAATAATTATAAATCCATATAAAATAAATTGGAATTAAAATTTTATATAATTATAACATAAAATAAATCAAATTATAAGAATGGGTTTTACGAATGATCATTATAACTCAAAGAAAGGAAATTGAGTTATGAAAACCATTACATCTTTCATAACATTTGATCCCAAACATAGTTGAAAGAAAAAACATGAAATTAAACTTTAAATACCATGAATAAATATATAATAATGATATAATACCTCAAAGGGGCATAAAATACACCATATAAATAGAAATTGGTGCGTAATACAAAACATGCCTCAAAGAAGTAAATTTGAGATGAAACCCTTAAAACATAATATTTTTTAATTAAGAATAATTATAAAATACGTTTATAATAGATAAATGAAAATACACATAAAAATAAATAGGCAATACAACATAATACAATCTTAGGGAAGAATATACCCAACATATAATAATAAATTTCAAGAAGAAGAATTATAACTCAACTAGAGGATATTGAGTTAAGAAACACCCTTACATTTTTTCCTCTCTTAGTAGAATGTGATTTAACTTCCTGTATAACAAAAATAAATCTCTTAAATCACTTATTTAAAAAACTTATTCATATATATTACCATTTATACTCTTAAATTATGATTATTTATTATACATTTATAAGTTAATTATAGTTTATTTTCATCATTGAATGCTTGTAATTCTAATTTTTTTGCAGATGCTTTGTAATATTGATGTTAATATCAATTTTTTGTTAATGAGTTAATCATTCATAGATTATTTAAGTTATTTTAATATATTTTTTATAATGATTTATTATATTATAATTTCATTTCATGAGATTTTTAGTTTCGTTTCGTGAAAATGGAATCGGTGACAAGCATGTTTCAGTAATTTTTTTAATAATAAAGGGTGGTATTGATAATAAGTTATAAATTAATATAACCTTTATAGGACCATAAAACTAATATTATTTTCTCATTAATTTATAATAATACTAGTATTTTTGTTTTAATGCTTATCTATGATAGATATTTATATCATTGTCCATGTAGGTTGTTAAACCCACCCAAACAAGAACATGTTATAATCGATGGATGATTATAGTTAAGAAAGTGATTAAATTGAAAAAATATCATAATTAAAGATGTATAATGATATTATTTATATTTTTATAAGGTCATTAATAATATTTTATAGGATTTTTTTAAATAATAAAAGTCTAGATGAAAAATGAAAAGTGTTTCTTTGTGGAGGCGGTAGTCAATATGTACACACGGGTGATGTTCTTGTTTTCCATAGAACGAAAAAAATAAGAATTAGTTTATATATTAAGAATATTAATAATTATATAAATATAGCATTTATTCATTTAATACCCATTTTAATCCAATCGTTTGTGTTAGTTATGTAATGTGGATCGCATCACTTATGGAGGTGGTAGTCCATACGTAACACATGTGACATTTTTTTGAATGACTGTGAGGAAGGTAGAAAATGGTTATCCCATAAACATAATAAAATTTCAGTATACATAGTTTATTTATTTAAATATTTCAATATTTTTATATTATATTTGTATAAGGTAGAATAAGGAATAAAGGAAAAGTAATGAAAACGAGTAATTGATAATTTTACCTTACTCCATGGAAGTGCTCCTTTTCAAATTGGATCAAGTATTTGAGAGGGGGGATTCTACGAAGACCAAAACCTATAGGGAGTTCCTAGGAGGTTTGGGGAGTTATTTTTTCATAGTTTGGTTGAATCTAATAGGATGGGGGTATGAGGAGAAGTGGTATGGTGATGGATCCTTTTATAAAGGAGAGGAGTGATATTTTTTAATAATATAAAAGGTAAAGTCACTATTCAAAGGTCAAGTGGATCAAATAATGTAAAATAATGGAGTATAGGAAGGGTTAAGGACAATAAATCCTAAAACATACATTTGAACGCATGTTTTTAACATTTTATTAAGTCTTTTATTATTATATTTTTCACTTTTACCGTTTTTTTTATTTTAACTGTTGTAATTAATTTTAAAAAAAGTAATTTAATTTTAATGCCTAAATATAAAATGGGTCTTATTATATAATTTATACCTAATGATTCCAAATATAAAATAAATTTTTTCAAATAAATTTTCTAAAGGTGATAAAAATTAATTTTAATATTAGAGCACAAAACACATAAAACCCATTTTTAGAATAACTATATTTTTAGGCTTCAAAATTATGATTAAGATATAATTATCAATGATGTTGATTTATTTGAAAATAATTAATTTATTATAAACCAAATAAGATTTATGTTTCTTTAAAAAATTAAAAAAAATAGAATTACACCTTGTGAAAACATAATTAAAATAAATAAATGAAAACCTGTTTTTTATTAGAATAAAATATTATTTATGTTTCAAAATGTTATACATGGGATTTATAAATTCAACATAGTTTTTTAAATGAATTATTTTATTAATTAAAAAAGTTATTGGTCATGTAGTTTTTTTATAAACTTTTTAAGTCATGTTTAAATCATGATAAAGTCAAAAAAGCTACAATAATAATGAAAATTTTATTTTCCACTATTCACCTAAAAATCAACTATTTTAGAAAAATCCCAAAAAAATCATTCTAAGTTAATATTTTAATTATGAATCCAAAAATGAAGTTAGTCTTTTCAAAATAAAATTATAAAAATTTAGAATTTAACATTTTAATATAATCATAAAAATATAGTGAAAACTATTTTCATAAGAAAATAACTTTTAAAATATTAATTATTCTTATTATTATTTCCTATAAATTCCTAATTAGATTTTTGTTAATATATTGTTCATATAAATAATATATTTTGTCCCTCATATATTTAATTTCTTAAAATAAATCACATAAAAATAAAACTTTTTGATAAAATGCATTTTTATCAAAAAATGATCTTATTAGATATTTAGCTACATTAATTGAGTTTTATCCATACATTAGTATTAAAAATGAACTTTATTTTTATTCAAAAGACAAAATATTACATTAATAAAATACATGTGATATATAAATAATTTATTACATTTCTAATTCCGTGTTTATTTCTTCTTAATTTCTAGTTACATAACCTCTCAAGATCTCCATGTAAGATCTAAGTAAAAGATATGATCTAGTGGTGGTCATGGGTGGATGTTCATAATGCATGGATCTCATGGAAATTAAAACAAGATTTAACTTCTCTCAAATATTATTTTTTCAAACTGTAATTTTTATAGTTTAGATTGTTCTTAATCTAGAGTAAACCCTAGTGACACCACCTCTTTTCCAACCTCATATGGGTGAGCCTCATAAGAAAGACTCATACTGCTTAATACCATCACTTCAACATTATACATAGTTTTAATAGTGTGGTTACCATCATTTATACCTGATAATTTAACTTCTATATTATAATGGTCAAATTTAATATATATTTTTGAGGTATCAAAGATTTTTTAGTTTGGTGTTGCATGTGAAGTAATCTATTAATCATGGTAATTATTTTAAAGGAAAATTAATAATAAAAATTTGAGGCATTGCATTATTTCCCGCTTAAATAAGTTGAATCCTTAAAATTTTAATTATAACATACTAATGAAAATATATAAGGTCATCTAAATGATATACATGGATCAAGATATAATTTCTAGAGATATATCAACTATTCAAGCATAGGGAAAATATTTTTTTCCTTATAATTGGCTTATCCTTAATATTGAGTTTTTCTCCAACCATTTAATCCAATAATCTATAATTATTTAATATAAATAACCACATTATATAATTTTATTCTAAAATGTTTTCATAATCATCCTTAAATTGATGGACTATCATAGGTTGGTATTAAATTTGATTCCTCTATCCCAAAAAATATTTTTCCCTATAAGTAGAGAGAAGAAAACCATTTCCAAAATTATATTAAATTTATCTAAAGGAAGGATAATAAGACTTAAATGAATTATAATCCCAAAAACCATGAAATATATTCATATACCTTGGATACAATTATGATACCACCATGAGTTTTTATTTATAATTCAACAATTAATATTTGGTGAAAAATCACACGATATATGACATCTGCAAATATAGAGTGAAGAATAATTGTACCTATAACCACTTAATCATCACTATCCACTTTAATAGTAGTCATTTCATTTAATTTTCCTTATTCACATATTCTTGGTGGTTGTTGGTGCTGGTTTTCATCTTAAACCCTAGGACTAGTGGACTGATTTGTATAGTGCCCATATTCCTCTCATCTAAAACATTTAATTGATAGTGTATCCATAGGAATAAAATTATTTTTATTAATCATTTTAACTAAACACTTCCTTATTCATTAGAATATTTTTGATCAATTCCCCCCTTTACAAAAGTTAAATCATATTCTAGTTCATTTCATTCATTCCCTTGGGTTCTTCTTCCCATATTTTGGATGTGTAGGATGTTAAATCATCTTTCTTTCATCATCTTCATCACATTATATTAAATAAAAATTCATCCTTATATTCTTTGGTTTGTTTATAAATTCAACTATGATCAACCCATAAATTATAATTCATAATAATTGGTTGGCATAACCATAAGAAATTTCACTCTAACTCTTATCTCATTTGGTTGTTCATTGGGATAATCTATATGTTTCCCATCACATACTTCATTAAATTGATTCCTACTAACTACATCCATTAATAAAACCAAAAGGGGTTAATGTTATTGATTAAAAATTTACATTATGAGAGTATTATCATAAATAATCTCATGAAAAAATGCAACCTTAAAATGTATTACTCTTTGAAATCATCATGTTATCTTTTTGTTCAACCTAAATATCTCATGATAAATTCTAGGTTTATTTATGTCAGTTTATCTCATACTTCTTAACCTAATTCCATAACATAATGAGACATTTATAATGGTTCATAAAGATAATGTGATTAACCAAATAATATCCCCAGGGAATGTCAACTTTTGCGTGCAATTATACCTCTTTATCGTGCATCGGGTGATGATTGAGTTAATACTCAATACACCTCTTTCATGGTTACTAACTCTAGGTATATCTATTTCAGATATCACATCAACTTGTAGTATCTAGACATGGATATCAATTCCATTAAAACCACACAATCTCTACTTTACACAAATTTTTAGATGTTATTCTATACTTAGACTTATCCCTACGGTTTTCACTAAACTTATCTGATACTAATCTCCAAAAATAATTAAAATAATACTTAAAAATATCTAAACTCGTACATAAAAAAATTAAACATTCCTATGATACCAACTCAAGTGACTTAGACCCAAACTACTAGGTTTTATTCTAAAAACACATATTTTACAAATTAGTTTTGATACCATGTGAGATGACCCAAGCATAACATATCTTTATTTTACATATTTTCTATAAGTTAAATGTTACATATCATAATAAACACACAATCCCAAGAACTGAATGTTAAGTAACTTTGAGGACTAGAAATATAAGATACTTATTTTACAAAACTAATAAACATTTCACTATAATTGATCCACACAAGAATCCCTTCTAGACTTCTCATAAGTTATAATCATCTTCATTACCTAGGGAATGAAAACATGAGAAAGATGTGATCTCAAATGCTTAGTAAGGGAAAAACTCATCAATATTTTCACAAGGGTTAAATCATAAGAATATGAGAAAACATGATAATATGAGATATATATTATTGAAAATAATATTTAATAACAAGAGTTGTCTATAAATCATGATATATGGAAATGTAATATCAAAAAAAACAATATATACCATGGAAAAGAGTTTGTATTCATGAGATAATAAACATGTTCCATAGAGTATAATCATATGTATAAATCTATTAAATTTAATATTCTCTTGAAACATAGCATAATAATGAACTTTGGTATAAACATAAGTATAGGGAATGCCAACTTCATGAGTCACCCACGCACACCCATGCTTGGTAGGAAAAATTAATGAAGTAACATATATATATATATCATGATATATAAATTTTTAACCAATTAATTGAAGGGTAATATAATACCACATCCATAAATCATTCATACATATGTGTGCCACATGAAATCAATCATTCATCATATCATAAAGAACCCATAGAAAGAAAATGGGTTTCATATCATTTACGAATTATATCATATAAACTTAATTATGAGATTAAATCAATTGATACCAACATTTAATCACAAAAAAGGAGTATTACATAGATTTATTTATAAGTTTATTCATAAAACATAGCTACATAGGAGTTTAAATTTTAAAGAGTAAAATGGAAGTGAATCCATGAAAAAGATATTTTGTAAAAAAATATTAACATTATTGTAAAGAGAAGAAATTTGGAATCATTTTCAAGAAAGTAATATGAATATATTTTTAAAACATATCTTTAAAATAAATCCAAATAAAATATCCTTGAAATAACATATAGGGTTGCCGTAGGAAATATAGAGTGGAAGAAAAAAATACAAACTTGAAAGGGAAATATTTTTTTATATTTTGAAAATGCCTTTATTGAAACCTACCTCATAAAGAGAGTGATAAATATTTCATTTGAAAAACGGTAAATAGAAATTTAAATATTACCAAAAATAAAAAATATTTTTATTTTACAATAATAAAAGAGATCATTAGAGGGAAGAGTGAATATGGATATGTAAGAAAAAGAGCTCATTTGGATAGAATTGGAATTATTCTTAATATCATCAAATTTTATAAGGAAAAAAATACAACAATGTAATTTTCTAGAAAAAAATGAGGAAATACATTATAATATAACCATATAGAAGAAGAAAATCATATTTTGAAACCATATTGAAAGAGGAATCATTATCACTCCAAAAAAGTTGAGTCAAGAAAAAACCCTTGTGAATATCATAATCTTTTAAGTAACAATCATTCATAAAGGAATTCATGAGAAAGAATTGTAGATACATAGAAAAGATATTTGGATTAAAATTTTATATAATCATTAGATAAATAAATTAACCTAAAATAATGAGGTTCAATAATTTTCAAAGTAACTCAAAGAAAGTAAATTGAGTTATGAAAAACCATTACAGATTTCATAACATTTGATCCAAAACCTATTTGAAAGAGAAAAATTGAAATTATAATATAAATACCATTAATAAAGATACAATAATGATATAATACCTCAAATGGGAAGCATATACAACATATAAATAGAAATGGGTGCAGATTACAAAACAAGTATCAAAGAAGTAAATTTGAGATGAAACCCTTACAAACATCATATTTTTTAAGTAAGAATCAATTTAAAGGGGTTTTATAAAATAAAAATTTAAATAATTAGAAACAAAATGTGGAATAAATATTAATAAAATTATTTTGAATAATTAACCCAACATATAATAATAATGTTCATGAAGAATCATTATAACTTAACAAGAGGATATTGAGTTAAGAAACACCCTTACATTTTATTCATTCTTAGTCAAACATGCTCTAAATTCCTATATAAAACCTATATAAAAAACATAACTATCTTAATAACTTATTAATTAACCTCATTAATATATATTAGCTTTTATACTATTAAATTATTATAAATTATTATAAATTTAAAAATTAGATGTAGTTTATTTTCATCATCAGATATTTGTAATTTTAATTATTTTGTACATGATTTATAATGTTGATGTATATTCCCATTATTTGACATATATTTTATAATCCCTATATTATTTAAGATAATGAAATATTTTTTTATAATTATTTATAATTTTATAACTTCATTTCATGATATTCTTAGTTTCGGTTCTTGAAAATGGAATTGGTGATAAGTTTGTTTCTATAATTTTTTATGAAGGGTTTATTCTTAAAAACCTATCCTTATTCTTATCCTTATTGAGTGATCACTATCCCAAATGTGGTAGTTTTTGGTTTCCTACTTTAACTATCTAAAATCAACCGTTTTAGAGTTTCCTACTATAACCATTAAAAAGTAAGTGTTGCTTCTTTTGTATTGGATTTCATGCTACAACCAATTATAAAGGAAGGTTATTTGAGTTATTGGATAACTTTAAAGACAAGGGATAATTGTGACCTTAAATCCTTTCAGTGGAGAAGATGTAGGAACTCATATTGAGTATTGGTTTAACTTGTTCACCACTTCTCCTTATCATTTATTTTTATCGCATTACTTAATCTATTTATATATTTTTTTGAAAAGAAAATTCATCCCCCCATCTTTCCATCCTAATAAGACCAATAACCACATCTTTTCCAATATTGGATAAGTGATCACCATAAGTAAGACTTTTACTTATTAATGACATCACTTCTTCTTTCTATATATTTTTCTTAGTTTGGTTACTATCATTTATACTTTCCAATTTATGTCTATTTTATAATAGACATATTTAATAATTTAATTTTAAAGTACCAAGGTTTCATTTTAGTTTGATGTTTAATGTTAATAAATATAATAATTATAGTATTTATTTTAAATTGAAATTAATACTAAAATATTGAGGTTTTAAATGAAGATGAATCCCTAGGAATATTTTGACCTACATCATGGAATGAGGAAGTTATAAGACTAATTGGATTGATGCCATCTTGAGGGAGTGTAATTGGATGTTTCATTGTTAAAATGGGTAATATTGTGAACAAATTTACTAATGTAATATGTTGAGAGAGTGGGTTAGGATAACAATATCTCACTTTCACTTTTATTGATAATAATATTCATAGTGGAATATATGTTGACTGAGATAATGACCAGCTGTAGTAAGGAGTAGACTCACATTGAGACCAAACCTTATAAAAATGCATGTGCCTCTTTAACACTTTATCAAAATTTAATATAGGTGTTTTCTAGGTTAAACAACAAATGTATCCATATTCTTTAACCAATATCAAAGATTCATAACCAAAGTGGGATAAAATTATTAAAAGAATATTTGGTTTTGGGTAAAAGAATTTGGCAGCACCTAATTACCCCCACCCTCTCTAGTGTCTGAAATAATCCACTGGGACTCTCAAATATCACTATCTTATCTCATGTTATTCCCATTATGTATTCATGCTTCAAATTATTTAGTTTTTTTAATCCTATTCCTTTCACCAAACTAATATTTTCAAACCATATTTATGTGTAACTCTTTACACAACCCACAGTTTTTGTTACTCATCTAAAAATATAATTCATAAATATTTACACATGTTCAAATTGATCTCATGCCTATGGTACATGAGCATTTCATGTAATGGTTTATAATTATATGAGATTAACAATATCCATATGAGTATGCATGGAGCCATAGATAGTCAACACATACATTTCCAAAACATGGCATAAGCCTCCAGATTGGTGGGATGTCTGACCTAAAGCACCTCTACCCAAGGATACTTTACTCAAGAGAGAATCCAATTCATCGTGACTTTAACACCTAATATGTATAAATTATATTCAATAACAAAATTGAAGATAATGACTTTATTATAAACTGATACATGTGTAGATAAAGACTAAATCTTACGTAATTATACCTAACATGTAATGAAAGGCTTGAAAATTTTATAAGAAGTGGTTTAACTTTAAAAAAACATACACATATTCACAATATAAACTATTTATATCCATAAAAAATATAAAAGGGGATAAATTTTAAATAAATTAATAACTCATGTATTTAAACATGAGATAAGAATTTATAAATAATTCATAAATAAAATTTAATTATAAACACTTTATAACTTTATCCTTCTTATGGACATTTAATAATCTTGAATATAAACACTTTATATTCATTTCATGATTTTAACCCCTTAATATTATTTATTATATGGAATTTTAATTTTGAATATATGGAATTTTATAAATTATAAACATTTTATAATACAATTTATATTATGCAAAAAAAAATTCATAATCTAAATATCACATACTTAACATTATTTAATCTTTGATCAAATAAATCAACAAAACTATTTTGATCTGGTTTAAATAATATACCAAATAAGGCCTCTTAATGTGAACTATTCAAATTAAGTATTATAAATTATTCATAATATTTAAATATAAACTTTTTATATTTTATTTTTATTTTGTCATTTATAAACACTTTATAAATTACCCCTTATTATTACTAAATAAAAACATTAATTCTAGTTCATAAGGCATGCCATATAATTTGATAAAAGGTATTTTTTTAATATTAACACTAAATATTAAAGAATACTTAATAATAAAAATTTTATAAACATTTATTAATTAATTATAAACTCTTTATAATTAATTAATTTATAAACACTTTATAAATTAATAAATGTCCCCAAAATATTAATTTATCATTATTTATAATCAATTTTTTAATAATAAAATCAAATTTATAATTTAATTAGAGATAAATAAATTTTTCTATATTGATTGTATTTTACAATCCAGACAGAGTCATGGTCTATGATTCATAACATATACTATGATCTAGAGAATTTCATAATCGATGACTGATAATACAACATCACACACTATTAGTCATATTTTACAACTGATAACCCAACCATCATATATGATATCACATATCATATTTTATGACATACTGGTGTATCTTATTTGTGATATGATACTTTGTTTTGTAACTCGATATATTGAAATCATATTTTATGATATGAAAATTCATACACTATGACCAATTAAAAACCAAATATTCAAACCTTGTCATGGATTAGGATATCATATATCATATCTCATGATATAAAACATGTATAAAAATATAACATATTGTTTTTATGACTAAAAAATTATATGGAATATGATATAGAAATTCTTTATTTACCACATGATTTCAAAAATCTAATTACACGGTTAACTATAATACCACTACTAGTATTTTTATGGATCTGATAAAACTTATTTGAGGCAACATAAATGATTATAAATCCTAAACCAAGATCTCCATAGTAAGAATAATGAAACCATTCATATACTGGTTATAAGGAATAATCTAAAACCATATACCTTATACTTTCACTACTTATTTATACTGAAACCATATTCATATTTTATGCTTAATGAATATCACAGGAGTGGGAATAAAAGGATTCCCAACTATGGAGCTATCTAGATCCAACTAGATAAATCTTCCACCCCTTGTAATTTTAGTTTCTTATCATGAAAAAGTTTTAGGAGTAGAGATCATCAGGTTCAAGGAGTTTTGGATAAGCATCGAGAAAGCATCCACACATACCTCCATCACATAGTGGTGGGATCTATAAATCCCTTGAGTATTTCCCTCATCATATCAAGCATTTACTCATGTGTTATAGCACATGAGTAAAAGCATCATCCATTTCATGCATCACTTTCATTAATGAAACTCCCATCTGTTACATCTCATGCATCAACCATTTTATGATATCTTTTGTGTAATATTCCCTTGGATGATACCATTTATCATTTGGACTCCAAATATATTAAATACAATGGCATAAAATGATATAGGCATCAACAATCTATGAATAAATAGTAAAGGTATAAAACATGTACTAAAATGCACCAAATTGTACGATGTGATTAGAGAGGCATCTTACATGTTTTCATGCCTTATGATATGGCCCCAATCATACCTTACGACTAGCCATAGTCAGTAATATGGAATCTCATTCCATGTATCATAGATTCCCTCAAATCTTATAATATGATATACTTAATATGAATGTTCAAAACTATTTTTTATTATATATGTCTCACTCTTTGATGGGTTATATCATACTATATGATATACCTTATATATATCATATGTGTGTGTGTGTGTGTGTGGTTTAGTTCATATATTTCTTAGTAATAAAAACTTAAATAATATAGGCTTACCTTTATCATAGCGAGCTCCATCTATGTCAAACATGATGGATTTTTCTTGATGAATATCATCAATCAATAGTCATCGGGCTCTTACCTTTATATAGATGACACTATTCACTTGGATCCTTTTATGTTATGATAGGACACCCTAAACATCAAAGGTGTGCTAGAACATTATCCATGAAGATTAAAGGTGAATAGGGAGGAAGATAGAACTTTTTTATGGATTATTAGAATTATGTTACCCCAATATATAGGCCTCATCCATTTATATAAGCACCCTTCATTCAATGAAGGGAGTCAAGGGTCATCTTTCATCACATTGAAAACATCATGTGTTACCCATAATTCATGCATATTGAGTATATAATAATTTAAATGTTTTAAACAATTATAATCAGTTCATATATCCATAAATGAATCAACACATAGAATAATAACTGAAGAAAACCATGTGGAAGACATAGATGAATCCATGCACTTGATATCCCATATCTTCAATCTATCATACACTATGATAGATGCATATCAATTTTATAATAAAGTAATATTCATTCCATGTCATAGTCTATGACCTATGTATATATTACAATATGATATACTTTGTTTTAGTGTATATAAAAAAATCTTTCACTTGTTCTAAAAAATACATAAGTACATTAAGAAAAAATTCGCAACTGTTTTTTAATCCATATAAACTCTTTTGGATATGGTTTATCAAACCCTCTCAATTTTGGAACAAATTTATTTCCCAAAATTTATTCCTTATTCTAAGGCATAACTATGTGATCCTATGGGAGTTTTTAGAGTTGAAAACAAATATCAAATCCTAATATTATATATGTAAGCATAGAGTAACCTCTAGACAAACATTATTTCTCCTCGAGCTACAAAGGGTTCTACTGTGATCTTGATCAAACATACTCATATTTATATATGAACATGTACACCAAAATATGTATCATATAAGTCCTATATATACCTATATAATACCTTTATCCATAACATCAAGTGCCCACTAGATATATAACATATCAATCTAGTATAGGTCACCTCATACATTTATGATTCACCAAAATAGACTGACCAGGTTGAATAGATTAATCACATGTAATTCATCTAAGTAGATGAACACATAACATGTCACATAACTAATCATGGACATTAATTTCCTAAATCTAATTTAATTAGGATCCCAAGTGCCTTTAATCATCATATGAGTGAACAAATATCATCTTGGTTTGGCTCTAACTAATGATAAGATCAGTAAAATACCTAACTACCCCTAGTTAGCTAATCCTCAAGTATTACATAAGAAAGGTGTCAAATTATGAAGGTTCTCATTCTAGTTAACTCACCAACATTGGGTAATGGGGATTCATAATAAGTATACACTTCTAATTATATCAATGATTGTATGACATTCCATTTGATATACTTTGGAAAGTAACTCTAGATAATAAGTATCGACTTATTACCTTGTTATTCTATTATTTGTTTCCTATATACAACTCTTTGTATCAAATATAATATTTTACTAAAGATAATATTAACATTTCATCACAACCCATAATACTTTGTGATGAACATCAATTAGGGATAGCTCAAAGCTATACTTTGAGAGTGTGAGGGCCTAATTTTCTAAATCCCTTTCTTTATGTTTTCCTGGGGCTTGGAGATGTTGAGAGGGAGGTTCTAGGAGTTCCACATGTGAGTGTTGAGTTCTTTCCATATTGAGGATCACCACTCCATGGTGTTAAGTGTTGTGTTGGCTGTAGTGAATCCATTTTAGATTTTGGTCATAGAGTAGGCCATTTTATCTTGTATTTTTTGTGTCATTAGGTGTGGTGAGTCAATCATATCATGATTGGTGAACCTTGGTGAGTTAAATTCCTAGGGTAGAGTTTTAGGGAAACATATTTGATCTTTCTAGTTATTATTCCTTTTCACTGGAAGAAGTAGAGGTCAATTGGTTTGTGCAGGTACCAGTATGAGTTGTGGGAGGATGAGGTCTAACATGATCTATTGTTCAAAGATAATTTCTCAAACTTACTTCAATGTTATTTATCCAATGCTTCAAGGGATGTCCAAGTCCATGTAAAATCCACTACATACCAACACATTGGCACTGTTTGTGGTCAAAATTTTGAGGATACATATTCATATCTAGGTTACCTTAAATATGTCTGAAAAATTGTTTCAAAGTGAAAATTATGAGTAGGGATATTTTGGTGGGTTTTGTGAAAGAGGTTGGGTCATGTGTAGGTATTTTGAGAGTTTTATGAGGTCAGTTGGAGTATTTAGGTTTTGAAATCTTATAATATGATATATGGGCGTGAAAGGTTGTGCGTGATTTATTAAAAGTGGAAATAGGTAGTGGTTCGAGGGGTATTTAGTGATTCTTGATTTTAGGCATTCCTAAACTAACTTCTAGAATAGTCTTCCCAACTTCTAACAGTGGAGATCCTGACTTAACTATAACCTAGAGTTGATGCATACTATAGGGGTTCAAAATGTACTTTTAGGGGAGTTATTCTTTTTCATTTTCTTTATACATTCACTAGTTCTATTTTTCAATATGATTTATGAACTATGTGTTGTTGATATTTCGAAAATGTTTTATATGTAACTCTTACAAGGGAATTAAATTTCTTTCACCTATTATCTTATCTTTTATTTCATTCATCTATTTCTCTATGTTGAAACAATTTTTTCAATTCAAAACAAAATTTATTTGGTTTACATGTTGATTTCAACAAAATAATTGAAAGATAAAGTTTAAGTTATTATATTTTATCATTATAAGTTTATTATAAATTAATACTTTATAGATTAATCCAAGTTATAAATGGATGAAAGATTCAACTCATTTCTTTCCATAATTCTATAAGCTTATTTATTTTATAAAATTATCAACAGAATTTAAAGTTTAATTATTTTGAATAAAGATATAAAGGCATAGGAAAATATGACCAATATAATGATCAAAAAAACATTATTAATTTTTTTTATTTTAGTATATTCGCTTGATAAGAGGATTCAAATTAAACTTCAACCTGGAAAAACATGATGGCGTTTTCTACCCATTTAATTTTCTTGTTTAGTTAATTGTACTATACAATTTAAGGAATGAAAATATAGTTTTTAGGTTGCACCAACCGTGTTTTCTCCAACATCATCAAACTAGTAACATCATGTTTTTTCCAACTCCTTAAATATTAGGTTTCAAAATTTTAACACATCTCACACTCTAATTACTTTCCACATTAATTTTTTCACTTTTCTCTTCTAACACCAATTATATTTATTTTGTTTTTATATGTTTAAAAATAGTTAAATCCCTAGAACACTCACCCATCTTCCCTTAGGTTTTATACTTCTATATTAAACTACTGTAGGTTTATAAATGAAATTTTTATAGTCATGATGACCTCTAGTCCTGTCAAAATTTATCATCATTTTAGAGAAGGAAGTGTTTTGGGTGTCTCTAGGTGTTTAAAAAAAATTAAAAAAAAAATCTAAAAAAATTGTTGTTTTACTTATCTCTAGGTGCTAAAATTTTAAATTTTATTCCTTTAGTATATGGTTATACTAAAATATTATTTCTTTACTTCTAAAAATAATTTTACAAAATTATTTATTAATATTTTTTCTTGATTTTTAGGGGTTTGAATATATTTTTAGACTATTTATTATTGAATATGAATTTGTGTGTTTCATTTCTATTTTTAAAAATGGATTGATTCAGGATTTTGAATCAAAAATAATAATTATATTGTGTTTTATATGGATATTATGGTATACTTTATAATAGAGTTCCTAAAATCATCCTCATCAACCTTAGTGATTTAAGGAAATCCAAAGTTATTGTGAGCCCAAACCCAAATTTCAATCAAATGTAGAATAAATGATGTTGAAGTTTCTTGCTAAATTTAATTAATAAAAAGAATATCATGAGGTTATAATTAAAAAACTACAAACTAAAACATGGAAAATCCATGAAAAAATGAAAAATAAGAACAAATTGAAATAAGTGATGAATAAATAGAATTGGGTGACATTAATAATGAGTGTGTAGTGGAATGTGATATAGAAATTAAGGACGAACCTAATGTTTTATAAGATAATGATTGAGAAAGTTAGGAAGATAAGTTTTTCATAATGATCAATTAAATAAATGGAATAAATAGCTCTCATGAATGTGATCAGACCCTAAAGGTGAGAGTGGTGAAGGATTATAAGAATTTATAAGAACCGTAAGAGTAAAATAACATTGTTTTAATGATATATAAACTTGAGAAAACATTATTCGATAATATTTTTTAGGTTAAGAGATATTAGTTTTAGAAAAAAATTGTAATGAGGATTTAAATTTTAAGGACCCTTCAATCTGCCTTCTTAAATAGTTGATCAATGACTTTGAACTTATTTTTAGGGATTTAGAGGAAGATAACATTAGATTGTGAGAATTAAATTCTGAAAAATTTTAACCTAATTTATATGATGATCTTACCCGTTTAAATTTTTAAACCTAGTACATTTTCCATTATATTTTGATGAAGTTTTTAAGGGATTAACTCTTGAATAAGGTATAATTTTTGAACAATTTCCTCCTAGTTCTATAACTTTTGATGAGTTCAAAATATTGCACAAGGACATGGAAAACAATTTTGATCTTTTAGGTGGAAATAGTCCTAATCTATAATTTCTTGATTCTAATTTTTATAAAATTAAACTAAAAATTTAACCTTTTGAATTTTAACTATATCACTCAAATGACCTCACTCGTACTTTAGAGTATGAAACATTATATTTTTAACTTGAAATAGTGACTGATTATTCTCTTTTTGACTCAGGAATGAACAGTTTATTAGAGGAAGGGAGTGCTGAATTTTTTTGACACCTATAGTTTTTTATGATGATTAGTTAAATTTTCCTAATATTAGTTTAAATTTGTTTGAAATTTAATTAATAATACGGGTTGAGCACACAATTTTTTTTCAAAGTGGAATCAATTCTTTGAAGGCAATGATTGATGATTTTCTATTTTCATGTAAGGAAATTTTGGATGAACATAATAATTTGGTAAAACATGAACTTGAAATAGAACACAAATATATTATTTTCTATTATTAAATTTTTTCTTCAATTTTTTTGGGTACGTAATTTCTTTTTGAAGTTGATCATAAACTAAAAAAATATTTATTTCTAATTACCAAAGAATCAAAAAATATAAAAAGTATGATTTAAAACCCTCTCTTTGAATCCATCTTATAGTACTCAGCCTTGTTCGCTAATTATTTTTATTGTTTAAAGATCTCAAATGAGTAAGAGAGTTTTGGGAATCTTTATAAACCCCTAGAAACACCCTAAATTAGGATAACCCTTCAAAAAAGTGTGAAATTCATCTATTTTAGAAAAAATTAAGAAGTGGACAACATGTTTTCTAGATCTATCAAGGGGTGATTTCAGGGATATTTTTCACTTTCTAAGGGATTAGATTGTATGGGGACTTGAAACCTAGAGTTTCATGGGAGGAAACCCATGATCTTTCTTTTCATTCAATAAAACAATTTATGTGATTTCAATAAAAATGTTTTTATTCTGATTTCTAAAATATAAAAATAATTCTCTCTCACCTCGTGTTTTTTATATTTAGTCTTGATATCTTTTCCTTGGCATTTGGTTGAGTGTAGGAAATGAAATATGTTTTGCTAATAGTGTACTAAAGTAAACATCAATTGATTGGAGTTTCATGGCCACTTCTTTCTCACATTTTACCTAGTTTTATTTTTCATGAACTAAAATATTTGGATATAATATTTATTTTGTTTATTTTATAGGTAATTAATTGATATAAATAAACATTATTGTAAATTACAAATAATTGGTTTGATGTCTCATTAAAAATAATAATATTACATCATCTCACTACAAGACCCCAAGAATTATTTGAAAATGGAGGCTCCTTCCAACTACTAAATAGGTTGTGTTTATTTTGTGTATCATGTTGAAAACTAATGATTTCATCTATTTTTCATTATAGGAATTAATTATATCAACATGGAATGTTATAAATAGTGAAATTGATGGATTAGTCACTTGTAGTTAGCTTCTTTCAACCTATTTTTCTACTAATATTAATGATTTTGGTTTCATAAGACAACACCATACCATTTATGGGGGTACTTTTTATATTTTTCATTTTATTTTTAAGCCCATTTTATACTAATTCATATCTAGACTCCTACTATTTAATTTTTCCATATTAAACATTTTTTATTACCCTTCATTGGTTTTTCTTCTATAGTAATTTTTGCATGTTATACACTGGTTAAATTTTAAGTTTCCTATTGAGTATTTGAATCAATATTTTTTTAATTCAATTCAATTTGGTGTTTCAAGATATTTAATAGCGATATTTTAATATTTTTTCTTAATGAATCTATTTTCTAGCTTCAAAAAGTGAATTTTATGCTAATTTACTTGGTAAAATGATTTATGTTTTTTTTAGTTATTGGGTTGATAGAGTATTGGATTGAATGTGATTTTTCATGTGATATGATTGTTTTTTAGTCATTATTACTACTAAAAATAATTAATTTACATTATATTCTTTAAGTTTAATTAGAAATAATTTTAAGTTTTTCTGTAATTATGCATGTGAATTTGTTTTCAAATGTGAAACCACTCTATGTCATAGAAAAATTTGGTAAATGAGAGATCTGTTTAGTGGAGAAGAGAATATGTTTTGAGATTAATAACTAGGGGGAATTTTCTACTATTTAGACTTAGTACAAGCTGAAACGATGATGATTTTGGGTTTTCTCTATTATGAAATGTAATTTTGGTTAATATGGATGAGAAGAAATCTAAGCTAGTAAGGATTTGAATGTTAATTTTTATTTATAAGATCGTACCTAGTCTATTATGTTGGTATTGTATGCAAGGAATAAGGATGGATTTTTTGGTGTGGAAATAGAGATTCTTGGTCTAAACATAAAGTGTGAAAGGTAGAGAACTATATCTTCAGTAAGGGATGATTGGTGCTTATTGATTCCTAACTAAAAAATTATGTCATGTGGAGTTACAACTTGAATCCCTAGTATAATGGGATTAATAAAACTATGATTTTACCATATCCATGATGCAGATCAAGATTAAAGTAGTCAGATAGTGCAGATAGAGGAAAACCATGTATGCCTAATCATATGGGTCCCATGACATGATCCATGCCTTCCAACCAATTTTTTAGCATACCACCATGAAAAATCAATTATGGGATACCATTGATATCATATTGGATAACTCGTAACTTATAACATTCACTTCCCTATACTAATTTTAACATGGTTTTATTCTAATACTGTAAATAATATTTTCAATGCTCACTATTGTGCGGGTGCATTGAAGTAAGAAACAAAGTTGTTTATTTCAAGATCATTGTGGGTGATTTTATTAACATGACTTGGAGGTCAACGTTGTACTTATTATAAGAGTAAATCTATATGTTTTATTTTGTTTTATCTCATTCATACTATATTATATATTGAATTATATATTGTTTTCCCTATTGATAAATTTTTTTATGCTGGTTGATATAGTCTTACATGTTTAAAATTGTGTTTTACATGAAATTATTTGAGTTTAATTGAAAAAAATTGTGAGTTGTAAATGTAAAATTAATGTAAATTGTCACGAACCAACCCGGGTCGACCCTGAATCGATCACCCGATCAGGTCCGCGACATGACCCGAGAGGCATTCCCGATCCTCCTAGGCTGGCGACAAGCGCCAGGGCATCAATAGAGGACAAGTGGGAACGATTTTTCCCAATAAAAATAAATAGAGCAGCAGAAAAGTAGAACAACGCAAAGTAAATAAATGACCCTAAAAATAAAGAACGACCAACAAAACACACTAACTTGGTCTTGACCAAAACTCCTCATAACTCCGAGAGTCGCTCACCAGTCCACAACCAACTCTCACCCACAGCGAGCAAGCTCGAGTCAAACATGCAACAAAACTAAAAAAATTGTAAAACACTATAGGCGTGAGTATTAAAACTCAGTAGGCATACCCAAGAAACTATTCCCAATGCCCCCCCCCCTTTAAATAAAGAAATTTACTAATTCTAGGTTTGAACTAAATTATAAAAAATATGGGTTTCCACACACACACTTCCATTTCTAAGTCAAGTAACAGTCCATTGTCCTTTTTAATTTAAAAACAAGTTCAATGTTTGAAAGGAACAGGTGCATTTCATTTTAAAACATTTCTGCAAACAAGTTAGAAATTCAAATTTTAGTTGTTATTCAAAGGGAAAATCACACACAATACACAACACACACTAAGGACAATGGAAAAGAAGTGGCGCATAGGGGCCAGCAACCTAACTAGACCTCTCAATCATCCACCACATAAAAATAGACACTAAATAAAACATGGGTTGAACTTAGGAGCTCGTGAACAATCCAAAACGTTCTATACATGCGACTCATCCTGAAGGCATGCCTAATCTTGATGAAATCATAATGCCCTAACACCTGGTGTTTTCCTAGATGGCCTAACCGAGGGGCCTAATCCCCTAGTAGAGTGTCAACTGTACTAGGGGCCACTAGCCAATGTGTAATCTAAACTAGTGCATCAATCGTTCTCAGAATATTAACTTACAATGCCAAGTTCCCATGTCAACATGTATAATAAATAGGAAAGGGGTGATTCAACAAAGTCAATCAAGTAGCACAACCATCACACACAAATCATGCAGTCAACGTACACCAAATATCACCCCTGAGTCACCCGAAAGAGGGTTTTCCAAAAAAGTTTATTTTATCAAAGTGCCAAACGGGCCTTCGCCAATTTTAAGGAAAATCCTCATTTCTCAAGTGAACAAAAACACTTGTTTGTGCATCAAAATAAATCATTTATCAACAAAACATAACTACATTTAAAATTCTGTGAATTATTTTAAAGGCCAAACGGGCATTCTTTCACTATTGAGTGTCCACTCATCAAGAGAACATTTCAAGTGTCATGTATAAAATAAACGGATCTTTTTACATCGAGTTATCATTTAAAAATTTATCATCAAATACTATTTCTTATTTATTAAAATTTATAAAATATCAAGAAATTAATAAATTCTAAATTTAAAGGCAAGTGTAGTGGGGGACCTACCTCAAACATGTCGCTATTTGTCGATGACCGCTCGAACCGACACTTTGTGCATACACGCACATGCATTTATACATATATATATATACACCCATAGATGCATTGCACATATTCCCCCATTCCATGAGAGAATATATACAAAGAGGTCATATATATATATGCCTTACCCTATTCATGCACATGCACGATACCTCGTCACCCGCGGCCCCAAACCATCGTAGCGAGGTCTAACACACTACACATAAAATTTAATAAAACAATTAAACATTTAAAAAAAACTACAAAATGTTTCAAAATAACACAACAAGGGTTTTCACTTATAACACACTCAACATCAAGTAGGAAGAGCCCCTTTAAACCCATAACCACTTTGGACAGCCATAAATATAAGGCCCCAGCCTTAAACCTTACTTAATCTTGAGTTATTACAAGATTTCACATTGAGGATCTTTTCGGGTTAAGAGTTTTAGAGAATTAGATCATAAAACTTACATTACATTCCATATATAAACAAAGTGGTTACATAAAGAAAGTATTCTTCATTCCCATCAATGGAAACATATTTAAAATAAAACATGGATTCTTTCTTGACACTTCCTTGACACTATCATCTTATCATGTACCTTTCCCTTGACCTGTGAAAACATTTCAAAAAAACTTGGGATGAGCATAAAAAGCTCAGTATGGGTTATAAAAACATGGAAAGGTAACATGGGTACATATATACATAAGAGTGAAATCATACTTTACCCATAAAACATAAGCACATTAACATACCTCATCAAATCATTAGTAAATCATTGAAATCATAAGACATAAAGGTAACTTGAGGCATTCATAACATTCTTACGTAGGGAGTAACCCTCTTGGTTACGTTTGGAATACCCATCACAGTATATTCCATAAAATCTCTTCGTAGAAACCTTAACGTTTCACTCCTTCACGTTACCCAATTCATTGGAGAGCTATAACGGGCTCACCCGCCCTTAGTTTATCACGGAACCACCCGTCTTCATAATAATGCCCAAGAACCATAACATAATCATATCACATAAAACATGCATAAAGGAAACATAACATTTCCAAATTTCAATCATGAGATATCAATACAACACATTGATATAATAAAAACATTATTAAAACCATTTTCAATACCAAAGTAAAAGAAAAGTAAAACATGGTATTTATTTTTCTTTTAAAAAGAAGGTATGGCTTGTAGAGGAAGCCGAAACTCAAATAACGGTCACGACGGCGGAGAAGTCGTTGTCGCTGCATACGTACGACAAAAACATTCCCTTTTGTCGTTTAGTAAACGCTTCATATAAAAAAGATTCCTTTTGAATAAACGTAAAAGTCAAAGTATTTTATACACCGTATAAAAGAAAGTTGTGTATAAAATAAAATATGCCTCAATGAAAGGAGATTGAGACGAAGTCCCATACCTCATATCCGACTTGACCCGACCGTTATTTAATCTCCTGAATAATAAACTTGAGTTAATCTCTACTTGATTAAGAATCTTTTTCAAGTTCATTATTCCTTTTATACCATGTTATGAACATCATGTAATCATTTAAGTTAATAATGTTCATTTTGTCAGTATTTGGTTCTTAAGTCAAAAATAGACTTCTTACACTTACATGTTGTTAATTTGGTCAAAGGTTCGTTATATCCAGAATGATATTAATGATTTGGATAACATATATATCATATATATTCAGCATATACATGTATTTATAATATTACATCACATTCAGAGGTAAGAAATGAAATGCACCGTTCATGGAGACGGTAAGCCGCACGTACGCATGAACGCTACTTCCATTTCTATTACGTATTTTCTGGAATGGAATCATAATGATATAAGAGTATATTATAATTCCAGTATAATAACATATATAATATCATTAACTTTATCCTTTACACATCCCACATATGGTATTAACGAATCAAATCACTTTCAGGGGGCGGTAGTCCGCACTTCCTAAAATGAAGATATCGTGTTTACCCATAATGGAAACCATAAAGGTATGCCCAAAATGAAAAAAACAGAAGCTTAAGGAAAACATAAACATATTATATATCATATATGAAAATAGTGACATCATAATGGCCACCTTTGAAGGTGTTAAATGAGTATTGAACAATCATCATTTCGGGAGGCAGAATTTCGCCATCCACGGAAACCGTATGTTCTTTAACCATTTGATGTAGTTGTGTGATAGTGTAGCTAAAATAAATATTATAACAACATCCTAGTATATTGAAGATACTGGTTTTGTTACAAAAGAAGTAAATAAAAAGAGTTTAGGGGGTTGGAGAAGCAAAATAAAACAAATGAACATGAGAGAATGAATTACCTTTAAAAGTGTAACTCCTTTTGATTTGAGCCTAAAGGCTTCCTTTGAAAGGATTCTGCCCAAAGGTAATCCTCTAGGATGAGGAGAGGGATGTGGAGAGAGTAAATTGGCAGGGTTTGGCCGAGCCAAAGGCTTGAGGAGTGTGTGAAATGAGGTAGAGGTGGGGGCCTTTTATAAGAGGAGAGGAGGGGCACTTTTGGAAAGTAAAGAAATATTACTTTATTTGAAAATGTGTTTTGGTTTAAAAAGGTCCCACATTGATATAATTCGTGGATAAGGTGATAAGGGTTCTAAATACACTCATCCAATTGGTTTTGGACATGTGTAGTTCATATATTTTACATTATCTTTCCATTTTATTTAAATCGTCAAATAATGATGTCATCGCTGCATGATTATTATGTCATAAATAATTTAATTTATTTAATGTCTAAAAATTATAAAAAAATACTATGATGTAGGAAATCTTTTTATATTTCCAATGACTATTTATAATCAAAACTCTGATCTTTATAACCCCATGTAAAAGTTGTTTTCGTAAAACATATTATGTTTGTGTCATTTTTACTTTTACATTAAATAAAAAGTAATTTATGTCATTTCCCAACCAAAGTGGATCCATGGGGTCCCCAAGTTGACCCATGGCTTGTCTTGGTTGGCCATGACACAACCAATGAGGGTAGGACATGTGTCAAGCTCATCTTATTTTATTAAAGCATTATTTTTACCTTAAACTACACTAATTACCACTAATCACGATTAAGAACTTAATAAGTTACTATTCACCAAAAAATTATTATAATCTCATTGAACCACATTTTACTTCTTAATGACAACCATGTATGTCGGATTTTTGAAATTAAAAACACAATTATGGCAAAATTTCATTTAAACGGAAAATCAGTTTCTTTAACTACAACTTAGTGGTTTCACTATTCATCAAAAATTGAAGTTTTTCAGAAAATTACCAAAAATTCACCCTAAGCTATATTTGATATTACGAATTCAAAAATGAAGTCTATTTTACAAAATTCAATACATATAAGTCAAATTAATTAATTTAATAATTAATTCCCGCTGTCAGAGCAAATAGCGTGTTTTTATAAAATAATAAGTATCAAAAGATTGACACCATTTTAAGTCTAATTTCAAAGTGAAATTGATTCCAATGACCACCATTGGATTAAATGGTAAAAATATATTCACATTACACATTAATATAGATTCAAAAGATAATCTAATCATATAAATAAATTAGATTAAAAAGCAGTTTTGATGTAAAATGCAGTATTTTTCACTATTCATTAAAAAATGAACATTGTCTGAAAAATACCAAAAATTCACACAAAGTAAATTTTGATGTCCCAATCATAAAGAATAAGTTTATCTTGACAAACATAGATTATAAAGTTGTAAAAAGATAGATTTAAAAATGGTTTTCCATCAAAAGGCAGTAAAACAATCTTTTAAGAATATTAGTGTATTCCATGCTTAAGATTGGATTTATTTTCATTTTAAGCCTCTAAAACACTATCTTAATCATTAATAGACATAGATAAAAATATCTATTATTCATTACTTACTTGGGATGTTACATCCTTCCCCCCTTTAGAAAATTGCGTCCCCTCAATTTATTTACTTATCGAATAAATGGGGGTACTTATCCCTCATTGCATTTTCAGATTCCCATGTTGCCTCTTCAATCATGTGATTTTTCCACAAAACCTTTACCTGCTTAATCACCTTATTCCGTAACACTTTCTCCCTGTGGTCAAGAATCTGGACCGGTTGTTCCTCATATGATAGGTTCTCTTCCAGCTGAACTACTTCTGGACTCAAAACATGAGATGGATCTGGCATATACTTTCTCAACATCGAAACGTGAAAAACATTGTGTACCTGAGATAAACTCGGAGGTAAAGCCACTCGGTATGCAACTGATCCAACTCTCTCCAGAATTTCGTATGGTCCAATGAACCTTGGACTTAGCTTTCCTTTCTTACCAAATCTCATCACACTTTTCCAAGGAGAAACCTTGAGAAAAACATGATCACCTACCTCGAAAGATAGATCCTTCCTCCGGTTATCCGCATAACTCTTCTGCCTGCTCTGACCTGTTCTCATGTGTTTCTGAATCAGCTGAACTTTTTCTGCCATCTCTTCTACCAATTCTGGTCCCATCAACTTCCTTTCACCCACTTCATCCCTGAAAGCTGGAGTTCGACACCGCTTCCCATATAATTCCTGAAATGGTTCCATCTGTATACTGGAATGGAAACTGTTATTATATGAAAATTCAACCAAAGAAAGATGTTGGTCTCAACTTCCCTGATAATCCATAGAACAAGCTCGTAGCATATCCTCCAATGTCTAGATTGTTCATTCTGACTGCCCATCTGATTGAGGATGAAAATATGTACTAAAATTTAATTCAGTACCCAACGACTTCTGAAGGCCTTTCCAAAAGTTAGAAGTAAACCTGGGATCACGATCCGATACAATGGAGAGAGGAACTCCATGTAACCTGACTATCTCTTTAAGATACAAACGGGAAAGTTGATCAAGAGAGAAAGTATCTCGTATAGCAAGGAAATGAGAAGATTTGGTCAAGCGATCAACAATAACCCAGATTGCATTATTACCTTGAGATGTCTTCGGTAATCCCACAACAAAGTCCATGGATATATTCTCCCATTTCCACTCTGGCACTGGTAAAGGCTGAAGCATCCCTTTTGGTAACTGCCACTCTGCTTTAACCTGTTGACATGTCAAACACTTCACAGTAAAATCAATAATGTCTCTTTTCATTCCATCCCACCAGTAATACTCCCGCAGATCTCTATACATCTTAGTACTGCCCGGATGAACTGAAAACGGAGAACTATGAGCTTCACATAACAACTCTCTCTTAAACTGTGAATCACAATGCACACACAATATCTTCCCAAATCTCAAAACACAATCATTATCAATGTTGAATTCAGGCAACTTACCTTTCTGAACCAGCTCTACCTTTTTCTGCAACTCACTGTCTTGCTTCTGTGCTTGCTTGATTCTATCTGATAGAGAAGATCTCACTAATACCTGAAACAAAACAGAAGGACTTTCTGCACCAACAACTTCTATGCCAAATTTCATCAAATCGTTAACCAAAGGATCACGTTCCAACCGCAACATTGTTAATGAAGCATTACTTTTTCGACTCAAAGCATCAACCACTTTATTTGCTTTTCCCGGATGGTAATGAATTGTACAATCATAATCCTTGATTAATTCTAGCCATATCCTTTGTCTCATGTTTAACTCTTTCTGAGTGAATATATACTTTTTTTGTGATCGGTATATATTTCACACTTTACTCCATACAAATGATGCCTCCAAATTTTTAAAGCAAAAACAACAGCAGCTAATTCCAAATCATGTGTAGGGTAATTTACCTCATGATTTTTCAACTGTCGTGAAGCATAAGCAATTACCTGATCATTCTGCATTAGGACGCAACCAAGTCCTTTCAATGAAGCATCACTGTATATAACAAACTCACCATTCCTGGAAGGTAGTGCCAAAACTGGAGCATTCACCAATCTTCTTTTCAATTCCTGAAAACAATCATCACATTATTTTGTCCAGATAAACTTAACACCCTTCCGAGTTAGCTTAGTCATTGGACTAGATAACCGTGAAAAATTTCTAACAAACCTTCGGTAATAGCCCGCCAAACCAAGGAAGCTACGAATCTCAGTTACATTTGTGGGTCTTGGCCATTCTTCCACAACTTTTGTTTTTACAGGATCAACAGTTATTCCATCTTTAGAAACAATGTGACCAAGGAAAGAAATTTGTTGCAACCAAAACTCACACTTGCTGAATTTCCCATACAATTTCTTTTCTTTTTAGGTTTGCAAGATAACCCTTAAATGTCTTTCATGCTCCTCTTTACTTTTAGAAAACACCAAAATATCATCAATGAAAACCACCACAAACTTATCCAAGAACTCATGGAAAATTCTATTCATTAAGTTCATGAATACAGAAGGTGCATTGGTTAGCCCAAAAGTCATTACTACAAATTCATAATGGCCATATCTCGTACGGAACGCGGTCTTCAGAATATCTTCCTCCTTTACCTTCAGCTGATGGTACCCCGATCTCAGGTCAATCTTTGAAAAAAAACTGAGCTCCCTGGAGCTGATCAAACAAATCATCGATATGAGGCAAAGGATATTTGTTCTTAACAGTGATGTTATTCAATGCTCTATAATCAATGAAAAGTCTCATATAACCATCTTTCTTTTTAACAAATAAAACAGGAGCACCCCATGGTGATGTTCTAGGTCTAATGAAACCTTTCTCTAATAAATCTTGCAATTGCTCCTTCAACTCTAAAAGTTCAATTTGTGCCATTCGATAAGGGGGTTTTGAAATTGGCTTAGCATCAGGAACTAAGTCAAAAGTAAACTCAACTTCCCGATCTGGTATTATTCCAGGCAACTCATCAGGAAAAACATCAGGATACTCATTTACCACTGGCACATCATTAATCTGAACAGTTACTTTATTTTCAACGACGTGTGAAAGGTAACATTCATTTCCATCTTTTACAAGTTTCTTGGCCTCTTGATATGTTATCAAAAGTAAGGGTTAATTCTTGTAAAAAAACTGAAAGTCTTTCTGAAAAGAAACTTCTTTAGCTCTACAATCAATCTTAGCATGGTAAATAGAGAGCCAATCCATACCCAGGATAACATCAAACTCTACTAGAGGTAGAACAATAAGGTTTGCAAGTAGGTTCTTTCCACAGATAAGGATAGGAAGATTCTTATAAATTCTTTTTGCCTCAACATTCCCCCCAGGTGTTTTTACCAAAAGTTCAGGAGTCATTTTTTTGAGATGGTATTCCCATTTTACTAGAAAAGGTTTCAGAGATGAAAGAATGTGTAGACCCCGAATCAAACAACACACTGGCATAATCTGAAAAAACAAACAAAGTACCTGATACAACTTCATTTGATGGCCCAACATCTGCTGAAGTAGTTGCAAAGGATTTCACCACCCCTTTCTGCTTGTAGTCTAACTGCTTCCCATCACTCAAGCTCTTTGTCGGACACTCGTTTGTATAGTGACCCATCTCATTGCACTTATAACATTTCACTAACTGTAAATCAAATTTGTTCTTACCTTCACCTTGATCCTTTTCAGTGCAATCACGAGCCTTATTTCCCATCTTACCACATCGGTAGCACTTTCCAGAATTCAGAAGACATTCCCCAACATGCCTTTTTCCACATTTATCACAAACTGGAAACTTAGTTCTCTTACCATCAGACTTTTTTGAAGAATTCTTACCTTTCTCCTGCCACCTTGGTCTCTTCTTCTGCTGGTTGTTATAGAAAACTTGGTCATCGGCAAACTCCATTTCCACCTTCTCAGCACATCGAACAAGCTTTTCATAACTTTTAAACTCACGAGAAGCTAATGCCCTTCGATATTTTGGCTTTAATCCTGAGTAAAAATGATTGATTTTACTATCAAGGTCTCGGATAAAATTTGGAGCATACCTTGCTAATCGAGTGAACCTTTCTTCATAGGTAGCCACTGAGTCTTCCTCTTGCCTCAATTCCAAGAATTGTTTTTACATCCTAAGTCGAATAGCCTTAGGAAAATACTTCTCAAGAAACATACCTTTGAATTCATCCCAGTCAAGAGCATCAATCTCATCGGCGTCCCTGATATTTTTAACCATAGACCACCACTGATCTGCTTCACCCTCCAAACGGTAAATAGAAAAACTAACCTTTTGATTGTCTGAACACCCCATGACATCAAAAATCTTCTCCAGTGCTTTAATCCACCCTTCAGCTAGCACAGGGTCAGATGATCCTCTGAATGATAGTGGATGTTGCCTCATGAAATGTTCCACCACTGACATGTTCCTCTGCGGTTGATCTGGCTGATCTCGTGCATGGATACCACCACCATTTATCGCTTGAGTCAACTGCACCATTACTGCAACAAACTGTTCAGTTCCAATTCCGACCATCTCGGGATGCTGATTCGGAAGGTTATTTCCTTCTGTATGCCTTCCTAGCACTGCTTCCCTGTTTCCTCTGCGGAAAACCATTCTGAACAAACATGTCTTAGATGAAGCAACATGGTAATCTTTAAATGCTATATCATTTCAAAAAAAAGTTGGATAATCATTTAATAGAATTCTAACTCCTAAAGTTATCTAAACCGACCTCTGATACCAACTATAAGGCCCCAGCCTTAAACCTTACTTAATCTTGAGTTATTACAAGATTTCACATTGAGTATCTTTTCGGGTTTAGAGTTTTAGAGAATTAGATCATAAAACTTACATTACATTCCATATATAAACAAAGTGGTTACATAAAGATAGTATTCTTCATTCCCATCAATGGAAACATATTTAAAATAAAACATGGATTCTTTCTTGACACTTCCTTGACACTATCATCTTATCATGTACCTTTCCCTTGACCTGTGAAAACATTTCAAAAAAACTTGGGATGAGCATAAAAAGCTCAGTATGGGTTATAAAAACATGGAAAGGAAACATGGGTACATATATACATAAGAGTGAAATCATACTTTACCCATAAAACATAATCACATTAACATACCTCATCAAATCATTAGTAAATCATTGAAATCATAAGACATAAAGGTAACTTGAGGCATTCATAACATTCTTACGTAGGGAGTAACCCTCTTGGTTATGTTTGGAATACCCATCAAAGTATATTCCCTAAAATCTCTTTGGAGAAACCTTAACGTTTCACTCCTTCGCGTTACCCAATGCATTGGAGAGCTATAACGGGCTCACCCGCCCTTAGTTTATCACGGAACCACCCATCTTCATAATAATGCCCAAGAACCATAACATAATCATATCACATAAAACATGCATAAAGGAAACATAACATTTCCACATTTCAATCACGAGATATCAATACAACACATTGATATAATAAAAACATTATGAAAACCATTTTCAATACCAAAGTAAAAGAAAAGTAAAACATGGTATTTATTTTTCTTTTAAAAAGAAGGTATGGCTTGTAGAGGAAGCCGAAACTCAAATAACGGTCACGACGGCGGAGAAGTCATTGTCGCCGCATACGTACGACAAAAACATTCCCTTTTGTCGTTTAGTAAACGCTTCGTATAAAAAAGATTCCTTTTGAATAAACGTAAAAGTCAAAGTGGTTTATACACCGTATAAAAGAAAGTTGTGTATAAAATAAAATATGCCTCAATGAAAGGAGATTGAGACGAAGTCCCATACCTCGTATCTGACTTGACCCGACCGTTCTTTAATCTCCTGAATAATAAACTTGAGTTAATCTATACTTGCTTAAGAATCTTTTTCAAGTTCATTATTCCTTTTATACCATGTTATGAACATCATGTAATCATTTAAGTTAATAATGTTCATTTTGTTGGTATTTGGTTCTTAAGTCAAAAATAGACTTCTTACACTTACATGTTGTTAATTTTGTCAAAGGTTCGTTATATCCAGAATGATATTAATGATTTGGATAACATATATATCATATATATTAAGCATATACATGTATTTATAATATTAAATCACATTCAGAGGTAAGAAATGAAATGCACCGTTCATGGAGACGGTAAGCCGTACGTACGCATGAACGCTACTTCCATTTCTATTACGTATTTTCTGGAATGGAATCATAATGATATAAGATTATATTATAATTCCAGTATAATAACATATATAATATCATTAACTTTATCCTTTACACATCCCACATATGGTATTAACGAATCAAATCACTTTCAGGGGGCGGTAGTCCGCACTTCCTAAAATGAAGATATCATGTTTACCCATAATGGAAACCATAAAGGTATGCCCAAAATGAAAAAAACAGAAGCTTAAGGAAAACATAAACATATTATATATCATATATAAAAATAGTGACATCATAATGGCCACCTTTGAAGGTGTTAAATGAGTATTGAACAATCATCGTTTCGGGAGGCAGAATTTCGCCATCCACGGAAACCGTATGTTCTTTAACCATTTGATGTAGTTGTGTGAGAGTGTAGCTCAAATAAATATTATAACAACATCCTAGTATATTTAAGATACTTGTGTTGTTACAAAATAAGTAAATAAAAAGAGTTTAGGGGGTTGGAGAAGCAAAATAAAACAAATGAACATGAGAGAATGAATTACCTTTAAAAGTGTAACTCCTTTTGATTTGAGCCTAAAGGCTTCCTTTGAAAAGATTATGCCCAAAGGTAATCCTCTAGGATTAGGAGAGGTATGTGGAGAGAGTAAATGGGCAGGGGTTGGCCGAGCCAAAGGCTTGAGGAGTGTGTGAAATGAGGTAGAGGTGGGGGCCTTTTATAAGAGGAGAGGAGGGGTACTTTTGGAAAGTAAAGAAATATTACTTTATTTGAAAATTTGTTTCAGTTTAAAAAGGTCCCACATTGATATAATTCGTGGATAAGGTGATAATGGTTATAAATCCACTCATCCAATTGGTTTTGGACATGTGTAGTTCATAGATTTTACATTATCTTTCCATTTTATTTAAATCGTCAAATAATGATGTCATCACTACATCATTATTATGTCATAAATAATTTAATTTATTTAATGTCTAAAAATTATAAAAAAATACTATGATGTAGGAAATCTTTTTAGCTTTCCAATGACTATTTATAATCAAAACTCTGATCTTTATAACCCCATGTAAAAATTATTTTCGTAAAACATATTATGTTTGTGTCATTTTTACTTTTACATTAAATAAAAAGTAATTTATGTCATTTCCCAACCAAAGTGGATCCATAGGGTCCCCAAGTTGACCCATGGCTTGTCTTGGTCGGCCATGACACAACCAATGAGGGTAGGACATGTTTCAAGCTCATCTTATTTTATTAAAGCATTATTTTTACCTTAAACTACACTAATTACCACTAATCGCGATTAAGAACTTAATAAGTTACTATTCACCAAAAAATTATTATAATCTCATTGAACCACATTTTACTTCTTAATGACAACCATGTATGTCGGATTTTTGAAATTCAAAACACAATTATGGCAAAATTTCATTTAAACGGAAAATCAGTTTCTTTAACTACCACTTAGTGGTTTCACTATTCATCAAAAATTGAAGTTTTTCAGAAAATTACCAAAAATTCACCCTAAGATATATTTGATATTACGAATTCAAAAATAAAGTCTATTTTACAAAATTAAATACATATAAGTCAAATTAATTAATTTAATAATTAATTCCCGCTGTCAGAGCAAATAGCGTGTTTTTATAAAATAATAAGTATCAAAAGATTGACACCAGTTTAAGTCTAATTTCAAAGTGAAATTGATTCCAATGACCACCATTGGATTAAATGGTAAAAATATATTCACATTACACATTAATACCGATTCAAAAGATAATCTAATCATATAAATAAATTATATTAAAAAGCAGTTTTGATGTAAAATGCAGTATTTTTCACTATTCATTAAAAAATGAACATTGTCTGAAAAATACCAAAAAATCACACAAAGTAAATTTTGATGTCCCAATCATAAAGAATAAGTTTATCTTGAAAAACATAGCTTATAAAGTTGTCAAAAGATAGATTTAAAAATGGTTTTCCATCAAAAGGCAGTAAAACAATCTTTTAAGAATATTAGTGTATTCCATGCTTAAGATTGGATTTATTTTCATTTTAAGCCTCTAAAACACTATCTTAATCATTAATAGACATAGATAAAAATATCTATTATTCATTACTTACTTAGGATGTTACAATAAAAGTACCCCAAAAATCATTTCGCACGCTACCAATACTTTAAAAAATTCAAATAAGACATTTTATATCACACTTGGCACATAAATGCCAACAATACACTTTTTCACAAAAAAAGGGTGTGCACTCATTATCGAAACAATTCCAATTAATACCCAACAAGGCATAAAAACTCAATTTTCATGCCATAAAACCATTTAAAAAAATTCACCACATTTTACATATTGCGAACAAGGTGCAAAATCTACCAGAACATTTAAACAACCACCTAGTGTGCACATTTTAACCAAAACAACAAAATTTTCACCAAACAAGGCATAAACTACAATCCTTGCATACCAAATAAATTATTCAAGTGTTGCACAACAATACCTAGCATCTATAAAAGGTGTGAATTACAATAAAATGATGCAAATCAAATTATAAAAGCAAGTTCAATGAGAGACCCACTTCAAAACCATTCCATGACGAAAAACACACACCCAAAATCATTCCACACGGAACCTAAAACCTAAAACCAATGAAAAGAAATCCTAAGTTGAAATTCACAACAAGATAAACATAATAACAAGAGTTAAAATGAAAATAGATTTTATACCAGAGGGGGAAAAAGTGCTGGCAAGATGCGTGCTGGTAGGGGGCGACGCCGGCAGGTTGCAGGTTGGTTGGGAGAGAGGGGGTGCACCTGAGGTTGGCTGGAAAAAAGGCACCGGAGGCTGTCTCGTAGAAGGCTTGAGTAGGCGTGATCGGCTGGAGAAAGTAGGTCACCGGCAAGGGGTTTGTTGGACACTGCAGGACCAGCAAGGGGGAGGGGTCGTGTCGGCCAGCAAGGGCCGCGCTGGAACTGTGTGCGAGAGGGGACGTGATCGGAATAGGGGGTGCGCACCAAGAGGAGGTTGTGCCGCGATGGATAGGGTGCAACAAGGGGTAGTTCGGGTGCATTCGGGTTGCAGGGAGCAACTCGGAGAAGAGGTGGGGCACTATTGGGCACGACGCACAGGGGTACGGAAAAGGGGGGGAAGCGTTGTAGTTAGGAGGGAGGGGAGTGGGGGCGGCCCGCGGTGCGAAATAGGGAAGGGGTGGGCAGACGGGTAGACCTAGTGTTTTGGTTTGTTTTTTTCATTTTATCTTATAATAAAAATAATAAAATAAAATATGATAAAAATAATAACCATAATAACATAAAGAATAATAATAATAATATAAAGGATAATAATAATTATAATAATAATAATAAAACAACATAATAATATTATTATTATTATTAGCAACTATTATTTTTAAAACATAAACCATATAATTATCAAATTCTGAAAACTGGGTACCCGCACGGTCATCGTACGACAAAAAAACGTGCACACACATTGTGTGCCTCAACGCAGTCCGCTTGCACACCTGCACAAGCACCTAGGGTGACCGCACGATCACTTCTAACCATGCAGTGCCCTTGCACAGGTCTGAAATCCACCAAAAACATTAAGCATCAGAATTGTTTTTAAATTAGGTCCCAACCCGATCCTTAACGTGAGAATGCGGAGTCCATAAATATTAAAATAAAATAAAAATAAATAAATTAGAAAGTCGGCATGTGACAATTCTCCCCACCACAGACACTTTCTGCCCCCAGAAATCTACCCATACGAACAATATACCAAATAAGAATCCACGACCGATTGAAACCGAAAGAAACCACAACTCAAGAGAATGGGAGAACATGATATGGTTCTCCCCACCACAAGAACTCAACTATAATAGAAAATTAACACTCAAACACACCACCTCGGAAATAGGAGAGGGGATGTAGGAACTCCCAACCGATCCCAACTAAGTTTTATAGCATGAGAGAACAACGACTCAACTGAAACTCAAAACTCTCGACCCAAACCAAAAACTCCCAACGCTAGGAGAAAAACCTTCGAGAAGTACATAATCCCAAACAGTGAATCTGAGCATCACTACAAGCCTTGAATCCTCAGCAGGAACTTACACCTCCCAACGAACAAGACCAAACCAAGATCAACCCATTCAAGGGCCAAACACACTTTTAAGAAAAACACAAGATTCATAAAACCATGAACAAACAAACAAAACTATTTGGATTACGATAGGACAAGTCCATCATAACTTCATGAAAAAAAACAATGAAATCACAACCACGTCAAAACTTTTACAGTGGAAAATATGAATGAAAAGACTTTAAATGTTCAACTGCCAACACGAAACACAAAACTCGAATCGAGGCTTCACACCTCTGGAAACTCCAGACTATGTGCGAGCTTCACCCCAAGACCTGTGGCTGGGGCTCTGATGGCTGAAGCATCCCCTGACTCATAATCAGACACTGGAATTCTTCCGGTCACAGCATCTTCTTCAGGAGACTCTTCCTGCAAAACTTCTCCAAGTGACCCAGATACCCGCAAAGACGACACGTCTTCGGAGGGATGTGACATGACGGCTTCACGTGCCCGAACCGGCCACACTGGTGGTACACCACTGAGCGGTCCGAAAAACTAGAAGTCAGAACCAATACAGATGGCTCATTAAAAAATAGGTCCCTCTGGCACACCCTGCTTGCCAGATGGGGAACCTTGGCGAGCAACTGGATACGCTGGATTTCCAACCACCTCCGCTCCGAAGACCAAATCAGCTAAGAATGCCTCATCCACCAGCTTCTCAAAATGATGGTTCTTATAAAGGATGACTTTTTCCTTGATCTTTGGACGAAGACACCCGATGAAGAGAGAAGTCTTTATCAAATCCTGTGATGCAGCCTCCGAAAAAAAGGGAATCAACCCATCGAAATGCCCGAAGTTAGCCTTTACTGTCTGTTGGCTTTGTTGGACACTCACGAGCTATGCCACTTTCCTCACCTTCACTTCCTCAGGTATAACCCATCAGACAAGAGTGGTCTTAAACACCTTCTAAGACATCCCATCATGCAACAACGTTGGGATCATCTTCTTCTATCAATCCAAAGTTGAACCTTCAAACGAACCTGAACCAGCAAAGACTCTCTTAGCTTTAGGAGTTTCCAATAACCTAAAAACACTGAAGATTTTACCAAGCCAGTCTGCTACCTTCAATAGATCACGACCACCATGAAAGACAGACAAAAACCAGAAATAATCCAATTCCACCACTCCACTAAGAGTCTGGGTAGAACCAACAATTAGAAGAGACTCACTAGAACCCTCTGGGACTTTTTTGGGTAGCATACTCAGAAAAAAGAAGCAAAAATCCGAATCAAAATTCATCATAAATCAAAATTACACACCTAAATCACAACCAAAAGCTCAAACTCAAACCACTATTCCAACCACAATTGAATATTTCAAAGCCAAGATACCACAAAAATAATTCCAAACACGAAGAGCGAACACTAAACAATTGCTTACCTTTAAAAACATTTAAATTACCTTTTTGAAATCCATCTTTTAAAAAACAAAACAACTTAAGTGCCTTCCATTGGTATCCCATGAAGTCTCGCATATACATAAAGTATTGTGCTAGATCATGCACCCATCCACACATACCACCAATCATCCTTGTTCCACATGCGCACATCTATATATGTGATCCCTCACATTAATACCAAAGGTCAATTCAAGACACTTCTCATTTTCAAAACAGATCATTCAGCATAAAGCACAAATTCCCAACCAATTTGAAAAAATCACTTATCATTAAAGTAATACATTTCCAACTTCCAAAACATTTTCCAATTCACATTCCAAAAAGTGTTAATGAGATCCCAAAACAACTTCCTAAACACCTCCTATTTTTTTCCTTTTAAATCGCACATTCCATTAAAAGAAAACAATTTCCATTTCAAAACCACTTTTTCCACTCCAAAACCACATTCCCCTTTTGAAAGCCCCTTTTTCTATGAACCACTTTCATCTTTGAAATCCACTCAAGTCAGTCAAAACTAAGCCCAAACATAACTCACATCAAAAATTCCAAAAATAAGGGACTAGTGGCTATGCCAACCCTGTAACAGGGCATATTAGACCATGCTCTGAGTGAGCTCCGCCATAAGAATTATCTTGAACCATGCGCTCGGGCTGTACATGGGTCGCTACTCCATGCAAGTCGACCGCGTAACACTGGATCACTTCCTTGTTCATCCCTCATCCACACAGATCAAGCCAATAAAGAAAATTCAAATCCCGAACTACCCCTGGAAACTCAAGTCTTGGGATGGGAAAAGGTTCATGATGCCCTTCCTACACCTACCTATCGAGTCCCGACACACCTAATCACCAAGCTACCTTACACCCCAAATAACAAGGGCTCCTCTGATACCATTTTGTCATGAACCAACTCAGGTCGATCCTCAATCAATCACCCGAGCCAGTCCGCGACATGACCTGAGAGGCGTTCCCGATCCTCCTGGGCTGGCAACAAGCGCCAGGGCATCAATAGAGGACAAGTAGGAATGATTTTTCCCAATAAAAATAAATAGAGCAGCAGAAAAGTAGAACAATGCAAAGTAAATAAATGACCCTTAAAATAAAGAACGACCAACAGAACACACTAACCGGGTCTAGACCAAAAATCCTTTCAAATTTTAGAGTCGCTCACCAGTCCACAACCAACTCTCACCCAGGACAAGAAAGCTCGAGTCAAACCTACAACAAAACTAAAAAATAGGAAAACATTATAGGCATAAGTATTAAAACATAGTAGTCGTACCCAACAAACTATTCCCAATGCACCCCCCTTTAAATAAAGAAATTTACTAATTCCATGTTTGAACTAAATTATAGAAAATATGGGTTTCCACACACACACACTTCAATTTCTAAGTCAAGTAATAGTCCATTGCCATTTTTAATTTAAAAACAAGTTCAATGTTTGAAAGGAACAGGTGCATTTCATTTTAAAACATTTCTCCAAACAAGTTAGAAATTTAAATTTTAGTTGTTATTCAAAGGGAAAATCACACACAATACACAACACACACTAAGGGCAATAGAAAAGAAGTGGCACACAGGGGCCAACAACCGAACTAGACCTCTCAATCATCTGCCACATAAAAATAGACACTACAGAAAAATGGGTCGAACCTAGGAGCTCGTGAACAATCTAGAATGTACTATACATATTACTCATCTTGAAGGCATGCCTACTCTCGATGACGTCATAACGCCCTAACACCTGGTTTTTTCCTAGATGGCCTAACCGAGGGGCCCAATCCCCTAGCAGAGTTTCATCCGTACTAGGGGCCACTAGCCAGTGCGTAATCTAAACTAGTGTAGCAATCATTCTTCGAAGATTCACTTACTATTCCATGTTCCCATGTCAAAATTTATAATAAATAGGAAAAGGGTGAGTCAGCAAAATCAATCAAGTAGCACAACCATCACACACAAATTATGTAGTAAACGTACACCAAATATCACCCCTGAGTCACCCCAAAGAGGGTTTTCCAAAAAAGTTTATTTTATCAAAGTGCCAAATAGGCCTTCACCAATTTTAAGGAAAATCCTCATTTCTCAAGTGAACAAAAACACTTGTTTTTGCTTCAAAATAAATCATTTATCAAAAAACCAGAACTTCATTTAAAATTTTGTGAATTATGTTTAAAGGCCAAAGGATCATTCTTTCAATGCTAGGTGTCCGCTCATCAAGAAAATATTTCAAGTTTTGTGTATAAAATAAACGGCTCTTTTTACATCGAGTGATCATTTAAAAATTTATCATTAAATACTATTTCTTATTTATTAAAATTTAAAAAATATCAAGCAATTAATAAATTCTAAATTTAAAGGCAAGTGCAGTGGGGGACCAACCTCAAACATGTCACTATTTGTCGACGACCACTCGAACCGACACTTTTTGCATACACGCACATGCATTTATACATATATATATATATATATATACCCCTAGATGCATTGCACATATCCCCCACTCCATGAGAGAATATATACAATGAGGGCATATATATATATATATATATGCCTTACCCTATGCATGCACATGCAGGATACCTCGATACACGCGGCCCCAAACCATAGTAGCGAGTTCTAACGCACTACACATAAAATTTAATAAAATAATTAAACATTTAAACAAATTACAAAACATTTCAAAATAACACGACAAGGGTTTGCACTTATAACACACTCAACATCAAGTAGGAAGAGCCCCTTTAAACCCAAAACCACTTTGGACAGCCATAAAAGTACCCCAAAATATCATTTCGCATGCTACCAATACTTTAACAAATTCAAATAATACATTTTATATAAAACTTTGCACATAAATGCCAACCATACACTTTTTCACAAAAAAGGTCGTGCACTCATTATCGAAGCAATTCCAATTAAAACACAAAAAGGAATAAAAACTCAATTTTCATGCCATAAAACCATTTAAAAAAATGCACCACATGTTACTTATTGTGAACAAGGTGAAAAAGCTACCAGAACATTTAAACAACCACCTAGTGTTCACATTTTAACCAAAACAACACAATTTTCACCAAACAAGGCATAGACTACAATCCTTCCATACCAAATAAATTATCCAAGTGTTGAACAACAATACCTAGAATCTATAAAATGTGTGAATTACAATAAAATGATGCAACTAAAATTATAAAAGTAATTGAAATGAGATACCCACTTCAAAACAATGGCGTGATGAAAAACACACACCCAAAAAAATTCCACGCGGATCCTAAAACCTTAAATCAATGAAAATAAATCCTAATCTGAAATTCCCAACAAGATCAATAGAATAACAAGAATGAAAATGAAGATAGATGTTATACCAGAGGGGGAAAAATTGTCGGAAAGATGCGCGCTGGTAGGGGGCGACGCCGACAGGTTGCGGGTTGGTTGGGAGAGAGGGGGTGCACCAGAGGTTGGATGGAAAAAAAGGCATCGGAGGGTGGCTGGAAGAAGGCCGAAGTAGGCGTGGTCGGCTGAAGAAAGCAGGTCTCCAGAAAGGGGTTCGTTGGACACAGCAGGACTGGCAAGGGGGAGGGGTCGCGTCGGCCAGCTAGGGCCATGCCAGAACTGTGTGCGAGAGGGGGTCATGATCGGAATAGGGGGTGCACACCAAGAGGAGGTTGTGCCATGATTGAGAGGGAACAACAAGGGGGAAGGTTGGGTGAATCTGGGTTGTAGAGAGCAGCTCGGAGAAGAGGTGGGACGCTACTGGGCATGGGCCATAGGGGTAGGGAAAAGGTGGGGGAAGCGTCACGGTTAGGAGGGAGGGGAGTGGGGGCGGCCCGCAGTGCGAAATAGGGAAGGGGGTGGGAAGCCGGGTAGACCTGGGGTTTTGGTTTTTTTATCTTATAATAATAGTAATAAAATAAAATATGATAAAAATAATAACCATAATAACATAAAGAATAATAATAATAATATAAAGGATAATAATAATTATAATAATAATAATAACAACATAATAATATTATTATTATTATTAGCAACTATTCTTTTTAAAACATAAACCATATAATTATCAAATTCTGAAAATTGGGTACCCACGCGCTCATCGTACGACAAAAAAACAAGCACGTACATTGTGCGCCTCAACGCAGTCCACTTGTGCAGCCGTACAAGCACCTATGGCGACTGCACGGTCACTTCTAACCACTTAGTGCCCATGCACGGGTCTGAAACCCACCAAAAATATTAAACGTCAGAATTTTTTTTAAACCAGGCCCCAGCCTGATCTTTAATGCGAGAACGCGGAGTCCATAAATATTAAAATAAAATAAAAATAAATAAATTAGAAAGTCAAGGTGTGACCTAAATCATTTGATATGAGTTTAATCATTGATAAAAGTTGTTTCAACTATTCAGATTTACTATAATGAATGAAATTTTATGGTATGTATGATACTATTTTTTAAGATTTATTGTGAAACATTTTCATTATTTTTAAACCAAATTATTTTAAATGTTCCTCTAACTTTAAATTCCATATTTGGGGATAATGTTGAGTTTAAGTGTGGGGTGTCATGTGATAAATTTTTATTCTTTGAGAACATATCAATATTCCCTTAAAAAATTTCAAAATTGATGATTTTCAAGATTCAAATTTCATTTTCAGTGGTTGTGATTTTTTTTTAATTTGAATACTATTTTTATTATTTGAGTGATTAATCATTTTTGTTTCTCCAAAGTGTGTTTGGTTGCATTTTTTGTAAATATGTTAATATGTTTTTGTAGATAAAGTTATATAATAAACATATATATGTTTTTGTAAATATATTTTAATGGAATTTTCAAAGAAAATTTCATTATAAATATTATGAAAGTTTTCTTATAAAGAAAAATGATGTTATGGTGATCTTAAAAGTACCAAACATCATGAAGACTTTCATAATCCAAAATGAGTTTGAAAAATGTTGTATAATGTTATCAGATGAATCGTACAGATGTTATTAAATGGATATGTATGTAGACAAAGTTATAAATTCTGAATATGTGGTTTTATAAAGATTGATCTATGGATTTGTGACTCTATTAAGTTTGATTACAAAAGTTTTCATGATCGGACATATAATGATCGAATAGAGGAAAACTTTTTAGTGCATTGGTCAGAGAGTTGTATAAATATTACTAGACATACATGAATAAAGTTGTACCATAAATAATTATAATAAACAATGTGAGTTTATAAATCGATAGAGTTTTAATTTTTGGATAGTTTTTACAAAGTTCATGTTATAAGCTATACAAAGTTAGAGGTTATGAAGTCTATATAGTGTAGAGTTAAAAGATATATCATATGGAGGATTGATTTTTAATTCTATTGGATGGAAAAAACAATTGAAGATCACCTAATGAAGAAATCTATCAGGTTTAATTGGATTAAGGTCCATCAAATAGACACTTAAAATATTCAACAGATGGAGTATTGTGATTCCATCGGATATAGGCACTCAGAGTAGAGAAACATGTTCAAATTTTGAAATGAATTTGACTTGTATCAGAAAGAGATATTTTGAGACTAATGTATAGAGGTTTCCTAATAGAGTGGAACTAGATAGAGATAGATCATACATAAATTTGTCTTCTGAGTCCATTGGATGGTGCATGCTAAAAATATACCATCAAAAAAAGGAATGGTACACCATATTAAGTTGTTCTTAATTTAATTCATCAGAAAAAAATTTCTAGATGGAGTTATAAGTATATTTACATAAAAATTATAAATTCCTTAATATTATAATGATGTTGATCTATTTATTCAACATTTTTTATCTTATTGAATTTAAGAAAGTTTGAATAAGTTCTTAAATGTTATGTTAAGGGAGTTCAAATAAGGTTATAGAAAATGATTTTTAAGAAGTTTTAAATTGATCTAGAATTTTTAAGAGGCTTCCAGTAAAATAGTGTTGAGTAAGAACTTGGAAATTTTATTTTCAGTTGAGTGGGAAAATACTTTTGAGTTCCCTCCTTTTACCCTGTAAGTGCACCTATTAAAGGGTGAAGGTTTTGTATGGGTTTTAGGAACACTTTCCATATGTGTTTAGGAGAAGAAGTGTCTAAGGGTTTGTTCCATGAGTATTCAACCAAGGTCCTAATTGGTTGAAGAATAAGCATAAGACCAAGGATATTCAATAAAAATAACATTAGACCAAATTTTATCAGATGAGGAAGAAGTGGAGTGTGAATTTTTGACGGAGTTTTTTCTTGGTTAAAGAAGAACTAGATGAAGAAGAATCGTCAGATTGAGTTCCATCAGACTGAGTTTCACTAGACCAAGGTGTAATGGATGGAAAGCATAATGGATATAGTTATACCGAATGGGGTTCTAAGGGATGAACATCTATAACATAATTTTTATAAAAAGTTATGAAAAGGGATATTGAGTTTATCTAGGTTAAACGAAGATCAGGAGTATGTTTCAAGGCTAATAGTCACTTAATATAGTTATTGAATATATTTAATATTGTATACAGTAATAGGATATCTAAATTTCTTGTGGATAAAAAACATATAAAGAATAATATTTTTCTATAGTGGATCAGAAAAGAAGAAGGAAAGAGCTTCTAGTTGGGGTATAGAACCAATTGCTGAAATAGATTGTGATTGGGGGTATAACCAGTCATAAAGAATGTGAATATAATAAGAATAGTTGGTGAATATAGCCAACTATAGTAGAAGAGTTATTTTTTGGGGGGTAGAACTAGGGTTATCTATAGGAATGATTACTGGGTTTTAGAACTAGTTATTTTCTATTCCTTTGTAATCCTGAAAAGATTAGTGAAATAATCCATGTCGGGGTAGATGACCAATATGCAAAGGAGTATGTGTTTTTACTAAACCTTATAAACATCATCTGTTAATATATCTATTTATATTATTTTATATGAATTTATATTGATAGATATATCTTTGAGTGGATAATAAATATAACAAGTTTTAAAGGTTGGATTATTAAAATAATAATTCATAAAATAAAGTGATCATTGATTCATCCCATCCTCCTCTCGATGATCTTAAACTGATCTGGGAACTTCAATTTCTATCAGATCATATTTCCTCTAAAATATCCAAATAACTAATAAATATGAAGAATATAAATTTAATTAATATCATGGGTGTTCTTATATTCTATGGTTTAAACTATCATGGTTATAAGAATATGATTTTAATTTATCTTCTATCTCTTTTACTTGAAGTTATAGATACTAAAACTATAGGATTTCATCCAGTTAATGAGGTTTCTATTATAGTTTTTTATAAGAGAAACTTGGATGTTTATGGAAAATCTCATAATGATCTTCTAATGTCTCTCTTAGATAATATTTATACGAAATTTATGGGGTTTACAATGGATAAAAATGTGGGATAAGTTGAGAAGAGACTATGGAGGAAACAAAACGGTAAAGGAGGCTGAGATAAAAGAAAATTGAGAAGTAGTTTTGAAGACATTAATATACCTAATGAAGAAATCATTGATGAATACTTTACAAGAGTCCATGATATTGTAAGAAATATCAGAGATTTCAGTGATAAGATAGATGATTATAATATCCTTAAGAAATTGATGGAAAAATTTCCAGATATATTTGATTCCTAGGTATCAGATCTAAAAGATTGATAAGATCTAACTTTTTATAAACTTCATTATAATATTGTAGCATATGATATGAGAAATTATATAGTATTTAAGAAGAAGTATGAGTAAGAGATCTCTTTTGAAGCTTTGTTAAATGGGAAGTATATAGATAAATAAAAAGAAGAAGAATCAAGGGATTCATTTTCTAAGGAAAATTAATATGACTTTAACACAATAATTGATCTTCTTTCTAAGAGATACAAAAAGGTAAATTGGAAATAAAAAGGTCAAATTTTTCTTAAATGATGTAATTTTAATGATAGAGATTATTTTTTATGAATTTTTCCTAAAGAACATTGATAATTCTGATTCATAAAAATAAGATAAGAATCCTCAAAAAAAGTGTGAGAAGAATAAGAAAATTTTTCTTAGAAAGTAGAAGAAAATTTAGTTAAGTAAAAGATAGTAGGATGATTCCTCATCCAGTAATAAATCTGATTATCATGCAAACTTATTATATTTTTTTAGAAGATAGATTGATTCATATAGAAGTGATGATGATTGAGAAAATAGAATAGAACTTGAGTATATTCTAAAAGAAATTTTAGAATATGCTCTTAAGAAAATTACACAACACAATAAGGAAAGGAAGAAGTTGAAAAAATGAATTTAAGGATATAACTATTGGTGAGAATATCTAAAATGAGGTAATAACCCTTAATGATAACAGAGCTTAGAAAATGAAATTGGATGAGTTTAAAAGTAAACTAAAAGGTTATGAAGAAACATTATCTGGATAGAAGAGTCTTAACAAGGAATAAATAACCCGTGTGAAAGAAATTAAGTACAATATGTTGGATCTGGATGAATTAAAGAAGATGATAAATGATCTTAAATAAATATTGGTTAATAAAGAGGAAGAATTGTTTTAAACACAATAAATGTTTCTTACAAAATAAAGTTAGTTAAGAAAGATAAAAGAATACTTTACCAAATTAGTTAAGGTTAAAGGATAATCTTCTCAAGATGGTGAAAATAAGGTACCACAAAGATACTTTGTTTCTATTTACAAACAATTTCATGATACATTTTTTTATACTAATAGTGTAGGTCCAAAAGATAATATTAAATCATCTTGGACTAAGAATATTTTTGATAAATAATCTTCCATGAAATATTGGAATACTTCAATAAAGTATCTCCCTAAAGAAATTCACCCATATTTTGTAAACAAACAACAACAACAAACTTTAGAGAAATACTATTATCATTATGAGGGATTAATATTCATATGTAACTATTGTTATTGTAGAGTATTTGGGAACAAAGTCTACTCATGCTGGTACAACATGTATATATTGGAAAAAATTTACGAATCCAGGGTGATCTATAATGAGAAAAGAAGGAAAAAATCAAGGAATTATATTGAGAAAGAAAAGAATGTTCAGAAGATGAAGAATGTAAATGATTCAAGTAAGGAATCTAAGAAGTTTAAGAAATTTGAGAAAGAAAATGATCCCAATAAATATAAGAAAGGTAAGAAATTTTTCATGGTTATTTTTCTAGAAAAAATATCCAAGGTTAGAAAGAAATAGTATGCAAAAAAATATGCTAAAGAAAAGATAATGAAACAGGCCTTAGAAGATGAGAACAAAGTTGTTATAAAGTTACCAATATATAGTGGTTTTAATATTCTAAAGAAATTTAAGATATGTGATAAATATGGTAATAGTACTATAAACTATATTATTATCTTACCATATCAAGGGGAAAGCATGAAGACAATATTACAAACTCAAGGTAAAAAAAGATGTTATGAAAGCTGAAGAGAAGATGAAACTTCATCTGAAGACTCTAAATATAAAAAGAAATCACTTAAAAAATATATAAAGGCTGATTATAAGGAAGAAACTATATACCATTCTAAATCTAAGAATAATAATAAGAGGTATATATTATGAGAATACTCTTATACCTATCATTGCATCTAAGGAACACTAAGGTTCCTCCTTATTTCCAATATATGTGTTTATTTGTACAAACTTGTAGGGAATTGGAGGTGAAGCAGCAATAAATATAGATGACTATTTTAGAAGTCTTATTGTAATAAAAACACCCATCTTAGAAACATTAGAATCACTATGATAAATATTATTGTTCTACCATTAAGGGGTCAAATATGAATCTAATTTTTTAGTTTCACACTTTTCATAAGAGGAAGTAAAGCTAATAAGAAAGCTATACACCGAAAGTTATTTTTATACACTTGAACAATTTTTATATGTGTGTTGAGATGAGTGAAAGATTAATCCTAAAAAACTTACTTAGGTTCCCTGATATAAAAAAATGGAAGAACCTTGAGAAAAATATTACATAAAATAAGCTTTATGGAAAACATTGATCACCTTGATTATACACTCTTATTTTATACATCGGGTTTGACCATGTATACTTAGATTTGTTTAGTTAAAGTTTATTTTTTAAGAAACTCATGTGATACTATTTTTATCATGAGGAAAATTTTCAAGATTCTAAGATGAATTAAGATTAGTTGAGATGATCCTTATGTTTCCCTTAGTATGTTATTATTAATAAGGTGGGGAAATAACATGGAGGGACAAATGATATTCAAAAATCACTTGGGGAGAAATTATTGAGAACACGTATTGAATTTTAAGATGTTTGATGTTGTATGGGGATATTTAAAACAAATAAAAAGTGGGAGATTTTTGTTCCGAAGTTTGTTTGTTTTCAGTTATTATCAATTTGTAAATATTTTTTTGTATAGAAAGTTACATAAGAAACTTTTAGATGTTTGAGATAATATATGTTACTGTATTTTTGTAATAAAATTTCCTTATGTCTCTTAAAAAAGTTTCTATACAAAGTCAAAAAATTCTATATTTATCTTAAAATTGACAAACATCATGAAGACATTCATGATCTTATCTAAGTTTGTAAAAAGTTTTATAATGTTACTGGATGGGCCAAACTGATGATATAGGATAGTTATGTATGTACTCTAAGTTAAAAATTTTGAAAATGTGGTTGTATAAAGATTGATCTATGGATTTATAGTTGTAAAAATGGAAGAACCTGAATTTTATCCCCAGTATGGATCCTTTTAAATTTGATATAATTATTTATTTTGGACCTAATACAGATGCCTAATGAGTTCATAGAGGTTTTGGGGCTGTCTAAGGCTTGTTCAGAGCTTGGAAACCTTTCCAGTAGTGAAAACACTAGGTCTCAAAGTTAGTAGACATCGTGCGACCCAACCCACATAGTCTCTCCTAATTATGCTGGGCTAGACAGTGGGGTTAAGCAGGGTGCACAGTTTCCCCTAACCATGTTTCGGGGGTTTTATTACCATGAAAAGACAACATACATTTTAGAAAAAGTTTTTTTCATGGTCAGTTCATGTTTTCTCTAATTGTGCGGCCTAAATATTTTTGTGCACTTCTTAAGAAACGGGTGGTGCACAGTTTGGTCAACCATGTAGTCAAACTATGCAACCCAAGTTTTGGGAAAAATTAATAAATCACACTTAATTAAATGTTTAACATTATCTCCTTCCTTCTATTTTTCTTTTCCAGCAGATGAGATCTCTCCCTCTCCCTCTCTGAGCTCCATTGAACCTATTATTTATTTTTTTATCTCATTAATCTATCTAGATTCTGATCAAATCACCGTTCATCTTGTTGGATTCCTCTTGGTAAGATCTCGATTCATTTTTAGTCATACTTCATTTCTCTTCTCCTCGATAAAGTTATTGAGTTGCATGCTCATATTCCCAATTTTTAGAGTGTTAATCCATTATTTAGATCTCTTCGAATCCATGACAAACTAAAGGTTGATACTAGACGATGAGAGTCATACAATCCTAGGGTAGGTGGTCTATAACTTATCCCTTATGTTTTTTCATTTTATATATTGTCGTGTCTGTGCGCCGATTTTATTTGGTGTGGCCCATTTAATTCATGTGGCTTTCATATAATTGTTAGAACCATGATCTAAGACCCTTGTTAAATATGTGATCCTTCGTTGGAGTTTATGACCTCAACATAGAATTCCCCATTTAGGGTGTTTTTCTTATGTATGCTTTTAGTATCATGTTAATCATATACGCGCCACCATTCAGGTGTGCCTTGAATTGACCTTGTTAAAGGTAAGTGTTTAATTAAATTAATGAATTTTTAATTTCTAGCACATGTATTATTGTCACTAGACCCTCCTAAGGTAAGTTCTTCAACTTGATAAATCAATCTTAAATGGATATTTAGAAATTGTACTATGTATATGAATTGTCCTAATTAAATGTAAATACAAGACTTGGTTGCACATCCATAGAACAACTTGTCATGTTTAATGGAAGGTAGTTGAATGGAGCCAATAAATTTATTATGACTTAAATGAACTAAAAGGTCTCATTCCCTATTAGCCTTGTCACACTAATGAAAGGAAACAACTTGAACTATATTTCTTATTAAATGGAATGAAAATTACGTGGCCTGATTTATTAAATGAATTTACTATATGGTGCATAATTTATATGGAACTTGGCATTATTATAGGAGTGGTAATACTCAGTCTAGCTTTGGATTCCCGAGTGAATGCCTTGTGCACTCGTGGATAGCATTTTGATTTAGGGATACTACTTTCCATGGTTGATACCATCCTTGGAACCTGATCCTTATCAACTAGTGAATGTCTAGTATGACTATGTAAGATCCCTCCATTATTATTATAGGATTCCTTGGTTACACTCCTTGTATCTAGCATGATGTCTATGGAAATGATGTGCCTTTCATGCATCTTTGGGCCTAGTCATTTCTTATCCTGATTTACCTTGGATGATTTCCTTGGACTCGGTTATAATTATATTATTGTGTCATTCCTTAGGTGATGCCCCTTATATTACACTCTTACCCCTTATCCAGGATACAAATTATTACTGTTTTGGATTAACCCATGAGGTAAAGGATTCCTTGGTTATTACCTTGGATCCTCTTCATTATTAATATCAATAGGATTCCTTGTTATATCATGGATCCTTCAATATTATCATCATGTTAGGATGTCAGTGCTAGTTATAACTCATGTGACCTACTATTTAAACTGGAACATAATTAATAAATGAAATGGTCACATGATTAGACACTAGTTGTGGCTGAAGAAGGTACTTGATTATTTATAATATTGTACTTATTTACTTTTATATATTCATGATTTCACACTATTTTTGTTTATATTACACGGAATGGATATTATAGACGTCATTGGTGGTGTCTTACTGAGATTTATCTCACACCCAATAAAGACTATCATTGGTACCTGGGCATATTTCATGTATGCAAGTGTTGAAAAGCGGAAGTGTCTTGCTTTGGACACCTGATATTTCTTACTTATTTAGTATGGATCATGGTAGTAGATGACCAATCTAGATATTATTATGTTAGGGATAGTTTTTGGATTATTTTTTATTATTATTTTTAGAATGTACTATTTGCTACCTTGTATCAATGTTTACTAGTTTTATAGATACATCACCTGTATCATCATCTTTTGTATATATTTATTGTCAGTTATTCTTATTTATTATTACTCTACCTTCTTTTTTTGTTCCATATGTTCATGTTATTTCCATTGTTTATCTATTATTGTATTTATATATTGTTCCACACTCTGGTAATGAGTTAATAGTCTCCCCATGGACACACACTAGGCCCTTGCTACTAGTCAACAACCTATAACGTTCATAGAGATGCGCTTGAGGCCATGTAGCCAACTAGGCTCAGGGAACCTTTGAGTGGAACCCAGGTCTGGGATTTCACAAAGTGGTATTAGAGCAGTTACTTTCTTGGTTTACTATTTGGGTACAATAGAAAGGAGATTATAAGTGCTTTGTAACTTGTTTATAAGTCAGGATTGTGTATAGATAACCCTTGTTCGAGTTAAATACTTAGTTTCTTGAATAATGATTGTTGTTATGCTTTTGACTATTACAGTTGATATCATTTCACTATTGGGTGATGCACATGTTGTGTGATGATTATTATTAGTATTCTAATTAAGAACATTATTTCATACTTGGACCAATGATATGAGGGAAAGGATAATTGTCACATGCATCATCGTAGGCACCTAGAATTCGCATTTCATGCATATTTCATGCTATATATGTGCATTTCACCACTTTTATTTCTTTTTTAGCCTATGATTATTGAGTGATGTTATGGTAGTTATAATATGATTGTGTTTTTCTATGGATATAATTGAGTGATTTCCATTTTCAATTCATGAGGTGTATGGTCCTTCATGGGTTGTAATGGGTAGTTTACCGAGTTAATCCATAATATATAACATGTTTCATTTTGAGACCAAATATATACTAGGTTAATTTAAATTTAAATAGGTGTGGATCTCAGTGATAAGGTGTATGGGCCCTGATTCACTGGCAACTAACAATCCACTTTAATCAAATTTTGATATAATTTTATAAGTTAATGCAACTTAAAAATGTTGAAACTGACTTATAAAATAAATGGTTTCTAGTAAATGAAGAGTCAAGGTGATATTGACCCTTAATCTACTAGAAACCCTAAAATTTAAAGTTGAATACTTACCAATATCTGGCCTTCTAAGAGGGTATTTGGGGTAGTATACCTTGGGTAGTGATCCCTTACCATTATGATTTTCTTCTATTTGTGTTTTCATCTACTTATAGCTTGTTCTCAGGCATGTGCTTTGAATTTTTAGACCAATTCTACTATAACATCCTTATTTTGTGTGCTAGGAGGGAGGAGATGACCATGCTTTAGATGTGGTGGACCCTGAGCCTCTGGTCTTACCTCCAAGAGTTTCAATTGATGTAATGCCTATTATACCTGATCTGGGAAATGTCTCTAAACTTCATGAGAGTTTCCTATGTCTGATTCAGTCCATTAAAGTTGCTCTATGACTTACACATATGATTAATGATTTGACATGCAAGTTCCAGCAACAACATCCTCTTATTTTCTCAGAGGATAGTGGTCTGCAGGATACTGAGTCTTAGATAGAGTCAACTATATCAATCTTTGAGCATTCAGATATGCCTCCAAAGTGGTGGTTCAATATTATTACTTACATGCTCTGTGATTCTTCCAAGTGCTGGTGGGATGTGATTACCCAAGCTAGTCGTCATCAGGGCATGATCTGGCCTGAATTTTAGACTAATTTATTTGATCACTTCTTTCCTCAAATGTTGAGGGATAACCAAGCCAGAGAGTTCATACATCTAGAGTAGGATACTATTTCATTCATGGATTATTCAACATATTTTACTGAGTTACAGTGCTTTTCACTAATTCTAGCTAGTGATGAGCTTTCGCATGCTACACACTTTAAGGGTGGGATTTAGTATGCCATCCGTACTTAGGTGAATATCCTTCACCTTCCTAAATTATCTGATATTATCTATTGAGATATTGACAATAAGCATAACCTAAGGCAATGTGACAGTATAAATCATAGAGGATTAGACCCAATATAGTCTGGTAGTTCTTAAAATAGTAGAAAATGTTCCCAAGAGGTTTCACATCGGAGTAGTGGAGGTTAGAGTAACCATACTAGTAGCTCCATTGTATTCCATTAGTGTGAACGGTAGGGGAATCTGAATCCTTGGTGAAATAGAGACCCAATGGAGTGTCATTCCTGTAGATGTATGGGGAATATTTAGAGATTATGTAAAACCTTTCCATCTTCTTCTAGTGGAATAGGTTCTACTCCAGCTCCACCTTCAGGGGTTGGTTCTTTTACACCGCATCACACGAGGAGTTTGAGTAGAACAAGTAGGACTGGCTGAGGAGGAGTTCGTGGTCATGGTATCCAGACTTCATATCATTATCACCAACAAATAAATCATACTTAGGGTAGTATATTTGTAGAAAAGGTTCATGGTTTAGTCCAATTGCATGTTTTAGGTTCAATACCCAAGGATCAGAGTGCATGACCATCTACAGTATGAGGTATTATTCTAGTAGCCTCTGTTATAGTATCTTCTTAATTTGATACAATTTCTTCACACTCCTTTATCTCTTTATCTATCATGGAAAGTCTCAAGATGTAAATTTAGTATTAATATGGTGTAATGACCCTAGATACACCATTGGGAGTACAGTCATAGGGAATATTCTAATGCAGGGACTGTCCCCTTGAGGTAGGCAGTTGCCCTTTCTTATGGGACCTCTTCATACTTGAGATGACAGGCTTCGATGTCATTCTTAGTATGTATTTTTTGGTCATGTATCATGAATTTTTATACTTATATCACCATAGGGTATCGTTTACATCACCATAAGTTGAAAGTTATCTATATAATGGTGAGTGGGATTTCTGGGCTAGAAAATCTAGACAAGAGAATCACGGGCTAGGTGGAGTGATAGCCCATATTTCTAATATCTTTGTGGAGGGTCCAGATTTACATCAGACTGAATTCTCTCTGGTATTAGATCGTTTTAGGGTTGTTTTCTCAGTTATTTTTCTGGATTACCTCCTAAGAGATAGGTAGATTTTATTATTGAGATCATTCTAGGAGTATCTCCAATTTCTATTCCTCTGTACATGATGGAACCTTCTAATCTCTAGAAAATCCAATGATAATTGGAGGATCTAGAGGCTAAAGGTTTTATACGACCTAACACTTCCTCTTGGGGTTATTCTATGCTTTATTCCAAGAAAGTTGATGGGAACCTTCATATATGTGTGAATTACATATGGTTGAACTAGATTATGATCAAGAACTGGTAACCACTACCTCAAATAGATGATATTTTTTACTAGATTAGAGAAGATATAGTGTTTTCTAAGATTGACCTAAGATTGGGATATCATCAGGTGTGATTCAATCCATCATACAAACCTTGTACATATTTTCATAGCATGTATAGTATTTATGAGTATCTCATTATGTCATTAGATCTTATGAGCATGGATTCCGTTTTAATGGATCTGATGAATAGGGGTTTTCACCCCTATATGGATTCTTTTGTCATGGTCTTTGTGGATGACATCTTGGTGTATTCTCAAACTCGTAGCGACCATGCTAAGTTCTTTGAGAGCATTCTAAGTAAATTGAGAGAGAAAAAGCTTTATGAAATTATTTCTAAGTGACACTTCTTGTTAAAAAAATTTCACTTATTTGGCCATATTATTTTAGAATCAAGGGTATATTTTGACCTGGAGAAGGTGAGTGTTGTGGTTTCCTGGGAGTAACCTAAGAACATGTTTTGTATATGGAGTTTCTTGGGGATGGCTGGATATTATAGGAATTTTATATGGGACTTATAATTCCCTATTTCACCTCTTACTGGTCATACAAATAAGGGTTTAAAGTTCTTATGGTCATAATCATATGATAAATCCTTTTAGAATCTGAAAGTAAGGCTTGTCTCGGCACCTATTATGATTCTTCTAGAGTCTGGAAAAGGATATAAAATGTTCTATGAGGACTCAATAATTGGACTGGGAGTAGTTCTGATGTAGAAGGACATATTCATTGCATATGGATCTTGAAAATTGAGGCCTCATGAGAGAAACTACCCAACACACAACCTTAAGCTAGCATCATATGTTCATGACTTACATTGCTGGAGACATTGTCTGATGGGTGAGGGCTTTGTGGTGTATACAGACCATAAGAGCCTCAAATATATCTTTACACATCATAAATTGAACCTCAGATAGCATAGATGGGTTAAATAACTTCATTCATTTGATTTTTTTCTTGCCTATATTCCTAGAAAGTGGAATGCAGTAGCGGATGCACTGAGTCGGAAAACTCAAGCACAGTCTGTATGGGAAACCAGTGATGAATGGAAATTTATAGACCTATTTTCTAAGCTATATTTGAAGTTTCATGATATTCATGAGGATTCTTATCTATCAACCTTGACATTTACCTCTTCTCTCTTAGGTAAGGTGAAAAGTAGATAATTTTCAGATCCTAAAGGCTTGGTTCACCGTGAGAGTATTTCAGGCTACAACCTGCCTCTGAATTGTTCTGATGATGGATAATACATCCTATGTATGCATGGATGTGTCTAGGTTACTACCTATATGATAGAGTAACTGATGTGGGATTTCCATGCTTCTCAATGGGTGGTTCATCCAAGCATCACCAAGATGTTTCGAGATATGTGATGCCAGTATTGGTGGCCTGGGATGAAATGTCAAATAGTAGGCTTTATTACTAGGTGTTCCACCTATCAGCAGGTAAAGGTGGAGCACCATAGACCTGTATGATTATTACAGTTGATTCCAATCCTATAATTGAACTAGAAATATGTTTCTATGGAATTTTTAGTTATCTTACTAAGGTCTCCTTGATATAGATACATGGTATGGAAAATTATTGATAGACTGATGAAAGTATCCCACTTCCTTCTTATCCAAGCTACTTTTTCAGTTGATGAGTTGGGAAGACTGTATGGCTATGAGATCATATGACTATATGGGGTCCCTCATACTATCATTTCAGATAGGGATGCTCATTTCACATCAAGGTTCTAGAAGTGGTTATAGAAGGATATGGGTATATAGGTGCATCCGATCATAGCCTTTCACCCTCAGATCAATGTTCAATTTGAATAGATGATACAGGTTCTAGAGGACATGCTTCGAGCATGCATCCTTGATTTAGGTAGTTCTTGGGAGAAGCATATCCTTATCATTGACTTATCCTATAATAGTAGCTTCTATATGATGATTTAGATGGATCCTTTTGAGGCCATATATGGTAGGTCATTTTGTTCACCCATGTGCTGGCTAGAGGCTAGTGAGGTGGTGTTACTAGGTCCTTATCTCATGTAGGAGACTTTGGAGAAGGTTCAACTGATTAAGAAACATATGTTTACTACTTAGTCTAGATAGAAATAGTATGTTTATCATTATCAATGACCTCTAGAGTTTTAGGTTGGGGATCATTTTTCCCTTCTGGTGTCACCTAGGATTGGGAATAGATAGATATAAAGACAAGGGAAGTTTCCAACTCATTATGTAGGGCTATTTGAGATTTTAAAGATAGTCATTATGGTAGACTATCAGTTGTTACTACCTTATAGGTATCATTACATGTACAATTTCTTCCACATTTCATGGCTTCACTGGTATCATGTTGACCCATATCACACTTTTGATTCTGAGAAAGTTTAACTAGATGTTGATGCTTCATTTAAAGAGTATCCAATATGCATCATTGACCAGATCATGAAGGCTATCTGAGGCTACACTGCCCCTTTAGTATAGGTTCTATGGAAACACGGTTGCGTATAGGATGACACTTCGGAGTTTAAATCCAACATATGTTCCCAGTGGCCATAGTTTTTCTTATACATTGTTTCACAGCCCTTGGAAGGTGAACTTGGAGATGAGTTACTTTAAGGGGAGAATACTGTAAGAAATTGATTTTTATCTTAGGTATGTGTCTTTTAAAATTTGGTATAATTATTTACTTTGGATCTAATATGGATTCTTAATGAGTTCATAAAGGTTTAGGGGGTGTTTGGGGCTTGTTTGGAGCTCAGAACCCCGATCGGTGGAGAAAAACAATAGGATGCATGATTAGTAGAAACCATGCAACCCATCCCAGATGGTCTCTCCTAACCATGCGGGGATGTAAATGGGGTGAATCAGGGATCATGGTTTTCCCTAACTATGTGTGAGGATACACACACCCATGAAAAGTTTAGACATTTTAGCAGAGGTGTCTTTATGGTTGTCACATGGTTTCTCTAACCATACAGCCTAACCATGTGATTTCCCTCCTTAAGCAATGAAAGGTGCATGGTTGGAACATGGTTTATTCAACTGTGCATCCAAACCTTGTGACCCCTATTTTTGGTCAAAATTACTAAAACAACCTTAATTAAATGTTTAACAAACCCTCTTTCATCTTATTTTTCTTTTCTAGTATAGGAGAGCTCTCCCTCTCCCTCTTTGAGCTCCTTTGAACCTCATGGTTAGTTTTTTACCCCATTTGTTCATATAGAGTCTGATCAAAGAACCATTAATCTCATTGGATTCCTCTCAGTAATATCTTGATTCATTTTTAGTTTTTCTTCATTTCTCTTCTCCTTGATAAACTTATTGAGGTGCAGGCTCATATGCCCTATTTTCAAGGCATTGATCTATTCTTGAAATCTATTCCAATTCATGCCAAACTAAAGGCTGATATTGGATGAGGAGAGTCATAGAAGCTTAATTTAGGTGGCATATAACTCATCTCTTATGTTTAATCATTTTATAAATTGTCACGTGTGTGCACTGATTTCATCAGGCGTAGCCTATTTAATTCATGTGAATTTATTATAGTTATTATAACCATGTTATAAGACTCTTGTTAAATATTTTATCCTTCATTGGTGGTTATAACCTCAATGTAAAACACCCCATGTAGGGTGCTTTCTTTATGTATGCTTTTAGTATCATGTTAAGACTATCTGCAGCACCGCTTGGGTGTGCCTTTACTAGACCTTGTTAAAGGTAGGGGTTTAATTAAATCAATGAATTTTTAATTGCTCACACATGTATGATTATCACTTGTCCCTCCTAATGTAAATGCTTAAAATTTATAAATAAGTCTTAAATAGTTATTTGGAAAGTATAATATTCATATGACTTTGCCTAATTAAATCTAAATTCAAGACTTGGTTTCACATTCATAGTAAATATTTCCATGTTTAATGGAAGGCAGTGGAGTGGACCCGATAAATTGAAAATGAATTAAATGAACTAAAAGATTGCATGCCCTATTATCCTTGTCACACTAATAAAAGGTAGTGACTTGAACCATATGTCTTATAAAATTGAATGAGAATTATATGGCCTAATTTATTAAATGAATTAATTATAAGGTGTCGAACCAATAAATTGATTATGAATTAAATAAACTAAAAGGTTTCATGCCCTATTATCCTTGTCACACTAATGAAAGACAATGACTTGAACCATATCTCTTATTAAATGGAATAAGAATTACATGGACTAATTTATTAAATGAATTAATTATATGGTGCCTAATTTATACGGATCTTGACATTATTATAGGAGTGTTCAGACTTGATACAAACTTGGATTCTGGATGGAATTCCTTGAGCACTCATGGATGCCATTTTGATTTAGGGATGATGGTTTTCATGGTTTATACCCACTTTGGAACCTGGTCCTTTTCTACTATTGGATGCCCAGTATGATACTGTAGGATCCCTCCATTGTTATTAAAGGATTTCTTGGATACACTCCTTCGATCCAGCATAACTTCTACAAACATGAGGTGCCTTGTATACACCCTTGGTCCTAGTCATTTCTTATCCCAATTTACCTCTGATGATTTCCTTGGACTTAGTTATAATTACAGTATTGTGGAATACCTTGGGCGATGTCCCTTTGATTACACTCTAACTCCTTAGCCAGGCTACAAATTATTACTGATTTGGCTCAACCCAGAGGTCAAGCATGCCTTGATTATTACCTTAGATCCTCTTTATTATTAATATCAATAGGATGGATTGTTATATCTTGAATCCTTCACTATTATCATCATGTCAGTATATTAGTACTGATTATACCTCATGTGACCTACAATATAAACTAGAGAATAATTAATAAATGAAATGGTTACATGTTCAGACACCAGATAATCCTGAATTAGGTACTTGGGTATTTACATTACTATACTACTTTACTTTTATATATATATTCTTGCACAATATTTCAGTTTATTTTAAACAAACTAGAAGTGTTTATGATGCTTTCTTTAGGGTTTGTCTACCTCATCACATGTCATTGTTTGTTGATTGACCACATTGTATCCCACATTCCCTATTTCCAAAGGTAGGTAATATTCATCACTTTATCGATGATGTTTTCTCCTTGATCGAAACAGGATGATGGTATATTGGTTCCTCATTCTATGGATTCCTCCTTGTAACTTGTCACCTATTTTGAGTATCCCTCATAGATTAAGATGTTTTTCGTGAAACTCATTCATGGTTCCATCTATTCGTGGATGCTGGTTAATTACGATACTTATGTCTATACATTCCAAGGGGCCTAGTCAGGGTAAAAACCTTCTTTTAGGAGAGTAGTCGTGATGGAAATGCATGCCTGGATGCTGGAACATTGGAGCACCTATATTCTTCTTCAAATGAGGGCTTCTCAGGGGTGTAGAAACATTAGGAATCATGTGGCGATCACAAGGTATATTAATCTAAAGACATGTCTTATGAGGTTTTCCTCAATAATCGCATGTTTAACACAAGGTAGGTTGAAATTTTAACATTATGTGGAGATGGATAAAGTGGATGATTAGGATGCCCGATGAAGGTAGATCAGGGAGGTACATCCCTAGGAGGGAACACCTGGAAGGTTTACCAGATGGATGGATCAGAACACCTGATGAGGGTAGACTTGGGATGGTGTGTCTCATAAAGAGAATATTTCACACTATGAAGGGGAACATACCTAGAAGTAATTTACCTAATTTTACTATTGAATGGGTGGTAACACCTCTGATGATGAACCTAGGTGATGTGTCCCATAAAGGTAGAGATGTCACACTATGAAGGTTGGTATGCACACCACTGAGGGTGGATCATGGAGGTGGACCCAATGGATGGGGGACACCAAGGTTTACCATTTTCTAGGATTTAACCTCGAGGAAGCTTCCTATGTACCCTATTTAGAAAATAGGGATCAAAAACCACATAGTTCTAAAGGGTGATGTGGGGATTATACATGGATAAATGCACTTTGTAAGAGGATCACTCTTGGTTGGATGATGTGGATTGTTTGAGTCTTATGCATGGTTACCTTCCCAAGTTCATTTATCACTAGTAGTGATGTGGATATCATGATCTCACCGAGATGTGGTGGCCTAGGTAAGAATCATGATGGATATAGAGGAATTACTGATGGAATGGATGGAATGGATGGAGTGTGAGGGGTTGTTGGGTTTGAACCTCATGGAGGATTTCTATGTATCCCAATGGATGGGAATCAAAGTCCATGTAGTTTTGGATGGGGTGGTGAGACACCTAAGGAGGAGACTCATGATAATGGAGTGCATGGATAGGCACCCAAAGGAAATGCAATATCCAGGTTGACGCATGATCCTCTCGAGACATAATGACTCAAGGGAAAGACTAGGATGGGAATGGGTGATTGGCTTGAACCTCATGGAGGCTTCCTATCTACCATATTTATAAGAAAACACTATAGAAAAACTACCTATACCCACAGTTCAAAACTGTGGGTATAGCCCCCAAAACCATGGGTATATCCTATACCCACGGTTTTGGGAACCGTGGGGCTGAGTGGCGTCAGTATAGAGGTCTTGATCTATCCCCACGGTTTGTAAAACCATGGGTATACTTTTTTTCCACCGTGTCAACCCATCCTCCATGCTGTCAAAGTGTTATTCCCACAGTTTTTGAACCGTGGGTAAAAATATTGCACAAATGTAGCTGCTGGGTGTTGAACCTACGCCAACCTGCGACCAGACAGAAATTCCAACGCACTTCGCCACTTCAGCCAAGGAATTTATATTAATATATATCTATATTTGTAAATATATATTAATATATGGTCGTATTACGAAAAAAAATAACCTACTGGGTTTTGAACCCGCGTCTGCACAACATACTTCAAGCGCTTAACCAACTAAGCTAATTCGGCTATGCCTATATATATCTGTATTTATAATAATATACTAATTCCCATCTCTGTATTTTAAAAAAATGCCAGCGGGATTCGATACCTCAACCACTGCAACAATTATGAAACGCCTAACCAACCAAACCGCTGAAATAATTTGCTTATAAATTTCTATCAACATAAATATATTCGTCCAACCTAAATATATTCGATACCCGCCAAATTACTTTTGTTTTTTCATGCGTTTTTTTTTATTCCATAATGTGGGGAATCTATCCCCTTGGTTTTAAAAAACCATGGGTATTGGCCTTTGAAAAAAAATATTTATCCCCACGTTTTTTGAAAAATCGTTGGGGTAGGCGTTGAAATAAACACCTATACCCACAATTTTACAAAACTGTGGGTATAGGCCTTTGAAAAAAACTCTATCACCATGGTTTTTCTAAAACCGTGGGTATAGGTGACATATACCCATGGTTTTCTAGAACTGTGGGTATAGGTTCCCACACTATACATATACCCACGGTTTTCTTAAACCGTGGGTATATGGAACCTCTATACCAAGGGTTTTTCCCAAAACTGTGGGTATAGGTCTATTTTCCAGTAGTGAAAGGATAAAATTTCACATAGTTTAGGATGGAATCGGGTCTTACACATGGATATCTTCCCTTTGACATGTTGGGTCTCACACATGGTTATTGGACCAAATGAATGGAATCTGATGAAATGATCTCACTGGGATATGGGTGAGGTGATAGATGAAGTGATGGTAGATAGATTAGAACACCTTAGGGAGGTAGATTTGGGGGATGTGGACCATAAAGGGAGGATGTCACATCATAAGGGTACATCCCTAAGAGATAGAAGCGTAGTTAAAAATTGGTTGGGATTGGACCTCATGGAGGATTCCTACATACCCCATTTATAAGATATGGATCAAAACCCCTGTAGTTTAGAAGGGTGAGGGGCATGGGGATTACGCATTGTGGAAAACCAAATGGAATCACAGTCACTATTATCTCTAAGACCATGTGATTCATGATCGATGTGAGAAACAAGAGTTAGCAGTATCCCTAGTGATCATGGTGAAAAAGGTGATCCATGAGAGGTTATGTGGAGATTATGCACTGAGGCAGCCCAGGGAGATAGAGATTGTGGCTTAGTCCAGGAGGGATTCCTGAAGAGGATCTCTTTTCATGAAAGGATAATATATTTCCCTGTGAGGAGGGTGAGTAAGATCTCACTCCCATGGAGATGAGTGGGAATAGAGAATTCATGAGGTGGAGAACCCCATGTGCATTACATGGGGTGAGGCTATAATTTAACATCATGTGTTGAGGATGATGGGGCTTGGAAATTTAACATCATGCAACTTGGATAGGGAGGACTCACTCCTTACCCCTTAGACATACATAACTAATACCAAACCACACTTGTGGAAGGGAAGTTGTCATCAATGCCCGATGGGAGCGGTATAGAGGAGTGGTCAGTTGTGGGGTCCATGCTACCATGGCTATGCCAAAAAGAAAAATCCATTAGCATACCTATGCCAAAAAGTAAGAGTTAGGGAATCGTAATAAGGGATCTCCCATGGGGGAATAGGAAATCACTTCGTGCAATCCTAGAGGGATTCATGGAATAGGTACACACAAGACATGGTATATGTGTGCAAGAGGTTCTCAAACATGGGGATTTAGAGTAAATTCAATACATGGAGTCTCAAAGAGGGGTTTCACTCAAGATTGGAGGATTGTGTGCAAAAGGAAGGGGATGACTGAAAGATGGATGTACACAAGGGTAAGTGGTGCATGAAAGAAGGGTCTTTTTCACGCACCTACCATCAAAAAAAAGGAAATGGATGAGGGTCAATCCATTATGGGCCCACATGAAAGGGGACCCATGGGGGACTTATCATGAAATATCAAATACCTTGAGTCCATAGATTACTTGTGGTCATAGAAGGGATCATATTTTCTAAATACGGGTGATGGTTCAACTTCCAAGTCATTACCCTGAAGAATATGGGGTGAACTTATATTTATAGTCAAAATCCTGGGCAGTGGCATGCAAGGATTTCAGTGTAGAAGGAAATGATTGGCATCACATTGGGTGTGTAATAGTTTTACGCGCCATCTAATCAGTTTCATTCCATCCGATTCATTTTTGTGCACTTGGATTAGATGTTTCGAATAGTCTGGGTGAAAAACACCTCTTTAACATTACATTGGGTATATAAGGTCCTTACGTGTAGATTTCGTCCTTGGGCATAGGTCTCCAAACTTATGTGTGGCGCCCTTGGCCTTCTCGAAATGGTTTGTTTAGTCAAGGGGTGGCTTTGGTTTGCTCAAAGATGATCATTTGTGTCCTAAATAAGAATTGGTGCCAAAAAACCCCCCATCATAATCTAAGATGAAAGGTGACCAGAAGGACGGGTTTTGAGGGAAACGCTGAACAGAATAGTGAGTTTGGGGAGGTGCATGAAAAATATGATGATTGATGCATAATGTGTCTTGAAAACATGTGAAAGACCCATTATTTGCCTATAAATATGTGTGGGTGATAAGAATAGTACATCGACTTTCCATATGATAATAAGCATTGCTCTCATGTGCATAAGTTTCTGATTCTGATGTGGAAAACCCAAAATTGGTTTGTGCTTTACACTCAATCACCTAATCTTGCACGCTTCTCACTTGGATAGATTTTCTATGTCTGTCATCCAATTATGAACATAGGAGCTATTTTTTCATGCTAACCTTAAATCCTTCATGCAACGACCTTACTGTTTTCAAAACTCTCTTAACATGGACTATCAATGGACTGCTGCTAAGAGGAAAGCTACCTTTTCCTCACTGAGGGTAGAGATGGTTGGGAATCCCCAAATACTTCATTCTACAAGAGTTCTATCAGATAATCAAATTATTTGGTCATGATGACAAAACCTCATAATGACTATGTCTTAAGATACAGTCTTTTACTAAGGAATTTTGGGAAACTAGATGAAGTGTCCATCCCGAGCTTTGAGATAGACTCACCGAGGTCGTGAGTCACAAGTGAAGATAGCCTCCAATGGTACAACATCACCAACCATGGCCATCCTTATAGGGAGACTTAGTATATGGATATCTATGTCTTAAATATGAAGACCAGGACAGTCATGAGGAATGAACTAGTGGATGAAGAATTCCCTACCCACTATGCAAGAACCTTCTAAAGTATCATAAAAAATGAAAGTGTGGGCTGGAAGAGGGATTGGGACCTGAGGTATGGGGTAAATTTACAATTTAATGGACATGGGAGTATTGGGTGCACCACACATGTGAGGATTTTGGAGAATATCTGTGGAATATCGGTTTTTTTGAGGCTGTATGGACATCACAATTTCACTTCTACTGCCAACAGGAGCTGATGCTATAAATATTTAGCTGGTGGTCTCCTGACACAAACACTTTCCACCTCCACCATGGGGAGGTCGGTTTTAGTCTCTGGGATATCCATTTTTTCAGTGTAATTCTTCTATAGTAACTCCAATATGATGAGCTCCTACCAATAAAGAATATCTAGGTGGATAGAGCATGAACCCCCATCATGACATGGCATCTCCTAGACACGGTGAAGGATAGGCTTGGGATCGATTATATCCTAAAGTAAATCCCATATTTGATGTGGTTCAGCTTGTTATTTAAGAGGGATAAGTAGGTGAGGATATTAGGTTGAGCGAAGAAGTGCCTGAATGCATCACAAAGGGGAAAAGCAAGATCATACTAAGTGATCCTAGAAGTAGAAGAATATCAGGTGTGGGGTTTCAGCATGGAAAAGAGCTAGGACCCAAGGATACACTATTCTTCCTTCCTTGCTATCTTTTTGAGTGGGTGAATATTTTTGGTGAGGGATACAAGGATGGGGGTTTGTCTAGGGACACTAGTAATTGTTGGGATCATGGCATCCCGCAACAAGTTCAATCTGGGGGTGCCTGTCTTAGCAAGGATCTATAGTACACTAGGGTGATTCTCGAGAGGAGGCATGTCTAAGAGAATATGTGGACCATTATTGATCCTCCATGGCTATATCATAGCTCATTTTTGTGGATATTACTTCCCAAATGTTATCCATCCTCCGGGAAATAGTCTACGACCATCCTTGTTGAACATTGTTGGGGTGTGGGTACTTACTCTCAATGATGAAGGGGTCAAGCTTTGGATCGATAACCATAAAAATTTCAACTTAGGCCCATTACACACCCTGATCAGATAGATAGTGGATGACTTATGATGCTCAATGGATCAAATATAATACCATGAGATTATTAGGGGTGGTTTGGTAGTATCCTGAATTGATGGAAATATCTTTTTTGAACCATACATGTCATCCTTAATTTCCATATAGTTTGGGTTCCTTCAAAAAGTGTTGAAGAAGGTGTATATAGAGGTTCGGTAGGAACATCACCCATGAATTATTATTCAATTTTGATGCATGTTTGCAACTACTGGATTTGGAAAAACCATCACCCACCACCTATAAATGTCGATATTGGCCTATTAATAGAATAATATAAATACTCGGTGGTGGCATAACCAGAGGAAATCCTACAAAAACACATTATAAATATCAATGTGGTGGATCCATGTCGAAGGGAAAGTTGGTGATCTTCCATCGGGGAGGTAAGACAAGAGGCAAGCTAGGTAATAGGGATAGCATGATCTGGAGCTTCAATAGTGGGAACATCACAAGGTATAGCTGCACTTCCATATTCTGAGGAGGAGTGGTCTCGAAGGAAGCCTTGTGGGATGACCACATAATCCCATAGGAAACACTTGAGATACTTCCTTTAACCTACTACTGATGTGGTATTCCCCATGCTTTTTTCATCCTTGACAACACTGAAATAGTAAATAAATCTAGAATATATGTGGTAGAAACTGATGTAGGATGGAGTTTAGCTACCAAAAAATGGGCTTATCTGGGTCACAGATTGGGTGGACTTCTAATGACTGTATGTGTATCTGACATCCATGGATTTATATGTATTCTAGTAAGGAAAATATGAAGAACTACATCTCTTGGTGAAATTGATTCCCAGCCAAGAGTATAATCTAGAAGAACCATCACCTAAAGATGACAGTAATGATTAAGAAGAGGAAGAAGCAGGGGAGAAGAAATAGAGGCTGAGGAAGAAGAAGAGGAGGAGGAGGAGGAGGTTAAGGAAGAATATCCTACAAGTGTTGGATCCCAAGGGACAAAATCTAATTAGGGGAGTCCATAGGTGAGTGGTAAGATTGCAGGCTCTGACGAGGGACTTTCCAAACATCTTGAAGTAAGTCCCAACTTATATCTCTCCTGGTCCCTTTTCTTTTGAAACCCAAATCCACTAATCAAACTTGTTCCTATACAGGAACATATCAATTATGATCAGTAATCCCCCGTCATAGGGGGTGAGAATGTGCCAATGGATATGGAGAGATGTGTCCCTAGGCCTAGACCCAGGGCTAATAAGGTAATGAGATGGATGTGGTTGAGGCGGCTAGTGGTGGGCTAGCTTAAGGGGTTAAAGTAATGACCTTGGAATCCCAAACTATGGTCTAGGAGGAGCTAGTGACAATCATTGAATTAATGAGAATTGAGGTTTCTCCTATTGTGGAAGTTCCTACAGTGACTCGTGCACTTGATCTGGTTTCACTCATCTCTCATAAGTTTCTACCTTCATAGACCCATACTTATCATCTGAGTATCTAGTTAACTGAGGTTTATACTCCACACAGTGATCATGAGACTACAATCCTAGAATGTTGATGAGTTTGGGAAATATATGAGAGATATCTTGATGAATGTACCTATCCTTGAGGATCTAGTCACTCAATCTAATCCGGCCTTGCACTCGGTGAGTAGACGTTTGTGGATATAGTTGATGCCACTACCAGGGCGGAGCCCAAAGCTAGTAGAGGAGAGTTTACTAAGGAGGAAATTAGAGACAATGGTTTCCCACATGCTATATATCCTAGTCCCTTAGAGAGGAAATCATATGAAGATCCTATTGTTGAACTTATGACTATATTTACAAAGTATGAACCTATAGACCCTAAGGATCTGGATGATTCTGATCTGGATGCAGTTGAGGAGAGCCTCATGACTCAACATAGGGAATGGAAGTGCATCAAGAATTTTCTTGATGCCCCAAAGGCACAATGGATAAACTATATGGGGTAACTCTTCACCTAGTTTCATTGTATCTATATTGGAGGGTTGGATGCTCGCAATCTTCATGTGTTGATCTACAATTACCTTGCTGAGAAGATGTGGGAAAGAAGTCGGCAGATAGACGTCACCTAGTGCCTAAAGAAATCTGATAGTATCCAGAAGCTCCAATAGGATGAACAAGAGATATAATGCTTATATGTATAGGTGAAATAGAATTATAAATTTTTCACTAATCAATCGAAACCCATTGAATGGATGAAGGTTCAACTAGAAGAGGCCCAAGATCAGCTAAAACGGGTGATCCATCAAGTGGTTGATCTCCAATTTGAGCGAGACCAGATGTAGATTAGGGTTGATGAGCCCTTTAATGAGGTCTTTTATGAAGAGAGGGCGCTCAGGATGCAATAGTATACCCTAGAGGCCATGTGTCAGAAGGTGTTGGAATTGAAGCACTCCATTGAAGGGGTAGATCCATAAGGGTCGTGTTTTTTCAAACTTATGAAACATATTTTATTTTTTAAATTCATGTTTTGAACTATATTTATGGACACATATATTTTTTCTTTAATTACTACACCTCAATCATACCTTTTAAGAAACTAATGATCAATTCCTAAGCTCACATGAGGCATGCCTAGTGTGAGAAACAAGGGATGACTGCATAACTATTCACTTTTTTATGATAATTCCAGCTAATCATTGAATGACAAGGTTTTTCTATTTTTGACTGACAACCCGGAGTGTTTGGGATGAGAGAGGATATAGTTGTAGAATAGGTCTATCTAAGAATCCAACTTTCTTTTCCCAGCATGCACTAGTACAAAAGCGGGATAAAATCAAGGGAATTGGAATAAATTTGAACAAAGGGGAATAAAAAATTTCAATCATAATGCCCAAGATTCAGAAAAGATGGAGGGTTTCATTACATTATGGGATAGCTACTAACCGTGTTTAACACATGGTATCTATACTGTTATCCTAAAATGGGAACAAAGAAATGAGGTTTGACCGCTGACCATGTTCAAAACATAGGACCTAACTCGAAATGTCATTCAAAATATTTCGGGGCGTTGGCCCAAGATAGTAGGTGATCCGACGTGTCATAGTCAAGCTATTAGTGGGTCCCTTCAAACATGAAATAGGGTGATGATATATATTAGGGGCACACAAATCATGGGGTGGAGTGATGGAATGTTTGAAAGGATTCCAAAACTCTTGGAATTACACCACCATGACTTAGATCACATTAGTGTGATCGCATTGGTACGAACAAAGATCAAACCTATTTTCTTGGGGAGTGTGATGTTATTAATATTTTCATAATTTATTATATACTCTATTTACTTATTTTATCTGAAATGTGCATAATTTGTGTGAAATATTAATGTTTAAATATTAAATATAATTTTATAGCACTATTTGAATTCATCCAAATTCAATTATGTTTAGTATTTTAATAATATATCTCAAACTACTTATAAAATTTGCATGATTATTGTTTTTTAGGGTTCCTTACTCATATTAAAACATTTCATTAGAAGGAACCTTTGTCCAAATCGTCCATTTGAAAGTCCATATGGGCCACACAAAAAGGCCCAAATAATCTATGAAGAAACTGGATAATCCATGAAGATAGAATTACTGGGCTCACTCTAAAAGTCCAAATCCTTTAATTCACCTCCAAATCTCTAGGTAAAATTCAATTCAACTTGAATAAAAATTTCAAGTCCCAAATCCAAAGAAAATGGGCCCAACAGATTAAGTTAAACTCATCCCACCATTCTGGAAGGGAATTAAAATCATGACACTATTCATGACATTTCTCATGATCTAATCATAAAATCTGGATGGGATTTTTCAGAGTGAAACCTAAGATATTGGTGGATAATTTTTTAGAAAAAATTATATTTATTTGAGGGCATATTCTGGTTCAAAAACTCATTCTCATTTCATACTTCGAAAAAAGTGTTGATAAAAATGGACAGGTTCAAACTGTTTAGTAAAATAGCCATATTTTTGGATAAAAAATTCCAATGGCCTCCAAATTTTGAGGTATGATAGTAAAAATTAATATCTACAAATTGTAATAATAAAATATCTCGATATTAATCTGTATGGATGGAAAAACAGTTGATGCAAGTGGAGGGGAAGATTTGGAATGAAAACAGTACACCTCCTTGGGCTATAAATACAACCCCCTCTTCTCCTTGCATGAGTTTGGTATTTTAGAAGAGAGGAGAATATATTGGCAAGACCAAAGCCTTTAAAAAGGATTTTGAGGACCTTCAATACTCAATTTTTCACTTGAGATACCTTTACTCCTCTCTTTGTTTTCATTTACTTTTGTGTTATACTTCGTTTGTAATTATGTAAGTGTTTGTTTTGTAATTCTATTTTAATACATATTTATTTCTCATTATATCTTAATATAATCCACCCCATGTTTTGTAATATTAATGTTCTTAAAATATTTTAAACCAAGTTAAAATCTATTTTCTATTTTTCTTCCTTATTCAATTGAAATTCTGTTTTTAATTCCCTTCATTGTTTGTGTGTGTGTTTGGCGCACAACTCTTTTCTTATCCCTTTCTTTTTCTTCACTTATTAATTCATCACCATAAAAATATATTACCAGATTAATAACCCTCTTAATTTCTGGGTAAATCTACCATTTGGGTGAGTCATTATTTAGATATGTTAAGCTATTGAGATCTTTTTCTCAATGGGTATTCTTTAATTTAACATTGTGTATGTTAGACTTAACATGTCATGGATTAATGACATATTTTGTTTAACATATAGATTTCATGGATTATTGGAACCATAAATACACTACCACAATCAATTAAGGATTGAGATTAGAATCCTAGTTAAGTTAATGCTTGGATTAAAGCCTTAACACTTAGGAATTCCAATCAACGTCAACTTGTGACATGGGTGTTAATTTAATGCAATACAAAGCAAGGCTCAATGATATCACAAGATTAACTACCTATTGATGAACTCATCCCAATATTTATAAAATTTTTAAATCAATCTTAATTAATCAACCATTTAAATTATGCTCTGGAAACACCCCCCCCCCCAATCAAAATACAATCAACTAAAAACAATCAACTATTAAAAAGTATCATCACCGAGGATTCGACCGGAGTGATGCTATACACAATATTATAAAACCAAAATCTTGAATAGTCGATAAGAAAAAATTGGTCACACTTTCAAATGGCATTGTTGCTATGTATGGTGCAATTAAATAGTCATTAGTTTCTAGTTATTCTAAAAAAACAAAATTTAAAAAAAATTGAAAAACAAACACAATGAAAAATCCACCTTCTCATAAAAATCATAAACAAAAAAACCACAAATAAAAACTCATCTTCCTATTTCTTCCAAAATCTTTCTGAATGCCCCGTAGCATCCCAAACAATCCCTAAAATTTGTTTGACCCTAAAATTGATAAAACACTTCACCAAATTAGGAGGAACATAAGAGATAATCAACTCATTCAAGAACCTATCCTTGTTCGACCAATTGAATTAGATATGGACAATCCTAGGGAACAAACACTTAAAGAACTTACTGCCCATTATATGAATTACCAACCTCTTGGTATTCAATATCCAAACATAGAGGCTAACTTCAAACTCAAATCGGGTTTGATTCATCTTTTACCTCATTTCCACGGGCTAGCCGGTGAGGATCCACATCTCCACCTTAAAGAGTTCAAAGTGGTGTGCTCTACCATGAATCCTTAAGGGGTTTCTAAGTAACAAATAAAAATCCAATAATTCCCTTTCTCCCTATCTAACACTGCAAATTCATGGCTCTACTACCTTCCTCTTGGTTCCATAAACTCATGGATTGACATGAAATGACTTTTCTTATATAAATTATTTCCTACTTCTTGTACTCCTTCCATCCTAAAGGAAATTTGTGGTATTCATCAATTCCCCAATGAATCACTCCATGAAAACTGGGATAGGTTCAGAAAGATTGTGTAAACCTACCCACACCACCAAATACTTGACCAACTCTTGATCCAATACTTCTATGAGGGGTTATTGGCTTTGTGGAGAACTCTCATTGATGCCTCAAGTGGAGGTGATCTTGTTGATAAAACTCCCACATCTTTAAGAGATCTCATAAGAAACATGGATACAAACACACAATAATTCCATACTCAAGCACATTATCAAGTCAAACAAGCCCAAGAGAATCAATCTGTAGAGCCAAACAAGATGATAGAGTGGATAAGTGAACTTACAGGTCTTGTGAGACAACTAGTGGTGGCGGCCAAAGACCCAACCTCATATTCTCCACAATCAATGTTTCCTGGACCTATCAAAAACTGTGGAATATGAAACTCACCAGCTCATCCAACAGACACTTTTCCAAAACTTCAAGATGAACCATCTGATTCATTTGGACCAATGGAGATCAATGCAGCCTATTCTCATCTAAACACCAACCCTCAACTATCAGGTCAGTTTGTTAGAAACTTTAACCAACCTTACTATGAGCCCTTCCCTTCTTCTTATAACCAAGGATTAAGGTATGGTAATCCCATATCTCATCCCCATCAATTCCCTCCTCAAAACCCAAACCAGTTTCAATATGGTCAAGGTGGTGGTAACTTCCATAAACCTTATCCTTTTGTTCCTCAACCTCAAAGAAACAATACTCCTTCTGGATTAAACTATCCTAGTGAGCCTTCCCAAATTTAAAACCAATACAATCAGTTTCGCAAGAACCAAAATCAAGTAAATCCCAATTCAGGACAAGCCTATTCTTCCAAAAAACCATGGTAAATTGCAATGGAATATCTTTCCTCCTTCACCCTTTCCAGCCTTAAAAACACTGAAACCCAAATTGGTCAACATTTATCCCACTTGAGCCAGCAACAACAATAAAATTATTCTTAACCCCCAACTCAACCATTACCCAACCCCAATGGTAATGTAAGTTCAATTTCACTTAGATCGGGGAAGAAAATTTCTATGCCTCAAGATAAGTCCTCCACCCCCCCCCCTTAAAATGTAGACCTAAAAAATTAAAAGAAAAAGAAACTCTAAAAGAAATCTGAATACATTCCCCTTGCCTCCTTCCATTCCACTTAGGAACCCAATTCCTTTTCCTCAAGCTGTTTCTAATCCAAAGAAGTCCTTTGAACCTGATCCTGAAATGCTCTACATGTTTAGATGTGTTGAAGTCAACATACCACTATTAGATTCCATAAAACAAATCCCTAAGTATTCCAAGTTTCTTAAGGAATTATGCACTCATAAGAGAAAACTTAGGACCATTGAAAATGTTTCCACCCAACAGTCTATTCCCATAAAGTGCAAAGATCCAGGGACCTTTACGGTTCCATGCCAAATTGGAAGTTTCAACTTTGATGATGCACTCATAGACCTAGGAGCCTCAATTAATGTCATGCCCAAATCCATCTTCTCCAACCTTGGTCTAGGTCCCTTACATCCAATGGTTGTTGTCATTCAATTGGTCAATCGAATCACTTCTAGTCCTAAAGGTATAATCGAGGATGTCCTTGTTTGAGTCAATGATCTTATCTTACCCGTAGACTTTTATATCCTTGACATGGAAGGTGAGACAACCTCTTGCCAATATCCTCTGATTCTAGGAAGAACTTTCCTTATGACATCTAAAACCAAAATTGGTGTCCATTCTGGCATCTTATCCCTATAATTTGGTGACCAACTAGTCAAGTTCAAAAAAATTCAATCCATGTGATACCCATCAGAGAATCAATCTGTATTTTCTATCCATGCTTCTGAAAGTATCTCTAAGAGTGTGTTAAATCCCAATCCATCATGTTCTTCTTATTCTACTGATAGAGGAGTTTTTTAATATTACATCCTCATTAACCAAGTCATAAATGGAGAAGTTGATGTTGACATTACAAATGCAAACTTCATTGATCTAAAGGGTCATGAAAACTCTTTGGAATACCAACTCACTTATGGCCTCCACTTCTCCAAATTGGATGGTAATGGGGAAAATGAACAAGCATGTTCATTTTTTGATTCAAATATGATTATCCAACATTCATCATTTCCTATCCATGATTATGAAAGTTCTGTTATATGTGAGGTGAACCCTAAACCTATGTGTTTATATTGTCCCGATGGGAGTGAAGGTTGTGATATTTGTTCCATAATTAATAAATTGATCACTGATGAGGTTGAAATTGACCATTCTTTAGAGAAAAAAATTAATATAAAGGATATTGAAAAACTTATTCAGTCTTATGACTCCACTGATCCTCATTACTCCACATTAGTAAGTGATGAAATAAATGAGTCAAAAACAATTGGGATCTCATACTCTGGTTTTGTGTTACACAATCCTTACATAAACATACCATCATAATTGAAACATCTTCCTAAACATCCAATCATAGAAAACCAACACACAATGGGATTCATAATACCTCATGTTGAAGACCAAAGGGAGGATAGTCATATTCTCCTTCCACCCCCATTGAATTGCAAGAACCACATCAAGAAAGAGGAGAAATTATCCAATGAACAATCAGGAAACCCTGAGGAGAAGTTTTTCTAGAAGCACTCTGGAGTTGAGAAAATACAGTGGCCACCATTGGACTCTGGGTAGTCTACTACAACTGTCCAGCTGTCGACAAAATAAATGCAGTGCTTCTTTGGAGGTAACCCATGTTTTATTTTACTTTTATGAAATTTTAATTTCTTTTTAGTTTTTAATTAGATTAATAATGATTTTTCTTTTTCAGGTAACAACCCACATGAAGCACATCAACTTCCATTGACCCACTACTAGATGGAAATGGCGACCCACCAAATCCAAACTAGGGGCACCTCTTTCCCTTTAACTCTCTCTCTATCTCTTCCTCTTTATTTCTTCTTCTCCATCTCTCTTTCATTTTTTCCCACTTCCTTCATCAAACCCTTTATTTTTCTATTTATCTTTTGTGTGGGAGTTTATTTTAAAAACACTAAAAAACTAAAAACTAAAAATCAAAAAATTATATGACAAAAGAGTCATACTTACTCACCATCTAGTTTTTAAAAATTTTCCAACCATTTTGGGGTGTCAAAAGACATGTTTTAATATCAAAAATTTTGTATTTTCATCATGAATTTGGATAAATAATCTTATGTCAAAACAAAAAAAAATTAATGCTCAATTTTTGATTTGGAAAATGATTTTCCCCGACTATGAGGAACAAAATTAGCTTTCATGACAAGGCCACCTATGGCCATATTTTTAAAATGCATGTTTTGTACCCCCCCCCCCCCATTTCTGAGTCTTGATTTTGTAGACCTTCGAATTGAATTTCCTACTTTAGTGTGAATTAATATTATAGAGGCACTTTTTTGAACCCCATGAGAATTATAATAGCCAAATAGCCTCACATTAACCATACATTAATCCTCCTTTTGAAAGCCCCTTCGAGCCTATGAAAACCTTTTCTTTGATAGCCACATTACAAGCCCAATACCTTATCCCACCCAATATCAACATGGATTTTCATTACATAATTTTTTGAAATTTAAGTGTGGGGGGAATGGATTTCATTTTGGGTATTATTTTGTTGATTTTAACCATGTTATCATATGCTTGAGGGAAAGAATAAATTTAAGTGTGGGGGACAAGTTGTCCTTCAATGGGGTTTAGGAATGTACATATGTTTATCTTGTACAAATGATATTGAAAGGTATTCAAAAAAATAAAAATAAATAAAAATAATTAAAATAATAATGGGTTGTGTCTTGTGTGGGTAAAAAATCACTCTTCCTCAACCGTGGATCTTGTTATAACTATTAAAATTAGTGTCATGATGAGATCAATAATGGGTTGTGAGATGAGTGTGAAATCTTTTTCAAGTTAAAATTTTGAAAAATACAAAAAGAAAAAAAGAAAATAAAATGAACACTTATGTCATTGGGAGAAGTTTCGTGGTTTTTAAATATTTCATCTTCTCATCCAATACAAATTTCCTTCCTATTTTGTTTCTTATTTCACATGTTCATTCCCTTTTAAATATGTCTTTCTGTTTCCTTTCATGTCTCATTTCAAAAAAAATGTGCATTGCTTTTTCTATGTTGGTGTTTTACCCCCTTTTCCTATATTTTGGATATCATCTTCCTACTTTCCCAAAGACACAGAAAAACCCCTAAAAAGACCTATTGATTTTTGATCACTTTAGTATAAGGAGTGGAAGCTGAGATCTCTTACAAAATCTAATATTTTCACTTTTGGTTGGTGAATGAGTGAACCTCCAGAAATAAATTTCTATTATCTTGAGAGGAGTGAGTTTTGAGTGCCCACATTTTCCATTTCTAAATTTGAACATGATAAAATGAATTATTTTTGAAACATTGTTTGTGTAACAACTTGTGGTGGAATTCAATATGGTTGAGTGAAATTGTCTAAACCTCCCCTGATTGGGGAAAACAAAATTTTAATATTTGTTGGTGAGTAAAAATGATTTTTGTTATGTTTTTATATTTATTGCACATGAGGACATGTACAAGACTAAGTGTGGGTTATTTTATGTTATTAATATTTTCATAATTTATTATATACTCCATTTACTTATTTTATATGAAATTTTCATAATTTTTGTGAAATATTAATGTTTAAATATTAAATATAATTTTAGAGTACTATTTGAATTCATCTAGATTCAAGTATGTTTAATATTTTAATAATAACTCTCATCCTACTTATCCAAATTGCATGATTATTGTTTTTTAGGGTTCCATAATCAAATTAAAACATTTCATTACAAGGAACCTTTGGACAAATATTCTATTTTAAGGGCCATATAGGCCATACAAAAAGACCCAAATAATCTGTGAAGAAATTGGACAATCCATGAAAATAGAATTACTGGGCTCACTCCAGAAGTAAAAATCCTTTAATTATCCTCCAAAGTTTGGGGGAAAATTCAATTCATCTTGGATGAAAATTTCAAGGCTCAAATCTAAATACAAGGGGCCCAAATGATGAAGTTAAACTCAACCCACCATTTTGGACGAGAATTAAAATCAAGACACTAGTCGTGACATTTATCATGATCTAGTCATCAACTCAATCTGGTATTTTTCAGTGTGAAATATAAGATATGGTTGGACAATTTTTTAGAATAAATTATATTTATTTGAGGGCATATTCCTGTTCAAAAACCCATTCACATTCCATCCTTCAAAAAAGTGTTGATAAAAATGGACAGTTTCAAACTGTTTAGTAAAATAGCCATATATTTTCATCCAAACGTACAATGGACACCAAATTTTGAGGTATGATATTAAAAGTAAATATCTACAAATTTTAAGAATAAAATATCTCTATATTCAGCTGTCTAGATGAAAAAATTGGCAATGAAAGTGGAGGGTAAGATTTGGAATGAAAACAGTCCACCTCTTTGGGCTATAAATACAACCCCCTCTTCTCCTTTCATAAGGATGGAATTTCAAAAGAGAGAAGAATATATTTTCATGAAAAAACCCTTTCCAAATTATTGGAAGGACCTTTCATACTCAATTTTTCACTTTAGAGACCTTTCCTCCTCTCTTTGTTTTCATTTACTTTTGTGTTATACTTCGTTTGTAATCGTGTAAGTGTTTGTTTTGTAATTTTGTTTTAATACATGTTTCTTTATCATTATATATTAATATAATCCATCCCATTTTTTTAATATTAATTTTCTTAAAATATTTTAAACCAAGTTAAAATCCATTTTATATTTTTCTTTCTTATTCAATCAAAATTCTATTTTTAATTCCCTTCATTGTTTGTGTGTGTGTGTTTGGCACACAACTCTTTTCTTAACCCTTTATTTTTCTTCACTTATTAATTAATCACCGTAAAAATATATTACCATATTAATAACCCTCTTAATTTCTGAGTAAATATACCATTAGGGTGAGTCATTATTTAGATATATTAAGCAATTGAGATCTTTTTCTCAATGGGTATTCTTTTATTTAACATTGTGTATGTTGGACTTAACATGTCATGGATTAATGACATATTTTGTTTAACGCATGGATTAAATAGATCATTGGAACCATAAATACACTACCACAATCAAGTAATGATTGAGATTATAATCCTAGTTAAGTTATAAAGCCTTAACACTTAGGAATTCCAATCAACGTCAACTTGTGACATGAGTGTTAATTTAATGCAATACAAAGAAAGAATCAAGGATATCACAAGCTTAAATACCTATTGATGAACTCACCCCAATATTTATCAAATTGTTAAATCAATATTAATCAATAATTTAAATTAATCTCTACAAACCCCCCCCCCCCAATAAAAATACAATCAATTAAAAAAAATTGAATATTAAAAAGTATCATTGCTGAGGATTCAACCCGAGTGTTGTTATACACATTACCAGAGCACTTGAACCTTGAACGGTCGATAGGTGACAATCGTCTATGATTTCAGAGCATCGTCTCGGATGCCAAGCGACATCTAAAGATGTGAACAATGTGGTGGATGAATAGAATAGAGGGATAAAACCTCTCAAGGGAGTCCTGGGATTATTTACAGTTTCAATTAAAGAAATTAAAGACAATGAACACATAGTTTAAAGTCATACTATGAGGACGATGCATGGTATAGTTTAACACCATGCGATCAGGTTGTGTCCCATAGTTTAACATCATGTGATATGGATGTTGTACATAGTTTAAGGTCTTACCTTCTAGATTCTGGTAATTTCTATTCCCAAAATAATTGTGTGTCATGGGGGAAAGAAACTCGAGATGAATGAGGACCAAAGGGATTTATTACCACACAAGTATAAGGAAAAAATATATAAAAAAGGCATATGTGATGTGACAAGGGGATAAATCATAGCAAAGCTCTTGGTTTAAGGTCATAGATTTTGGAATATGAATAAAGATGAGGGGATAAAAGGATAATGAACCTATGGTTGAGCCTGAATGAAAAATGTCTAGGTGTCACTACGTATCCCATAAGGATGGGAATAAATCTATACATAGTTCTTGAACATAGTGTAGTAGAATACCAACACTGGTGGGGGAAATCCTTTCTAAAGAGGAAGCTGAAACATCCCATGATTAGCATGGGGCATCCTGGACTCTTCTAGGGCAGGATCACAGTTCAATGCCATGTGTTACGAACATAAAATATTAGTTTAAAGTAATAGATCATGGACCATGGTCAAGGCAAAGGGGACAAAGGTTTGAAGGAGTTTTTGGCTGGGCCCAAATATATAGTGTTTGAGCATTGCTATGTATCATATAAGGATGGTAATCAAGCCATACATAGTTCTTTAATTCCATTCAGTTTAACATCATGTGGTAAGGAAAAAGGTGAATCATTGTGAAAAGGGTAAATAATGTTGTGTCTGGACCCGTTATTGATGATCTAGGCATCTATATGTATCCCATAAGGATGGTAATAAATCCATATATAGTTTTTAAATGTAAATTTCTCCATACGGGTCTAAAATATACATAGATATAGGGTTCATTAGATATTTATTGTTTTTTCATTTTCATGTTCTCTTTTTTTTAGCAGTGGGACCATGATATATAGTCTGGGTTTTTTTATAAGAATCAAGCTATGTATAGGTCTTGACTGGTGGCATGGTAGATGACCAGTGATAAGGGTGATTTCCTCTCAAGTGATAACACCACAATGATATGCTTTTTTTCATTTTGTGTCCAGGATTATGATTTCGAAGTTTAAGTTTATATGATAGGACTAATCCATGAATTTTAACATCATGTAGTATGAATTCTAAAGGATGTGTTCGAAGAGGGCATGGAGTGGTTGCTGGAAACCTGGCATGAATAGGGACCAAAGAGGTCCACACCACACCACACACTCCCGAGAAAACCATGGGGGATCTTAGTTTAAGGTCATAGATTTTAGACCATAGGGATCCTAGTTTAAGGTGATAGAGTTTGGACCATAGGGCCTCTAGTTTATGGTCATAGAGTTTAGACCATAAGGTTGGGCAGCTTCTCTCTATGGATACAAACCCTACCAAGACTCCTATACCCATGTGACCCATACTCAGTGTGGGAAATAAGGAGTGATAATACACTTTCCCTATCACATGTAGAAGTTTGTAACATGGAATCTTCTCACTCATTGTGCACAGGTGCACTAAGGAGAAACACTAAGGGTGTTAGAGTTCCCCCAGAACATAGGTAAGAGGAAGGATGTAAATTGAAACTTTTGATGTCTGGATTAGGAAGGGGTAGACTGATGAGTAGGATCACTATTGACCATGTTTTCAACATAGGACACACAAATTCACCAGTCAAGAGTGAGGCATGCAAATAGAGAATTAACTATTGACCAAGTTCGAACTGTGGGATTTGATGTTTGTTTCTGAAAATACATTAGGGTGTTGGCCCATAATGATAGGTGAGCCAAATCGGAATGATACCATTAACATTAGGGGTTCCTTATAGATGTGAAAGATGGTCGAAATATGTACCCACAAATACTCAAAGTGTAGAGATAGGTTAAGGAGATATTCACATAGAACTTGACACTTTCAATCTCATAGCCCAATGCATTAGGTCATGGTAGTGGTAGGACCCAACTGAACCTAGGATAAAATACCCTGGTATTGAAATTAGTTTAAGGTCATATTTCTTTGACCATAGTGTCTTAGTTTAAGGTTATAGAGTTTGAACCATGAGTGGACAATTTAACTTCGTGTGTGTGGGACGTATTTGTGTAGTTTAACATCATGCTATAAGGACAAAGTGTTGTACAATTTAGATTCATATAGCTTGGACTATAGTGTTATTAGTTTAGGGTCATAGAATTTGGACCATAGGGATCCTAGTTTAAGGTCATAGAGTTTAGATAATAGGGTTACGCAACTTCTATATGTGGGATAGACCCTACCAAGACTCATAATCCCACATGAGCCATGCTCGGTGTGGGAAACAATGAGTGATTCTAGGATTTTCCCATCATATGGGAGCACACAACAATTAAGATGAAATTCCAAGTGGGAAAGTATTAATAATAATAATATTACCACTCAACGTGCATGGATGCATGGATGGAAAACACTAAGAGTGTTGGGGATCCACCAAAACATAAGAAGGTGGAAACTGTGAGTCACTACACCCGATATTTGGAACACAATGAGGATGGTGTGATAATGGAGGATAACTGTTGACCTTTTTCAAAACACAACATCCATATCATGTTACTAGGAATGGGGACATACAAATTAGGTCTGACCACTGACCATGTTCAAAACACAATACCTATATCAAAATGTCATCCAAAATATTCCAAGGCATTGGCCTAGAATGATAGGTGATCCGATGTGGCATATCCAGGTTGTTAAGGGGTCCCTTTGGATGTGGAAGAGGATGAGAATCTAGTTAAATGGATGCAAGAAGCATGGATATGGATTGGTGGATGTATTGGTGGAATCCAACACTCCATGTTTCATACCACTGCATGTTCAAACATGCTGTTGTGGAACATCCATAGGCTAGATCAGATATGTCCTCGAGGATTGGGTTCCTGAGGGGGATGAAGGCCAAAATGGAACTTATGGTAAAGATCCCAAGTGTTATGAATAGTTTAAGGTCATGTTTCTCAGACTAGAATCATTTTATAGTTCATATTCATATAGATTAGACTATAGGGTGCACAGTTTAACATCGTATTCATGGGATTTATCTGTGCAGTTTAACATCATGTAGTAAAGACGAAAATGTTATGCAGTTTACTGTTATGAAACTAAGACATTATGGGATAGCGATTCATCCAAAAGGAGAAGTTTGTGGTGTGTCCAAAACAATCTTAACATGAAGGGGGGCGAAGGAGATCCACATCATTCCACACACTCTCTAAGTAAAACATAGGCCAAATTTCCAGAAAGGCTTTTTATTCTGCAGCTGGGCCCAGAGAAAAAATGTTCGATCATCACTGCATATCCCATAAGAATGTGAATCAAGACACATTTAGTTCTTTAAAATCCATGATGTTTAACATCATGTGGTAAGGATGAAAATTGGGAGTGGATATTCAAAAGGAACATGCATGGTGTAGCTACCATAACCCGATGTGAATGAGGACCAAAGGGATCCAAATCACACCACACATTACTAAGGGGGAAACCTAGGCCAAGGGAACAAAAAGGTTTGTGATTCTACAGCTGGTTCCAAAGAAAAAAATGTTCAAGTGTCACTACGTATCCCATAAGTATGGGAATCAAGCCACACATAGTTCTGGAAGATGGAATAGAAGAAGGATAGTGGAAAAGGGGGGATTGATAACATCTAAAATGAGAATATTGTGGTTGTTACATAGTTTATTTTCATGTGACTGGACACTGAAAAAATGTGTTTAAGGTCATAGTGTTTATACCAAGGATATGAGGCATCTAAAGTAGAGATGTGCAGTATAACACCATGAGGAAAATCGATGTAAACGAGGGTCAAGGAAGCCTGCAAGAGACACCACATACTCCTAAATAAAACTCACAAACGGTTTAAACAAATGGGGTATGGGGGAAAAGGTTTGGGAGAGTTTTTTCCTGGGCCCAAAGACAGATTATCTGGGCATCTCTACATATCCCATAAGGATGGGAATCAATCCATACGTAGTTCTGTAATTATTTTCAGTTTAACATCATGCAGTAAGGATGTGGAACACTTTCCTTTTAAGGTCATGTAGAAAGGACCATAAATGTTGTGAATTTTAACTTCTTTCAGCTAGGATTTAGAATTTTAACATCATGCAGGATTGTAAATATCTTATTTTAAGGTCATAGAGCTCAGACTGTGGGGGCATTGTGTGGTTTATCATCATGAAACCAGGACATTGATTCATTTCACAGTTTAATGTTATGTAACGAGGAAAATTTTCATTTTAACATCATATAGGATGAGGTGGTTTAACATCATATTTCGTAGATGATATACCCACTCATGCAAAGTAATTTTTTGATGAATTTGGAATTGGTGGGAGGATTGATTCATTCACTATCCATGGTAACCAAAGAATATGCACCATTGGGATAGATCTTGTGGATGATGTAAGGTCATTCCCATTTGGGATCCAACTTATTTGGTTTCCTACCCAGTATCATTGGAATCATGAGATCCAATACTGTGTCACCTTGAAGAAAATAGTGAAGATGAACTATCTTATTGAAAGCTCTGGCTATCTTGTTCTGGTGCTACTATAGATTATACAAGGCCCAGATCCCATTCTCATCGAGAGTTTCCAGTTCGACTAGATGGAATTTTGCTACTATTTATGACATCTGCTGATAATAGATAGTTGTACAGAGCAATGGAAACTAAATCTCAATGAGTAAGACTACCTCTATTCTACAAACCAGAGAATATGGAGTCACCTAGGTGGAATTATGATCCCTCATCCGATAAGCTCAGGGAGCATTGGGGATCTTTTCCATCCAACTTCTCTTGTTCTGACCCACCATATTTTGCAAAATGTTGGAGAGGGTTTTATTGAAAGCCTCAATATTTCCATTTTCTTGTGCATGGTAGTGAGAAGTGTGGTTGGACTAGATGTTGTACTTATCATGAAATTTCTTCATCTCAGCTACCCAGAAGTTAGTACCATTTTTAGTGAGAATAAATTGAGGGGCCCTAAATTGATGGATGATGTTGGAGCTCACGAATTCAACAATATACTGGGCTTTTACTCCCTTGATATGAATCACCTTTTCTAACTTGGAAAATAAATCTTTCATGGTTAGTATGAACCGACACTGGCAAGATGTTTCTAGTTGATATGGCCTTAAGACATCAATTCCCCAAACTGCAAAGGCCCAGAAGTACTTTGTATTGTGAAGGGGATATAGCAGTTGATGCATGAAGTTAGCATAGATCTGACACACATGGAATCTCTTGGATAACTCAATAAATTCATGGGCCATGGTGAGCCATAAGTAGCCCAACCTAAAAATTTGGTGGGAGAGATTCATCCTTGTCTGATGAGCACCACAGGACCTGGTATGGACTTCTTATGTAACATGGTTAATAACACCTCCTTGAATGTAATAGAGGAGGATTCCATCAAGACCACTTATATAGAGAGTTTTCTTCAATCTAGGATCGCTTTGGAGAGTGAACTGAACTGTGTAGTGATAGATTCCCTCCCATTCAGATATGTCGAACAATAGATTACCATGTTGGAAATACTCGACAAAATGAGATATCCAATCAGAGGTTTCTTCATCTATAGGGGTATCCAAAGGTCCTGATATAGAATAACTGGTGGTAAGGTGGTTTACTATATGGTTTTCATCATTGTCTGAACTAACAGGGGTGATGACTCTTCGATGCACCACATGAATGAACATATCTTCATGGTCAGCTCTATGTGAGAAGAGTCTAGACTGGCCAGGGTATCATATCAACCATTATTTAACTAGGTAAAATGAGTCACCTATGGCTGAGAATAGAACTGGGCCATTAGATGGTGAGCATGCTTGAGCAAGGGCACAAGCTCTGGCTTCCTAGCGATGTAGTCATCGTTGATTTACTTGACGACTGCTCAGAGTCCCCCTTCACATAAAAGTGGGGAACATAAATATTGAGATACAAATTGATACTAGTGATGAGATCCTGATACCCTTCCTCATTATTAGTGCATCCCTCTGATATTAAGAACAAATAAGGTAGAAAATCCTTTGTATGTGTGATGAAAACAATTCATAATCCTACTCTATTGAGCATAGGATCATTGAGCCTTATATAGGTCAGACATCAGAAGGCACCATCAAAATGTGTCTTCCAACATGAAACATCTGGATATACCGAGAGGATAGCCTCATCTAGAAAATAAAGATCTAGGGACTACTCTATGGTGGTCAGATGAGTGGTAGAAATTCTGCGAGTTCCTGACCCTTGACAGCCTTATTCGAAATGAATTTAATGTTGAAATACTAAAGAGTCATTTCCCAACATACTAGGTGGCTTGTTAACATCAGATAGTTTAGAATATACTTTAGCATATCCACATGGGGAATCATCTATATCTCATGATGCTGCAAGTAGTTCCACAAATTCTTCACTATGAAAACCATCACAAGGTTACTCTTCTCAATGAGTGAATATCTAGATTTTGCATCGAGGAGCATGCGACTGAGATAGTAAAAATTGTTCTATTTCCCCTATTTTTTCTTCTAGGTGTGCATGAAATCTAGGGATCATTCCAGGGTGGTCACATAAAGGACCAATGACTTTCCAGATACATGTAGCATCATAACCGGAGGTTGTAACATATACTTCTTAATCTCCTCAAAAGTAGTACGACACTCTTCATCCCACTAGTAGAAGAAACATTTATTCATGATCCTAGAAAAAGAGATTACACTTTCCATAAAGATTCATGATGAATCAGTGTATGTTTTCCAAGTGGACATGAAAACCTCGAAGCTCCCATAGTTTCCTCAGAGGTGGAATCTGGATGATAGCCTTGATCTACTATGGGTCGATCTCAATTCCTCTATATCTAGTAATGAAACTGAGGAACTTCCTATAGGTAACCATGAAATCACACTTCAAAAGGTTCATCTTCACCTTTCGAGATCGAAGTAAGATGAAAACTTTCTCAAGATCTCTGATATGGTCCTAACTCTATAGGTATTTGACCGCTAGATCTTCCACATAGCATTCCACTAGCATCTCAAGGATTGTTTTGAAGATGTGGTGCATAGCGCACTGATAGGTGTCTCCTACATTATTCAGACTAAAAGGCGTTACATAATAACAAAAGGTACCCTATGGTACTATGAAGGCAGTAAGTTATTCATCTTTGGGGGCCATATGAATCTGGTTATACCTAGAATAATCATACATGAAGGATAGATCCTGGAATCCAGTGGTGGCATCAATCATAAATTCTATCACTGAAAGGGGGAAATAATCCTTCGTGAAGTGGCAATTGAGATCCCAAAAGTTGATATAGACTCTGATATATCTATTTTTTTCTTGAAAGGAATGATGTTGGTCATCCACCTAGGGTACTAAACTTCCTTAAGGAAGTTGGATTTGATGATCTTATCAACTTCGGTCATTACCATGGAACCGTGAGATGGGTGAATCTTCGTGGAAGGATGCTTGAACCCACAATGACTTATTAGGATACCAAGACAATAGATGGCCACTTGAGGATCTATCCCTAACATATTTTCATATCTCCAATAAAATACATCATGATGTTGCTTCAAGAAGTCCACATACTATCGCTTCTCCTCTACAAGCATGGCTGCATTGATCACCATTGGCCTTGGATCTGTCTTGATACCAAGATTCACTTGTACCAACTCATCGATGGTGGTGGATACTCCTTATTTGAATATGGGAAGAGCATATTTCAATTCCTCCTCATCGTTTGAGGCATAAGGATCATCGTCCAAAGGATGTTCTTCTGAGTTAACTGACCCTGGAGGAATGTTGGTGCCATATTGAGCGGTGGTGGAATCTTCATCAGGAGACTTATACACTATTGAAACCATAGAAACAAAGGCTGTAGACTTGATTCCATCAGGCCTTTGACCAAGGGGTTCATGATTGAAAATGTCAAAGAAGTGGTGGTGGGTCGGTCTCTGTCGACTCAACCTGACTCAGTGGAGCAGGAAGGTATGGTGTACTGTTGTAGCCATGCGGTGAACATCCCAATACCATATAGAGGTAAGAGGTTCTGGTATCACTCTAATATATCTTTTATAGGAGTACGATGTAATCATCTGATGTTCCTTGTACCTGGGAACACGTCTTCCCCACATCTTGTAAATGATGAAGTAGTGTCCCAAGTCTAGTGTTGTGGCCTCCAACCAATGAATTGGGAAGATGAAAACATCATAAAAGTCTGTATATGGGTCAAACACAATGATAGTGTGCTCAAAATAATTGGTATGAGCATGATTTTCCTTAATCTAGTAGTAAGTCATGTATATATAGAGAGATTCACAAGAGGAAAATGGAGTAGCATCACCTTGGATAATGAATACTCGACCATTGAGGGAGTACTTGAGGCACTGTTGATATGAGGTGGGAACCCCTGCATGCATATTGAGCCATGGTCTACTCATCATCACATTTTAGGCAGTATCCTATGAGAAAAACATGAATTTGGTGTTATCAATAAGAACACCAAAATGGGTCTTCAGGTGAACTTTTCCACATGGCATTTTCTCAATACTATCATAACTATGAATCTTCAGGTCATAGGAACTCATATCTGCTTCAGTCAGTTCTATATTATGAAGAATCCGGGTTGGGATAAGATTGATCTCGGAACCTATGTCAACAATAGAGTGGCATAATTCTATTCCATTGAACTATCATGTGATGTACTGCATGAATATTTACCCCTTCATGAGAATATTCTTTAGATAAAGATATGATGGATTTTCATTCTGATTACCTGACATACTCTACGTGGAATGTCTTGGCTGATGCAACCTCTGTCTCAAATTGGAGGGTTTGATGTAAGGATTCTCCAAGGGATTATGGCATATCTTATGATAGAAAAAGTTCCTTGATAATCGAGATCTTTTCAAGAATTCTTGTAAGTTGATTAAGAACATAATACTTCCATGTTAGGCGCACATTTATGACGACATGTGGTTACTCTATGGCAGGAGGTATGAGGGGCACAGCTGGTCAAACCAATGGATTCTAGCTAGTGCATAGGATGCCCTATTTCTCACTATCTGAACCTAGAAACATTATTACTGGATAACTATTAGATGATTGAGTTCTGGATATAACTGGGTGTGGCTGATCATGATGTAGTTGTGGCAGCTCTGCCTGGTTGAGTAACACAAATGGTGGTGGAAGCGAATCTGGCAAGATGGGCTGAGTAGATGATGCCTTTTGGGATCTACACTAAACCTGTTTTCTAGTCTCTGTAGCATGTACAGCTTGTCTTGAATCACTATCCTGGGCATTCCAAATATCCACATATCCACGTCCTTGTCAACTATTGTGTCAACCAGGAACATTAGGGGGACCTACCTAGCACTCTCTGTCATTGGGAATCATGTAAGGATCACCAACTCAATAATATTTATGAAGGAATTCTCCTTCTCATCATCAGAGGAATCTTCCAATTCTGGTTAGATTCTAGGTGTGATCCTCATCTCTGGGGTCATGAAGTCATCGAGAGTTCGATATGGCTTTGGCACCAGTGGGGGACTTTGTTTTCCCTTAAACCGTCATCGCCTACCCTTCTGAGAAATAGAAGGCTGAGATGTGGATGTAGAGGAGGAATTTAGGGGATTTTTGGCATCTTCATGAGGCTAAAGCTGATTCAATTGGTCATAGAAAACACCATGGGCATGAGCAACTTCCCTGAAAGCTAACTAGTTTTCATACTTATGATATATGTGGTTGGAGACCTAATTATATTCACCTTCATTGTTGCTGTTAGGAATTATAGAAACACATGACACCTATGTTGGAGTAGGTCCCAATATGACTACATTATTATCAACCAGGTCCTAGATCCATTCCTTGAACACATAGAATTTCTTGATGGTATTCCCAAGGAACCTGTGATAAGATTAGTAGTCAAGTCAATCGGTGATGTCAACCTCCTAGTATTTCCTACATTCTAGAAGCTTTAGAATCCCCTGATCAAAGTCACTATGGAAATAACCAGGGACCAGATCATCCTTGAATGAAAAGGTCCAGCTACTCCTATCTAGAAAGGAAACTCTAGGATCTGGGCCTTGATGAGGGGTTGGAACCTAACAGTGGGCTGAAACTATAAAACCCCATGATTTTGAAATTAAATATAATATTGAACGCATGAAACACTGAGTCTCTAAATATCAACACTTTTTTATAACCTAGCCAGTAAAAATAATTTTCCCACCTTTGTAATTTTAATTTCAAAAAACTAACATACACAATTGTGTTCAGTAAGATATTTAGAGTCTGATAAAACAAACATATTTTTTGGTGAATAGTAACATACCCTAATATATAGTAATATGAATAGTAATATGACCCTTATGAATAGTAAATCAATTATTATTTTATTTTCTTAAGGTTATAAGATAATGCATTCTTGATTAATTTTTCAAGGTGATATAAAATGAATCATAGTTTTAAAATTATTATTTTTCGAATAAATTATGATTTTATATAAAAATTAAATTAATAATATTTATAAAATTATTTTCAAAAAATGAGTTCATTTTTGAAATATCCATGTTGAAAAATGGTTAGGGTAATTTTTTTATATTTTTCTGAAATACTCGAATATTTATGAATAGTAAAATACAATAATTTATCGTATATATACATTATCAGTTAAAATAACTATTCATAGCATCATAACTGGTGTAAGAACACTTGGTTTGAACTCACATGAACATATTACTATTCTTGGTCATAATAATCAATAATATTGGTTGTATTTGGAAAAATAATAAAATAATGAGTAAAATAATGGGAAACCCTCCTCTCCTCCACTATAAAACCCCCCTCACTCCCTCTTCTATTCACTCCTCTCAAGCCTTATACCTTGTCTAAATTCTACTCAAATATCCTCCCAATCTCCTCCCCCATTTCCAGTATCCCTTGGTCTCATAAAAATACCAAAACCTCTCCCCTAAAGAGGCTCTCAAGGAAGATTACTTCAAGAGGTAAATTCCTCTTTTCATTTCTTTTTTATTTCAAGTTCCTTTCTTTTCTTTTTCCTCACATCCCTTCATACAAATGTTGTGATGACTCCAATACCTTAAATATACTAGAATGTTGTTATGATAAAGTAATAATTCTTCATCATCTCTTCTTTACCCTTCTTTTATACTAGAAATGAAAACACTATCTGAGATGTGTTAATTTATCACATTCAAGGATGACAGGTTTTCAATTTCTATTACCATATTCAATTATGGTCATGAAACCATTTTTATGGTTGAACCAGACTATAATACATGTATTATAACTTATTTAAGGTTTTTTAATCCTTTTTTACACATGATATTAATTTATAAATCAAAATGAGTTTGTTGTGATCAATAACTTCTAATTAACCAAAATAATTGTCAATAAAGTTTTATAAAATGATGCATCTTCACTCCCAATAACCAAATGAATTTTATAAACATGTAATATTCTTTTTATTCACTTATAAAATACAACTTCTATTCTGGACAACCATTCTCATTCTACATGTTTATCCATACATGAATATAAATAAACCGATCATGAAAACCAAGGAAGAAAAACACTCCCAAACAATGAAATTAGATCTCTTAACCCATCAAAAGGTCATAAATAAGCCTAATAAGGTTATGATAAATAAATTAAATTTAGATTAGGTTCTGGAATCATTAATTTATGAACCTAAATTTTATTATGGGTCATTAAGATTTAAGTTAGGAACATCGACGGACTTAAGGTAAGGGTTTTCTACTCGAACCTCCATTTTCATTCAGGTTGCTCTTATTTTCTACTTACCTCAAGTAAATTATTATTTATTCATATTTACTCCTCATATATTCTATGATAATGTTCTATATATGTGTACCAACCATAATCCTACTTTCATTTAATAGTAGTTATATGTTCTAAAAGGATCTTTCAAAAATTCTTCCTAAAATACAAGACCAATTCGAGGGAATTTCTCAAATTCTTACCTATTTTCAATGGAACTCTATAATATATTTTTGGAAACCATTATCTTTATAAAATAAATCATTTTATTATGAAAATAATATCTTACTTCACTTTTGGTTTTATACACATATTTTTTCAAAAGAACTTTTCTTTTCAAAGTAAAAGAGTATTTATCTCAAGAATTACTCGATGCTTTTATAAGAGTATCTTCATCTATTTCAACACTCATGTTGATTCTTATGTATTATTGGGATTAGTATTTTGTGATATCACCTTCCATATTTAACTTAATGGTTTATGATTAGTTTAACTATGGATGTTCTATCTTAAATCCATTCACCAATTTACTCTGAATGGTTAGTATTTATGCTTAATGTTTGGGGAAGGTTATTTACATTTCATATAGTAGTTTCAATATGAATGTATATGTTGTTTATGTTTATACCCATTCATATGAGGAATGCATTGGACTTATTAAGTGTTGGGTGGGGCCCACTATAGCCCCTCGGTTCATCGGTAGGTCTCATGAGACAAACTATGGTCTTGGCACAAGGCCTTGATAGTATGGTTATGATGTCCCATATTATTCATTCCATAATTATGAAACTAGTAATTTATATTTCATGTGGTTATTCAACTGGTATAATAACCAAGATTATGTTTTATTATAGAATTATTTATTTAGCTCTTATTCCTTCCATAATGTGTTCAAGTTTATTTTTAAAGGCATGTGTTTTTAGTTATTCACCATGCCTAATGTTTATGTTTATGATATCTTCATATGTATTGCTTACCCTTAATGAGCATTTGAGCTCACCCCTTTCTTATGTTTCATTTTTTAGTACATGAAGGGGTTTATTCTGAGTGACCTATATGGATAAAATTATAGTTGTGGATGTTCCCAATAAAACTTATGTTTTTTCCTTTCAAGTTGCAATGTTGAACTTGTGTATGTATATTGTTTCCAAATCTACTAAACTACTCGGTCCTTTGTGATGAATATTCCTTATTTATATTCCAATGTAATAAAATAATTCACCGGATCTGAGTAACTAGTTTTAGGTACTTATAGTTGGTATCATAGGGAGGTTTAGTAGAAAACTAGAAACTAGATTTATAAAACATAGATTAGGGAACAAAACCCTAAGATATTATTTGAGGATAAACATAGCAGAACATCCTAGATTTTTTGGTAAGGAATAGATTGTGTGGATCTTTCTAGAAAATCCATCCCTGTTTGAATACTACAAATAGATGTGGTTCTGGAACAGATGTACCTAGGAGTGAAAACTCCAACAAGGAATTTTGGGCTTGACCTGGGGTATCCTGCTACACGACAATGAGACTTACTGCTTACCTATTTTGGCACTCTTGGGGGATATTCCTAGGATAATTCACATTTTATTTACAAGCCATTATAAAGTATTTAAATGAAAAAAAAATTCATCAAAGAAACCATGTTTATGATTATGAGATTAACTATGTATAGAATTTCAATTTATGTTAAGTATTTTTCTACATTGAGATTATACATTATGATTCATAACCTAATCTAGTGTATACCATTATTTATAAATGGAGCCTAGTGGAAGGAATTGAAACTGCATGAATAAACATGTCCCATGTAGGGATTTCACTCTCATGAAAGATAATGATGTTGGCTCTGGTGTTTTGATTGGTGTTGAGCAACTTATAACTATATTGGGATAGCTAACTCGGGTTATGAATAATAACTTTACCTATATGGAGTATATGGATCCACAACATGGGGGATCTATGTTAGATCTCTTTATGTGACAATAGACTCTATCATTTATCGAGACAACAAACCCATTCAGAGCAGATCAGTGGATAAGTTCATTAGAGAAGATATTTCTCGCTTTGGGGTGTAATGAAAGAGACAAGGTTGTCATTGCATTTTATCATCTATCAGGAGATGTGGATCAGTGGTGGTCGTTAATACAAAACAAAAAGGAGTAGGAATAAATATAAGAGATGGAATAGAGGTATATTAAGGAAATATTCCTAGAAAAATATTTTCCCCACTAACAATGAGTGGATATGGAAAGGCAATTATTGAATCTGTGGTATAAAGAAGATGAAAATGTTGCAAAGTATGAATCTAACTTTACAAGGTTAGCAAGACATGTTAAAGACTACATAAGTAATCCAAGGAGAAATATTGATCGATTATTTGATGGTTTAAAACCATTCCTCTAAAGGACACTAGTCTCCCAAAGTTTCTCATCATATGATTATATATTCTCAAGTGTTATCAAGATAGAAAAGTAATTTTCTAAGCTTATGACTTTAAAGTAATACAAGAGAAGAAGAGGGTTGCCGAAAACTCTAAAAAGGAAATAATGAAATGGAAAAGAAGGTAAGATTTTACCTTCCATCCTGTAGTAATTGTGTGAAGAAACACCCTAGAACTTTCATGAAGGGAATGGGAGTCTATTACAAGTGCAGAGAAAATGGCCACCTATCTCAGGATTGTAAGGGGAAGAAAGAAGCTATTAATTTTCAATTATACAATTGTAGAGATATGGGACATTATTCACATGAATGTTCTAATAATTAGGTAAACATTCCCAAAATAAGGCCAAGGGAGCAAGGCCAAGCTTATACGGTCACAAATACGGAGGTTGAAGCTCCTAATGATGTGGTGGCAGGTACTTTAATCATTTCCTCAAACATAGCCAATGCTTTATTTGATTATATATCATTGAGTTCTTTCATATCTTCCCATTTTTTCAAGAAAATTAGATATTTCCAATTTGATTTAATAAGGGAGTTTTTAGTCAAAACTCCTCAGGGAAGTTTCATTGCAACAAAGTTGTGTTAGGTAGTCACCATTATGGCATATAAACATGCTTTATCTGCTAATTTTATTATCATACCCATGACTGAATTTGATATAATCCTCAGTATGTATTGTCTTTCAAACCATGATTCAAAAATTTATTACAATAATAATGAGGTTACAATTTTTTAGGACGATGTGGAATCCATTATCTTTAGGGCAGAAACATCACCATATGATTCTCATCTAGATCCACCCCCAATGGCTCTACTGAATTCAATTATTGGGGAGGAAGGGAACGTAATATCTATGGGTGAGGAAATGAATGTTTAAATAGATGAAGTACCTATTGTTCAAGAATATATTGATGTGTTTCCATAGGATTTACCTAGACATCCTTCAGAATGGGAAGTTAAGTTCTCTATTAATTTAATTCCTAGTTCAAGACCTATATCAAAGACACTTTATAGAATAGACACTATGGAATTAGTTGAACTGAACAAAAAAATAGAGGAATATATTGATAAAGTATTTATTCTCCCTAGTGTTTCTCCATGGGGATATCCTATTCTTTTAGTCAAGAATAAAGATGGGTCTATGAGGTTGTTCATTAACTACAGGGAGATAAATGCTATAACATTAAAAACAAGTATCCCCTACCCCGCATTGATGATTTATTTGATCAACTTCATGGAGACCAATATTTTTCAAAGATTAACCTTTGATCTGGATATCATCAGTTTCTAGTAAAAAAGGAATACATTCCAAAGACAGCATTTTGAACTAGGTGTGGGCATTACGAGTTTACAATAATGCCTTTTGGATTGACTAATGCACCCTCGGTTTTCATGGATCAAATGAATAGAGTTTTCAAGGAATATCTTGATGAATTTGTGGTGGTATTTATTGATGATATCTTGGTATAATCCAAAAGTTATTAATATCATGAAAATAACTTACACACTATCCTGAAGATTCTTAGAAGAAATGACTTATATGGGAAGTTTGGCTTCAATCAGTTTCCTTTCTTGACCACATTGTCTCTAAGGATGGAATATTTGTTGATCCTGTGAAGACAAAGGTTGTGCAATAATAGACTACTCTAACAAACATAACTGAGGTGCAAAATTTTATTGTTTTATAAGGTTATTATCAATTTTTCATTCAGAACTTTTCCCAATTAGCCAACCCAATGACCAATCATACATGAAAAGGGGTTAAGTTTATATGGAAAAAAGAATGTGAAGACTGTTTCAAAGAATTGAAGAGGATATTAGTGAATTCTCCGATCCTAAATCTACCATTGGGGAATGATTGGTTTGTGATCTATAGTGATGAATCAAAGAAAGAACATGGTTGTGTCCTGGTGCAGAGTGATTGAGTTATTTCCTATGAATCAAGGTAGCTAAAAATTCATGAACAAAACCATCCTACTCATGATTTTGAGTTATCTACTATGATATTTTCTCTAAAAATATGTAGAAACTATCTCTATGGTGAAATGTGTGAGATATATACGGATCACAAGAGTCTGAAGTATATCTTCTCACATAAAGAACTCAATATGGGGAAAAGGTGATGGATTGAACAAATCAAGGATTATGATTTTTCTATACACTACCACCAAGGAAAGGAAAATAAGGTAGCAGATGCATTAATTAAGAAGGATCATGGAGTCTTAAACAAAATGAGGATTGAAAGGGATATTGTATTCATGGATCTAATAAGGATGGATATGGGAATTATCAAAGAAGGTGAAACATCATTACTTTTCAATTAGTTTCCCAACCATATTTATTAGAAAGGATTAAAATCTCTTAGCCTGATGATGATAACCTTTAAAAGAAAATTAATGCTGTGAAAGATGGGAAGTTGGCTGACTTTTTATGTGAAGATGGAATTCTGAAATTTGGGAAGATGTTGTGTGTTCCCTCTATACCTAAGCTGAAAAGGGATTTGTTGGATGATTCTCATAGATCAAATTTCTCTATACAACCTAGTAGCACTAATATGTATAGAGATTTGAAGGAACATTTCTGGTGGGACAACATGAAGAGGGAAATTGATGATTATGTATCAAGATGTTTAGTCTGTCAACAAGTGAAGGTAGAACAACAATATCCTAGAGGATTAATGCAACCTCAGCCTATTCCTACATGGAAATGGGATGACATCACCATGGATTTTTTCACTAGATTACCCAAAACTCCAAGAAATAATGATGAAATATGGTAAATTGTGGATCGACTTACAAAATCTTCACATTTCCACACTATAAGGGAGGATTTTTCACTAGATAGGCTTACACGACTCCATATAAATGAAGTTGTATGACTTCATGAAGCACCTCTTTCAATAGTTACTGGTCATGATCCTTCATTTACATCAAAATTCTGGAATAGTCTTCATAAATCATTGGATATTGAGCTTCGTTTGAGTACTTCTTATCATCCTCAAACTGATGGGAAATCATAAAGGATGATCCAAACCTTAGAGGACATGTTGATATCATGTTCACTTGACTTTCAAGGTATGTGGGATCAATATTTACCTTTAGTAGAGTTTTCCTACAATAATATTTTCCATTCAAGTATTCAAATGGAACCATATGAATCATTGTACAGAAAGAGATTTCGTACACCAAATTGTTGAGATGAAGTTAGAGAAAGGAAGCTTGTGGGCCCAGAGCTTGTAGAGGAAATAACAACAAAGGTAAAGACTATTCAATTCCATATCAAAGCAACTCAAAGCAGACCAAAAATCTATGATGATAATTGAAGGAATGATTTGGAATTTCAAGTGGGAGATCATGTTTTCTTAAAAGTATCTCCATGGAAGGGTGTTATAAGATTTGGGAAGAAAAGAAAACTAAGCCCTAGGTACATAGGACCTTTTGAAATTATGGATAGAATTGGAGTTGTTGTATATCGTTTGTCTATGCCACCTAGCCTATCTAAAGTACACAATGTGTTCCATGTCTCATTGCTGAGAAAGTACATGTCAGACCCAATGCATGTCCTCACTTTTGAAGGTATAGAATTGGAATCTGATCTATCTTATTATGAAGAGCCTATCTGGATTATAGACACTAAAGAACAAGGGTTGAGTAATTGGATGACTCAACTGGTAAATATACTTTGTAAAAATCATAAAATTGAAGAGACAACATGGGATATTGAGGATCTTATGATGAATAACTACCCAAATCTTTTTATGAGGTAACATTCTGGTAATTTCGAGGATGAACTTTTTGTAAGGATGGGATAATGTAACACTCCAAGATTTTTCAAATAAATTTAATATTTAATGCATGAAACACTAAGTCACTAAAAAATAAAACTTTTTTATAAACTATCCAATAAACATAAATTTTTCACCTCTGTAATTTGAATTTCGAAAAACTGACATACACAGTTGTATTCAGTAAGATATTTAGAGTCTGATATGAAAAAATTAATTTTTGGTTAATAGTAACATACCCTTATGAATAGTAAAGAGAATAGTAATATGACCCTTATGAATAGTAAATCAATTATTATTTTATTTTATTAAGGTTATAAGATAATGAGTTCTTGATTAATTTTTCAAGGTGATATAAAACGAATTATAGTTTCAAAAATATTATTTTTCGAATAAATTAGGATTTTATTTAAATATTAAAATTAATAATATATAGAAATTTATTTTCAAAAAATGGAGTTAATTTTTGAAATCTACACATTGAAAAATGGTTAGTGTGATTTTTTGGGATTTTTTTAAAATACTCGAATTTTTGATGAATAGTAAAATACGGTAATTTACTATATATATACATTATTAGTTGAATTCACTATTCCTAGATTCATGGCTGATATAAGAACACTTGTTTAGAACTCACATTCACATATTAATATTCTTGGTCATAATAATCAATACTATTGGTTGTCTTTGGAAAAATAATAAAATAATGAGTTAAATAATGGAAAACCCCTCCTCTCCTCCACTATAAACCCCTCCCCCTCACTCCCTCTTCTCTTCACTCCTCTCAAGACTTGTGCCTTGTCTAAATTCTTTTCAAATATCCTCCTAATCTCCCCCCCCCCATTTCAATCATCCCTTGGTCGAATAAAATGACCAAAGCCTCTCCCCTAAAGAGTCTCTCAAGGAAGATTACTTCAAGAGGTAAATTCCTCTTTTCATTTCTTTTATTTCAAGTTCATTTCTTTTAATTTTCCTCACCTACCTTCATAAAAATGTTATGATGAATCCAATACCTTACATGTACTATAATTTTGTTATTATAAAGTAATAATTCTTTATCATATCTTCTTTCCCCTTCTTTCTCCTTATTTTATACTAGAAATGAAAACACCATCCGAGACGTGTTAATTTATCACACTCAAGGATGATGGGTTTTTAATTTCTATTTACATCTTTAATTATGGTCATAAAACAATCTTTATGGTTAAAAAAGACTATAATATATGTATTATAACTTATTTAAGGTTCTTTAATCCTTTTTTACACATGATTTTAATTTATAAATCAAAATGAGTTTGTTGTGCTCAAAAATCGCCAATTAACCCAAACAATTTTCAATAAAGTTTTATATAAAGATTCATCTTCACTACCAATAAAAAAATGAATTTAATAAACATGTAATATTATATTTTTTCACTAATAACATACAAATTATATTATGGACAACCATTCTCATTATACATGTTTATCCGTACATGAATATAAGTAAACCGGTCATGAAAATCGAGGAAGAAAAACACTCCCAAACAATGAAATTGGATCTCTTAACCCATCAAAAGGCCATAAATGAACCTAATAAGGTTGTGATAAATAAATTATATGTATAGGAGGTTATGGAATCATTAATTTATGAACCTAAATTGTATTATTCAGTTCATTAATATTCAAGTGAGGATCACCAATGGACTTAAGGTAAGAGTTCTCTACCCGAACCTCCATTTTCATTCAGGTTACTCTTATTTTCTAATTACCTAAATTAAATTATTATTTATTCATATGTACTAATCATATATTCTGTGATAATTTTCTATATATGTTTACCAACCAGAATCCTACTTTCATTTTAGGGGTTTTATATGTTCTAAAAGGATCTTTCAAAAAGTCTTCCTGAAATACAAGCTCGATTCAAGGGAATTTCTCAAATTCTTAACTATTTTTAAGGGCACTCTATAATCTATTTTTGGAAAATGTTATCTTTATAAAATCACTCATTTTATTATAAAAATAAAATCTTACTTAACTTCTGGTTTTATGAAAATATTTTTCCAAAAGAACTCTTCTTTTCAAAGTAAAAGAGTATTTATCTCAAGAATTATTTGATGATTTTATAAGAGTATCTTCATCTATTTCAACACTCTTTTTGATTATTATGTATTATTGGGATTTATATTTTATGATATCATCTACCATATTTAATCTAATGTTTTATTATTAGTTTTACTATCTATGTTATATCTTAAAACCATTCACCAATTTACTCTGAGTGGTTAGTGTTTATGCTTAATATTCAGGGAAAGTTATTTACATTTCATATAATAGTTTCAATATGAATGTATATGTTGTTTATGTTTATTATAACGACCCATACTTTACATACTTTGTTAATAATTCAAAATTGAAGCATACTTATTACAACATATAACAAAACCACAAAAGGACCGTATAGGTATAGTGTCTTTAGAAACTGGGAAACATAAACAACTGGTTCATAAAGCGTCTACACTGTCTCCCATTTATTTCATCATATCTATAGTCCCTTTTGGCATAGCTTACTTAATAACCTTCTTCCTGCCCTGGGGAAAGAAAACATACAAAAGGGTGAGCTCAAATGCTCAGTAAGGGTAAACAAAAGAAATATCAATCTCATCATATACATAAGCACATAACTTTTGGAAATCTTATCCTGCAAAAGAGATCATAATTTCATAACATGGGATAAATCATGGAAGTTAAATGTAATCACAATAATCATAACTTAAAACATGAAACTTTGTGGCATACACACACAATCATATAGAATCATTTCTTATTAGTCAAGACTCATTGCCAAGACTATCTTAGTGGACAAAGTCCATTTCTGAACCGAGTCACCCTCGTTTCAGTCCTGTTTCACTGAACCGGTATAACCTACTGTTCCAGCCATGTCTATCTCATGAGATATAAAATATTTACCCAATGCATTGGAGGGAGATATAGGTCTCACCCATCTCATAATGATACCATTCTTATGTGTGCCACAAAATCATAAATCATACATCATTTCATAACCCATGTAATAAATATGGGAATCTTAAACATCGTGACATCATCAAAAAATTAATATAAGATAAAGGAATTCATAAAAATATTTCCATCACAACATAATAAAATCCATGTAATAATAGGGATATAAACAGAACCCTTTATTATCTTAGATGGAAAATAATTTTGATAAAACACTTGAACTCCATTCTTGAGGAAAATATCCTTTCTACTTCAAAAACATTTTCCTTTCTTAACATGTCTTACAATTTTAAACTAAAAGAAGTTTATTAAAAATAAACTTTAAAACTTGTAAAGTAAGCTTCTTGGAAATAATGTTTTAAAAATCCATTCATGCCGTATAAGTTAAAAAAAACATTCTTCTCGTACTTTTGTCGGAAAAGTTAAAAAGTACCTCGTACGAAAAACGAAAAAAGATTCCTTTCATATCTTTTACTAAAAACTCAACAAAGGGTAAAATTGGATTTAAACAATTGTAGATGGATGGAGATAATATTACATATTGAGGAAACATGGATGTGGATGATAAAATACACCCCAGTAAATTTCAAAGTATAAACAATCTCGTATAAAAATGAGATTGTGATATTTCCCTTACCTTAGGTCCGACTTGCTTTGTAAGTGTCCGAACCTCATGTATAATGATTTAAATAATGTTATTGACTTATTACATAATCATACTTATTTTTATGATATCATATATGGTCATATTCTTAGCTTCTTAGTAGTAATATTTCATTGCTACTTGTTATTCGGGTGTTTATAACTTTTTGTTCTTATGCGTGTTTTGTCGAATAAATTATTATTCTTCTCTTTAGGTTATATATACCTCATTACCAGAATGGTATTAGTGTAATATATATCATATTCATTCATTCAATTCATTTATATAATCATTATGAAATGAAGATCATGTAGAACGAGTCGCATCACATCGTGGAGACGGTATTCCGTACGTATGCACGAGTGATGATATCGTTCCTATGATCGTGGAATTGTATTGGAGTGTATGTATACTATTTCATAATCAGTATCACTTTATAATAGTCATATATATTCATTATTTACACCATTATACCCATCCAAGTAAGGTGGTGGTGGAAAATAGATTACACCATGGCGTGGAGACGGTATTCCGTACGTATGCACGCGCGGTGATTTCTTTTTCCGTAGGATGGATATATGGTGAAATAGGGTTGTTTAATACTTATAATAACATATCAGTATATGAGTGATACTGATGTTATTACTTCGTAATGAAACAAATAAATAATAAGAAGTGGAAGAATAAATAAAGATGAAAGAATCGGTAACGGACATTACCTCTTCTTTGAAGTGCTTCTTTGAGACCTTCTTTTAGGGCACTAAAATTGTTCTTTTAAGAAGACCAGGACCTCTAGGATATCTCTAGGGAAGTGGAGAGGAGAAAATGGCAGGGTTTGGCCGAGCTTGAAGCCTCAAAGTGGTGTGAGGAAGAGAGGGAGTAGGTGCCCTTTTATAAGGGAGGAGAGGGGTACCTTTGGGAAAACTAAAAATATTATTTTATTATAAAGTCAAGTTCGGTTTTAAATAGCTCCAAATTGATATATTTAGAAGATAATGTGGGGATGGGTCAAAATCCTCTCATCCAATAGAATTTAGACAATTTTAGGTTCCTATTTTAACCTTATCATTTAGATTTAACATTAAGTTAAATAAGTTTACTTTTACCGTGTCTTCTTGTGTTCTTATACTATAAGGTTAATAAACTTACTATAAGCATCCAAACGAACCCCAAGTTGTTTATTATTAATATATATAACCTTATCTAAGTCATTTGGCCTAACCTTAGATTTTTAGGAATAAAATAACAATTACTAATATAATATTTGTTTTAAAAACTATTTTATGTCAATTTTGACACTATTTAGTAATTGATTTTTGTGAAAATCATAACAGAATTATTAGTTCCAACCAAGTTAATTAAATCAATACTAACATGTCATATTAACCTAGAAAATTATTTTAATTCATAAAAAGTCTCAAATTACATTTATTTTGGTGTTTATAACATCAATTATGTCAATATTTCATTAATAAGATAATTACTGCATCATCATTGTGTCATAAATAAATTAAATTATTTAATGTCTAAAAATTACAAAAAAAATATCATTATGTAGGAAATATTTGTAGATTTCTAATGAATATTTATAGTCGAATTTATCTTATGTATAACCTTATATTAAAAATTATTTACTTATTAAACTTTGATTTTAACTATTTTAACCCTTCTTTAAATAAATTAATAATAAATGTCCTAATCTAATCCAAGTGGGCCTAAACGGTCATATTTTATTCCTAAGTTTGTTTTTGGTCGAATTACACTTGTCCAATAGAATTAGGACACATGTTAGGGTAATAATAATATCATCTTTACCCATAATTACCCTATTTACTTTTAACCGTGGTAAAAAAAAGTAAAAAGTTACTATTCACCAAAAAATTATTTTCGTCTCATTGAACCACATTTTACTTACTGACATCAACCGTGTCTCTCTGATTTTTTAAATTCTACTCACAGAAGCGGTAAAATTAATTTTTCTGAAAAATTCAGTTTTTTAACTACCACTTAGTGGTTTCACTATTCATCAAAAATTGAAAGTTTTCAGAAAAATACCAAAATTTCACCCGAGGCTAATTTCGATATTCCGAATCCAAAAATGAAGTCCATTTTGAAAAATAAAATTTATAAAATTTGAAAAAGTGGTTATTACTATTCATAACGGCTAGTTTTAATAATATTTTAATTGCATATCGTTGTTTAGTGAAACTCGGTATTGCGTACGACGCAAGCTATCGAGGAAGGTCGTGATTTCGTGTAAAGCAAGCCAAGCAAGTGTTGTGTAGAAAAAGATTCCTTTGATGATTTATATAACATAAAAGTCTCGGGTGTTACATTATACCCCCCTTAAAATGAATTTCGCCCTCGAAATTCGTCACTTTGTAACAAACAGATGAGGATACCTCTCCCTCATCATATCCTCAAGCTCCCATGTAGCTTCTTCTAATTGGTGGTTCCTCCATAAAACTTTCACCAATCGAGTGGTCTTGTTTCGTAGGACTTTTTCACTACGATCCAGAATCTCTATCGGTTGTTCTTCATAAGAAAGATCTTGTTCCAGCGGTACAACTTCTGAGCTAAGTACATGTGAAGGACCAGGTATGTACTTTCTCAGGAGAGATACATGGAACACATCGTGAACTTGAGAGAGATTCGGTGGAAGCGCCAATCGGTAAGCTACCTTCCCAACACGATCCAGTATTTCAAAAGGACCAATATATCTAGGGCTCAACTTCCCCTTCTTTCCAAATCTCATAACCCTCTTCCAGGGAGATATTCGTAAGAACACTTTATCACCAACTTCAAACTCTAGGTCTTTTCTTCGGTTGTCGGCATAACTTTTCTATCGACTCTGAGCTGCTCTTATGCGTTGTTGAATAGATCTGACCTTTTCTGCCATTTCATCAACGAGATCAGGTCCTAATAGCTTTCTCTCCCCAACTTCATCCCAACAAGTTGGAGTCCTGCATTTCTTTCCATAGAGAGCTTCATAAGGAGCCATCTGAATACTGGAGTGAAAGCTATTATTATAAGAAAATTCCACCAAAGGTTGGTGTTGATCCCAACCTCCTTTGAAATCCATAGAGCAAGCTCTCAACATATCTTATAGGGTTTGAATTGTTCTCTCAGACTGACCGTCTGTCTGAGGATGATAAGCAATGCTGAAACTCAACTCTGTATCCAGAGTATGCTGAAGACTTCTCCAGAACTTCGAGGTAAATCTCGGATCCCAATCAGATATAATATAAAGTGGTACTCCATGCAATCTTACCACTTCCTTTACATATATCCTGGCAAGCTGATCCAGAGAGAAATCCTCTCTAATAGCAATGAAGTGTGCAGACTTTGTAAGATGATCAACTATGACCCAGATAGCATTATTGCCTTTGGATGTTTTAGGAAGTCCTGGAACAAAGTCCATAGTGATGTTTTCCCATTTCCATTGGGTATGGGTAATGGTTGTAACATCCCCTTATACTTCTGTCTCTCAGCTTTAACTTTTTGACAAACCAAGCATCGAGAGACATATTCAGCAACATCTCTTTTCATGTCATCCCACCAGAAATACTCTTTCAGGTCCCTATACATCTTCATGCTTCCAGGATGAATAGAGAATGAAGAACTATGAGCCTCATCCAGCAGCTCCTTCTTTAATTCGGGGATGGGAGGAACACAAACCCGATTCCTGAACTTTATTATCCCATCACAATCAAGGTTGAATTCAGGAACATTTCTCACCTTCTTTTGTAACTCGACATCTTCTTTCTGTGCCTCTTTAATCTTCACATGTATAGATGGTTGAACATTCATTTGAGAAAGATAAGATTTTTCCCCTTTCATTATAATTCCAAGATCCATCCTTTGTAAATCCATAAATATTGGATCTTTTGTGATCCTCATCATGGATAAACTGGCATGGTCTTGTTTGACTTAATGCATCTGCCACCTTGTTTGCTTTCCCAGGGTGGTAATGGATTGAGCAGTCATAATCCTTAATCAGCTCCAACCATCTTCTTTGATGCATATTCAGCTCCTTTTGTGTGAAAATATACTTTAAACTTTTATGATCAGTATAAATATCACACCTTTCACCATAAAGGTAATGCCTCCAAATCTTTAATGCAAAGATTACCGCAGCTAACTCCAAATCATGTGTTGGGTAATTTTTCTCATGGATTTTCAACTGTCGTGAGGAATAAGCTATCACCATATCATTTTGCATAAGAACACACCCCAATACCTTCTTGGATGCATCACTGTAGATCACAAACCTTTCTCCACTACAAGGCAGTGTGAGCACAGGTGCACTGGATAACCTTCTTTTCAACTACTTGAAATTCTCTTCACATTCCTCCGTCCAGACAAACTTAACTCCTTTCCGAGTCAACTTGGTGAGTGGATTAGATAATCGTGAAAAATCTTTCACAAAACGTTGATAATATCCAGCCAAACCAAGAAAACTTCGGATCTCAGTTACTGTTGTTGGTCTCGACCATCTTTCAATAACCTCTATTTTTGCTGGATCCACAGATATCCCCTCTTTTGAGATTATGTGACCCAAAAATGAAACTTTTTGAAGCCAAAATTCACACTTGGTAAATTTTTCATAAAGCTTATCCTTTCTCAGGGTCTTTAATATAATTCTCAAGTGATCTTCATGCTCTTCCTTGCTCTTTTAATAGACAAGAATATCATCTATAAAGACTACCACAAATTGATCAAGATAGTCTCTAAAGACTCTATTCATCAGATCCATGAAGATAGCAGGGGAATTAGTAAGACCAAATGGCATCACTATAAATTCATAGTGTCCATACCTTGTACGGAAAGTCGTCTTTGGTATATCCTCCCTTTTGACCCTTAATTGATGATACCCTGAACGAAGATCAATATTGGAAATGTATTGAGCTCTGTGTAGTTGGTCAAATAGGTCATCAATGTGTGGGAGAGGATATTTGTTCTTGATAGTGATCTTGTTAAGTTCTCGATAATCAATGCAGAGTCTCATTGATCCATCTTTCTTCTTAACAAATAGAATAGGTGCTCCCCAAGGTGACGCACTAGGGCGTATGAATCCCTTATCAAGATTCTCTTGGAGTTGCTTCTTCAATTCCTACAACTCAATTGGGGCCATTCTATAAGGTGTCTTTGAAATAGGCAAAGCACCCGGTACGAGTTCTATTGGAAACTCAACTTCACGATTCGGTGGAAGACCCGGTAATTCCTCTGGAAAGACATCATCAAACTCCCGTACAATGGGAATATTCTTAATCATGAGTTTCTCACCAACCATTTGAGATAAATAACCTTCATTTAGTGGAATCGATACCCAGAAAATGGAAGAAATTTCCACTGGAAGGTTATGTTCTTCCTTGCATCGATAGACGATCATAGATTGATCTGGAATATGAAATGTGACTTCCCTTCTTTGGAAATTGATATGAGCTCCATATAAAGAAAGCCAATCCATGCCAATAATCACATCAAATTCCACTATAGGAAGGATCACAAGATTTGCAGGAAGCACTTTCCCACAAACTTCGATCAGAGAAGAATTATAAACTTTTGATGCGACTGTTGTGCCATTAGGTGTTGTCACAGCTAACTCAACATCTAATTGTTGAGGTAATATGGTGATACCCTTAGAAAATTATTCAGAAATAAAAGAGTGGGTGGATCCAGAATCAAATAAAACATTTGCTACTTTAGATTGGATGGTAAGTGTACCTTTCACCACATCGTTATCGTACTCCACATCGCTGATAGAAATTGCATGTGACTTTCCTTTGTCTTTAGCCTTAAGAGTTTGTTGACGTCGACCATCATCATCAACCCTTGGATTAGGGCATTTATTGGCATAATGCCCCATCTCCTTGCACTTGAAACATTGAAGTGTAGTAGGTTTATTCTGTGTATCCCTTCCTTTCACTACTAAAAAAACGACCATTAGCGACCGCCAATGGTGGTCGCTATAGGGCTCTAGCGGCCACCCAGCGACCGCCATTGGCGGTCGCTTTAGCCTCGTCGCTATAGGAGGCCCGGATTTCGGCCTCCAGCGACCCCCAAGCGGTCACTGCAGGCCTCCTGCCGGGCAACCTATAGCGACCGCTTTTGTCAGCCGCTATAGTGAATTTTTTTTTAAAAAAAAAATTTCCACTAAAATAAATAAATATATATATATATATATATTAAAAAAAATATTCACATATATACTATTAAATACAATATTTTAAATATATATATATATATATAATATTTTAAATGTTTTAATATATATAATATTAAATATATGTATAATATCGAATCATTGTGCTATAATAATTTAAAACCCCCGATTTAAGAAATGCTATCATTTCAGGTTTTTCGGAGCACGTTTGCTCCGAATTCGACCGTCGCACGCCGTTTTGGTGTTTTTGACTCCGGAAACGCATTTCCGGCCGCTGCGTTCAAATGGAACCTCCGATTGATGTGCCATCTATCCGACCATTTCACAATTCACGCAACGGATGTTGTCGTGCGGTTTCGTGGCATTCGGAGGTCGTTCGGGTGGTTTTGACCCCCCAACGCGCCATTTCAGCGCGCGCCGAGCTGCTGAAAACGACGCATTCGGTCGTGCCGCCTCCTCCTGCATCTCAGGAATAATATTCCTATCATTCTCGTGCGGTTTCAGGTTTTTCGGAGCACGTTTGCTCCGAATTCGACCGCCGCACGCCGTTTTGGTGTTTTAGGACTCCGGAAACGCGTTTCCGGCCGCCGAGGTCAAACGGCACCTCCGATTGACATGAAGTCTGTCCGACCATTTAACAATTCACGCAAAGGATGTTGTCGTGCGGTTTCGTGGCATTCGGAGGTCATTCGGGTGGTTTTGATCCCCCAACGCGCCATTTCAGCGCGCGTCGAGCTGCTGAAAACGACGCATTCGGTTGTGCCGCGCGCACCGCACGTCTGATGGACATTATGCTTCCTCGTGCATCTCAGGAATAATATTCATATCGTTCTCCTGCGGTTTCAGGTCGTTCGGAGCACATTTGCTCTGAATTCGACCGCCGCACGCCGTTTTGGTGTTTTATGACTCCGGAAACGCGTTTCCGACCGCCGCGGTCAAACGCCTTCTCCGATTGACGTGCCGTCTGTCCGACCATTTCACAATTCACGCAACGGATGTTTTCGTGCGGTTTCGTGGCATTCGGAGGTCATTCGGGTGGTTTTGACCCCCCAACGCACCATTTCAGCGCGCGCTGAGCTGCTGAAAACGACGCATTCGGTCATGCCGCGTGCATCGCACGTCCGATGGATGTTCCGCCTCCTCTTGCATCTCAGGAATAATATTCCTATCGTTCTCGTGCGGTTTCAGGTTTTTCGGAGCACGTTTGCTCTGAATTGGATCGCCGCACGCCGTTTTGGTGTTTTATGGCTCCGGAAACGCGTTTCCGGCCGCCGCGGTCAAACGGCACCTCCGATTGACGTGTCGTCTGCCCTTCCATTTCACAATTCACTCAAAGGATGTTGTCGTGCGGTTTCGTGGCATTCGGAGGTTGTTCGGGTGGTTTTGACCCCCGAACGCGCCATTTCAGCGCGCGCCGAGCTGCTGAAAACGACGCATTCGGTCGTGCCGCGCGCACCGCACGTCCGATGGATGTGTCGCCTCCTCCTTCATCTCAAGAATAATATTACTATCGTTCTCGTGTGGTTTCAGGTCATTCGGAGCACGTTTTCTCTGAATTCGACAGCCGCACGCCGTTTTGGTGTTTTATGACTCCGAAAACGCGTTTCTGGCCGCCGCGGTCAAACGGAACCTCTGATTGACGTGCCGTCTGCCCGACCATTTCACAATTCATGCAACGGATGTTGTCGTGCGGTTTTGTGGCATTCAGAGGTCGTTCGGGTGGTTTTGACCCCCCAACGCGCCATTTCAGCGCGCACCGAGCTATTGAAAACGACGCATTCGGTCGTGCCGCGCGCACCGCACGTCCGATGGACATGCCGCCTCCTCCTGCATCTCAGGAATAATATTCCTATCGTTCTCGTGTGGTTTCAGGTCGTTCGGAGCATGTTTGCTCCGAATTCGACCGTTGCACGCCGTTTTGGTGTTTTATGACTCTGGAAACGCGTTTCCGGCCGCTGCGGTCAAACGGCACCTCTGATTGACATTCCGTCTACCCAACCATTTCACAATTCACGCAACGGATGTTGTCGTGCGGTTTCGTGGCATTCAGAGGTCGTTCGGGTGGTTTTGACCCCCGAACGCGCCATTTCAGCGCGCACCGAGCTGCTAAAAACGACGCATTCGGACGTGTCGCACGCATTGCACGTCCGATGGACGTGCCGCCTCCCCCTGCATCTCAGGAATAATATTCCTATAATTCTCGTGCGGTTTAAGGTCGTTCGGAGCACATTCGCTCCGAATTCGACCGCTGCACGCCGTTTTGGTGTTTTATGACTCCGGAAACGCGTTTCCGGCCGCCGCAGTCAAACGGCACCTCCGATTGACGTGCCGTCTGTCCGACCATTTCACAATTCACGCAAAGGATGTTTTCGTGCGGTTTCGTGGCATTCGGAGGTCGTTCGAGTGGTTTTGACCCCCCCCCCCCAACGCGCCATTTCAGCGCGCGCTGAGCTGCTGAAAACGACGCATTCGGTCGTGCCGCGCGCACGCATGTCCGATGGACGTTCCGCCTCCTCCTACATCTCAGGAATAATATTACTATCGTTCTCGTGCGGTTTCAGGTTTTTCGGAGCATGTTTGCTCTGAATTGGACCGCTGCACGCCGTTTTGGTGTTTTATGGCTCCAGAAATGCGTTTCCGGCCGCCGCGGTCAAACAGCACCTCCGATTGATGTGTCGTCTACCCTTCCATTTCACAATTCACGTAACGGATGTTGTCGTGCAGTTTCGTGGCATTCAGAGGTCATTCGGGTGGTTTTGACCCCCCAACGCGCCATTTCAGCGCGCGCCGAGCTGCTGAAAACGACGCATTCGGTCGTGCCGTGCGCACCGCATGTCCGATGGATGTGCCGCCTCCTCCTGCATCTCAGGAATAATATTCCTATCGTTCTTGTGCGGTTTCAGGTCGTTCGAAGCACGTTTTCTCCGAATTCGACCGCCGCATGCCATTTTGGTGTTTTATGACTCCGGAAACGCGTTTCCGGCCGCCGCGGTCAAACGGCACCTCTGATTGACGTGTCGTCTGCCCGACCATTTCACAATTCACACAAAGGATGTTGTCATGCGGTTTTGTGGCATTCAGAGGTTGTTCGGGTGGTTTTGACCCCCTAACGCGCCATTTCAGCGCGCGCCGAGCTGTTGAAAACGACGCATTCGGTCGTGCCGCGCGCACTGCACGTCCGATGGACGTGCTGCCTCCTCCTACATCTCAGGAATAATATTCCTATCGTTCTCGTGCGGTTTCAGGTCGTTCGGAGCACGTTTGCTCCGAATTCGTCCGCCGCATGCCTTTTTGGTGTTTTATGACTCCGGAAATGCGTTTCCAGCCGCCGCGGTCAAACAGAACCTCCGATTGACGTGCCGTGTGCCCGACCATTTGACAATTCACGCAACGGATGTTGTCGTGCGGTTTCGTGATATTCGGAGGTCGTTCGGGTGGTTTTGACCCCCCAACACGCCATTTCAGCGCGCGCCGAGCTGCTGAAAACGACACATTCGGACGTGCCGCCTCCCCCTGCATCTCAGGAATAATATTTCTATTGTTCTCGTGCGGTTTCAGGTCGTTCAGAGCACGTTTGCTCCGAATTGGACCACCGCACGCCGTTTTGGTGTTTTATGGTGCCAGAAACGCGTTTCCGGCCGCTGCGGTCAAACGGCACCTCCGATTGACGTTCCGTCTGTCCAACCATTTCAAAATTCACGCACCGGCTGTTGTCGTGTGGTTTCGTGGCATTCGGAGGTCGTTCGGGTGGTTTTGACCCCCTAACGCGCCATTTCAGCGCGCGCCGAGCTGCTGAAAACGACGCATTCGGTCGTGTCGTGCGCACCGCACATCCGATGGACGTGCCGCCTCCTCTTGCATCTCAGGAATAATATTTTTATCATTCTCGTGCGGTTTCAGGTCGTTCGAAGCACGTTTGCTCCGAATTCGACCGCCGCACGCCGTTTTGGTGTTTTATGACTCCGGAAATGCGTTTCCGGCCGTCGCGGTCAAACGACACCTCTGATTGACGTGCCGTCTACTCGACCATTTCACAATTCACGCAACGGATGTTGTCGTGCGGTTTCGTGGCATTCAGAGGTCGTTCGTGTGGTTTTGACCCCCCAACGCGTCATTTCAGCGCGCGCCGAGCTTCTGAAAACGATGCATTCGGTCGTGCCGCGCGCACCGCACGTCCGATGGACGTGCCGCCTCCTCCTGCAACTTAAGAATAATATTCCTATCGTTCTCGTGCGGTTTCAGGTCGTTCGGATCACGTTTGCTCCGAATTCGTCCGCCGCACGCCGTTTTGGTGTTTTGTGACTCCATAAACGCATTTCTGGCCGCCGCGGTCAAACGACACCTCCGATTGACGTGCCGTCTGCCCGACCATTTCACAATTCACGCAACGGATGTTGTGGTGTGGTTTCGTGACATTCGGAGGTTGTTCGGGTGGTTTTGACCCCCCAACGCGCCATTTCAGCGCACACCGAGCTGCTAAAAACGACACATTCGGACGTGCCGCGCGCACCGCACGTCCGATGGACGTGCCGCCTCCCCCTGCATCGCAGGAATAATATTGCTATCGTTATCGTGCGGTTTCAGGTCGTTCGGAGCACGTTTTCTTCGAATTGGACCGCCGCACGCCGTTTTGGTGTTTTATGGCGCCGGAAACGCATTTCCGGCCGCCGCGGTCAAACGGCACCTCCGATTGACGTGCCGTCTATCCGACCATTTCACAATTCATGCACCGGATGTTTTCGTGCGGTTTCGTGGCATTCGGAGGTCGTTCGGGTGGTTTTGACCCCCCAACGTGCCCTTTCAGCGCGCGCCAAGCTGCTGAAAACGACGCATTCGGTCGTGCCGCGCGCACCGCACGTCCGATGGACGTGCCGCCTCCCCCTGCATCTCAGGAATATTATTTCTATCGTTCTCGTGTGGTTTCAGGTCGTTCGGAGCACGTTTGCTCCGAATTGGACCGCCGCACGCCGTTTTGGTGTTTTATGGCGCCGAAAACGCGTTTCCGGCAGCCGCAGTCAAACGACACCTCCGATTGACGTGCCGTCTATCCAACCATTTCAAAATTCATGCACCGGCTGTTTTCGTGCGGTTTCGTGGCATTCGGAGGCCGTTCGGATGGTTTTGACCCCCCAACGCGCCATTTCAGCGCGCGCCGAGCTGCTGAAAACGGCGCATTCGGTCGTGCCGCGTGCACCGCATGTCCGATGGATGTGCCACCTCCTCCTACATCTCAGGAATAATATTCATATCGTTCTTGTGCGGTTCAGGTCATTCGGAGCACATTTTCTCCGAATTCGACCGCCGCACGCCGTTTTGGTGTTTTATGGCTCTGGAAACACGTTTTCAGCCGCCGCGGTAAAACGACACCTCCGATTGACGTGCCGTCTGTCCGACCATTTTAAAATTCACGCAAAGGATATTGTCGTGCGGTTTCGTGGCATTCAGAGGTCGTTCGGGTGGTTTTGACCCCCCAACGCGTCATTTTAGCGCGCGCCGAGCTGCTAAAAACGACGCATTCGGTCGTGCCGTGCGCACCGCACGTCCGATGGACGTGCCGCCTCCTCCTGAATCTCAGGAATAATATTCCTATCTTTCTCGTGCGGTTTCAGGTCGTTCGGAGTACATTTGCTCCGAATTCGACCACCGCACGCCGTTTTGGTGTTTTATGGCTCCGGAAACGCGTTTCCGGCCGCCGCGGTCAAACGACACCTCCGATTGACGTTCCGTCTGTCCTACATTTTTACAATTCACACATAGGATGTTTTCGTGCGGTTTCGTGGCATTCATAGGTTGTTCGGGTGGTTTTGACCCCCCAACACGCCATTTTAACGCGCGCTGAGCTGCTGAAAACGACGCATTCGGTCGTGCCGCACGCACCGCATGTCCGATGGATGTGCCGCCGCCTCCTGCATCTCAGGAATAATATTTCTATCGTTCTCGTGTGGTTTCAGGTCGTTCAGAGCACATTTGCTCCGAATTCGACCGCCGCACGCCGTTTTGGTGTTTTGTGGCTCCGGAAACGCGTTTCCGGCCGGCGCGGTCAAACGACACCTCCGATTGACGTGCCGTATGTCCGACCATTTCACAATTCATGCAACGGATGTTGTCGTGCGGTTTCGTGGCATTCAGAGGTCGTTCGGGTGGTTTTGACCCCCCAACGTGCCATTTCAGCGCGCGCTGAGCTGCTGAAAACGGCGCATTCGGTCGTGCCGCACGCACCGCACGTCCGATGGACGTGCCGCCTCCTCCTGCATCTCAGGAATAATATTTCTATCGTTCTCGTGTGGTTTCAGGTTTTTCGGAGCACGTTTTCTCTGAATTGGACCGCTGCACGCCGTCTTGGTGTTTTATGGCTCCGGAAACGCGTTTCCGGCCGCCGCTGTCAAACAGCACCTCCGATTGATGTGCCGGCTGCCCGTCCATTTCACAATTCATGCAACGGATGTTGTCATGCGGTTTCGTGGCATTCGAAGGTCGTTCAGGTGGTTTTGACCCCCCAACGCGCCATTTCAGCGCGCGTCGAGCTGCTGAAAACGACGCATTCGGTCGTGCCACGCGCACCGCACGTCCGATGGATGTGCCGCCTCCTCCTGCATCACAAGAATAATATTCCTATCGTTCTCGTGCGGTTGCAGGTTTTTCGGAGCACGTTTGCTCTGAATTGGACCGCCGCACGCCGTTTTGGTGTTTTATGGCTCCGGAAACGCGTTTCCGGCCGCCGCGGTCAAACAGCACCTCCGATTGACGGGGGGCGGGGGGTGTACGGGGGTGCGGGGGGCTGTACGGGGGTGCGGGGGGCTGTCCGGGGGTGCGGGGGGGCTGTCCGGGGGTGCGGGGGGCTGTAAGGGGGTGCGGGGGGGGGGGCTGTACGGGGGTGCGGGGGTGCTGTCCGGGGGTGCGGGGGGGCTGTCTGGGGGTGCGGGGGGCTGTACGGGGGTGCGGGGGGGCTGTCCGGGGGTGCTGGGGGCTGTACGGGGGCGCGGGGGGGCCTTCTGGGGGTGCGGGGGGCTGTACGGGGGTGCCGGGGGGGCTGCCTGGGGGGTATGGGGGGCTGTACGGGGGTGCGGGGGGCTATACGGGGGTGGGGGGTTGTCCGGGGGTGCGGGGGGCTGTCCGGGGGTGCGGGGGGGTGTACGGGGGGGCTGTACGGGGGGGGGGGGGGGGGTGTACGGGGGTGTGGGGGGGCCGTACGGGGGTGCGGGGGGCTGTACGGGGGTGGGGGGGCTGTACGGGGGTGCGGGGGGGCTGTTCGGGGGTACGGGGGGCTATACGGGGGTGCGGGGGGGCTTTACGGGGGTGCGGGGGGGCTGTACGGGGGTGCGGGGGGGCTGTCCGGGGGTGCGGGGGCTGTACGGGGGTGCGGGGGGGGGGGGGGATGTCTGGGGGTGCGGGTGGCTGTACGGGGTGCGGGGGGGCTGTTCGGGGGTGCGGGGGGCGGGGCTGTAAGGGGGTGCCGGGGGGGCTGCCCGGGGGGTGCAGGGGGCTGTACGGGGGTGCAGGGGGCTGTACGGGGGTGCGGGGGGGCTGTCCGGCGGTGCGGGGGGCTGTACGGGGGTGCGGGGGGGCTGTACGGGGGTGCGGGGGGGCTGTCCGGGGGTGCGGGGGGGGGGGGGGGGGGGGCTGTCCGGGGGTGCGGGGGGATGTACGGGGGGGGGGGGGGGGGGGGGGCTGTACGGGGGTGCGGCGGGGTGTACGGGGGGGCGGGGGGGGGGGGTGTCCGGGGGGGTTGTACGGGGGGCGGGGGGGTGTACGGGGGTGCGGGGGGCTGTACGGGGGTGCGGGGGGGGGGGGGGGGGGGGGGGGGCTGTCCGTGGGTGCGGGGGGCTGTCCGGGGGTGCGGGGGGGCTGTCCGGGGGTGCGGGGGGCTGTACGGGGGTGCCGGGGGGGCTGTACGGGGGTGCGGGGGGCTGTACGGGGGTGCGGGGGGGGGGGGGGGGGGCTGTACGGGGGTGCGGGGGGCTGTACGGTGGTGCGGGGGGCTGTACGAGGGTGCGGGGGTGGGGGGGCTGTACGGGGGGGCGGGGGGTTGTACGGTTGTGCGGGGGGCTGTTCGGGGGTGCGGGGGGGCTGTACGGGGGGGCGGGGGGTTAGAGTTTTTAAATGCATGCTTTAGATAATATTAGCTATCATATAATAAACTAGAAAAGAAAGAAATTATAAGTACACAACCTTCTAATTTAAATTAAATGAATAAATACAGTACATCAATGTCAACCCCACCAGTAAAAACAAAAAACATATCTCGTGAATATATGATGCGTCACGCGTTGTCATCACTGCTACCTCCTTCTGGTGGGCCATGGGCCTACAACAAATAAACATTATAAATATTTTAATAACAAAAATAATTTAAATTAAATAAATAAATACAGTATATACCTGCGTCGTATGATCCCCTGCACCATCAGCTCGACGCACATATTCCCGCAGTGCTCTAACCTCAGATGTCAATTGCGCATTTGCCTCCTCGGAAGCGTGCAACCGTGCCTCAAAATCTGACATCTGTTGTGTCATATGAGCAACAGCAGGACCGACAACCGCAGCGCGTGACACTACAGAACAAGGAATCCCTGCTCCATAGGTCAAACTATAGCCATGCCCGTCCCAACCGATAATGCGATGAAAGATCTCATCCCGTCGCATGGGAAGCTGTCGCTGGTCCTCTGGCAGATGTTCTAACTCAGCTTCAAATTGAGCCTGTGAAATATTTAAATATATATAAATATATATATGTTAATATATAGATTTATGTAATTATTGGTAAGTACAGACACTTACTATCAATGCTGCAACCTCTGGATCATTGCGATCATGAGTCCTCATCCACACCGACATTTTATCAGTTGCTGCACCTTGCTCTCACAACTGTATATTAAAAGAATATAAACACAAAACCATATTAATTAATAAATTAAAAAATGAATAATATATACCTCATGTCGGATCTGAGACACGTGACGAGTCCCGAGCCTGTGAGGTGGTCCCTGCAACGCTCGATTCTCAGAATGGCGTGTTGACACCTCCTACATTCAATTCATTCAAATTTCAAACAAATCACATATTCTTGAAAATATATATACACCAAAATAATTAATATACAAACCACAACACCCTCAGTAGACCAATATGCAACCAAGTCACGCCACTGAGCCGGGAGGACACCTCTTGGGACTTTTTCCAAAATGTCTAGGGCACCCACATTTGGTACCCAGTGGTCCCTCTTCACTTTGCCTTTATAATATTTCCACATCTTACGGCATTTGCTCATACACACGGGCCGAAACTCTTCAGGGCATACTTTCAAATTTTTCTATAAAGAAAATAATCAAACATATTAGTATTCTTTATACATAGAAAATAAAGTAAAATGATTTTATTATCTGAACCTCCCTCCATAGACGATCTAATGTGTCCTAAGGGATAGAAGCTCAGTCACGCGTGGTCAATGGAAATCAATGTGGGTCACGTATGATATGACCCATCTGACGAATAAATGTCGGGGAATTCGGTCCCACAGGATGAAAAATCTCATCAAATGAAACATCTATCGTCGTGTCGGAATTCCATGATAATATGCCACGACCAGGGCCTCTCCTGCGAGAGGAAGAAGGAGCCGAGTCTGATCCTATTGAAAACAATTTTATATATAAATTGACAAATGTTATATATATATATATGTATGTATGTCAATTAGATAAAAAATATAGACAATGACATTCAAACATACCTCGACCCTGAGACGTAGATTCCTCAGATGGATGATGTGGATCTTCTGCCTCTTCCCCTGACATGTCTGCAGTCATAGAAAACATCAGTAATGAGTCCAAAGTGTTTAAAAGATAAATTGGATTGTTCTTAAAAAATCAAACTTGTACAACTGTTAATCAAACAAAAAATGGATTGAATAATTAGTTGTGAATGAATTTTAAAAAATCAGAAAGTTAACAAAACAGATATACAAATTATGTACAAAACCAGTCAATGCATAGCCAAATTTCAGATAGAACTAATAAAAATTCAAGCAGCACATGAATCAGATGAAGAATACCTCAAAGGGATGATACACCGACCATAACATCAATAAATCAAGAGTAAAAACAACCTAAATATTTATGATTGAATTAACTTACAAAAGTGAGGATTAAAACTTATAAAGATTTATAAAATGATTAGATAATTTATGATATCCTAGGACATTCTACTGAATAACGGGAAAACAATTATACCTTTCATTAAGCATGCAAATTGACCGTTTCTCCTTCAACAGCCGCTCTGACCCAATAAATATCTTCTTCACGTTGAACTACGGTATGTTGATCAAGTTGTTGGTAAACAAACGGAACAGTCTCGGGTTCATCTTCTTCAAATAAAAACACTCCTCGCCGAGACATTTTGACAACAACTTTCCAACTTGGATCCGAAGGAAAAGTAACGAAGAATACTTGTTCCGCTTGTGATGTCAAAATGAAAGGTTCATTCTCAACTCGTTCATTATTTCTGTATAACATATAGTTAAAATTCACCAATGAAAACTGATATTGATCGAATTTACATCCACGCACTGGATCAACCCAATTACACTTTAACAATATGTACTTCAAACCGTGTGTGTATACAACTTCAATGATGTCTATCAATTGACCATAGTAATAACCAGAATCGACAAAGGGACAACCGATGCCACTGTTTTGTGTTGCTCGTTTGTCATCAACATCTTTAATGCGAAATCAAAAACCATTAGCATCAATAGATTTATAACGAAGAGCCGTTATAGATGGACCCTCAGCCAGTTGGATAAATACTTCAGGTAGCGTGGGGTCCCCTAACTCCCTCAGCTTACGAACCTACATAATTTATAAAAATCAATACTGATATATGCAGAAAGAATTAGTATAATACTTCACTCATAATGAAAATCAATTTATACATACATAATCCTTGAACCAATCATGAAATGACGCATAATGAGATTGTTGAATTTGCAACTCAGTCGCACGATGCATCTCTTCTTTTATCTCATTAATGTGTTTCCTGCAAATGATAACGCAATGTTTAAAAGATCATCTTATGCAAACAAAACATGTAAAAGTTATACAAGCACATTGATAAGATACTTACTGCATTAATGGTGCAACTGATGGAGTATTGAACAAGATATATCGATGTGCTTGTATCCACTCGATGTTGTCCATATCAAATGTGGTTCCTTCTCCAACTGGACCATCATGAATCTGAGAGGGATTATCTAATTTTTTTCAACATCCGTAAGATATTCTGCACAAAAGGTAGTACACTCATCCATCAAATAACCATTGGCTATTGATGCCTCTGGACGAGCTCTGTTGCGTACAAATCTTTTCAATGTACTCAAATACTGTTCAATAGGATACATCCACCTGAATTGCACTGGACCAGCAGCCATTACTTCATCAGTTAGGTGCACTATCAAGTGGACCATAACATCGAAAAATGAGGGGGGTAAAGTTTCTCAAAGTGACAAAGCGTAAGTACAATTCGATCCTGCAAAATTTTTAAATCACTCATTCGTTGATTTCTTAAACAAAGTTGTCTAAAAAAATTACTCATCTCAATCAAGGGCTGAACAACATTGGGGGATAAACAATCACAAATTGCGATTAAAATCAACTGCTGAAGTAATATGTGATTGTCATGACTTTTCAACCCTTGCAATGTCTTGCTTGTCATATTCACACACTTTGAAATATTAGAAGAATAACCATCAGGCACCTTGACCATCTTCAAAATGGAAAGAAATGTCTCTTTCTCCTCTGTAGTCATCGTATACTGTGCAGCAGGCATATATGCCTTGTTTCCCTTAGCTAACTGTAAATGAAACTGTTTCCTTAAACCCATTTCTTCCAAATCATGGCGTGCATTAACATGGTCCTATGATTTTCCACTGACACCTAAAATGGTCCACAATATGTTATCACAAACATTTTTTTCAATGTGCATGACATCCAAATTATGCCTCAACATGTTAGTTTTCCAATACAGAAGACTATAAAAAATACTTTTCTTTTTCCAATTGTGACTGTGCTGCCTACCCGCAGCACGAATATTATGTACTCGAGGAGCCACCAAATCCTGAATTTCATATACCGTGCGGATGTTTTCTTCCTCAATCTGCGATAACATTTCGACTCCTATCATGATCTTTGGTGCTGGGCTGAACTCTCTAGAACCATTAAATGCCACTCTGTCCTTTCTGAATCTGTGCTGAGGAGGGAGAAAATGCCTGTGACCCATGTATGCCCATTTTTTGGAATGTTTAAGCCATACAGATTTTTTACTTTTATTGCAACAAGGGCAAGAAAATTCCCCTTTCGTACTCCAGCCTGATAAATTTGCATAATCTGGGAAGTCATTGATTGTCCACAATAAAGCAGCATGCAGTTTGAACATTTCATTCGTTTCGCAGTCATAAGTCATCACACCATCGCCCCAAAATTCATTCAACTCATCAATCAATGGCTGAAGGTAAACATCAATCTTATCCCCCGGACTTTTAGGTCCATCAATAAGAGTGTAAAGTAATATAAATTGTTGCTTCATACAAAGCCACGGAGGAAGATTATATGGAACCAACACCACGGGCAATGTGCTATGAGTTGCACCAACGATAGACTTGAATGGATTGAAACCATATGTTGCCAATCCCAATCGGACATTACGAACATCTTTAGCAAAGTCGGGATGTCTCTTATCAAAATCCTTCCATGCATGAGAGTCTACTGGGTGGGTTAACATATCACTTTCATGAACTCTTTCTGCATGCCATCTCATTAAATTAGAAACTTTAGATGACATAAAAAATCTTTTCAACCTCGGTTTAAGGGGAAAGTAACGCATTTGCTTTACGGCAATCGGTTTCTCCTGTATCGTAATCTGACTTTGATGAGTATTATTTCCCCTGTTCTCTTTCCACCTGGAAGCACCACAAACCGTACAAATATCCAAATGGGCAGTTTCTTTTCTAAACAACATACAGTTGTTTGCACATGCATCTATGGTCTCATATGTAAAACCTAAGTTCTCTGTCAACTTACGAGCATAGTAATACGATTCAAGAATCTTAGCGTTGACAGGAAGAAATTTTTTCAATAAAACCAAAAGCATGTCGAATGATGTGTCTGACCAATTATTCAAAGTCTTCAAATGAAACAACTCCATGATAAATGACAGTTTATTGTAAGAAGTACATCCAGGATATAATTCTGTTTTCGCATCATCAAGTGCTTCATAAAACCTCCTCGAATCACGATCTACACCAGAGCGAAGATTTATCTCACCGGTCTCAAGATTCTGGATGTCAATGCCTTTAGGATCAAACCCACGTACCATTTTAGTAAGCATTTCATGCATTGGATCAGTCATCCTTGCATCAACATCCATCTGAGCTGCATCTGTATTTTTAAAACGAACATATTCTTCTCCATGACGAGTCCAACTCTTATAATTTTTCAGAAATCCATTAAAGAAAAGGTGCTCCCTCACAGTATCTCGTGTGAATTGATATCTGTTAGCACATTTTCTACATGGACAACTAATATAGTCACTTTCAAATCCTCTCATGAAGTCAATAAACTGCATAATGCCATTGAAATATTCTCTTGACGTTAGATTTGGATGATCAATCCAACTCTTATCCATAATTATATCTGTATAACAAACATTTACACAATACTTATTACATTTAAATTTTTCAAATCAACTATATTTAAAATAAATATTAATCATTTGTTTATGAACCATTGATAAAATAATAATGTAACTAAAAGCCCATGTTACCTGATTGAGCTACAAACCTGAAAGGGAGGGGAGCCGAAGGCAGTGCAGCGAGAGAGAGGAGGCAGCGAAGGGGAGCCAGAGCCAAAGGCGGTGCAGCAAGGGAGGGGACGGGCGGCGGCGGCGGGGGGGAGCTGGAGGAGAGGAGGCGATGAGGGGACGGGGGACGGGCAGCGGGGGGGGGGGGCTGTCTGGGGTCAGGGGGGGCTGTTTGAGGTGCGGGGGGGGGGGGGGCGTCCGGGGTGCGGGGAGCGGTCCAGGGTGCGGGGGGGGGGGGGGGGGGGGGGGGGGGGCTGTTCGGGGTGCCGGAGCCGTCCGGGGTGGGGGGGAGGGCTGAGGGGGCGGAGGCCGGAGGGCGGATGGCGGAGGCCGGAGGCCGGAGGGTGTGCGGTGGGGGAGGTCGGGCGGTGGGGGAGGCCGGGAGGCGGGGGGAGGGCAGCGTCGGGGGGGGGCGGCGACGGGGGGGGGGGGGGGGGTGGGGGTGGCGGGGGAGGTCGGGAGGCGGGGGGGAGGGCGGTGGTGGGGGGACGGCGACGGGGGGGAGCGGGGGAGGCCGGGCGGCGGGGGGGGGGGGGGGGCGGGGCGGAGGGGGGGAGGGCGGCGTCGGGGGGGCGGAGATGCGGGGGCCGAGCGGCGGGGGCGGCCGGACGGCGGGGGAGGCCGGGCGGAGGGGGGGGAGCAGGGTTCAATCGGGAGGGGGGCGCGGGGGGGGGGGGTGCAAAAAGGCTCGGGTTTTTTTATCAAGGCCAGCGACCGCCATTGGAGGTCGCTATTAGATATCTATAGCGACCGCCAATGGCGGTCGCCCGATTCTGGGGGGCTTCAATGCCCCCTTTTCTAGTAGTGTTTGTTTGCATCATTATACATCTTCTTCCCATCATCGCGGCATTCAAATTCCTGATGACCTTCCTTTCCACATTTTAAATATTTACTTGTCCCTTTAAGACAACCCCCTCCATGTTTCTTTCCACACTTTGAGCATAAGGGAAAGCTCATCTTCTTTTCAGTGTGCTCTTTAGATTTTCCTTTGAATTCCATTTTCCTCTTCTTATCAAACCCATATGACTGATGGGTTACTCCAATCTCCATATCGACTTTGAGAGCACATCGAACGATTTCCTCGTAGCTATTGAAGTCCCTTATGGCTAACGCCCTTCTAAGACTTGGTTTTAAGCCACTAAAGAATAGGTCGATCTTACTCTCAGGTTGGATAATAATACCAGAAGCGTACCTTGCAAGTCTTGTAAAATTTGCTTCATAGGTACCAACAGATTCATCATCCTTTTGCTTCAGTTCAAGAAACTCTTTCTCCATCTTTGTTTGGAGAATACGAGGGAAGTACTTATTGAAAAGTAAGTTCTTGAACTCGTCCCATTCCATGGACTCAATTTCATCCCTTTGCCTCGTATTCTTAATAAGATTCCACCATTGATCAGCATCTCCTTCCAAACGATACACTACTAGGATGACTTTATCATGTTCAGAACATTGAAGAACTGAAAAAATCTTTTCAGTAGTATTAATCCATTGTTCAGCAACTAATGGATCAGTAGACCCGCGGAAAGAAGGTGGACGCTACCTCATGAAGGATTCAACAGAATGTTGCTCCTTCCTTTGCTCGTTTGGAAGTCATGCATGATTCATAGCTTGAGAAAGTTGTGTGAGCATGGCTACAAGATTTTTCATTCCAGCTCCCATAACGTTTGGTTGCTCAGGGGGACAATCATTTCATTGCCCGTCGCATTCCGCATTAACACGATTCCTTCGGGTTCCAGCCATTGACTAAAACCAAGAAGAATAGTGTGAGGAACACTAATTATAATAGGAAAACCACATAATCAAGAATAAAATTTCACACTTAAGGTCTTATCCTAGGTTATTCATGGCCATTTCTAAAACACTAAGATTGTGTTCTATGCTTAGACTTATCCATAGGGTTCTTACTAAGGATTTCACATCCTAGTTTCAAAAGGTTGACTATACCTTTCCTCTGATACCAACTATAACGACCCATACTTTACATACATTGTTAATACTTCAAAATTGAAGCATACTTATTACAACATATAACAAAACCACAAAACAACCATATAGGTATAGTGTCTTTAGAAACTGGAAAACATAAACAACTGGTTCATAAAGTGTCTACACTGTCTCCCATTTATTTCATCATATCTATAGTCCCTTTTGGCATAGCTTACTTAATAACCTTCTTCCTGACCTGGGGAAAGAAAACATACAAAAGGGTGATTTCAAATGCTCAGTAAGGGTAAAAAAAAGAAATATCAATCTCATCATATACATAAGCACATAATTTTTGGAAATCTTATCCTGCAAAAGAGATCATAATTTCATAACATGGGATAAATCATGGCAGTGAAATGTAATCAAAATAATCATAACTTAAAACATGAAACTTTGTGGCATACACACACAATCATAGAGAATCATTTCTTATTAGTCAAGACTCATTTCCAAGACTATCTTAGTGGACAAAGTCCATTTCTGAATCGAGTCACCCTCGTTTCAGTCCTGTTTCACTGAACCGGTATAACCTACCGTTCCAGCCATGTCTATCTCATGAGATATAATATCTTTACCCAATGCATTGGAGGGAGATATTGGTCCCACCCATCTCATAATGATACCATTCTTATGTGTGCCACAAAATCATAAATCATACATCATTGCATAACCCATGTAATAAAAATGGGAATCTTAAACATCGTGACATCATCAAAAAATTCATATAAGATAAAGGAATTCATAAAAATATTTCCATCACAACATAATCAAATCCATGTAATAATAGGGATAGAAATAGAACCCTTTATTATCTTAGATGGAAAATAATTTTGATAAAACACTTGAACTCCATTCTTGAGGAAAATATCCTTTCTACTTCAAAAACATTTTCCTTTCTTAACATGTCTTACAATTTTAAACTAAAAGAAGTTTATAAAAAATAAACTTGAAAACTTGTAAAGGAAGCTTCTTGGAAATAATGTTTTAAAAATCCATTCATGGCGTATAAGTTAAAAAAACATCCTTCTCGTACTTTTGTCGGAAAAGTTAAAAAGTACCTCGTACGAAAAACGACAAAATATTCCTTTCATATCTTTTACTAAAAACTCACCGAAGGGTAAAATTGGATTTAAACAATTGTAGATGGATGGAGATAATATTACATATTGAGGAAACATGGATGTGGATGATAAAATACACCCCAGTAGATTTCAAATTATAAACAATCTCGGATAAAAATGAGATTGTGATATTTCCCTTACCTTAGGTCCGACTTGCTTTGTAAGTGTTCGAACCTCCTGTATAATGATTTAAATAATTTTATTGACTTATTACAGAATCATACTTATTTTTATGATATCATATATGGTCATATTCTTAGCTTCTTAGTAGTAATATTTCATTGCTACTTGTTATTCGGGTGTTTATAACTTTTTGTTCTTATGCGTGTTTTGTCGAATAAATTATTATTATTCTCTTTAGGTTATAGATACCTCATTACCAGAATGGTATTAGTGTAATATATATCATATTCATTCATTCAATTCATTTATATAATCATTATGAAATGAAGATCATGTAGAACGAGTCGCATCACATCGTGGAGACGGTATTCCGTACGTACGCACGAGTGATGATATCGTTCCTATGATCGTGGAATTGTATTGGAGTGTATGTATACTATTTCAGAATCAGTATCACTTTATAATAGTCATATATAGTCTTTATTTACACCATTATACCCATCCAAGTAAGGTGGTGGTGGAAAATAGATTACACCACGGCGTGGAGACGGTATTCCGTACGTACGCACGCGCGGTGATTTCTTTTTCCGTAGGATGGATAGATGGTGAAATAGGGTTGTTTCATACTTATAATAACATATCATTATATGAGTGATACTGATGTTATTACTTCATAATGAAAAAACTAAATAAGAAGAAGTGGAAGAAGAAATAAAGATGAAAGAATCGGTAACGGACATTACCTCTTCTTTGAAGTGCTTCTTTGAGACCTTCTTTTAGGGCACTAAAATTGGTATTTGAAGAAGACCAGGACCTCTAGGATATCTCTAGGGAAGTGGAGAGGAGAAAATGGCAGGGTTTGGCCGAGCTTGAAGCCTCAAAGTGGTGTGAGGAAGAGAGGGAGTAGGTGCCCTTTTATAAGGGAGGAGAGGGGTACCTTTGGGAAAACTAAAAATATTATTTTATTATAAAGTCAAGTTCGATTTTAAATAGCTCCAAATTAATATATTTAGAATCTAAGGTGGGGATGGGTCGAAATCCTATCATCCAATATAATTTAGGCAAGTTTAGATTCCTATTTTAACCTTATCATTTAGATTTAACATTAAGTTAAATAAGTTTACTTTTACCATGTCTTCTTGTGTTCTTATACTATAAGGTTAATAAACTTACTATAAGAATCCAAACGAACCCCAAGTTGTTTATTATTAATATATATAACCTTATCAAGTCATTTGGCCAAACCTTAGATTTTTATGAATAAAATAACAATTACTAATATAATATTTGTTTTAAAAACTATTTTATGTCAATTTTGAAACTATTTAGTAATTGATTTTTTTGAAAATCATAACAGAATTATTAGTTCGAACCAAGTTAATTAAATCAATACTAACATGTCATATTAACTTAGAAAATTAGTGGAATTTATAAAAAGTCTCAAATTACATTTATTTTGGTGTTTATAACATCAATTATGTCAATATTTCATTAATAAGATAAATACTGCATCATCATTGTGTCATAAATAAATTAAATTATTTAATGTCTAAAAATTACAAAAAAAAATATCATTATGTAGGAAATCTTTGTAGCTTTCTAATGAATATTTATAGTCGAATTTATCTTATGTATAACCTTATATTAAAAATTATTTACCTATTAAACTTTGATTTTAACTATTTTAACCCTTCTTTAAATAAATTAATAATAAATGTCCTAATCTAATACAAGTGGGCCTAAATGGTCATATTTTATTCCTAAGTTTGTTTTTGGTCGAATTACACTTGTCCAATAGAATTAGGACATGTGTTAGGGTAATAATAATATCATCTTTACCCTTAATTACCCTATTTACTTTTAACCGTGGTAAAAAAAAGTAAAAAGTTACTATTCACCAAAAAATTATTTTCATCTCATTGAACCACATTTTACTTACTGACATCAACCGTGTCTCTCGGATTTTTGAAATTCTACTCACAGAAGTGGTAAAATTAAGTTTTATGAAAAATTCAGTTTTTTAACTACCACTTAGTGGTTTCACTATTCATCAAAAATTGAAAGTTTTCAGAAAAATACCAAAATTTCACCCTAGGCTAATTTCGATATTCCGAATCCAAAAATGAAGTCCATTTTGAAAAATAAAATTATAAAATTTGAAAAAGTGGTTATTACTATTCATAACGGCTAGTTTTAATAATATTTTAATAGCATATCGTTGTTTAGTGAAACTCGGTATTGCGTACGACGCAAGCTATCAAGGAAGGTCGAGATTTCGTGTAAAGCAAGCCAAGAAAGTGTTGTGTAGAAAAAGATTCCTTTGATGATTTATATAACATAAAAGTCTCGGGTGTTACATTTATCCTTGTTCATATGAGGAATGAATTGGACTTAGTAATTGTCATGTGTGTCCCACTATATCCCCTCGGTGCATCGGTAGATCTCATGAGACAAACTATAGTCTTGGCACGAGGCCTTAACAAAATGGATATTTATGGTCATGGTATGAGGCCTTGACAGTATGGTTATGATATCCTGCATTATTCATTCCCTCATTATGAAACTAGTAATTGATATTTCATGTGGTTATTCAACTAGTATAATACCCATGATTATGTTTTATTATGGAATTGTTTATTAAGCTCTTATTCCTGCCATAATGTGTTCAAGTTTATTTTTAAAGGCCTATATTTTTAATTATTCACCATGCCTAATGTTTATTTTTATGATATCTTCTGATTTATTTCTTACCCTTAATGATCCTTTGAGCCCACCCCTTTCTTATGTTTCATTTTCTCAAAACATGAAGGAGTTTATTATGAGTGACCTACAGGGATAAACTTATAGTTGTGGATATTCCCAATAAAAATTATGTTGTTTTTTATTTCATGTTGTAATTTTGAACTTATGTATGTATCTTGTTTCCAAATATACTAAAATACATAGTCCTTAAGGATGCATATTCCTTTATTATATTCCAATGTAATAAAATAAGACATCGGCTCTGGGAAACTGGGGTTGGTTTCTTACCGGAACATGATTGTCCCGCCTATGTGGCAGTGGTTCATTACATCGTATTTCCTACCAATTTTGTTTCAGGAAATTCTAAGCATGAGGCTAGACTTGAGGACATTTTCCTTGAAGATATTGTTTATGAGCCTCTACTGGTAACAACTCTAATGGATTGGGGGACTTTATCTGAATGATGGTGGTAGTATCTACCTTGTTGGATCTTCTTATAAAAGATGGAGGAGGCAATGGGAATGTTTGTTTAGCCTACTACAAGGCTTCCTCTAGGTACTGGTCTTTGTCAGAAAAATACTGAAATCCACCCAAGAAATTCTAAGTGATGGGGGAGGGAACCAATTTAGTATTAACATTCCCTACACACATCATATGTATCTTCTCTTGTGTCAGTGGCATGTTGAGTGAATACCTAAGTCTTTTCCACTTAGAGTCAAAGTCTATGACTTGCTCACCTGGTCATTACATTCATTTGAAGATGTCTAGAATACTTTTCTAATGGGTGGTAAATCTGAATTGATAAATAAACTATTTGTTAAGATATCCCCAACTAGTGATGGACCCAATGGGTAGCTGAATATACTAGACGAACGTAGGCCCTTCTGGTGTCTGCACAAAACATCAGTTCTTGGTGGCCTCTTGCTTCTCTAGAGTTCCCAGCATGGGTTCACGCCTTGATATGAAGTGGTTCAGATACTACAGTAGGTCTCTCATCCCATTGAAGGGGGAGAAGGTAGGATTCATAAAATTTGGGGGTGCTCGTATGTTGTCCACCCATGCTGGATATGGATTCCCATAAAGTTGGATCACCATTTGTCGTGTTTCTAAGGCTTTAAGTTGAGCAGCAAGAGCAACTATCAAGTTTTCCTAGTGGAGGTTCCTATCTAGCTAAGGATCCTTAAACACTGGTGCATTGATGAGATCATCAACATGATAAGTAGGCTCAGTGAATCATGGAGCGGCTAGTGGAATGACCTATAGAACGGATTGATCTAGATCATGAGGAGTGTTATCACAATGCTCAGGTAGGTTTAGAGACAGATATTATGTAACACCCCGAGATTTTATGAAAAATATTATTTTTAATTTTATTAATGTCTTGTGTTATACGCTACACAAAAAGGAGCTTTCACAACACACATCTCTGACCTGGCTTGAATTACACGCAATCGCGACCTTCCACGATAGCGTGTGTTGTACGCAACACCAAGTTTCACTAAACAACGATATGCTATTAAAATATTATTAAAACTAGCCGTTATGAATAGTAATAACCACTTTTTGAAATTTTGTAAATTTTATTTTTCAAAATGGACTTCATTTTTGGATTCGGAATATCGAAATTAGCTTAGGGTGAAATTTTGGTGATTTTCAGATAACTTTAATATTTTGATGAATAGTGAAAATTACTAAATTTTAATTAAAAACAACTTTTTCAATCGAAATAATTAATAGTGATAAATTATTAATTTGAGTGGTTTTAAAGTATATTTAGAATATATTTTTACAATTTAATACAATGTTGGTCATTGGATGTAATTTCACATTTAAACCAGTTATAAACAAGTGTCAATCTTTTGATAGTTATTATCTCTTAAAAACACGCCTTTTGTTTTGACGACGGGAATTAATTTTTAAATTAATGCAACTGATATGTTTTGAATTTGGTAAAATAGAAATCATTTTTGAGTTCATAATATCAAATATAGCTTAGGCCTAATTTTTTGTATTTTTCTGAAAACTTTCAATTTTTGATGAATAGTGAAACCACTAAGTGGTAGTTAAAAAAACTGAATTTTTCATAAAACTTAATTTTACCACTTCTATGAGTGGAATTTCAAAAATCTGAGAGACACGGTTGATGTCAGTAAGTAAAATGTGGTTCAATGAGATGAAAATAATTTTTTGGTGAATAGTAACTTTTTACTTTTTTTTACCACGGTTAAAAGTAAATATGGTAATTAAGGGTAGAAATGATATTATTATTACCCTAACACATGTCCTAATTCTATTGGAAAAGTGTAATTCGACCAAAAACAAACTTAGGAATAAAATATGACCATTTAGGCCCACTTGGATTAGATTAGGACATTTATTATTAATTTATTTAAAGAAGGGTTAAAAGAGTTAAAATCAAAGTTTATTTACTAAAACATTTTTTAATATGGGGTTATACATAAGATAAATTCGACTATAAATATTCATTAGAAAGCTAAAAAGATTTCCTACATAATTGTATTTTATTTGTAATTTTTACACATTAAATAATTTAATTTATTTATGACACAACGATGATGCAGTGATTATCTTATTAATGAAATATTGATATAATTGATGTTATAAATACCCAAATAAATATAATTTGAGACTTTTTATGAATTAAACTAATTTTCTAGGTTAATATGACATGTTAGTATTGTTTTAATTAACTTTTTTCGAACTTATCATTCTTTTATGATTTTCAAAAAAATCAATTACTAAATAGTGTCAAAATTGACATAAAATAGTTTTTAAAACAAATATTATATTGGTAATTGTTATTTTATTCCTAAAAATCTATGGTTCAGCCAAATTACTTAGATAAGGTTATATATATTAATAATAAACAACTTGGGGTTCGTTTGTCTGTTTATAGTAAGTTTATTAACCTTATAGTATAAGAACACAAAAAGACACGGTAAAAGTAAAATTATTTAACTTAATGTTAAATCTAAATGATAAGGTTAAAATAGGAACCTAAACTTGTCTAAATTCTATTGGATGACAGGATTTCGACCCATCCCCACTTTATCTTCGAAATAAATCAATTTGGAGCTATTTAAAACCGAATTTGACTTTATAATAAAATAATAGTTTTAGTTATTCCAAAGGTACCCCTCTCCTCCCTTATAAAAGGGCACCTCCTCCCTCTCTTCCTCACACAACTTTGAGCCTTCAAGCTCGGCCAAACCCTGCAAAAATCTCTTCTCCACTTCCCTAGAAACATCCTAGAGGTTCTGGTCTTCCTCAAAGACCAATTTTAGTGCCCTAAGAGGAGGTCTCAAAGAGGCGCTTCAAAGAAGAGGTAATTTCCGTTACCAATTCTTTCACCATTATTTCTTCTTCCACTTCTTCTTCTAAGGTTGTTTCATTATGAAGTAATAACATCAGTATCACTCATATACTGATATGTTATTATAAATATGAAACAACTCTAATTAACCTTCGGTTCATCCTACGGAAAAAGGAAATCACCGCGCGTGCGTACGTACGGAATACCGTCTCCACGCCGTGGTGTAATCTGCTTTTCCACCAACACCTTACATGGATGGGTATTATGGTGTAAAGAATAACTATACATAGTTATTATAACATAATAATGATTATGATATATTTTATCATCCACTCCAATTCAATTCAATAATTATGGAAATGATATCATCGCTCGTGCATACGTACGGACTACCGTCTCCACGACGCGATGAGATTCATTCTCCATGTTAACCATTTAAGAATGATTATAAAGTATATATAAGAAATAATAATGAAATATATGACATTATAAATCTACTGTATTTATGTTTATATATATGTATGTCATCTACTTAATTCCATTCAACTCAATAAGGAAACGAAAACAGCGTTCATGCGTACGAACGGTCTACCGTCTCCATGAACGGTGTATTTCTTTCCATTTACTGATCTATTATATATATATATATATATTCTTAATATATATTATATATAAATCATGTTTTATATTCTGGAATTAAGTAATCATTATCTAAGTAATCATATTAATAATTAAAAGTTAAAACGCAAACAACAAATGAGATGATTTTACCCAAAACGCTACTTTAACATGAATTTACAAAAGAACGGGTAATATAAAGTCATAAGTGAACCATATATGATATAATAACAATGAATATGATTCTGTAATAAGTCAATGACATTATTTAAATCATTATACAGGAGGTTCGGACACTTACGAAGCAAATCGGACCTAAGGTAAGGGAAATATCACAATATCATTTTTATCCGAGATTGTTTATACTTTGGTATTTACTGGGGTGTATTTTATCATCCACATCCATATTTTCTCAATATGTAATATTATTTCCATCCACCTAAATTTTTTTAAATCCTATTTTACCCTACGGTGAGTTTTTATTAAAAGATATGAAAGGAATCTTTTGTCATTTTTCATACGAGGTACTTTTTGACTTTTCCGACAAAAGTACAAGAAGAATGTTTTTTTTAACTTATACGGCATGAATGGATTTTTAAAACATTATTTCCAAGAAGCTTCCTTTACAAGTTTTCAAGTTTATTTTTAATCAAATTCTTTTAGTTTAAAATTGTATGACATGTTAAGAAAAGAAAATGTTTTTGAATTTGAAAGGATATTTTCCTCAAGAATGGAGTTCAAGTGTTTTATCAAAATTATTTTTCATCTAAGATAATATAGGGTTATGTTTATATCCCTATTATTACATTTATTTGATTATGTTGTGATGGAATTATTTTTATGAATTCCTTTACCTTATATGAATTGTTTTATGATGTCATGTTGTTTAAGAATCCCATTTTTATTACATGGGTTATGCAATGATGTATGATTTAAGATTTTGTGGAACACATAAGAATGGTATCATTATGAGATGGGTGGGACCTATATCTCCCTCCAATGCATTGGGTAAAGATTTTATATCTCATGAGATAGGCATGGCTGGAATGGTAGGTTATACCGGTTCAGTGAAACAGGACTGAAACGAGGGTGACTCGGTTCAGAAAGGGACTTTTTCCACTAAGATAGTCTTGGCAATGAGTCTTGACTAACAAGAAATAATTCTCTATGATTATGTGTGTATGCCACAAAGTTTCATGTTTTAAGTTATGATTATTGGGTTTTCATTTCACTACTATTATTTATCCCATGTTATGAAATTATGCTCTCTTTTGCAGGTTAAGATTTCCAAAATGTTATGTTCTTATGAATATGATGTGATTGATATTTCTTTTGTTTACCCTTACTGAGCATTTGAGCTCACCCTTTTATGTTTTCTTTTCCCCAGGATATAAAGAAAGGAATTAGGTTTAAAAAAAAGGAGATCTTTATGGGAGATGTTGAAGATATTTCACCACGATTAGAAGATTATATTTCGAGTTTCCAAAGACACTAAACTATTACGATCCTTGTGTGTGTGTTTTTGTTATGTACTAAGTATTCCGCAAAAGTAATGTAATGTCCATGTACGTCAAGCTTCGGGTCTCTACAGTTGGTATCAGAGGAAAGGTTCAGTCAACCTTTGGAAACTAGGATGCGAGAACTTTAGTGAGATTCCTAGAGATATTTCTAAGGTATGTCTAGGGATTTATCTAAGGTTAAGTATGCGTATAGGTTATAGTCCTAGAATTGCGCTAACGATCTTAGAATTTAACCTAAGATGTTATATATTAAGGGTACTCCCCCTTTTATTATGTTGTTTTCCCTAGCATGATTTTTGCCTCTCACACTATTCTTTTTGGGTTTTAGAAAATGGCTGGAAACAAGATGATTCATGATAATGGAGGATATGATGGACAATGGAATGATATTCTTCATGAGCAACCAAATGAAATGGGATTTGGAAGTCCAAACATCATTATTATGCCGAATCAGAAATCTCATAATATGATCAATAAAGTAAAATTTGGTAAGTTTCCTGACTCGGCTAATAAGAGAAAGATGGAGTTTCATGATGATCATAGAGGAAAGAAAGTTCAATTTCCCCTATGTAAATCATGTGGGAAGAGGCATCAAGGAGAATGTTTCAAAGGAACTGGAAGATGCTTTGGGTGTGGAAAAGAAGGACACAAAGCCAGTAAGTGCAAAGGAAAAGGTTCAGTTAACACCAGGGATGAGGATAATGGTATTGCTACGACATCAACAATGGTTAAATGTTTTAAATGTGGAATGTATGGGCATTATGAAAACCAATTCCCTAAGGGAAAGTCTCATGAAGAGAATCAGCATGGTCGTATGGGTAGTATTTATGTTGATGATGATGAAGAGACTACAAATGATATGTGGGATGAAAGAATTGTTGAAGCTCGGTCAATGGTTTAAGAATGTAGTGGAATGATGACATGTTTATCATGTGTAATGTTGTATAAGTAATCTCATGGTACTATGGAATAAAGAGACATCTAAGGATTGTTACACTGTTGTCTTTCCTTGAGTTTTGAAAGTGTATGATTAATGGTACCAGTATCCATGAAAGGTTATTCAGATATTTTTGGAATGTAGATGATATGTGCATAATGAAGGGATAAGACGATAATGAGATGTTTGATTGTATTCATGAGCTCATGATTGATATAAAGACTAAGTGATATAATGGTTTGAGTATAAATAATTTTGAGGATTTTGGTTTGTGGAAAGTGTTAACTTTTAACTGCATTCATGTTTTCACTAAGGTTCAATGGGTATTCATTCTTCAAGAGAATACATGATTAAAGAATTCACATGTTTGTAATTTGACCAACAAGATATATCTTATGATATATGGGGGATAAATGATGGCATTCACGTGATTATTCTGTGACATTTAAAGTAATCATTTTCTTTATACTATGAGCTTGGACCGAAGTATTTTAGATAAGCCTAAAGATTAGAATGGATTATGTTGGACATAAGTTAGGATAAAAAGTTTTTCGATATTATTGATGGGATGTTATAGTAATATAGCTTTAGAAAAAGGACAACCTGCAGGACGGGCGACAGCCCATCGCATCGGACAAGGATGTGGGAATCGAACCCACAACCGAAGTGCGACTGGCCTTTATCGCCTACCACTGGCCTACAGGAAGTCCCTGTTTAGTAGAAACTAGTTTTATTATATTAAGCAGTATGATATATGAAGTATAAGTCCATTTTAGGAACCATATATGATTAATCTCACTATAGAATGACTTATGTATATTTAATAAATTTTTCTAACCTTTTGTTTGAGATAGATGGAATGACCAGTCATTCTATCACATGATCTGCTAACACTTCATGAATAACAAATTCAACTTCATTTATTTAAGAGATGAAGTGGAAATTGTTCAAGGCACGAACAACAGTGAGATTGTACCAAAATAAAGTAAGTATTTATTCTAATTCAAATTCTTCAACTTTAGGGAAACGATCTTGAAAACCAAAAATGTTGTCCTAGTGCTCTTATATCTGATTAATCAGATGGTACCTTAGATCGTCACAAATTTATGGATTTTTGATTGTTGGATTTTCCATAGCCATGTTCTCTACCACTCTCCATCAGAACATGATGGTTAGATTTTTCTTCCATATCCATATTTTCACCTATGTGGAAACCCAGTGATTAGTTTATTTGGGTAACCGTTACGTTTCATACTTTCGTTTTTAAATATTGGTTTTGGTATTACTTTTTACGATGTGGATTTCGATTAAAGAAACTTTCGAATAGTAAACCATTTATAACCCCGACGAATTTCGAGGGCGAAATTCATTTTAAGGGGGGTAGAATGTAACACCTCGAGATTTTATGAAAAATATTATTTTTAATTTCATTAATGTCTTGTGTTATACGGTACACCAAAAGGAGCTTTCACAACACACATCTCTGACCTAACTTGAATTACACTCAATCGCGACCTTCCACGATAGCGTGTGTTGTACGCAACACCAAGTTTCACTAAACAACGATATGCTATTAAAATATTATTAAAACTAGCCGTTATGAATAGTAATAACCACTTTTTGAAATTTTGTAAATTTTATTTTTCAAAATGGACTTAATTTTTGGATTCAGAATATCGAAATTAGCTTAGGGTGAAATTTTGGTGATTTTCGGATAACTTTCATATTTTGATGAATAGTGAAAATTACTAAATTTTAATTAAAAACAACTTTTTCAATCAAAATAATTAATAGTGATAAATTATTAATTTGAGTGGTTTAAAAGTATATTTAGAATATATTTTTACAATTTAATACAATGTTGGTCATTGGATGTAATTTCACATTTAAACCAGTTATAAACAAGTGTCAATCTTTTGATAGTTATTATCTCTTAAAAACACGCCTTTTGTTTTGACGACGGGAATTAATTTTTAAATTAATGCAACTGATATGTTTTGAATTTGGTAAAATAGAAATCATTTTTGAGTTCATAATATCAAATATAGCTTAGGCCTAATTTTTGGTATTTTTCTGAAAACTTTCAATTTTTGATGAATAGTTAAACCACTAAGTGGTAGTTAAAAAAACTGAATTTTTCATAAAACGTAATTTTACCGCTTCTGTGAGTGGAATTTCAAAAATCCGAGAGACACGGTTGATGTCAGTAAGTAAAATTTGGTTCAATGAGATGAAAATAATTTTTTGGTGAATAGTAACTTTTTACTTTTTTTTACCACGGTTAAAAGTAAATAGGGTAATTAAGGGTAGAAATGATATTATTATTACCCTAACACATGTCCTAATTCTATTGGACAAGTGTAATTCGACCAAAAACAAACTTAGGAATAAAATATGACCATTTAGGCCCACTTGGATTAGATTAGGACATTTATTATTAATTTATTTAAAGAAGGGTTAAAAGAGTTAAAATCAAAGTTTATTTACTAAAACATTTTTTAATATGGGGTTATACATAAGATAAATTCGACTATAAATATTCATTAGAAATCTAAAAAGATTTTCTACATAATTGTATTTTATTTTTAATTTTTAGACATTAAATAATTTAATTTATTTATGACACAGCGATGGTGCAGTGATTATCTTATTAATGAAATATTGACATAATTGATGTTATAAATACCCAAATAAATATAATTTGAGACTTTTTATGAATTACACTAATTTTATAGGTTAATATGACATGTTAATAGTGATTTAATTAAATTTTTTCTAACTTATCATTCTTTTATGATTTTCAAAAAAATCAATTACTAAATAGTGTCAAAATTGACATAAAATAGTTTTTAAAACAAATATTATATTGGTAATTGTTATTTTATTCCTAAAAATCTATGGTTCGGCCAAATGACTTAGATAAGGTTATATATATTAATAATAAACAACTTGGGGTTCTTTTGGCTGCTTATAGTAAGTTTATTAACCTTATAGTATAAGAACAAAAGAAGACACGGTAAAAGTAAAATTATTTAACTTAATGTTAAATCTAAATGATAAGGTTAAAATAGGAACCTAAGCTTGTCTAAATTCTATTGGATGAGATTATTTCGACCCATACCCACTTTATCTTCTAAATAAATCAATTTGGAGCTATTTAAAACCGAATTTGACTTTATAATAAAATAATAGTTTTAGTTATTCCAAAGGTACCCCTCTCCTCCCTTATAAAAGGGCACATCCTCCCTCTCTTCCTCACACAACTTTGAGCCTTCAAGATCGTCCAAACCCTGCCAAAATCTCTTCTCCACTTCCCTAGAAACATCCTAGAGGTTCTGGTCTTCCTCAAAGACCAATTTTAGTGCCCTAAGAGGAGGTCTCAAAGAGGCGCTTCAAAGAAGAGGTAATTTCTGTTACCAATTCTTTCACCTTTATTTCTTCTTCCACTTCTTCTTCTAAGTTTGTTTCATTATGAAGTAATAACATCAGTATCACTCATATACTGATATGTTATTATAAATATGAAACAACTCTAATTAACCTTCTATCCATCCTATGGAAAAAGGAAATCACTGCGCGTGCGTACGTACGGAATACCGTCTCCACGCCGTGGTGTAATCTGCTTTTCCACCAACACCTTACATGGATGGGTATTATGGTGTAAAGAATAACTATAAATAGTTATTATAAAATAATAATGATTCTGATATATTGTATCATCCACTCCAATTCAATTCAATAATTATGGAAATGATATCATCGCTTGTGCGTACGTACGGACTACCGTCTCCACGACGCGATGAGATTCATTCTCCATGTTAACCATTTAAGAATGATTATAAAGTATATATAAGCAATAATAATGAAATATATGACATTATAAAGCTACTGGATTTATGTTTATATATATGTATGTCATCTACTTAATTCCATTCAACTCAATAAGGAAACGAAAACAGCGTTCATGCGTACGAACGGTCTACCGTCTCCATGAACGGTGTATTTCTTTCCATTTACTGATCTATTATATATATATATATATTCTTAATATATATTATATATAAATCATGTTTTATATTCTGGAATTAATTAATCATTATCTAAGTAATCATATGAATAATTAAAAGTTAAAACACGAACAACAAATGAGATGATTTTACCCAAAACGCTACTTTAACATGAATTTACAAAAGAACTGGTAATATAAAGTCATAAGTGAACCATATATGATATAATAACAATGATTATGATTCTGTAATAAGTCAATGACATTATTTAAATCATTATACAGGAGGTTCGGACACTTACGAAGCAAATCGGACCTAAGGTAAGGGAAATATCACAATCTCATTTTTATCCGAGATTGTTTATACTTTGGTATTTACTGGGGTGTATTTTATCATCCACATCCATGTTTTCTCAATATGTAATATTATTTCCATCCACCTAAAATTGTTTAAATCCTATTTTAACCTTCGGTGAGTTTTTAGTAAAAGATATGAAAGGAATCTTTTGTCATTTTTCATACGAGGTACTTTTTGACTTTTCCGACAAAAGTACGAGAAGAATGTTTTTTTTAGCTTATACGGCATGAATGGATTTTTAAAACATTATTTCCAGGAAGCTTCCTTTACAAGTTTTCAAGTTTATTTTTAATCAAATTCTTTTAGTTTAAAATTGTATGACATGTTAAGAAAAGAAAATGTTTTTGAATTTGAAAGGATATTTTCCTCAAGAATGGAGTTCAAGTGTTTTATCAAAATTATTTTTCATCTAAGATAATATAGGGTTCTGTTTATATCCCTATTATTACATTTATTTGATTATGTTGTGATGGAATTATTTTTATGAATTCCATTATCTTATATGAATTGTTTTATGGTGTCATGTTGTTTAAGAATCCCATTTTTATTACATGGGTTATGCAATGATGTATGATTTAAGATTTTGTGGCACACATAAGAATGGTATCATTATGAGATGGGTGGGACCTATATTTACCTCCAATGCATTGGGTAAAGATTTTATATCTCATGAGATAGACATGGCTGGAATGGTAGGTTATACCGGTTCAGTGAAACAGGACTGAAACGAGGGTGACTCGGTTCAGAAAGGGACTTTGTCCACTAAGATAGTCTTGGCAATGAGTCTTGACTAACAAGAAATGATTCTCTATGATTATGTGTGTATACCACAAAGTTTCTTGTTTTAAGTTATGATTATTGGGATTTCATTTCACTACTATGATTTATCCCATGTTATGAAATTATGCTCTCTTTTGCAGGTTAAGATTTCCAAAATATTATGTTCTTATAATATGATGTGATTGATATTTCTTTTGTTTACCCTTACTGAGCATTTGAGCTCACCCTTTTATGTTTTCTTTTCCCCAGGATATAAAGAAAGGAATTAGGTTTTTTTTAAAAAGGAGATCTTTATGGGAGATGTTGAAGATATTTCACCACGATTAGAAGATTATATTCCGAGTTTCCAAAGACACTAAACTATTACGATCCTTGTGTGTGTGTTTTTGTTATGTACTAAGTATTCCGCAAAAGTAATGTAATGTCCATGTACGTCAAGCTTCGGGTCTCTACATATTATGTTCATTTACCATAGACTCTATAATCTACCCTATTAGGATGCATGGGATTATCTAGATCGATCGAGGGAAGTTGGATGATAAGGAATTGTGGCTTCCCCTATTGTCCTAGTGGAGGATGGATAGGATTGTGTCGAGGATCACCATATTATGGATGATATTCTACAAACCTCTCAATAAGGAGCTTGTCAATGAACTTCCTTTGATCTTATAACTACTGTATTAAGGCTCTCGTAGAGAGTTTAACCTATGCCTATTGCATAGTATCAGTTGGGTTAGATGATTTGGAGGCCCCGATATGATTCTTACCTTTATTACTGTTCTTACTAATAGTAAATGAGACAAAATATTCCCCAAGACCATGTACCTACCTCTCCAAGTGAGTTATGATACCTATTTCAGTGTCCATCTAATGTTTCACTGCCCCAGGGGGGTCCTCTTCCTCAAAACCTATTTTTGTGTCTCTCTCCTTGAGTGTGTCAAGATCATCCATATTCACTATGACTACACCCAGAGGAATATCCTCAATGTCAGAAAATTATCTCAACTATCACAGGATGGGACTAAATTGAAGAGAAACATACTGTCCTCAACCCTAGATTTTTACGTGTGGGGACACTTCCTCAATAATTATATAGAGCATAGTAAATCTCTAAACATGTCGTTGCTTAAGGGTTCTATGGTAGTCGGGTGATGCAGGGTGTTATGCCATCGGGAACACTGCCAAATCAACCATGTGGTACTACTAGCCAATTTCATTGAAATGTTTCTTTCTATTTGGGAAAAATAATCGACGGTTGCAGAGGTAGAAATTCATTCCCCATATAGTTTTTTGAAAGCACATAACCTCCTCTTGGGTGAGAAACTCTGAGATGTAGAAGTTGGGAGTGGTGATCGACCATAATATCTTAGGAAACTAATTAATGGCAAGGATATTACACAAAATACTCTATTTGAAAGTAGGGTCTGACTCCTATTACCCCATGTTTCAATTGGGGCTAGATGAGGAACTGGAAATGGAACTAAGGTGGATCACTATGGTGGAAGACTGTCCAGTGGAGAAAAAGGTGTCTGATCTGAATGACCACTACTTATTGGGTCATCTCTCAGAGGTGGTACCAACCGTATAATCATGTCCCTATAGGATAGGGTAATGAACACTGCCTCATGTGTGAGGGTGGTGTTCATCGATGATGGATCTTTCAAGTGATCATCATCTATAATTCCCAAAAATATCTCTCTGTGATCTCGTTTTGAGATAGAGAATGAAACTGGTGATGATAGGGAGGACTGCATGGAAAGACCCTATAAGGGAGAAAAATATTTTTCCTCCTTCATGTACCTACGAAGGGACTCAGAGATCTAGTGTATCTCACCTTATAGGATGAAAAAACTCACATGTCGAGATCCTACCCCAGACTATGATGCAGAAGACTTGGGAGAAGGCTCCATTAGTGGGTCTCATTTGGATTCCAAATTAGAGAAGCAGACTTGATCAACCATGAATTGGTGCTTCCCGAATTTATTCCTTCAACAATGACAGTTCTCCCTTCTATCCTGGGATGGTTCATTAGGGAAGGGAACTCTTTATGCATGAGTATGACCTTCGTGATGATGGTTGATTTCATGGGGAGGACCTCTACTTTGATTTTTTTATACGAGGAGGACCTCTATTACAAGTATCATCAAAGTGGGGAGAAACTTATCTTGTACTATTGTGATAGCGGAAAGGACTCCAATTTGATGAGCTATGCTGTGAGGATCACCTAGGAATATATCAAATGAGATGTAGGGAGGACCTCTATATTAGTTTTTGGATGCATGGGGAGGACATATATAGTGATGGGAGCTGGAGCATGGAGGGCATCCACTAGAGTTGGTGAGTACATGGGGAGGACCTCCATGTTGGCTGATTGTGGAATGGGGAGGACCTTTGTACTGGATGGTAATGATCACATGAGGATGGCCTTAATACCAATCGTGAATGAAGTGGAAAGGTCCTTTGATTGAGCTAAAAATGATGTGAGGAGGACCTTCGCATTGGTAGTTCATGACACGAGGAGAATTTTTGTGTTGGGAACCATAGTCATGGGGAGGACCTTCAGGACAGATGTTGATAAGGTGAGGAGGACCTCCTCTAGTAAAAATGTTGGGAACATGGTGAGGGCCTCCATGCCGAGAAATATAGTGGGGAGGGATACCACTATGACTAGAAATTGTATGGGGAGGGCCTTCGTACTAGATATCATCATCACAGGTCGTCCCATCACAACTCCTGGTGGTAATGGAGACCAAAAGATTTAACCCAGCCTATCGGTGGGGTAGCTAAGGCCTTGATCCCAATTATGAATTGGTAAATCCTTACTCTATCGTGGTAGGGATTTGGTAAAATTCACTGGGGTGGAAAGGTCCACTAGTGTTGTTGAAGACAATTCCACCTGATGGGAATCTTCCTGAGCTTCATCCCAAAGCTGGTGTTGGGTTATCTAAATTGGGGTCATCAAAGAAGGGATATAAACCACCTACTCTTCAATATGAGGGACCGATTGGTGGTGCTAATGGGGCCTCTTGGGAGCCCTCCTTGGTGTCTTCTGTGTGGTTTTCATGGCCAGGATGACTCAGATATCCCTTACCTCATCGGGGTAGGGTAGTGAGTCATAGGATCACTTCAGGGAGAGGCTCCCAAAGTGGTTCATCGTGGGAGTGGGGAGTAGTGGATCCCTACATGGCCTTTATGGGAAGTGATGAAGGTGAGAAGTAGAAGCCCCTAGGTCCTGGCAGGCCATGTCCCTCATGGGAATGACCCCTCCTACTCATATAGATGAACAAGGGTGTCTATCACCCTTCTATGCATGATTTCAGAGGGTGAGATTGGACATGGGCACCTGATATCTGTGGTTGCAGATGAAGTCATGGGAGTGGTGGAGTCATGAGGGATTGCCACATTGACATTCCTTCTACCCCTTCATCTATGGGTGGGGGTGATTGGTTTCTTATAGCTGGGGTCCTGCAAAGTAGAAATATTCATCCATCAATATCGATACAAGGAAATCAATGCCAAATTCCCCAGCATTTTCTAATCTTCCATGACTGAATAGAGATCCACGCTGATGATGTGACAGACCAAAAACCCAATGATTAACTACCCCAAATTCTAGTGAGTTTCACACTAAGCCCGCTATTTTTTTAGACGGACTTGGCACCAGATATATAGATATGGTAACATTGGGACCTGGAACTAGATATATGGATATGGAAACATTATCATATATTGATTTATCGAATGATACTAATCCCATATTGAGGAGAAGAATTCACATTGGGTTCACCATTTATATTTCTGATTCTTTCATCAGGGCACGCCTGCTTCACTGTGTGTCATTGTTCACTGACAGACTGTATTGTACCTCATATTCCTACTTTCTAAATGCGGTCGACATTTATCACTTTCTCAGTGATGATTTCTCCTTGATCAGATTGGGATGATGGGATGTTGGTTCATCCTTCCATGGATTTCTCCTTGGAACTCATCACCTAGTTCGGGTCTCCCTCATAGATTAAGAGTTTTTTCATGAAACTCATTCCAGTGTCATCTCTTGATGTATGCCGGTTAATTATGCTACTTTTTTCTAGACATTCCAAGGGGTCTAGTTATGGAACCAACCTTCGGTTAAAAGAGTAGTCGCATTGGGCATCAGTGGAATGTATGAATGATGGAACATTAGATCACCTGTATTCTTCCTCACCGTAGGGCTTACTAAGGGAATGAAAACTCGAGGCATACTATGGAGATCCCAAGGTATCTTATTCCAGAGGCATGTCTTCTGAAGTTTTCCTCGGGAATCCCATGTTTAATATGAGGTAGGATGTAAGTTTAATATCTTTCGGAGATGGAGAAAGGCATTGATCAGGACACCTAACCGAGGAAGATCAGGGAGGTACATCCCTAGGATGGAACACCTAGAATATTTACTGAATGGATGGATCAGAATACCTAATGAGGGTGGATTCAAGTTGGTGCATCTCATAGATAGAATATTTCACACCATTAAGGGGTACATCCTTTGGAGGGAGGTACCTAAGTTTACCATTGGAAGGGCAGGAATTCCTCTAACAACGAACCTAGGTGATTTGTACCATAAAGGGAGATATGTCATGTTGTGAAGGCTGGTCTAGACACCACTAAGGGAAGATCAGGGAGGTGGACCCTATGGAGGGGGGACACCAAGGTTTACCATTGGATGGGATTGAACCTCATGGAGGATTCTTCTGTACCCTATTTAGAAGACAAGGATAAAAATCCATATAGTTTTAAAGGGTGGTGTGGGGATTACAGATGGATAGATTTCATTTATAATAGGATCTGTCTAGGTTGTATGATGTGAATTGTATGGGGATTATTCATATTTAGCTACCCAGGTGCTTCTAGGAGTGGTGTTGATGTGGATGGATTGATCTCAACAGGATGTGGAGACCCGGGTAAGAATCAAGGTGGATATAGAGGAATTGATGATGGAATGGATAAAATGGATGGAGTGTGAGGGGTTGTTGGTCTTGAACCTTAAGGTGGATTCCTATATATCCCAATGGCTGAGAATCAAAGTCCACATAGTTTGGGATTTGGTGTTGAGACACCTAAGGAGGAGACTCGTGAGGATGGAGTGCATGGATATGGAACCAAAGGAAATGTAACCTCCAGGTTGAGGAATGATTCTTATGAGACATAGTGACTTGAGGGAAAGACCGGGATGGGAATGGATGATGGGATTGAACCTCATGGAGGCTTCATATGTACCCTGTTTAGAAGACAGGGATCAAAGTCCACATAGTTCAATATGGCATCAGATCTTACACATGTCTAGCTTCCCTTTGACACATTGGGGATTACACATGGTTAGTGGCCCAAATGGATGGAAGTGAATGAAATGATCTCACTAGGATAAGGGTGAGGTGTTGGATGAAGTGATGACGGATGGATCAAAACACATTAGGGAGGTGGATTTAAGGGATGTTTCCCACAAAGGGAAGATGACACATCATGAGGGTATATCCCTATGAGGGATCACCGAAGTTTACCATTAGTTGGTATTGGGCCTTGTGGAGGCTTCCAACATACAACATTTAGAAGATAGGGATCAAAACCCACATAGTTAGAAAGGATGAGGGGCATGGGGATTATTCACTATGGCATCCAAAATGGAGTCACGATCACTGTTAATCTCCAAGCCCATGTGAGTCATGTTCAGTGTGAAAAAAAAGATGTAGCAGTGGACCTGATGATCATGATGAAAAAGGTGTTTCCATGAGAGGTGATGTGGGGATTATGCATTTAGGTGGCCTAGGGAGATGGATATTAGTGCTTACTCCATGAGGGATTCCCAAAGAGGATATCATTCTATGCAAGGAGGATCTCATTCCCTTTAAGGAGGGTGAGGAAGATCTCACTCCCATGGAGATGAGTGTGCATAGATAATTCCTAAGGCAGAGCACACCATGTGCATTGCATGGGGTGAGGATACAATTTAACGTTGTGTGCTGATGATGATGGGGTTTGGTAGTTTAATATCCTTCAACTCAAATGGGGAGGACTCGCTCCTTATCCCTTGGACTTATATAACTGATACCCACCCACACTTGGGGAAGGGAAGGTATCTGCAATGCCTGAAAGGAATGGTTAGGAGGAGTGGTCAATCATGGGGTCCACGTTAGCATGACTATGCCAAAAAACAAAATCCATTACTGTGCTTATTCTAAAAAAGAAATAAGTAGGGCATCACAACAAGGTATCTCCCATGAGGGACTAGGAAATCAGTTAGTGAAGTCCTGGAGGGCCACATGTAAGAGGTACGCATAAGAAATGGGAGATGTGAATAATAGGTGCTCAAACATGGTGCTTTAGAGTAAAGGAAACCCATAGAGTCTCAAATAGGGGGTGTGTGAAAGATTGGAGTCTTGCATGCAAGAGGGGGATGAGTGAATGGTGTATGTGAGAAAGAGTAGGCGGTGCATGAAATAAGGGTCTTTTGCATTCACCTACCTTATAAGAAAGGAAATTGGTGAGGGTTAATCCCTTATGGTTCCACATGAGGAGGGGCATGGGGGCCTATCGTGAAAGATCCTATACCTTAAGTACATGTCTTTTATATGGCCATGGAATGGATTTTCTTGCACACATGGGAGAGATAGTTCAAATTACAGATCATTATCCCAAAGAAGGTGGGGTTTACTTCTATTTATAGGAAAAATTCTTGGTTGTGACGCATAAGGAGCTCAGTGTGGAAGGCAGTAGTTGATGTCGCATTAGGCGTGTAATAATTTTATGTGATATCCAGTCTATTGCACGCTATCCAATTCATTTTCACACACTTTCCATAGTTGTTTCAGAGATTCATGGTGAAAATACATCTTTGGCATTGTATTGGGAATGTAAGGTACTTGTGCTCAGATTCTAGCCTTGCGCACGGGTCTCCAAACTTACATGTGGTTCCCTTAGACTTCTAGAAATGTTCTGTTTAGTCAAGGGGTAGTTTCATTTTTCTCAAAGATGCTCATTTGTGGCCTCAATAATAATTTGGAACTAACAGGATATTATAGACGTCGTTGGTGATGGTCTACTGAGATTTATATCACACCCTATTTAGGCAGCCATTAGTACCCAGGAAGATTACATGTATGTAGGTGTTGACAAGGTGAAGTATCCTGCTTTAGACACTAGATATTTCTTGCTTTATTAGGATGGATATTGGTAGTATTTGACCGAGATAGAGCTCAGGATGCTAGGGATATTTTTGGGATTCTTTTTTCTTCTTTTTTATAGCATGTATTTCCTACTTCCTTGTATCCAAGCTTTCTAGTTTTATAGAGACATGAAATGTATCATCAACTTTTTTATATAATTATTATTATCATATGTTCCTATTGTTTATTATTTTTTCTTCTTATATTATTCCATGTATTTATACTTCTTCCTATATTTACTTATTATTGTATTTATCCATTATTCAACACTCTATTAATTAGGGCATAGTCTCCCGAAAGACATTCCATTGGCCCTCACTGCTAGTCAGCAGCCTCTAGCATTTAGGGAGATGTGCTTAAGGACATGTGGAAAACCAGGGTCAGGGCACCTTTGAGTGGGACCTAAGTCTGGGATGTCACAATAAAGTTTTATTTCTGATGTTTTCATGATTGAACATAGAATGATCAGATAGAGGAAACCCATATAGTGTATCAGCCAAAGAGTAGTATAAAGATTATCAGATGAAAATGAATAAATTTATATTGGATTAAAAATACTAAACAAAGAGAGATGAAAAATCAATGGAGTATCGATCAAAAAGTTTGTAAAAATTTCATATTATAAGGTTTATGTTTCAATCTATACAAATTTCAACATTATAAAGTTTTTATAGGTAATAGTTTGAAATATATATATCAGACGGAGGATAGCTTATCAATGCTATTAGATAGAGAAGACCAATGTAGATAACTAGATAGAGAAATCTATGAGGTTTCATTGGATTAAGTTCCATCATAAATACACTCAAAATATCCAATGGATGGGTTATTTTGATGCCATCAGATGGAAGTTCTCCAATTCGAGAAGAGCGTACAAAGTTTGAGATGAAGTTGAGTTATATCATCAAGAGATATGTTGAGACCAATGAACATAGGTTTCTTAATATATTGGAGCTAGGTGGAGACATATCATATTGAGAATTGGTTTGTGATCCCATCATATGTATAATGATAAAAGTATACCATTAAAAAGGAGGAACAGTGCACCAGATGAAGTTGTTCTTAATAGAGTCATTAAACAAAAAAAATTCAAATGAAGTTCTAAGGATCTTTACATAAACATTGTAAATTCCTTAAGATTTTGATAAATCTAAGCTATCCATTCAACATTTTTTATCTTTTAGGTGTTAAGGAAGCTTGATTAAGTTTCTTAATTCTAAGTTAATAATGTTTAAAGAAGGTTTTAGGTGCTGAGTTTGTGATAAGTTTCATAAATTTTATGGACTGTTTAAGAGGCATCTATAAAAATTGTGTTGAGTAGGAATTTTGAAATTTGAGTTTCATTTCAACAAGATAATACTTTTGAGTCCCCACCTTTTACCATGTAAGTGCACCTATATAAAGGGGTGTTAGTTTTTATGGGTTTTGGGAACAATGTTCATGCATGTGAAATAGTAGAAGTGTTTAAGGGTTTGTGTCATGAGTATCGGACCAAGGATATTCAAGCAACAGAACATCAAACCGAGTTTCATTGATCAAAGAAGAAGTTTTGTGCAAGTTTCTAACTAATTTTCTACTTGGTTGGATAAGAATAATCATGTGAAGGAGGATCATCGGATCGAGTTTCACCATACCAAGGTGAAACAGATAGAAGTAATATTGGACATAGTTCTACCCAATGTTTTAGACAAATTTTTGAAAAGTGATATTGACATTATCCAAGTCTCACTAAGATTGGGATGATGTTTCAAGTACAAAAGACTCTTAAAATAGGTTTTTAAGATCTTGAAGATTGTATATAGAAATGGGTGATCCAAATTGCTTGTGGAGAATGAACATCTAAATAATAAGATATTTATATAGTGGATCATAAAATAAAAATGAAAGAGCTTATAGCTAGGGTGTAGAACCATTTACTGAAAATTATTATAGCTGGGAGGTATAACTAGTCATGAAGAAAGTAGATATAAGAAGGATTTTTGGGGGTTATAACCAAATGTGTCTTATGATTTGATTGTTAGGGTGTAGAAATGGGGATAGTTAGAGAGAACATTATTGGGGTGTGGAACCAGTTTCTTCCAATGCCTTTATGATCCTAGAAATATTATTGAAAGAATCCATGTTGGGGAGAATAACCAACATGGAAAGGCATAGGTCATTGGACTGAACCTTGTAAACATCATGTGTTAATATCTATCTTTATATTACTACATACAAAGTGAAGTTGAGTGATATATATATGATTGGATCAAAACTCTAGAAATTTTTAGGGTTTGGATTTTAGGATGAGAAATCATAAATTAAAGTGATCACTAATCCCCCCACCCCTCAATGATCCTATAATAATCTGGGAACTTAAATTTCTATGATACCATGGGATCAATATTGTAACGTAATTTACTTTACTCTCTTTAAAAATTTGATTTTGATTAAACTTTGGGGGTATGATTTAAAATCTTAATTGATTCTGAACTATTTTTGTTGGATTTTAACTTACAAAATTTTCATTTAAATGGGCTATATGAAATGTACTCCTAATATTTTTAAACTTTTTTTTATTTAAGATAAAATCATTCAATAAGTTAATCATGCTTACTTTAAATTATTAAAATCACTCATCCATTGGTTGTGTCTAATTATTATGTGCTAAAATATGTTAGTTTTTTTCTCCATAGATAAAAGTAAAAGTTTGTAAGTACATTTAAATACAAAGTTATGTTTGTTTAAATATTTTATAAAAAAACTCTAATTAAATAATTTTTATAAAACTATAAACTATATTTTGGTCAAAAACATTATTTTGAGTAATAAATCATCCATAATTACTTGAAAGAATCTATATAGGAAAACAATTTTGAAACTCACTTCTTAGTTGGAATTTACAGTTTTTCACTATTAAGATAAATTTACTTCTACTAAATATGTTGAATTGATTTATTGAGGACAATTAATGTACTAAGTGTGATGGAATTCGATTTGGTCATTATTTGATATAGTGTACACATTCATTTTAATTAGTTTAGGGGTATATTGAAATGGATTTGTTTTGAATATTTTGGTGTATTTTATATTGTTACACATAAAATTGATAATCTTTGGAAATTGTGTGTACAAAATTTTCATTTGGTGTCAAGTGTTACTTGTTGGAAATTATTATATCTTTTGATAATTTTTTGTGTTTAATTGAATTAATATTTTGAAGTTGATCATTGTTGTATTTATTTTTAAAAATATTTTTTTTAAGATTTCAAATTTATTTAGTTTAATTATTAATCATTGAAATTGGAAATTCATTATTGGAGTAGTGTAAAGTTAAAACTGAACACTTTTTATTGAATGTGGAAATGTATTCTTTAAATTGGGTGTTGGTGGAGTTAATAATTTATTTGAAAAATATTGTTTGAATAGAAATGGGTTAATTAGTTAAATGTTTTTAATTGTATTGAAACTTTAAAATATTAGAAACTTATTTCATTATAATTGGTTTTTAAAGGATTGAAATACATGGATTTATATTGTACATCAGTAAATGGAATTTTTAGCTATTTTGGGTCGAAATTTTGTTGACGCTTTGATCTTATCTTATTTATTATAGGTTGACCAATTAACTTATAATGTGGAAGAGGAGATATTTTGAAGGGGTAGTCCATGATAGGTATTTTTTTCAATTTTGTTACCTTAAGTTTGTGAACTGGAGACTGGGAAGATCTCATCCACCAGTAGTCAAAGCTTGAGTTATTCACTAGTATTGATTTTCTGCACTATTCTTGTTATAATTCCAAGAAATTTGTGAAGGCTGATTGATCACGTGATTCTACAAAGATTAATATGGAGTGTTGAGCTAGGATTTTTCTCATGTCGGAGATTAATGTTGGGGTCAGTTCAATCTAAGCTCGGTCGTGTGAGATCACTGGTTACTATTATTATCCATTGGAGAAAATTGTGGTCAACTGGTTTGTGCAGTTCTTAGTCTAGTCTATATGAATATAAGGTCTAACATAATCTATTATTCAATAATGATTTCTTAGGCTTCCTTCAATATGATCAACCCAATTCTTCTAGGGAGGTCTCAATCCATTTATAGTCCACTTCATACCAACATGTTGGAACTACTTTTGGTCATGATGTTGAGGATCGAGTTTAAAATCTAAGTTACCTTCAATATGTTTTTTTGAGATAGAATGAGTTCTAGGTTATGAAATAAACACAAACAGAGAAATAAAAATATAATAATGATAATTATTTATGTGTTTAGATAGTGTAATTATGTTAGAAAAAGAAAGGTAGAATGTTTCTTTTTTACTCTAGATGAAATTTTAGAGGATCATGATTACAATTACGAAAGAGTTTCATCTTAATTTTTTAGATGAAATAATTTTAAGCAATATAAGGGAAGTTTTGTGGTGCTTCATAAACCCTTGAAATTTTTTCCTCATCATTGTTTGTATTTCACATTATCTACCAAAAAAATATATTTCTTATCCTATTAGCATAAGACTTTAGCTGCAACTATTTCCGAAAAAGATTTAGCAATCATATCCCATAAAAACTCCCAAATTAGAAGTATCCCCATACAAATCTCCACCTTGCTACTAATTTGGGGTAGAATCTAGACCTATAATTTCTTTACAGGCTTCCAGATTCTATTTTGGTAGAACCTTTATCATTATATCTACCCCATTATCATTGGTGTGGATTTTAATAACTTTCAACAATAATTCTTCCAACAAATTCTGGATCCAGTGATATTTCACATTGATGTGTTTGGACCTAGAATGAAATTTTGGGTCCTTAATTATAAGAATATCACTCTAACTATCACAATATAGAATTTAATTATCCTGAATTTGTCTCATCTTTCTATGGAAGATTCTTCATCCATAGTAACTTCTTGCATCCTTTAATGATTGTGATATACACTTCTTTTTTTATAGAAAGGGAAACACAATTTTTAAGTCATTATTTGAATGAGAAAAATTCCCTTGTAAATTATATCAAGTACCTGAATAGATATGTCCTCATGTCTACATATCCATCCAAATCAGCATCTATGTATCCTTCCAAAATAGGTTTACCATTTCCAAAAACATAATAAATGAATGAATGTACCTTAAAGATACCTCAATATCCATTTTATAACTATCTAATTATCCTTTCCTAGATTTTCTAATAATATTCTTGAAATTCCAAAAGTGTGAGTAGTATCTAGTCTGGTGCACATAATGGAATACATAATACTTCCAACTGCTAACTGATAATGAACCTTTTCCATTTCTACTTTACCCTCCTTAGTTGATATACTCAGATTTGTCGGGAGCCTGAAATGAATCATAAGTGGATTGATAACTGGTTTCACCTTTCTCATATTGAACCTTTAAATAACCTTCTCAATTTACCATTCTAGAGATAGATAAATATTTTGATTCATCCTATCATAGGTAATCATCATACCAAAAATCTGAGTAGTATCTCCTAAGTCCTTCATTTCAAAATAATTGTTCAATTACTTCTTCAACCTATCAATCCAGGTGATATCTCTACTAGTAATCAACATATTATAAAAATAAAGTAATAAGATAATGTAATCACCATCAGAAAATTATTTGATGAAAATGTAGTGATCAATAGTTTTCCTCCTGTATTCATTTTTTCCATGAATGTGTCAAATTTCATATACCATTGCATCAATTCATGTTTCATACTATATAAACTTTTCCTAAGTTTTCATAGTAGTTTTTCTTTAACTTTCACCTAAAATCCATATGATTTCTTTATGTAAATCTCCACATAAAGATCAATATGTAAGAACACTATCTTTACATCCAATTGTTGAAACTTTAGGTTTAGACTAGCCTCTAATCTAAGAAAAACTCTGATAAATGGAATTTTTACCACAAGATAAAAAATTTCAACAAAGTTAATACCTTTATTCTAAATTAATCCCTTCACAACCATTATGGGTTTATAGAATGACTGTGAGCTTCTATCTTCTCCTTTCATTTTATACACCCACTTATTATTGAGTGCCTTATTTCCATATGGTAACCTTATTAAATCAAATGTATGGTTCTTGTAAAATTATATCATCTCCTATTATATGGCCTTTTTTCATTCCATATTCTATTGAATCTTAATTGCATCATCATAATAGTTTGGATCTCCCCCATCAGTAAATATCACATACTCGTGTGGTGAGTGTATATGACTTGGTTGTCATTATCTGGTGGATCTCCTCAACTTCACTTTAGGAGGAATCTATTTTGGAATATCATATGTTGGATAAATATTAGAAAATGAATAAATATTACACAGTGGTTATGTATCATCAGTTTCATGTATCTATCTCATATTATCTGTAATGGATGATGGTGATACTAGTTCCAGATTGACTAGAATTTCCTCATACTATATCTTCTCTTCATTTTCTAGCTTCTTAAAATCCTTAATTATCTGATCCTAAAGAAATACCACATATTTTCTTCTGAAAATACTCTTACTAATAGGATCCTAGAGTCAATATTCAAACTCCTAATGAGAATATCCCAAATAAATACACTACTTTCCTATTCCATTCATCTTTTCCTGCTCATCTTTTGGGATGTGAACAAATTTCCTAAATCCAAATATTTTCAAGTGTTTGTATGAAACATATTTACCTATATAAACCCTTTATTTAATATTTTAGTTTATTGGAACTGATGAAGAAAGATTAATAAGATCAACTATATTCCTCATTACCTCCCCCCAAAAGGTGTTTGGTAGCTTGTCATTTGAGAGAATACACCTGACTCTCTAAAAAATTGTTCTATTCATATTCTCAGCAACATCATTATATTAAGGTGTCTTTAGTACTGATTTTTCTATCCTAATTCCAAAAATCCTACGGTACTCCTCAAATGGATCACAGTACTATCCTCCCTTTTTTGCTCGAATATACTTTAACTACCTACTTATTTCTCTTTCCACCTTCACATGAAAATTCTTGAAAATATCCTACAATTGATCTTTAGTTTTCAAAGAAAAGTCCCACACTTTTATAAAATGATCATCTATGAAGGTAACAAAATAAATAGAACCTCCCATAAACTTGGTTCTTATCATTCAAACATCGGTGTGAATCAAATATAAAACATTCACTTTTCTAGATGGTAAATAACCATGAAATGATACTCTTTGTTTTTCCTGTAATGTAATAAACACAAGTATCTAGATGTGTGCCTTTTATTATTATAAATATATCCTTCTTTGGGATTATTATGATTCCTCTCTCACACATGTGACCAAGCAATTTGTGTCAAAATTATACAGGAACTTCTTTTCTAGCTACATTGACGTCACCTACACATGGTGTGGCAGTTTTGAGATAAAGAGAAGTATCTTTCTTGCCTTTTTAAATTACCATGTTTCCTTTGGTAAGCTTCAATTTCCCATTATAGGAGGAACTAACATATCCATAATCATCAAACATTCCATTGGATATCATATTGACGAGAATATCAAGAACATTCCTCGCATACCTAACTTGTATTCTATATCCTAAATTAGACTCCAGAAAAATATCACTAATGCAAGTGATTTTGGATGCACTATCATTTCTCGTCTTCACATCTCTGAAACTCTCTAAAGTGTAAGATGAGAAAAAAATATCTTTTGGTGGTGACATGGTAGGAGGTTCCTGAATCAATCACCCATTTCTATTTTTTCTTTCAGGATTAACCTGATCATTTCCCTAAACAGTAATGATCTCTTCATTGAAAACTAAATCATCATTTTTATGGGTTTTACCATTCTAATTTCACTACTATGCATTCAACTTTCTATGCTCTTGGATTAAGTGTCTAGGATTTCCATAGCATTGAAACTTTATATCATATCTCAATTGGGATTTCAATAGTTTCCTCTTTTTTAGACTTTGGTTTCAGGGTTCTCTTCCCATGCTTCTTTACTACTATTTATGTTTCCTTTGTCTTTCAATTTCAAGTGCTTTTAATTCTATTTTACATCCATCATAATTTCATCTATATTATTCATTCTATATTTTGTATTTCACCATTTCCATGCTGATATTTCCATCTCGATCTGAATTTCTAACCAATATAAATAGTGTGTCCCATTTATTTAGTAAATAACTTAATAACAATAGTTCCTAAAACTCATCATCAACCATCATTTTCATGAAATAAAACTGATCAACAATACTTTGGATCTATCTCATGTGCTCCGATGCACTATTATTTTCCTTTTAATTCAAGATTAAAAGTTTTTGCATCATGTTTTATTTGTAATTTTTGGTTTTCATTGTATACATATTTTCTAATTTTCACCATAATGTAGAATCATCGTGTTATTTGGAAAAAAAATTAGAAGATACTCTTTTCGATCCACTACCTAATTTGGGTAGCGCACTTTCTGTTGAGCATGACCCACTCTGCATCAACTAACATGGTTCCAGTAGACTTCTACTCACTATATTTACCACCTTACTTTGGTTTCTTCTATGGCTCTACAATAGGTTTAGTATCCTCCATAATGGGCTTCCACAAATATTTAATTTATAAAAGATCTCCTATTTTTTGTTTCTATATGGTATAATTAAAAGAGGTAATTTTAATCATGTTACTGATATTTTATTACATATATTTAGTAAGAATCTAAAAAATATAACCATGAGAATGTGTTTGGTATGGTCTAAATATCTAAAAACGATTCTTGGATCACTAAAAATGGACTTCGATTGGATAAGATATTTACAAAAAAGTTTCAATGGCCAAGATTGACTGATGAGGTGGTGATGATGTGGCTCTCCAAAATAGTCTCCAAAAACCCCATTGGAAAGTCACTTTCAACATGAATGGTATCTTAATCTATAGAAATGAGTTATTGTAGAACCCTAGAGTTGATTAAAATTTTGACCACCCCTATAGACTTCGTTTTAGATCCATTTTTTATGTTGTTTTCACTATTGGAATCGCCTCGATGATCTATTCATGAATTAGGATTAAAAAATTGATTCTAACATCCTTTAATTTTCCAGTAACTAGAAGACCTCTCTTAACCATTTTTTTCGACTCCAGTGGCTCCGATACAACTTTCTTGGTGAATAAAAAGTTCCTGGCGATGAAATAGACTCAAACAAAGAAAAAAAATATAAGAACATAAAGGATTTACATGGTTCACTAGTGTTATTATATCCATGAGATTAAGGGGTATATTCTTTATTTTTTATTTGGATGAAACATTGGAGGATCATGATTAAAATTACAAGAGAGTTCCATTATGATTTTATAAATGAAAGAATTCACAGCAGTCCAAGGGTTGGTTTGGGGTGGTTCATCAACCCTTGAAAATTCTTCCTCACCATCGTCTGCATTCCGTATTGGCTACCCACTAAAGGAGACTACTTCTCCTATCAGTAGAAGTCTCCAACTTCAAATGTTTCCAATAAACTTTTTGTAATCAACTCCCATAAAAAATATACCAAATTCATAGTCCCCCCCACATTTTTAACAAATTATTTTAAAGGGAAAAGTTTGAGCATGGTGATTTAGTTGGATGTTGTGTAAGTGGTTGAGTCACATGAAGTCCTGTTGAGAAATTTCAAAGGGATGAAAAAGTATTTAAGTGTAAAAAACTTATAATATTACATGTGGTAAAGTAAGGTGGTGCACAGGCTATTAAAATTGGAAATATAGATCAATGTGAGGGGTATTTTTGGATTCTAGATTTTGGGGATTTTTATCCTAAATTCCATAACACACTTCCTGGATACTAATTTAGGATATCCTAACCTAAATACATGTAAGAACCTGAATCTTCATTTCAGGTATGGATCTTTATTTTAGGTTTTTTAGGAAAAAAGAAGAAATGGTAATTTTATAATTACACACCGTGTACTTATGATTACACACCGTGTACTTATGAGTACATGTCGTGTACTCGGGTACTGTGTACAGTCGCATATTAGACGCGTAACGGCCAAGTACATGGCTGTGTAGGTGACCTGGTAGACCATTTAAGGCAGGGGCCGGTTAAGGTGACTACACGGTGTGTAAATTTAATTAACATGCTGTGTAGTTTTCTTTTTATTTGATAAATCGGAGCGGGGTCGCATCTCGTCCTCAGAAACGTCTTCTTCTCCCCTTAGTTTGAATATGAGAGTGATGGAGGGGAAAAAGAACTTCGAACCCCTCTCTATTATCCATATGACTTCCAATTGAGATTTCTTCAGGTGCGTTGGAATCTCACCAGTGAGTTCTCAATTCCCATAGAGCATTTCTTCCTCACTCCTCCTCTCTTGTGAGTTATTAAAGGTTGAAAATTTTTCACATTTTTGTAGATCTATGTTGTTCTAGTCTGATTTAAGGTCCAACGTTCAATAGTATTGATCGTACGACATCAAGTTAGGTGATTTTTTCCTTTAGTTGATTGTCTTTGGAATATATATGCTAAAAGTGTCGTATACCTACATTTTAGGTATTGTGTGATTTGGAATTAAACCTTGTTTATTGCTTGTTATGGTTTGGTTGATTGATAAAGGGTAATTGCATATGAGTGAGGTTAGATACCTTTTTTTTGGGACACCTCGTGGCTGCATTTCCTTTATTTGATTGATTATGGTCATTTGGTCTAGAATACCTATTAGGCTTTCCTTGTTTTCCATGCCTTGTGTTGTTAGGATGAAGTTACTGATTGTTTGAGATGCTTGTGATATGCATTGTGGAATTTTGACCAAGGAGAATTTGACTTTGATATATTCCTGAGGTAGGTTCATTTATTTATGATTTTTTGTTATGTTAGACCAGAGGGGTTATACCAAGAGAGATACCCAGAGGGTTTTTATTAAATGAATTGTGTTATGTTGACATTGAAACTTCTTTTTTTTTATTTTCAAATAATTCACTTTTTGGGTAAGTGAGAACCTACAAAAATAAAAAAAACACCATAGCATCACCAGATTCCAAACCCTTCAACCTCTCTAACCCATCATCGACATTCACTACCGGTGTTGTCATGAAATCACCGGGAACACTGCTACAAAAACACCACAACAAGTCCGTGCAAATATGATCTGCCACCATGAAGCCATCACAGACCATCGCCAATCACCCGAAACCAAGATTTCGGTCACCAATAATGCATCACCAGTCGCCGGAATCGGAGCCGAGTCCACACCGAGCGCTGCAACAACCATCGCACCACAAAACCAAGAAAAACACACAGAAAAAAGAGAACGAACACAAACCAGGCCATATCTCGCTGGTAGGGGACCCCTCTACAAGCCTATGCCGCAAATCCCGGCGCCGCCTTCAAAACCGTACCCGGGGTCAGATCTACCCATCACACCCGTAGACGACGCGAATCACAACATCAACCCCCAAACCGCAGCATCGACCGCCCGGGACCAACATCACGGCGCCATGGAGAGACCTAGCCAGAGCAATCACACCACACCAAGGGGTATTAAACATGAGAGATTCTAGGTGGTTGTTTATAATATATTGATGCTATGTTTACCAATGGGTATTGACCATGTGAGCTACCAATTGGTTGTTTGTAAATGATTAGTGATATGATTAGACTAGAGGGGTTAGACCGTGAGAGCTACCTAGAGGGTTGTTATTAAATGAATTGTTTTTAGGTTAGGATAGGGGGATTATACTGTGAGAACTTTTCCAAAAAATGTCATTATTGAATAATTGAATGATGGTGACGAGTATTCCAGGACAAAGCACAAGCTTGGAATCAGTCTTACTTGATTGTTTAGATAGTCTTCTGAGATGTCTGTTGTTACTATTAAACAAGAATAATATTTTCATGCAATGAATGAATTTGTGATTTCTTTCTTCTTTGGCTTGTGTATTTAAGTTTAGGTAGGATGAGGTTTTTTTTAAAATAACTGTAATTCATTGTATTTTCTAATATTGAAATATTTTAAGTATAGGAGAGTAATGAGAGCTAATATTTTCCTAATTTTTAATTCATTTTTAAAATAATTTAACCCTTTAATTGATCTAAAACCCAAGTAATTAATTTTTTTTATAATTTTGTTAATATGGAACTTCATTGATAAATGGATTTAATATTGATTTTTACTTATTTTTATTAATTTTGGAATTAAATGGGAAGCAATACATTGATATTTTAATTTTGGGATTTATTTTTTTAAAGTATTTAAAATAATTCTAATATTAATTTGAATAAATATTACACTGAAATTTTTTATTTTCATTGTTTCAGGCTTCAATCTAGGAAAGTCACAATGAAATTGATTATATGACTTCAAAATTCCCATCATATGAATTTCCAAGTCATTTTTTATATCTTTGGAGTTGGTTGATAAAATGGAAAAGGTGTAAGTTTTATCTTTTTGTATGACTTCCCAAGCATTCTATATGCTTGAGTGAGGATTTCACAAGACCTCCTAAATTTCATAGGACTTTTCTTGCCTTTTTTTATGAATTCCCTATATTTTGTATGACTTTTTCCATCCATAATCATCTAAAAATAGAAAATTTCAGATCATAATACTTTAGTGGTAAGATTGTAAGACTTACTCTAAATCATAAGACTTCGGTACTTTGTAAAATTCTAAGTCATGGTGATTTCATATGACTTCTTCCACAGCATAAAGGTATCCTTGCAGCATATTATACATATCAAGTAAGGGAAGAAATGACATTCTCTCTATTGTGTAAAGGTATCCCATAATAAAATAGGTTATTTAAATTTCATACAGGAGCTATGTCAAGGTAACAATCAATAATTTTAAGGGTACAATCATTAGTCAAGAGGCTATGTAAAGGTGAATGTCGCACAAAATAGGAAATGGAAGGGTAATAAAATCACTACTTCAAGGTCCTCATCCACTATATAAAGGTATCAGGGAGTTTTGTAAAGGAATACTATGACATCAAAGTGTTGTTTCAAGGTAAATCAAATTCTACAGAAGGGTAATAAAGTGCTACAGAAAGGTAACACCAAGGTTTCTAAAGCTTCATAAAGTTAATGGTTATGGTACATAGTATACACAAAGGTAACAAGACCACTGGTTAAAGGTAGTAGGTGCATTCTAGACCTATATAAATGTTCTATTGAGGTTTTATAAAGGTGTACATGCAGTCTCAAAATGATACATCATGTAAATAATAGATCTATGTGATGATCACTCCTTCACTATAGGGCGTAAAATCTAGAATTCAAAATTTTAAAATTTCATAATAAAAATACATTTCTACTGGTTCAACCAAATTATGGAGAGATCTAAAAACCATCCAAGTGGAGATCATTAAGCTGAATAAAAATAAATAGATCATGTTATTAATATCAAATAACTATAATATTCAAGAAAATCTCATCTGAAAAAATCCACACCATCAAGATGAGTATGTGGTGAAAATTGAAGAAAGAGAGATAGGAACTGAACTCCAAGAGGATCTCTAAGATGATTCATGTAATGATGGAGGGATAAGGATTATACATGACACTTGTGGAAGAAGGAGTTTCTAAAAATGAGGAAACATAAATGATACTATATGATAACCACTGTTCATTTCTTGGGGGAGGATAGCCATTAAACAATTGATTGGATCTGAGCTACTACTGCTAGAATTTCTCTCCCACTCTTTTAATTTTATTGTAATGTATCCTGTGATGGAATAGTATACCATTAGTGATTGAACTTATAATACTCTTATTAACCCTATTAATGATTTAAAATTTAAATTAAATAATCTATTTATATTATTTCTCAGAATGTGGTTGAATGCCTAGTGACTAGGAGATTTCCATTTTTCTGTGTATTTAAGTTCTTATCTCACTCTTAGTTTTATAGACACAAGCCACCTAGATCTTCTTCAATATATGTGATGGTGATAAGTGGTTTGATTCATGGGTGATTTGAGATATATAATCACTCATCTAGGAATGAATAGGGAGTGTGGTGGTTATTTCATTTCTCTATTCAAACCAAAATAACCAGGTTAGGATGATTGGTGAGGTTCCATCTGATTAGAGAAAATTTATGAGAGTAAAATTGAATAATAATTTAACAGGTGAGTGAGGGGATGATCCGAGGTTATACCACTATTTTTATAAAATGAATCTAAAACCAATACACTTGAATTATTAACCAAATTTAGCCATTTTTTCACACACACCAAACCTATAATACAAGAGAAACCCACATTAGAAACACCCTCTTCTATAGATACAACTCAAGTCCCAATTTTACTATATTTTAACTTGGGTTAAAATTTATTTGTTGAGATCCATGTGACAGGATCCTCACCATCTGTCTACCAAGTCACGGTGCATGACATGGCGGCAATCAAAGATGATTTAATATAATTATAAAGGAACATGAATCTTAGAGGTTTAAATTCCTAAAAATTAGATCTCCATTTTACCAGAGGTACCGTGGGTGTGGTATGTGTCACCACACCATGGTGGAGGCCATTAAAGATTCTACTATAAAAATAAGGTCCAAAATTCCTTAGTTTTTTTCTATTCTCTTTCTTTGAACCCTAGCTGGCCTCAGGCCCTCATGCCCCTCTCCAACCATTTCTCTTGAGAGTTTAAACTTCTTAGATCATTGGTATTTAATGATCTTAGATCAAGGTACCCTCTTATCCTCCTATTATCATCTTCCTTATCCTATTTATTTATAGAGATTCATGTGGTTAAGTTTCTAGAGTTTTGGGTTGAGTTTTGAGCTTCATCTGATGATGGTTTTTTGTGGATAGGTTTTTAGGTGGTTTTATTTGAGTTTTATGGTGGTTAATTCCTCAATTATTTTATTCATGAGTGGTGATTTCCCTAAATATATGAATCAAGGTAATGGATTCATGACTTATCTTTTTTTATGTAAAGGTGTGGGATTATAATTCTTTGGTTTCTTTGGTTAGTGGTGGAATTGATCTAAAGAAATATAGTAATTAGAATTAAGAATTAATGGGAAGGGTGTTTTGATCACTTGTGGTGATGCTTTGTTGATGATGATCATGTTATTTAATAGATAGTGTTCCATCTATATATTATGTTTATTACTATAATTTAACATGACTTATATCCTTGAAATTGGTTAAATAATATAAATCTGATAAAGATAAAGTGATTAATGAAAGAGGTATGTAAAATTAATTATTGTTCTTCTTTGGAAATAATTTAACATGGAAGTATTGTGGGAAGCATATTATGGTTGATTCATAGATTTTGATTAGATTATAATGATATATTTATTATTTTTGAAATCTATGCATAATGAATTTATTAATTCAATCTGGTAATAAAAAGTTTTTTTACTAGAGATAAATTTTCAGGGTTATTAGATCCCATCCTTGTTTCTATAGGCTTATATACCTGAGTATTATGTCCTTGGTTACCCCTTGAATTTTTATACTAAAAATAAATTTTATTTCCATCTATATGTTCTCTAGGATGGTAGATCCTTACTATAATATGATATGTTGGGTTTAGTATGGCTGAGATAGATAGAAAAAGTTGAGAGAAAGGATTTATTATTACCTATTTGTGATATGAAGTTGATGTTGGATAGATGGAATGGGTTGAGAGATAGGCTTTCCTATTTTACAGATTGTGATGTTGGTTGGATGGTATGGGTTAGGATCTAGGATTTTACATCTTTATTGATCTTTTCTTTTGATTACTAGATATCTGGTGTTTTTTTATTGTGATTTATAACTATCAATGTAGTCGGATCGTGCACCACAAGTGCATATTGCTTGTGGTATTTCAGGTCGAATCTTATAATAACTAGATTATGGAATTATAAATTGATTAATAATTAACTCATGGTATGATTGTTTTTTATGATAGTAATATTGAATAATGAGAACTAGGGGATGGTTGGATTTATTCTCAAAGAGAATGAGATGGAAATTTGGGAATTGTCAAGTGAATTATAAAGTATGTTTTCTTGAAATAAAATGAATTAAATAAACCAGAATTCATAATAGGTTTTAATAAATAAATTATTGTATTTATAAATATAAATGATTAATAATGTTGAATCTTGATGCTTGTGTGATTGTATTAAATCTATTTTCCTAGTCCTTAGTAGTGGTAGTCTAGGGTCATGTGGGATATTAGCTATAGTTAAGTATAAGGCTAGGTAGTTTCACAAGGTATGGTTTTTTGTGATATATCCTTATAATATTTTGATTTCATATACTCTACCACCCAATTTAGGCAAGTAGCCTACACTCAAATGTTTTGGGTTTTAGGTATTTTCCACAACATCTAGGTTGGTGAGGGAAGGGATGATTGACTTCTCTCTTATCCATATTCTACCTTCAGACATAGAATGATGTGTAGAAATATCTAGGATGTAATTTATCATGGTATAGGGTATTTTCCTACATTTACTATGATGGATCTCAGTTTTAATATACATGTGTGTGGGGGTTGTAGTGGATTGAGATTATAGCAATACATGTATTATGAATATAGTAACTATGATTACTAAAGGTGTGATTGTATAGGCTATGATGACTTGAGGTATAATGCATGATACATGGAATATAGTGGCTTTTGATTTTACTATTGTTTATGGATGTGATGTGATGATATGTGGTATATATTCATTGGGTAAAAGATAAATTGCTGAAGAGATGGGTGAATGAGATGTTTGTCATTAGAAAATGATAGTGACAAACTAGTGGGTTAGTGAAAGTGGAGTAACTTTCTTATTTATATGCTTAATATGGATATTCTTACTTCTCTGCATTACTTGGTGACTAATAAATAGTGAGGATGAGATATAGTTTTACCTACTTAGGTGACTATCTAGTTTCATTAGTTCATTCACTGTTTTTTAGTATGATTCTTTAACATTTTCATGATAGGTTTTAGGAAGGATCCTACTTGATATACCTATATGATCACCCCAAATATATAAAAAAAATCAGGTTTGTAGGAGCTAGTTGGAGATCAAACTAGGCATTACTAGTTAGATTTGTTTTTTCATGTTTTTTTAGAGTTTATGGTCATTGCTTGGAATTGTTTTGGGTATTTATAGTTGTTTTTTGTTATTTATGGATTTTCATTCATGTGTTGGGGTTTGTTTATCTATTATTTATGTGATAGTGTTAATTTGTTGATCTCATATTATCTCTTATCCTTAAATTTATATAAATAGGGCAATGTCTCACATTTGTATTCATTCTATACCCTTGATGCTAGTCATAAACTCGTGACCTATTGGAAAAGGGCTTCGAGGGTCATCTTCATTACCGACCTAGGAGGGGTACCAGTGGTGGAGGGTTTATGATAAAGTGGTATCATAGATTATTGTTGAGAGAATGTATGAAGTTCATATATATGAATTGGTGAGTATTTCATGAGTTTATAGGGAAACAATATAATCTAAACTTATTATGTGATGTAAACAAGGGATATTGACTATGAAATTAGTATTTAGGGACCCCTATAATCTAACGTAAGGGAATTAATGTTTATTTAACATGATAATAGAAGGGATATTATTTTTAAGGTTGATCCCTAGGTAATGATCATACATCATGATTTTATGCACCTGTGTTTGAATTGGGTAGATCATGGGAATTATGTTGAATTTAATTAATTAACTATAAATATTCCACATTATGTGTTTAAGAGTACCTAATAGTTTTTATTTTGAAAAAATGGATCTGATTCAATTTCTATGCTAGGTTCATGCTAAATACATCTATCAATAGGTTCTAGAAAATCATCATATAGTAGAGGTTGATGATGATGATTCTTAGAGAAAGACACTTTGGGAGTTTTAGTGTCAGGGTCTGTAGAAGTATGAGGTCTCTATTTTAAATTAGGAGACAAAGGAATGGTTGTAGGATGTGGAGATTTCCATTAGATCGATCTGTACTTGGAGGTAGAACTGTGTTTTATTAGTTTTAATGATTCTGCATGGGATATCTTGAAATTGGTGTTTTATATCCCCTGAGGATTATGAGAAGTTAATAGTATTGTGGAAGAAGTTTTGTGATCAGTTTCATGTTGAGATTCTTTCTTCGACTGTGAAGGAGTCTTTTCGTTATGAGATTCTTACTCTTAACTAGGGGAATTTGAATGTGTGGGAGTTCACTATCCTATATAAAATCCTCTTTCATTATACTTTAAAACTTCTACAAGATGAGGAGGCTAGATTGAGGCATTTTGAGGAGGCTTTGCATCAAGAGATCCAGTGTTAGGTCACCCCATTCATATTGCTAACATATCTCAAGGTGTTGGAAAGGGTAGAGGTTTTTAAGAGGGTGTTATCTAGGACTGTATCTTTATAGGAGGGGAATCACTAGGACTCTCTATAGAGAAAATTTGTGACCAGAAGTTCTCAGTTGTCAAGTCAAAAAATAAATCAGATGGTTGGGAGTTGGTTCTAGCCTTCCTTTTACTATTTCACCAAGGATTAAAGTTATCATAACCTTACCAGAAGAACATGTATGATTTTTTATTCATATGGAGATCATGACCATTGGAAGATTTAGTGCTTGACCTTTCTCTATATTCATCATAAAGTCAGCAACCCTCTTCAAGATCATTTATTGCAACAATATCCTCTGAGGTAGAAACAAGGTGCTCCAGCTTTTGATTAGTAAAGAGGGGATGAGGTGGGATGAGGATAGTTTCATGGTACCCCTCATCCTCATGGAAAGTGATTAGATAGTGTCTATAAAGGTGGTCTCCATTATGTCCAAAGAGTTCATGGAGTAGGTTTCAGTTATATGTATATCATAAATGTTTCAACACTGAGCGATCCAGACATCGTGCATGGTATTATCTTCTTATATTCTTCTTGGGTGTATAGTTTTTTGGATTTAAGAGATACACACTCCTTTATTTCACCTACCCTAGTCCATGAATTGGTACTTGAGGTAGAGAGACTTCCAGTTCCTTTGGTGTTGACTATGATAGTTGGAGGTCGATCTAGCTTGTATGATTTGTGTAGAGATTATGAGTTGATGTTGGGGAAACATTTATCTTAGGGATATTTCCTATGTTTGTGGATACAAACATGTAACATAATCCTTGATATGGAATGGGTGTATTTAGTGTAGTCTATTATGGATTACTTTAGGAGGTGTGTTGTATTGTATGATACTAATGAAGATTATATTGTGTTAATTGGTGATCGAGACCCTCAGATGGGTCATAAGTGTCTTTTTAAATGGTTGAGGGTCAATCCCTCTTTATTGAACATAAAAAAGATATAACCTATTTTATCATTAGTAAAGTGGGAAACCACTACAAGAAGGGTAAAATTACTATAAAACAAAATAAACAAAGTTAAAAAAGATCCTAAAAGTCAAAAATAAATGAACATCCATACAGGAACCAGAAAACCTCATTACCCCCCTCTCCAGACAATGAAATAGTAAGATCAATCAAAATAATGCATCACCCCCTCTGCTGAGAAGTTGTATCATGCTGGAATCACAACGTGCAAGAGAACCTCTCTAACCAATAGAGAAATGTGGAGGAGATCCGGATGAAAGGTTCTATTACACCCTTCTCTCTTTCGAGTTGTCCAACCAACAAAGCATAAACTCTCAGCCATTTCAATCTGATGCAATGAAATATTAGACTGAAAAACACTGAACAACTATCATGGAAAGGTACCCATCCATCCATTAAAGTGATGAAGCATGGATAAATGATGGGTTTCATCACACTCATCCCTCTTTCGAGGTCTTCCACCCAGTGGAACCTAAAAAACAATTCAATGCATCCAAATGCAATAAGAAAAACTAGTACCTGTAAAGAAATATTCTTCTTACGAACATGAAAAAACAAAGAGACCAGTGAAGTACATGATGAAATTCCATGGAATCACTCTTGACTAGTGCAAAACCAGAAGAACATCCAGCACATTACAGTCACAACTGAGACAAGTGACATACAGAACCTCTAAAGTTTCATCATCTCTAACTATCAAAACATATCTATATCCACACCAAGCATCCAAACAATACCAACTGAAGTCATACTAAACCAACCTTCGATGTTCCAAACCAAGGTCAGCCCCAAATCTTAGGTCCCATATGTCCTCAAACTAGATCCACTAAGAATACACCTCCCCTAAGATCAAAACAATAAATAAGCGGTGGAAATGATAGGATATAGAGAGATCTAGATCTGTTGTGTAGTGGATCAAAAACCCACCAACACTGTGTAGGAAAAACCATGAATCAAGTGCCACCGAAACCACCATCATAATGATATCTAAGGAGGTGAGACCCAAAGTAGAACCAAAAGAGAGGGATGAGAAGCTAGATAATGATATAAGATCTTTCCTAGATGTAGGATCATCTAGTGGTGTTTCCTAGGGTTGTAGAAGAGTGATTTGTTGTATTTCCTGAAGAGCTTGTGTCATTACCCCCTCGATGTGTGATCAAGTTTGGGATAGATTTTCAATTAGGTGTTTCCTTGATATCAATGTCACTGTATAGGATGGAGACTTATGATTCGATAGAAATACATATTCTAATTGATGATCTTATGTATTGAGGTTTTATTTATCCTAGTGTGTCACCTTGGGGTGCTCATATTTTACTTATAGAGAAAGAATATAGTATTTTTTGTTTGTGTGTCGATTATCATTGCTTGAATTGGGTGACAATAAAGAACCTATATCCTTTCCCATAGATTGAAAATCTATTCTATCAATATAAGGGAGCTAACTAGTTCTCAAAGATATATATTGGTTAGGATATCATCATATTTTTTTTATGAACACTATAACATGGGAATGATGAATTTTTCATTCCATAAATTTCTAGATCAGTTCTTGGTGGTGTTTATTGATGACATCCTTTTGTTTTTGGTGTATAAGGAGGATAGTGTAGAATATATTAAAGCTATTTTGGGAGTTTTTCATCATCATAAATTTTATGAATCTATCTAAGTGTAATTTTTGGTCCATTAAGGCACTACTACAAAAAAGGCCTTTAATAGTGCTAAAAATGGCCTTTATTAGTGCTAGAGAAGCATTGACTACCAGAGCGAGATTAAAAGACCTAATATTTTATCAGTGTTTTAAAAGTGTTGATAAATTATCCCTTTATCATATCTTTTAAAAGAAATTATAAATGATCCCTTTATCATTGCTTGTAAAAGCATTGATATAGGGGATTACTACAATGTGCTGCAATAGTACACTGTAGCACCAGTGCGGTGTACTATAACAGCACACCACGACACCAAAAACACCATGAAATCATAAAAATCAAGTATGAATGTAGAATTTAAATTAAATAGAATTTAAAACAAAAATAAAATAAAAATAATTATATTATATACATTTTAAACATTGGTTTATAAAATTAAATAAGTACAAATTATTATATACATTCAAAAATAGTAGTCTTCCTTTGTCTTTTGATCAAAACCCCAACTCGTGAAAAAACTCACCTATATAAGAAAAAAAGTCTTATGTTAGTAATAATATAAATAAATAAATTAATAAAAGGTGTTAATTTTAAACTAAACATTGAGTCATGTCAGGAACACTATGTATCAGATTGAGTTGCAGTTGATTCTTTCACGTCACACCATTTCTTGTTCGTCTTCAAGCGTTATCTCAGTAAAAATTAACTAAATAAGTATAAGATAAAAATTATAAGGAAATTAATTAAGTAATATTAGATATAATGATGATAAAACAATCAAGGCTTGTTTTCTTGGTTTTGGTAATGTGATGTGCATTTTAAACTAAAATAACACTTATTTATTGAAAAGATGGATTTTGAGTCACACCATTCACACCATGAATTGGATTTAGGTTAGGTTTATTCCTATATGTCTCAAATGACTTATGGATCATTTTTCTAAAGTATAAAAATAATCTGAATATTTTTTCATGGTTTTGAGTATGTCACTTGTCTTTTTTACTAAAATGGAATTTTAAACTAGATCATGCACTTTTAATCATACTAGATGCCTCGTGTTTTATTTTAACATGATATTGATTCCTACACATCAAAAATGAATTATTAATCAATTTCCTAAATTATCAATATAATCTAAGTATGTTTGGTCAGTTTTTAGTGAGTGACATTTTTTAAACTAAAATGTCATTTTTGAACTAATAATGGACACATTGATTCATATTGGGCACATCATGTATCTAATTGAGGTGTGTCTAATTATTATAAGTAAAAAATGACTTATGGATCATTTTCTGAAACTATAAAAATAATATGAATGTGTTTTATTTGTTTTTGAGTAGGTCAGTTGTCCTTTTTACTAAAATTTATTTCAATTTTAAATAAAAAGATGTACTTTGATTCATACCAGTCACACCATACACCAGATTGAGATGAGTATAATTCCTACACATAAAAATGACTTATTAATCATTTTACTAAAGTATAAAAACAATCTAAATATATTTTTTTGGTTTTGAGTATATTAGTTTTCCTTTTTACTAAAATTGATGTCGGTTTAAAATAAAGAGACGTAATTAGAGTCATACCGGTCACACCATGCATCGAATTGAGGTACGAATAATTCCTACATGCCCCAAATGGTTTATGGATAATTTTAATAAATTATCAAAACAATCCTATTATTTTTACTCAATTTTGAGTACATCACTTGTCTTTTTTACTAAAATGTCATTTTAAACTAGAAATAGACACTTTGACTCATACCAATCACATAATGTATTGGTTTGATGTGAGGCAGATATCTACACATCACAAATGACTTATGAATCAATGTAATAGATTATCAAGACAATCCCAACATGTTTTCTCAGTTTTCAGTGAGTGATATTTTTTGAACTAAAATATCGATTTTAAAATGATAACGGACACATTGAGTCATACCAGGAACATCCTGTATCATATTGAGGTGTGACTGATTCCTATAAGTAAAAAATGACTTATGGATAATTTTAATAAAATATAAAAACAATTTTAATGTTTTACCTGGTTTTGAGTAGGTTAGTTGTCCTTTTTACTAAAATTTATGTCAATTTTAAATAAGAAGACTCACTTGGAGTCATACTGGTCACACCATGTATCGGATTGAGATGAAGCTAATTACTACTTATAAAAAATGACTTATGGATAATTTTAATAAAGTATCAAAACAATATAAATATGTTTTATTGGTTTTGAGTATTTTAGTTTTCCTTTTTACTAAAATTGATGTTGATTTTAAATAAAGAGGTGCACTTGGAATCATATTGGTCATATCATGCATCGGATTGAGGTGTGGATAATTACTTCACATCCCAAATGGATTATAGATCATTTTTATAAAGTATTAAACCAATCCAAATTCATTTACTTTGATTTTAGTATGTCTCTTGTCTTTTTTATTAAAATGTCATTTTAAATTGGAAACACACACTTTGACTCATACTAATCACATCATGTATCGGTTTGATGTGAGACTGATTCCTACACATAAAAAATGAATAATAAATTAATTTCCTAAATTATTTAGAAAATATTATAGTGTTTTCTCTATTTTTAGTGAGTGGCATTTTTTGAATTAAACTATTGATTTTAAACTAATAATGGACACATTGAGTCATAGCAGTCACACCGTGCATATAATTGATATGTTGCTGATTCCTACACATCACAAATGACTTATGGATCCTTTCCATAAAGTATCAAAACAATTATAATATTTTTTCTTAGTTTTGAGTATATTAGTTATCTTTTTTTTATTAAAATAAAGTCAATTTTAAATAAAAAGAATCATTTCATACTAATCATATTGTATGTCGGATTGAGGTGATGCTAATTTATACACATCCAAAAGTCTCAAAAACATCCTAAATGTCGATGTTACCATGTTTACATTATCTTTCTATGTCAAACTACAACACTGCATATATATTGAATCCATGTTCTTAGCTGAAAAACCTTTCTCATTGATGAAATCAAGAAGAGAATAAGTAGCTTATGTGCCCATTATATCAAGAGAATCCACCACAATGGGAACATTAGATTACTCTACTCTTCTAGATTTTAACAAAAAATAAGGTTTTTCATCTAAAAAAATTGAATCAATATACAACAATGGTAGTTCAAAAAATAAAGGCAATAAAAATGGAAAATGTGTTAACATTGGATGGAAGAAAGATTTTATCTCTTTTGTAGAATATTGTAGATAGTTGAAAGAAAAATATGACTTCCTAAAAGATATATGAAAAAAACTGAATAAGTATTAGATAAAAATGATTAGGAAATTAACTTAAAAGTAAGAGATAAAATAAGGAAAAAATTAATTAAATAAGTAGTATGAATTCAACTTTTCATGATGTTTGTATGAATTCTTGATGAATTTACCTGTTTTCATTATCTCAGTTATAGGCTTGAAGTCCAATCCATTAAGAGCATGAGAATCTTCAAAAAACCCACCCCAACTCAAAAAAAAGAATCCACCAATATAATAAAACAATTATTGTATGAGTAATAATAAAAATAAATAAATTAAACATAAATATGAAATAATACATTAATTATATGGATAATTATTTTATTGTGAAAACATTATTGACCATAGAGATATGCTGATGGTAAAGAAAAAATGATGATAAAAAATGAAAATAGATCTCACCAAACAGTCAATCAACGAGTGAGGAGGATGAGGAGAAAATAATATACCTTGGATTGAAGATTTGAATCATTCGAGATAAAGTAGATATATCCTATTTGGTTTCATAAAATATTCATTTTGTATAGTAAATAAATAACTACACATAAGATATGCATTATCAAAGGTCAAAGTTATAGATAATTCTAATAAGGGAAACTCAACATTTGATTATTTCAAATAATTTCAGTATGATTTGAAGAAAATAGGTAATTGAATTTGAGAAAAGAATTAATATGCTATGGTAGGTTTCATCCTTTGAATTCATCCAAAGGTGAAAGTTATAGACAATTTTCTTCCTCATCAGCTCAACTTCTGAATAATTATCATTGAATTTTATTGTTTGGTGATCATCCACTATCTCTTGTGGACATACACCTAAGTTTCTTTAAATAATCAAATAAATAGTCATCCATATGATGACTAATACTCAAAGTAGTACAAGAAACATAAAATATATAGGGGATGAGTCCCAAGAAACAAATTAAAATAATAACTATTCGGGAGATGAAACTGATGAGGATGGCAGTTGTACTCCATTGTGTTCTCTAAAAGGGGTAATGCCTCCCATTTGTGAGAATTACATGGATGGTAATTAGATATTCCTAAGGGTAGAACCAAAAGGCAATGTTAAAGAATGATCTATTTTTAGATGCTTTAATGTAAAATATACATAGTGTTTATTAGATGCGTGATGAAAGAAATGAAGTGATTTTTAAGAAGTATTAATGAGTGGGTTATTATTTCAGAGATGGTTATATTTTTACAAAGGTATAGAAAACTAGTCGAACCATTTTTTGATTTGGGGTTAGTAAAAATTTATGGAAATTGTGTTTGTAAGAGGAAATTGATTTATGGTAGTGAAAATTTGATCATATTAGATAATGATATGATTAAATACTGACTTAAAAGGAGTGTTTTGAGATGTTTTTATGATGAAAAGATAAAATTGATAGATATTTTTTACTAATTAGAATGGGTAGATTGTTAATAGTTAAAATAATGATGAATCATTGGAGGAAATTAATGTTGAATTGAGTACCATAAGGGAGATAACATAGGGATGAGGTAGACTCAAAAGAATACATTGATGGTGAGGAAAATTAAAAGGGATTATCAAATACAAGAAATAAAATCAAGTCTGAAATAAATGAATAAAATGTCATTGGTGATCAGATATTTTCAGTGAAAACTCGAAGGGAAAAGACTCTACAAAAAACAAAAAAAAATTCATGTAAAGCCTAAAACATTTGGAGAGGCTGACAAGGATGATAATTGGATCCAATCTATGCATGAGGATCTTGATCAAAATAAGAACAATGAGACATTGGAAATTGTTCCAAGGCTATAAGATATAAATTTTATCAGAACCAAGTGGGTGTTTAGTAATAAACCCACTGACTATGGAAAAGTGGATCAAAATAAATAATGGATAGTGTGTAAGGGAATTGGACAAAGGATTTTGGTACTCATATATGTTTAAGACATAATATTTTAGGATTATAAAAAACAAAATACAATTTTTTGGATCATATAAGGTACAATATAGATATTTCTATGATTGGTGAAACATTTTCCTTGGTTTATAGGTGAATCAAGGAAATCATATTCCATTAATTTCTCAATAAAAATATGAAAAATAGGTTCCTAAGTGATTTAAAATATAATATTCCAAACCAATGCCAATATCGACCGATATATGGATGAATTTTTCAGAATTTGATGATTGTAAAGAGGTAGATGTCATGGAATATAGGAATTGGGAGCTTATTATACCTCACAACAATATGACCAAACAATAGGTCTGATATATTTCAAGTCACGCGATACCAATGTTGTCCCAAGGAGATCTACATGCTATCAGAAAGATGATACTTCAATATATCTAAAAACAATGAATTTTGGGTTTTTTTTAAAAGATAGTTCAACTGGAGTTGTTGGGATACACGGATATGGGATGAGAAGGTTCGGTGGATACTTGAGAGAAAGTATAGATATCAAAAAACCTAGATTTCATTCGAGCCTTTGTTTTTTTCGACCCTTGAATCGCTTGATCCTTAGATTCAAGCCTTAGAATAGCTGGAGCCTTGATTCTAGCTTAGATTTGAGCTTGGATTAAACAATGAGGAGCACCGACATCATGTGGCTTCTACAGAGAGATTTGGATATCGCAAATTGGTTCATGATGGTTAGGGTTCTTAAAATAGATTGGGAAACTTTTATTAGTGATTTCAAAAAAATTGCTGATAAAGATACCTATTATCAGCACTAAGTTAATAAGCACTGATAAAAGGAATATTTAACAGTGCTAAAATTTTAGCACTGATAAAGATTGCTTTTATGAGTGCTTTTTTAGTGCTGATAAATCTCCATCTTTATCATCACTAAAAAACACTCGTAAAAACATATAATACTTTAAAAAATAAGAGTTTAAAAAAAGTATAATTATTATATATGATTATAACACTTATAATTATACATTTTATAAAATAATAATTTTATAATTCTTTGAATATTTAATTATTTATTTATAATTATATAAATACATTTTAAAAAGATAATATTTATATCATTATATGTATTTATATAATTATATATATATATATATATTTAATAAATATATAAAAATATAAATATAGTAAATATATTCATTTCTTAAATAAATTTATTACAATTTTATAATTATTTAAATTTATATATTTATTTATTTATAATTATATAAATACTTTTAAAAAAATATTATTTATTTAATTATAATTATAAATGTAGAAAAATAGTAAATATACATTTGTAAATATATTTATTTATAAATATTTTTTAAAAAATATATTTTTAACATTATTAATAAATATTTAATTGTAAGCGCATGCATGTTAAAAATGAGTAAAATTGAATAATTAAAAATGATTACACTTTAATATTGAAAATTTGGATAAGTTTGATTAATTAAATATAATTAAATCATTAAAAAATGGGTATATATTGAAATAAAGATGAATGCATATTGAAAATATTAAAACATAGTAAATAAATATATATATATATATAATAAATAATAGAAATTGATTAAATTCCCAAAAAATATTTGTGTGTGTGTGTCGTATATAAAAATTCATTAATTACATATATGTGAAATCAATATAATATGTTTGGTATATGTTAAATTGAAAAATCAAACGATATTCAATTATATTTATTACTCAATACAATGAGTCGGTATTTTTAATTCATATTAATTTTTAAGTATAAACCATTATTTACTAAATATATTACTATTTAATTTAAAGAGTAAATATTTTGTATTATATAAATCATATTTATATACATTAATATATATATATATATATATTTAATATATACTATTTATTAACATTATCAATAATTATTTAATTAATAAAATGTTTAATATTTTTCTCAATTTACTTATTTTCAATTTTTATTTTACATATATCTATATATTTAATATATAATATTTATTAGTATTTACAATATATATATTATAATCAATTTATTCATTTTTATTAATAATTATTTAATTAATAAAATTTTTAATTTTTTTTAATAAAATAATTTTAATTTTTTATTTATTTAATTATGTCATTTTATTTGGACTTTTATCAGTGCTAAAAAAGTGCTAATAAAGGATTTATTTATAGGTACTAAAAATAAAGTGCTGATAAAGGATTCCTTTATAGGCGCCAAAAATAAAGCATTGATAAAGGGCACCCTTAATCAGCGCTAAAAAATGCACATATAAAGGGTGTCTTTTATCAGTGCTAAATAAAAGCACTAATAAAAGGCACCCTTTATCAATGTTTTTGTCTAGTTATGATAAAGGAAAAATCTGTTAAATGCCTATTTTGTATTAATGAGGTTTATTTCTTAGGGAATGGTGTGTTTCAGTTTGGAGTACTCATGGATCCTTTAAATATTGATGCAATTATTTCTTGGGTATCCCACAAAAACATTATAAAGGTGATAATTTTCTTTGGTTTTATAGGTTATTATAGGATTTTTTTACCTGAATTATCTCAAATTGTGACTCCATTGATGAATTTGACTAGGAAGGATCAGGATTTAGTGTGGAATGACCAGTGTCAAGCTGCTTTTGAGTATTTGAAGGATAAGTTGGTCGATGCTTCAGTTCATTGTTTTTCAGATGAGGGAATTTCATTTGAGGTTTATTATGATGTTTCATTTTTTTTTTCTTAGGTTTTTTTTGATGTGGTAGAGAGAGATTATCTATTATGGGTCTCAACCATTACAAACACATGAATATAACTACATCACCCGTGATTTTGAGATTTTTGTGATTGTCTTTACTCTGATTTTTTTATGTCATTACCTCATTATTGAATGTTGTTTGGTCTTCATAGATCACAAGAGTTTGAGGTATGTATTCTCCCAGTGTAATTTAAATTTGTGAAAGTGAAGGTGGATGGAATTATTAGAGGATAATGAATTTAATATTTCCTATACACTGGATAAAGGAAATTTTCTATATGATGCTTTGAGTAGGAATTCATATAGTGGTGTTATGGATGGATTTAATGATATTTTGAGGTGATAGAGGATCTTTCCATGATGTACCTTGATATGGGATAATTTTTTAGTAAAGGGTGAATCTATTAGATAATGGTGAAGTCTTATTTAGCACAGTTGGTGGAGGAGTCCCAGTTGGGGGATTCTTAGGTGGAGGTTTGTCATGATTGAGTTATTTACAACGATTCTATTGAAAGGTGATCTCAAGATTATCAGAATCAAGTGTTTTTTTAGAAGAGAATTCATACTTCTTTATCAATGCAAGATGTGACTCTTTATGAGTTCCACTTTTCTCCCTTGGTAGTACATCCTAGTTTGGCTAACATTTATCATTCCTTTCGAGTTTAGTTTTGGCGGTCTAGTATAAATAGGTCTATCATAGAGTTTGTGTCTTGGTGTTTGGTTTTCCAAAGGGAAAATGATAAACATTGTGTTCCTAGAGGGTTTCTTTAGCTTCTTTATGTTACCAAATGGAAGTAAGAGGACATCTATATATACTTTTTCACTATTTTTCCTTGATATAGGGGTGGATGTGATGTTATATGGGTGATCTTGGACTGCTTGATGAATTTATCTCACTTATTATAGATTAAGCAGTCAAACTTCATAAAGGTTTTTTCGAGGTAGTATCTGGAAGATGTGGTGTGAATTTATGGAGTTTTAAAGATGATTATCTCTAATCCTGATCCCTATTTCACCTCCATGGTTTGAAGAGGTCCTCAATATGATTTTGTCTCTCAGTTATTCCTTAACACTATTTTTCATTTGTAGATAGATAGTTCAATAGAGTAGTTTATCTATACTCTAGAGTACATGTTGTGAACATGAATTCTAGATTTTGGAAGTTCATGGGTGAGGCACTTGACCTTGGTGGAGTTTTCTTATAATATTGGTTATAACTCTACCATTGATATGTCCTCATTGGAAGCATTATATGGATAACTATATCGATCTTCATTATGCTGGATCAAGGTTAGAGAGTCAACAATTCTCATATCGAAATTGGTGCAGAGTATGAAAAAAAGGTGCAAGTGATCCATTAGTGAATGAAAGCAATACATAATCATTAGAAATCCTATGTTGGTTGTAATAGGAGACCTCTAGAGCTTGAGGTTTGAGATCATGTGTTCTTGAAGTTATATCCTCATTTTGAGTATTGAAGGTTTGATCATGGGAATAATCTTTACCCTTTATTTTTTGGACCTTTTGAGGTGTTGGTGCATGTTAGAGCCATTGTGTATTGGTTATCACTACTTTTGTAGATGAACTGGATTCATGGTGTCTTCTATGTCTCTTAGATTCTTCAATGTCTTTATTAATATTCATATTTAATTAACCAAGGTGATCTCAGATTTAAAGATAATGCAACCTTAGAGGAGAAACCTGTTGATATTTAAGACCATTAGGAGAAGTTTTTTCATAGATGTGTTATTCCTTTGGTTCATATCTTGTGGTGGCATGATGGTTTCTAGGAGTGTACTTGGGAGTAGGAGTCACAGATGTGTGTTTAATATCTTGAGTTGTTTTATGTTTAATAATTATTAAAATGATGTGTATATACTTTTTTATTTATGTGATGATGGATGATGTTGAGTTTTTATGCACTCTTTCCTCATGATGTGTTGGTGGTGTTGTATTTTAGTGAGATCCTTTAGAGGTATCTCGTGGGGTATTTATCTGGTTTTACCCCTTATCTTTCCTTCCTAGGGTTTTTTTAATCCTCAAGGATGAGAATTATTTGAGAGTTATCTTATGTAAGGGTATGATTTTTTGAATCCCTCAATTTTCATTTTCTTGGGGATTAGAGTCAAGAGGGATCTTTAAGGATTTCTAGAGGTGAAAATTGTGTTTTATCCATCTTAGGGGTCACCAAGCTGTGGAGGTAGGCATGGTGTTGGATGTGGTGAATCCATTTTTGTGTTTTTTATAGAGTATGTCATTTTATGTTAGCAAATTTGAGGCCTTGAAAATAATTCCATCATCCATGTGGTGTTTGGTGTACTATAGGGAATAAAACACCCAAGGTGGCCATTTTGGGAAAGAATTTTTCTTAAGAAGTTACCCTATGGAAAATAGGGAGATCTCCTCATCGTATTAGAGGCTGTGGTATTGTTAGAGGCCTTACGTATTTCCCTATGGGAAATGAGGATCATTAAAACATTATAGTGATGGGCGTGGTGGTGTGGAGATAAGGAAGAGTTGAGTCGTATGAGGAAGGAACAAAATGGTGACATGGAGCTCACCATGCCTTAATCTTGGGTATGATGTGCAGAAACCCCAACTTCAGTAACCCAGAGTCATTTTATACTTTATTACAAGGGTAAAATATAAAATTAATCTCATCTCAAAAGACCGATTAGTTTAGCAGTCTTAAAGAACCCGATATATACATGATTCCCATATTACACTAGAAATATAAAATGCATAGAAAAAGAAACACTCTTGTATCCTTCATATTATTCATAATATCCTTCTTAATATCCTAGGGAAAGGAAATATAAGAAAGGGTGAGCTCGAATGCTCGGTAAGAGTTATGTACAGTAGAATCTATTATGAGTAAATAAGACATAATCAATATAGAAAGATAAATAACAGAAAATATATGTCATTTAATCAGTAACTTGGGCATAAAATGCATAGAGGGATAATATTAATACAATAATATCATGGATAATAATAAATGAATTATCAATGAAGGAAATTATTACAATTGGACATCATGATCTCAAAGATCATGATATCTTTTTCATCAAATCCCTATTCCAAGAGAGTTTAATCGATGGGTAGGTATTAAATAAGGTTATCCAACTAATTTGTCTCATGTGACTTGTTGATGCATCGAGGGGCTATATAATTCTAGGGCCCACCCATCATTGCATGTCCAATTCATTCTTTATACATTGAATGATCAATTTAATTTATAAACAATATGTCTTATCAATAAATATCTGTATTAAATAAAGAATAATGAATATCAATATTTTTATAGTCAACCAAATAATTTTCAAAGTAAAACACCGTATGTAGAAATGGTATACAGTTTAGAAAATAATCATATCCATGATACAAAAAATATGATTATTTAATAAAAATTTAATGTCCAATGAACATAATAAAGTGAATGTTTCACGAGAAAATTAATGAATAAAATATTAATAAGGGGTAATAAATGACCATCAATTCGTTGGAAATATAGGTTTTGAAATAAAATCATATTATTTAGAGAATAAATGAAAATGGAATAAAAACATTACCATAATATTTTATTAAATAATTTTCTTTTAAAAACATTTAAAACCTGTATAAGAGGCGAAATAGAATAAAATGTTTACGGTGGTGGTAAAATCTATTAATGCTATATATGTAAAAAAATATTACTTTCAACTTTTTATAAAGAAAGTTGAAAATAACCTTTCATAAAACATTAGAAAGATTAATTTCAAAAAAATTAAAATTTTAAGGATGAAATAAAATATCCTTAATAAATCTTTTAATTAAATATAATGTATTTTTTAAAACAATTTTTAAAAATATGGACATAGAATAAAAATATACCTGATCAAAAGAGAAATAAGATTGGCTTTTATTTTAAACATTTTTTTACTTGATTCAAGTTACAAAAAGAGAAAAAGTTGTAATAAAAAATGGAAACTCATTAAATATATATATATATTATAATAAAATATATTAATTTTATAATGGTTATATTATAATATTCCTTTAATAAAAAATATAAGCAATCACAGAAAAATGAGATTGTAAAATAAATTCTTACCACTTTGGTAACTTTTAAATTGTAACCCCTTGAAAGAATAAACATGAATTGAAACATTAATAATCATTAATATAAATATATTCATGTTAAATACATAAAATTATTAGTATATACTCCACATAAAAGTAAATAGGTGCATAATACCAAATATGTCTCAATGGAATAAAAATTGAGATGAAATCTTTTACCTCCAGTTAGACTTGCCTCATAAGTTCTTTTAACCTCCTATATAATAAAATTAGATTTATTATACTTACATATGATAAAAATATACATATATGAGATATCATATGTCATCCATTTATAACATCTTGTCACCCTCCTGTTAACAATCATTTATTATTATTATTGTTTGGGTGTTAACTGCTTTTCTTTTCATGAGAATTTTGTTTTGGTAGTTCCCATTCTTGTAACTTGATTATTTTTACATCATATATATAATTTTAATCATGATATAAATATAATATATATTTATAATCATCCATAAAAATTAGAGATATAAAAATGAATTATATCGTTCATGGAGATGGTAGGTTGTACGTACACATGAGCGTTGTTTTTAATTTTTGATGAATGGAAAAAAAGAAAGGTAAATAATATTTAACCTTTAAATAATAATTATTATATCATATATATCATATTTATTAATTAAATATATCCTTATTACCATATATTTAAATTATTTACAAAAAACCACATCGCTCCGTGGAGGTGGTAGTCCACATGTATGCACGAGCGATGTTATCGTTTTCCAAAAAATTGAAGGTAGGAAGGTAGATATGATATTATAATTACATAATAATAATTATTTAATAAATATAATATATATTCATTATTTAAAACTTTATAATAGTCTATGTGAGTCTATAATGGAAAAAAAATTACATAAGTTCGTGAGGCTGTAGTCCACCGTACACACGAGTGATGGTTTTGTTTCCCATTTTATGGAGAAAGAGATGGATAAATATTATTCCATAAACATAATAAAATATTATTATATGGGAGATAAAATTTTTATTATATCATAAAGGTCATTACATAATTTAAGGTGGTAAAAGAAGGAGAAAAATGAAAATTCTCAATGATGATGATTACCTATTCTTTGAAAGATATCCTTTAGATCTCCTCTTAAGGTAGCTAGGGATGGTATTTTTGGAAGAAAAAAAACTATATAACTTGTATAATGATTTTTATAAGAGTATTGGGTAGGTTTTTTTTATCTATATTGCTCAAATTGGTGTAAAGAAAATATATAAGAGGTGTCCTTTTATAAGTGAGAAGAGGGGCACTTTTGAAAATTTAAGAAATATTATAATATAATATGTGTCTAACAAATGTAAAATGGTTTTAAAATGTAATATATTATAATATCAGTATTATATGGTCTTAATATAATCATATAATCAAATTTAGACTAGTTTAGATATCATTTTAAACCATATCATTTCGATTAACCCCTCGGTTAACAAATTTTAACCTTAATCGTGGTAATGACTTTTTAAATATTAAAGGGTTATAAATTTACTTATAAGGTGAATATTGGATCATAAATATCCAAGGTATGAAATTTTAAACCATATATTTTCTCCCCTTTTCCTCTTTCAAGTTTTTATGATTTTGAAATAATTAAATAAAATATTATTTTCAAAAAACATCATTAATGTTATTGTGACAGTAATCAAGATAGATATGGAATTTTAATATAATATTTTCACACATACATAATATTTCATATATATCTATAAAATTCATTGAGCATAATAATTCATCAAAATTTTATTGCTTTTAATATTTTTAAAAACATTTATTTTATTTTTTTATTAATTGAATGAATATTGTATCAACGTTGTGTAAGCATTTAAAGTAATTATTTAATCACTAAAAAAAGGAAATTACCATTATAAAAAAAATCATATTTCAACTAAAAATTATAACCACTTTTTATCCTTGTGGAAAAATACTATGGATTTTAAATTCAAGAGTGTAACATTTTGTTTTCATTATTCTATTAAAATAATATAAAGGTCAATATCAAAGAGAAATTGAACCATGTGGCCATATTTTCAATTATTGGACGATAGTGGTAGAAATAAATTAATAAAATAAGATAAATTAAAGTATTAAAATTTAATTCCTTATCACAGTAGTTTTTAACCTTAATTTCTCAATTTACCCTTTACCAAGGAGATAAATTTTACCATTGTTAATATTCATAATAACCAAAACTAAAAGGGAAATATTTTCCAAATTATAACCTCTTGATTATAAATATGGAATATATTTTATCAAATTCAATTCAAAAAATTGGTAAAAATTTATTTAATATAAAAACATAAAATGCAATAAAAAACAGTTTTTTTAGGAAAAAATGTGTTTTTAAGTCCAAAAATGAACTTATAGCAAAATCATATATAATGATGATTAAAATGTAATTAGTTATATTATTTATAAATAAATTAGTATTAATTTAGGATTAAATTCAAATCATTATGAGTCTTCTTTCAAATAAAATAAATGATAGTTTTACAAAAATTAGTATTTTTTCCTATTCACTGAAAAATCAATTTTTCTAAAAAATACCAAAATTTTAACTTAGGATAATATTGACACGATGAATTAAAAAATGATATAATTTTCACATAATAATATTTTAATATGTTGTCTTGTTTCATTTAAACTTGATCTTATGTTCAAATAAAGCTATCAAATAATTTATTTAAAGAGAAACATTTCATAAAATCTGAGGTTGTTACATTCTACCCCCTTATAAGAATTTATCCATTGAAATTTTGTCACTATAATACAAAAAAAATGAGGATAAGTATACCTCATCACATCCTTATGTTAGCACGCGTCTTCCTTTATTTTAGGATTTTTTCAAAAAAACTTTGACCAGATGAGTGGTCATGTTTAGTAGAACTTTCTCTCTATAGTCTAGAATCTCCATAGATTATTCCTTATAAGACATGTCTTACCCTAAAAGTATAACCTATGAGTTCTTTAAATGTGAATTATTGATTATGTACTCTCTCGTGATGGATACATGGAACACATCATGAACTTGATAGATATTAGGTTGAAGCACTAAGTGATAATATGTCATCCCAATATGATCAATAATTTCAAAGGGACTGATATATCTAGGGATTAATTTTCCCTTATTTCCAAATATTATAACCTTATTCCAAGGTGATATTCATAAGAATGCATGTTACTAACTTCAAACTCTATATCTCACTGATGATTGTCAGTATAACCTTTCATCAACTTTGAACTACACTTATGTGTTTTTGAATGGATATAACCTTCTCTACAATTTCCTCAGCTAGATTAGGTTCCAATTTATTTCTCCAACTTCATACCAACACATTAGAGTTCTATACTTACTTCCATAGAGACCTTCATAATGAGTCATCTGGATTCTCTAATGAAATCTATTGTTTAAAAAAACACCAAAGGAAGTTATTGATCCCAACCACCTTTGAAATTCATAGAGAAAGCTCCCATAATGTCTTCTAGAGTTTGAATAGTCCTCTTAGACTGACCATCTATCTGAGGATGAAAAACAGTAATGAAACTCAACTCTATATCCAAATCATAATGGAGTATTCTCTAAAACTTTGAGTTAAACCTCATATCTCAATCAGATACGATTGAGAGTGGTACTCCATAAAATATCAAAACTTTCTTAAAGTATAACTGAGTAAGATGATCAAGATATAAATCTTCTCTAATAGTGATAAAATTCATTGATTTCATAAGGCAGTTAACTATAAACTAAATAGCATTATTCCCTTAAGATTTTTTGGGGAGTCTAATGATGAAATATATATTAATGTTTTCTCATTTCCATTATAGTATGGGTAATAGTTGTAAAATACCCTTAGAATTATATCTATCATTCTTAACATGTTTATACCCTATGCATCAAGATACATACTCAGGAAAATCTCTTTTCATGTTATCCCATAATAAATATTATTTCAGATCTCTATACATCTTTTTACTTCTAGGATGAATAGAAAATTATAAACTATGAATTTCATCCAATATATCCTTCTTCAACCATGGTATTGATGGGACACATACTCATTTCCTAAATTGTATCACTAGAGCATGATCATAGGTTAAATTATGAACATTCCTCACCTTCTTCTTTAATTCCACATCTTCCTTTTATGCCTTCTTAATCCTCTCATGGATGTATGGTTGAACATTCATCCGAGAAAGGTAATATTTGTGCTATTTCCTAAAGAGTTCAATATCTAACTTCTAAAAATCCATAAATATTGGATCTTTTTTAATCCTCCTTATATAAAAACTAGCATGATCTTTCTAACTTAAAGCATCATCCACTGTGTTTTCCTTTCTAGGGGGTAATGTATTGAGTATTCATAATCATTGATCAACTCCAACCATTATCTCTAGAATATATTGAACACTTTCTATGTAAATATATACTGAAATATTTTATTATTAGTATATATATAACACCTTTAATCATACAAATAATTCATATGTATCTTTAATGAAAAAAATACCACTATCGACACCAAACTATGAGTTAGGTTGTTTGACTCATTCATTTTAAATTGGTGGGAGGCATAAACTAGCACCATGTCATTTTACATGAGGATATATCTTATTCCTTTATTTTATGATTCATTTATATCAAAAACCATTCTCCACTATAAAGTAGTGTAAGTATAGGCACATTAACCAACCTTCTCGTCAGTTATTTGAAATTATACTCACATTTATCTATCCACAAGAACTTAACCTCCTTCTGTGTCAACTGAGTGAGTGGATTAGATATTTGGGATAAATGTCTCACAAAGAATCGGTAGTATTCATCCAACCTAAGAAAACTATAGATCTTGATTACCATGGTTGGTCTATGACATTTCTCAATAACTTCCATCTTAGAAGGATCAACCAATATACCCTCGCTTGAAATTATATAACCCAATAATTAGACTTTTTATATCCAAAATTCACACTTGTTAAATTTATCATCTAACTTCTCTCTCATCAAGGTCTTTGGTACAATTATCAAATTTTATTCATGATCTCTTTGAATATATAATAATATAGTCTATAAATATTGCTATAAACTGATCAAGAAAATATTTAAAGACTCTATTCATTAAATCTATGAAGATATTAGGAGAATTGGTAAGTCCAGATGAAATAACTATAAATTCATAATGACCATAACTCATATGAAAAGTTTTCTTGGGTATATCCTCATTCTTGGACCTTAGATGATGATATCCAGATTTAAGATCAGTCTTGGAAAAATATTGATTTCCTCATAACTAATCAAATAGGTCATCGATATGGGGTAGAGGATATTTTTATGTTAATGGTTTTTTCAATGGATCTGCTATAATTTTATTTATAACCACCCAATAGATCATTACATCTCCCCTTCTAATGATCTATCGAATGATATGGTACTTGTAAAGGATGTGTTTAGTCCTATTGTGAAACTGGGTTTCCTTGGAATGGTAAATAGCTCCATTATTATCATAGTAAATCTCAATTTATCCATCAATTATTGGAACCACCCCAATTTTAGTGATGAAATTCATGGTTAATACATCTTCCTTTATAACATCGGATGTAGTGATGCACTCCATATTTGTTTTCAAGTCTACTGTGGTGGATTGTTTGGAACTTTTCCAACTGATTAATCCACTATTTATAAGAAACATGAAATTGAAATCTCATGTAATCCTTTTTGTATTGAAAACTAGTATATTTTTAACCCTTTATAATGATCTCATCATCTTCTCAAAAGACTAAGAAAAATACATTACTTCTTCTTAAGTACTTTAGGATGTTCTTGAAAACAATCCAGTGACTCTCTTCGTGATTTTATTAGTATCTTCTTATTATTATAAAATCATAAATAACATGGGGTCGAGTATATAATATTTCATACATGATAGATCCTATAGATAATGCATAATTAAACATATCTATCCTTTCTAACACTTTAGAAGGATTTTTAATCTTCCTAATATGTGTGTCACGCAACACTAGTAAAGACTCCTTATTGGATTTCTCTATACTAAATCTATTTAGCGGTTTAACAATATATGTGTTCTAAATCATTGAACTAAACCTCTTAAATTTATCTTTATAGAACTCCATAGCCAGTATGTAGGCTGCTTCACCCATGTATTTCATAAAGAAGTATTTTCCCAACCATATCTTTATAGACTATAGATTCAAGAATTCATTTATGATAAGAAGAATTTCATCTACATTAAATATTAGGAATACTACCACACTCCCACCAATCTGTTTATATACACAAGAACCATCCAAATTTTCCAATAAAACAAACTCTTTGATTGCATCATATACACATCCTCTGCTAAATTCATGTTAAGGAAATCTGTTTTGATATCCATTTGATAAATCTCATAATTATAATTCTATGTTATAGTATGTAATATATGAATATAATTTATCATTATAAATGGTGAAAATGTTTCTTCATAGTCAATTCCATGAATGTTCTTGTAAACATTTTCCATGAGGTGAGATTTATTGGTTGAAACTCTACTATCCATGTCAATTTTCTTATAGAAAACTCACTTTCACCTTATAGGTCTCATCCCTTCAAGTGATTCCATAAAGTTATAAACTTAGTTAGTGTATATAGATTCCATATCAATTCTCATGGAATGCAGAAATATCTTGGAATTAAAACTCTTAATAGAATCTTGGAAGGTAGTAGGTTCATCATCTATGAACACTACTTCATTATCATTTACCATAATAAATCTATATCTATTGGGCTTCTAATGAATCCTACCAGACCTTCAGGGTACTTGTGTTACCCAAGTAAGTTATTCTTCCATAACTATTTGTGGAACAATCTGAACTTCTATCTTAGGAACACCTCTTATTTGTTGGTCTTGAACTTCTCTAAGTTCAAATTTCCACCCACTAACTCCTTGACTTATATATTCATTTTCATTAAATCTACCATTTCAAGCCAAAAACACACTTTGTTTAGAAGGGTTATAGAAATAATACCCCTTTGTTTACTTGGGATAATGAATAAATAATAATTTATCTGACTTATGGATAATATTATCATAATACAATCGATATATGAGTTATTCACAACCCCAAATCCTTATAAAATACAAACTGGGACATTTTCCATACCGTATCTCATATGGTGTATTTATGATAGCTTTAGATAGAATTTGGTTAAGTAGTAATGTATTAGACTCAATAAAATATACCTAAAAAAATAAGAAGGTCACACTAACCCGTTATCAATCTAACCATATCTAATAGAGTATGATTCCTCCACTCAGAAACACTATTCCACTATGGTGTTCTAGGAAGAGTGACTTGTGGAATAATTCCCCAATCTCTTATATGATCAGTGAATTTTTAGATTGAGTATTCACCACCCCAAACTGATCGTAGAATCGTAACACTTTTATCCATTTGATGTTGTACTTCATTATGAAACCCTTCAAACTTTTCAAAATTTTCATACTTATAAATTATTAAAAACACATAACCATGCTGAATAAAGTCACTGATAAAGGTTATGAAGTTACTAAACCCACCACTTTCTTATGTACTCATTGTTCCATATACATCACTATGTATAAGATACAATGGTCCATTATCCCTCTCACATTTTTCACTAAAATATTATTTAGTCATTTTACTTGATAAAAAAGATTTTCAGTTATCAAATTATTCACAGTTGAATGATTCAAAAAATCTATATCTATAGATACTTTGAATGTATTTCTCGTTTAATTTTCCAAGAAGATGATACCAAAGGTATGTGGGGTTAGAATAAACCTTAAACTTCTTACTATGAATATTATAGACAAGATTATCTATATCCAGAATGTATAAACTATTTACCATATTTCCAATTTCATAAAACATTTCATTCATATATATAGAATAAATTTAATTTTTAATAATTAAAGAAAAAATCATCTTTTCTAAACAAGATACAGAAATAAAAAATTTATTTATAGTAGGAACATAATAATAGTTTTCTGATTCCATAACTGATCTACTAGATAGACTTAGATAATGAATGTTAACATTAAATATAGTAACTCTTTCCCCATTGCTAACATATAGATTTACTTTATATTTCTATGATTCTCCCTTATCTTTGACTCTGTATTTATCAACACAAATGTGTGATGAAAACTCGGTGTCTAATACCCATGATTCGGAGTTGTATAAATTTATTTTTATAACATTCACATTTAAATGCTCAAAAGTATTCTCTTTAATAGAACTTCTCAGCCTTAGATACCAATCTAGAATATATTTATAGGTCATTCCTATAAGATACCTCAAAAGTATAACCATGGTGTATGTCATAATCTACAACAAATTCATATTTATGGGTGAGGTATCATGTTTTATATCTTTTCATCAAGGAATTTTAATGAAGTAGTCCCAATAAAAATGTCGACCCCATACATCATATCTATTTAGTGATCCAAGATCTATATTTCACTAAGTAATGATTCTGATATGGAATGTCTCTCACTACTTTATTATATATATAGGTCATTATCCCAATCATATCATATATGACTCTTAGATAGTTGTTTAAGAACTCTGTTTTTGCTCCGAAAGACTTTGGAATATTCTTGATGATATTCCAGAGCAGCGCCTTCAGACGGCGTGCGGTTCCGAGCCCTGGAGTGGCCGGAATTAAATTTTCAGTGCGTTCACACTGGAAATGCTAAATAAATGGGATAACTCCTAAACGGTGATCCGGATCATGGATATGAGTGTACGGATGGGTCCGGAATGGGGTTTTTACCCTAGGAATGACATAAAACTTTTCGGCGCGGGATGTTTGGACCCCTCGCTCGCTTTCAGAAGGTTAAACGGATAAATTATTTAATTAATTAATTCGTTTAATGTTGAAACGCAGGTATCTCTTAAACGGTGTCTCGGATTGGAAAACCGAGGGCACCGTTGAGTTCGGAATGTGCCGTTTACCCTAGGAGGGGTATAAGATTTGCGGGCGCGGGCCGTTTGTAAAAAATGGCCCTAGGGGCGTTTTCGTAATTTGGAGGCTTTGAGCGTTCAGTTTTATAACTTCCAAATGGAAGCTCGGAATCAAATTCCGAGATATCCGTTGTGCTCAGGAGGTGGTTTTTACCCTAGGGGAGGCTTAACCTTGACCCCGTCGGGTGTTTCGGATGCGGGCTATTTTGGGAGTTTTAATTAATTAATGTTTTAATTAATTATTTTTCCTACTTAAAGCCCTAACCCCCTCCCATCTTCCTCCCTTGTTCGTTCTCTGGCGAAAGGCAGCAACCAAAGGGAGTTATCCTCTCCTCCTCCTCTCCGGAAAGACGCGGCCCCGGCGGATCGCCCGTGAAGCTTCGGGCAACGCCCACGAGGTAGGAGGTTTCGTTGCGTTTTCATTTCCGAACCCCCCCCCCCCCTTTGAGTTTGATTTTAGCGTCAATTTGTTGTTTTCTTTTCGAACGAATCCCATGGACGTGTATTAAACAATTTTATCTTTCCAACGCATATTTCAGAATCAAAATCCGAGCTCGGAGGAGTTCGGGGTTGATCGTCGAAGGTTGCGGGAATTCTGGGTTGTCCCGGCGATTTCCGGCGGTCCGGTGAGCTCCTGTGGCGGCGCGGCTTCGGTCCAAGGAGGCGGCGGCGGCGGCTTCTCCTCGGCAGGCGGAACATGCCGAGGCGGCAGTGGCGCGGATCGGCGCGGCGGTGGCTGGGGCTTCAGGCGCAGCGGCGGTGAGCGCCTCGGGCGGCAGGCGGCGCACACCCGCGGCGAGGGTGGACCGCGGTCGCGGCGCGCGACCCAGCGCGGGGACAAGACCCACGCGACGCGGGTCTTCGCACGGACCAAGCGACCGGCCACGAGGGCCGGTCGGCGCGTGGTCCGTTGGCCAGCGGCTGGACCGCGCGGTTGGGCCGCGGCCCGGGCCAGAACGGCCGGACCAGCCGGTTTAGGCCGGTCCGGCCCAAGGGGCCCTGCCCTCAGGGTTCGGACGCCCGTATTTTATGCTACGGACGTCCATTTTACACGCCGTCTACGGCAGGGTAACCCTCGTCTCGAGGAGTGTGTTTTGAGATAGTTTTGGGAATTTTTAATTCCCGAAATGAGGGGTCGCGGAGGCGCGGCGTGTCTTTAAGTGGACGAGCGTTTTTCTGGGAATCTTGTTTTGAGCGGCGCGGACGCATGCGACGTCCGCTTTGAGTGTCGTCAGTTGCGTTGGGACCCTGGCGCAAGGGCGAAGGTTTCCAGGGCGGTTCCGGGCGTTGAGGCTGAAGTTGAGGCGCGGGCCCCACGACCCGTCTTTTGAGCTGCGTGCAGCTTTTAGCGACTTTTCCTTCGGACGTCCGTTCGGGGCGTGCGAGCAGTCGATGTGGGGTGTTTTTCCAAGGGGATTGCAATGGTGCAATCCGCCCGCCCTTATTCAGCATGATGGTGCGGGACCCGCGAGGGTCATTTGGGCGTCGACGGTGATTTTCCATCTTTATCACCGGGCGACCGTTTTGGACAAATGAGTAGTCCATCTTGTGTGCTTTTTCGAGAGGATCACAACGGAGCGATCCGTTCGTTGAGTTTCGGGACCGGGATGCGGGTCCCACGTGGCACCGCTCGTGTGCAGTGCACCGGAATGCATCTTTTTCTCTGGATACCCGTTCCACGCAAGTAAGCAGTCAATTTGACGTGCTTTTTCGAGAGCATTGCGATGGTACAGTTCGCCCGACCTTTTTCGGGGACATGGTGTGGGTCCCACCCGACCCGGCTACGGTGAATAGTGCCCTTTTCACCGGGTGTCTTTTTTGGGCGATTTAGTACTCAATCCCGTGTGTTTTTCTGAGGGGATCGTAGTGGCGTGATCCGTTGGTTCAGTTTCAGGATCTTGGGGTGGGCCCCACCCGAGTTTGATTACGGTGAATAGTACCTTTTTCACCGGTTGACCGTTTCCGGCGAGTAAGTAGTCTATCTCGCGTGTTTTTCCGCAAGGTTTACAACGGTGTGATCCGTTTGGTTGTGCAGAGCCTTATATGCGATCTTATTAAATGTGGAAGCATGAAAGGTGCTCCAGTGGTGGTTCGCCCTACCTCGTTTGTAGCGGACCCTTGGCGTGTGATCGCGCACTCTTGGGAGAGTGATGTAAATGGTTCACAAGTTGTGGTTGGCTGTGCCTGGGCCTTTGAGGTGGAGCTGTTACGTCACGCCTTCGCGTTGATGTTGGCTTTCGTGTGCACGATAGCCTTTGGGATGGGACGAGGTATACTCTGGTAGTATACGAGAGCGCTTGGAGGTACGTGTGGTTTGTACCTGAGATGTTTGTGCGCTTGGTTGGGGTTGACTTGGGGCCACACGTCGTGTGGGCCCCATGTGCGTGTCGTGTTCTACTTTGCGTACTTGGACCTCTTGCGGCGTAGACGGTCCCTTTGTGTGTTTGTTTGACCAGTAGGGTGGAGTTTTCCCCTGGCTCTGTGCTCGTTGGTTGACCAGCAGGGTTGAGTGGTCTCCCCCTGGTTTTGTTCTCGATGGATTGGTCGATAGCGGTGCTAGTGACACCCAGTGCTGGAGCAGACGCTGCACCTCTTTTGGGTGAGTTGTGCTGGAGTTGGGTGGTCGCGCGATACCCACTCCGTGTTCGGTTGGCCAGTGTTGTACCCTCCAGTAGAGATGGCCAGAGCAGTTCTGAGTTTTACCCTCCAGCGGGGCTGGGCAGTGGGTTACTCATCGACTTCTTCGGGTTTACCCTCCATCAGGGTTGGGCAGTGGGTTACTCGCTAACTTCTAGGGTCTACCCTTCAGCAGAGACTGGGCAGTGGGTCACTCGACGACCTCTTAGGGTCTACCCTCCAGCAGGGTTGGGCAGTGGGTCGCCCATAGTCTAGTTCCAGGTCTACCCTCCAGCAAGGCTTGGCAGTGGGTCGCCTGTCGACTTATTCCAGGTCTACCCTCCAGAGGGGCTGGGCAGTGGGTCGCCTGATGATGTATTATGGTTTACCCTCCAGTAGGGCTGGGCAGTGGGTCTCCTGATGATGTATTATGGTTTACCCTCCAGTAGGGCTGGGCAGTGGGTCGCCTGATGATGTATTAGGGTTTACCCTTCAGCAGGGTTGGGCAGTGGGTCACCCGATATCTGGTTATGAATTACCCTCCAGCAGGGCTGGGCAGTGGGGACACCGGTTGGCATTCCAGGATCAGTCCTTCTGCTAGGCTAGCCTGTGTCTTTCCTCCATGATTACCGGAGTGGGACCCTTGGTTGTACGGGTTGGTGATGGAACAGCTTGACTTTGAGGAGACCTCTCGACTACGGGGCAGTGACGAGTTGTGGTTTGACGTTCCCCCAGAACTCTCAAGTACGAGGGGCACTTTCCCCACCGAGACGCGTTATTGCGACGCGATCTAAAACCGTGCAGGTGAGTCAGTGTCGCCCAAAGCGGATAGTGTCGAGGTGTGGTGTTTGAGCCCTTGGCTTGCGGTTCGGGGTAGACGTGCGGGATGCTGGGCATCGATGGTGTTACTTCTGGGACTGTTGGCGACCCATTTTCTTGGGCTGAGCTACGAGATGGAGATACCCTTACGAGCTTGTTCGGGCTTCTTGGCAGAGCGTATATATGTATATACCTTGTTCGAGTACCCACTTCTTGGGCCTGGTTACTCTCCCTCCAGGAGAGGAGAAGACGCGCGAGGTATGCCACGTGCTTTCCGTGTCTATCTTCTCGTGGTTGGATGAGTCTACTCTCCTGCTATAGGTAGCGAAGACTCGACGGGAATTTCATCTTCTCATCGTTTCCAGCTCCTTGTGCCTGGACGAGTCTACTTCCTTTCTCTTGTTGGGTTGAGCTGGACTCTTTACTGCACTCTTTTGTACTTCTGTTCTACTCCCTGTTCTCTCTACTGCTCACCTTTCGGTACCTCCTTTGTTGCTCCCTTGAGCCTTCGGGGTATCCTACTGAGTATTTTTTTTACTCACCCCTGCTTGGGCTTTGCCCGCACTTGGTGTGCCCTTGCAGACGACAGACAGGTGGAGCGTGGCTTCAGTGGAGCTTGGGAGCTTGGACCGCGTGCGGTGGTCGTGGCCGGGTTCCAGGTGGCAGACTCGTCAGCTATTTCTTTTCGTTTACCTGTTGCCGGGTTGTGGAACTTTTCGGTTGGGCACATGTTTTTCCCCTTTTACTTTCAGTTTTTACTTTGTACTTGTAATGGTCGATGCACTCTGTGGTTTATTTATACCAGTTGTTCTTTTTTACTCTGCTTATTCTTCCTTTTTACTCTACACTTTTGCATTGAGTGTGCTGCATGTGGGTGTATACAGGTACTTAGGCAAATGCCTCCCCGAGTTGTTGTGCCTTCGGCGCTGGTCGCCAGCCCCTGGCCTATGGAGGCGGGCCAGGGGTAGTTGCGGCTCGAGCCCGGGTAGGGTCTGGTCGTGACAAAGTGGTATCAAAGGTGGTTCGTTCCTTGGGACGTTGTGCGGACGTCCCTAAAAGAGGAATTGGTTGGGATTTAGGGCAACAGTGTCGACGTGTCTCGAGAGCGGCTCTCAGTCCAGGGAGTCCAGTGATGGTGCGGCGGCCGACGTATCCATTCACCAGGACCTTGATAACCCGCTTGTCGACTCGGCATGCTGAGACACTTGTTGCAGGGAAATTTTTTTGTGCATCACCTTGGAATGAGTCTTTGACTGTCCTTCTTGAGTCAGCTCCCCATCGACGTTGTTGTATTGGTATATACATGTATGCTCGTTTGACTGTGGCACTCCTTGATAATATTCAGGATGTCTCTGCGAGGACAGCCAGCCAGAATACCAGCTCTGGTTCATGACGACGACCCTGTGAGCTACGAGGACACATTCCAGGACCTATCATGCGAGCCCCTTTCTCCGGGTGGGCCGGTAGCAGCACCCCCACCTATTGAGCAGCAGGCAATTTCAACAGAGCAGGCTGAGCTTGAGCGCAGGTTGAGCGCGCTCTGAGAGTTCCAGCGGCAGAGACTGCTGAGGTTTAGTGGTGAGCCAGACCCTCAGGCAGTAGAGGTTTGGCTTGAGACAGTGGTTCGCCTTTTCAGGCTTTTGTAGACGCCGACAGATCAGAGAGTGGCTTTGGCAGCCAGCCTTTTCCGTGGATCAACTTGGCGTTGGTGGAGTCTGGTGACTCGGTTTCTAGACGAGTCGTCGCTTTCGTTGGACGACTTTCAGTTGTTGTTTCGTGAAAATTTTTTCCCCTCCTGCTTGCGCTCCTTTCGGATTCAGGAGATCCTTCAGTTTCAGCAGGAAGGGATGACGGTGGCCGAGTACGTGGCTAGTTTTGCAGACTGTGCACACTTTTACCCGGACTTGGTCCATGATGACAACTTCCGAGCGCGGAAGTTTGAGCAGGGTCTCCGCTGAGAAGTTCGTGCTGTCATAGTACCCTTGGGTATTTCCACATATGCCGGGGGATAGAGCAGGCGCTGGTGAAAGAGGGCTTCCTGTCGCATTCTCGTGTTGGTGGTGGCAGTAGGCACGTTGGAGCCGAGACGTCTGTCGCAGCTAGCAGGCGTCGGCAAGCAGGACCTCGACGCAGGTGGCTTTCTGACAACCGGACTCAAGGGCGTGGTCGTACACTACAGTGGCACCGGAGGGCGCCAGTGCAGCCCAGAGAGAGTCGGTGATATGCTTGTGACGGGCGAGGTCACTTGGCATGAGACTGCCCGACCCGAGTTGCTGAGAGCTTCGGGTAGGTAGCAGGGGCACCACCACAACGGAGGCACCGTCATGATCGGAGTAGTACCCAGAGAGGTGGTGCTATCAGAGGAGCGGGAGGAGCTGGTGGTGGGGGACGGCTTTACGAGATCTTCCCATCACCACTAGGTGGTCCACATCAGGCTCCGGGAGCTGACAGTTGGGACCACGGACAACCGCGAGCTTTGGATGTCTACGATCCTGCAGAGCATGAGGTGATAAGAGGTACACTCTACAGCTCTTCTAATTTTTGTAGTAGAATTTTTAGACTGTGTGTGTGGAATGTTTTTCTCCCTGCTCCTTGTTTGAGGTGTTACCAGGGTGACGCAGGGCGTCGGGTGTAACCCTGTGTTGGTAAGGAAAAAGGCGTGAGACCTTTTCCTTTAGTCAATGATGTTGACTCCTTCACTACCGAGCATGTAAGAGAGTCTTGGTTGAGAGACATCGACTGTGGAACCTTACGTGACCAGATATCCTTGGGTGTTTCACCATATGGATATTCTGAAGGAGGAAATCACCGGGCCTTGTTCCAGGTGCGAGCGGTGATTCCAGTCACGGCGTGCGACATGGAGGTTTGACCGGGGAGGTGAGTTACCCCCGAGAGCCTTCGGGCCGTTTGAAACCGTGCAGAGGGATGGCGAGGCTCTCTACCGCCTTGCCCTAACCCCAAAGTCTGAAGTGGGTGCACGACATCGGCAAGGGCTGACCTCGCGTGAACAGATCAATCCTTTGGTCTGTGTGTGGAGGCACAGAGCTGTGTGTGGGTTCTTCTGGGTATGGGAAAGCCAGGTGTGGGCTTAGTACCCTGTGTTGCTCCCTAGTTTTGCTTTTCGGGGACGAAAATCTTGAAGGAGGAAATGATGTAAGAACCCGGTTTTTTCTTCTAAAGACTTTGAAATATTCTTGATGATATTCCAGAGCAGCGCCTTCAGACGGCGTGCGGTTCCGAGCCCCGGAGTGGCCGGAATTAAATTTTCAGTGCGTTCACACTGGAAATGCTAAATAAATGGGATAACTCCTAAACGGTGATCCTGATCAGGGATCTGAGTGTACGGATGGGTCCAGAATGGGGTGTTTACCCTAGTAACGACATAAAACTTGTCGGCGCGGGATGTTTGGACCCCTCACTCGCTTTTGGAAGGTTAAACGGATAAATTAATTTATTTATTTATTCGTTTAATGTTGAAACGCAGGTATCTCTTAAACGGTGGCTCGGATTGGAAAACCGAGGGCACCGTTGAGTTCGTAATGTTCCGTTTACCCTAGGAGGGGTATAAGATTTTCGGGCGCGGGCCGTTTGTGAAAAATGGCCCCAGGGGCGTTTTCATAATTTGGCGGCTTTGAGCGTTCAGTTTTATAACTTCCAAAAGGAATCTCGGAATCAAATTATGAGACCGCCTTTGTGCTCAGGAGGTGGTTTTTACCCTAGGGGAGGCTTAACCTCGACCCCGTCGGGTGTTTCGGATACGGGCTATTTTGGGAGTTTTAATTAATTAATGTTTTAATTAATTATTTTTCCTACTTAAAGCCCTAACCCCCCTCCCATCTTCCTCCCTTGTTCATTCTTTGGAGGAAGGCAGCAAACAAAGGTAGTTATCCTCTCCTCCTCCTTTCCGGCAAGACGCGGCCCCGGCGGATCGCCTGTGAAGCTTCGGGCAACACCCACGAGGTAGGAGGTTTCGTTGCGTTTTCATTTCCGAACCCCCCTTTGAGTTCGATTTTAGCGTCAATTTGTTGTTTTATTTTCGAACGAAGTCCATGGATGCTTATTACACAATTTTATCTTTCCAACGCATATTTTGGAATTAAAATCTGAGCTTGGAGGAGTTCGGGGTTGATCGTCGAAGGTTGCGGGAATTCTGGGTTGTCCCGGCGATTTCCGGCGGTCCGGTGAGCTCCTGTGGCGGCACGGCTTCGGTCCAAGGAGGCGGCGACGGTGGCTTCTCCTCGGTAGGCGGCGCATGCTGGGGCGGCAGTGGCGCGGATCGGCGCGGCGGTGGCTGGGGCTTCATGCGCAGCGGCGGTGAGCACCTCGGGCGGCAAGCGGCGCACACCCGCGGCGAGGGTGGACCGCGGTCGCGGCGCACGACCCCAGCGCGGGGACAAGACCCGCGCGACGCGGGTCTTCGCACAGACCAAGTTACCGGCCACGAGGGCCGGTCGGTGCGCGGTCCGCTGGCCAGCGGCTGGACCGCGCGGTTGGACCGCGCGGTTGGACCGCGGCCCGGGCCAGAACGGCCGGACCGGCCGGTTTAGGCAGGTCCGGCCCAAGGGGCCCTGCCCTCAGGGTTCGGACGCCCGTATTTTCTGCTACGGATGTCCGTTTTACACGCCGTCTGCGGAAGGGTAACCCTCGTCTCAAGGAGTGTGTTTTGAGATAGTTTCGGGAATTTTTAATTCCCGAAATGAGGGGTCGTGGAGGCGCGGCACGTCTTTAAGTGGACGAGCATTTTTTGGGGAATCTTGTTTTAAGCGGCGCGAACGCATGCGACGTCCGCTTTGAGTGCCGTCAGTTGTGTTGGGACCCTGGCACAAGGGCGAAGGTTTCCAGGGTGGTTCCGGGCGTTGAGGCTGAAGTTGAGGTGCGGGCCCCACGACCCGTTTTTTGAGCTGCGTGCAGCTTTTAGCGACTTTTCCCTCAGACGTCCGTTCGGGGTGTGCGAGCAGTCAATGTTGGGTGTTTTTTCGAGGGGATTGCAATGGTGCAACCCGCCCGCCATTATTTGGCACGATGGTACGGGACCCACGAGGGTCGTTTGGGCGTCGATGGTGATTTTCCATCTTTATCACCGGGCGACCGTTTTGGACAAGTGAGTAGTCCATCTTGTGTGCTTTTTCAAGAGGATCACAACAGTGTGATCCGTTCATTGAGTTTCGGGACCGGGATGCGGGTCCCATGTGGCACCGCTCGTGTGCGGTGCCCCGGAATGCATCTTTTTCTCCGGATACCCGTTCCACGCAATTAAGCAGTCAATTTGACGTGCTTTTTCGAGAGCATTGCGATGGTGCAGTTCGCCCGACCTTTTTCGGGGACGTGGTGTTGGTCCCACCCGACCCGGCTACGCTGAATAGTGCCCTTTTCACTGGGTGTTCGTTTTGGGTGATTGAGTACTCAATCCTGTGTGTTTTTCCGAGGGGATCGCAGTGGCGTGATTCGTTGGTTCAGTTTCGGGATCTTGGGGTGGGCCCCACACGAGTTTGATTACGGTGAATAGTACCTTTTTCACCGGTTGACCGTTTCAGGCGAGTAAGTAGTCTATCTCGTGTGTTTTTTCGCGAGGTTTACAACAGTGCGATCTGTTTGGTTGTGCAGAGCCTTATACGCGATCTTATTAAATGTGGAAGCATGAAAGGTGCTCTAGTGGTGGTTCGCCCTACCTCGTTTGTAGCGGACCCTTGGCGTGTGATCGCGCACTCTTGGGAGAGTGATGTAAATGGTTCACAATTTGTGGTTGGCCATGCCTGGGCCTTTGAGGTGGAGCTGTTACGTCACGCCTTCGCATTGATGTTGGGTGTCGTGTGCACGATAGCCTTTGGGCTGGGATGAGGTATACTCTGGGAGTATACGAGAGCGCTTGGAGGTACGTGTGTTTTGTACCTGAGACGTTCATGCGCTTGGTTGGGGTTGACTTGGGGCCGCACGTCGTGTGGGCCCCATGTGCGTGTCGTGTTCTGCTTTGCGTACTTGAACCTCTCGCGGCGTAGAGGGTCCCTCTGTGTGTTTGTTTGACCAACAGGGTGGAGTTTTTCCCCTGGCCCTGTGCTCGTTGGTTGACCAGCAAGGTTGAGTGGTCTCCCCCTAGTTTTGTTCTCGATGGATTGGCCGGTAGCAGTGCTAGTTACACCCAATGCTGGAGCAGACGCTGCACCTTTTTTGGGTGAGTTGTGCTGGAGTTGGGTGGTCGTGCGATACCCACTCCGTGTTCGGTTGGCCAGTGTTGTACCCTCCAGTAGAGATGGCTAGAGCAGTTCTGAGTTTTACCCTCCAGCGGGGCTGGGCAGTGGGTTACTCATCGACTTCTTCGGGTTTACCCTCCAGCAGGGCTGGGCAGTGGGTTGCTCGCTGACTTATAGGGTCTACCCTCCAGCAGAGACTGGGAAGTGGGTCACCTGACGACCTCTTAGGGTCTACCCTCTAGCAGGGCTGGGCAGTGGGTCGCCCGTCGTCTAGTTCTAGGTCTACCCTCCAGTAAGGCTGGGCAGTGGGTCACTTGTCGACTTATTCCAGGTCTACCCTCCAACGGGGCTAGACAGTGGGTCGCCTGATGACGTATTATAGTTTACCCTCCAACAGGGCTGGGCAGTGGGTCTCCTGATGATGTATTATGGTTTACCCTCCAACAGGGCTGAGCAGTGGGTTGCCTGATGATGTATTAGGGTTTACCCTCCAGCAGGGCTGGGCAGTGGGTCACCTGATATCTGGTTATGAATTACCCTCCAGCAGGGCTGGGTAGTGGGGACACTGGTTGGCATTCCAGGCTCAGTCCTTCCGCTAGGCTAGCCTGTGGCTTTTCTCCGTGATTACTGGAGCGGGACCCTTGGTTGTACGGGTCGGTGATGGAACAGCTTGACTTTGAGGAGACCTCTTGACTGCGGGGCAGTGACGAGTTGTGGTTTGACGTTCCCCCAGAACTCTCAAGTACGAGGGGCACTTTCCCCACCGAGACGCGTTCTTGCGACGCGATCTAAAACCGTGCGGGCGAGTCAGTGCCGCCCAAAGAGGATAGTGTCGAGGTGTGGTGTTTGAGCCCTTGGCTTGTGGTTCGGGGCAGACATGCGGGATGCTGGGCATCGATGGTGTTACTTCTGAGACTGTTGGTGACTCATTTTCTTGGGCTGAGCTATGGGACAGAGATCCCCTTACGAGCTTGTTCGGGCTTCTTGGCAGAGTGTATATATGTATATACCTTGTTCGAGTACCCACTTCTTGGGCCTGGTTACTCTCCCTCCAGGAGAGGCGAAGACGCACGAGGTATGCCACGTGCTTTCTGTGTCTAGCTTCTCGTGGTTGGATGAGTCTACTCTCCTACTATAGGTAGCGAAGACTCGACGGGAAGTTCATCTTCTCACCGTTTCCAGCTCCTTGTGCCTGGACGAGTCTACTTCCTTTCTCTTGTTGGGTTGAGCTGGACTCTTTACTGCACTCTGTTGTACTTCTGTTCTACTCCCTGTTCGCTCTACTTCTCACCCTTCGGTACCTCCTTTTTTGCTCCCTCGAGCCTTCGGGGTATCCTAATGAGTATTTTTTTTACTCACCCCTGCTTGGGCTTTGCCCGCACTTGGTGTGCCCTTGCAGACAACGGACAGGTAGAGCGTGGCTTCGGTGGATCTTGGGAGCTTGAACCGTGTGCGGTGGTCGTGGCCGGGTTCCAGGTGGAAGACCCGTCAGCTGTTTCTTTTCATTTACCTGTTGCCGGGTTGTGGCACTTTTCGGTTGGGCGCGTGTTTTGCCCCTTTTACTTTCAGTTTGTACTATGTACTTGTAGTGGTCGATGCACTCTGTGGTTTATTTATACCAATTGTTCCTTTTACTCTGCTTGTTCTTCCTTTTTACTCTGCCCTTTTGCATTGAGTGTGATGCATGTGGGTGTGTACAGGTACTTAGGCAAAGGCCTCCCCGAGTTGTTGTGCCTTCGGTGCTGGTCGCCAGCCCCTGGCCTATGGAGGCGGGCCTGGGTAGTTGCGGCTCGAGCCCGGGTAGGGTCTGGTCGTGACAAGTTGAGTAGATAAATATTTACCCAATACATCACATGGATAAACACAACTTTATTCCTCAGTAAACATAATCTTATTAGGGTCTCCTGACCAAGGGTAACCTAAATATCATGGTTGAATATGGGACATAATCATATTAGGGTCACCCATACCCAGCATGTCTTAAAAAATATAATCCATGTGCTCCCAGCTATGGTATGACCTACCCAGTTGGATGATTGAGGTCTTAACATGTGTTTTCTTTGGAAGGAATCTCACACTTACTGTTTGAGAGGTTTTCCTTGTATAATTGATTTAATATACATCACATGCACATTAAATCCATAACTATTGAATCCCATGAAATCTTTATTATATCATGCTTTATTCTTTTATGTATGCATTCCTCTGATGATTTGTTTTTGGAATCCCTATTATTTCCACCAAATTAATATGTTCAAACTATATTAATTTCAAACTCTTTACAAAACCAATAATTTGTGTTACTTGAAAAAAATAAAATACAAACATATTTACACATATCCAAATGTATCTTATGCATAAGGTACATGAACTTTTCATGTAAAGGTTTTTAATTATATGAAATTAGAAATACATACATGATTAATCATGTAGCCACAGATAACCAACCCTCACCTTTCTAGAACAAGGAATACGACTTTGGTTCAGTGGGAATTATGACTCAAAGTCCCTATACCTAGAGATACTTTACTCATGAGAGATTACAATTCATTATAACTCTAATACCTAATATGTATAAAATATATTCAACAACTAAATTCAAGATAATAATTATAATTAGAATGTAGGTTAAAACTAAATCATATGTTTTCATACCTAACATTCAATGCATGACATGACAATTTATAAAAAGAAATTTATCATATAAATTAAAGAATATGTAATATTATCATTTTATAAAAAAAACTATAAACATGGATATCTAAAAGCAATAAATAAACAAACATTTTATTTATTTTCCAAACATGAGTTATTAATATGAATATTTCATATTTTATTTAGACAATAAAATATCCTATTTACAATGCCTAAAACTTATCAATTATAAACAATTTATAAATATTAAGAAATATTATCCAAGAAATTAAATTTCTTTGTTTTTTGAATAATTTATCTTTTATGATTAATTGGTGCATTATCAATCATAATCCATGATTGGAACCAGTTCTCACGATAATCACTATCACGCAAAGGTAGTGACCCTTATGTATCACTAGAGTACCCTTATGTATTGGAGTGACCCTTTCATATAGAGTAACCCGTATGTATCACTATATATAGTATATTAACCCTTACATATCACTATATATAGTGAAAAGTCAAGTCTCTTACATATGGGGCTCATAAACTCTAATGCATGGGAAAATCAACTCTTATGCATGGAGATCTAATAGTATAACCCTTATGTATGGACTTTTCGTATTTTAAGATATACTATATGTCATTATTATTAAATGATTCTTTGTTTTCATGTATCCTGAATTTTAGTTATAACCTATAATATCACATATATTGTATCTTACAACACTGAACAAAATCATATGATTTCATTATATTGTACCTTATGATAGACATCAGTTGTATCCAATGACTAAGAAAAAATAGAATTGTGTATTATGATATCCTATATAAAAAGCTAGGAAGAGAGATCTAGAGGGTGACACTAATCCATGTCATATCACACATCATTATATACCCTATACCAAATTATATTATGCATGTTCTTCATAAAATAAGTAAAAGAACACATTAATTCATTGATGATTGTGGATTTGATACCACTAATGGATTTTAGAGGATTGTCTTGTGATCATTGGAGTGGAAGAAACCCAATAAAGCACCTAGTCTGTCATCATTGAACCAATATGAAGTAATCATAATATAAATAATACAATTATAACTTTATTGTAGTGAGCTCCATCACTATCAAATATGATTGAGTTTTCTTGATGGAGATCACCATGTAACAATCATCAGACTCCTTCCTCTATAGGGATGACATCAACCACTAATCCTCATATGCTATGAGAGAACCCCTAAACACCAATGGTATTAAATAACCTTATATGTGAAGATGAATGGTGAATAAATAAGAAGAGATATCTTCAGTTATGGATTATTGGAATCATGTTACCTCAACAGGGTGATCTCATCTCTTTATACAGTCTCTTATCATTCAATGAAGGGGGTTGAGGGTCAGTTTTCATCATATGGCAGTTATCATCTGTTTCCCATAATGCATGTTTGTTGAGTATATAATTTTTTGAATGTTTCAAATGATTATAATCAACTCATATACCCATAAATTAATTAACAAAATGATTGATAACCAAAAGAAACTGTATGTAATATGTGGCATAATCCATGCACTCGATATTCCACATTTCCAACCTATCATACACTATAGTATATATGAATTGTATACTATGATAAAGAAATTATCCATATCGAAATATACGACTTAGTTATGTCATTTAATATGATATACCTTGTGTTTAGGGAATCTTGGATTTGTTCTTTTTATAAAACCACTAAAACTCCATACATTGATCCACGGGAAGTTCTCACGTGGTAACACAACAGAAAACCAAACCTCTAGAAGTTCCCTCTAACTGAATGTTCTGGAATTGGTTATTCTTCACACCCTAATAACCACACTAATGTGTCCTTATCACATACAATAAAACTCACAAGAATTCAAGGAAATCATAAATACATTCAATGGAAATATAGAAATAGATAAAATTAAATAAGAGATTTAACATGTTTCGGACAATGAGTCTTATGTGTATGGGAGAAACACGTTCTTTCTTGCTTTTATTATAACTAGAAGATATAGGTGATTACAAACAAACTAAAAAATAACAAGTAATCTCCACTGATTTCTTAGATCCATAGTTAATGCCCAGATTCAATCTCTTTGTATGTTTTATTTAGCAATGAGGTCACATGCATTTATATGCTAAGTTTCATTCGTTCAAATGGTTAAACCCACTCCTTTGAAATCATGGATCACAAAACATGACCAATTGAGATTTATTACAAAACTATTGACCCTTTAGCTTTGTCAAAATTCTAAACCTCTAGTGTCCCATCATAACATCATTGGAATATGCGAACTTTAGGTGATCTATCTTCTCTTGGAGAAGACCTTATGCCACTTTCTGTGCATATCATCCATCCATCATCCACTACACAAAATTTCGGTGAATGTAATTCTAATGTATGAACTTCTGGTGAACTAAAAAAACTCACTTCCCAATAATCTCCCACATTAATAATTATTTAATAGAACCTTGTAAACTCTTTGTACTTGGTAAAACTTCTTTCCTTCACAATATGCAGTGTTCCTTCATCCCTTTCTTTCTTTTACCCAAGTCCTATTGAGGCATGATTTTGCCTCATACTTTCTTAAACTATATTCTTGGTGAACATGTCTACTAGATTTTTTATTCCAACTATCTTCTATAGCTGTATCTCTTTATCCTCTAGAAAAATCCATATTAAATAATACTTCATGTCAATGTGATTTTTCCTTGTATAGAACATCGAATTTGTAGTCAAGTGGATTTCACTTTGGTTGTCACATAAAATAAATCCTTATTCCTGGCTTCTCCCTACTTCTTTATATAATCTCATTAATCGAACCATTTATTTACTAGATTCCATTGAATCTAAATTATCTGATTATTTTGTACTCATAGTAACAAGATTTTTAAGTCATGACATCCAATTGACCATTGTTCCTCCATCATTAAACACAAAGGATATTGTGATCTTCTAGGTGTCTAAATATTTGGAAAATTAATCATAAATATATATGTGTAAAGGATCATCAATATCATATCACAATTCCATGACTTTCATTAATTTCAAATACAAAATAATCCATTTGACAGCCTCTTAGTGTACCTTTCTTATATTCTACATGAATCAACTTACGACTCCTGGTGCACAAGCTATATATGGTTGAGTGAAATCCATTGAAGATATCTAACTTTTAACTAGTGATGCATATGGAACTTTCTCCATTAACATAGACTTATTTTTCATTTTGGGTGATTGATCCTTTGATAACTTAAAGTTTCTATCCAAAGGATTTGAGTCTGACTTACTTTCAGTCATCACAAATCTTTAGATCACCTTCCAAATGCAGTTCTTCTGAGATAGAACCAAAGTTATGGTTTTCCTATATCTCTAAATCTTTATCTCCAAAATATTTTTTTCTTATCTGATATCTTTAACCATGAATCTTATGAACAATCCATGTTTTGTCTTCTACATTCTTTCAGCATCTGATTCAGCAATCAATATATTATCTATATATAAAAGCAATATGATGAATTTATCATCTTTCTATTGCTTCTGGTAACAACAATGATCTGTATTTCACCTCTTGAAACCTTCCTCTAATATAAATGACTCAAATTTTAGATTAAATTATCATGTAATCTGATTCAACCCATAAATACACTTCTACAATTTAAAAACCAAATTATGTTTTTCATATTCTGTGAAACCCATTGGTTTATCCATGTAAATTTCTTCCTCCAACTCTCCATGAAGGAAGGTCATCAATACATCTATTTATTTTAGGTATAGATCTTTGGATGCCACCATGATCATCACTATTTAGATAGTTTTATGTTTAACTATCGGTGATAATATTTCTAATAAAGCAAAACCTTCATTTTGTTGAAATCCCTTTTCCAATAGTCATTCTTTGTAATGATTCTCACCATCAACTTCATCTTTCAAATGGAAACCCTTATTATTTTCTGGTTCCTTCCTCTCTTATAGTAAGTTAGTAAGATTCCAAGTTTCATTAAACTTTAATAAATTCATTTATTCATCCATAAATGAATTCTACAATTTGGCATCATTAAGTATGGCTACCTCTTTTGGTCTCTCAGGATCTCCTTCATCAGTTAAAAGTAGAATGTTCATGTCATCCCAAAATATATGAATTGGATTTATAACCCTCATTGATCTCCTCAACTCAATTGGTTGTGTTTCATTATTTGGCTCGGCTCTAACGTCTTCTACCTATACTTTCAATACCCCCACTCAAGATTCAACTCTTATTGAAATTTCTGAAATATCTTTCATTGGTCTCACCAATGGACTTCCAATTATTTAATATGAGTTTTCTATAACTCCATATCTTTCAATTATTTTACCCAAATCGATTTAGACTTCACTAATTGATTTATCCATAACTTTATTTTCCACCAAAGTTCAGTCATTTCATAGAACCCCTTAATTAAAGTGAACAACTTAGTTTCTAATGAATTTTCATTTTTCTTTATCCCATAACCAGTAGCTAGAATTTTCATCACCATACCCAATGAAAAAAATAGATTTTGCTTCAAACTTATCCCTGTCCTAAGTATCAATATGCATGTATGTTGTGCTTTTTAAGACTTTGAGGTTGTGAAAATCTATTTTCTTACTAGACCATAACTCCTCTGGATGTTCCTACTCAACCATTGATGATGGACTTCTATTGACATGATATATGTCTATGTTTATTTCCTCTACCCAGATTACCTTGAACATTCCCAAGCATAGCCTCATACTTCAAACATTATCTACTAATGTATGATTCATTATTTTATCCACTCCGTTATGTTATGGAATTTCAAACACCATCTCCTTATTCCTTATTCCTTTTTTCGTACAGAAATTATATAAGTTCTAGCTGGTGTGCTCCCCGCCATTTTTAGAATATAGACACTTAAAATTTTGACCACTTTCCCTTCCCACTATGGATTTCCATTGAATGAAATATGGAAATACAACAGAATTATAATTCAAAAAATAAACCCAAACTTTTCTTGTTTCATCATAAATAAAGGTTAAAATATAAATGGAACCTTCATGAACCAACCTTAGTATTTTATCCATCTAAATCTTGAACTGGTCTTGGACATACCTGAAGCACGTTCCCGATCACTCTAGGTTTGTAACTAGTTCCAGTGTCTTAAAATAAAATCAATGGGAATGATTTCACCTTGATTAATAAACAAATATATCCATAATGAAACATAAAATTAGAGTAAGAATCAAAAATAAAAGGAGATATATAACTACATAATAAAAAATAAATATAACCATATACATAAATAAAGAATGAATAAACATCAAGATACAAGATCTGGTCCATGGATCCATACATGTACAACCATAAAGAAATAAAAAATTTAAACCCAAACTAAAAACCTACCATATCTATAATACCCATGACCATACTCTACATCCCAAACCAAATTAATGAACAAACTGAACATCCAAAACCTAGAGATTAAATCTGAGGATCCAAAAATAAATCCGTAAGATTTATATACACCAAATGGTGTATGAAAGGTGTGATAGAAACCAACATTAATGGGATCTAACCAAGTATTTCATGCAATTTCCTTGTAATTGAAAATTAATTTATGATGGTTTTAAATACAATAGAAAATCAGTTTTTACTTTTTCATATATAGGCAATTACAATCCAATAACACATTTATTACCATTTACAAACTTCCTTTAATTTTTCTTTTAAATGAAAACAATCACTTAGAAAATATTTACCCAACCCAAACCTCTTTTATAAAAATCCCCATTTCAAATCTTCTTTTAAAACCACTTTAAAGGAACACTTTTTAAAACACGTTTTAAAACCATTGAATAAAGAAATCAAAACGTAATAAGAAAAAAATATGACACCATAATACCATAAAGAGAAGGGAGAGAGTGTATCCAAGTGAAATTTATGGTACCATGTGTGCCAATCAAACAATGGGACATAAAGGAATGAAAATACCCTTAGGAGAATCATCAAGTAAATATGGGAAATTCCTAAAAATCTCATGAGGAGATCCTAGATATACTTGGTTCAGAACTATATGTAATCCTATTGATGCATTATCAAGTTTATATCCAACTAAATTCCCTCAACTGGCCTCACCGGTGGCACTCTCCCATGGCCTAGTTACATCCATACTCATGGGGGTTCTAGTCTTTCTATTCAATATTAGGTAGTAATCATATTTCATCCCTCACTAATACACCTAGTATTTCTAATTATTTCAATAAATATAAGGTGATCAATCACATGCATCAATAAATAAAAATCAATAAACTCAACACACCTTATACACCCTCGTAAGAAACAACCCTAATAAGTTATAATTCATATCCATGAAAAATATAACATTCCATTCAGGTCACAATCCACATCAAGCATAATCAAACAAGGGCCTAATAGGGTCTCATGCACCCTCACCATTTAAAAATCATATAAAAGTGTTAAATATGGCTTCATTAAAAAGGAATTGGAACTACAAGTCATTTCAAGTCATTTTGGATTACATTTCAAATTACTCTTTAAAATCAAGAATTGAAATACATTTCAAAAAAAATTTCTAAAACTATTGATCAAGACTATTTAGAAAACCATTCTGAAATCAACTTGCTTTTTCATTTAAAAACTCCCAAATTTTCAAAACCCCCCTTTTTAATTTACATTATGACATGAAATGGGGGAAAGCACCATCAAATGCCAATTCTATATTAGAACAATATGTCAAAACATTTTATAGCCACTCAACACTCAAACACACCTTTAAAACTATAAATCACTTTTAAATTCACTATAAATACCCTTATGTTGAGTGGACACACCCCTAAAAACACTTTGGAAACTCAATATAATTTTCATGTATAAATTTAATCTAGAAAAGAAAACATTTATAAATGTAAAGGGAACATTATTATTCCAATTTAAAAAAATTCACAAAAAACAATCTACCTCATTTTAATGAAATTACAGATATAAATCATCTCCTAAGATAGTGAACACTCTAACAAGAATCAAGGGACTATGATCAATCCATATACATCAACACCCCTATGAATAAAACACCTTAAAACCTTAATCTAAACTCGGCCTCCCTTAGGGCTTATGGGAGTAGAATAAATTGAGGGAGAGGGGAAGAGTAGGAAGGGAAAGAATAAATAAATAATAATATAGAGATTATCAGAGAGAAATTTATTAAAAACAAGGTGGATGAGGATTGGGAATCAAAGGATAAGGAGAGAGATACACCCCCCCCCCCCCCCATGCATTCCTAGGATTATCCAAGGAGGAGAAATAAAATAGTAGAAACCCTCAAAAAATAGGCAAGGTAAAAGTGGGAACCCAAAAATTAAACACCTAGACAGTCTATATAGTTAGGCCATATAGTTTTTCAAACTATGCACCAGCAGTGCAGTATCCACTAGAAGGAAGAACCACCTTCACATGGTTTGGTTGTATAGTTACTCCTAATTGAGTATCAACTATGTTCCATCCAACTCCAACAAAATGGTAAGATACACAATTTATCTTATTATTCTCACAAACTATGTGATAATTTTGTAGTAAAAATCATTCATGTTCAAAATGAATTGCATGGAAGGGTATTAAAGGTCCACATGAGGGTCATAGCATGGTTTCTTCTAAATTGTTCTCCAAAAACCTTTATTAGAACAAATTTTCCATAAAAATAAAAAATCAATTAAAAAACTTGTAAAATATTAAATTACCCTAATATTAAATAAAATAATACAAAACAAATACATCTACAGTGATACTGGGTGTGAAAAACTCTCCACCATGCCACTTTTTGCCCCTATAAAGTCTTTAAAAAGATGAGGAGTAACTAAAATCATACCAAAACCACACCCCATGGAATGAGGTGAGTTGGGAGTAAAATCATCAAGAGAGGACCTAAGGAAGAAAATAACTAAACACAATAAGTCCTATGAACCAGTTGATAAAGTCCATAAAACCACAAGAGGTCTCCAAGAACAACACTACCTAATCAAAATTCAAAATCCCAATAGGAATAGAGACTGATCATAGGTATCCCCATTGTTAATAAATTTTCTAAATGTAATTAAAAGTGGATAATGCACCACAATATCAATATACCAACCACAATAATGCATCTACAAAAACTCTCCAAGAATTTCCTAATTATATTAAACCTGAACAATCACTAAAAAATCTAATATAGATCTCAATGTGAACAAGTCATAATGAAAACTCAACATAAACAAAATTAAAACCATCACCCTACTTAATAAACATTACATCTATAAGGGACAACTCACAACCATTCCATAATAAGAAACAATAAGGGTTCTTAACCTTGATCACCATACTCAATGGGTAAATTGGTACTTCAATCTTGAAACATCATCCCATAGTGAACCCAACAAAGCTAGAACCACCTAGTGCTCAAATTACCAAATTAAAAAAAATATTTTCTAGTTTCCTAAGCACTAACACAAAGGTTACCCATGCTCAACCCATTAAGAAACTGGCCGCAAAATGACCATAACTCAAGAAAACATCAAAAACCCTGAGAGACAGCAATCAAAACAACAAGGTATGTAAAAACATCATAAACCCAACATTATTAATAAAATACAAGAATTCCTAACACCAATAAATAATTCATTTCCATTCATAAAATAACAACTGATAAATCCATGATACAAACCCAAATAATTTTCCCAAAATAAACAACCACTCTAGGAAACTTATAAGCCCCTAAGAAAATAGTCCCTAAACTCCACCACCAAGGCTCTAAACCTAACCAATGTCACCAAGAGGAAAGATAATATATTCCTAACTCTTCTTAACCAAAGTATTTCTTCAACAAAACTTAGATCATATTAGGTAAAAAATAATTCTAATTCAAAATTTCTAGAGTGATGAAAATATCGAGTCTACCACTCCACTTTGAGTCTAGGTAGAGCCACCAATGAGGACGAATACACCTAGGAATAAAGTGAAACATGTTATCTTAAATTAAACCATTTATAGTAGGCATATAATAATTAACATGAAACATGATCCTTGACACTCATGTTCGTCAATCAAATCAAGTGGTCCCATAATTGAAGGGAAAACCCAAAAGTACCCATTTACCAAAAAACACATTACACAACTTTTATTTTCTAAAAACCACCTTTCTTAAAACAAAAAAAAAACTCTAAAAGATTCCATATCATTTTAAATTTTTAGAGAGAACTCTATTTTAAAACTAAATCATCTCTAAAACAAGAAATTTTCATAAAATTAGTACTTATACCAAAACACTTACCAAAAATCCATTTCAAAACAAAGTATTATTTTTTTTCCCAAATTAATTTCAAAATTCCATTTTGAAATCAATAACTTTGATGAAACTCTAAATAATTAGTTTCAAAACACCAAATTTTAAATATTTTCACTTTTATAATCCCAATTTTAGACTAAATTACCTTATTCACCAAAAAAAATCCCTTAACTTCATTTTTAAACAAAAATAAAATTCAAATCATTTGACACAACTCAATTAAAAAATTAATTTTCAAAATATAAACAAACATTTTAACAAAAAAACTGAACATTCTTCCATAACCATTATAAAAAAAGTTTAGAAAACAATAAACCTCATAAATTTCCTTTTCTCATCCCAAAAACCATTTTCTAAACACAGAACTCAATGTCCATAAGGTATGAAATCAAGAATCCAAGCATAAATATTAATCAATTAATAATCAATCAGACAAATTTCCATAAATACTCCCTTAATTAACATCATACCAATAATAAACACCATTTAGATCATTTTGAAAAGAAAGGGAATAAAATCAATAAATATAGAGAGAAAATCACACTTTTCATGGTTTAGCCGTATGGGATAGTAAATCATGTGCTAACCCACGATAAGAACTATCATGGTGATAGAACCAATATACATGGGATTTACATGGTTTACCATACCATTAAGATAACCATGTAGCCCTAGTTTGTTCACTAATTTAGCCTATGAAACTCAAAACAACCTCTGAAATCACTAATACACTCGATAGGGATCAAAGCATAATCACAACATATCAAAATCCATCAAAGATCAAAATAATGACACAATCTTGAACCAGCCATGGAAACTTAAGGTTCATTATGGAAAAGAGCTCATTAAACTCACCTGACTCTTGATTTTTTATGATGGTCATACTCTACATGATTCCCAGACACACCCCAAATAATAATATGGAATTATTTGATACCATTTTTTCACAAACCAACCCAGGTCTTCCATCCACTAGAAGCTCGAATTGGTTAGAGACACACCTGAGGTGCATTATCGATCACCCTGAGCTGAAAACTAGTGTTAGGGTCTAAAAACTAAATTAATGGGAACAATTTCACCGTAATTAATAAACAAACACATCCATAATAAATCATACAGTCAAAAAAATAAGTACAAATAAAAGGGGTTATAAGAATGCATAATAAAATAAATAAGAAACATCACATACATAACTGAATAATGAATAAATGTCATGATACAAGATCTACATCATGGGATGATAAATATATGTCTAGAAATAAATGTAAAATGTAAACCCAAACTAAACCACTACCATATCCATGGTACCTACGGTCATGATTTATATCCAAAACCAACTTTTTAAACAATATAAGCATCCCAAACCCAGAGATCAAATCCAAGGAACCTGAAAGAAATCCATAAGATTTTCATACACTAAATTCTATATACAAGTTATGATTGAAAATGAGTCCAATGGGATCTCACCAAGGAGTTCATGAAATTTTCGTATAATTGAAAATTAATTTATACTATTTTGAAATACAATAGAAAATATGGTTTTCCATTTTCATGCATAGGTAGTTACAAGACAATAGCATAATTATTATTATTTATAATATTCTTTTATTTTATATTTTAAAAGTAGAAAATCACTTAGAAAACATTTACCTAGCCCAAGCCTCTTTTATAAAAACCCCCATTTCAAATATACTTTTAAAACCACTTTAGAGACACACTTTTTAAAATTCATTTTCAAACCATTGATTAAAGTAATCCAAAATCAGGAAGAATAAAATAAGAAACCATGGAACCATAAAGATAAAGGAGAGAGTGAAACCAAGAAAAATTTATGGTATTATGTGTTCCAATAAAACAATTTAACACAAAGGAATTAGATTTTACTTAGTAGAATCATACAGTAAACATATTCAATTCCTAAAAATCTCATTAGGTGATCCTTGACATACTTGATTCAAAACTATATGAAGGCCTATCAATGAATTCCTAAGTATATAACCAACTAGTTTCCCTCAAATCGCCTCACCATTTTAAATACCATATAGTCTAGGTATATCCATCTCCATATAGGATCTATTCCATCTAATCAAGACTAGGTATTAAACATCCCCAATCCCTCACTAAGATTTCTATGATCCCCATGTTGGTCAATCAATAAGAGGTGAGTAATCACATACATCAATCAATAAAAAGTAGTAAATCTCACCTCACCGCCTATTCCCTCATATGAAATAGCCCAAATAACATATCATCCATATCACATGAAATGTACAGTATTCCCCTTGGGCCACAATCCATATCATGTACAATCAAACAAGGGGTCTCACACACCCACACCATTTAAAAAATACACAAAAGTGACAAACGAACCTTCATTAAAAAGTATTTGGAATGGAAATTAATTTTTAGTAATTTAAATTTAATTTTAAATGAATATTTAAAATCAATCATTAAAATCCAATTCCAAAAAAAATTATAAAATAATTGATCAAATACATTTAGAAATACATTTTGAAATCAACTCACTTTTTCATTTAAAAACTCCCAAAGGTTCAAAACAACTTATTTTAATTTACATTGTGACTAAAATGGGGTTAAATCACGTTAAAAACCAATTCCATTTTAGAAAACCCTATATAAAAATTTTAAAGTTAATCGACACTCAAAAACACCTTTAAAACTAGAAAACACTTTGAAATTCACTTTAAATACCCTTATATTGAGTGGAAACACCCCTCAAAACACCTTGGAAACTCAATATAATTATCATGTATATATTTAATATTGAAAATAAAACATTTATAAATGTAAAGAATAGATTTTTATGCCAATTTAATGAAATTTATGAATATCTCTACCTTAGTTCAAGGACATTCAAACTAAAAGTTATCACCTATGATGGTGAATACTCCAACAAGCAAAAAGGGACTTTGAGAAATCCTTAGACATCAAAACCCCCCATGAATACAACACACTAAACCCTTAATATGAATATGTAATCCCATAGGGATTTTACAAGAAGATTAAATTCAGGGATTGGGGAGGAGGGGAGGAAAATAGGAAAGCAAGAAGAACAAAGGGAATACCTTTGAGAAATCCATACAAAACAAGGTGGAGGAGGCTTAGAAATAAAAGGAAAAGGGGGGAAGACACCCTTCTTGTTGGTATTGTGTTAATTCTACTTTAGTTGATCAAAATAATTTGACTATAAGGATTTTTTATGGAAGATATTTAGTTCATTAAAGTAGTGGAAACAATGGGTTTTCCTTCAACGTTTTTGGAATAAGGTTTTTATGATGTTATCAACGCAAGTCGGTATTATTCTAGAATTTTGAGTGGTTCTTATAGAGGATGTAAAATGTTCATTTTGTTTTTGAGAGAATATTGATTTTTTAGAGGTGTTGTTTTCAATGAGTATTGCTACAAGTGATCGGTAGTGGGAATATTAAAATAGATAGACTCCCAAATTTCTTGGAGGTCAGTGAAACCAGATGACCGACTGAGACTCTCTATAAATAGAAGTTTTGGTACACAATTTTTTATGGCTATCATGAATACTTATTATAGTAATCCATGTGTCTCTATAGTCACAAATTTGAAATATTTTCTTTCTAGATAAATGAAATGATATAGTGTTTCTTCTATGGATGTAGGAATTTCAGTATGAACAATGTAAAAAAAAGTGTTCTTTATTGATTTCATTTAATTTGATTGGATGAATGTCTTGAGTATATTGGAGTGAAAGGGAACAAATCTATTTTTACATAGTGTATTGATTTGGGTGAATTTGTTTTCTTCTAAGTTCCAGAGCACTAATGTTTCAAGAGTTTCAATCATGAATCTGCTTACACCAAAGTGATTTTGGTTTGAATGATTACAATATTTGAAATGATTGTGGGGGTAATTCTCAATAAGTGGTATCAAATGGATATTATAGTATTATTACTCATGAGGATTAGTGGTTCACTTTTTAGTTTAGTTAATATTTACTTGCACATACATTTTTTGAATTTCAGTGGGAGTAATTTTTTTTCAGAAGGATGTCATCAAAATATGGTAAGTTATATATCAGAATATTTGATAAAAAAACATTGGTTTCTATAAAATGAATATGTAAGTCTATATCATTCATAAATATGTATATGTTTCATTTAAGGGTGTCAAATTGGAATCAATGGATAAAGGTGAATGGAAAATGATAAATTAGAATTCACTTGGTGTGATACAAATGTCATTAGTCTGTAATGTAGCTTTGAAAATTCAAGATAATAAGTCAACGATGGATTTTATAGTGGTCCTTGAAGATATATATGATAAAATTACAATACTAAATAAAGTTTTATTGATGCATAGGTTAATTAGAATGATGTTATCAGAAGGAAGATCTGCATCAGATATTTTGAATGATTTCAACTTAATTCAGATCCATCTAGATTCTATAAAGTTTACATTCACATATGATGTTTCGGAGATTTTTTATTTTAATCTCTACTAGAATCATGGGAATCTATGTTGATGATTGTGAGTAGTTCAAGTAGAAATAATTAATTGGTATTCAATAATGTTCAGAACTTAATTCTCAAGAAATATTTTCCTGATAGGAAGATAACCTTTGGAAGGACTGTATCTAGAGAACTGATTTTATTAGTATAGAGTAATATAAATCTAATTTTAAGTGTTTATACTCAAATTTAATCTTGTATTATATATTATATAGTTTATTTATATTCTATAGGAGAAAAATTATACATGTCAAATTATGTATCTGGAAATTTTGGTAGAGTGAATCTTGCTGATGATGAAGCTCTTGACATTTTTGGGAAGGGAGAAGTGGAATTTTAGTTGAATAATGGAAGTTTAATTGTACTAAAGGAATTGAAACTCATTCCAAGCCTCTAATAGAAGTTGGTTTCAATTGTTCATCTAGATGAAGTTGGTTTTAGAACCAGTTTTGTGGAATGGGTATGTAAAATTACTTGGGGATCTCTTTTCATGGACAAAGGTGTAAAAGATGGATCATTATACCTAACTAAAAGGGTAGTGGGAGTTACACTTACCGTAATGTCATCTTCTTAATGTTCAAAAATTTGGCATGGTCTTTTTGGGAACCTTGATGAGAAAGGTATTAAGATTCTATTATAAAAAATTCATACTTAATCTGGATCATTTATACTTCAAAAGATGTTATAATTGTATACTCAGTAAGAAGAGGAAGGTGTATTTCAATCTGTCTAAAACAACACCAAAATATCATAATCTATAGTTAGTATATATAAATTTTTAGGGACCTACCACAGTAATTTCCCATGAAATGGAAATGTACTTTGTTACCTTTATTGATGATTCTATAAGAAAGGTATGGGTATACATTCAGAAACATAGAAGTAAGGTGTTTGGGATATTTATTAAATGGAATGATATGGTGGAAAGATAAACTAGAATCAAGTTGAAATTTCTGAGGTCAGACAATGGTGGTGAGTTTATAAGGAGTTTCTAGAATTACTACAGGCACTGAGGGATCTAACAAAAGAAGATTATTCTAGGAACTCTTGGAAAAAATGGTGTAACTAATAGAATGAATTGAAAATTAATGGAGATAACAATAATTATATTACTACATTCTAGTATGCCTAATGATTTTGGGTGAAATAAGTGGAAAAAACATACTTAATCAACAAAAGTCCATTGACATCGGTAGGAAAATAATTAACAGAAGAACTTTGGTCTGAAAAAATTCAGGAAGTTTCTCACCTTAGAATTTTTAAAAGTTTAACCTATATGAATTTGGATGAAAAACAAATAAATAATCTTGAATCAAAATCATAGGAATTCTTCTTCATAGACTATGGAGATTAAGATTTTTTTTTTAATTTGGGATGATGAGAGGAGGAAAGTTTTTATAAGATAGAATGTGCTCTTCAATGACCATATATTTTGAAAATATCATAATGTAAAGGGAAATGAGGTTGAGGTTAATGATTTTACTTCAATTCAAGTTGATCTGGGTTAAGGTTCCAAAATATTATTTGTTCTAGAAACTTTAGATGTCTCTAATTCTGTTAGAAGATCACATGTTCTAAAGTAAATTTTATATAGTGGTGGACAAATTTTGGAAGTTCAGATGGTATAAGGCATACATGAAAGTTTGGGAATTGATGAAGTTCAATCTATAGTTCTAAAAAGTTAAGTTCTAGAATTTATAGTTCTATAAAAATATAAATTTCAAGTTAATTTGTCGATATCTTCAAGGGTCAGATAGCCATTATAGAGGTATGAATATTACCTTAGTTTCTTACTTCTAAAAGATGTGGGAGAGCCAAAAATTTTAGAATAAGTGGCTACTATGTGTGATTTTGGAAAGTGGGGGTCAGAAATGTAGGAAGAGTTGGATTCACTATGTGTGACTAACACTCGAGAGCTAATGGAATTACCATAAGGGAATAAATCACTTGAGAATAAGTGAATATTTTGATTTAAATATAAATATAACAGTAATAAAATTTATAAGGTGAGGCTGATTGAGATAGTTTTTCAATAGAAGGTTGGTATTGACTTCTCTAAAATATTCTCTCTAGTAGTTCAATATACTACCATCCAAACTGTATTAAGCTTCATTGATTATGAAAAATTTTACCTTGAATAACTAGATATGGGGATGGATTATCTTCATGGTGAATTGAAGTAATAAATTTATATTAATCAAGAATTTTGTTTCATGGATAAATGGAATCAAGGTTTGGTGTGAAAACTGAAATGGAGTCTTTATGGTTTGAAATAAGCCCAAGGTGTTGGAACTATATGTTTGATTCTTTCATGGATGAGAAATGGTTCAAGTGAAGTAACTCCGATCATTTTTGTTATAGAAATGGTTTCAGCAAAAAAACTTCATTATATTATTTTTATACATGGATGATATACTATTGGGGGTCTAAATGTTTAACTAATTTGGAAGTTCAAGGAGAACTTGTCTGTAATGTTTGAGATTAAAGATCTTGGTGTATCAAATAAGATCTTAGGCATGATTATTGAACATGATATGAAAATGAGGAGATTTTTTTATCATAGAAAGATTAAATTTAGAAGATCATTGAGAGATTCAAAATGTGTGTATGTAAGATGATTTTAAATCCACTCATTGGTCACTTTAAACTTACCAAAGAACAAGCATCACAAACAAAATAATAAATAAAGTACATGGTGAAAGTTTTGTATGCTTTGGTTGTGAGAATTTTAATGTATGTTATAGTGTGAAATCATCAGGATATTTCTCATGTAGTGGGAGTGTTTAGGTGATTCATAGAAAATCTAGGGAAATATCATTTGGAATATGTAAAGTGGATAATTCAGTATCTCAAAGTAATGAAAGCTGCATCTCTTTTTTTATAGATGATGATCCATTACTAGAGTATGTAGATGAAAACTTTAGGGTGATTTTTATTCTTGAAATGGAATAATTGGATATGTTTTTATTTTTGGTGGAATCATAATTAGTTAGATGTATAGGTTATAACCAGTTATTTTACTTTCTATAATAGAAGCAGAGTATGTGGCTATGACAGAAGCTAGTAAGGAGATGGTTTGGTTGAGGTGTTTAGTTAAATAAGTTAGATGTGGTCAGGGGATATGGTTTCTCTACTGTAATAATGAAAGTTCAATTCATTTGGATAAGAATCCAATGTCTCGTTCAAGAACTAAATTAATTTATCTAAAGTACCAATACATTCATAATATGTTGAAAGATGGGGAGTTGAATTTACATAATATAGTTGGAAAACAAAACTCAAAATACATTCTCACTATGATTTTGGGTCCATATATACTAAGGAAACATCCAATCTCAGTCGAGCTTGGATGAACGGAATAATATGGATAAGTTGTTTGATCGATAGTGATGCCAATAGTTACTAGAGGAGGGTGAATAGTCTTTTTTAAAAATTAAAGAAAAATAATTCGAGTTTATAGAATAATAATATCTAGTGAGTGAAGTGTTCTTTAAAATAGGTACTGCAAAAATAAAAGGAAAGAAAACAAATATTTATAGTGGATCAAATCACAAAGATTCTAGTCCACTCCTCAACCTTCTCTAATCCTTGAGAATATTGGTACCCACTAAGACCCTCACTTTTAAAGGTGTGAGAACCACTTACATACACTTCCTTTTACAAATATCCAGAGGTACAACCCAATCTTTTTACAGAGGACTAAACCTAGTCTGTGACCTAACTTTTGATCGGGGGTCACAACCCAAACTTCTTTTTTTGTGTTGGAATAACCAAAAAATGAAAGGCTTTATTTTTATTTTTAAAATCATAAAATATACTCGAATAAATACAAATAGTAGAAAAAATATATTACTTGAAGAAAAAAATACAAAGAACCTAGTATATGATCAAAAGATGTTGAAGATAATGAATCTTGATGATCACTGATCACTTGAATGGAATAAGGTCAAATGTAGAAGTTCTTTTATGATCACAAAAAATAAAAAAAGTAACATAAGATTCTTGAATAAGTGATAACAACAATAATTGTCTCAAATTTGTATCACACACACCTATCGAATGATCTATACTTGAATTGTTTTTATGCCTTTAAAATATCTCTAACAAATTAATCTTTCATCATTAAAAAAATAACTTATAGGCGTGTCTTTAAAACCAATATTTGTATGAAACTTGTTAGAACATAATAAAAAAATAATTTTATTGTTTCCTTTCATTTGAAAATGCCACACAAGATATCAAATAATAATTATATGACAACCCTGCTTTTAATACAAACTTAAACCTGATTTATTACATAAAACCTTAACTTGATACAACATGGAAGATCAAGAGGTCTAGTGTCTTTGGGGCTTAGTAACATTACATAACAACTTAAAATATGAAATAAAACATCTTTATTTAAAACTTCCTTTACATGACCCCTACATTCCCTCGTACTTATCATTGCATGGGATAACCTGAGGACAAGCACAAGAAAAGGGTGAGCTATAAATCCCAGTAAGAGATTAATCCTGGAATAACATGAGGAATACAATACGTGCTAGAAAATAGGTATATCAATAGAGAACAATAGAAGCATAAACATAAAGGCATGATAAATCATGATAATCATAACATAGAAATGTGGCAATAACACTTAACATGCAATTAGCATGAGCCAAGGCTCATTGCACATGGAGCATGAGTAAATCCTCACTGCACATGAAGCATGAGTAAAACCTCATTTCACTTGAATTAACATGATTTAACACCCATTTCACATGACGTATCATGATACTATACTTTACCCAATGCATTGGAGCTCTATAATGGTGCACCCTTCTTAAACATTTCATTTTATGCATAAGTGTGCCACATGGATCATATAACATGGATTCATAAAACATAATCATTTATTCCATGATAAAGGAATGTGGAATTCATACATGAAACTTTATAATCAATAAGTAAATGTGAATAAATGTGAATACCCTTTATATGGAAATGAGCATGGTATTCACTACACAATGACATTGGCTTGGAAAATCAGTGCAATTTCGGCAGCGTCACGACGTGATGTAAGAATTCATAAAAATGGTTGATGAGAGAGAAAGGGTGTATCATCATATTTACATGAAATTAAAAGTAATGGGGTCATATAGATTCATGTCCCAACAATTGTAATGGAATTTAGATTCATGATACAAAATAATTGCTTGAATGTAAATGAGGAGAGGGAAATTCCTTTCGGAATTTTGGCATAGGAACGGGTGTACATAGGAGAAATTTAATGAGAGATAAAGGGATATACCATCATTAAAACATAAATAGATAAGTATGGGGGAGTTTTGAAACCATACCACAACATTTATAATTTAAATTAGAAGGCATAACAATTTAATGAAAATTGGACAAAAATGAGAAAGGAAGAAAAAACCCTTACTTGGAAGTGTGCTTCCAAAGGCTTGAGAGAGGCTTGAGAGAGGCTTCTTGGGAGATTAGGGAACCTTGGGAGGATTCTAGGGAGATTAGGGAAGAGGTTGTACTAACTCCAAAGGCTTTGAGTGAGGAGAAAGTGGGAGATTGGGTGGGTTTATATTGGAAAGGTGAGGGAATTCTTTATTATTTAGGGTTGGGACACCTCACATTAAACTAATTAAAACCACAAACCATCCCATGGTTTTTGCCCATGGTTTTTTCCAAATGGGAGTGAAAAACAATATTTTATAAGTCCAAAGTCTGAACTTCTTAAATTAATGGGGTTGCTTATGTGGAGGTGAGTCACACTCCCAAGGAAAACAATTTAAAAAGACAAGATGTTTAATAAGCCTTAAAGGGTCCATTAATGCTTTCTAAAATAAGTCAAACAAACCCCAAATCATATAATTTTAATGTTAAAACATATATTGGCCGAAAATAAGTCTTATAGTATTTTATTACATCACTATTGAGTCATTATGATGTCATAAAACACATTATATATTTAAACAGTATTTAATTTTTACCCAAAACTTTGACTGTCTCAGAAAATTATAAAAAATTCACCATTGGATAATTTCGACGTCCTAATTCCATAAATAATATTTATTTTATCTAAATAATTTTATAAATATGTTAATTTTCACTTTTAAAATAGAAACCGACATTTATCGAAAATTCATGGGTTTTGAAAAAAATGGCTTTCAAACCTTAATAAAAATTATGATTGCATTCATAAAATTATACAATCATTTATATTTAATAAAAATTAATTGAATAATAATAATAATAATTTATTAAAATATTATTTAATTCAAAAATCCATTAATTCATCAAAATAGATTTCTTAGTTGAATATTAACTAAAAATACTATTTGTGCTTTAAAAACCATCTACAAGGTAACAATAATAAAATGAAAGTATATTAATTATTATATACAAAAATAAAGTATATAACCATAGTGATAAGGTCTTGTTACATAACCCCTTATAACACCTGCATAAGACCGAAGGGTAAGGTGTGCGATGGTGACCGACTCTTGGGGTGGCTCGGATAACATTTCTCGGGTGGTAATCTCTATCAACTTCCACTTCTCTCGTAGGTGGTCCCGCTCGAGCTTAACCTATTGAAGCTCGACTTGGGCTTGGTCAATAGTGAAGCCCAATGACGCCACCTCTTTTCCGAGTTCCGAAAAATGGGCTTCGTATGGGGAATATCTACTGGATGAGGCCATCTCTTCCTTTGTCTGAGTAAATTGGATTCATTAAAGCCCTATATTTATACTAATTATGTGATCACTGTTTAACGACTATATTAGCAACGGCCAAAATTATTAAAATAAAACCAAATATGTTGACATTTTATTTAAACATTTTACATAAATATACATTTAATTATATCAAGAGGGATTTCCATTAATGAATTTTTGGGTCATTACAATCTTCCCCCCTTAAGAAATTTCTCCCTTGAAATTTCCTTTTCCCACAGTAAAACAAATGTGGGTAACTCTGCTTCATCACTTCCTCTGATTCCCATGTTGCTTCTTCAAACTTTTTGTTTCGCCACAACACCTTGACAAGGGGAATTGTCTTATTTCGTATAACTTTTTCTCTACAATCTAAGATCTTCATTGGTTTCTCCTCATAAGAAAGATCATCCTCTAACTGTACCACCTCTGAAGAGAGTACATGTGAAGGGTCCGGTATGTACTTACTTAAGAGGGATACATGAAATACATCATGTACATTGGCCATGGTAGGTGGAAGTGCTAGTCGATTAGCCACAGCCCCGACACGATCAAGAATCTCGAAGGGGCCGATGTACCTTGGACTTAACTCCCCTTTATTTCCAAACCTCATGACCTTATTCCACAGAGATATGCGTAGAAATACCATGTCTCTAACTTTAAACTCAAGGTCTCATCGATGGTTATCTGTATAACTCTTCTATCGACTCTGGGCTGCCTTGATATGATGTTGAATGGTTTTCACCTTTCCACCATTTCTTCGACCATTTCCGGTCCAAGAAGCTTACGCTCACCGACCTCATCCCAACACACTGGTGTTATGCACCTTTTCCCATAGAGGGATTCATATGGTGTCATTTGGATGCTCGAGTGGAAACTATTATTATAAGAGAACTCAACCAGAGGAAGATATTGATCCCATACTCCTTTAAATTCCATTGAACATGCTCTCAACGTGTCCTCTAATGATTGGATAGTCCACTCGGATTGGCCATAAGTTTGAGGAATATAAGTCGTACTAAAGTTCAGTTCAGTATTAAGAGCATGTTGAAGACTCTTCCAAAACATAGAGGTGAATCTTGGATCTCGATCAGACATAATAGATAGTGGTACTCCATGAAGCCTTACCACTTCCCTGATATATATCTGTGTCAATTGATCCAAAGAGAAATCCTCTCGAATAGCAATGAAGTGTGCAGACTTTGTAAAACGATCCATAATAACCCATATTTCATTGTTGCCTTTGGATGTCTTCGGAAGTCCGGTGACAAAGTCCATGGTGATGTCCTCCCATTTCCATTCTGGTATGGGAAATGGTTGCATCATCCCCTTAGAATTATGCCTCTCTATCTTTACTTTCTGACACACCAAGCACTTTGATGTATATTCAGCGATCTCCTTCTTCATATTATCCCACCAATAATGCTCTCGGAGATCTCCATACATCTTTGTGTTTCCTAGGTGAATAGAGAAATTTGAACTATGTGCATCATCCAAAAGTTCCTTCTTCAGCTCTGGACTTGATGGAACACATAGTCTTTTCCCAAATCTCACAATTCCTTCTTAATTAACATTAAACTCCAAGGATTTCCCTTTTCTGATAGCTTCCACTTTTTCCTGAATTCCCACATCATCCTTTTGAGCATCCTTTAACCTTTCCAAAAGTGACAGTTGAGAAATCATTTGTGAAAGGATTGATGATGTTCCCTTATTTATGATTCCCATGTCTATCCTCATCAAATCTAAGAAGATTTGTTCCTTTTAAATTATCATCAATGATAGAATTGTTGGGTCCTTTCTACTTAGAGCATCTTCCACCTTTTTCGCTTTCCCAGGGTGGTAATGGATTGAGCAGTCATAGTCTTTGATCAGCTCTAACCATCTTTATTGGCACATATTCAACTCTTTCTATGTGAATATATACTTGAGGATTTTTCGGTTCGTATATATTTCACACTTCTCCCCAAAGAGATAATGCCGCCAAATTTTCAAAGAGAAGATCACTGCAGACAGCTCGAGGTCATGTGTTTGATAGTTCTTTTCATGAACTTTCAATTGCCTTGAAGCATAGGCAATGACTTTTTCATTTTTCATCAACACACATCTCAGGCCCTTCTTCAAAGCATCACTGAATACCACGAAAAGTTCTCCACTTGTGGGTAAAGTGAGCACAGGCGTAGTGATAATCCTTCTTTTCAACTCCTTGAAGCTTTCTTCACATTCATCACTCCAAGAAAACCTTACTCCCTTCTAAGTTAGCTTGGTAAGAGGGTTGGACGATCGTGAGAAATTTCTCACAAATAGTCGATAATATCCGGCTAACCCCAAGAAGCTATAGATATCTATTACCGATGTTGGCCTTATCCATCCCTCAATTGCATCTATTTTGGAGGGATCCAAAAATATCCCATTGCTTGTGATGATATGGCCCAATAATGATACCTCCTTTAACCAGAACTCACACTTGTTTTACTTGGCATAGAGCTTCTCCTTCTGTAAGGTCTCTAGTACAGTTCTTAGATGCTCCTCATGATCCTCCTTGGTTTTGTATTATATCATAATATCATCTATAAATACTACCAAAAAATTTTCAAGGTAATCTCTAAAGACTCTATTCATCAAGTCCATGAAGATTGTTGGAGCATTAGTGAGTCTGAAAGGCATTACTATGAATTCATAGTGCCCATATCTTATATGAAAAAGCAGCCTTGGGGATATCTTCCTTCTTCAACCTTACTTGATAATATCCCGACCACAAATCCACCTTGGAGAAGTATTGTTCTCCACATAGATGATCAAACAAGTCATAAATTTATGGGAGAGGATACTTGTTCTTTATCGTGATTTTGTTGAGATTGCGATAATTGATGAAAAGGTGAATTGACCCATCCTTCTTATTGATGAAGAGGACTGGTGCACCCCATGGTGAAGCACTTGGGCGTATAAACCCTTTATCCAGATTCTCCTATAGTTGTTTCTTCATTTCTTCAAGCTCCACAACAGCCATTCTATAATAAATTTTGGATATTGGAAATTCCCCCGGTATAAGTTCAATTGAGAATTTAACATCTCTTCTGGGAGGAAGACTAGGCAATTCCTTGGGAAACACTTCAGTGAATTCCCTCACAATAGGCATGTCTTCAAGGATGGTTGTTTCCTTGGACTCAATCATCTGAGTTAGATATGCGTGATCATAGGGCAGTAATATCCATGCTTGAGATGATGGAGCTAAAGAAGATTCATCTTCCCCCTTGCACTTATAAAGAATCAGGGGTTGATTCTCCAAATGGAGAGTGATTTCCCTCTCACGGAAATTTATGTTGGCTCTATATAAGGAAATCCAATCCATGACAAGAATTGCATCAAATTCCACCAGAGGGAGTATGACGAGTTTTTTCAGGAAGTTTAATCCACAGATTATGATAAGGGAGGAGTTATATTCATGGGATGCAATAATCTCCCCATTTTTCATACTCACCGACATCTTCACCTCCATGATTTTTGGTGGTGATGGTATTGTTCTACTAAACTTTCGAGATATAAAATAATTCCTAGAACCTGAATCAAAAAGTATGTTCGCTATTCTTGAATGAATAACTAGCGTACCTACCACCACTTTGTTGTCGGGGTTCACTTCGGCAGTAGTGATGGCAAAAGCTCGCCCTTGCTGCCTTGGAGGTTGTTGGTTGCCTCCGAAAACCCTTGGCTTAGGGAACTGATTTTCAAGATTCCCTATTTCTTTGCAGTTGTACCAATGAACCACGTGTTGAGGTTCGAATGGATTGTTCCTCTTCTCTATTATAGTCGTAGCTCTTTCTTTCTGAAAGTTAATATCCAGGTGCCCTTATCTTCCACACCTAAATCATTTTCTTGTACCCTTCAGGCAATTTCCAAGGTGCTTATTTCCACACCTTTGGAAAGTGGGGTGTTGGATTTTCTTAGCACTGTTGGATTTATCCATCGGACCACCAGAATTGAATTCCACCTTACACTTCTTATCCCCATGATACCCCTGAGATTCTACGATCTCCATTTCGACCTTAAGGGCACATCGGACAATTTCCTCATAGCTGTCGAAGTCACAGATTTCCAGTGCTTTCTACAGGCTAGGTTTCAGCCCACCAAAGAATAGGTCAACCTTGCATTCGAGGGTAATGACAAATCTGGAAGCGTATCATGAAAGCCGTGTGAATTTTTCCTCGTACTCTCCAACAGATTCATCATCTTTTTTCTTGAGGTCAAGGAAATCCCTTTCCATCTGAAGCTGGAGGGTGGGCGGAAAATATTTATCAAAAAACATCTTCCGGAAATCCTTCCATTCCAATGCCTCGATCTCCTCCTCGGGCTTCATATTTTTATCAACGTCCACCATTGATCAGCTTCACCCTCCATATGATAAGCAGTGAGTAGAACTTTATCTTGTTCAAAACATTGAAGGATGGAGAAGATCTTTTCAATGGAGTTGATCCATTGTTCAACGATTGAGGGATCAGACGGTCCATTAAAAGTAGGATTTCTTTGTCTCATGAATCTCTCGATAGTGACTTGTTATTTCTTACGGGGGGTTGAACATTCCTCTTGACCCATGTTTCTATTTAAATCTTGAGTTAACTGAGAGAGAAGCGTGACAAAGTTCACAATTCCCACTCCCACTGGATTGGGCATCTCATTAGTACAATCATCACATTGATCTTCACATCGGTTTTTAGCCTGAGTCCTCCTATTACCAGACATTGGCTGGAATAAAAGGAAAGTTAGGGGTAACACATAAAGGGTAATACAAGGACAAAATTGATGAATTATAAATAACTCTTATTTCCTTAACATATGAATCTACTGGCTTCAGTCTATGTTATCCATGATCTAATTTCTAACATATATTCTTAGGGAATTTTTTTCCTTTAATAATGGTTTATACTAAGCTTGTGAATTTACCAAAGCATATCCCACGAAAGTGTCATAACCAAGAGTGCATCAAGGCCCATTGTCGTGCACCAGTTCTCTTTTGAATCTAGCTCAAAGTGGTGTTTTTAGGTTTTACCCCTTGGATAAATCTGTGCAAGAGCCACCTATACCTGCTCGTATCCAGAAAGGGATGTATTTTCTTGATGAAACACTTACTCAATATTCACTAAAACTTAGGGGTGATTTTTATTATACTTATTCTTATCTCTAAGACTTCACTAGGGTTTTCTAATCCTAATCCCAAAAATAACTAAACCTATCCTCTGATACCAACTATGACAACACTGCTTTTAATAAAAACTTAAACCTGATTTATTACATAAAACCTTCACTTGATACAACATGGAAGATCTATAGGTCTAGTGTATTTGGGGCTTAGGAACATTACATAACAACTTAAAACATGAAATACAACATCTTTATTGAAAACTTCCTTTACATGACCCCTACATTCCCTCGTACTTATCATTGCATGGGATAATACTTCACTTGAATTATCATGATTCAACACCCATTTCACATGAAGTATCATGATACTATACTTTACCCAATGCATTGGAGCGCTATAAGGGCACACCCTTCTTAAACATTTCATTTCATGCATAAGTGTACCACTTGGATCATATAACATGGATTCATAAAACATCATAATTTATTCCACGATAAAGGAATGTGGAATTCATACATGAAACATTATAATAAATAATTAAATGTTCATAAAGGTTAATACCCTTGATAGGGAAATGGGCATGGTATTCATTACACAATGACATTGGCTTGGAAAATCGGTGCAATTTCGGTAGCGTAACGACATGAGGTAAGAATTCATAAAAATGGTTGATGAGAGAGAAATGGGTGTATCATCATATTTACATTAAATAGAAATTAATGGGTTAATATAGATACATTTCCTAACAATTTTAATGGAATTTATATTCATGATACAAAAGAATTGCTTGAATGTAAATAAGGAGAGGGAAATTCCTTTCAGAATTTCGACATAGTAACGGGTGTACATAGGAGGAATTTAATGAGAGATAAAGGGGTATACCATCATTAAAACATAAATAGGGAAGTATAGGGGTGTTTTGAAACCATACCCCAATATTTATAATTTAAATTAAAAGGCATAACAATTTAAAGAAAATTGGAAAAAAATGAGAAAGGATGAAAAAACCCTTACTTGGAAGTCTGCTTCCAAAGGCTTGAGAGAGTCTTGAGAGAGGCTTCTTGGGAGATTGGGGCACCTTAGGAGGATTCTAGGGAGAGTATGGAACAGTTTTGATGAACTCCAAAGGCTTTTAGTGAGGATAAAGTGGGAGCTTGGGTGGGTTTATATAGGAAAGGTGAGGGAATTCTTTATTATTTAGGGTTGGGACACCTCACATTAAACTAATTCAAAACACAAACTAGCCCATGGTTTTTGCCCATGTTTTTTTCCAAAGGGGAGTGTAAAACAATATTATATAAGTCCAAAGTCCGAAATTCTTAAAATAATTTGGTTTCTTATGTGGAGGTGAGTCACACTCCCAAGGAAAACAATTTAAAAAGACAAGATGTTTAATAAGCCTTGAAGGGTCCATTAATGATTTGTAAAATAAGTAAAACAAACCCAAAATCACATTATTTTAATGTTAAAACATATATTGGCCGAACATAAGGCTTATAGTATTTTATTACATCAATATTGGGTCATTATGATGTCATAACACACATTATATATTCAAACGGTATTTAATTTTTACCCAAAAATTTGACTGTCTCAGAAAATTATGAAAAATTCACCATTGAATAATTTTGATGTCCTGATTCCATAAATAATATTTATTTTATCTAAATAATTTTCTAAATATTTTAATTTTCACTTTTCAAATAGAAACCGACATTTATCGAAAATTCACGGTTTTTGACAAAAATGGCTTTCAAACCTTAATAAAAATTACGATTGCATTCATAAAATTATACAATCATTTATATTTAATAAAAATTAATTTAATAATATTATTATTATTTTATTAAAATATTATTTAATTCAAAAATCCATTAATTCATTAAAATAGACTTCTTATTTGAATATTAACTAAAAATACTATTTGTTCTTTAAAGACCATCAACAAGGTAACAATAATAAAATGAAAGTATATTCATTATTATATACAAAAATAAAGTACATAACCATAGTGATAAGGTCTTGTTACATAACCCCTTATAACACCCGCATAAGACCGAAGGGTAAGGTGTGTGATGGTGACTGACTCTTGGGCTGGCTCGGATAACATTGCTCGGGTGGTAATCTCTATAAACTTCCACTTCTCTCGTAGGCGGTCCTGCTTGAGCTTAACCTGTTGAAGCTCGGATTGGGCTTGGTCAAGAGAGAATCATAATGACATCACCTCTTTTCTAAGTTCTGACAAATGGGCTTCGTATGGGGCACATCTACTAGATGAGGTCATCGCTTCCTTTGTCTGGGTAAATTGGATTCGTTAAAACCCTATATTTATACTAATCATGTGATCACTATTTAACGACTATATTAGAAACAGTCACAATTCTTAACATAAAACCAAATAATTTTAAATTTTCTATAAAATTTTTACATAAAGATACATTTAATTAGATCAAGAGGGATTTCTATTGATGAATTTTTGGGTCGTTACCAATTATAATCTTTATTTCTTCATTAAAATATCAATATAAAACATTAAAAATTTTAAGTATAACAAATAAATATACAATTCATATTTATAAAATAGTTAAAATAAACTTAATAAACTTTTAGTTTATTATGAAAGTGTAAATGTTGTAAAATAGGGCATTGTAAGAATATTTACACTATAAGTATATATGTACAAAAAATATACTAATAATTATTTTTACATAAAATATAATAAAACATTTATCTAAATTTTTCTTTTAATAATGTCAATTAAAAGATACGAAAAATATTTTTAGAAAAGTTATTTTTAACTAATGATATATGTAAAAACCTGGAAGTATGTTGATCTATGTTTTATAGTTTTAGATTGATCTATTAGGGGTTTGAAGAATGGTTTTTTGTTGGTTTCAAACAAAATCTACTATTGAGGGTTGGAATATAGGATCTACCATTGATGTCCAATGGTAGATTGATCTACTGGTGCTGTTCAGTGGTCAACCATTGAAATGATCAACCAGTGATGGATACACATTTAAAAAATAAAAACAAGTTTGAATGAGTTTAATATTATCTAATATGATCTAGAAACAACATAATATGAGAAAACAACGAATAATAACAAAAAATAATTTTTTGAGTTTTTAAGCAGTAAATTTTATGCATTCTAATAAAACACATTTTGATCTTTATAAAAAAATGTTTTAAAATAGTCCAAATAATTTTTCATAGGTTTTATATAATAAATATGAATTTATGAATTCATTAGAAAATTTTAAATATATGACATGAACATGCAACAAATTAGAATATGAAATAAAATAAAACACAAAGAATTATTTTTCTTGTAGGAATTCTCATTAAGCTACATATCCAAATTCACATAGCGGTTTTTCACATAGTATTTTACTCTACATAAGAAAAATGACCATGTAAGTGAATAGGTGAAAGGGATTCACTATATAGGTATTTCACATATGGAAATCACATAAGTGATTCACTAATTAAGGGAATCAACATAAGTGAATTCCTCACATAAGCAATTCACATAAGGGAATTCCTAAAAACTAAAAACAGATTGTCCTTTCAAATTTAAGATCTAAAAAGGACCTTTATAGAGAAAGAATTAACATTTTTTCCTTTTTAATTATATTTGTAAAATTTAATTAGCTTTTAAAATAAATAATAATAACCTTAATTGGATATATATATATATATATAACTCAAGTTATACTAAAAAAACAGAAGCAAAACTGTTCTGAAAAAACTACAGAAAACTAACTGAAAACATTTGGTAAATTCAAACATAATTTCAGACATGATAGAGATGAATTCATAAGTTGGTGTCCTTTAATGAAATGTGGATAATTTTTTCATATTTCCAAAAAATAATCACTAATTTTGGAGTTTTTAGCCTGAGATATTTTCAAAATACAGAGGAAAACTTGATTCTAGAAATCAGCTACGTGGATTTCAAATACGGCTATGTGAATCCTAAATCAGCTACATGAATAGCCATTTGTCTATGTAGGAATGGTGTTTTTTACTACATGGGATCATTCCAAAACACTTATAAATAATATTTTAATGTCAAAAAATAATTATTTAGCCAATAAACTCAAATTAAAACTTATAGAACTTGTTATGGAAAATAAAAATATGAAATCTAAATAACTTTTAAGTAAAGAAATTTTATGATATGATTAAAATTAAGTAAAATTTAATCAAAACATATTTAAAATCTATAATATATAGAACAAGTTTATAACATATAATTGAACAAAATTAAACATTTAAATGTATGATAATATTAAGAAAGCAAGAGACGAGTTTTAATAAATCAAAAACAAAAATACATACAATCACATGAGCAGAAAATCTAACTTGTTTGTTCGATTACAAAAGTGAACAAACCAAACATCAATAACCAAAACATTCTCTCCCTTTTTATAAATAAACAAAATGTGCATTAAATTTTAATTTTGAAATCATTATCCATTTAAATAATATGATCTAATTAAAATTAATCAAAGTAAATAACATTCAATTATAGAACACATGTAAACAGAATATATCTATATATATATATATAGTGATTATACTAAAAATATTAAGCTTCTAACATTCCCAATTCAAACTTCATTCTCTCAAATTTAACAGATTATAAAGGTTCAGTGAAAATTTTAGCTAATTGTTTTTCAATAGGAACAAGTTCTAAACATATATCACTTTTATTTACATAATCCCTAAAAATGAAATCTAACATCTATGTGTTTTGTTGTAGAGTGTTGAATTGTATTTTTATAAATTTAAATATGAATTGAATTATAACATAAAAATTGTAATTTTATCAAAACAAATATTAAAATCATGAAATGTTTATCTAATCCATACACTCTAGGAATAGAAACTAGTAGAAGCAACATTTTCAACCTAATCTGTTGATAAAGCTACTGAAAGTTATTTCTTATAACTCTATGAAATTAAACTTTTTCCTAAAAAATAACACATAGCTTCGGTGCTTTTACGATCAAGCATAAAACCTCCAAAATAATAATCAAATTAAGATAGTAAATTAAAACAATTCTCATTAGAATAGAATAATCCAATAAAAACAATAACCTTGATATATCTAACTATTATTTTAATAGCTTTAAGATGAATTTCTTTAGGTTTATACTGGAATCTAGCACACCGAAAAACTAAGAACGTTATGTTTAGTATAGATACAATGAGATAGAGTAAACTACCTATCATACCTCTATAAATTTTAATATCAACAATATTTCTATATTTATCCAAGTCCAATTTGGAATTGATACTCATTAGTGTTTTCATAATCTTACTAGAATCAATACTAAACCTTTTTAAAATATCTTTAGCATACTTAGCTTGATTTAAGAAAATACCATATTTTTTTGATTGATTTGTAGACTAAGGAAAAATCTTAGTTCTCCCATTAAGCTCATGTAAAATTAACTTGTCATTTGTTTAGAAAAATCATTACACATTAAATCTTTTTTTGAATAAAATATTATATCATCAACAAAAATTTGTATAATCAGTATATCATTTAAAACTATTTTTATAAAAAAGGTTGGATCAACCTTACCTTTAAAAAAATTGTAATAAAAATAGTGTTATTATTTCATACCAAGCTCTATGAGATTTATTAATACCATATAAGGCTTTATTAAGTTTAAAAACATGATTTATAAATTTTCATTTTCAAACCCAGGGGGTTGTTTAATATAGACTTCTTATAAAATAATTTCATTTTAAAAGGAACTTTTTATATCCATTTGAAATAATTTAATGTTTTTAGAACAATCATAAGCTAATATATTTCTAAGTGCTTCTATCCTAGAAAAAATATATAAATAATCTTCAGAGTTAATTCTCACCTCTTTAGAATAACTTTGAGCTACTAGTCTTGCTTTATTTTTAACTATGTTTCCATCTTCATCAAGTTTATTACAAAAAAATCCATTTAGTTCCTATTACAGGTTTATCTTTGGGTAAATCAACTAACTCTCACACTTTATTTATTTTAAATTGATTTAACTCATCATGCATATCAATACTTTAATTTGTGTCATTTAAATCATTATCAATATTGACAAGAACAAAATCAGCAAAAAAATAGAGTTTGAATAGTGAAGTAAAACAGATTTTCTAGTTTGTGTTCTAGATTGTACATTACCAATTAATTTTTCCATTTCATGATATTTAAGTGTTTTCCTTTCCTTAGGATTAGTTTTAGAAGATATATACACACCCCTCAACTGGTTCATTATTATTATCTTGGTCATTATCTTCACCAAAATTAAATTATCTAAATCCATCATTTTCTTTTCTTGTAATAGAATCTTTCTTGCTATAATTGTTTTCATTAAACATAACATGAACCTATTATTCAATGACTAAAATTTTATTGTTGAACACTCTATAATATTTTATATAAATGGAATATCCTAAAAATATTTCTTCATCTGATTTAGAATCGTATTTATGAAAATTATCTTTTATATTTAAAATGTATACTTTATAGCCAAATACTATAAAATATCCAACTTTAGGTTTAAACCCTTTACACAGTTAATAAGGGGTTTTATTTAAAAATATTCAAATAGAAACTACATTTAAAACATGGAAATCTATATTTTCAGCTTCTTCCCAAAAGTATTTAAGAACACTAAATTCTATTAGCATTGACCTATCCATTTCTTGAATAGATTTGTTCTTTATTTCTACCACAAAATTATGTTGTGGTATCCAAGGGGATAAAAAATAATGTTTATATTCATTTTTTCACAAAATTTATCAAATTATAAATTCAAAAATTCACTACCTATATCACTTATAAAAGATATGATTAAAAAAAATTTAATTTTTGAATAAGCTTACATAAAGCACAAAATTTGGTTGAAGTTTCATTTTTATGGGATAAGAAATAAATCCATAAGAATATACTATAATCATGTACAATTACAAATACATACTTCTTACCACCAAAACTAACAGTTTGTATAGTTCCAAAAAATTAAAGATGTAAAAGTTTTAAACATCTAGAAGTACTAACATCATTCACAGATTTAAATGTTTTTTTGTTGTTGTTTACCTTTTAAATAGGAATCACACATAAAGTATTTACTTGTATTTAACTTAAGAAGTTGAAAAACCTATTAATGCTTTGATAGTTTGTGAAACAGTTTGAAATTTTCATTCCCAAGCCTCCTATTCCATAGAATGTCATCTGCTTTTATAGCATTAAAACACTTAACCTTTTGTTTGGTTAGATCATAAAAATCCATAGTGCATATATTTTATTTTCAATTTTTATAAAATAAAACTAATTTATTTTTCATAATGGTACATTATAATTTTCAAAAATAACATTTAATTCATTATCATGCAACTGTGATATACTTATAATATTATTTTTTAAACCAATTACATATAATACTTTTGAAATAATAACTATTTTAGAAAATTCAACTTCACCAATACCTTTAATCTAACCTTTAGAGTTGTCTCTAAATGTGACAAGGCCACCATCACATAAATTAAAAGATATAAATTTATAAATATCATAATTAATGTTCTTAGAGTAGCCATTGTCTAAATACCATGAGTCTTTAAGAATTCTAAGGCATATTTCTTGAAATTAAAAAATCAAACAGACTATTTTGGTATACATGTTAACTTAGTTCCAACTGGATTAATAGCAGAAAATTTTGGCACCCAAATTGATTTAAAACATTTATTTTTCAGATAATTAGAAAATAAATTTCTCAGGATGAAATTTCTAGTACACTCAAATAATTGTGTAAATCTTAATTAACGTTCATTGGAATAATTTCCTTTCATTCTACATATTAAATAGGTTACACTGGAAATACTTCCTTTTGATATTTTAATAAAAAAATTAATTTAAAATTGGAGATAAACTGTTATATCTAAAACCATTATTATTAGTGTTTCTTTTAATTAAATTCATAATCTGATCATATTTTTATTTACCTTTAAAAAAGTAGATAATTTTTATTTAATATTTTCAAATTCATACTCTTTTTTGGAATAGTATCTAAATCTATAAAAACTTTCTCATTAGATCTAGAAGTTGTGTTTCTTAATTTCCTATTTTCTTGCTTAAATTTATTATAATCATTTTCTATTTTGGTTAAATCATAAAAAACAACTAAATTAAATCTTATTTATTTATATTTATCATTTACATCCAGAAATTTTTTACCTTTTTTATTTTCTTCTTTTAGTTTTAACAATTCAGAATCAAATTTCTTATTAGATTTATCATTCTGAAAACAAAAAAAATTTAGATTGTCACATTCAATTTTTATTTTATCATTTTCTTTAATCAACTTCTTATTTATAATTATTAATTTAGTATAACTTTCAATTATCTCGGCCCTATCATTTAATTAATTCTTAATTTTCTTTAAGTAGTTTTTTAACTTTATAATTCATAGAATTAGAATCAAAACATGAATCAGAAGCATTTTCATTTTCATTTTCAGATAAACCATTATGATTAACATTTTCAAGAGTTATTAACTAAGTAAAGATTGAATCATTTATCTCACATTGTATACCCATCAAGGAATATTTTTTTTCTCCTGTTCACTTCCAGAATCACTACTTGAGTCAAAACTATCTGAGTAGTCCCAACCTCCAAACAAAACTTTTTTTCTTTTCTCCTTTTCTCTTTGTCTCTATTTGGATTTTTGAGTTTAGGTCAGTCATTACTTATGTGGCCTTTTTTCCTACGCTCATAACATGTTACTTTCTAAACATTGTTATTGTTACTAGAATTACCTTTCTTGTATTCCTTTCTGAACATTCTTCTAAATTATCCTTTTACACCTTTTTTCATGAACCTAAAAAACTTCTTACTTAAGTGACCATCTCCTTGTCACTTTCATGTAACTTGGACTTAGAAGAATTTGAGGTATCAATAACATTAGATTTAATTGTAATGCCTTTTATTTTTGTAGACTTCTCATTAGAAATGTTTTTTAACTCTAATTCATACTTAAATAGAGAGCTTATTAGTTTATCTAAGGTATAATCTTTAAAATTCTTACTCTCATTGATGGACACCTTCTTTGCATGCCATATTTTTAGAAGAGCTCTCAGTACCCTTTCCACTTGATTTCTATTGTCCAAAAATTCTCCAAGATCACTCATACAATTTTTAATACTTATAAACCAATGGGACATCTGGTTTACTAATTATTCATCTCCCATATTGAAGTCCTAGTATTATTCTTTTAGTATTTATAGCTTGGTTATCTTGACCTTGTCAGTTTCATAAGGAGCCACATGAATTATTCCTAATTTATCTTGGGATGTCTTACAAGATGATACATGGATATAGACACTTATACTTATATCATAGTACAAAATATTTTTAACTTTATAATTCAAAACATATTTTACCATTTCATTGCCTGCAAGTGTCTCCGGATCAACTTTGGGTAGCTCATATGGATTATCCATTATAAATTAGTGATCCACACTCAACTATTTCAAGTAGGCTTATATTATTTCTTACCAATATTTATAGTCACTTACATCAAATAATGGGGTTTTTTTGGAATACATCCATCATTAACATTTACACATTTCATCTTAAAAGAGACCTTTTATTTTATTCCTTATACTGTTATGTTTTGGATATCAGGTTATCAAAGAGTTAAAAATAAGCAACTGAAATAATTAAAGAGGTTAACTATACTTTAAGGAAGGTTATATTCTCTAATACTAATTTTTGGATCAATAGAGATGGCAATAATGACTAGAGGGGGTGAATAGTCATTTTAAAAAACTAAAGAAAATAATCATAGTTTATAAAATTATGATTTATAGTGAGTGCATTGTTCTTGAAAAGAGGTTCATCAAAAATAATAATAAATAACATAAATATTTATAGCGGTTTGGATCACAGTGATCCTATTACAATCCTTAACACTATATACTCCTCTATAATATTGGTACCCACTAAGAACATCACTTTTAAAGGTGTGATAACTTGTTATAGACATTAGATTTTAAAAATACCTAGAGGTACAACCTATTATTTTTACCGGAGTCTAAACCTAATTTGTGACCAGAATTTTGATCAAGTGTCACAACCCATAATTCCTTTTTGTTGGAGGAATAACCATACAATGCAACACTTTCTTTTGATTGGTAAAATAATATACTATACTCAAAAAAATACAAATTGAAGAAATAAAATACTATAAGAATAAAAATACCAATAAACCAGAAAATGATCAAAAGATGTCGAATATGATGAAGCTTGATGATTGTTGATCACTTGAATAGAAGTAGGTCGAATATTGAAGTTATTTTTTGATCGTCATGAAGGAACAAAGTTGCAGAAGTTTCTTAAATATGTGAGAGCAACAAGAATTATGTCATATTTTTATCACACACACTTATCGAATGATTTTCACCAGAATTGATTTTATGTCATAAAAATATCTTTGATGAATTAATCTCACTTCATTAAAACAGATATATTTTAGGAGCATCTTTAAAACCAATAATTTCATGGCACTTGTTAGAGTATAACAATAAAATAATGTTATTGTTACCTTTCATTTGAAAATTCCACATAGAATAAAAAAGAAAAATCACGCTCTTTATTTCTTCATGAAAATATCAATATAAAACATTAAAAAAATAAATTATAACAAATATATATATTTCATATTTATAAACTAATTAAAATAAATATAATAATATTAAGACAGTGGAAATATTATAAAATAGATAATCTTAAGAATATATATATATTGAAAGTATATATGTACAAAACATATTCTCATAATTATTTTTACATAGCATATAATAAAATATTTATCTAAATATTTATTTTAATAATGTTAATTAAAAGATAATAAAAAAAATTAGAAAAAATATTTTTAACTAACGATAGATTTAAAAACCTGGAAGTAGATTGGTCTACATTGTTCAGTGGTATATTGATCAACCAGTGGTGTCGAGCATGATCTTTCATTGGTGTCAAACAAGATCTACTATTATATCTTGGAATTGAGGATATTCCATTGATGTCCAATGGTAGATTGATCAACCAGAGGTGTCCAACGGTCAACCATTGAAATGATCAATTGGTGATGGACACACATTAAAAATAATAAAATAAGTTTGAATGATTTTAATATTATCTAATAATATTTTTAAACAGTAGAATCAAATAAAACAACAAATAATAAGAAAAATAATTGTTTGAGTTTTCAAGAAACAAATTTTATGTGTTAGAATAAAATTCATTTTGAACTTTATAAAAACAAGTTTTAAAACAGGCCAAATCACTTTTCATGGGTTTTATATAATAAATATGAATTTATGAATTCATTAGAAGAATTTAAATATATGACATGAACATGAAGTAAATCTGAATATGAAATAAAATAAAAAATAGAGCATTATTTTTCCTTTAGGAATTTTCAATAAGTGATGTATCCAAATTCACATAGGTTTTTTTCATGTAGGATTTTTCTCTATGTAATATAACTAAATACATAAGAAAATTGATGTAATAGATTCACTATATAGGTATTTCACATATGGTAATCATGTAAGTGATTCACTATGTAAAAAAATTTATGTAAGAAAATTCCTCACATTGGAAATTCACGTAAGGGAATTCTTAAAAACTAGAAATAGATTGCCTTTTCAAATTTCAGAGCTACAAAGGACCTTGATAAAGGAAGAATTAACATTGTGTCATTTTTACTTGTATTTGTAAAATCTCAATATATTTCAAAATAAATAAGAATCGCCTTAATCAGATATATATAACTCAAATTTTCATCAAAAAACAGAATCCAAATTGTTCTGAAAAACTATAGAAAACTCACTAAAAACACTCGGTAAATTCAAACGTAACTTCAAACATGATAGAGATTGATTCATATGTTTTTTACATTAATTAAATGTTGATAGTTTTTTTAGATTTATAAAAAATCACTCAATTTGGAGTTATATATCCCAATATATTTTCAAAATACATAGGAAATATTGATTTTAGAATTTGGCTATGTGGATTTCAAAAACAACAACATGAATCCTAAATCAGCTATGTGTATAGCCATTTGGATATATAGGAACAGTGTTTCCTACTGTATGGGATCATTCCAAAACACCAATAAATGATATTTTAAGGTCTCAAAAGACTTATTCATCCAATGAACTCAAAATAAAACTTGTAGAACATGTTATGGAAAATCAAAACATGAAATCTAAATAACTTTTAAGTAAATAAATATTTTTATATGATTAATATTGACTAAACTTTAATAAAAAAAATTAAAATATATAAGATATAGAACAAGGTTATAAAATGTAATTGAACACAATTAAACATTTAACCATATTATAATATTAAGAAATGAATATAGGAGTTGTAAAAAATTAAAAACAAAAATACATGAAAGAACATGTGCAAACAATCTCCCCATTTTTGTTTGATTACAAAACCAAAAAAAACAAACATTAATAACCAAAAAATTCTACCCATTTTTGTAAATAAAAAAAGTACATTAAAATGTAATTTTTAAATCATTATTCATTTAAATAGTATGATCTAATTAACATTAATCATAGTAAAAAACATTCAATTATAAAACACATGTAAACAAAAAATATATTTAAAATAGTGATTATATTAAATAGGAATTTTTAAGCTTCTAGCATTCCCAATTAAAACTTAATTTTCTCAAATTTAAAAGATTCTAGAGGTTTATTGAAAATGAAAGATAATTTTTTTCCAGTGGGAAGAAATCCTAAACATATATCACCTTTATTTACATGATCTCAAAGAAAATGAAATCTAACATCTATGTGTTTTGTTCTGGACTGTTGAGGTGGGATTTTAGAAATTGAAATAGAACTTTAATTTTCACAAAAAATGGAATTTTTTCAAATAAAATATTAAAATTATATAGTTTTTATCTAATACATATACTCTTTGAACACTAACTTTCAATAGAAACATATTTATTATCATATTTTTATAAAGATACTGATAGTTGTTTCTTATAAATCTATGAAATTAAATTTTTTCCTAAAAAATGACACATACCTTTGGTTTTTTTCAATCAAGTCTACAACATCCAAAATCAGAATCAGATTAAGATATTAAATCAAAAAAATTCTCTTTAGAATAGAATAATCCAATAGAAATAATACCCTTGATATATCAAATTGTTCTTTTAATAGATTTAAGATAACTTTCTTTAGGGTTGGACTAAAAGCTAGAACAAAGATAGACTGAGAACATTATGTATGGTCTAGATATAGTGAGATAGAGTAAACTATCTATCATGCCTTTTTATAGTTTAATGTCAACTATCTTTCCATATTCATCCAAGTATAATTTAGAATTGGTACTCATTGGTTTTTTCATAGTATTACTAGAATAAAGACCAACCCTTTTTACAAGATATTTAGCATACTTTTCTTGATTTAAGAAAATACCATCTCAACTTTTATTAATTTGTAGACTAAGAAAAAAATTTAGTTCTCCCATTAAGATCATGTAAAATTCACTTATCATTAGTTTATAAAAACCATTACACATTAAATCATTTTTTTATCCAAATATTATATCAACAACATAAATCTGTATAACTAATATATCATTTGAAACTCTTTTTATAAACAAGTTTGGATCAACCTTACCATTAAAAAATCATTTTGTAATAAAAATAGTGTTAGTCTTTCAGAATAAACTCTTGGATATTTCTTAAGACCATATAAGGCTGTATTAAGTTTAAAAACATGATTTGGAAACTTTTAATTTTCAAATATAGGGGTTGTTTAATATATACTTATTCTAAAATAATTCCATTTAAAAAGTCATTTTTATATCCATTTGAAATAATTTGATGTTTTGAAAACAAGAATAAATTAATAGAATTATAATTGCTTCCATCCTAACAACAGGAGTAAAATAATTTTTAAGGTCAATTCCCTCTTCCTGAGAAAAACTTTGAGTTACTATACTTTATTTTTAACTACGTTTCCAACTTCATCAAGTTTATTCTGAAAAATCCATTTCGTTTATATTATAGGTTTGTCTTTAGGGAAATAAACTAAATCTCACACTTTATTTCTTTCAAACTGATTTAGATCATCATGCATATCATTAATCCAAATTGAATCAATTAAATCATTATCAATAATTATAGGAACAAAATCATCAACAAAAGTAGAGTTTTCATAGTAAAGTAAAACAACTTTTCTGGTTTGTATTCAAGATTCTACATTACAAATTACTTTAGCAATTGGGTGATCTTTAAGTGTTTTCTATTCCTTAGGATCAGTTTGAGAAGATATATGCTCCCCTAAACTAATTCATTATCATTATCTTGGTCATTATCTTCACCAAAAATAAATTTTTATAAATTCATCACTGTCTTTTCTTGTAATAGAGTCCTTCTTATTAAAATTGTTTTCATTAAAATTAACATGCACAAATTCTTCAATAACTAAATTTTTCTTATTTAAAACTATAATATCTTCTAGAATTAGAATATACTAAAAATATTCCTTCATCATAATTAGAATCAAATTTTTATAAATAATCTTTTGCATTTAAGATGAAGATTTTACAGCCAAATACCCTGAAATATCCAACTTTAGGTTCAAACCCTTTAAAGAGTTCATAAGGAATCTTATTTAAAAATGTATAATATAAACTTTATTTAAAACATGGAAATTTTTATTTACATATTCTTCCAAAAAAAGTATTTAGGTACAATAAATTCCATTATTATTGACTTATCCATTTCTTGAATAGATGTGTTCTTTATTTCTACCACACTAATATGTTGTGGTATCTTAGGAGATGAGAAATAATGTTTATATCCATTTGTTTCAAAAAAATTATCAAATTATAAATTCAAAAATTCACCACCTCTATCATTTCTGAAAGAGATGATTAAAACATTTTAAAAAGTTTTTAATAAGCATACAAAAGGAATAAAATTTGTCTAAAGTCTCATTTTTATGGGATAATAAATAAATCCATAAAAATATAATGTGATCATCTATAATTACAAATACATACTTCTTACCTTAAAAAATAATAGGTTGTATTGGTCTATACAATTCAAGATTTAAAATTTCTAAACATCTAGTAGTACTAACATCATTTATAGATTTAAATATTTCTTTGCGATGCTTACCTTTTAAACAAGAATCAAACATAATGTACTTACTTGTATGTAACTTAAATAGTTGCAGAACCTATTAATGATTTGAAAGTTCGTGAAACATTATAAAATTTTCATACCTAAGCCTCTTATTCCAAAGAATTTATTCTAGTTCTATATAATTCAAACACTTAACCATTTGTTTGGTTAGATCATAGAAATCAATAGTGTGTACATTTTCTTTTCTATTTGCATAAAATAAAAATAATTTATTTTTAAAAAAACTACATTTATCATTTTTAAAAATAACATTTAATCCATCATCACATAACTTTGATATACTTATAAAATTATTTTTTAAACCAAGTACATATAATAATTTTTAAATGGTAACTATTTTATAAATATCAACTTCACCAATACCTTTAATTTGATCTTTAAATTTTTCTCCAAATGAGACAAGGCCACCATCACATAAATTAAGACATAAATTTAGAAATATCACTTGTCATGTGCCTGGAGCATCCATTGTCTAAATACCATGATTCTTTGAGACTTCAAAGTTATATTTCCAGAAATTAAACAATCAAACAGACTGTTTTTGGTACCCATGCTAACTTGGGTTCAACTGGATTAGTAAAAAAAAATTGGCACCCAAATTGATTTAAAGAATTTATTAGTCAGCTGATTCGAAAATAAATCTCTAACAATGAAAGTTCTAGTATTCCCAAATGATTGTGTAAATCTCAATGAACACTCATTGGCATAATTTCCTTTCATTCTATATTTAAAATAGGTTACAGTGGAAATATTTTCTTTCAATTATCTAACAAAGTTAGTTTTATTTTAACTTGTTGATAAAGTGTTAAATCCAAAACCATTATTATTGGTGTTTAGTTTCTTTAAAGACATAATCTTATCATATTTTTATTTATCTTTAACAAATGTAGATAAATTATATTTAATATTTTAAACTTCATTTTTCAAATTCATATTCTCTTTTACAATGGTCTCTAAATCTATATAAACATTCTCATTAAATCCAGAATCTAGGCTTCTTACTTTCTTATTTTCTTGCTTAAATTTATTATAATAATTTTCTACTTTGGTTAAATCATCCAAAACTAAATTAAATATTATTTCTTGATATTTTTCATTTAATTACATAAACCTTTTAACTTTTTCATTTCCCTCTTTTAGTTTTAAAAATTCAGAATCAAAGTTCTCTTTAGAATTATCATTATGGTAAACAAAAAAAATTGGATTATAATGTTCCATTTTTATTTTATCATTTTATTTAATCAAATTATTATTTTTAAATTTTAATTTGGTATACTTATCAATTATCTAAACTTTATCATTTCATAATTATTCATTTTCTTTAAAAAGTTATTTTACTTTGGAATTCAAAAAATTAGAATCAGAACAAGAATAAGAAACAATTTCATTTTCATTTTCAAATAAATAATTATGATTAACATTTGTATGAGTTATTAAATGAGTAAATATTGAATAATTTACCTCACACTATATTCCCATCAGGCTAATATTTCCTATATTATGTTCACTTTCAAAATCATTGATTGAGTTAGAACTATCTAAGTAGTCCCAACCTCTAAACAAAGCTTGATTTTATTTTCTTCTTTTCTATTTATCTTTATTTGGATGATTGATTTTAGGGAATTAATTCCTTATGTGACCTTTCTTCCAGCACTCATAACATGTTAGTTCTCAAAAAAACATTATTGTTACTAGAAGTACCTTTCTTGTAGTCCTTTATGAACTTTATTCTAAAATTTCCTTTTCCACCTTTGTTTTTCATGAACTTGAAAAACTTATTACTAAAGTGATCAATCTCCTTGTTACTTTTCTATAACTCATACTCAGAATCATTAGAGGTATCAATAACATTAAATTTAAATTCAATGCCTATTATTTTTTTAGACACCTCATAAAAAAATATCTCTAATTCATACTTTAATAGAGAGCCTATTAGTTCATCTCAGGTATACTCTTTAAAAAAATTTACTCTCATCGATGACCACATTCTTTTCATGCCATATTTTAGGAAGAGGTCTTTGTACTCTTTACACTTGAGGTGTGTTTTCCAAACCATATCCAAGAGCACTCATACCATTTCTAATGCTTGTAAACTGGTGGAACATTTTGTTTACTAATTCTTTATCTCCCATATTGATGTCCAAGTATTCTGTTCAGAGCATTCCTAGCTTGGTTCTCTTAATATTTTTAGTTCCATAATGAGTCACTTGAAGTATTGTTCATATATCATAGGATATCTTAAAAGCTGAGACATGTCTATAAACACTTCTACTTATAGCATAGTACAAAATATTTTTAACTTTATAATTCAAAGTTCCCCCAAGGATTATCCTAGTGGAAAAGGCCCATGTGGGGTGTTAGGGAAAACTTGGGTTTGAGTCTCTCTAAATTCCTGCATATGTGTGTTTGCATTTTTCTTTGTATCTTTTTATTTTCCCTTCCTCAACTGTTTATAACAACTTTATAATTCAAAGCATTTCTTACCATTTCATTACCTACAAGTGTCTCAGGATCAACTTTAGGTTGATTATATAGCATATCTGTGATATTCCAGTGATCCAAACTCAACTATTTCTAGTAGGCTTCCATTCTGTCTTTCCAATAGTATTATTCACTTCCATAGAAGAATGGGGTGTTTTTTGGAATCCATTTTTCATTCATATTTACACCTTTCATTTTAAAAGAAACATTTCCTATTATTCCTTAGACTATTAAGTCTAGGATATTAGGTTATCAAAGGGTTAAAAATAAATAAAAATAATAATTAGAGAGGATAATTTTCCTTTAAGGAGTGTCCTGCACACTGATACTAATTATTGGATTGATAGTGATGGTAATAATGAATATAGGGGTTGAATATTCATTTTAAAAAATTAAATACAAATAATCAAAGTTTATAAAATAACGATCTATAGTGAGTGAGGTGTTCTTGAAAAGAGGTGTAGTATAAGTAAAAATAAAGACCACAAATATTTATAGTGGTTTAGATAAAAAAATATCCCATTCCACTCCTAAAACTTCTTTACTCCTCGAAAAGATTATTACCCAATAAGAACCTCACTTTTAAAGGTGTGAGAACTTGTTACAGACACTACAATTTAAAAATACCCGGAGGCAGAACCCAGTATTTTTACATGAGAATAAACATAGTTTGTGACATAAATTTTGATCAATAGTTAAAAACTAGACTTACTTTTTAGTGGTTGAATAACTATAAAATTCAAGACTTTCTTTTTATTTGGAAAATCATAAATCAGACTCAAAGAAATAAAAACATAAGATATAAAATATTACATAAATAAAAAATAAAAAGAAACCAATAGATGATTAAAATATGTAAAACATTATTATTCTTGATGATCATTAATCACTTTAATATAAGAATATCAAATGTTGAATTTATTTTGTGATCACAGTGAAGGAACAAAGTCACAGAAGTTTCTTGAAAGAGTTATGGTGGTAAGAATTGTGTCAAAGTTGTATCACACACACCAATCAAATGATCTGATCTAGAATTGTTTTTATGCCTTGAAAATATCTCTAATGAATTAATCTCACATCATTAAAACAAAAATATTTTAGGAGCGTCTTTAAAACCAATAGTTGCATGAAACTTGTTATCTCATAACAATAAAATAATGTTACCATTGTCTTTCATTTTAAAATGTCATGTAGAATAAAAAAGAACAATTGTGCTCTTTATTTCTTCATGAAAATATCAATATAAAATATTAAAAATTTAAGTATAACAAATATATATGCAGTTCATATTTATAAAATAGCTAAAATAATTTGAATAAACTTTTAGTTTATTAAGATAGTGGAAATATTGTAAAATAGTTCATCATAAGAATATATATACTATGAATAATATGTATAAAAAATATTATTGTGTTTATTTTTACATAGTATATAATAAAACATTTATCAAAATATTTATTTTAATAATTCTAATTAAAAAAATAAGAAAAACTATTTTTTAGAAAAAATATTATGAACTAACTATATATGTCAAAACATGGGGGTAGATTAATCTATCTCATTTAGATGTAGATTGTTCTACTGTTGGTTTCGATCATGATATATTTTTTGTGTCAAAAAAGATCTACCATTGCAGCTTGGAACACAGGATCTTCCATGGATGCCCAGTAGTAGATTAATCTACCAATGGTGTTCAGTGGTAACCATTGAAATGATCAACTGGCGATGGACATGCATGAAAAATAATAAAACAAGTTTTAATGAGTTTAATATTATATAATATTATTTATAAATAATAAAATTTAATAAAACAATAAAGAATAACAAAAAATGATTTTTTGAGTTTTCAAGCAGTAAATTTTATGCATTAGAATAAAACGCATTTTGATCTTTATAAAAAACATGTTTTAAAATAGTTAAATTCACTTCTCATAGGTTTTATATAATACATATGAATTTATAAATTCATTATAAAATTTTAAATATATGACATAAACATGAATCAAATCAAAATATCAAATAAAGTAAAAAAATAGCATTATTTTTCCTGTATCAATTTTCATTAAGATACATAACCAAATTCGAGTAGGGGTTTTCACATAGGATTTTACTCTATGTAAGAGAACTAAACACATAATCAAATTGACATAAGGGATTCACTATATAGGAATTTCACATATTAGAATCATGTAAATGATTCACTATGTAATGGAATCGACGTAATCAAACTCCTCACATAGGTAATTCATGTAAGAGAATTTCTAAAAACTAAAAATATATTTTCTTTTCAAATTTCAGAGCTACAAAGGACCTTTATAAAGTCATAATTAACATTGGTTCCTTTTTACTTAAAATTTTAAAATTTTATTATATTTCAAAATAAAAAACAATCACCTTAATCAGATATATATAACACAAGTTATCATAAAAAATAGAAGAAAAACTATTCTGAAATTTTTCAAAAAACTAATTGAAATCATTTAGTAAATTCAAACATAATTTAAAACATGGTAGAGATATATTCATATATTGTTTTACTATAATTAAATGTGGATAATTTTTATATATTTTTAGAAAAACACTCAATTTAAAGTTCTGTAGCCCGATATATTATCAAAATACAGGGGAAAACTTGATTTTGGAAATCAACTATGTGTATTTCAAAAATAGATACTTTAATAAGATAGAGAAGCATTGTACATAGCATAAGTGAAAGGAGTTTTTCCTTACTGAAGGTGGTTCCATGTGTTTTCTCTGAAGATGTATTTATTTGGGAGATTTTTGGGATTGTTTGAAGCTTAATTCATTTGATCAAATTTAGTTTACTAGAAGTAATGGTTTTAAAAGATCTTTAGTTTACTGAAGTATAGGTAGTGGTGGTTTTTTCCTTTATCATTTTTGGAAGGATGTTCTCAAAGATGGTTGTTTTGGAAGGTGGTCCTTATAATATTCTCATTTTTAGGTGATCTTATTCAAAAAAAATGGTTGGTACTTCTAGAAGATAGTGGGTGTACACTTAACTATTGGTAGGTTGTTGATTTACCAAAGGTGGTGATCGTATTAAGGATTGCTACAGGAGATCGACAGTGGGAACAGTGGAACAAATGGACTCTCATTTATCAAAGGTTAATGAAACCAAATGATTGATTATAAATATCTATAAATATAAGGGTGGGTACACCTTTTCTAATGAGTATCAGGATTAATTATTATAATAATCTACATGGCACTATAGTCACAAAGTTATAATATTTTCTTTCCAATGAAATGAAATTATATATTTTTTCTCCTATGAATGTAGTAAATTCAGTATAAATTATATAAAAAAAAAATTTCTTTATTAATTTCATTTTTTTCATGTCCCCCAATATCCAAAGGTACCCCTCTTAGGCCAATAATAAAGAAATAATGATAATGACCCTCTGAGTCCTGCCTCCAATAGGTCCCATGTTGGAGACTATCACCGAGGGTATAAAAATCTCACAAATGGGAGGCATTACCCTCAGTAATAATATAGGATCAAGAGATAGGATATCAATGATAAATTAACTCCAAGAAATAATATAAAATAAAGTATCCAAAATCATCCTATAATGAATGAATAACGTAAAAAATGCAATAGTATCTAAAGTAAATACTCAAAGGAAAAACTAAGGCAGTGATATAGAAACAGCTCTGAAGCCTAAGCAAGAAATGTCTAGCATGGTCCATGAAGTCCTCCTAGAAACCCAAAAATAGTTTTTATATATGTAGGGTGAGTATACAAGTATACTCAGTAGGGTCATTCTAAAGTATCTCGTGTACATGTGAAAAAAGTGAATACTAATGCACTCGTGAACAAACAACAAAACCAACAACATCTAATAAGATCAACTAACCAATCTCATCCTCACCATGGAACGCTCAAAAAATAACGCATCCAACTATAATAACATAATAAGAATCATATCGATAAGGGTAATCTACAATGCTTTCCCATAAGGTTCCCACCCTCACACCCCAATTTCATACATCCCAGTACTCCCATCTATTCCATATAACACATCCCATCACATCAAACCTCGCCTAGAAATACCTAGTCCATCAAATCATTCCAAGAACCCCTCATTAAACTAGACATTACATCACATCTTTTCTCACCCGTAAACACTTAATCCATCACATTACATCCACATCCATATAACCAGAGTAGTAGGGTATCATGAACATGAAGGGCATCAACCTCATGCCCTCCTCACACCATATCCAACCCCACCATAATTCATCTCATAATCTAATCAAACATCATTATAGTACACTTTTAAATTCTTATCATCGCAAATTTTGTCTATCATTATTACTTAAAAGAAAGAATGGGAAAGAGGGGGTAGCCAGCCATCCATCCTCATCACCAGGATGATAGGAAAAACACCCCCAAATATATGGGTGCAGAACATGGTGCTCGATGTGAGTGGCATTCGTATATAATTCACAAGGAAAAATGTAAGGTAGATACATTCATATATATATATATATATAGTCACACACAAGACCAACCTATGAGTTCACAACCAAAGAACTAACCAACTCACAACATCACCACAAAACCTCACGAAACAACCACTTTTATTGCCACTACTAAATGCACAACACCACACAACAAGCCACAAGAAACAAGACCCATTTCAGGTTTCATGTTTCATCTTCTTTCTCAACTTAATCCATTTTCCATATTTCACATTACCAAAAAAATCCATTATCCATGCCCATTATTTCATATATAATCATAAACCATTTAAATCACACAACCCATTTTAATCCATTCATTCGTTATCCATTCAACCCATTCCATTACAATTAATCATTAGAATTTAATTCCATTACTAGCTGGGAAACTAGCACAACACCGCACAACATAACAACAACCCATCTTTCCCATGCCAATAAGATCACATCACCTCCATTTCACAACCACAACCACTTCCTTAGCACATCCTCCATAAACCATGTCCACATCACAGTACATCCTCCACACACATCAACACCACATAACATAACCACACATCACCACCACACATCACAACTATGGATCACACCCACACATCAATTTTCAGATTTAGAAAGGGGGTTTACATCACTTCCACTTCTTTTATTCAAGGATATTCTCACACAAACAAGAATTTCCAAGTGAACCCAATTTATTAGCTAGATATAAGTATTTATCCATTTATTTGAGGTGTTATAAACTAATCATGCAAATAAGGGTTCCACAAACTCATCAACCAAAGTGAAAAAAAATCCCCCAATGGACATGATTTTCAGTAAGGCATCAATCCCATATGATCTAAATGTCAATAATATCAAAAAACTATAAATCATGTGACTTCATTCCCCTCCAAATTGAATTTCAATTTAAACCAATTATTTATCTTTAATTAATCCAATGCAAACTATCTTCCCAAAAGATAACAAGAGTATAATCCCTCTTACATGATACACCAGATGAGAAATTAAGGATCCCCTACCTAAAACAATGATTTTTTATCCACTTCACAAGGTTGAAACAAGAGGAAGGACACCACCTAGCACCATAATGAAGGAGAATGACTTTACCATCCTAGAAGATGCCAAACGCATCATTATCCCATTTAAATAACACTAAAACTATTGAATTCCCTAACAGTATCCCATCCCTAGAGGAGGAAATACGAAGAAACAAGGGAAGTATAAGGAGGAAACTCACCTAAACAACCACAAATCGCTCCTCTGAGGATGAGGTTAAAATCCACTAAAAGGGGCCTAAAATTCCTCCTTGGGATGCACTTGGGTAACTCAAGAAACAAGAAGAAGGTCAGAAAAAAAGGTTGGGTTTGAGTGGATTTAAGAGTTTATAGGTGGTCTACAAAATACAAGACCATAGTGCAACCACCCTCCACCAAGCCACAAAGGAAGAATACAATGACATAGTGGGGAGAACTATTCCACATCCAGGCTAGGCAAACCAGACTCCAAGATCTACTGATATTTTCACAATGTAGATCCTATAAAATAGTGGGGAGGTCACGGCGTAGTCCAGACCACTACACCGTAGACCACTAGTGACCATAAAGAAGGTTGTGTTGCAACCCCAACTCTATGGAATATCTACCCTAAAAATATCATAACCATTGAAAGACCTCTCCATTGACTCCATGCTATAGCTAACACCTCCATACTATATCCCTAAAATGCTAAGAAGAGGCTAAAAAATAGCCAAACACCATGTTGTAACAATTTCAATTTTAGTTGTAGATCTAAAACACCTCCCTTGGATCCATATACCACAGTTGTCTCCTACACACTAAAATAGTTACCCCTATGGTATATCTTATGGATTTATGTCGTAGGACTCCTCTTAACTAGATTTTCCAATAACAACCTCTCTTCCACTCCAACTCCTCAAGACCTCCTATAAACACCTCCACCACCTAAATTCCTACAAAGTAACAGGTCGAAAGGTCTAATACATTACATTAGATACCTCTTAAACTATTATCAACTTTGATAATTAAAACCAACCCATAATAAAAGAATGGAAAGAGTTTTTAACAATCATCACATGCGGTACCTCTCAAGGATATCATTACAACTAAACAGTAACACCAACCAAATGAACCAAATCAAAAAAAAGCATCCATAAACATCCTGCAAAACCACATCACCACACTAATTAACCATCATCCCCACATGTAAAACACCATATCATTTCATACTAGTCAAAACCATCTCCCTTACACATAACCAATTGTACCACCAATGATATTATTCACTCTAGGTGGAACTAACTCACCGTACATTTTTAATCATGAAATGGTGCAACAAATGACGATTAGGAATTAGGTTTATCCTTCTTCATATGCTCAAATCTTTAACACACACCACATCATCAAGGAAAAATAACATCACATAAAACATCAAGATCTAAACATCACATCATTAAAGAAAAATAGAGAAAGGAAAAAACCCAAAAACAACTCTAGGTACCGGGCATGCATATGTGTCTCATACTCCCAAGTAGTCTCCTCCAAGCCATTATGTCTCCATAGAACATGAGACAAAGGAATGGTTTGTTCACCTTTCACCTTCTTCTGATGATATTGGATCTCTACTGGACGCTCAATAGATGTCGCATTGTACTCGATATTCAACTCTTTCCAGTCAATGACATAGGATTCATTGTGAAGATATCGATGGATATCAGATACATGGAAGATTTTGTGAATTTGGTCCAGTCTTAGTGGGAGTGGAAACTGATAATTCACCTCATAAATGCATCCCAACACCTCAAAAGTCCCAAAAAATCAGGGTGATAGCTTAATCCCCTACTAAACCACTACATCTCATGTTGAGGGGAGACTCTCAAGAACACATGGTATTCAATTTAGAACTCTAAGGGGTCCCTCCTATGATCAGTATAAGCCTTTTTTTAGAATTGTGTTGCTTTAATCCTCTCACAAACAACCAGAACCTTCTCTGTCATACTCTATAATGCATCAAGACTGAGAACTAATGACTCCCCAACCTCAACCTAGTACAACGGAGAATGGTACAGTTGTCTATGAAAAGACTCTAATGGGTCTATACTGATGGCTGAGTGATGATTATTATAAGAAAACTTAATCGAAGGAAAGTGATTTTTCCAGGATCCTCTAAAGTCTAGGATGCATTCCTGTGACATATCCTCTAGTGTATGGATAGTTTTATATGTCTACCCATCAATCTAAGGGTGAAAGGTAGTATTGAGGCACAACTGAGTTCTAAAAGCATGTTGTAATTCTCTCTAGACTCACAAGGTAAAATATATATCCCAATCTGAGATAATAGACATCTAAAATCCATGAAACCATACAACCTCATCCACATAAATCCATTCTAGGGAATCCATGGCAACCAACTCCATAATTAATAGGAAGTGATATGATTTCATCAACTGATCCATGATTAACCAGATAGCATCACAACCTACCTAGTCATGGGATAAACCTATGACGAAGCCCATAGATATTCCATCCCATTTCCACTTAGTAATATCCAAGGGATAAAATAAACCAATATTATCATGGTGTTCTTATTTAACCTTCTAGAAAACCAAACACTAAGCCATAAATTATTCCACTTCCTGTTTCATCTTGGTCCACCAAAACTAAACCCTCAAGCCATGATATATCTTATATTTTCCTGAGTATACTACCAAAGGTGATTTGTGAAAATCACAAAATACTCACTCACACATCTTCACCATAACCAATAGTCACCCTCAAAACAATATATGTTATTGACCATCATCAAACCACCCCTTTAGAGCATCACTATTGCCAACAAGATTGTTCATCATCTCTGCTTCCATATATCCCCATTGAAACTCCTCCACTAGTTATATCAGAGAAAACTGAACTGTCATCTAAAATAAGAAACCTCCATTATCAGCCACCCTTGTATCTAAGTGTAGGGAGGCCAACTCCTCTTTCACCCTCCAATCATCTATGGACTTCTGAACAACATCCTTATGTTACTTCTTACTTAAAGAAATGACCATGAAATTTCCCTTTCCTATGGTATAGGAGATATCAAGGTCATAGTCCTAAAGAAACTCTATTCAACTCCATTTACATATACATATAATAATGAGAAAATATATAACCCAATATCTTATGATCTATGAAGACCACAAAGTGCTCCCCAATGAGGTAACGTCACCACAACTTCAGCACAAATACAACTACTACTAACTCCATCTCATGAGTGGTATGGTTATGTTCATGGGGACATAACTTACTAGATCCATAAGAGATCACTTGATTTTATTGTATCAAGATTCATCCCAAAACCAGATGGGAATAATCACAGAACACCTCAAACATCACCCCCTCCTCTGGAAACTAGAGCACCAAAGCATTGATCAACTTCCCCTTCAGGTATTCAAACATTGTATGATACTGATAAGTCCAGATAAAGGCCTGGTATTTCCTCATCAAAAATTTCAACAGGGCCAAAATATATGAGAAATCATATAAAAACCTCCGATAATAGCCTGTAAGACTGAGGAAACTGTGAAACTCTACCACATTATTGTGTGCTGCCTAAGAAAAAACTACCTCAATCTTTGAAGGGTCTATGGCCACACCCTATTGGAAAACCAAATTCCCAATGAAATACACCTTTCTTGTTTAGAAATTATACTTAGAAAACTTTCCATATAGCTAGTGGAATTATATAACCTACAATACAGCTCTGAAATGATCAATATGCTCCTCTTTTGACTTTGAATAGATCAATATGTCATTAATAAACATGACTAAAAATTGGTCCAAGAATTCATGGAACATAGAGTTCATGATCCCCATGAGTATAGCTGGTGTGTTTGTGACACCGAACAACATGAACATGAACTCGACATGCCTATATCTATATCTAAAGGTAGTCTTCAAGAAATCATCCTTTTTCACCCAAAACTAGTGATACCTAGACCACAGACCAATATTAAAAACCCAAATAGCTCTCATAAACTAGTCAAAAAAGATCATTGATCCTCATAAGTGCATAAACATTCTTGATCATCACCTGATTCAACCTTCAGTAGTCTATACACATCCACAAACTAACATCTTCCTTCTTTACAAACAATATTAGATCACCCCATGGCGATACACTAGGATGTCTAAAATCCTTTTAAATAAGATAATCTATCTAAATTATCATCTCCTACAATATAGAAAGTATCATTTGATAAGGATCCATTGAAATTAGAGAAGCATTGGGCTATAATTCCATCCTGAACTCAACATCACATCGAGGGGGTAGCATCAAAAACTCCTCAGGAAAAACATCCAAAAATTACTCAAAACCCATAAAATCATCATCATCCCAAAATCTAATTATTCCATTGAAAAATCATACATTAATTAAAGAAGGGGATCCACACATCTACTGCCTACCAAAAAACTCAGTTTTCCAAAAAAAACTACACAGAGATAATATATAGCAAACATGCTTCGTAAATAAACAGTATTCAACCTCATTGTCCCTCAAGTTATAAGTGACACCCAAACCAATAAAACCCATTTCAGCTCATATTGGTCATCTGAATAATATACCATATGGGTTAAACACTTTAAGTTACAGAGGGTGTTTATTAATCAATTCAATTCAAGGTATCGAGGAGCATCAGTCCAGGTACCAACATCATGTCAAACCATTAGAGCATGGAGCATTAGTTCATCTACCAAGACATGAATAACCTTGGTGGGGCCTAGAGTATCATTATGGCCCAACCCAAAGATCAGGAGTATCATACCCTTATGTAATGCTAACATGCCAAACAATAAGAAAAACTGGTTTAATCACATAAACCCTCTATTCCATCATTTATTTTCCATTTTACCATTTTCAATAGATTTTCACACCACATAGGTGGATATAGTCCTAATATCATAGTCATCAACAAAACTAATGGGATCCATGAAGTTTTAATGCAACATTTAAAAAACACATCTATTAATCTTAAACAAAGAAGCAACTATGCATCACATTGTCACACTATCACATACTGCATACACATGACCAACATCAATATTATGGTAAATATATTTTATTCCACCTACCTTAGGTTCATAAACAAATACTCATCCAACCCCGACCTTTTATTCAAGCCAAAATGACAACAACCATAGAAGAAAATAGATACCTAGAAATTGGTATCATGATACGTGGAAGAATAGGAATAACTAAACTATGAATCTTATATAAAATATAAGTAAATGGAATCATAGAATTATCTAAGGCTCCAAATTGTAATAAATAACACTTCAAATTCCCTAGAATCAAAGGATATCTACCCTTTAGGGAGGTGGGAGATCTTTGTTCATGCCATAGATTGTTGGGAGTAAAATGAGGGGGGGAAAGGGGAGATACATATAATATTAGGAGGGAAAATTATAAAATTACCAATTTTAATGATGTACATAGTTTGGCTGCACATTTCTCTAAACCGTGCGCCAATAGTCCTAACCCCTTTGTCCATGGGAAACTCATATCACACATTTTTCTAGGCCATCTGCATGGTTTTTGAAAACCATGCAGAACTCGTTAAAATTATAGTGACCTAAAATTTTCACACATAAACATCACATATTTTTAGATAAATATTCAATCCATAACATTAAGATCTATGCCAGAACCATAAAGGTTTAGTGTATTTGGAAATGTGGATATATAAAAAACTGGTTCATAAAATATCTAAATCATCTCCAACTTAGTTATTCATAACTAACTCCCTTCTTAAGTACATCATACTTAAAACTTTTCTTCATATCCTAAGGAAAAGAAAAAATAATAAAAGGTTAGCTCATATGCTTAGTAATAGTAAACAAGGGAGATATCAATGATCACATAAGCATAACATGAGAAAAAGGATATGAGAATATGAGCTTAACATTTGAAAATTGTACCCTAAATATCATATATCATAATCCTGAGTCATGGAAGAAATCTTGGAACTTTATAATACATTAATAATAAAGGAATCAAAGATCATGATCCATGAGAGCATGGAATTTTCATAATACATAATCTTGTGGAATATACATAAGCATAGAAAATCATTTTCATAGTAGTCAAGACTCACTTATAAGACAATCATAGTGGATTGGGTTCACTCCCCAAACCATCATTATAGTCAATTTTCACTCCCAAATCTATTATAGTGGATATATTCCCATACTGAATTAGGTTCAATCCCCATTTCAGTCCTATTTATCTCATGATATATCAATCTTTACCCAATACGTTGAAAGGATATATAATTCTGGGCCCAACCACCACATAATAAAAAACATGTATATGTGTGTTACAAGAATATAAAACATTAATCATATCATAAACTATGAAGAATAAATGGGTTTCATAAATAATTAATTGTGGCATAACCCATGGAAAAGAAATAGTCTTTGTAAACATTTTATCATTTCATCATATCATAACCCATGGAAAATGAATGATTTTCATAAAAATATTGACATTATAAACATAAACCATCCAAATAAATAAAAAGGACGGTACCCTTGGGTCATATCCCAAGTAAATAATAAGTAAAATCAAGGTTTTTTGTCTTTGATGAATAGAAATACCATTAAAATACCATTAAAACATTCATGGGGAAAATGCTCTTTCAACTTTGAAAATCATTTTTCAAAAACTATAAATTCAAAAAATATTATGAAAATAATTTTTCTTTGAAAATACCCTTGTAAAATTATAAATATATATTTACAATATTGAGTGGTCGTGATAATGTGAATTTTTTTCATATTACATGAGTTAAAAAAAACATTCCTTTCGCATTTTTGTAAAAAGGTCAAAAAATACATCATTCAAAAAATGACGGGAATATTCCTTTTTAAAAAATTCCAAAAAATAAACAATGGGTAAAAATTAATTTAAAAATCATAGTATAATATTAAAAACATTATTTAAAATAAATTTATAAAACATGAATATGGAAGAAAAAGTTTTTTCAACCAAAGAGAGAAATAAAGTCAGTTTTCTTTAAAAATATTTTTCCAGTATCTTGAATACTTAAAGTGATAATCATGAAATTAAAACATGTATTCTCAAGAAATATACATAATAGAATAAATTTCATGAGTTACTTGATATATAGATCATAACATTTTATCATCAGAAACTTGATCGTAAACAATCTTGATAAACAATGAGATTGTAACATAAAACCCTTACCATTTTGGTAACATGTGAATCATAATCCCCATGAAAGAATAAATTCAAATAAAACTTTAATTATCATTAACATAAGAATAATACTTATATAACATTTCAAAGGTTATTATATACACCTCATAAAAGTAGATAGGTTCATGACATAACATATGCCCTAAAGAAGAAAAATTGAGATGATAAACCCTTACCTCAAGTTCCAATTGATTGTAAAGCACTATAAACTCCTAAATAATAAATTTAAATTTATTATAATGTTATTACATAATAATTTACATGATTATTATATCATATATTATCCCTTTATAACATTTCAACACTCATTTATCAATAATTCCTTATTAAAATCTTTGTTTTCGGGTGTTAACTGTTTCATTTTTTTCATAAGAATTTAGGATTGGTAGTTCAGGACCTTTTACTTTTATCATGGTTACATAATAGTAATAATTTTTATCATGATATTAGTATCATATATATTCATTATATATATATATAGAGTCGTCTATAAAAGTTAGAGATATAAAAATGAATTACACTGTTCATGGTGATGGTAGGTCGTATGTACGCATGAACGTTGTTTTCACTTTTAGATAGATAAAAAAAGAAAGTTAAATAATAATTAACCTTTAAATATTCATAATTATATCATATTTATTCATTAATTCTATCCTTATTACCATCTAAGTAAAATATAAATGAAAAATGAATCGCATCGCTTCATGGAGGTGGTAGTCCACATGTACACATAAGCAACGTTATTATTTTTCAACGGATTGGAAGGTAAGAATGAAGATATGAAATTATCATTATATAAGAATAAGTGTGTTATAAATATCATATATAAACATTAAACCCATCATAATACCCATCCATAAAATTTTGTGAGGTTAAATGAATTGTATCACTATGTGGAGACGGTAAGTCGTACGTACATACGAGCGATGTTTTAACTTCTTATTTGATGGAAATAGGATGAATAAAGGTATTTTAATAACCATAATAACATTTAATTACATTTATAATACTTAATTTATTGTTTTATGAATTATATGAGGTAAGATAAGAAATTAAAACAAAGTGATCGGTTAAAGAGATTACCACTTATTTGAAATAACTCCTTTATATCTTCTATTAAGGATCATGGGGTTAGTCTTTTGGGAATACCATCACCTCTAGAATGTGTAAAATTAAGTTTAGAAGGTACTTTTTAAGTTTATGGTTGAGCTATATGTCTCAAAGTGTTGTAAGGAAAAGGATGGAGGGGTGTCCTTTTATAAGGGAGGGAGAGGACGCACTTGGAATTTCTTAAAAGATTAAAATATAATAAAGTCATTATTAAGAAAAATGATTCCAAATAGACATGAATTTGAATAAAAAGTGGATATAGTTTAAATAACATCATCCAATGAAATTTAGGCAAGATTTGGTGTCATTTTAAACCTTATTTTTTATTAATCCCTTTATTAATTATTTTTTACCTTAACCATAGTAACAACTATTTTAATCATAAAGGGTAAAGAATGTTACCATATATGTAAAAGTGACTCATAAATGTAACATGGATGATTTTTTAAACCATATTACATTCACATGGATAATGATAATATTTTTATTAATTTTAAACCATTTAATAAAATATAATTTATTATAAAATGTCATTAATGTTAATTTTGGAACTATTCATTTAATTTGACTTTAAAGACACCACAACAAAGGTGAAATTTAAATATAATCCTTTTAAACATCACAAGTATGTTATAATTATCTATAAAATTTTTGTAACACTTTAAATCACTCAAATTATATTCCTTTTAATATTTTTAAAGTCATTTACTTTATTTTCCTATTAAATGAATAAATATTGTATTAGAATTGCACAAGCATTTATGGTAAATACCATCATGAAGATAATTTAATTAATAAAAAATTTACCATTAATTTTTTTTATAACTTGATTTTTTCCCTATGTGAACATGTAAGAGATATTTAAAACTAAGAGAGTGGAATTTTGAAACTTTCTTTGCTTTAAATATCATATAGGTAATTTTCATGGACAAGTGTATATTAAACAATTAAATTTCCATACTAAGGTTAAAAGGGTCGAATTACATTCATCAAATAGTAATTTAGATGAAAAATGGGGAACTTAACACTTAGTTTTAACCTTAATTGACTCATTTTACATTTACCGTGGTAACAAAAATTTATTATGGTTACTATTCATATTAACCAAAAATAAAAGGTAACTATTTACAAAATTTGAACTACCTAATAAAAAAAATTGTATCCATTTCTCAAGATTCAATATCTAAAGGAAAATTAAAATGGGTATGGGGGTCGTGATAAACCTCTGATGCTTTCCCTCCACTGGTGACGACGGCGTCTGGTCTGGCTCCTCCCCCCTTTGCGGGGGAGGGAGAATCGTCGTTCCCTAGGATAGAAAGGTATTCGTTCCAGCCCTTCTCCAATCCTTCATTTCTTCCTCCTTTTCTGAAAGCCTTCGTGAGCCCTAAAGTTCCAGATCTTTTGGATGGAAACCCTAATATTCATATTTCAACATCCGAGTTCATGGAAACCTCTTCATTGCTGAATCTCACTCTCGTCGCTCGCTTCAGACATAGGAGACCTTCCATCGATGCGTTCGACCGGTTTGTCTTCTCTTCTTGAGATCTTCAAGAAAGGGTGACTGTCGGGCTGCTGGACAGACAACATATTATGATCCGATTTGAGTCAGAAGAGGACCTCATTCAAGCCTGTTCAAGAGCTCCTCGAAGTTGCAATGGTATTAGGTTTTTTCTACTTCGTTGGTTGTTTGATTTTCATATGAAATGGGATTCACCCTCGGCTGCAGTTTGGGTCAGTTTTCCTAATCTCCCCCTACCTTTCCAGAACCCATATATTATAAGAATGTTGGGTAATCTTGTGGGTAGATTCTTGTGTGCGGATAGCCTCATTGAAGCAGTGTTCCATCCGATTAACCCTTGTGTATGCGTTGAGGTTGATGATTCTAGAGTACCATTTGAGTTTGTTTGGATTACAATTGGTGAGGAATATAGGTGTAAGCAGCAGGTTGTTTATGAGAATTGTTATGATTTTTTCTTGACTTGCAATCGTTTTGGACATCTTCTGGGGAGATGTCTAAGAGATGCATCATCTTAGGTGCTGAAAACTGGGTGCCGAGAGTACCAGGCCTCGGTTAGAAGGGAGGATACAGCAGGGAATACCCCTGTGTCACAGCTGATGGTTGGTCCGGAGTGGAGGACAAATGAGATGGAGAGGGAAAATGAAGGCTCCCAATCACTGGGTCCTTTGGTTCAGCAACTCGCAGAAGGGGTTGGAAATGATTATGATAGGCATGGTGATAACACATCCTTGACGGATGTCATGGAAAATCAATGTAATCCAGATATTCCTAATGCAGGCAAGAGCCAGAGGCCAGAGAATTCTAATACTAAGAGTTCTCAAACGAATGGTGACCCATCAAGTGGGGAGTCTTTGAGGGAGCATCATCTTAGTGATGCCTTGGATATGAGGGATCATAGGGAAGAATGTAAAAAAGGTGATATGGCAGTGACTTTGGGTAGAAATGGCAGTAACTAGGATAGTGGGGGAATAGGTGATGCATATACACCTCTGTTTCCTTTGAGTAACAGGTTCTAGGGTCTTGCGGAGGAGGGTATGGATGATGTTGCAGTGGAGCAGGATGAACCCAAGGAGACCAGTATGTGGGATTCTGTGGTAGGAGAAGCTGATCGTGAGGTTGCATGTAAGGTTGTGGAGGAATCTACTGTGGAGAATACAGCTGACCAGCAGTGTAAACCGGCCGACTTGGGAAGTGTTCTTGAGAGGAAAGGTAAATGAGCAGTAAAATATGATGGCACCGCGAGCATTTATATGTGTGGTATTGACTACATCACGCCTGATCAGAGGAGAGGAGGAGATGTGGAGGGAAAGTAATTATCCTTGTACAACATTCTTGGGAGGAAGGGGATGCTCTCCAGATGCGACAAAGAGAATAGAGGTGATATGGTCAATCGTTCCTTTAGCGATATAGTGCAAGGTGGAGACAAAACTAGGACAGAGGATGTAGGAACGACTTCTGCTACTTCAAAAAGGAAATTCAGGAAGGATTATTCCTATCTGCCTCGACCTTTGTGCACTAAAGCCTCATTTAAGCGGGACCATGGGGTGTCCCTGGCTTTCAAGAAAGGCAGCATGTCCAAGCAAGATGGTTTCAGGCGAATCACTCTGGATGACGTGAGGTGGGACTATGATGGTGATTTCATGAGGCGTTTAAATCCGGCTTCAGAATGGGGAACGGCCACCGCGGAGGGGAGTTCATGCACTGGCGGAGATGACGGGTATGGAATTTATGATTTTTAGTTTTTGTTGACTGTTTGGGTGTATGTTTGCCTATCCATCTTTGGAGGGGCTTTGGTTGTTTTTGGGATTGCATGTGTCTTTGGGTTTCTCACTTTTTCTAAAAGTGTTTGAAAATAATAATAAAAAAGTATTTTGGCAATATCTAAAGGTTTTATAAATTAATTTTACGTAAAGATGAAAAACGTAATGAAAATTTATTTTTTTGAAAAAAAAAGACTTTTAAGTATAAAAAATGTTTTTATGAAAAATTTAACCATAAAATTGATTACAATAAAATTAATTGGATTAATAATAAATAATAGAAGTAATTTTACTTTTAAATTATTTTTAAAATAAAATTAAACATTGTAAATTCCTGTAAAAATATATTTTTTAAAAAAATCAATATTTTTCACTATTCATCAAAAAATCGATCTTTTTAGAAAATTCTTACAAACTCACCCTAATTTAATTTTGATATGATTATTTCAAAAATGAATTTTATTCTATCCAATAAATTTTATAAAAGTTTAAAAAAATTAAATATGATATTTTCTCAAATAAAGTAATAAAAATCATTTTTTGAAGGAAAAATATTTTTGAAACATAATATGACTTTACTAAAAATTGAATATTTATTTATTAGGAATTAATAAATATATTATTATTGAGTATGACCTTTATATATATGTCATAATATGATTACTTCTATTCATACCTTCCAATTCAAAAATAAGGTTTTATTAGTCATAATTAAATAATAATATTTCATGGCCGTTTAAGATTGATGTTATGTGTCGTATATGCTATCAAACATATTGTTATTCTTATAAAATATTGGGGTTTCACATTCTACCCCATTTAATAAATTACATCGTTGCAATTTGAACTTATTATCCATAATCAAGGGTTTGGAATTTGAAAATTTTGTTATTGAAAACCCACATCGTAGAAAAGGTTAATGAAACTTCCTCTTAAAAAGAGGGAAAGAGAAATATGAAGGTTATCTGGAATAACACATATCTAGGTTTATATATAGGTCAACATTAGTAGGAAATGAAAATATGGACATGGAAGAAAAATTTAATGTCTATATAATTATAGAGAGTATCATAGAACACTAATCACAAGAAAGTGAATGATCGTGATAAATTTAATGACCATAAAACCATAAATCGATGAGGTGTGAAAAGGCCATCAATTCATAGAAATTGAAGTTAATAGGAAAAAAAATTTATTTCAAGATCCTTTTCTTATATTTGAGTAATTACTTTACCATATATACTAAAAATATAAGGAAATATACTTACTTGAAAAGTATCATTTCATGGTTTAATCGATTTCAACTACAAACACGTCTTTTTTTAAGATGAATTTATTTCATGCCTAAAGCACTAAAATCATCTTCATTATCTATAAAAGGATATAAAGTTCTTCCTACTATCTTTAAATATTAATAAAAAATGTATGGATAGAATAAGGTAGGATAATATCCAAATTTAATAAACCTTTATATGAATAAATACAACATTAATCTCCAAATCCTCAATAATAACACCGAAAGTTCAACTTAGATTATTCCATATATAAAACTTCAGAAAACTCAAAGTTAAAAACCCCAAAATTAGAGAGATTTTATTAACATATTCTTATAAGATTAATGTTATATTTTTCTCTAAATTTTTCCCAAAAAATTGATAATCATTTCCATAAATAACCCAAATCACCATAAAACCACATTAAAATCATATATTCTTACAAAATATAATTCAATATTTTACCCCTAAGGTAAAACCCATCTTTCCAAATGTATTTCCATTTACCTTAGTCATAAAATCTTCCTAAAATTAACTTAATATTTATATTTTAAATAAAAAATCGTACTAACCCTGACACTACATAGGCCAATGGTAATAATTACACCCTTATCCCCCTTCAATTGTGGGTTTAAGCCCTGTGGCTTTGCCAGATGTGATGGGTTGTAGCTCGGACCAAGGTCTTTCATTTTCTAAAAATATATTGATATAATTCCTATAATATTCTAAAAATATGGTGTATATCATAAAAAATAACCTTAACATTTAAGAAAAATCTAACCTCGAAGGTTATTTTATACCCTTTAGCTTACATCTTCAAATTTTTAATTGCATTCATCCAAAATAGTATCGCGTGTCAAACCAAAGGGTTACATATAACTCAACCAAATGAAGCATCTCCCAAGATATCATTAATCACCATGATAAATTTCATAATTTAGTGTACTTCACCAAAACATCATGAATCAAATTTATATGTAAACCTAAAAGGTAATCCTTAACTTGACCATAAATATATCTGAAAATATTTCCTTGTTAATGAATCACTTTTCAACCATAAAAATTATCTATTTCAAACTATCTAATATACCATAATTAACTTAATATCAAATAAAATAATAACCTAAAGGGTTATTTAAACCTCAATAGATTATTCTTAATGAAACCCAATAAAAGTTTCAAATCACCTCAAAATCTTATCACTTAAATCCTTAAAAGGGGTGTTGATTCATTTAAAACTATAAACCCATGATGGTATCCATAACTATTAAGTTACCCTCACATGAAAACATATATAATCTAATAATCCTTATTCCTCAAATAAAATCACATTATAAAAATGATATAAACTTCATCACTTTATCATAAAATAATTAACCAATTTCAAGGTCACCAATACTATCTTATTTAATTCATCAATGCCAATCATCTCTTTATACTGATTAAACATTATCACCATACCACTAAATAACTTTTTTGGTTATTGGTACCATTCAACATATGTTTTCAAATATTTAAATAAAAACTATTATGGAATAATAATTAGATGTTTCATGATTCATATATCCATAATATCATTGATATAACACTTATACAACATAATTCTCAAATCTCAATACATAAACACTTAAATCCTTCTACTTAAATGATTGGCATCGCATAGGTCCTTCCTAGGTCTAGGAGTTAACCCTTGGATTTATGAATTGGATTAGATAATTCTCATATTCCGCACACATAAGACATTGAACTATAAATTATAAATTAGGATAAAATTCATTTCCATCCATCAAAATATTTATTTTTTATTAACAATTACTTGCTCTATGTCCTTAATTTATATACAGAAAACATCTTCTTGTTCCTTTGAGATTTTCCCTTGAGTGATTATTCCTGAATTCTCGACATGTAGGAAACCAAATCTTCTTTGCTCCATGCTCTTTATAAAACTCCATTTTTTTCTTATTATGTGTGTCAGGAAACTCATCCATGTTGAGATTTTTAATCATATAACAAGATTTATGATTAATCATAATCACAAGTTTTCACTTCCCTGGTCCCATTCAATTTCATTGCTCATAATGTCAATCATTCTACTATCTATCACATTCTATGTTAACATGAATCCTCCTAGTTCCAAACATTAACTAAAACCCAAAAGTATAGTGTGAGAAAAAATATTAAAATTAAGGAATTAATAAAGACCATTCATAAGATATCTAAATCATGAAACCTTATTTTCAATCTATGGAACATTAGGTTTATCCTAGGTCATTTAGGGTTATTACCAAAACTTTAGGATGTTATCTTATACTTAGACCTATCTGCATGGTTCTCACTAAATTTTTCTCATCCTAGTTTCCAAAGGTTAATTAAACCATTCTCAAATATGAGCTACATCTACCCAAAATGTTCATACATAAACATTGCATATTTTTATATTGATATTCAATAAAAACATTAGAATTCACAGTAGAACCATTAATGTTCAGTATTTTTAGAAACTTGGATACATAAACAACTGTTTCATAAAATATCTTCATCATCTATTAATTAATTCTTCATAACTAGAACCATTCTTAGACACATCATACTTAAAACTTTTCTTTATATCCAACAGAAAAGAAAACATAATAAAGGGAGAGCTTATATTCTCAATAAGGGTAGGCAATGGAGATATAAATGATCACATAAGAGTAACATGAATAAAATGGTATGATAACATGATCTTAACATTTGAAAACTATACCTTGCATATCATAAATCATAATCATGAGTCATGGAATAAGGCTTGGCAGTTCATAAGACATAAATCATAAAGGAATCAATGATCATGATCCATGAGAGCATCACAATAGTATATGACATAAGTTTTTGTAATACACATAAGCATAAAAAATTATTTCAATAGTAGTCAAGGCTCAGTACCAATACTATCATAGTGGATTGGGTTTACTCTCCAAACTATCATAATAGTTAAGATTCACTCCCAGGACTATCATAGTGGATAGATTTCCTTAAATAATTAGGTTCACTCTCCATTCCAGCCCTATTTATCTCATGAGATATCAATCTTTACCTAATGCATTAAAGGGTTATATAATTTTGGTCCCAACCATCACATAATAAAAATAATAGATATGTGTTCCATAAGAACATAAAACATTCATCATATCATAACTGATGAATAGTAAATGGGTTTCATGAACATTTTGTCATGGTATAACCCATGGAAAATAAATGGGTTTTATAAACATTTTATCATTTCATCATGTAATAACCTATGGAATAGGAAAGGGTTTCATTAAAATCATGTCATCATAAACATAAATCATCCATATAAAGAATAAGCATGGTACCCTTATGTAATATCCCTCATAAAGAATAAGTAAAATTAAGTTCTATTGTATTTGATGAATAGAAATACCATTAAAATATCATTAAAACATTCTTGAGGAAAATACTATTTCAACTTTAAAAATAATTTTTCAAAAACTATAAATTCACAAAATACTGTGAAAATAATTTTCTATGAAAATATCCTTGTAAACTTATAAAGCATTTTTTATAGTATTAAGTGGTTATGACATTGGTAAATTCAGTTCACATATAAGTTAAAAGAAAACATTCCTTTCATATTTTTGTAAATAGTCAAAAAGTAACACATTCAGAAAATAAAAAGAAGATTCATTTAAAAAAAATTAAAAATTAAATCATGGGTAAAAATGACTTAAAATCATATTATAATTTTAAAAACATTTTTAGAAAAGAAGAATATGGAAGAAAAAGTTTTTTTGACTGAAGAGAGAAATAAATTCAGTTTTATTTAAAAATGTTCTTTTGGTATCTTGAGTTATTAAAGTGAGTATAATTAAAGGAAAACATGTATTATTAATAAATAAACATAGGAAAATAAAATTCATGAGTATCTTGATAAGTAGATCATAATATTTATTATCATAAACTTAATCATAAGAAATCCTAATAAACAATGAGATTGTAACATAAAACCCTTACCATTTTGGTAACATTTGAATCATAATTCCCATGAAATAATAACTTCAGATTAAACTTTAAATATCATTAACATAATCATAATAATGATATAACATGTCAAAGGGAATTATATACATATCATAAAAGGATATAGGTTCATGACAAAACATATGTCCTAAAGAAGATAAATTGAGATGATAAACCCTTACCTCGAGTTCCACTTGATTTAAAAGCACTATAAACTCCTATATAATAAATTTAAATTTATTATAATTATATAATATAATAATTTACATACTTATAATAATATATATTATCCATTTATAACATTTTAACACCCATTTATCAACAATTCCTTATTAAAATCGTCATTTATGGGTGTTAATTGTTTTGTTTCTTTCATAAGAAATTAGGTTTGGTAGTTACGATCCTTATACTTTTATCATGGTTCCATAATTTTTATAATTTTAATAATGATATAAATATAATATATATTAATTATATAGAGAGATAGAGAGAGTCGTATATAAAAGTTAGAGATAAAAAATTACATAGTTCATGGAGACGGTAGGTCATACGTACGCATGAATGTTGTTTTCACCAGTTTGATGGATGGAGAGAAAGAAAGGTAAAAAATAATTCATCTATACATAATCATAAATATATTATATATATTATATATATTCATTAATTCTATCATTATTACCATCCAAGTAAAACATAAATGAAAAATAAATCGCATCGCTTCGTGGAGGTGGTAGTCCAGGATTGGAAGGTAAGAAGGTAGATATAATATTATAATTAAAGAATAATAATATTATTATAAATATAATATATAAAAATTAAACCCATCATAATACCCATCCATAAAATATGGTAATCAGAAATGAATTATGTCGCTACGTGGAGACGGTAAGTCGTACGTGCACACGAGCGATACTTTCACTTCCCATTTGATGGAAATAGGGTGAATAAATGTTGTTTAATAACCAAAAAATAACATTTAATTATATTTAGGATACTAAATTTATTATTTTATAAAGAATATAATAGATTTAGAGTAGTTAAAAGAATAATTAAAAATAAAGTGATCGGTTAAGGCGGCTACCACTTCTTTGAAACAAATCCTTAAGATCTTCTCTTAAAGATCCTAGGGTTGTTCTTTTGGTAAGACTAGAAACTATAAAATGTGTCCAAATAATTTTATAAGAGATTTTTAGGGGATTATTGAGCTATATGGATCCAAGTATTGTAAGTAAGATGAAGGAGGGGTGTCCCTTTATAAGGGAGGGTTAAAAGATTAAAATATGATAAAAGTCATTCTTAAGAAAAATGCTTCCAAATAGATATGAATTAGAATAAAACGTAATTATGGTTGAAATAACATCATAAAATTAAATTTATATAGGTTTTGGTATCATTTTAAACCTCATATTTTTTATTAATTCCTTTGTTAATTATTTTTTACTTTTACCGTGATGACAACTATTTTAATCATAAAGGCTTAAGAATGTTACCATATATTGAAAAGTGACTCATAAATGCACCATGGATGAAGTTTTAAACTGTATTCCATTAAAATTTATGAATATAATATTTTTATTAATTTTAAATTATTTAATAGAATATTATTAATTATAAAATATCATTAATGTTAATTTTAGAACTATTTGCTTAATTTGACTTTGGAGGCACCAACACACAGGTGAAATTTGAATATAATCATTTTAAAAATCAATAATATGTTATATTTATCTAAATATTTTATGTAACAATATAAATAACTCAAATTAAATTACTTTTAATATTTTTAAAATCATTTACTTTATTTTTCTATTAATTGAATAAATATTGTACTAGCGGTGCGAAAGAATTTAAGGTAAATATTTAATCAAAAAAAAATTAAAAAAAAATTATAATTATGAAAATAATTTAATTATGAAAAAATTACCATTAATATTCATTTATAAATTTCTTTTTTGCCTATGTGAACATATAAGAGATATTTAAAACTAATAGAGTCGCATTTTGTAACTTTCTTTGCTTTAAATAACATATTGGTCATTTTTATGGAAAAGTGTCTCTTAAACAACTAAATTTACAACCTAAGGTGATAATATTTTAATTGCATTCATCAAAAAGTAATTTAGATGAAAATGGTGACCTTAACACTTAGTTATAACCCTAATTAACTCATTTTACATTTATCGTGGTAACAAAAATTTATTGTGGTTACTATTTATATTAACCAAAAATAAAAGAGACATATTTACCAAATTTGAACCTATTGATTCCAAATATGGTATCCATTTCTAAAGATTAAATCTATATAAGTTCTATAAATTAATTTAAGATAAAAACGCAAAATGAAATGAAGAAAAAATAGAAAAATGTATTTTTAAGTACACAACTAGAGTTTTGGATTTTACGGTGGGTTTGTTATGATGAAATCCCATTTATAAAATTCATTATCAATGGAATTACATTGAAACAAACCCATCATATTAAATAGTGTCACAAATATACTTTTTTTTATGGTCTATTGTAAATAATCTATGGGAAACCTTTAAAAAAGTTATTGTGATGGACCATCAAAAAAAATTATTTATGACGGAGTGTATAGTACATCCCAAATTATTTTGATAAAAAAAATTTAAAAACAATTGTGATGGATTAATAAATATATCAAAGTTTCTTAAATAAATAAAAAATTAATAAAAAATTATAAAAAATTAGAAAAATTTAATAAAAAATAAGCATAATAAAAATATGTATAGCATTATTGCACCATTTCACATACAATATGTTTATCAGGAAAAAAATACATAAAATCATAAAAACAACTAATCATAAATTAGTATCATGTGGATAAGGATCACTCTAAAAGTTTAGGGAAGGAAACTTTATACCAACACCACACACAAGTCATCACATATACTTCAATAACTGCTCATCTCTCTAACACTGTTGATCATGCTCCTCCTCCATATCTCTCTATATCTATTGTATCATCTCATCCTAATATCTCAAACTATCTTCTTACTATTTAGAGGAGATTAAAATGACTCTACATGATCCCCCTTCAATTCGATCTATGATATCATAGATGTACCATAATAATTAGTAGGTGTCAGTCATGAATCAATTTTGGTCACTCGGACTTTCTCGACACCATGAATAATCGCTTGTATCCAAGTCCCCTCATCAAAACCTCGCAAGTGGTGTCTTCTTCACTCTCAACTTGACTCTATTATGAATGATAATTCACATCCTTATATTCTTCCTTCAAATATAATTATAAATTAGAATAACAATAAAATTAATGTTAATAAAAAAAATATTAGCCACAATATGGTGTTGTCCATCGCCGACAAGCTATCCTGTATGGGGATCAGTGTATATATTCATGTAAACTTCAAACTCTGTAATAGAGGGGTAATTATAGGATTGTATAATATAACAAAAAATTTACATTTAAAGTATATATACATTAATAAATAATATTACTTATCGTATGTCATTGATGTATACCAAATGTGTGCATCCTAGACCTATGTGTGGCCTCCTGACTCCCCCGGTTTTGATTTACAAATGATAAAATGGTCCTAAAAGTCTTTTTTATCTAGTAGGATCGAAATTTATCCCATATCTAAGATGAGATATATTCATGTCGATGGAAGAAGTGTGACTAGTTGAAAATAGTAACAAAATCTCTATCTATGGATCTCTTTATTAAATTGTGTAAAAACTGAAGAAAAAAAATATTCACATATACAAATATCTTATGCCACCGAGATAGGATCTCTCATGCTATCATAAATTGAATACCATAAATTATACAAGACAGTTAAAAACAACATGTTACTAATTCAATAAATTTAAAATAAAATATATTATTTATTACCATAAAATCTAGTGGTCATCTAATGTTTAACAACAATGGAAACATGGTCCCAAGACACACATGGTGTAGAAAAATAATTTCTTAGAATCATATATGTCTTCCCAATATCTAAATGCGAAAAAATGTGTAAATAAAAACAAATGATCATAATATTATTACCAAAATTAATATAAAAACCTAATATAAAATAAATACCTAAAATAATTTAATATACCTCTATAAATGAGTACCAAAATCAATAGATAAAAGTCTCTCTATAACAGGGTTTAGAATCATCAATATAGAAAGGTTACACCCCCTCTTAATAGGTAGTGTTATAAAAGCATCCTACAGATCAGATGAATCGGGATCATTATCAGGAAGTCTGATATCAATGAGAGAACAAAATAGATCATTGGGAGCATCTCTATCCATATGAAATAAATAATCTTACCTATAAATAATAGTTAATACATATATAAAAATATATAAAAATCAATATCATAATATAATAATTACTTGTAAATAAATACAAGAATATAATAATCTAACCTATAAATATTTTTTAATGTAGAAATCAAATATAAAAAACTAATAAATACCATAAATAATATAATATTCTTACCTTTAAATAATTGTTAATATAGATTTCAAATATAAAAAATTAATAATCACTGGAATTAGCAAAGTAATGGAATATATTATTGGGTCCAACCATCTGAAATAAACAATCTTACCTATAAATAATTGTTAATATAAATATCAGTTATAAAAAATTAATAAATACCTAAATATAATACATCATTCATTATCTTCATTGATGAAGATATCTTCATATTCATCTTTATCATCATCAACATCCATGACTTTCAGTTTCATCATCCCTTATTACTTCATCAACACAATATCATCAGCCCTTAACTGGGGGGTTTCATCATCAATATTTATATCTCACTGGGTAAGATATATATTTAGGGATGTTTCTTGAAAAAATTTGGTATGTTTAACTACCACAAAACCATTTTCATTTTCAAAAAAATTATTTTCTTAAGATTTCATTTTTATTACACTCCACCAATCATTTAAATCTCCCAAAACAACATGATAATTTTCATAATAAACTTTATGTTCTTGATGTGACAATATAAATGGTTCTTTTGAGGTAAGAAAACTGTTATATTTAATGTCAACAACTCCATGTCATGGAAGAACTATCAACCCTTGATCAGTATCTAACCAATTCCATTTAAACATTGTTACATAATTTTTCTCTAGATAACATAACTTAATTATTTCATCCAGCATACCATAAAATTCAACTTCACTTTCTTTATGATGATATCATTTAAAAAAACACCATTATTTATTAATTTCTTTGATTCACCATATATTCATGTATAGAATTGAAGTCCATTAACCACATACCCATTATAAGATTTTACTAATTTTGGTGGAGGGATTTTGAGTATACATAATCAACTATAAATTTTACTTTCATGTTGTGTTTCTTGTAAATAATAAAAATTATTAATAATATATATCATTAAAAAATTGATTTATTGTTTCATCGTAAACAACTTAACTTACCAGTCTTTGAAACCAATATGCATACTTTTTTTATGACGTTCTTCAAGAGTGTTAGGGGTAATTTGTGTAAAAAAAATTGATATAGTCAACATATAGTATATAAAACAAATAATTTAAATAAATTTTATCTATAATAATAATTTAAAAAAATAGTACTTACTACATAAATTTTTTCATTTCTTCATAATTCAGCAAAAACCTATGTATGAGCTCTATGCAATTCTTCATCTGAAAGCCATCATTTATAATAACCACCAAAACTAAGCTCATATTGATTAAAAACTAACAATTGATAGTCTATGAAATAATTACCATTTTCCTCATTATGACCCATGAAATTATATTTTAAAGGATATTCTGATTGAAATTAATAAAATAAGAAATTTGAAATATCCTTCTATAATTATGCTTTTGTAATTGACCTTATAAAAGATGCTTTGTTATATACTTTATTCTTTGATTTTTCTCATACATCTCTCAAATGAGTACATCCATTATAATTGTACCAAACCCCCACATTTAGCTTCATACGGAAAATTCAATATTAAATGTTCTATCGAGTTAAAGAAGGTTTTTAGGAATAATTTCTCCAATTTACATAAAATTAAAACAATGTATTTTTGAAACATACTCAATGCATCATAATTTGATGTTTTTACACAAATGTCTCAATATAAATATGATATTTCAGTCAATATGTCCCAGATTAAATAATTAAATATCCCTCTAAGACCAATAGCTAGTAATATTTCCATTATGACATGACATTCATGACTTTTTAACCCAGTAATATATCCATTTCTAACACAACAAGACAAATTTGAATCATAACCATATATTAACCTCAAATATATAATCCATTGATAGAATAATAAATGAATTTCTTTATAAAATGTATAAATTGATTTTGGATTCATTAAATTATGGTATCTTTCATCTTCAAATAATTCAAGTTCAAAAAATATAAAAATTTTGGAAAGATCTAACTATTCTTTTACATTATCTTTGTACTTACCAGGTGTGTCCAAAATGGTATAAAATATTTATAAAAAAATTCTTCTCAATATGAATTACATATAACATTTGATGAACCAATGAATCATACTAATATGGAAGGTTCCAAAAAATACTTCGCATTATCCAATTATGATCTATCCCAAAAACATATATTTTTGTTCATTTATAGTTGTTCCAAAAATAATAGGAGGTAATGATGAGATGATGTATTTTACATGAATACCTAATAGCACTACTAGAGTTTTATCTCTTTTAATTATACCTTTTGTAAAATTATTTCTATTCCTTCAAAAATGGTGATCCTCGGGAAGAAATATTTGATGACAGTCAAAATAACTAGTCTTTATCTCATTTCAAATCATAAATACTTTTTTCTCAGCCATGCAGTATGGATATGTGTAACATCCCATTACCTTCTTTCAGGTATTTCTCATCCCTATTTTAACTTACCTTTTTGTTTGGGTGTGTTTCAGGCCTTTCAAGTATGAAGATAATTTGTTGGGGAAAATGAACTAAAGTTCAGGGATTTATGTTTGTTTTATTTAATAGAGTATGGGTATAAATTCATCAAAGGATTTCAAGGGTTCTTCATGGGTTTGGAAAGCTTTGGAGGTGGTTTAGGTTTTTCTTGTAGAATATAGACTGTGAACTACTTTTTGGACACTTTTATATCATGAACTAGTTACATGACATGAATCTATTGTCAAGATGATGTTGTAAACTCATTCAGAGCATGAAAAGTTTACAATCTGTGAAAATGGTTCACATAATGAAAAGTTCAATCGAGGTTATTTTTAAACTGAGGTGATACCTTTTTCGGAATATCTTGTAAATTTTAGAATTCACAATGTAAAAGGGTTTCATGTCATGAATGGTTTGGAGCCAGTGATTTTAACCATGTTTCGTGTATTATTTTATTTTTATTTGATGTAGGTTTCTCTATCAAAACCTAAGAGCTCTCCCAAGTGATTTTGGGGACCACCATTCCTTTTATATCATTTTTTGGTGATTGATATTTATGGTGGATGCACTAAATCTCTATGGGTAAGTGATATTTATTATTAGTAATTGTTTTTGGTTGAAACATCACCTTTAAGCTATGTTTTTATATTCATTGATCTTGTTGTGATGTTATTCTTGATCCTTTATAGATCCTATGTGCGATCTTCTTCTAGGGTCAGTCCTTTGTAAGTTGTGGTGTAGTAGGTGCATTTTCTAAAATTTATGTGTGAACTAACCTCTTTTCTGACTTTAGTTGTTATGGAATATGATTATAAAGTGTGTAAATAATAGTCAAGGCCTTTATTTATTGTTTTGTGTTCCTTTCGGTGGTTTTGGATCCAGTTGTGGGCATGTGTGACCCGAGTTTGAGGTAGGTGGTTTTGTCTCTAGATTGTGATGGATGAACCTTGATTACTCTAGTTTTATAAATTATTGTATAAATTAAATGGAATGATTGATCATTTGATTTGTGTGTGTGTGTGAAAATGGGTTTTTTTTGAAAAGATGGGTTTTCCCCGTGTTTTGGTAAAAGGAAAATGGGTGTTTTCAAATCATTGTGAAATTGGTTTGAAAATTTGATTTCAAGTAGGGTTTTAATGAAATGGTTTGGAAAATATATCACATGGTAATCCTTGGGTATTTATCTAGAAAGTGTAGTAATAGGTATCATCCATTGATTCCATTGGGGGGTTCACTCATAGAGTGTTCCTATAATCCCTTGGCATGTTGTTCTAGGGACTTGTTAGACATTGTTGGGAGGTTCACCTCCTGGGGAGTTCCTCTACTCTCTATATTGGATACATATGTATAGAGACTTGATACACACATTTTTCTATGTCTAGGTACTAGTGTTATAGCTATCCTAACCTATAGTGATCCTTGACATGATGTTACATGTGATTTTGAGTTATACTGCATGGATTTGATTACCTACTTTATATGTGTGATATTATTTGAAAATTTTTTATCTAGATTATTTGAAAGTATGGAAAAATTAGAATTATTTTCCATGCTTTTGATATAAAACTATTTAACTGATTATCATGCTTTGTTTTCTTTAAAGTTAAGCATGTTCATATTGTTGTATAGAGACTTGTTATGAAACGCCTGGGTGGGATCTTACTAAGACTGTTATCTCACACCTTGTAAAATCCTTTGGTAATGTATATACCTTGTTATGACTTTCTATTTAGGGAATGGAAATGTGTTATAGTGAGGTGGTGAGGTTTCTGTCAGCTGAGTTGGGTAATTGGAGGTTAGATAGTGATATGTTTTCCTCTTATCACATGGAGTAATTTTTTCTCATCATTGGTTTTTTCCTTTGTTGTTGGACTCATACCTTGGAGTTTGTTTAGATACTTTTGGGTTGTATCACTTTTTTTATTTTATTTTTCTATGAAATATATTTCCTATTTTTCTCTTATGATGTTTTGTCTTGTTGTGTGTGTGTATATATGTCATGTTTTCCAATTTAGGTTAAGAAAAATCATTCTCTCTATTTGTTTTTGATTCCCGGGTGCTAGTCGCCAGCCTGTGGGGATCAAGAATGCCCTTCGAGTATGTGATGGGTTGGTTGGGGTGCTGGTTTTGGGTGGTTATCCAGATCATTTTGTTACATTTTGGTATCAGAGGTGGTTTGGTGATCAGTTTTAGGAAGTTAGTGAATTGGAGATAGGATTGTTGAGACTTAAGGGGTATGTTATGGTGAGTTCCTCTCAAGATCTTATCGTAATGAGACTCAATTTACCATGCGATGTTGGGATGTGTGTCTCCTATTTTGAGTTCTTGATCTTAATCTTAGTTTTTTCTTATGGTTTTCTAGTTTGAAATGATATTTTTCCAATCATTTGATAACTTGTTCCATTTTCGGTGTGGAGTGATATGCCTCTGATATGTATTCCAAAGGTTTTGTAGGAGGGTGTAGTAGATTCTCCTCAAGAGAATCTACCTTTAGATTAGAATCTTATAGAGACTATCATGCGATCAATTCACTCTATGGACCAAAATATACCACAAGTATAGAACACATTTTTTTCGGTACAACCAGGAGTTTCAAGAGAAAGGATTAATCATGAAAGTTCTTATGTGAGAAGTCATTGTCCTTTAGAGGTATGAATGGACCTCAAGAGGAAGAATATTATATGGAAAAGATTGATCATATCTTTGACTTCTTGGATACACTTGAGAATATCAAGGTGAATTTCACAGTGTTCAGACTCAAGGGTCCCAGTAATAAATGGTTGGATACCATGGTATATGTGGATAGACATGTGGGATTGTACTATAAAGGTTTTAGGAATCGCTTCTTCTAGCATTTCTATCTAGAGTCTTTATGGTAAAATCTTTGGAGTTCCTCTTCTTGCAATAGGGAGAGAATTTTGTGTTAACGTACACCAATTGGTTCATAGAGTTGGTTTGTTTTCCTCTAAAAGTAGTAAAGAATGATCAACTGAAGTATCATAAGTACCTGTAAGGTTTGTAATTGGATATCAAATCAGAGGTATTTATGTTGAATCTTTATACTTATGAGGATACGGTAGACAGAGATATCAGAGAAGATATGGATATAGAAAGAAAGGTTGGATATTCTTCCCCTTCTCTTCCACCTAGTTGTAGCTTCAGTGGTGCACAGTGAAGGAAGAGGAAGTTTCATGAGCATTTTAGGGGTGCTGGAGGTAGTTCTCAACAATGAGCATCCTCATCACCATCAGTTATATCCAGTAGTGTGCCCCTGACTTGGTATCAATGTGGCAAGGTCAGACACACCTGGTGTTCTTGTACTATGCTTGCAAAGATGTGCAATGGTTATGGCTGCTTGATATGTGCCTGTCATGGGGTATGGAAAAAATATTTTACTAAGTTAATATTTAGTATATTAATTAACCTAGGTTGTCTCTAGAGAGGAGCACACAACAATCACGTTTTCACTTAAAATAAAAGAATGAAGTGGTGGTTGTTTTTGAAATTATTTGATTTTGAAAAGACGAGAATGAAACTAAGAAAAGAAAAATATTAAGATCAAATTGATAAAACAAGTGATTAGAAACTATTATATGAGATGGTGATTAGGTAAGATTCAGTTCTTCAACTGTAATTCTATCATAGTTTAACGTATCCAATTCTCTTCTGCTAAGTTGATAAAAGTGATAATCCACAATCATTTCATCTCACTCCCTTGGTCAAATAATAATGGTTAGAATAAACCTCACTAAAATATCATATTGGTATAATATTATTATATTATGTGATAGAGTTATAGCGAATATCCTCAATTGACTTAGGCAATTTCTAATTGGGTCGTGTTTATCCCAAACAATTAAGAATGTTCACTACTCCTCACACACGTATCGGTGATCACCAAGTACTTCACCACTAGGAAATGATTTATTCCATCGTATATAGACCAGATCCTAGTGGAGGGAGAAATTGATCACTTACCAAATCAATAAACATAACATAATCTAAAATCAAATAACAATTTATGATAATAAAAAATGATATAAGAAATTAAAACCAATTTTTTAGAAGAGATAAAAGGGTCTTAAAGCATTAAGTGAAAGAACTAAAGAATTAAAAAAGGAAAAACCTATCCTTACCAAAACACATATAAGTTTACCCCACCATGGTAAGGGTAAGAAGAACTTATTATAAAACTAAGAATAGTAAAAGATAGAAAACAAAGAACAAAAAATTTTCTTCTCTAGAATCTATCTGCTAGAAGTTTTCTTCTGTTATGCCCACACATATTTGAATCATTCCAAGGTATCTTCTTATAAGATGTGATAAATTTATTTGTACATCTAACCTAGAAATTTCAAAGAATTTGGAGTTTTTTTTGAATGAGTTATGTCTTAATTACTAGACCTGAATTTTTATGGCCGCCAATCACTATTCCACCAACCCCACTTTGACCAGTTCAAGGAAAACCTTAATGAAAGTATTTCTTCATGAAATTTAATTTGGAGTTTTCTCGTTGAATTTTATTTCAAAAAAAGCTGGAATAATCCCATTTTATGGTTGGTATCCCAGGATATTTCTCATTTAATGAGGTATGGTTCATGTTGTCGACCAGATTAAGTGTTCACATTGACCTAATTATTTGGGAATGTGGGAGTTTGAATTGAATCTTCTTCTAGATTAATAATTTGTATAACACTAAAATAGAAATCCTAAAAAAATTAATCATATGAATTGGATCAAAAATGTAGGAGTTATGATCGAAATACAAAGACAATAGAAAACTATTAAATGTAAAGAATTAACAAATTTTGACATTTAAGCTCAAAATTCACCAAAAAACTTAAAATGATGAAAATAAGATAAAATTGGTCAATGGGAAGGGATTAAATAATTTAAAAACATATTAATAATTATGAAAATATTAAATATATCAATTTCCCCACACTTAGTACTTGGACTCCTAGACAAGTAAACAACAAAATCAAATCAAAGCAAATTTTAAAACACATATCCTTGAGATCCAACAATTTAATAACAAGAAAGAAAAGATGTAATGACTCATAAAAACCCAATATTTCAAGTTCTCCATTCATATTATTCAATATATTTCCACTTCATTTCTCCTACCATGAAGAAAAAACACTTACCTCACTTTTCATTTTCTCTTATTACACAAATGATAATTTCTCAGCAATGTCTTTCTCATCCAAACTCATACAAGGGTCACCATAGGCTTGATAAATTCCTACATCTCCACCCGATGTGAGTCAAGGACATGTGTTTATCATAAGTACTTTTTAGTTTTGTTATATGGATTTCTATGGGTAGGATTTATATGTGAAAAAATATAAGGCTGAATAAGGAGGGTTTGGATCATTTTTGAAGAAAATTTGCATCATTCTAATTTTCACTCAATTATGGTCTCCTATTCACTACCCTTAGTATAAAATAAGCTTTGTCATCATGAAAACTCAAGGAATGTTCGAATAGTTTATATTTTTAGTAGAAAACATTTCAATATTCTTAAACATAATTTTTCTTGAAATCTCTAGAAAAGGCACAACTTTCAACATAATGATTTTTTTTCAGTAGTAGGCACATCTATTCAAAATTTAATTTTCCACAAAAAGTATCACCAAATATGGTTTCAAAACACAAGATAGCTTCCCATGCACTTAAGTTCAACTAGATTATACAATTTTACTTTAAGAGAAGGTTGGATAGAGAAAATTGGCTTGTAATGTGGATAACCTATCAGGTTATTCATGGATTCTAAGGGATACAAGGATTTAATTTTCAAGGTAGGACATTATAAAAAAGGAATCTTATAAAGGGGTATTAAAACCAAAGAAATTACTCAATCATATAAAACACATATACCTCAAACCCACAAGTTTTGACAAGAATAAATCAAATTCTGGTTAAACCAAGCGTGGTTTGGTTCTCTCAAGAAGTGAGGTGAATAAAAATAATGTGATAATAATGGTTCTTAATCCTCATAGGAAAGTGTTTTTAAATATGAATACAGTGATATGTGGCAAGGGATTCAAAAATCAGAGTACTTTTTATGAATTTACAAAAGATTTAAACTTGAAACAAAGTCATTTTCAACATTCATTTAAGTTCGGTTTCATAAAATAAATGTTTTCACTCATGAAAATGGGTTTCAAAAATGTCAAAGATAATAATTTCTGATCAAAAGTTTCAAAAAAACACAAAAAATGAAAAATAAACACACAAAATTTGAAAAACACGCAATTTGGTTTTTTGAAAATAGGAAAACAAACAACAAATAAAAATCCTAAACTACAAAGGTTCCCTCCCCCTCACTTAAATGGTGTAGTGTACCCAATGCATTCAAATGGATTTAACATGTAATAAGATTTTAAAAATGAACTACCACAAGAAAGTAAGTGTAAAAGAGAGGTGCGACCTGGTGAATTTTATTGATAAACAGATTGGAGGGGTGTGATCTCCTCCACTGCATCTGATGGAATTGTACCATGGAATTTCTTTAGATGATGTCCATTAATAGTGAATGGATCCTATGATCCATCCTTAATAATATACATAAGACCAAAATCATATACATGAGTAACTATAAATGGACCTTCCCACCTAGAACAAAGTTTACCTGGCATCAACTTGAGTCTTGAGTTGAATAACAACATCATGTCTCTAGTATGGAAGTCTTTTAGTTGGATCATATTGTCATGATCCACTCTTATTCTTTATTTAAAAATAAAAGGAATTTTCAAAATCTTACCTTCTAATTTATTCCAACTCCTACAACTACAATCTTCTCTCTTTTACAGCACTTTCAAGATCCAAATTCATCTTTCTCACAGCTGAATATGTCTTATGATCCAATTCCACTGGAAGATGACAACATTTCCCATAAATCAACCTATATGGACTCATTAAAATTGGGATTTTTTAGGATATCATATAAGACCATAATGTATATTCAAACCTTTGGCTCCAATATTTCTTATTTGGATTAATAGTCTTTTCCAAAATTCCTTTTATTTCCCTGTTGGACACTTCAGCTTGCCCATTAGTCTGTGTATGATATGGAGTTGATGTTTTATGATGAACCTCATACTTCTTCAGTAAAAAATCCATTATCCTATTAAAAAAGTGTGTCCCTTGAATAATGATGATGGATCTGGGAACTTCAAACCTAAAAAATATGTTAGCCCTGACAAAATCACAAACAACTTTAGCATCGTCAGTCCTGGTGGATTTTTCTTCCACCCATTTGGAAATATAATCAACTGCAAGAAAGATATAAGAATTTACAAATGACATTGAGAAAGGTCCTATAAAATCTATCCCTAAAACTTAAAAAAATTCACAAAAAATTTAGTGTCTTTTGGAGAATTTTTTATATCCTTGAAATATTTCTAGAAAACTGACATTTTTTACACCTTTTTCAATATTCATGAGCATATTTAAAAAGGGTTTTCCAATAAAGTCTGTATTCTAAAACCTTCCTTGTTGTCATATGAGATCCAAAGTGGACTCCACATGATAAAGTGTGACAAAAATTAAAGAAATAATCAATTTCACTTAATGTAAAACATATTCTTATTACTTAGTTATTAAAAATCTTCCAATGAAATGGATCATCCTAGATGTAATATCTAGATTCAGATTTCATCATTTGAATTTGGTGGGAATTTAAATGAGATGGTACCTGATATGTTACCAGATAATTTAACATATCATCATACTAAGGCACTTATCCATAAATCAATTACAACTTCTCTCCTGGAAGGTGGTCATTCAGTGGTTCTCTATCTGGAATTTCAGCTTCACCAATGTTGGTTAGTCTGCTTAAGCGATCAGCCACTTCATTCTCAGATCCCTTATTGTATCTGATTTCTATGTTGAACTCATGAAATAATAAAATCCATCTCACTAACTTAGTTTAGAATATTATTTCTTTATCAATTACCTTAAGATCTACATGATCAGAAAATATTCTGACTTTAGTTCCAAGTAAATATGATCTCAATATTTCTAAAGTAAATACAACTGCTAAAAACTATTTTTTTGTTATTTTGTAGTTGAATTGGGATATATCTAAGGTTCTTGACTCATAGGAAATGACATGTTTCCTTCCATCAATTCACTTATAAAGGACAGATCCAAATTCTTGGTTTCAATCATCACAAAGTATCTCAAATGGTTCTTCCCAATTTGGGGGCTGCATTACTGGTGGTGTAATCAATCTCTTATTCAAAACATCAAAGGTTCCCTACATGCACTATTGAAATCAAAATAAGAATATTTCAAAAGTAATCTAGATATAGGGATACAAATCTTACTGAAATCTTTGATAAACCTCATGTAGAATCTTTCATGTCCTAAAAATGATCTAACATGCTTCACACATGTTGGGTAAGGAAAAGAATTTATGACTTCAATTTTTGATTTATCAGCTTTAATTTCCTTTTTAGAAATGACATGCCCAAGGAAAATTCCTCTCTCAACCATGAAATGACACTTTTCAAAATTCAAAACAATATTCTTTTCAATGAAAATTTTCAAAACTTTTTTCTAATTTTTCAAACAATGGTCAAAAGAATTTCCAAAAACCATGAAATCATCCAAGAAAACCTCCAATAAATCTTCAATATGATCAAAAAAATACTTACCATGCACCTCTAAATTGTACCTTGAGCATTACACAATCCAAATGGCATCATTTTTTATGAAAAATTATCGAAGGGACAAGTAAAGGTAGTCTTCTCTTGAACCTTGGGAGCAATAGGTGCATAGAAATAACCTGAAAATCCATCCAAAAAGAAATGATGATTTATCCCTTCCAATATCTCTAAAAAATTTTCAATTAAGGGAATGGGTAAATGATATTTTCAAGTAACCTGATTCAAATTACTAAAATCTATGCACATTCTCCAGCTATTCTAAATTCTTATAGGGATTAATTCATTCTTCTTATTCCTCACAATGGTTAGGATAGTTTTTTTTAACTAAAATGGATTGGGCTAACCCATTGTGAATATAATATGGGATATATGATCCTAGATTCCAAGAGCTTCTCAATATCCTTCTTCACAACCTCTATTGGGGTGGGGTTTAGTCTCCTTTGGGGTTTTCTGATAGGTTTGGAATCTCCCTCAAGAAGAATTCTATGTGAGAATATTTTTGGGTTGATTCCTGGTATATCACATAAAATACACCCTATTTCGTGGAAATTCTCTCTCAAAATCTCAATCAAATATTTTTCTTGGGTTTCAGACATTTTATTAGCAATTATCACAGATAATTTATCTCCCTCTATAAGGTAAACATATTTTAAATTAGTGGGGAGTGATTTTAATTCCAAATCTGGGGTATGGTAGAGGGATGAAATTAAGTTGAGGTTCCCCACTTCCAAAGGGTGGAAATACTACACACAAGAAACATATCATGATCTTCATCATTTAACAAATCATCAAAGAAATTAGATTTTACCTCTTTATCCCACATAAAATCAGAATCTCCAGGAGTTTGGGAATCCTCGTGTTCAATTATATTTTAAATGGATAAAGTCTCTCTTAAGGATAATAATTCATGGAACATACCTTATTCTTCAATGGGTACATTACCAACTTCATGGTAGAGTTCAAAGAGTTAGTGATCATTAAATGGGTGCCTCGTGGATTCAAAAATATTGAAGTGGACAGTGCTATCTCTATACTCTATGGTGAGGGTACCTTCATGGACATTAATGATGGTTTTGGTTGTTTTTAAGAAATTTATCCCCAAAATTATGGGTGAGTGTAATGGTCTCCTATCATCTTCCATATTCAGCAAATATAAATCAGCTGGGAATAAGATATCTTTGACTTTCACCAAGACATCCTCTAGAACTCTTACTGGAAAAAATGTGGATCTATTTGCAAGTTGGACCACCACTCTTGTGGGCTTCAAGTCTTCAATCTGCAAAGAAGTGTATACTAAGTGAGGAAATATATTAATGGAAGAACCTATATCACAAAAATATTTATAGAAATTCAAATAACCAATGGTTTTTGGAATGGAAAATGTCCCTAGATCTTGAAATTTGGTTGGAAACTTTAGGGTGATAAGGGTTCAGAAACTCCTTCCCAAGTTTATCCTATCCTTCCCTTGAAGTATCCTCTTCTTTTTGAAAATATCCTTCAAAAATTTATCATACTTTGTAATTTTTTTGAGGGATTAAAGTAGGGGTATATTGATTTACACTTTCTGGAAGGTGTCCAAAATTTATTTTTGAAGCGCTTCTTCCTACAACCTCTTTGATTCAATCATCATTGATGGAAATAGTGGGGGTAAGTATTTATTCTCCCTTTTTTCATTTGAAATTGTTTTTATTGTCTCTTATTCCTTGGAAAATCATTTTCCTCATCCTATTTTTTCTCTTCTTCCTGGTGCATTTTTGCAGAATTTTCACAATTTAAAACTTCATCCTCCCTTAGCTCAGGTGGTTTTGTTTCGGGCTCAATGGTGGATGGTAATGAGAGTTATTTTCCAATTCTTATTGTTATTATTCTGACATTATCTTTTGATTTTGGTATTTTTTTGGATAGGAGTTTTCATGGGTTTTTTGTTAGTAAGTCCATGAGACTTTCAAACTCATTGGAAAAATATTTTACAGTGTCTTTCAGCCCATAAATCTTAGATTTTTGCTATTGGTTTTGAATTGAAGGTTGTTTACTGGTGGATGGATGCTCATAGGGTCTCTAGAAAGTGGTTGTTCATTGGTAAGAAGGATGGTTATAAGATTGCTTTTTCTGAAATGGTGGTGGGTTATGGAATTGATTATGGAATGGGGGTTGGTTTTGGAACTGATTTTGGTATGGGGGTCTAGCTTGATTATACTAATTTTTAAATCCATATTGGACTTGGTTAGGATCTCTCTATCCTTGATTTTTCTAAAATTTCCTTGGCTGAAAGGCTTCTGCGCAACTTTTCATTCCATGTATTTCAACACACTGGTTAGTGAAATGATTAGGTGATGAGCATAAACCAAATACCTTAGCCGGTTCTTGTTAGCCACCCACTTGTTTCAAGGCCATCTATATCACCAAACTAGTTATCTCTTCAATATTAGTTTATAATAATGGTGATGTATGAGAAGTTCTTACCTAATTAATACCTCTTGTGTGAGTACCTCTTGTACCAAATTGTTGTGAGTTTTGAGAAATTTTCTCAATCAAGACATTGGCTTCTTCTGGTGACTTGTCAATAAATATTCCTCTAGATGATACATCCAGAAGGTTTATATCATTGTCCATTAATCGTTGATAAAATAATACAAGAAAGTGATTCTCCTCAATTGATTTATGGGGGAAACTGGCACATATATTTTTAAATCTCTCCCAATACTCATAAAGAGTTTCTCCAGATGACTGTCTGGTGGAATATATTTCCTTTATAATGGTCATGCTCTTGGAGGTGGGGAAGAATCTTCACATGAAGAATCTTACCAAGTCATTAAAATCATTCACATCTCCTGGTGTTAATCCATACAACCATTCTTTGGAAGTTCCTTCTAATAAAAATGGGAACGCCTTCCACTTTACCTGCTCCTCAGCTACTCCTCGGGGTCTAAAAGTATAGCAGACATGAATAAACTATTTAATATATTTGTTTGGGTCTTCACCTACCAAGCCATGAAATTTTGGGAGTAATGGAATCATGTTATGTTTCATATCAAAATCATTTTGTAACTCTGGCATGACAAGTTGATTTTTTTTATTAAGGAATTATGGTGCAAAAAGGTCTTTAAGTGTTTGGTTTTGATTTTCATCCATGATTATAGGCTCATAGTGAACACTTGAAGTTTCACTTGAGTCTACAAGAAAAATTTCCTCAAATTCAAATTGAGAATTCAGGTTTCAAATTCTATTCAACAAGGTTCTTTAAATTTTAGGATCTATGGGGGAAGGGTCAGGGTTTGTACTTCCAGTCATGCAATATTTGAAAAAAAAAAGTTGACACTAACTCTCCAAAAAATATGACAAGTTTTGACACATGCCTATCATGGGGTGTGTCAAAAACAATATTTTACTAAGTTAAAATGTAGTATAGTAATTAACATAGTTTGTATCTATAGAGGATCACACAAAAATCAAACTATCACTTAAAATAAGAGAATTAAGTGGTGGTTGTTTTTGAAATTGTTTTATTTTGAAAAGACAAGAATAAAACTAAAAAAGAAAAATATTAAGATCTAATTGATAGAATAAGTGATTGAAAACTATTATATGATATGGTTATTAGTTAAGGTTTATTTCTCTAATTGTAATTCTATCATATTTCAACTTAACCAATTCTCTTCTATTAAGTTGATAAAATTAAGAATCCATAATCGTTTCTTCTCACTCCCTTAGTCAAATAATAATGGTGAGAATAAACCTTACTAAAATATCATATTGGTATTCTCTCCTTCCATTGTGTGATAGAGTTGTATCGAATGCCCTCAATTGACTTAGGCAATTTCCAATCGGGTCTTGTTTATCTCAAACAATCAAGAACGTTCACTACTCCTCACACACATACCAGCAATCACCGAGTACTTCACCACTAAAAAATGATCTATTCCATTATATATAGACCATATCCTAGTGGAGGGGGAAATTTATAATTGACAAAATAAATAAACATAACATAATATAAAATCAAATAAAATCATATATGATAATAAAAACCTTTATAAGAAATTGAAACCAATTTTGTAGAAGAGATAAAAGGATCTTAAATCATTAAGTGAAAGAAATCAAGAATTACAAAAGGAAAAACCTATACTTACCCAATCACATAGAATTTTACCCCACCATGGTAAGGGTAATTATGAATAAGGGGGAATAATAAATCATTAGAAAACTAAGAATAATAAAATATAGAAAAAAAATAATAGAAAATTTTCTCTTCCAGAATTTTTCCTCTAGAATTTTTCTTCTGTTATGACAACACATATTCAAATCATGCTGATTTATCTTCTTATAAGATATTAGAAATGAATTTTTACATATACCCTCAAAATTTCAAATCATTTGGAGCCATGTTAAATAATTTATGAATGAAGTACTAGAACTAACTTTTTCTGGCTGCCAATAACTATTCCACCAACCCCACTTTGACTGGTTCAAGGGAGTCCTTAATGAAAGTATTTATTCATGAAATTTAATTTTGAGATTTCTCATTGAGTTGGATTTCAAACCCAGCTATAATCATCCATTTTATGGTCGGTATCCTGAGATATTCCTCATTGAATGAGGTATGGTCCATTCTGCTGACCAGATTAAGTATTCACATTTACCTAATTATTTGGGCATGTAGGAGTTATAATTAGATCTTCTTATAGAAGAATAATTTGTAGACCAAAACATATAAATCCTAAAAAATTAATAACATGTATTGGATCTAAATTGTATGAGTTATGATCGACATACAAAGGCAACATAAAACTGTTAAATGTCCAAAATTAACCAATTTTGACATTTAATCTCAAAACTCACCAAAAATCATAAAATGATGAAACTAAGCTCAAATTGGTTAATGAAAGGGATTAATAATTTAAAAATATATGAATAATTATGAAAATATTAACTCTATCACTTCTACATCCATCTGTAGTGATTCTTTCAGGCTATTTCTATGCCTCATTATAGTTAGGGATCATCATCTCCAAATGTTGTTGTGGAATATTTGGATGCTTCAAGAACTATAGGGCTCTATGCATAGGCCTCAGGAGTGAAGAACCTTCATACACTAAATGAGTTTCCAATGGACATTTACATAGGCCCAACAACAATGAGAGGTATTGTCTTTTTTACATATTCTCTAGCATATTCTTTATTTAATATCGGTGCCTCCCACTCATTTATTTCTTTATTTTTTGTCGATATTCTTAAAATTATGATGGCACTCATGTTCTTTGTTATATATTTTTCAATGAATCTTAGGAAGGGGAAAGATTAGGGGCTTTAGTTTCCTTTTTTTATGTCGATGGTTGGCGCGGAGTTAGTATGGGATTTCCTCATTCTCAATCTGGATCTATTCGACATCATCATCAGGGTGGATCTATTCGACATCATCATCAGGGTGGATTGGCTTATTTCTCACCGTGCTGAGATTGATTATTATTATTGATGTGTTTTGTTCTTTACTATTTATGGTATATATCAGGTGTTTTAAGGAGAGTAAGATCTGAGGTCTGTTCATGCAGTACATTCTCACCTAGAGCTTTGGAGTTTGTTTTTTGTTGTAGTGGTTAAGCCCAATAACATTTCTTCTATTTTTAATCTTCCTAATATTTTTCGGGACTTTCCTAAAATTTTTACTTCTCTAGTATTCCTATATAGAGTTCAGTAGAGTTCGTGATTAATTTAGTAATAGGTAAAAATCTAGTTTCAATACCCTCATATCATTTGGAAATAGAATAGTTAAAAGAGATAAAGATTCAATTGGATGATCTGGTGTAAGAGGATTTTATTTTCCCTAGTGTTTCACCTTGGGAAGCTTCTGTACTCTTTAACAATAAGGTATATGGTTCACTTTGATTGTGCATAGACTATCGAAAGTTAAATTGAATGAAAGTTAAGAATAAGTATCCTTTACCCCGCGTGGATGATTTTTTTGACCAGTTAAAGGAGGAAAAGTGATTTTTGAAGATCAATATTTGGTTGAATTATCATTAGCTCATATTTCAAAAGTCTGATATACCACAGATGGATTTCGAGAGTAGGTATAGCCATTACGAATATCTTATGATGACTTTTGGTATGACTAATTCTCATTTATTTTTATGGTTTTTATAGACCAGATATTTCATGAGTATCTCAATGCCTTTGTGGTAGTTTTCATGGATGATATTTTGATTTATTAGAGATAGGAGCATGATCATGAGAACTATTTTATTTTGGTTCTATAAATCCTAAAAATTCACTATTTGTATGGAAATATTTTTAAATTTAGTTTCTGGATATAAGAAGTGAAGTTCTCAGGGAATGTGATTTCTAAGCATGGCTTATCAGTAAATCCTGATAAGGTGAAGGTTTTCTTGTCATGGGAGGATCGACAAAACATTTTTGATATTCAGAGCTTCCTTGGACTTGCTAGATATTGTGGATGGTTTGTCAAGGATTTCCCAAAGTTAGTGTTTCTTTTGACTTCTATTACCAGTTAGAAACAAGCTAACGATGAAGGCGATTGTTTTCAGATGTTTTATTTTATTTTCAAGAAATTTTAAGAAATAAGAAAGGAATTTTGAGAAGAAAAGAAACTCACCTAACTTTTTATTTAGTGAAAATTGTATTGACCATCATATTCAAAAGAATCAGACTCACAATTCTTGAAAAGGTCCATTATATTTAGGAAAATCTGGCTGAAATAAAAGGTCAATCGTATTGAGAAAGAATCTTGCTGTAAGTAAATGGTCATTGGATTCACTCTGAATCTGATATTAATGGTGTGATTATATTAGAGGAGAATTATATTTTTCATGAATATAATTTAAATGTGATGATTCTTTGTTGGCCTTGGAGTTCTTATAGATTGTAATTTAGTTGGAAAACTTATAATGCAAGCTTGATAAAAGAAAGAAGGAGTGAAAGATATTATGTCAATCATATTCAGATTGATTGGATTTGGATGGAAATGGGAAAAGGGTGTTGTAGATCATATTCATTTCAATTGTATTCATGTCAATCGTATTTAGGTTAAGAATAAAAGGAAGGAATTGATTGGGAAGTTACAATAATTTCCATTGTAAGACTAACAATGCTGAAGTTGCTCTCAAATGTATTAAAAGTCATGAAGGAAGTCATGATACAAGAACGAGTTTGTGATTTAAGGAAGTTACTGAAGTTGAAGCTGCTAACACAGGTCCATCATATTCAATATACCATTGTATTTAGGAAAAATTGTTTTCAACAAGACTTATGGTGAGGGAATTGAGTTGAAACCGATAATGACAGAGACCTATCAAAAATGTTCTCAACCATTTGAAATGGGTTGAATTAATTTGTTTATAATTTAAGTGGATCAAGATAAAAGATAAAGAAATAGATGGATGTGGTATCAAGGGAGAGTTTGAAATTTGAAGAATATGTTTTCATTGATGCAGAGTAATATATTGAAGAAATTGTATTAGAAATGGGGAAGAATAGTCAGAATGGTTTTTGTGAAGAAGATGAAAGATGTCTATTTCTTCATAAATTTATGTTTAATTGGTTTGGAGCATCGTAATGAAGAAATTGGATTGAGCTAATAGGAATGGGGATCAGAATGGGGATAGTGATTGAAAAGAAAGTTTGAAGGAGAACCAAAGTCATGAATAAGATTCAAGAAAATCGAGAAGAATTGACGAAGTCATAAATGCACCCAAAATTCAAGGGAAATTAAGATTTTGGTGAATTTGGTTGAGTGGGAAAATTTTGGTGATTCCAACCAAAAACTCCCATGGGTCACCTATAAAAGGATAAAAGTATATTGTACTTTTCTAATTCTGATGACATATGTACTATTCACAAGAGTAGAGAGAGAATCTTTGAATTTTAAGGGAGATAAAGAGGTTTTCTATATTAAGCTAAGTTATAAAATTTTCAATGGATTTAATTGAAAGGAGAAGAGACAAGATCGCAACCTTATTCAGCTGATCATCATATTTGGTGTTCATCATACTCAGCTGACTATAGTATTTTACTTGTCATCGTATTTAGTTGATCATCGTATCAGGATGGATAATCATATTGGGATTTTCATATTAGGATTTATAGACTAAGGAATAAGTAGTTTTAAAGTGTCGTAATAATATTTTAGTAGAGTTATATTTATTATATTGGGAAATCGTATTTGAAGAATCAGATTGGGAAAATCGGGTTGGGAAATCAGATTGGAATTCTATATTAATGTCCTTGAATTTCTTACCTGCTTCTAGGTAAGAAATTGAAGAATATTTTTCAAAAGAATACATTTTTGAAAGTTGAAAATAATCACAGGTAACATGTTTTGTTACAAAAAAATTGTATTACCCCATTTATGCTAGAGGGAGAACACACACTATTGAATTTTTTATATAGTGATACGCGAGTGAAAGGGTATATCCTATCCATTATATTCCACCCAAAAGGGTTTATTTCTAGTGTATTGTGTGGTATTAGATCATTTATAAACCATACCAAGGACATAGTTGTTCTTATTGAATAGTGAACCTTTTAAATACTTATATTCATGTGGATGTTCATTTGAATTGTTTTCAATGGGGAATGAAATATTTAACAGGAGGAGAAGTTTGTTTCATTTTCAAAGAAACATAAAAGAAAAAAACCACTGATTCACCCCCTATCCCTCTCAGTGATAAAATTATCCTAACTAGGAACTTTCAACTAGTATTAGATCTAGGTACCCTTCTCTTATTCTTTATTGATGGGGAATTTGAATTGTGTGAAAATCAAAGGTATTTCAGTTTTTGATTGAAATAATTATAATATCTAGAAAGATAGAATGTTTCATTATCTTATGTCTATTGGATATGATGTTCTTGAAGCTGCAATGGATGGGTTTCCTCTTATTGATTATAAATTCCCTCTTACATATGTTGATAAGAAGAATCTTGAGAATGATGGAAGGTACTAGAATGATTTATTATCATCACTATCTAAAAGTTATTTCTTAAGGGTGAAAAGTATTTCCACAACCAAAGGTATATGGGAGAAATTTAAAAACATATACAAATGAAATACAAAATTGGGGAATGAAAATTAAAAATATAGAGATTTAAGTATGAAGATTTTAATATGGGTGAATACAAATCTGTTAGAGACTTATTTACCCAGGTAAATGACATTTTCATCACTATCAGATGTCTTAGGAAAAAGTTAGATGATTCTACAAATGTTGAAAATATTTTGAGAATCCTTCCCAACAAGTTTGATATAGAAGTTTCTTCACTGGAATACAGAGATCCTAAAAAATATCTCTAGATGATTTTCATATCACTCTCATTACTTATGAAATGATAAGGGAGAAAGATATGAGAATCAAAACAAAAGTTGATAGAGAAATATCTTTCAAGGATGCTAAGAAATAAAAGTAAAAGAATATTATTATTGAATATGAAACTGGTGAATCCAATTCTGAAAATGAGGTATGTAAAAATTTTGATGATATTTTATCCTTTATTTATAAAAATGTGAAAATAGGTATAGGGAATTAAAAAAGGGAAACTTCCCTTGAAATGTTTTAAATGTGGCATCATTGAACATTTTGTGGCTAATTTTCATTGAACAAAGAAATAATAGGATAGCGATGAAGAAGAAATAAGGACAAGAAAATTGTGTAAGAAATAGGGAGATAAAGGAAAATTGTATTCCATAGGGAAAGATAGAAAATTATTCAAATCCAAAAAAGAAGAAGTTTCTTATATAAAGATGGAGAAGATGAAGGTAGTGATGTTGAATCTAAAAGTTCTGTTGAGTATGGTATTGATAATACTTTTATTGCAATATTTAATGATGAAGAGTTCAGAATCATTAGTTCTAAAGAAGAAGAAACTCAACTTAAGTATCATTTGAAAGAAGAGATGAAAGAATGTGTGGTAAATATTATAAGGCTTGAAAAGAAAAATAATAAGTTAGAAGATGAATATTCCTCAATAAGAAATAAAGAATGTTTTGCTGGTGATAAGGTGAAGCTGGTGAAATAAATTCATGATATAAATAAATTAATTGAGGAATAAAAGAATCATAATGATCATATGGAGGTGAAGCAGAAGGCAAAAGAAGAAGAGTTGGAACTTGTCCAACAAAAACTTTCCAAAGCTGAACATAGAAATACAAGTTTCAAAAAATCTATCTCTAAAGTTTTTGAGAGTTATCAAAAAGATAAACCTGATAAGGATCAAAAAAATTTACCTTAAAAGGTTGACATTAAAGATATAATTGTTTCTAAAAAGAATAAATATGGGAAAGTTATGTATATGGAAAAAACCAACAAATATGGGAATTCAGAAGTCTCTAAAAGTCCTGAAACTGAAAATTCTAAATCTAGAAAAGTTTACAATACTTCTGGTTTTGATAAATATGAAAAGAAAAAGAATATTCTGATTGAAAATAGAAAGTATTGTAGCTCATAAAGGAAAGACAATAAGGTTGTTGAGAAACATATCTATAATTTCGGTTAGTATGGAATTTTTAGAGGCAAATACTCTTTCTATGGATACTGCTAGTATTTTTCTAGATTTATACACATGGATAATATGTGTTGATTCAACCAAAAAATTACTATTATTCCATAGGTTATGAAAGTCGAGGCTTGATGGGGAGTCAATCTTGTCAAAGAAAGAAATATAAAAAGGTTGTTTTAAAGAAACCTGAGAAGGATGGCGTGAAAGTTGAAAATAGATTACAACCACTAAAAACTATTTATAAAATATGAAAACAACTTGGACACCTTGGAAAATGATATCTTTTTTTGTTACTGGATCAACAAAAGTTTCTTAACTCTCAAAAGATAAAGGTAAAGAAAGAAAAGGAATAAGAAAAATCTCTTGTTATTGAAACTGATCTGAAAGCTATAATAGGATAATGACCTTGGATTCTTGATAGTGGGTTTTCTTCTCATATGATAAGATATTTGAAATTTTTTAAGAATGTTAAATATTTTAAAGAAGGAACTATGACATTAGGTAATGATGAATCACTGAGAATCAAAGGTGTTGGATCATCCATCATTGGAAAAGAAAAGTTGAAATTCAAGAAAGATTTGTATGTTGATGGGATGAAACTCAATTTGGTAATTTTTTCAAAATTGTGTGATGAAGGTAACAAATTTATCTTTAGAAAATATGGATTTTTTGTGAAAAGTGAATAATATGGAAAGATAGTTACAAGAGGCCAATTTACAAAAGGAAACTTCTTTTAGGTTGGTGAAATACAAAACTATTGTTACTTGAGTATAGTGGAAGAGAATCAATTGTGACATAAAAGGCTAAGGAACATGTTCCAAAGAAACATGAGTAAGTTTTAAAAATGATATAATTTTTGAGACATTCCTAATTTTCCAAGAAGAAGAGATTGGTGTTGCACTATTTTCCAGAAAGGGAAGATTACCAATTTAGTGTATAAAAAAGTTGAGATCTGTTCAAAACAACCCCTAAATCTTATTAATTATGATATTTATGGGCCAATGAGAAAACAATAAAAAAGTGGAGATAAGTATTTCATAACTTTCATTGATTATTTTACTCATGTCACTTGTGTTATTCATATGAAACATAAATCAGATGCTTTGAAAATGTTTAAAAGTTTTAGAAGGAAATATGAGAAGGAATGTGAGTATTCAGTGAAGAAGTTGAGAACTGATAATGGTGGTGAATATAGAGGTGAATAATTTGAAATTTATCTTGAGAAACATGTAATTCATCATGAGTATATTTCCCCATACACTCCTAAACAAAATGGGGTTTCCAAAAGAAAGAATCTGAGTTTGGTGGAAATGGGAAGAACCATGTTACTTAAATATGGCCTCTCTCATTACTATTAGAGGCAAGCCATGAGTACTATTTTTTATATTCAAAACTGATGTTTCTACAGACCAATATCATGTATGACTCCATATGATTTGTTTTATGAAAAAACTCTAAGTTTGAAACACTTAAGAGTTTTTGGGAGTCCATGTATTATAAATAAAATTTGGGGTACAACCGTGAAATCGGCACACGCGCAAGGAAGAAAATTACATGTAAATCGCAAGCCCAGGGACTTGACCTCGTGACCTTCCCCTCACCCCCCCCCCCCCCCCAAGCCCTTACCACCCCACCACCAATGGTGGGGAAATCCATGTATTATAAATAAGAAATTTGTAAACTTTGGGAAGTTTGAATAGAAAGGTGGAGGTGGAATTTTTCTTCTCTATTCTCCAAAAGGAAGAGTATATAGATATTTTAACAAAGAAATAATAATAATTGTTCATTCTATTGATGTGAAAGTTATTGAAAGAGCTGAAGAAGATAAACATACTCATGCAGATAAGGAAGTTGAACAGGAAAATTTTGGAGAGAAAAAATCTGATAAGGATGCGAGCAATTGTAATCTTATTCAAAGAGAAGAATTAGACTCAACTATTTTTAGTGATGAGGAAGATTTTCGAAAATATCATCCTAGGCTAAGGAAGCAAGTGGAATCCCAGAATATAATTGGAGATCAATATCAGAAGGTTCAAACTAAAAGAACAACAAATGTTATTACACATACTTCATTGTATTCAAAATTGGAGCTGAATGATGTAAAAGAAGATTTTGAGTATTTGGAATGCATACAGTACATGAATAAAGAGTTGGATCATATTGAAAAGAACAATACATGGGAACTCATACCCAATCCAAACAAAAAAAACATTATTGGCACAAAGTGGGTTTTCCGAAACAAGTTGAATGAAGAAGGTGAAGTGATACGAAACAAAGAAATATTAGTGTGAAAAGGGTATTCAAAAATTGAAGGTATTGATTTTTAAGAAACATTTTCTATGGTGTCAAGACTTTAAACAATCATAATTTTTCTTTCTATTACTGCACACCGAGGTTACGAGATCTTTAAAATGGATTTTAAATATACATTTTTTGAATGGTTATCTTGATGAAGAAGTTTACATTGAACAAACTTATAGATTTTTTTGGGAAAGATGAAATTTATGTATTTAGATTGAATAAATCCTTGTATGGGACAAAATAAGATTTGATAGCATGGTATTTCAAACTAGATACTTGCTTAAGGAAGATGAGTTTCAAGAAAGGAAGAGTTTACAACAATCTCTATATCAGAGAAAGTCAAGAGAATTCCCTCATTGTAATTGTCTATGTTGATGAAATTATATTTACTGGGAATGATGAAATAAGTTATGAAAGATTTGATGAAGAAATGAAAAGGGTATTTGAAATTTCCATGTTGAGGGAAATGAGATACTTTCTTGGGTTACAAATTTTACAAAAGAATAAACATATATTTCTTTCAAATAAAAGTATGCTAAGTAACTTATGAAGAGGTTCAGAATGGAAAACTCAAAACTTGTTTCCATGCCGATTTCAATGGAAGCAAAGTTGACCAAAGATGAAGATGGAAAAGAAGTTTATCGGAAAGAATTTAGGAAGTTGATTGGAATTTTTTTGTATTTGACTACCTCAATTTATGAAATTGTTTATGCTATTACTTTATGTACTAGATTTCATAGAGATCTTAAATAATCACATTTAAATGATGGAAAAATAATTCTCAGATACATAAAAGGCACAAAAAATTTCATAATCAGATATGAAATCTCAAAAATTATTGATTTTTTTGGGTATTCAGATACTAATTGGGAAGGAAATGTTAATGATAGAAGATCCACATTTGGTAGAGTATTATTTCTGGGAAAGAATTGTGTTTTTTGGAATTCAAATTAATATAATTCAGTAACTCTAACTATGGATGAAGTGAAGTATGTTGCAACTATTCAATCTGTTACTCAACTTATGTGGATGAAAACTCAATTATAAGAATTACTTTTTGAAGTTAAGTTAACCTTGATCTTGGGTTGTGACAATCAAAGTATAATCAATATCACTAGGAATCTGGTTCAACATTATCATTCAAAAAATATTGATATTAAATATCATTTCATCAAAGAGCATGTGGAGAAGAATGAATTGTATATGGATTATGTTCTAACATCAGAACAAGTTGCTGACATTTTCACAAAACTTTTACCAAAAGAATATTTTTCTAAATTGAGGTTGAACATGGGTGTCTAAACTATTTTTCTTCAAGGTTAGGTATGTGTTTTTGTCCCCTATCTCATCTTACTATTGGATAGTATTGTTAAGAGGGGGAATTGTATTTTTTTCATAAATCTATCCTTTTTTATACATGTATAAAAGGGGAATTTGCAGGTAGGCTGTGAATTCAACATTGTATTATGTGTGAACTATTCTAACTATTTGTTGGAGTGATTGTTGGGAAAAATTGTTTTGTATTCCAGGAAATGTAAAGAAGTTGATAAAGAAAGGCTAAAGGAAAGAAAGGTTGGATAAGTTTTCATAATCACTTCTTTTGGACAGCATGGTTTTTCTATCAATGATTCTTGTTTCCTACAATGTGTTAGCTCATGTAGGATTAGAATTGTTTAAAAGTAATCCATTGCTTGAGCATATAAAGTTTAGTGATTTATGAAACTTTTTTGAAAAAAAAATCCAAAGGGGAATATTGTTAGGACCAAGTTTATGATGAAGGTTATTGTTTTTATATGTTTTATTTTGTTTTCAAGAAAGTTTAAGAAAGAAGAAAGGAAGTTTGAGAAGAAAGGAAAATCTACTCACTTTTTATTTAGTGGAAATCACATTGACCATCATATTCAAAAGAATCGGACTCATAATGCTTGAAAAGGTCCATCATATTTAGGAAAATATAGCTGAAAGAAAAGGTCAATTGTATTAAGGGAGAATCTTGTTATATGTAAATGGTCATCGGATTCACTCTGAATCTGATATGAATGGTGTGATTGTATTGGAGGAGAATCAAATTCTACATGACTACAATTTAAATGTGATGATTATTTTCTGATCTTGGAGTTCTCATAAATCATAAGTTAGTTGGAAAACTTATGATACAATCTTGATGAAAGAAAGAGGGAGTGAAATAGATTATTTCAATTGTATTCAGATTGATCAGATCTAGATGGAAAAAGAAAAGGGGTTTTGTATATCATATTCATGTCAATTTTATTAATGTCAATCATATTTAGGCTGAGAATGAAATGAAGGAATTTATTGGAAAATTAAAATAATTTCCATTATAAGACTGATGATGTTGAAACTGTTATCAAATGTATTCAAATTCATGAAGGAAGTCATGATACAAGCATAATTTTTTTATTAAAGGAAGTTTTTTAAGTTGAAGTTGTTGACATTGGTCCATTGTATTCAGTGTACCATCATATTCAGGCAAAATTGTTTTCAGCAAGACTGGTGGTAATAGAATTTAGTTGAAGCTAATAATGACAGATACCAATCAACAATGTAGTAAACCATTTGAAATGGGTTGAATTACTTTGTTTATCATTTAAGTGGATCAAGATAAGAGATGAAGGAAATATCTAGATGTGTTGTCAAGGGGAAGTTTGAAATTCAAAGAAGATATTCTGAATGATGTAGATCAATATATTAAAGCAATCGTATTGGAAATGGGGGAGAATAATTGGAATGGAGTTTGTGAAGAATATGAAAGTTGTCTATTTCTTCATACATTTATGTTTAAATAGTTTATATAATCATAATGAAGAAATCGGATTGAGCTAATCATAATGGGAATCGAAATTAGACTGGTGATTGAAAAGAAATTTTGTAGGAAAACCGAAGTTGTGAAGAAGATTTGAGAAAAATTGAGAAGAATTAAAGAATTCAGAAATGCACCCAAAATTCAAGGCAAATCGAGATTTTGGTGAATTTGGTTGAATGGGAAAATTTTGGGGATTCCTGCCAAAAACTATCATGGATCACCTATAAAAGGAGAAAATTACATCATAATTTTCTAATTCTGATGATGGATGTACTGTTCATGAGAGTAGAGAGAGAATATCTGAAGTTTAATGGAGAGAAAGAAGTTTTCCATATTGATCTAAGTTGTAGAAATTTTAATGGATTGAAGTGAAATAATAAGAGACAAGATCGCAATGTTATTTAGTTGATCATCGTATTTAGTGATCATAATATTCAGCTGACTATCATATTTTTCTTGTCATCATATTCAGATGAAAATCGTATCAGGCTGGATAATTAGATCAGGATTTCCGTATTGGGATTTCTAGACTAAGGAAGGAGTTCTGGATTTTCTTGATTGTATTCTGTCAAAGTCGTGTTTATCATATTGGGAAATCGAATTTGAAGAATCAGACTGGGAGAATTGGATTAGGAAAATTGGACTGGGTAATTAGATTGGAATTCTATATCAATGTCCTTGAAGTTATTACCAGCTTCTGGGTAAGAAATTGAAGAATTTTTTTCAAAATAATACATTTGTGAAAGTTGAAAAGAAGCGCTAGTAACATGTTTTGTTACACAAACATTGTATTACCCTCTTTATTCTAGAGAGAGAACATGCACTATTGAATTTTTTTCATAGTGCTACATGAGTGAAAGGGTATATCCTACTCATTGTATTCCACCCAAAAGGATTGCTTTCTAGTGAATTGTGTTGTATTGGATCATTTCCAAACCATAGCAAGGATGTGTCAATTCTTATTGAATAGTGAACCCTGTAAATACTTGTGTTCCTATGGATGTGTGTTTGAATTGTTTTTAGCATGGAATGAAATATTTAATAGGAGGATAAGGTTGATTCATTCAAAATGAAATATAAAAGAAAAAAATCATTGATTCACCCCCTCCCCCTCTTAGTGATACAATTATCTTGACTGGGTACTTTCATTACCAGGAAAGGGGATAAATTCATGTGGGATGTGAAATTTCAGTCTTCTTTCAATGAGTTAAAATGGATTCTGACATCATATTCTATTCTGATCTTACCTAAGCCCGTTAAGGGGTATGTGGTGTACTATGATTCTTCTAGTTCTATTTTGGGTTGCATTATTATTTAGTATGATCATGTTGTGGCTTATAGATCTCATCAGCTATGGGTGCATGAAAGTAATTACCTCACCTGTGATTTAGAGATTGGCATGGTTATTCATACACTTAAGTGTTAGAGACACTATGTCATTAGGGAGTGGTTCATAGTATTTTATGATCATAATATTTTGAGCTATATCTTTTCTCATAAATACTTGAATCTCAAATAGAGATGGTGGATATAATAGCTTCATAAGTTTGACTTCGACATCGCTTACACCTTGGGGAAGGGTAATGTCATTGCAGACACTCTCAATAGAAAAGTATCATTATAGGTTCTTCTATAATCAAAGGAGGAGTGAACCTTTTGGGACTCTTAACTCATTTGCATCTAGACACCCAAGAGGATTTTTAGGCATGGTTCTGACTAGTGTTCAGTTTTTATCATCTCCCCTTGAGTCTATTTTGTAGGGTTAGTAATATGATGATAAGTCCAGAGAAATTTTAGAAACCCTTTATATTTAGGAGACTGTTTCTGGCTAGTCTCTCCCTTTAGATGGTATTCTCCATTTTGGGGATTGGTTTTTCGTCCCAGCATATGTGATGAGAATTTTTTTAAATTTTATAGTTCTTTATGGGTCATTCATTCAGGCACTACGAAGATGTATCATAACATGAGACGATAATTTTGGTGGTTGGGTATGAACCGTGACATTACAGATTATATATCCCACTATTACACTTTCCAATAAATAAAGTTAGGGAATCTAAAACCTTCTAGTTTTATCTAACTTATTCTAGTTCTAGTTTGAAAATGGGATGAGGTTTCCATGGAATTTTTTGTTGCATTAACATGGATTCCCCAAGGAAAGAATTCTATCTGGGTGGTGATTGATCAGTTGAAAAAATCATCACATTTCATTTTGATCAGATACACCACTAAATTTGAAGACCTAGGTATGTTGTATGTGTAAGATATTGTGAGGTTATATGGGGTTCCCTCTACCATTATTTCAGATAGGGGTCCTAGGTTTACCTCATGATTCTAGAAGAGTATTCATAGGTGATGAGGACTTAGGTTGAGTTGAGTACAACTTACCATCCATAGACAGATGGTCATACGGAGCATTCTATTCATATCCTAGAGAATATTCTCCATTCTTGCATCTTAGATTTTGGTGGAACATGGGATAGATATCTAGGACTGGTTGATTTTTCTTATAATAGCAGTTATCGGTCATCTATTAGAATGGCTCCCTTCGAGGCTTCGCATGGTCTCTCATGCAGGTCACCTCTTTATTAGGTGAGGCCTATTTGTTAGGATCAAGTATCATTTAGGATACATCGGTGAGGATTTGGGATATACATCAGCATCTGGTTATATATTAGAGTTGGAAGAAATCATATGTGGATCATCAACATAGTCCTTTGGAGTTTTCCGTTTGTTATAGGGTTTTCTTGAAAGTTTCTCCTCGGTTGGGTCATTGTTGGCTTAGAAAACTGAGTAATTTGGCTCTAAGATATTTTGGTATGTTGTCATTTTCGGTTCATTCGATGGGTATGCATGATGTTTTCCATATATCTCAGCTTAAGAAATATCATCTTGATCCCACTCATATTCTGAGTTGGGAAGAGATTGAGTTAGAGACAAACATTCCTATTATGGAGTAGCCAGTAGAGAATATTGACTCTCTGGTGAAAGTCTTATATGGGAAGTATATCCAGTTAGTTAGAGTGTTATAGAGACATAGATAATATTCTCACAAGACTTGGGAGTGTGAAGTGTTGATGAGGGATCAGTGGCCTCACCTATTTTTGAAGCTCCATTCTTCCACGGGAATTTTAGGGGATGGAAAGTCTTATGGTGGAGAGTTTGTAACATATTGTTGCCTTCTTTCAGGTATTTATCATCCCTCTATTTCTTTCCCTTTTTGTTTGGGCACATTTCGGGCCTTTCGATGATGGAGAGTGTTTGTTGGGGAAAATATCCTAAAGTTCAGGGATGTATATTTATTTGATTTAATGGAGTCCTAATATAAATGAATCAAAGGATTTAGAGGGTTCTACATGGGTTTGGAAAGATTCAGAGGTGGTTCGGGTTTTTCCTATAGAATAGTTTCTATGAACTGTCTACTAGACACTTTCACATTGTGAACTAGTAACACGGTGTGAATCTATTGTTAGGCCGATGTAGTGAACTAGTTCAGAGTGTGAAAAGTTTAAAATATATGAAACTATTTCACATCATGAAAAGGTTGATCAGAGTTATTTTTAAACTGAGGTGATTCCTTTTTTGATGTATCCTGTAAATCATGAAATCAACTTTATTAAAGGGTTTCACATTGTGAATGGTTAAGGACTAGAAATTTTAACCACACTGCATAAATTATTTTCTTTTCATTCGATGTATTGGTATATCAAATATATTTTTACATGTTTTTTTAAACAAATATACATATAAAATCTATATATACATACATACATATATATATATATCAAAAACCTTAAATGTTTTTTTAAAACATTTATATATGTATATTCACATGATTTAAATAAATGAAAATGGGTACACTATGTCGCGACACATAAAATTTTAAAATTTATCAATCTGCTAACTATTGTAGAAGTGACAAGCATGGTCAAACCACAGAGAGAATGTGCATAGACACTAGGAATATCCTCTTGGAATAATTTTCATATAGGAAAGTTTTTTTAAATGTGATTAACAACTAAAAAACCTAAAAACTAAACAACTATTTGAAACTAATTATTTAAATTAACTAAAACTATCTAAGTGAACTAAATTAATCTATAGAGAAAAAGGTGGAGATGGAAGTGTCAGAGTTGTGACATCCATTCAGGTGCATGTAATGATAGTTATTTAATTCTCACATCTAAATATTTATTTATTCAATTATCATCAATTATAAATTTAATCAAAATACTATCACGTCTCATTCTCTGATGTTAGACAGTAATCAAATTATTTTCACAAATCATCCATCATTTCATTCTCTAATTTTATGAATAATCTGTGTGTCATTTTAGCATCGAATCACTTGGTGAAATGCAACAACCCGTTTCTCACAAAGTTTAGGTATCTATCTATATCATTTTCACTTACATGAGATCACTTATTAGGTATCAATCATGAAAGTTTGAAGGATAACACACACAAAATATTATTTTTTTCAATTAATATAATTATTTATTCAAAATTTACTCGTGTGTGATTTGGGAATCTCTCACGTGCATGAATGAGTTCCAAGAAAATAAATTCTATGGTGATTCCCCACTCATGATTACTAGTTAAGTATCAAACAAACGGGCACCAAAGCATGTGTGAAGATCCAAAATGAATTAAATAAGACACAAATATAATTAAATAAATAAACATCCCAATAATATAAAATTATGGAAATAAAATATAGAAATAAATTAAGGGTATGCAATTACTACCACATTCATCATAACTCCGACACCAAAGAATTAGCCAGCCATAATGACAACATGATGCATAAAATAATAAAAAGAACATATCACCATTTCATCCGAATTATCAAGAATTTGAGATCACTGAATGAAAATCATTTTTCTATCAATTGATGGCAGTGTTATGGAAAGAGAGGGGGGAACATAGCTTCTGGTGATGCATTGCAGGGTGTTTTGGCATCTTCTGATGGCTGATGTGTGGGAGGAGAGGAGGGATGATGGAGGTGGTCCATTGCTGGTGTTCGATAAGGGAGGAGGTGATGACCTGGTGCATCACGATGATAAAGGAGGAAACCCATGTGAGCCTACTTCCATGTGGTTGTAGTCACACCCAACCCTAATTGGGGCTCGAGCTGTAACTTCCCAATGCTCGCCTCTATAGGCCAGGGGGTGGTGAAAAGCGTCGAAAGGCATAACCTAAATGGGAGGACTTTTCCTAATTACCTATATGCACACACCTAACTATCACAATGTATAAGTGTAGAGGAATAATAATAAGAATATGAAACAACTATAAAGTAAACCAAGCATGAAAAACCTCTAGGGTGTACAAGAGTATGACAATACAAACTGAAAAGTAAAGGGAAAAAATACACACCCAACCATAAATATGTCCCAACCTAAAAAAACTATAAAATTAAACTACTAAGAGAGCTCAGCTCCTAATCTCTAATCTATGACCACCGTACACAGTCCAAAGTACCAAGTATCCCTAAGCTCTTCTGAAGTCACTGTCGACTTGTCCATCTTCTGCATAATACATGACAAGTGTGAGAAAAGCTCACACAGGGGGTGAGTATATGCATTGTAACAACCCAAACCTTTGTTAATGAAAATACCTCTTGATCTAATTAAATGTCTTAATATGTGAAATGGTTATACAACATATTCACTTCTTTTGTTTTTTGATTTTAAAATACCATTAATAATTGTGATCGTTTCTTTTGTATCCGTTGAACAGTGATCACATGATTAGTATAAATACGGGCTTTAACAAATCCAATTTACTCAAACAAAGAAAGCGATGGCCTCATCCAGTAGAATTGATCCATAAAAATCTCATTTGTCGGAGCTCAGAAAAGAGGTGGCATCATTGGGCTTCACTATTGACCTAGCCCAGGCCTAGCTTCAATAGGTTAAGCTCGAACGGAACCCCCTACGGGAGAAGTGGAAGTTCATAGAGATCACCACGCGAGCAATGTTATCCAAGCCACCCCAAGATTCTGTCACCATCGCACACCTCACCCTTCGGTCTTATGTGGATGTTTTAAGGGGTTATTTAACAATAACCTAGTACTATGTCTATGTACATTATTTTTTTAAATAATAACGAATATACTTTCATTTTATTATTGTTACCTTGTAAATAGTTTTTAAAGAACAAATAGTGTTTTTAGTTAATATTCAACTAAGAAATCTATTTTGATAAATTAATGGATTTTTGTATTAAAAAATATCTTAATAAAATATTATTATTATTATTAAATTAATTTTTATTAAATATAAATTATCATATAATTTTATGAATGCAATTGTAATTTTTATTAAGGTTTGAAAGGCATTTTTGTCAAAACCCGTGAATTTTCGATAAATGTCGATTTTTATTTTTAAAACTGAAAATTAACATATTAATAAAATTATTTAGATAAAATAAATATTATTTCTGGAATCATGACATCAAAATTATCCAATGGTGAATTTTTCATAATTTTCTGAGACAGTCAAATTTTTGGGTAAAAATTAAATACCATTTAAATATATAATGTGTTTTATGACATCATAATGACCCAATAGTGATGTAATAAAATACTATAAGCCTTATGTTCGGAAAATATATGATTTACCATTAAAATAATGTGATTTTGGGTTTGTTTGACTTATTTTACAAATCATTAATGGACCCTTCAAGGCTTATTAAACATCTTGTCTTTTTAAATTATTTTCCTTAGGAGTGTGACTCACCTCCACATAAGCAACCCCATTATTTTAAGAAGTTAGGACTTTATACTTATAAAATATTTTTTTCCACTTCCCTTTGACAAAAACCATGGGCAAAAACCATGGTCAGGTTTTTGGTTTGGATTAGTTTAATGTGAGGTGTCCCAAACCTAAATAATAAAGAATTCCCTCACCTTTCCTATATAAACTCAACCAATATCCCACTTCCTCCTCATTAAAATCCTTTTTATTTCATCAAAACTCTGACCTCATCTCTCTAGAATCCTCCCAAGGTGCCCCAAGCTCCCAAGAATCCTCTCTCAAGACTCTCTCAACCCTTTGGAAGCACACTTCCAAGTAAGGGTTTTTTCTTCCTTTCTCATTTTTGTCCAATATTCTTTAAGTTGTTATACCATTTTAATTTCAATTATAAATGTTGGGGTATGGTTTCACACCTCCCCCATACTTCCCTCTTATGTTTCAATGATTGGATACCCCTTTCTCTCTCATTAAATTCCTCCCATGTACACCTGTTACTATGCCAAAATTCCGAAAGGAATTTCCCTCTCCTCATTTACATTCAAGCAATTCTTTTGTATCATGAATCTAAATTCCATTAAATTTGTTGGTAAATGTATCTATATGGCCCTATTACTGTCCATGTCATGTAAATATGATGAGACACCCCTTTATCTCTCATAAACCATTTTTATTAGTTCTTATGTCATGTCGTTATGTTGTCGAAATTGCATCGCGTTTTTCCAAGCCAAAGTCATTGTGTAGTGAATACCATGCCCATTTCTCTATCAAGGGTATTCACCTTTATGCGCATTTACTTATTGTTTAAAGAGTTTCATGTATGTATTAGACATTTTTTTTATTGTGGAATAAATTATTATGTTTAATGATTCAATGTTTTATGATCCATGTGTCACACTTATGCATGAAATGAAATGTTTAAGAAGGGTGCACCCTGATAGCGCTCCAATGCATTGGGTAAAGTATAGTATCATGATACGTTATTTTCAATGGGTGTTGACTCATGCTAATTAAATTGCAATGAGGGTTTACTCGTGCTTCATGTTTAATGAGGGTTTACTCATGCTCTATGTGCAATGAGCCTCAGCTCATGCTAATTCCATGTTAAGAGTTGTTGCCACATTTCCATGTTATGATTATCCTGTTTTATCATGAATTTATGTTTATGCTTCTCTTGTGATCTATTTATATGCCTATTGTCTAAAATTTATTGTATTCCTCATGTTATTCCATGTTTATTCCCTTACTGGTCTTTGTAGCTCACCCTTTTCTTATCTATGTCCTCGGGTTATCCCATGCAATGATAAGTACAAGGGAATGTAGTGCTCGGGTAAAGGAAGTTTTCAATAAAGATGTTGCATGTGTCATGTTTTAAGTTGTTATGTAATGATCCTAAACCCCAAAGACACTAGACCTCTTGATCTTCTATGTTTTATCAAGTGGAGTTCATGTAATAAATTATATTTAATTGTGTAATAAAAGATCAGGGTTTTCATAGTTGGTATCAGAGGATAGGTTTAGTTATTTTGGGGATTAGGATTAGAAAATCCTAGTAAAGCCTTAGAGACAACACTAAGTATAATAAAAACATCCCTAAGTTTTGGTGAGTATTGATTAAGTGGTTTATCGATCAAATATATCCCTTTCTGGATATGAGCAGGTAGAGGTGGCTCTGGCACAGATGTATCCTGGGGGTAAAACCTGAAAACACCGCTTTGAGCTAGACTCAAACAGGAACTGGTGCACGAAAATGGGCCTTTCTACACTCTTGGTTACGACACTCATGGGGGATATGCTTTGGTAGATTCACGCGCTTAGTACAAACCGTTATTAAGGGACAAAAAAATCCCATAAGAATATAATTTAAGAAATAGATTGAGGATAACCTAGATTTAAAACTAAGAAATTACAAGTTAGGATATACTTCTTCTTTATAAGTTTATAATTTTATGTTAAAAGTTTACTTTTCAGGCTCCACGGCTAAGTATTTAAGACCTCTAATTATACCTTATTTTTCTTAGTTAATGGCGAGAAATAGAAGAACACATTCCAACAACCAATGTGATAGGCAATGTGAAGATTGCCCTAATGATATGCCTGATATGATGGGAGTGGGTGCTCAAAACTTCATGATAGTACTTGCTCAGATGGCTCGAGTTATGAATAATAACTTTAATCAGGCAGAACGCCCTCCTCCTCCATGAAAAGAGAAATTTTTCGTAGAATCCTTCATGCGGCAAAGGCCTCCCATGTTTATAGGATCTTCTGATCCCCTCCTCGCGGAACAATGGATTAACTCTATTGAAAAGATATTCTCCATCCTCTAGTGCTCAAAAGAGGAAAAAATTGTACTAGAAGTCTATCGTTTTGATGGGGAAGTTGATCAGTGGTGGACACTGATCAAGAATACAAAGTCCCAAGAGGAAATTGATTCCATGAAATGGGAGGAATTCAAGAGGATGTTTTTCAACAAATATTTTCCTCAAACCCTCCATCTCAAGATGGAAAGAGAGTTCCTTAGACTCAAGTAGAAGGGAGATGAGTCCATCGGGGCATATGAAGCAAACTTTACAAGGCTTGCAAGGTACGCCTCTAGCTTTGTCATGAACACTGAAATCAAGGTGGATCGCTTCTTTAGCGGACTAAATCCAAGTCTACGAAAAGCGTTGTAGATTTGAGACTTCAACAGTTATGAGGATATTGTCCGTTGTGCCCTCAAGGTTGAAATGGAGATTGGAGACTCTCAGTGGTCTCTTGGGCCCAGTGAAAAGAAGCGGAAGATGGAGAATAACATGGGTGGTACATCAAAAAAATCCCATGATGTAAAGAAGCCTGACTTTTCCCCTTGAAAAAATTGTGGGAAGAAACATCCTGGTAACTTTCTCAAGGGAACTAGGAATTGCTTCAAATGCAGAATGAGGAAATTTTGGTCATCTGGACAAGAACTACCGAAGGGATATGAAAAATCCCTCTAATGTTTAAGAAGAAATGAAGGTTCATATCAACACTCAGCCGACAATGCAGTGTTACAACTACAAGGAGCTTGGGAATTATGCAAACTATTGCCCTAATCTGAGGGTTGTTGGAGGCAATCAACAACAACCTCTGAGGAAACAAGGAAGGACCTATTCTATCACTACCGCTGAGGTGGAGCCGGAAAATGATTTGGTGATAGGTATGCTATTTATTCATTCAATAATAGAGAATGTACTATTTGATTCTGGTTCTACGCATTCTTTCATATCTTTCAATTTTTAGTAGAACAATTCAAACACCACCTCAAAATTTGGAGGAAAAGTTATCTATAAAAACAGTGAATGGGGGAATCGTTGCATCCATGGTTTATAACTCCTCCCTGGTTAATGTTTTTGGACTAAATGTCCTAGAAAATCTTGTCATACTTCCTTTAATAGAGTTTGAAGCTATCTTGGCCATGGATTGGTTCTTTATACAAAGCCACTATCAACTGCCAGGAAAGGGAGATCACTCTTCACATCCCGAAGCATCCTCTAATTCTTTACAAGTGCAAGGAGGGAGATGAATCTCCTTTCAAATCATCATATCAAATGTGGATATTCCTTCCTTATGAGCAAGAATATCTAGCTCAAATGATTGAGACAAAGGAGAGAATCATGGTTGAAGACATGCCCATCGTGAGGTATTACACTGATGTATTCCCTAAAGAGTTGTCTGGTATTCATCTAGATAGAGAGGTTGAGTTCTCAATTGAACTTATCCCTGGATCTCTACCAATCTCAAAGACACCTTATAGAATGGCCACCGTAGAGCTGGAAGAGTTGAAGAAGCAGTTACAGGAGAATATGGAGAAGGGTTTTATACACCCGATTGCTTCACCATGGGGTGTGCCAGTCCTCTTCGCCAAGAAGAAGGATGGATCAATGCGAATATTCATTGATTATCGTGAGCTCAATAAAATCACGATAAAGAACAAGTATCCCCTTCCATGGATAGATGACTTGTTTGATCAACTTCGTGGGGCCAGTTATTTCTCTAAGGTAGACCTTCGGTTGGGATATCACCAATTAAAGGTGAGGAAGGAAGATATTCCCAAGACTACCTTTCGAATGAGGTATGGACACTATGAGTTCATAGTGATTCCCTTCGGACTCACTAATGCTCCGACAATTTTCATGGATTTAATTAGTAGAGTCTTTAAATATTACCTCGACAAATTTGTGGTAGTCTTTATCAATGATATTCTAATATACTCCAAGATCAAGGAGGAACATGAGGAGCATTTGAAAACTGTGTTAAAAACTTTTTGAAGGGAGAAGTTGTATGAAAAGTACAGTAAATGTGAGTTCTGGATGGAGGAAGTATCATTCTTGGGGAATGTTATCACCAGCAAAGGGATATCTGTAGACCTTACCAAGACGAAGGCAATTGAAGAGTGGCCCAAGCCAACTTCTGTAATGGAGATCCATGGATTTTTGGGTCTAGTTGGGTATTATCGACAATTTTTGAATAACTTTTCGTGATTGTCAAGCCCAATGACCATGCTGACACGGAAGGGAGTAAAGTTTGTCTGGACACAGGAATGTGAAGACTGTTTTAGGGAGTTAAAAAAGAGGCTTATCACTACGCCATTACTCACACTCCCTACAAGTGGAGAACTCTTTGTGGTTTATAGTGATGCTTCTAAGAAGGGATTAGGTTGTGTGCTGATGAAAAATGATAAAGTGATAGCCTATGCCTCAAGGCAGTTGAAAATCTATGAGAAAAACTATCCAACGCATGATCTGGAGTTAGAGGCTGTGATCTTTGCCTTGAAAATCTGGCGGCATTATCTCTATGGGGAGAAATGTGAGATATATACTGACCACAAGAGTCTCAAATATATATTCACACAGAAAGAGATTAATATGCTCTAGTGAAGATGGATAGAGATCATCAAGGATTATGACTGCTCAATCCACTACCATCCCGGTAAGGCAAACAAGGTGGCAGATTCTCTAAGTAGAAAGTATCCTGCATTATTATCAATGATGAGAATTGAAAAGGATATGATCTTCTTATATTTGAAAAGGATGGACATGGGAATCATTAAGGGAGGAACATAATCAATCCTTTATCAAATGATTGCTCAACCATCCCTCTTGGATAGAATAAAGGATGCTCAAAGAAAAGATGCGAAAATTCAGAAAAGGGTGGAAGCTGTTAGAAATGGGAAATCCTCTGATTTCAAAGTTGATGAGGAAGGAGTTGTAAGATTTTGGATGTGAATATGTGTACCATCTGATCCAAAGATAAAGAAGGAGCTATTTAATGATGCACATAGATCGACCTTCTCTATCCACCCAGGGAGCACAAAGATGTATCGAGATCTCCAAGAAAACTTTTGGTGGGACAATATGAAAAGGGAGATTGCCGAATATACATCAAAGTGTCTGGTATGTCAACAAGTGAAGGCTAAGAGACAAAATTCTAAGGGGGTGATGCAACCACTACCCATACTAGCATGGAAGTGGGAGAACATTACCATGGACTTTGTCACTGGACTTCTAAGGACATCCAGAGGAAATAATGCTATATGGGTCGTTGTGGATCGTCTTACAAAGACAGCTCACTTTATCGCGATTCAAGAGGAATTCTCATTGGATAAACTTGAGTGGATTTACATCAAGTGGTAAGGCTACATGGAGTACCACTATCTATTGTATACGAATGTGATCCTAGATTCACCTTGAAGTTTTGGAAGAGTCTTCAACATGCTCTGGATACTGAGTTGAACTTCAATACGGCTTATCATTCTCAAACTGATGGTCAATTCGAGTGGACTATCCAAACACTTGAGGACATGTTGAGAGCATTCTCAATTGATTTAAAAGGAGGGTTGGATCAACATCTTCCTCTGGTTGAGTTCTCTTATAATAACAGTTTCCACTCGAGCATCCAAATGGCACCTTATGAAGCCCTGTATGGGAATAGGTGCAGAACACTGGCATGTTGGGATGAAGTCGGTGAGCGTAAGCTGCTAGGACCTGAAATGATCGAAGAAATGGTGGAGAAGGTGAAAACCATTCAGCAGCATATCAAGGAATCCCAGAGTCGACAGAAGAGTTATGCAGGTAACTATCGATGATACCTTGAGTTTAAAGTAGGGGACATGGTATTTCAATGCATATATCCATGGAAGAAGGTCATGAGGTTTGGAAAGAAAGGGAAGTTAAGTCCTAGGTACATCGCCCCTTAGAGATTCTTGATCGTGTCAGGGATGTAGCCTATCAACTAGCACTTCCACCTACCATGGCCAAGGTACATGTTGTATTTAATGTATCCCTCTTAAGGAAGTATATATCAAACCCTTCACATGTACTCTCTTCCGAGGTGCTATAGTTGGAGGATGATATTTTCTATGAGGAGCAGCCAGTGAAGTTCTTGGATCATAGAGACAAAGTTCTACACAATAAGACTACTCATATGGTCAAGGTATTATAGCGAAACCATAAGTACGAAGAGGCAACATGGGAACTGGAGGAAGCAATGAAGGAAAAGTACCCACATCTCACTAATACAATATTGGGATTTGAAGCCCCCTAACACGGGCGACCGCCTTTGGTAGTCGCTGAGCTTCCCCACCCCCCCCCCCCCCCCGCCTCCTCCCTCTCCCTCGACCTACCCCCCCTGTCGTTGCCCTCCTCCACCCTCCTCGCGCACCCTCCCCTGTCGTTGTGCGCCCTCTCCACCCTCCACTGCTCGCCACCCTCACCGCCCTCCACCCTCTACGTTCCCTTCGCCCTCTACCCTCCAGCTCCGGCCGCCCTCCAGCCACCCTCTATCGTCCGGCCATCCTCCTCCCTACCCTTCGTCCCCTCCAGCGTCCCTCCGCCCTCCAGCCTCCAGCCTCCGCCCCCTCCGGTCTCCGACCCCTCTACCCTCTGGCCTCCGCCCTCGTTCCTCCGCCCCCTCTCCCCCCCACCCACCCCAGACACCCCCCCCCCACCCCGGACAGCCCCCCGCACCCCGAACACCCCCCCCCCCGCACCCCAGAAAGCTCCCCCCCCCCCCCCCTCGCACCCCAGACACCCCCCCGCACCCCGGACAGCCCCCACCCCACCCCGAATAGCCCCCCCCCCCCCCCCCCCCCCGCCCATCCCCTGTCCCCTCACCGCCTCCTCTCCTCCGGCTCCCCGCCGCCACCGCCGCCTGTCCCCTCCCTCGTCGCACCGCCTTTGGCTCCGACTCCCCTTCGCTGCCTATCCTCTCCCTCGCAGCACCACCTTCGGCTCCCCTCCCTTCCAGGTTTGTAGCGCAATCAGTTATTACATGGGATTTCACTTACATTATTATTTTATCAATGGTTCATAAACAATTGATTAGTATTTATTTTAAATATAGTTTATTTGAAAAATGAAAATGTAATAAGTATTGTGTAAATGTTTGTTATACAGATATTATTATGGATAAGAGTTGGATTGATCTTCCAAATTAAACGTCTAGAGAATATTTCAATGGCATTATGTAGTTCATTGACTTCACCAGAGGATTTGAAAGTGACTATATTAGTTGTCCATGTAGAAAATGTGCTAACAGATATCAATTCACACGAGATACTATGAGGGAGCACCTATTCTTTAATGGATTTCTGAAAAATTATAAGTGTTGGACTCGTCATGGAGAATAATATGTTCATTGTCAAAATACGGATGCAGTTCAGATGGATGTTGATGCAAGGATGAATGATCCAATGCATTAAATGCTTACTGAAATGGTACGTGGGTTGGATTCTGAAGGTATTGACATCCAAAATCTTGAGACTGGTGAGATAAATCTTTGCTCTGGTGTAGATCATGATTCGAGGAGGTTTTATGAAGCACATGATGATGCGAAAACAGAATTATATCCTGGATGTACTTTTTACAATAAAATGTCGTTTATCGTGGAGTTGTTTCATTTGAAGACTTTGAATAATTGGTCAGACACATCATTCGACATGCTTTTGGTGTTATTGAAAAAGGTTCTTCCTATTGACGCTAAGATTCCCGAGTCATATTACCATGATCTTAAGTTGACAGAGAACTTATGTTTTACATATGAGACCATAGATGCATGTGCAAACAACTATATGTTGTTTAGAAAGGAAACTGCCCATTTAGATATTTGTACGGTTTGTGGTGCTTCCAGGTGGAAAGAGAACAGGGGAAATCGGACACATCAAAGTTAGATTGCGATACAGGGGAAACCAATTGTCATAAAGCAAATTCATTACTTTCCCCTTAAACCAAGGTTGAAAAGATTTTTTATGTCATCTAAAGTTTCTAATTTAATGAGATGGCATGCAGAAAGAGTTCATGAAATTGATATGTTAACCCACCCGGTAGACTCTCATGCATGGAAGGATTTTGATAAGAGACGTCCCGACTTTGCTAAAGATGTTTGTAATGTCTGATTGGGATTGGTATCAGATGGTTCCAATCCATTAAAGTCTATAGTTGGTGCAACTCATAGCACATGGCCCGTGGTGTTGGTTCCGTATAATCTTCCTTCGTCGCTTTGTATGAAGCAAAAATTTATATCACTTTCCACTCTTATTGATGGGACTAAAAGTTTGGGGGATAAGATTGATGTTTACCTTAATCCATTGATTGATGAGTTGAATGAATTTTGGGGTGATGTTTTGATGACTTATGACTGTGAAACGAATGAAATGTTCAAACTGCATGCTGCTTTATTATGGACAATCAATGACTTCCTAGCTTATGCAAATTTATCAGGCTGGAGTACAAAAGGGGAATTTTCTTTCCCTTGTTGCAATAAAAGTAAAAAATCTATATGGCTTAAACATTCCAAAAAAATGGGCATACATGGGTCACAGACATTTTATCCCCCCTTAGCATAGGTTCAGAAAGGACAGAGTGGAATTTTATGGTTCTAGAGAGTTCAGCCCAATACCAAAGATCATGAAAGGAGTCGAAATGTTATCACAGATTAAGGAAGAAAATATCTGCATGGTATATGAAATTCAGGGTTTGGTGGCTCCACCAGTACGTAATATTCGTATTGCGGGTAGGCAGCGCAGTCACAATTGGAAAAACAAAAGTGTTTTTATAGTCTTCCGTATTGGAAAACTAACATGCTGAGGCATAATTTGGATGCCATCCACATTGAAAAAAATATGTGTGACAAAATATTGTGGACCATTTTAGGTGTTAGTGGAAAATCAAAGGACCATGTTAATGCATGCCGTGATTTGGAAGAAATGGGTTTAAGGAAACAGTTGTATTTACAGTAAGCTGAGGGAAACAAGGCATATATGCCTACTGCACAGTATACGATGACTACAAAGGAGAAAGAGACATTTCTTTCCATTTTTAAGATGCTCAAGGTGCCTGGTGGTTACTCTTCTAATATTTCAAAGTATGTGAATCTGACGAGCAAGACATTTCAAGGGTTAAAAAGTCATGACAATCACATACTACTTCAGTAGTTGATTCCAATCGCAATTTGTGATTGTTTATCCCCCAATGTTGTTCAATCGTTGATTGAGATGAGTAATTTTTTTAGACAGCTTTGTTTAAGAAATCAACGAATGAGTGATTTAAAAATTTTGCAGGACCGAATTGTACTTATGCTTTGTCACTTTGAGAAACCCCCCCCCCCTCATTTTTCGATGTTATGGTCCACTTGACAGTGCACCTAACTGATGAAGTAATGGCTACTGGTCCAGTGCAATTTAGGTGGATGTATCCTATTGAGTGGTATTTGAGTACATTGAAACGATTTGTATGCAACGGAGCTCGTCCGGAGGCATCAATAGCCAATGGTTATTTGATGGATGAGTGTACTCCTATTTGTGCAGAATATCTTATGGATTTTGAAACAAAATTAGATAATCCCTCTCAGATTCATGATGTTTTAGTTGGAGAAGGAACCACATTTGATATGGACAACATCGAGTGGACACAAGCCCATCGATATATCATGTTCAATACTTCATCAGTTGCACCATTAATGCAGTAAGTATCTTATCACTTTTATTGTTTAACTTTTTCATGTTTTGTTTGCATAAGTTGATCATTTAAACATCGCGTTATCATTTGTAGCAAACACATTAATGGGATAAAAGAAGGGATGTATCGTGCGAATGAGTTTCAAATTCAACAATCTCATTATGTGTCATTTCATGATTGGTTCAAAGATTATGTACGTATAAATTGATTTTCATTATGAGTGAAGTATTATACTAATTTATTTCTGCATATATTAGTATTGAATTTTATAAATTATGTAGGTTCATAAGATGAGGGAGTTAGGGGACCCCACGCTAACTGAAGAATTTATCCAACTGGCTGAGGGTCTATCTATAATGGCTCATCTTTATAAAGCTATTGATGCTAATGGTTTTCGATTTCGCATTAAAGATGTTGACGACAAACGAGCAACACAAAATAGTGGCATCGATTGTCCATTTTTCGATTCTGGTTATTACTATGGTCAATTGATAGACATAATTGAAGTTGTATACACACACGGGTTGAAGTACATATTGTTAAAGTGTAATTGGGTTGATCCAGTGCGTGGATGTAAAGTCGATCAATATCAGTTTTCATTAGTGAATTTTAACTATATGTTATACAGAAATGAACGAGTTGAGAATGAACCTTTCATTTTGACATCACAAGAAGAAAAAGTATTCTTCATTACTTTGCCTTCGAATCCAAGTTGGCAAGTTTTTGTCAAAATTTCTCGGTGAGGAGTGTTTTTATTTGAAGAAGATGAACCCGAGACTGTTCCGTTTTTTTTTTCAATAGCTTGATCAACATACCGTAGTTCAACATGAAGAAGATATTTATTGGGTCAGAGTGGCTATTAAAGGAGAAACGGTTGATTTGTATGCTTAATGAAAGGTATAATTGTTTTCCCGCTATTCAGTATTGAATGTCCTATGATATCATAAATTATCTAACCATTTTATAAATCCTTGTAAGTTTTAATCCTCACTTTTGGAAGTTTATTTAGTTATAAATATTTAGGGTGATTTAACTCTTGGTATATTGATATTATTTTCAGTTTATCTTCCCTTTGAGGTATTCTTCATCTGGTTCATGTGATGCTCGAATTTTTATTAATTAAATCTGAAATTTGGCTATGCATTGATTGGTTTTGTACATAATTTGTATATCTGTTTTGTTAACTTTCTGATTTTTTAAAATTCATTCACAACTAATTATTCAATCCCTTTTTGTTTAATTAACAATTGTACAAGTTTTATTTTTTTAAGAACAATCTAATTTATCTTTTATAAACTTTGGATATTCCCCTTACTAATGTTTTCTATGACTGCAAGCATGTCAGGGGAAGAGGTAGCAGATCCGCATCATCCATCTGAGGCATCTATGTCTCAGGGTCGAGGTATGTTTGAATGTCATTTTCTCTATTTTTTATGTAATTTATAAACACACACACACATATATATATATATAAAATCTGTCAAATTATATATAAAAATTCAACAGGATCAGACTTGATTGCTTTTTCCTCTCATAAGAGAGGCCCCGGTCATGCCATTTTATCATGGAATTCTGACATGACGATTGATGTTTCCTTTGATGAGGTATTTCATCCTATGGGACTGAATTTCCCTGCATTTATTCGTCAGCTAGGTCATATCATATGTGACCCACATCGATTTCCATTGACCACGCGTGACTGGGCTTCTATCCCTCAGGAAACATTAGATCGTCTTTGGAGGGAGGTTCAGGTAAGAAGATCATTTTACTTTATTCTCTATGTATAAACAATACTAATATGTGTGATTTTTTTCTTTAATAGAAAAATTTGAAAGTATGCCCTGATGAGTTTCGGCCCGTGTGTATGAGAAAATGCTGTAAGATGTGGAAAGACTATAAAGGCAAAGTGAAGAGGGACTACTGGGTACCAAATTTGGGTGCCCCATACATTCTGGAAAAAGTCCCGAGAGGTGTCCTCCCGGCTCAGTGGTGTGACTTAGTTTCATATTGGTCTACTGAGGATGTTATTGTTTGTATATTTATTTTGGTATATATATTTTCAAGAATGTGTGATTTGTTTGAAATTTGAATGAATTGAATGTAGGAGGTGTCAGCACGCCATTCTGAGAATCGAGCATTGCAGGGACCACCTCACAGGCTCGGGACTCGTCACGTGTCTCAGATCTGAAATGCGGTATTTATTATTAATTTTTTAATTTATTAATTAATATGGTTTTTTTATATTCAATTCATATACAGTTGCGGGAGCAAGGTGCACCGACTGATAAAATGTCGGTGTGGATGAGGACTCATGATCGCAATGATCCAGAGGCTATAGCATTGATAGTAAGTTCTTGTACTTGCCAATACTTACATAAATATATATATTAACATATATATGTATATATATATAAATATTTCATAGGATCAATTTGAATCTGAGTTAGAACATCTGCTAGAAGACCAGCGACAGCTTCCCATGCGAAGGGATGAGATCTTTCATTGTATTATTGGTCGGGACGGGCATGGATATAGTTTGACCTATGGAACAGGGATTCCTCATTCTGTAGTGTCACACGTTGTGGTTTTCGGTCCTTTTGTTGCTCAAATGACATAGTATTTGTCATACTTCAAGGCACGGCTGCGCGCTTCCGAGGAGGTAAATGCGCAATTGACCACTGAGGTTAGAGCACTGCGGGAATATGTGCATCCAGGTGATGGTGCAGGGGATCATATGACGCAGGTTTATAATGTATTTATTTATTTAATTTATATTATTTTTGTTATGAAAATATTCATAATGTTTATTTGTTGTAGGCCCCTAGCCCACCGGATGGAGGTAGCAGTCATGACCACGCATGACGCATCATATTCACGAGGTGTGTTTCTGTTTTTACTGGTGGGGTTGTTATTGATATTTAGGTTGGGTTTCTAGTGAGATTTTTTGTGATTTGGGGGTATCATGTGTGTTTTGGCTTGATACAATGTTTTTGTGCACGAATTGAGAAGTAACCATGAAACTGATTAATGATTTGGATATTTTTTGTTCATTTAATTATTTAATGTTTTAAATTGCATGTTCTGTAATAGTTTTGAAAAAACCATGTGATTCCTAATATAAACCATGAAACTTTTTTTTGATGACTGAGCTCTGGTTCCCTATTTGTAGTCCCCAGACACCCCCCCTGCACCCAGGCTAGCCCGCCCCACCCCCGGACAGCTCCCCCCACCCCCGGACAGCACCCCCCAACCCGGACACCCCCCCCCCGCACCCCCTAGACAGCCCGCCCCACCCCCAGACAGCCCCCCACCCCCACACAGCACCCCCCACTCCGGACAGCCCCCCCCCCCACCCCAGACAACCCCCCCGCACCCCCGGATAGCCCCCCCCCCCCCCCCCCCCGCACCCCCGGACGGCCCGCCCCACCCCCGGACAGCAACCCCCACCCCGGACAGCCCCCCCCCCCCCCCCCTCGCACCCCCGGACAGCCCCCCCCCCCCGCACCCCCCAGACAGCCCGCCCCACCCCTGGAATCCTGGTGAATCTCAAACATCATGCATAAACAGAAATAAAAATAAAACAATGGTTGTAGAATCATCCACAACTGACCTCAACATCTTATCCCAACCAAGATTCCACATCGATTCAGATTATAATGTAACACTCACAAGCATCACTACCCAAACACACACACCCACTCAGGATCATTCTATCAATCGGAGGTGTCATTTGACCGCGGTGACCGGAAACGCATTTTCGGAGTCATAAAAAACCAAAACAGCGTGTCACAGTCGAATTTAGAGCAAACGTGCTCCGAATGACCTAAAACCACATTAAAATGATATGAATATTATTCATGACATGTAGGAGGATATGGCACATCCATCGGACGTGCGGTACGCGCGGTACTACCGAATGTGTCGTTTTCAGCAGTTCGACGCGCTCTAAAAGGGCGCATTGGGTGGTCAAAACCACCAGAACGACCTTGGAATGCCATGAAATCATACGAAAACAACCGCAGTATGAATTGTGAAATGTTCGGGCAGACGGCATGTCAATCGGAGGTGTTTTTTGACCGCGGTGACCGGAAATGTGTTTTCGGAGTCATAAAAGACCAAAACGGCGTGTCACGGTTGAATTCAGAGAAAACGTGCTCTGAATGACCTGAAACCACATGAAAACGATAAGAATATTATTCGTGACATGTAGGAGGATACGGCACGTCCATCGAACGTGCGGTACATGCGGTACGACCGAATGTGTTGTTTTCAGTAGTTCGGCACGCTCTAAAAAGCCACGTTGGGTGGTCAAAACCACCCGAACAACCTCAGAATGCCCTGAAATCATACGAAAACAACTACAGTGTAAATTTTGAAATGTTTGGGCAGACGGCATGTCAATCGGAGGTTCTGTTTGACCGTAGTGACCGGAACGCGTTTCCGGAGTCATAAAAGACCAAAACGGCGTGTCACGGTCGAATTCAGAGAAAATGTGATTTGAATGACCTGAAACCACATGAAAACTATAGGAATATTATTCGTGACATGGAGGAGGAGACGACACATCCATCGAACGTGCAGTGTGTGTGGTACAACCGAATGTGTCGTTTTCAGCAGTTCGGCGCACTCTAAAAGGGCGCGTTGGGTGGTCAAAACCAACCGAATGACCTCGGAATGCCATGAAATCATACGACAATAACCGCGGTGTGAATTTTGAAATGTTCGGGCAGACGTCACGTTAATCGGAAGTGTCGTTTGACCGTGGTGATCGGAAATGCGTTTCCGGGGTTATAAAAGACCAAAACGGCGTGTCACGGTCGAATTCTGAGCAAACATGCTCCGAATGACCTAAAACCACATGAAAAAAGATAGGAATATTATTTGTGACATGGAGGTAGAGACGGTACATCCATCGGACGTGCGGTACGCACGGTACGACTGAATGTGTCGTTTTCAGCAGTTTGGCGCGCTCTAAAAGGGCGTGTTGGGTGGTCAAAACCACCCGAACAACCTCGGAATGCCATGAAATCATATGACAACAACCGGGGTGAGAATTTTAAAATGGATGGGCAAACGAAATGTCAATAGGAGGTTCCGTTTGACTGCAATGACCGGGAACGCGTTTCCAGAGTCATAAAAGACCAAAACAGTGTGTCACGGTCGAATTCAGAGAAAATGTGCTCCGAATGACCTAAAAACACATGAAAATGATAGGAATATTATTCATGACATGCAGAAGGAGACGGCACATCCATCAGATGTGCAGTGTACGCGGTACGACTGAATGTGTCGTTTTCAGAAGTTTGGCGCGCTCTAAAAGGGCGCGTTGGGTGGTCAAAACCACCCGAACAACCTCGGAATGCCATGAAATCATACAACAACAACCGCGGTGTGAATTGTAAAATGTTCGAGCAGACATCACGTCAATCGGAGGTGTTGTTTGACCACGGTGACTGGAAACGCATTTCCGAAGTCATAAAATACCAAAACGGCATGTCACGGTCGAATTTAGAGAAAACGTGCTATGAATGACTTTAAACCACATTAAAATGATAAGAATATTATTCGTGACATGCAGAAGGAGATGGAACATCCATCGTACGTGCGGTGAGCTCGGTACGAACAAATGTGTCGTTTTCAGCAGATTGGCGCGCTCTAAAAGGGCGCATTGGGTGGTCAAAACCACCCAAACGACCTCGGAATTCCATGAAATCATATGAAAACAACCGCAGTGTGAATTGTGAAATTTTTGAGTATAGAGAACGTCAATCGGAGGTGCTGTTTGACCGCGGTGACCAGAAACGCGTTTTCAGAGTCATAAAAGACCAAAACAGTGTGTCACGGTCAAATTCAGAGCAAATGTGCTCTGAATGACCTGAAACCACACTAAAACTATAGGAATATTATTCTTGACATGGAGGAGGAGACGACACATCCATCGGACATGCGGTGTGCGCGGTACGATCGAATGTGTCGTTTTCAACAGTTCAGCGTGCTCTAAAATGTCGCGTTGGGTGGTCAAAACCACCCAAACGACCTCAGAATGCTATGAAATCATACGACAACAACTGCGGTGTGAATTTTTAAATGTTAGTGCAGACAACACATCAATTGGAGGTTTCGTTTGACCGCGGTGACTGGAAACGCGTTTCTGGAGTCATAAAAGACCAAAACAACGTGTCACGGTTGAATTCAGAGAAAACATGATCCGAATGACCTAAAACCACACGAAAATGATATTAATATTATTTTAGACATGTAGGAGAAGACGGAACGTCCATTGGACGTGCGGTGCGCATGGTACGACTGAATGTGTCGTTTTCAGCAGTTCGGCGCGCTCTAAAAGGGCGTGTTGGGTGGTCAAAACCACACGAACGACCTCGAAATGCCACGAAATCATATGAAAACAACCGAGGTGTGAATTTTGAAATTTTCGGGCAGAAGGAACATCAATTGAAGGTACCGTTTGACCGCGGTGACTGGAAACGTGTTTCTAGAGTCATAAAATACCAAAATGGTGTGTCACGGTCGAATTTAGAGCAAACGTGCTCCGAATGACCTGAAACCACACAAAAACAATAGGAATATTATTCGTGACATGTAGGAGGACACTGAACATCCATCAGACTTGCGGTGCATGCCGAAAACATTCCTTTTTAGACAACAAAACACTTTCAGAAACTAAAGAAAAGACTCCAAAACAAGAAAAAAAATTCAAAAATGATAACATTTCTTAAATTGGGGGTTTGATATTATTATAGCACCCAGAGATGTCAGATTTCATTTTATTATATGTATATAATAACTGAATAAATATGTCAAATTTACATTTGTTTTGTTTAGTTGTTTTCTTTGTATCTTATTGTAGGTTTCTAAAGCAGATGGTTGTGGATCGTTGAAGCACGTCTATAATTTATTTTTTATGATGATCTTGATGTTTATGGTGTTTGGATTTGTTTTCTATTTTTTATGATTTATATGCTATTTTTTTTATTCTGTACCATGAATTTTTTTTTTTAATTCCAGTTTAGCGACCGCCATTGGCGGTCGCTATAGTCCGGCATTTCGGCCAGCTTCAGCAACCACCAATGGCAGTCGCTATAGGCCGAATTTTTAGTAATGTCTGTTTATGGCCTAGAATTTAAAATGAAATTTTGAGGGAAAAATTTCTTAAGGGGGAAGATTGTAACAACCCAAACATTTGTCGATGAAAATACCTCTTGATCTAATTAAATGTATTAATATGTGAAATGGTTATACAACATATGCACTTCTTTTGTTTTTGGATTTTAAAATACCATTAAGAATTGTGATCATTTCTTTTGTAGTCGTTGAACAGTGATCGCATGACTAGTATAAATATGAGCTTTAGCAAATCCAATTTACTCAGACAAAGGAAAAGATGGACTCATCTAGTAGAATTGCTCTATATGAAGCCCATTTATTAGAGCTCGGAAAAGAGGTGGTGTCATTGGGCTTCGCTCTTGACTAAGCCCAGGCTGAGCTTCAACGAGTTAAGCTCTAACAGAACCGCCTACGGGAGAAGTAGAAGTTGATAGAGATCACCACACGAGCAATGTTATCTAAGCCACCCCAAGAGTTTTTCACCATTGCACACCTCACCCTTCGGTCTTATGTGGGTGTTTTAAGGGGTTATTTAACAATACCCTAGTACTATGTCTATATACATTATTTTTTGTATATAATAACGAATATACTTTCATTTTATTATTGTTACCTTATAAATAGTTTTTAAAGCACAAATAGCGTTTTTAGTTAATATTCAACTAAAAAATATATTTTGATAAATTAATGAATTTTTGTATTAAATAATATTTTAATAAAATATTATTATTATTTTTAAATTAATTTTTATCAAATATAAATGATCATATAATTTTATGAATGCAATTGTAATTTTTATTAAGGTTTGAAAGCCATTTTTGTCAAAACCCGTGAATTTTCGATAAATGTCAATTTTTATTTTTAAAAGTTAAAGTTAACATATTTATAAAATTATTTAGATAAAATAAATATAATTTCTGGAATCAGGATGTCAAAATTATCCAATGGTGAATTTTTCATAATTTTCTGAGACAGTCAAATTTTTGGGTAAAAATTAAATACCGTTTAAATATATAATGTGTTTTATGACATCATAATGACCCAATAGTGATGTAATAAAATACTATAAGCCTTATGTTCGGACAATATATGTTTTACCATTAAAATAATGTGATTTTGGGTTTGTTTGACTTATTTTACAAAGCATTAATGGACCCTTCAAGACTTATTAAACATCTTGTCTTTTTAAATTGTTTTTCTTGGGAGTGTGACTCACCTCCACATAAGAAACCCCGTTATTTTAAGAAGTTAGGACTTTAGACTTATAAAATATTGTTTTTCACTTCCCTTTTCCAAAAACCCTGGGCAAAAACCATGGGCTGGTTTGTGGTTTGGATTAGTTTAATGTGAGGTGTCCCAAACCTAAATAATAAAGAATTCTCTCACCTTTCCTATATAAACCCACCCAATCTCCCACTTCCACCTCACTAAAAGACTTTGGAGTTCATCTAACCTCTGCCATCCTCTCTCTAGAATCCTCTCAAGGTGCCCCAATCTCCCAAGAATCCTCTCTCAATCCTCTCTCAAGCCTTTGGAAGCACACTTCCAAGTAAGGGTTTTTTCTTCCTTTCTCATTTTTGTCCAATATTCTTTAATTTGTTATGCCCTTTTAATTTCAATTATAAATGTTGGGGTATGGTTTTGCACCTACCCCATACTTCCCTCTTATTTTTGAATGATGTGAGACCCCTTTCTCTCTCATTAAATGTCTCCCATGTACACCTGTTACTATGCCAAAATTCCAAAAGGAATTTCCCTCTCCTCATTTACATTCAAGAAATTCTTTTGTATCATGAATATAAATTTCATTACATTTGTTGGGACATGTATCTATATTAACCTCTTACTATCCATGTCATGTAAATATGATGATACACCTTTTTCTCTCTCATCAGCCATTTTTATGAGTTCTTATGTCGTGTCGTTATGCTGCCGAAATTGCACCGCATTTTTCCAAGCCAAAGTCATTGTGTAGTGAATACCATGCCCATTTCTTTATCAAGGGTATTCACCCTTATGCACATTTACTTATTGTTTAAAGAGTTTCATGTAATTATTACACATTCGTTTATCATGGAATAAATGATTATGTTGAATGATTCAATGTTTTATGATCCATGTGGCACACTTATGCATGAAATGAAATGTTTAAGAAGGGTGCGTCCTAATAGCGCTCCAATGCATTGGGTAAAGTATAGTATCATGATACGTTATGTGCAATGGGTGTTGACTCATGATAATTCAAGTGAAATGAGGATTTACTTGTTCTTCATGTACAATGAGGGTTTACTCATGCTCTATGTGCAATGAGCCTCGGCTCATGCTAATTCTATGTTAAGAGTTGTTGCCACATTTCCATGTTATGATTATCATGCTTTATCATGCCTTTATGTTTATGCTTCTCTTGTTCTCTATTTATATGTCTATTTTCTAACATGTATTGTATTCTTCATGTTATTCCATGTTTATTCCCTTACTGGGCTTTGTAGCTCACCCTTTTCTTATGCATGTCCTCAGGTTATGCCATGAAATGGTAAGTACAAGGGAATGTAGTGGTCATGTAAAGGAAGTTTTCAATAAATATGTTGCATGTTTCATGTTTTAAGTTATTATATAATGATCCTAAGCCCCAAAGACACTAGACCTCTCGATCTTATATGTTGTATCAAGTGAAGTTCATGTAATAAATTATGTTTAATTGTGTAATAAAAGATCAGGGTTGTCATATGCATACCCAATAAGACACCCTGAAAGATGAAGGGGGGAAGTAAGAGATACAATAGTAAAAGAAAGATAGTATAATAGAAAGAAGGATGCAAAATATAGTGAAAGAGAATAGCTCAACCCAAACCAATATAGAGTAACCTCATCCAAACACAAGGGGCTCAACATGGTTTTTAGATGAACTACACATCGAGTATTTGACACCTATAGAGGAGGAGTTGACTCATCTAGCCATGGGAAGCTAAACACGAAAAGAATGTGTAATACCCCACACATCTTCGCAACCCATGGAAGGATAGTAACAAAATCCAAAGGTAATTTTGTAGATGAATATATATATTATCAGTCAAAGAAACCCATATGAGAGAGAAAAGGGATCTCCATCTCACATCTTGTCCTAATAAGAAGAGTTTCCAATAGTTCCATAAGTCCATATATTATGCCCAACATCTCTCATGTCTTCTCAAAAGCAACTGTGTGAAGGCTCATTCCTCGCCATTGTGTCTCATAGCCAAGAGGGCACAAATTCCAAGTAGAGGACTCGTGCCCTAGTGCATCAGGGGGGTTTCACTCTATAAGTATCTATAGAGGACCTATGCCCTGATACATTAGGGGGGTTCCACTATAGTGTAATGAGGACCCGCACCCTATTTGATAGGGGGTCCACTTGGTAGGTAGAGGACTCGTGCCCAAGATGATGGGGGGTGTTCCACTTTATAGGTCAAGGAACCATGCCCTAGTTTGACAAGGGGGTTTCACTCTGGTCATCGAGGAATTGTGCCCTATCCAATAGAGGGTTCCACTCTGAAGGTGGAGGACATGTGCCCAAGCTGATGGAGGGTTCCACTCTATAGGTTGAGGACCCATGCCCTGGTGTGATAGTGGGTTCTACTATGGTCATTAAGAACCCACCCCCTATCTGATAAAGGAGGTTCCACTTGAAAGGTAGAGGACTCGTGCCCAATCTGATGGGGGTTCCACTCTATAGGTTGAGGACCCGCACCCTGGTGTGATAGGGGGGTTCTGTTCTGGTCATCGAGGACCTACGCCCTATTTGATAGGGGTTCCACTCAGTAAGTAGCTATAGAGGACCCATTCCCAAACTGATGGGGGGTTCCACTCTAGTTCCTCTGGTGATCCTCTTCCTGATCACTGTCATCGTCGGGCATCACCTCAAATAATCATCATGCCTAGAACATTTCACATTGTATCTCAAAATCCACAATGGAGTAAATCATCATATTTTATGAAAAAAACACTCAGTATAGGATACTTATAGTATAAGGACCCAGACTTAAACATTACATAGCAGAGGACCTTTCACTAGTCTAGGTTCTGTAGAATTAGATACAACCTTACAAATTATCAGAGTTACAAAAAAATAAAATAAAATGAACAAAAACATGGAGTGAACTAACTCCTTAAGCAAAGCGAACACCTTTGGAAATTATATTGTTCTTGTGAAAAATCATTTAAAACAAAGGGGTTAGCATAAAAATATGCTTAGTAAGAGGTTTTAAAACCTTCAATAAATCCTTTTAAAAAAATTATTTTGAAAATTATATCTAGAAAATACATTTGGATATATATATATATATACTTTGGAAACATCATTTGAAATTTATTACGCCTTAAAAATAATAATGCAAAGCTTTGAAAATTAAATATGCTCAAAACTATCTTAAAAATATTCTAGTGTTTTTCTGAAAACAGTACGCAAGCTTCTGAAAACAAAACTCTATTCTGAGCCACTTGAATCACTAAAGGCTATCTGTGCCTACCCACTTAGCGAAGGATGGGTTCACTCCCCAATGACCTTCCATATTCACAACGATCAAGCGCTAAATTTTCTGAAAATGTTTTAAGCTTGCTTTACCTATGTATATATTTTCACCGGAGTTTTTAACATTGAAAACTTAAAGTTGCGTTAAATTACACATTAAAAAATATATAAGTGCGTACATATAAATATATATATATATGTATGTATATGAACTTTCATAACACTTGTGAGTTTGGTTAAAACCAAAAACCCTTACCATAACCATTGCATGATCTGTCCATGCGTTCAAACTCTCATTCATGTAATGCCCATGATATCCATACAAATAGTTGATCATCTTAAAATAATAATAATTAATAATTATATTTCACCCATAAAAACTAAAAAGGGAACATTTTAAATAAAACATTTGAAATGAAATCCATGTACTTATTAATTTTTGAATTAATCGTTAATATTTAAATTGAAATTATTAATTTACTATGAATTTCAGGTATATCAATATTATGCATAAATGCATGGCCATAATTATATGCAGATGTGACATCCTTATTTTTAAAATAACATGATGACATGCTATGCGTATTTTTAGAATCATGAAAATAAATATTATAACATGTCAATAAACATTTTATCCATTTATATATATATATATATATATAAATAAACATTTCATACTTATATATATATACATATAACATTAAATCTAAAATACTCATCATCATGAAAAAAAATTCATGTTTTAGAAAATATTGATAAATGAGAATATCCATTAGCATAATAAATATGAAATCAAATTAAAACATAAAAATTATAAATAATAACATACATTGTGATAGATTTATTAAAACATAATTGTTATTAACATATCATATTCATTTAATGTGGAATATCAAAACATAATAGAATAATTAAACTCAATACACAATGATGAATTAAAATGTGAATTAATAATTAAAAATAGTTCTTTATAGTTGTAATCTAAATACTAAAAATATATGATCACTTTTTCATTATAATTTCGGAAAATAATCTATGTTAGTTATACATATATATGCATATATACATATTTATGTATTAAACAAATATTGATAAAAATATAATTTAATCCTTTTGCATAAAAATAAAAATAAAAATTTAAAATTGTTATCAATTATGAAAATAGAATAAGTAGATGGATGAATTTATACATATATCCTTTCAAATTAAAACTTGAATAGATGGAATGAAATTAAAACCCTAAAAAACACACAACTTAAGAGGTAAAATTAAATAATACCTTACATAAGTTTTAGATTTAATATTTAAGACATAATCCCTTGACTCATATATATATATATATATATAAACTGAAAATAATGAGTTATGTATGTGTATATATGTATATATACACATATATAGATACAACACCATAGTTTGAAAAACTAAAATACACCCTTACCTTGGTTTGGATCAAATGATGGACTGAGCGGCTGAATTTTTCGAGCAGAAAGAAATTTTTGTTTTGGGAGGAATATGGTTGGGTCTTCTAACCATTATGGAGGAGTTATCCAAATTTATAAAGGAGATAAATCATACTAAAGATTTCGTGAGAAGCTGAGTAATAAAATCTTATTTTAAAACTAAACAAAGAATCAAAAATAAAATCTCAGTAAACATTTTTTTATATTATTATTACTATTTAATTTTTTTAATCATCTTGTTTTTTCCACTTTTTGAAAAGTTGTGCAATCATCTCATTTTTACACTTTTTTTAAGTTTGAAATATATTTTATCTTTTCTATTTTTTCTAACATTTCAAATCTTGTGTTTGACACGCTGTCAAGCAATCATTGCTTGTTTTTTTTAATCATTTTTTAAAAATCTTTAGTGTTTATTAATAGTTGATGTGGCGTTTTTGTTTTTTTTAACATATTAAATAAATAAATTTTTATTTTTAAAAAAATAAAAATGAAATTCATTTTTAATAATTAATTAAAATCATTTTTGTAAAACAAAATGTTCCCTTTTCTATATAAGTATAAATTGGTTTTTTTAATAGACATCACTTTTTTTTAAAAAACATTATATGTCTGTGTGTGTGTGTGTTGTTTTTTTAATGTTTTAATATATATATATATATATATATGATTCTTTTTTTAGTAATAATATAATCATATATATTTATAATTAAATAAAACACAATATATTTTGATATATCTAAAATATATTATCATAAAAATATTAATAATAATGTTCTTAAAAAAATGCTTCACCCATAATTTTTATTACTATTATTATTATTATCATTTAAATATTAAAAAAAAATTATATTTATTTCAAAATAATTGTAAGATTATAATTAGTATCATAAATATTTATTAGATACGTATATATACACACATTTCATTATTTATGTGTTAAAAGGTAATCATTTTAAGTTTCAAACAAATTTAATTATTTGATATTTATATTTTTACAAAAATTTATAAGTAAATATAAATAAATTAATACCATATAAAAAATAATAATATATTGTGTATAATAATAATATATTCAAAACCTTAAATAAAGAATATATTTTAACTTATTAAAAAAATATTTAATGTAAAATAATATTTCTTCAATAGAATATTTTAGTTTTGTAAAACCTTGCGTTAAAACATTTCTTGATATATATATATATATATATAATCATTAAATAATTAATTAATTATAATAAATTACTATTTAAATTGTGTGGGGTGTTACATATAGACCAAAATTCGAGTTTAAATGAAGGATATGTGAAAGATTAAAGTTTCCTAAAAAGGAACCAAGGGGTACACGGCATGTGAGGGGATCCACATGACGTGTGGTCACACTCCTTCACCTAGACATGTCCCTAGAGGTACATTTCTCACCTACCATGTAGGGTTACATAGTTTTTTGGGATATACATGGAGTTCCCATGCCACTCAGGGTCCCGCCCATGTGCTCTGGCTACATCTGTGTACTTTATCCCATGTCCATGTACTTTATTACATAGTGTGCCTCTCCACATGGGGTTACACCCATGTGCTCTAGTCATGCTCGTATACTAAGGCATGTAGCATGCGCCTGACCATGTTCTCTACCACATGGCTCAGTCACACGGTAAAGGGGATACACTATGTGTAGGGATTCTACATGAAATCCCATCCTTATAAATTCCCAAAACCCTAGCCGCTGCAGCCAAGGGGCTATATGTCGTGTGTTCATCACGGTATACAGTGTTTAATCAAGTTTTTCATAGTTTTCCAAATGTATTTCCATGCTTTGAATCTAGTTATTCCTCTTTGATTTCAACCTTGTTTCCGCCCATGATTTTTGGATCTAGGCACCACACATTGTTTATGGTTGTCATTCTCCAAAAATCGGGTTTCTTCATTCATCATAGGTTAGTCGCACATCCCGCACACCCCTGAACCTTACATCATTGATGATTCGGACACTGATCATTAAAACGGTCTCTCATAACCCACAAAAACTCCATATCTATAACTAATTCATCAATCAACCCCTCACTCGTGATTTCATCACAATTCAGGGGGTTCGATTGGGCACAATATTGCTCGTCAATGTTGATCTAGTACCATGGGTTCCTACCAATGAAGAACATGAATAAATTTAGGTAGAAAGGAAAAATAAAAAAGTTTTAACCATCATTGACCAAGATTTCTTGGCCAACAATCAAGAAATGGGGATATCTGAGGTTAGATATCAATTGAATAAATCAATTTAATTGGTACATAGAAGTATGCCAAGGTCTAGCAATTGGCGTAGATCATAAACTGGATGATTGTGATCAATAAATTTAATCAAAAAGGGCATAAACCACAAATTGAAAATTCCTACCTGGATATTGGATCATTCTTTGTCAAATAATACACTCATTAATGATCGAATAAAGTTTTTTCATTGGTTGCATCCTGATATTCTCTGATCCAAAGTTTCATCGTCGTTTGAGGTGATTCACCAAAAAAATGAGAGGAGGAGAAGTTCCTAATGATCCTAGGGTTATAAGGATAACCCTAGTAAAATTACCATGACATCTTTCTTATATAAATTTAATCTAGGTAAAATAAATTAATTAATTTATCCACTGAACATGCCGCCAACGGATGAGATATTTGAATGCCCTCCGCCAACCTGTTTTAGGTCGCACCTAGAATAAACATCACATTTTGTACTCAAACTAGGTCCCAAATTTCTTACAAAATATTACATTTAATATATATACCATTTTTTTTAATAAATTCATGAATTTAATATAAAATATTTTTAGTATTTTTATAAAATTAATTCAGGGCACAACGGGAATTGGATTCACACACTGTCTCAACGACTATCTCTAGAAATATATGTAGATTTATTTCAAAGTCTTCAAGGAAAAAATTAGGTCTCTACATCATTCCCTACTTCAATTTTTTGTCCCCAAAAATCAAAACTAAATAAACATCTTGGGATACTAATTCTGCATATGGATCTCCCACTCCCAAAATCTCTCCTGCACGTTCTTGTGTTGTCACAACACACGAACCAAGGTGATGGTTCGTCCATACAGGGTCCTCTCCTACCGATCCTCGATCACCATCAGGTGCTCGGCAAAAGTGAATTCATCCTCGATGTCCATATTTTCCCAGTCGATAACATACATAGGGTCATGTATGTATCTCCTCAACTGTGACATGTGGAGTATTTCATGCACCCACTCCTACTGTGGGGGTAGGGTGAGGAGGTAATCAACATTTCCAACCCTATACACAATCTCAGACGGACCAATAAACCTCAGGGATAACTTACCTCCCTAGATGGACCTCTGTAATCCTTGTCATGGGGAGAATCTTAAGAAAACATGGTCTCTCTGCTCAAACTTCAAGGGCCTATGAAAGCGATCTGTGTAAGATTTTTGTCTACTTTGGGCCACTCTCATCCGCTCACAGATGACTTAAACCTTCTCCATCATCACCTGCACCATCTCTAGGCCCACAAGAGATGTCTCATTAATCACTTTATAACACAAGAGTGACCTTAAAGGTCTCTCATATAGATCCTAAAAAGGTTTCATGTTGATGGTAGAGTGGTAGCTATTGTTTTATGCAAACTCTACCAAGGGAAATTGATCCTCCCAACTCCGATCAAAGTTTAACATGAAATCCCTTAGAATATCCTCCAACACCTAGATAGTGTGCTCATTCTTCCCAATAGTCTAGGGGTGAAAGGTTATACTCATCCTCATATGGGTCCCAAATTTCTCATGTAATCCTCTCTACAATCATGACATAAACTATGCATTGTGATTGAAGAAAATCATTGAGGTCACCCCATGAAGGTGAACGATATCTCGTACGTACAACTCCCCCAAACCCTCCACCAAAATTTTCTCCCTAATAGTAAGGAAGTGCTCCGACTTCATGAGTTGATCAAATATCATCCAAATGGCATCATGACCCTTCATTGTTCATGGAATCCATATCACAAATTCCATGTATATGTCATCCCACTTCCACTTAGAGATCTAAAGGGGATACCAAAAACTTGTCGGTACTTGGTGCTTAGGCTTCACCTACTGACAGGTGAGGCACTAAGAGATGAACTAATCTATGCTTCATCTCATTTAGGAACACTATAACTATCATTGAAGGTCTCTATACATATTCCCTACACCAGGATATATAGTTAGGGGAGAAGTGTGGAACTCTCACATTACCTCCTTCTACATTGTGACTAGAACTATCACCCATCCCTGAAAAAAGATGACATAATTTACTTATTCATAATATACATATGATGAATCACCTATGTATATCTGGTCACGTAAGACCTCACAGTCGATGTCTCCTATCTAGGAATCTCTCACATGATTAGGAATATAAGGAGTCAACACCATCAACTACAGAAAAGTTGTACCCTCCTTCTCCATTAGGGTTAGATGTAGGGAAGCCAACTGCTCAAAAGCCTCCTGCACCAAGCGTGCTTGTGACTTTCTGCTAAGGGAATATTCTACTACGTTTCTATTACCAACCAAATCCTTATAAGGGGACTACTCCAAACAATGTCCCAAGGAATGAACTTCTCTGATACCAATCGGTCATGACCTGACCCTAACCAAGGCTCGATCCGCAACTACCCCAAGCCCGCCTTCATAGGCCAGGGGTGGCATCAATCGCCAAAAGGAATAACCTAAATGGGATGGATTTTCCTAATTAACTATACACACACACCTGAACATCTCAATGCATAAGTTTATAGGAATAATAATAAAAAGATGAAATAGCTAGAAACTAAACCAAGTATGCAAAACCTCTAGGGTGTACAAGAGTACAATAGTGAAAACTAAAAAGTAAAGGGTAAAAATACATGCCCATCCATAAATATGTACCAAACTAAAAACTATAAAATTAAACTACTTAGATATCTCATATTTTGATCTCCAAGCTATGAGCACCATACACGGTCCAAAGTACCAGGTATCCTTAAGCTTCTCTGAATTCACCACCAACTTGTCTGTCGTCTGCATAAGACATGACATGTGCGAGAAAATCCCATGTAGGGTTGAGTATATAAACACCCAGTAGGGTGTCCTGAAAGCTGAAGGGGGTTAGTAAGTGATAAAATGAGAAAATAAAGACAGTAGAATAGTACATAGGATGTAAGATATAGAGAAAGAGAACAGCTCAACCCAAACTAAGAGAGAGTAACCTTATAAAAACATAAGGGTCTTAACAAGATGTGTATATAAAATACATGTCTATTATTTTCCACCTATAGCAGGAGAGTGGACTCATCTAACCACGATGAGCTAAATAAAGAAAGCACGTGGCATAGCCTGTGCGTCTTCATAACCCATAGAAGGAGAGTAACCAAATTCAAAGGTAAGGATATTTATGAATATATATATATATATATATATTCTTAGTCAAATAAACCCAAATGAAAGATAAATAGGATCTCCATATCATAGCTTAGTCCAAGAAGAAGATTCGCCAATAGTTCCAAAGGTCTATCTATGATGCCCAGTATCTCTTGAATCTACTCAGAAGTAACCTTGTGAAGGCCCACACCTCTCTGTTGTGCCTTACATCCGAGGGGGCACAAAATACAAGTAGAGGTATCATTCCCTAGTGTGTCAAGGGAGTTACACTCTGTAAGTATCTTTAGAGGACTTGTGCCCTAATGTGTTGGGGGGGTTTCACTCTAGTGTCACAAGTACCCTCTCCCTATCCGATAAGGGGTTCCACTCGGTAGGTAGAGGAACCATGCCTAAGATGATGGGGGGTTCCACTCTATAGGTCAAGTACCCACACCCTATTGTGATAGGGGGTTCCAATCTGGTCATCGAGGACCTACGCCCTATCTGATAGATAGGTTCCACTCAGAAGGTAGAGGACTTGCACCCAAGATGATGGGGGGGGGGGGTTCCACTATATAGGTCGAGGACCCATGACCTAGTGTGAAAGTGGGTTCCACTATGGTAATCAAGTAACCTCTCTCTATCTGATATGGGGTTCCACTCGAAATGTAGAGGACTCATGCCCAAGATGATGGGGGTTCCACTCTATAGGTCAAGGACCTGTGCCCTAGTGTGATTGGGGGTTACACTATGGTCATTGAGGTCCCAAGACCTATCTGGTAAGGGAGTTCCAATCAGTAATTAGTTATAGAGGACCAGCACCCAAGCTAATGGAGGTTTCACTCTAGTGTCTCTGGTGATTCTCTTCCTGATCACTACTGTCATCAGGAATCACCTCAAATAAGCCTCATGCCCAAAATATTTCACATCATATCTCGAAAGCCACAGTGGAGGGAACATTTTCATTTTACTTGGAAAAACACTTAGGATAGGATACTCACAGTCCAAAATTTAGGTTCAAATTAAGGAGATAAAAAATATTGAAGTTTCATAAAAAAATAACCAAGGGGTACACAGCATGTGAGGGGACCCACACAGTGTGTGGTCCCGCTCCTTCACCTGGTCGTGTCCCTAGAGGTACATGGATTTCCTACCATGTAGGGGTACATAGTGTGTGGAAGATATACATGGAACCATGGAACTTTTCAAATAAATTCCCTAAGACAAGGGTTTTTGGAGAAAAGCAACAACCTCCAAGGTAGTAGGGGAGAACTTTTTCCATCACAACCACTGAGGGGATCCCAACAACTAAGTGGTGACTGGTATGATAGTTATTCATTAAATAATAGTGAATGTAATTTTTTATTCTAGTTCTACGCATTCATCCATATCATGAAAGTTTATTAGAACTATTCAAACACCACAACAAAGCATGGAAGTAGAGGTGTCAGTGAAAACAACAAATGGGGAAATCATTGCATCCCAAGAATATAACTCCTCCCCTATCAAAATTTGTGGGTTAAACTTAATAGAGAACCTTTTAATAATACATTTTCTATAATTTGATACAATTATAGGTATGTATTTTCTTTACCTATATAGATCTAACATAAATTGCCACATTAAGAAAATCACTCTTCATATTGCAAATTGTCCTTCGATTCTATACAAGTGCAAGGAGGAGGGTGAATCTTTTTTAGCACCAACATCACAAGCATGGATATTATTACCCTATAAAAAAGAGTATATTTCTAAAATGATTAAGTCTAATGAAAGAATCATCCTTTAAGACATGTTCATTATGAGGGAATATGTTGATGTGGTTCCCAAAGAATTTTCTGGTTTTCCTCCTAGTCGAGAGGTTTAATTTTCAATCGAGCTTATACCTGGGGAGTTACCATTATCCAAGACTCCATATAGAATGGCTATTGTGGAACTTGAGGAGATTAAGAAAAAACTACCAGAGAATCTAGATAAAGGGTTCATACGCTCAGGTGATTCACCTTGGTGTGCACCAGTCCTCTTCATCAATAAGAAGGATGGGTCAATGTGTCTTTGTATTGATTATCATGAGCTCAACAAGATCACGATAAAGAACAAGTATCTTCTGCCACAGATTGATGACTTGTTTGATCATCTAAATGGAGAATAATACTTCTACAAGGTGGATTTGTGGTCAGGATATTATCAAGTTAGGTTGAAGAAGTATGATATTCCCAAGACTACTTTTCGTACAAGGTATAGGCACTATGAGTTCATAGTAATTCCATTCAGACTCACTAATGTTCTTGTAATCTTCATGGAAATGATGAATAGAGTCTTTAGGGATTACCTAGAAAAAATTTTGGTAGTATTTATATATTATATTCTAATATTATCTAAAACCATGGAGGATAATGAGGAGCATCTGAGCACTATGCTAAAGATCTCGTGAAAGGAGAATCTTTATGCCAAGTATAGAAAATGTGAGTTCTGGTTGAAGTAATTCTCATTATTGGGCACATAATTACAAGAAATGAGATATATATGGACCCTTTAAAGATATAATATATTGAAGTATTATTGAGGACAACATATGTGATAGATATTCATACTTTCCTTGGATTACCTAGGTATTATCATCAATTTGTGAGAAATTTCTTGTGATTGTCAAACCCTATAACCAAGATAACTTAGAAGGGAGTCAAGTTTTCATGGAATGATGAATGTGAAGAGAGATTAAAGGAGTTGAAAATGAGTATTACCACTACACCTATGCTCACACTACCCACAAGTAGATAACTTTTCATGGTATTTATAGATGCTTTGAAGAAGGGATTGGGTTGTGTGTTAATACAGAATGAAAAAGTGATATCCTATGCTTCAAGGCAGTTGAAAGTTCATGAATGGAACTACCCAATGAATTATTTGGAGTTGGATTTAGTGATATTCACTTTGAAAATATCATAGAATTATCTATTTGGTGAGAAGTGTGAAATATATATGGATCAAAAAATCTTCAAGTATATATTCACATAGAAAGAGTTGAATATGCGCTAATGAAGATGGTTTGAGTTGATCAGGGACTTTGACTGCTCAATTCACTATCATACTAGGAAAGAAAATGAGGTTTCAAATTATCTAAGTAGAAAGGATCCAATAATTCTATCATTTATGATAATTGATATGGATTCATTCTTCTTAGATTTGTAAAGGATGGACATGGGAATCATAAAGTAAGGAATATCATTAATCATTTTAGAAATGATTGCACAACCATACCTTCTGGAGAAGATAAAGGATGCTCAAAGAGATGATGTGGGAATTAAGAATAAATTGGAAAATATAAAGAAATGGAAATCCTAAAACTTCAATGTTAATGAAGAAGTAGTTGTATGATTTGGGTCATAACTATGTGTACCATCAAATCCTGAGTTAAAGAAGGAGTTTGTGGATGATGGACATAGTTCAACCTTATCTATCCATCCCGAAAGCACAAATATTTATCGAGATCTCCAAGAGAACTATTGGTGGGACAATATGAAGAAGGATATTAGATAATATACATCAATATGTCTTGCATGTCTGCAAGTTAAGGAAAAAAGGAAAAAATCTAAGGGGATGATGCAACCATTACCCATACCTACATGGAAATGGGAAAACATCACCATGAATTTTTTCATTATACTTATAAATATATCCAGAGGAAACAATGGTATATGGGTTTTGGTGGATCATCTTAAAAATATTGCACACTTCATTGTGATTTTAGAGGGTTTCTCACTGGATAAACTTGCAAGGATATACATCATAGAAGTGGTGAGGTTGTATGGAACACCACTATCGATTATATCTTATTGAGAACCAAGATTTACCTCCAAGTTATGGAAAAGTATTTAGTATGATCTAAACACTAAGTTTAACTTTATCATGGTTTATCATCCTCAAACTGATAAAAAATCTGAGCAGAATATCTATATACTTGAGGAAATATTGAGAGCATGATCAATTGACTTCAAAGGATGATGGGATCAACATCTTCCTCTGACTGAGTTCTCATACAATAATAATTTCTAATCAATCATCCAAATGGCTTCCTATAAATCCCTTTATGTAAATAGGTGCAGAACACCTGCATGTTGGGACGAATTTGGGGAACGAAAACTACTAGGTCCTGAAATGGTTGAGAAAATGGTGGAAAAGGTTAAGACTATTCAGCAGCACATCAAGGCTTCTCGGAGTCAACAGAAGATCTATGATGAAAATATTCAATGAGAACTAGAGTTTGATTTTAGAGACATGGTATTCCTCCACATATATCCATAGAATAAATTCATGATATTTGGGAAGAAGTGAAAGCTTAGTCCAAGATACATCGGCCCCTTTGAGATCCTTGATCACATCAGAGCATCGGCCTACCAACTAACACTCCCACCTAACCTTTCTCAAGTACATGATGTATTTCATGTATCCTTCTTGAGGAAGTAGATACCAGAACCCTATCATATACTCAATCTAGAGGTAGTACCATTGGAGAGTGATCTTTCCTATGAGGATCATCCAGTGAAGATCTTATATTATAGAGACAAGGTTCTATGGAATATGATAATGCACCTGGTCAAAGTATTGTGGAGAAACCATAAGTTTGAAGAAGTGACGTGGGAACCATAAGAAGTGATGAAAGAGAATTACCCTCATCTATTTTAGTGTGGGAAATGAAAATTTAAAGGGTGAAATTTCTTGAGGGGGGAGATTTTAATGACCTGAACTGTTATAAATAAAATTTCCCCTTGAGTTTTAAATTAAATGTCTTATTATGTAATATGGTTATATAAAACACATGAACTTATTTTAGTTTTATTATATCCTATAGAATTTAAATGACCATTAAGAATCATTTCCATTGATAATATATTTTTTGAATAGTGATCACATGATTAGTATAAATATAGGGTTTTAAAAAATCTAATTTACACATACAAAGGAAGTGATGGCATTAACTAGTAGAATCATACCCTATGAATCCCATTTATCAGAGCTTCTGAGGGAGATAGAGAGTCACTAGGATTTTCCATTGACCAAGCCCCAGATGATATCTAATAACTTAAGCATGAGATAAACCATTTATGGGAGAATTTCAAGCTCATTGAGATCACGGCCCAAACGATGTATGTCGAACCACCCCATGAAAGTCTCATCGTCGTGCACATTACTCTTAGGAAATTTACTGGTGTATTAAAGTGATATGTATCAATACCCTAAAAATATGAGTATTTAAATTATTTTTTATATAATAATTAAAATATTTTCATCATATTATTTTTACTTTATAAAAAAAAATTATTTTGATACAATAAAACACAAATAGTATTTTTTGTTAATATTCAAATTCAATTGAATAATTTATTTTGATGAATTAATGGATTTTTTGAAATAAATAATTTTTTAATAAATTATTATTATTAAATAATTTTTCTCAAATATAAATGATCATATAATTTTTATGAAGTTAAATTTAATTTTTATAAGGGTTTGAAAATTGTTATTATCAAAAAACCCATCATTTCTCAATAAATTTCGGTTCTTATTATAAAAGTAAAATTACACATATTTATAAAATTAATTAGATAAAATTAATATTATTTTTGGAATAATAATTCAAAAATTATTCAATGGTGAATTTTTCATAATTTTATGAGATAGTCAAATTTTCAAGTAAAAAATAAATATGGTATAAATATACGGTGTGTATTATGACATCATAATGACCCAAAAGTGATGTAATAAATACTATGGTATATGAAACCAAATATATGTTTTTAATTTAAAATAATGTGATTTTATGTTTATTTTATTAATTTTATAAAGCCTTTGTGAATCCACCAAATCCATTAGTATATTTTAATGTTTTAAACTCATTTCTTTAAGAGTATGACTCACATCCACATAAGAAAGGGTATTATTTATTAAGTTAGTCCCTTGACCTTATAAAATAATGAAAATCACTACCATTTTGAAGAAACCATGGGAAAACCCATGGGAAGGATTGTGGTTTTGGTTATTTTATTATATAGAGTCCAAAACCTATGTTTGAGAAATAATAAAGAAATTCTCACTCATTTCCTATATAATCCCACCAAATATCCCATTTATCTTCACTAAAAATACTTTTATCATGTACTTACCCTACCCTACCATCTCTAGATTCCTACCAAGGTGCCCACAAGCTCTCAATAATCCCATCCCAATCATTTGGAGTCACTCTCAAGGTAAGGGATCCTCGCCTTCACTTATTTATTCAAGTTTCTTTATTATCTTATGCCTTATATTTCCAATTCCTAATGTTGGGATATTTCTTTATATGCCCCTATTACTGCCCATTTTATGTACAAATTGTTATATACCCCTTTTTCTCTCATAAACCCATTTTATGAATTTTTAAGTAATTTTTTTATGCTGTGAAAATTTCACCACGATTTTTCATGACAAAACAATTATGTAGTGAATACCATAATGATTTACTATCAAGGGTGTTCAAGTTTATACACATATACTTATTTTAATTGGTAATTACATGTATGTATTCCATACTCTATGATCATGGAATAAAATATGATTATGAATGAATCCATGTTGTATGATCTATGTGGCACACTTAAGCATGAGAATGAAATGAAAGTGATGGGATCACCCATAATTATATAGTGATCTAATTCATTGGGTAATGTTTACTCTCATGAGATGTCATGTTAGGATAGGTAGTGAACCTGATTTATTTATGGGACTTTATCCATCATGGTGTCTTGGTATTTATCTTTGACCTATGTTCATGATGCAGTGTTTTAAGTTGTTGTCATGTTTCCTATGTTGTCTTTATGTTATCATTATATATCATGTATTATTGTTCATGTTTATGATTCTCACTCCTTTTATTCCCTATTATTATACCTATTGTCTAACATGTATTACCTTATACCATGTTTATTCCCTTACTAGTCTTTATAGCTCACCCCTTTCTTATGTATGTTCCTAGATTATCCCATGCAGTTTTAAAATCCTTGGAATTTTAGAAGCATGTTAAGAAATTTTTCAATAATGTTGTTGTATCCCATGTTCAAGATGTTATGTTATATACCAAATTCCCAAAGACACTAGACTTTTCGATCTTTCAGGTTGTATTATGTGTATTTTTATGTAATAAATAATGAATTAATGTGTAATAAAAATAAGGATTTTTATATTGTGGGTGTTAGGGAATGGTGAGTTGAGAACCATATCAAGTGCTTAGTGGTAGTGTGAGTTCAGGTTTTGTTGGGATTTCTTAATGGAAAGATTTTTAATTATCAAAATTTGGTGGTTATAAGTTGGAGCTTATGGTGGGGAACACCATAGATCAATGACTAATCAGGTGATGTTGTAATCAATATTTCTATTGGATGAGCTCAAGTGAGTGCCATAATGGAGTTTCAGTTTTGGCTATGGCTATTAGCTCAGGTTTTTGGTTGGTTGAGGGCCTTGAGTTAGAGGTTGTGCCTTGGTAGTGTTTTGGGATATCAGAAGTTAAACGAGACTATTAATTAAAATCTAGTGACTGATATAGGTCAGGTGGTGCATATGGATGCCCACTGAGGCTTCTTAAGGATGAGAAGTATTGTGGTGGGAAGGTTATAAGATACCATGTCCATGCATGTTGAAAATTTCAGAAGGAATTTTAATTTTCATTACCGGACATGTCAAATCTTGAATCGATGCTCAGAATGGAAGTCCAAGAGTTATAATTAATCAAAGTGTTTTTTGAGTCGAGGAATGAGGCTCAAGAGGTAGATTAGGTGTTTGTATGAGCTTCAGAGGCTTTGGGTTAAGTTTTGGGAGTTTTTGAGTTTTCTAGCAGTAGCACATGCTTTGGTGTGAATGGTTTAGTAAAAACCATGTGACACCTTGATTCTCAGTACGTCTCCAGTTCATTATGAATTGTGCACGGTTGAGTTGTGTGGTTAGAGCATGGTTTGGGGTAAACCATGTGAGGAAAAGGGAGAAATCGCGAGAGGTTGAGGAGGGTCTGAGTCAAGGTGTAAGGGCTTCGCATAGTTTCAGACAAGTTATGTGCCTTGTTGAAGAAGGAAGGAAGTGTTGAAATCATGGCTGGAACATGGTTTTTCCAACCATGCAACCTAACTGTGTGAGTGGGCTGGCCTTGGATAAAGCCAACTGCATGGTTTGCGCACAGTTTGGAAAACCATGTGGTTGCCCAAATTTCATTAAAAGGGGGAAATTACCAAAATTCCTCCTCATGTTTTTAGTCACTCCACCCCCTTTATCCTCCATTTGATGCACACGGACCAGGGGAGTTCCCAAACCCCTTCCTCCTCCTCCCTCCTTTGATTTTTGGGGTGTTCTCGGAGTGTTTCTTTGGTGTTTTGAGGTAAGATCCAACCTATAGTGTCTTTTTTTGCTTCTTCTTATCCCTCCTCTCTAATTTTAGGGAAATCCAATTTAGGTATCATTGAATGTTTCACCAAATAATGATGGAATTGTCTATTTCTCATGGTGATTTTGGTCATCTTGGGTAGAAGAGATCCTAAGATGGATTTTTCATGTCTTTGTGTGGAGTTTTAGTAAGGTATATGTTTGTGATGATTTTTCTTAGGTTTTTTCAAATAAATTAATTTAATTAAGTGTTGAAATGGTATCTCCTATTAGGAATTTTCCTGAGAATGGTTTTGGGGGTCTATTGTGGACCTTACATGGTGGTTTCTTGGAGTTTCGACAAGAGGTGGGCCCCAGTGGGTTTTTTGGAAATATGTTGAGTTTGGGTTTAATGAATTAATTAATTATAATTGTTATATTTAATTAATTTGGGTTTCTTGGTGTGAGACTAGATCCAGGTGGTGGTGATGAGATCAGTTGGGTGCCAAGGGGTTGGACAATGCTTGGACAAGCCTTGGAAAGGCCATCGTGCCTTCACTACTACAAAGAAATCCTTTAACAGTGATATAATAGGAATTTATCAGCACTAAAAAAGTGTCGATTACCGAATTGCAGTTAAAATACCTAGGATTTGATCAGCACTTTTAGGACCGCTGATAAAAGACACCATTTATTAGCACTTTTAGAAGCACCGATAAAGGATGCCTTTATCAACGCATTTAGTAGTGATGATAAAGTGGCATACTACAGTGCGTTGTAACATCATGCTGTAGTACTAGAAACAACACCATAAATTAGAAAAATCATATACAAATATAGAATTTAAATGAAATAAAATTTACAACAAAAATACAAGAAAAAAATACTATTATAGAGAAAAAGAATGCACCTATATAAAAGAACAAACCACCCCTTCTCAAGCAAAACAAAGAACCTATATAAGAAAACAATTCTTATGTTAGAAATAACATAAAGAAATAAATTAAACAAAAGTGCTAATTTTAGACTAAACTTTGAGTCATACCAGGAACATTGTGTATCAGATTAATTTGTTGTTGATTCTTACACGTCACACCATTTATTTTTCATTTTCAAGCATTATCTATATGAAAATTAACTAAATAATTAGAATATAAAAATGATAATGAAATTAATTAATTAATAGCAAAGAGAATGATGATAATAAAATCTAGGATCATTTTCTCAGTTTTGGAAATGTGATGTGTGTTTTAAACTAAAATGACACTTATATATTGAAAATATGCACTTGGTGTCATACCAGTCACACCATGAATTGTATTGAGGTGTGGCTGATCCCTACACATCCCAAATTACTTATGGATCATTGTCTTAAATTATGAAAACAATCTTAATGTGTTTTCTTGGTTTTGAGTATGTGACTTGTGTTTTTTACTAAAATGTCTTTTTAAACTAGAAACACGCAATTTGAGTCATATTGGTCACATCATGTGGGGGATTAATGTGAGACTAATTCATACACATCAAAAATTAATTATAAATCATTTTTATAAATTATCAAGACAACCTGGTCTCGTTTTCTCAGTTTTCAGTGAGTGACACTTTTTGAACTAAAATGTCAATTTTAAAGTGATAACGGACACTTTGAGTCATATTGGGAACATCATGTATTATATTGAGGTGTGTATAATTAATATATATCAAAAATGAATTATGTATCATTTCCCTAAAGTATATAAACAATCTGAATTCATTTTCTCAGTATTGAGTATGTTGGTTTTCTTTTTTACTAAAATTAATGAAAATTTTAAATAAAAAGATACAATTGGAGTCATATCAGCCACACTGTGCATCGTATTGTGGTGAAGATGATTCATATATTTCCCAAATTACTTATGGATTATTTTCCTAAAGTATAAAAATAATCCTAATTTTTTATTGGTTTTGATTACGCCACTTGTGTTTTTTACTAAAATGTCATTTTAAACTAAAAACCTTCACTTTGAGTCATACCTCTCACATCGTGTGTGGTTTTTATGTGAGATAGATTCCTACACATAAAAAATGAATTATAAATCATTTTCCTAAATTATCAAGACAATCTGAGCATTTTTTTTCTTGGTTTTTATTGAGTGACACTTTGTTGAACTAAAATGTTAATTTTAAAGTAATAACAGACACTTTGAGTCATATCAAGCACATCATGTATTATATTGAGGTGGGGATAATTCCTAAAAACCAAAAATGACTTATGGATCGTTTTCCTAAGGTAAAAGAACAATCCAAATTCATTTGATCAGTTTTGAGTATGTCAGATTTCATTTTTACTAAAATTAATGTCAATTTTAAATAAAAAGACACACTTGGAGTCATACCGGTCACACTGTGCATCGAATTGACATGTATATGATTAATAAACATCTCAAATGACTTATTAAACATATTTATAAAGTATAAAAATAATAAAAATTTGTATTCTTGGTTTTGAGTATGCCACTTGTGTTTTTTACTAAAATGTCATTTTAAATTGGAAACACACACTTTGAGTCATACCGATCACATAGTGAGTGGGTATTATGAGAGACTAATTATTAAATATAAAAAATGAATCATGAATTTTTTTCCTAAATTATCAAAAAAATCCTATAAAATTTTATCTATTTTCAATGAGTGATACTTTTTGTACTAAAATGTCAATTTCAAACTGATAACGTACACTTTGAGTCATATCAGGCACATCGCGCATCAGATTGAGGTGAGTATAACTCCTACACATAAAAATGAATTATTTATTTTTTTAATAAAGTATAATTCAATATAAATGAATTTTCTTAGTTTTGAGTATGTCAGATGTCTTTTTTACTAAAATTAATGTCAATTTTAAATAAAAAAGGCACACTTGGAGTCATACCGGTCACACTGTTCATCATATTGAGGTGATAATGATTATTACATGTCTAAAATTGCTTATGGATCATTTTCATAAAGTATAAAAACAATCCAAATGTGTTTTCTCAATTTTAAGTATGCCACTTTTGTTTTTTACTAAAATTTCATTTTAAACTAGAAACACAAACTTTGAGCCATACCAGTCACATCATGTGTGGGTTTGACGTGAGACTAAAACATACACTTAAAAATGAATTATGAATAATTTTACAAAATTATAAATACAATATGAGTGAATTTGATCATTTTTTAGCGAGTGACACTTTTTTGTACTAAAATGTTGATTTTAAACTGATAACGGAAACTTTAAGTTATACTGGGAACATCATGTATCATATTGAGGTGAGGTTGATTATTAAATATTAAAAATGACTTATGTAGTGTTTTACTAAAGTATCAAAACAATTAGAATGTTTTTCCTCAGTTTTGAGTATGTCAGTTTTCTTTTTAACTAAAATTAATGTCAATTTTAAATAAAAAGATGTGCTTTGAGTCATACCGGTCACACCGTGCATCGGATTGAGGTTAGGATGATTCCTACACATCCAAAATGACTTATGGATAATTAAACAAAATTATTAAAATAATATGAATTTTTTTATTGGTTTTGAGTATACCACTTGTGTTTTTTACTAAAATGTTATTTTAAACTGGAAATCTGCACTTTGAGTCATACTGGTCATATCATGTGTGGGTTTGATGTGAAACTGATTATTATAGATAAAAATAAATTATTAATAATTTTCCTAAATTATCATGATAATAAAAGCATGTTTACTTAGTTTTTATTAAGTGACACTTTTTTGTACTAAAATAACAATTTTAAACTAATAACGGAAACCTTGAGAAATACTAGGCACATCATGTATCGGATTGAGGTTAGGATGATTCCTACATGTAAAAAATCACTTATGGATTATTTTTCTAAATTATAAAAATAATATGACTGTGTTTTCTTGGTTTTATGTATGTTATTTGTCTTTTTTACTAAAAATAATGTCAATTTTAAAAAAAAGGCGCACTTGGAGTCATGTCGGTCACATCATGCATCAGATTTAGGTGTCACTGATTCCTATACATATCAAATGACTTATGGATTTTTTTAATAAATTTTCAAAACAATATGAATGTATTTTCTTGGTTTTGAGTATGCCACTTGTTTTTTTTACTAAAATGTCATTTTAAACTAGAAACACGCACTTTGAGTCATACCAATCACATATTGTGTGGGTTTGATGTGAGAATGATTCCTAAAGATAAAAAATGAATTATAAATCATTTTACTAAATTATCAATACAATCCGAGTGTTTTTTCTTAGTTTTCAATGAGTGAAACTTTCTGTACTAAAATGTTGATTTTAAACTGATAACGGACATTTTGAGTCATACTGGGCACATCGTGTATCAGATTGAGGTGTAGTTGATTTCTAAATGTAAAAAAAGACTTATAAATATTTTTTATAAAGTATAAAAACAATATGAATGTGTTTTATTGGTTTTTAGTGTGTTAGTTGTCTTTTTTACTCAAATTAATGTCAATTTTAAATAAAAAAGACGCACTTGGAGTCATACCGGTCACACAGTGCGTCAGATTGAGGTGCGGCTAATTCCTACATATAAAAAATGACTTATAGATTGTTTTGATAAATTATAAAATCAATAATAATTTTTTTTCTTAGTTTGAGTATGTCACTTGTTTTTTTTACTAAGATTTCATTTTAAACTAGAAACATGCACTTTGAGTCATACCGATCACATCGTGTACCTATTTGATGTGAGACTGATTCCTACACATCATAAATTACTTATAAATCATTTTAATAAATTATAAAGACAATTAGATATATTTTTTTAGTGAATAATGTTTTGTGAACTTAAATGTTAATTTTAAACTGATAATAGACACTTTGAGCCATACCGAGCACATCATGTATCAGATTGATCTATGGTTGATTCCTACACATAAAAAATAACTTATGGATTATTATCCTAAATTATCAAAGCAATATTAATTTTTTTTCTCAGTTTTGAGTATGTGATGTGTGTTTTGAACTAAAATGTAAATTATAAAATAAAAACATAATGTTCGAGTCATACCAGTCAGATTGTGCATCGGATTGAGGTTCAGATGATTGAGTATGTGATGTATGTTTTTATTTCAATCATCCGCACCAAGCCAAAAAATAAATAAATGTTCCATTTGGATGGAAGAACAAACCCCATGCTGCCTGAAACACCTCATCCAAAAGCACTATGTTCTCTCTTTTCTAGCTTTTTGTAGATGATTGAAGGAAAAAATATGGTTTCCCAAAAGATATGTGAAAAAAAATATTAGATAAAAATGATAATGAAATTAACTTCAAAATAGTAGATAAAATGGTGACATAATTAACTAAATAATTAGTAGGAATTCATATTTTCATGATGGTTTTATACATTATTGATCCATTTCCTTTTTGTTATTATCTCGGTTGTAGCCTCAAAGCCCAATCTCTCACGATCACGGGCAGCTTCAAAAAAAAACTACCCCAACTCAAGCAAAAGAATCCAATTGTATAATAAAATAATTCTTATATTATTAATACTATAAATCAATAAATTAAACATAAATTTGAAACAATACATTAATAAAATTTAAATTTTGAACTGAAACCACACAATTTGAGTCATACCGAGTACATTATATATTGCTTTGAGGTATAGTTGATTCCACCATGTCTTTTTATACTGCATTAAATTTAACACTCTGGGTCATCTAACAATATTTCGGTTTGATAACCCATAATGTTGAATGCATTGGATAATAAAAATAAAATTGCATCATCATGAGGGAATCATTATTGTTGAGTGCATGATCATAGTACATGAGTGAATTGTCCTTTTTTTAAGTCATTTATTCCTAGAAAACATTAACCATTAATGTAAACCTATCAGTATTCATTTATTAAACTAAAATAAATATTTACATATGAGTTTTTATGGAACATAATAAAATATATCTCGCCCTTTCACCGTCATAGCGAGTGCATACTCCGTTATAAACCATTTACCTTATTTGATGGAAAAAAATTCAGTGTAACCCATTATGTATTTTCAGAAGACACTAAATTCCATTATAAATTAGTTACCCCTTTTTGACAGTATTATACATCTGTATAGCCCTTTATAGATTCCAAGTGACATTAAAATCTAGTGCATCCATTAATTATTCTTGAATTATGCTATAGATTAGTATATCCTTTTCAATATTTTGACTAATGATAAACTCTATCATAACATCATAATTATTTTTTCATCAAAATGGGAATATCCCTATTCTAATTTATTTTTTATTGAGAATGATGATGAGTTTTTTATTAATGATCTTTTGAACATGGATCATTTTACATAATGAATGTGCACATATATGAAGAATGTTACTTTTACGGATTTCACAATCATTTGTGATATTATATCATGCATCTAATTGATGATCAAATAAACCAAATAATTCCCCCACCAACCAAATTGAAACTACTATATTGTTATTTTATGAAAATTCATGATTCAGTTGATGAAATTTTGTATTTATTTATTTATTTAGAGATTTTGGATAAAGTTACTAGCTTATTTTTCAAAGGGGTCTTCATTTGGATTTCTAGTGCTTCATGATTTCATTGAAAGTGGGTTTTTCACACACATATTTATTAAAAAAATTGAGTTGTATTATATAATTTTTTGATGATTGGATTTCTATTGTATAACTCTCAAGTGACTATTGGCTCCACTACTAAGACCCTTCCTTTGTAGTGTAGATAATTCATGGGAAAAAAACTACATCAATTTTTTTTAGTTTGTTCTTGGTGAGAGGTTTCTTTCACACTTCAGTAATAGTTGATAATACTGGGAATGTGTTAATAGAAATTTCATCCTATGATGACCAGTTTAAAAAAATAATTGGTATTTGTTTTGTTCCTAAAAAAATTTCTCCGCTTAAATTCTTGTATAAAATCACTTAAACAAGTGGTGAGAAATAGTTATTCAATAATCCACCTAAAACACTTGCATGATGTCTCTTATCTAAAGTGACAAGTGTTGTGATCATTTTTCAACAATTGTTCTCAAACACAATCTTGGTATGATCCCCATTATACTCCATTGCCCAATAATTTTATTGTTTGAAAGCCATCGATTCATCTCCTCCTCCACCTTTGTCTTTGCCTTTCACTTCTCCTCCACCTCGGTCACTGACTCTGACTCTACCTTTGTCTTCACCTCTAACTCTGCCTCCATCTCCTCCTCTTCCTCCTCTATTGCCCAATAATTTTATTGTTTGTGGGTCAGTGCTTCTAAACAAATTTATTTCCTCTATTATACTTCTCCTTGAGAAACATATAAAAAATAATATATAAGCATTATGACATTAATGCTTCACACCCCAAATATATTTCTAAGGTAATAGAGTATACTATATCACAAACATAGCAGGTAGTCACCTAAATTTTTTCTCTACAAACATTCTGACAATATGTACATTGCCCACTCATCTCTAAAAAAATTTACTTCTTCTTTTGAGTACGAAGGTTATCAGAAATCTTGATAGTACTAAGAAAATATAGACTAAAAATGATTAAGAAATATATTTAATGAAATTTTAATTACCTTCATAAATTAACTTTGGGGGTATGCTGGTATTTTCATGCTTTATGATCTCTCTCATAAATTTGAAAACATAATATCCACAACCATTGCCATTATCTTACTTCAAACACTGTAGAAACATTGACCAAAATAAGTAAATTATTTTGAAATATGTTTTAATAGTTAAATATTTCTATATATACCTTAATATGTTTCTATTTTTAGTAATCCATAGGCTTTATCAGTTCAGACACCGTCTTCATGCCATGAATTAGCCTATATTTAGAGATCTCTATATCATAAAAAAATTCTTGTTAAAACATAGAATAAAACATATAATTCAAAGTTTATCTATAAAATTTTTATTTAAATGTATTGAAAATTCACAATACACATCATGTGTGGTCGGTTTATTCGATATCCATGCATTGGATCCAAAAAAATAAATATTTGGGGTATCCATATTGACTACGATCAACATCCAGTGCTGCCTAAAAAAATAAAAACAAATAAGTAATGAAAAAAATAAAAATATATTTTATATGATTAGATTATAGAGTTTTAATTCTTCATTATAGGAATCAAGAAGAGCATATCATCTGATATTTTTTACTCAATCAATTCAAATAGTTCATCTCTTTTCTTCTCAATTTCTTCCTTTTCCAAATTAATTTTTTCCATCGAAATTATAAATGGATTAATGAATCCAAATCGTGCTTTGAACGGTTTTACCTTTATATAGTAGTAATATAAATGCCTGTAGAAAATATGAATAGTTATTAACTTAATAAACATATTTTCTCACTATTTAGATAGATGTATTATGAAAATGTACCTTATGTATGTATTCACAACTGAGACCCCCAACCATTCATGCTTGAGAATCTCATTTATAGTCTCAAGACCAATTACGTCTATCATGAAAGTTCCATATATTTATTTTTTATATGGAATGTAAGAAATATTATCATCTTTAAATGTGTTATCTGTATGAATTTTTAATGATAATAAATGTTTCTCTAGAACTGGTTGGGAGCTGGTACTCCCGGAAGGTCATTTTGATTTCTTGGTCGACTCACTAGATTATATTGATACGACCTTTTTTTTCCTCATTGATTTATCCATATGCAATATCATACCTCACTTAAGACCTTTTTTCATAAACTATTACAGGTTTTTTATATGAATTTTTTTTTCAATACATACCTCATGTATCTTTATAAGATTAGACGACCATGCTATGAAAGTTACAATAGTATCTTTGACCATTCTAATATCTGGATCATCAAATGGAATAGGAAACTCAGTAGTCATCTCATGAGCTAACTCAATCCCCACTCTCATGTGATCTTTTGGGAGGTATTTTAGGTGTATCTTGACTCCTGAGATATTATACATTATACCCCTTGCAACAAGGCGGTGTGTGGATGTTCACATAAAAAAATCACATACAACTATACTCTGTGTAATTTTAGTAATATAAAGTTATCAGAAGTTGTTTGATTCACATTTAGAAGAAAGAGTAATGAACCAATTTATTACCTTAGGTAAGGTATGCAGTTGAGGGGAATGACTAGCCTCAAATATAGTGGGGTTATTTGGTTCATGTGTGGAACTTTTTCCACTGTCTATTTGCTTTGATCCTTTCTCATATATTGGTCTTACAAACTAGACCAGACAATAATATCTTATAAAACATATATTTGTGTCTACATCCTTTCACCATCTTATATGTATTTTCACATGGTTTTATCTTCTCAAAATATGTTCTAGGAGACACTCCAAAACCTAATACCTTAACATGGCCATATTGTTTTGGCCTCTTCAAAGCTACTAAAAGTAGTTTTTATTATTGAATGGTCACTGCCAATTCTTGTGTATAAACCATATAAAATAATATGAACATAAATACATATTTTTATGTAATACTATTATAAATCATAAAGAATTATTATTATTTCATACTTACACATGTTTCTCATACTATTTTTGTGTTTACATCTACTAGGTTACCCTCCTTATTTACAGGAGCCTCCTTTTATAACACATGATGTGGTATGGAAGTAGCTTTAGATTTTGATTCATCAATATATATATAAACAAAGGAAAATATGTTGTTTCATATCACATAAAACTTTTATTATTGATTTAAAATACATACCAATTTATTATCTAGTGAATCATACCTCATTCTTGATTTGTGATAGGGGTACATTGGTTTTGATGCACGTTCTTTATTTTCAGAATTCTTTTTCTATTTCATAAATTAACAATTTTGAATCAATTTGGAAAAAATAAATAATGTCTAATAATATATTATCAACTGTAATGCACTTGAAATGATTTCTAACTGTGATGATTGATGAAATAAGTCTATGTTTGAAGTTCTAAAGATCGAATAACAACTAAGAAGGGGGGTTGAATCAATTGTTCATTTTTTATAAGTTTCAAAACTTTAAGAAAATTAGCCCCTATAACCTGTTAAGATTTATTTCCTTATAAACCTTTAATAAATAATTAATCATGCAAGAGTAGTAAAGAAAGAAAGGCACACATGATTTACAAGGTTCGGCCTCAATGTGAGAGCCTACATCCTTACCATGTCCACTCCTGTGGGTCTATGGAAATCCACTATAATGAAAAAGTTAATAAAACGTGTTTCAACTCCCGTTAAACACCTTATATCTCCTGAAAAAAAAAGATTATACTGACTCTCATTAGTTTACAATGTTTTATTAAAGAACAATTGAGCCAAACATAAGAATAAAAACTTTATTGAATCTGCTCCACAAATGCTCAGTCTGAATCCTCAATCCGATTTGGCTAAGTCTGATCTTCTCAATACGGTAAGGATGGTTATGATTTTTCCTTTCCTTAAACACTCAAAGAAAACTTCTTCGATATGGTGGGAACCTTTAACTTTGAATTCCCTAGTGATCCACCTTTTCTGTGTGTGTGAAAGTTACAAATGAGTTAATGATCTGAGCACATATTTATAGGCAACTTCGAAAAACAAAGGCGGGAATCTGGAAAATATTTCCTGCTTCCTAAAATCTCAAAACTCCAAAAATATCTCACATTTAATATTCAATCATTACTTCATCAAAACTCCTTAAATTTCTCTAAAATTTATGCAAAGTTGGAATTTAGGTTTTCCTTCTTGAACTCTTCATATCTTTCTCAAAATGATAATGTCGGATCTTGGTTTTGTTTTTCTTGGAAACATGCTTAGAAATATTGTTCAGTTTTTCTCAGAAGCATATTCAGAAAAGTGGTTTGGTTTTTCTTAAAAACATGCTTAGAAAATTGGTTCAGTTTTCATAAGAAAATAGGATCTTATTTTTTCAGAAATTGGGTTCTGAATTGTGAAAAAATCAAGTTCAAAATTGTGCAGAATTCAGGTTCTGAATTGTTCAGAAATTAGGTTCTGAATTGCTCAGAAATCAGGTTCTAAATTGTGCAGAATTAAGGTTCTAAATTAATTAGAAATCATTTTTTGAATTAGTTATAAATCAGGTTCCGAATTGTGCAGAATTCAGGTTCTAAATTGTTCAGAAATCAGGTTTCAAATTGCTTGGAAATCAGGTTCTGAATTGTGAAGAATTCAGTTTCTGAATTGTTCAGAAATTAGGTTCCAAATTATTCAGAAATCCAGTTCAGAATTGTATAAAATTTAGGTTCTGAATTATTCAAAAATCAGATTCTGAATTGCTCAGAAATCAGGTTCTGAATTGCTCAAAAATCAGGTTCTGAATTGTGCAGAATTCAAGTTCTAAATTGTTCAGAAATCAAGTTCAGAATTTCTTTTAATTATGTTCCAAATTGTGAATAATTCAGGTTCTTAATTCTTTAGAAATCATGTTATAAATTTCTCAGAAATAATCTTCCTAATTTTTTATAATTCAGGTTCTGAATTTTTTATAAACCAGGTTCTGAATTTCTCAAAAATCAGGTTTCGAATTGTGAAGAATTCAGGTTCTGAATTGTTCATAAATCAGGTTCCAAATTTCTCAAAAATCAGGTTCTGAATTGTGCATAATTTAGGTTCCAAATTTTTCAGAAATCAAGTTTTGAATTTCTCAGAAATCAGGTTCTGAATTGTGTAGAATTTAGTTTTTGAATTTTTCAGAATGTTGCTTAGAATTCTGGATCCATTTTTTCCCAGAATGTTGCTCAAAATTTTGGATCTGATTTTTCCCAAAATGTTGCTCAGAATTCTGGATCCAATTTTTCTTAGAATTTTTCTCATTGAAATTATTCAAACCTCTTAACCATTTATTCAATAGATTTTATCATTAAATTTTCATGATTTGGGAGAAATTTAAGATTAGAAAACATCATCTGATTTGTTTAGAAAGTTTGAGAAACTTTTTAACTTCTGAATCTTCAACAACATCCTTTTTTAATATTATTTAGCAACAAAAAGGATTTTAGAAACATATTTCAAACTCAACAACTTATTTCTTTCTCAGAAACTTCCTTCAAACTCAGTAACTTCTTTTAAGCTCAACAACTTCCTTAAATTCAGCAACTTCTTTCTTTCTCAGCAATAAAGACAAACTTTCAGCAACCACCAACTGCATCTTCCTGTATATCAAAAATATTATTCAACAAAAAAGGTTATTTGTCAATAAATACCAAACTTTGTTAAAACAAAACACCACAAAGGTTCTTTAATCTCCTCCTTTGGATTTGTTGACAACCTTTGTTAACAAGTTTTCCAACTCTCAGAATTTTTCCACAACTCAAGTTTTTGACTTTTATCAAAACACATCCTTTTTTAAAAGAGAGTGTCCTGACACCACACTACTAGATAAATCAATGTTTTTAAAGGATTTATATCCCTAAATGGCAAGAAAATTTTGTTCCCATGTAAAGATAAACCCCCCCTTACTCAAACCCCCCCTTTACTTTTATCATTCTCTTTCTCACTTTTCTTTTTATCTCTCATTTTTATTTTTTATCTCCCCCATTATATGATAACCAAAACTTCATATTCATAAAATAAAGCTAAGGAAAAACTTCTTAAAAATTAAAAAAGTGTTTCTTACCCTCCCCCTTTGTCAACATAATCCAAAAAACAGTGTGGGTTCTTCATTATGAGGTTTAGGAAGACATGGGAGGATGTTGAACATGGAGTTGCAGCCTCAATTTGATAAACCTTTCCTTCGACATTGGTTTTGTAAAGATATCAGCAATTTGATACTTTGTTGATATGTATTCCAGCAAAACATCTCCAGTAGTAACTTTCTATTTTATGGAGTGAAATTTTATATTAATGTGTTTTGATCTTGAGTGTTGGAAAGGATTATTAGAAAGATCAATTGCACTCTGATTATCACAAATTATATTTAATGGTTTAGAAACTTTTACTTTCAAATATTCCAACTAAACTTTCATCCATATCATTTGAGTACAATCTTGAGAAAATGAAACATATTCGGATTCGGTTGTGTTTAAAGTTACTGAACTTTGTTTCTTACTATTCCAAATCACACAACATTCACTTAAGAAGAATGTTCCTCTCGAAGTTGATTTTCTATCATTATAATCACCATCCCAATCAGGATCATTGTAACCATGAAACTTTAACTCACTGTTTCTTTTTAATAATAACCCATATGATTTTTTTCCTTTAATATATCTTATAATCCTCTTTGCTTCCAATATATGTGATTATTTTGGATTACTTTGATACCTGGCACATAAAGTCACAACATAAACAATATTAGGTTGTGAAGCTGTAAGGTAAAGAAGTCTTCCTATCAGATTCTGAAAATATTTCTGATTCACACTTATTCCAGATTCATCTTTGTTCAAATTTGTGCTCACTAAAATAGGAATTGAAACTTCTTTTGATTCTTCCATTCCAAACTTCTTTAATAATTCTTTAGCATACTTTTCTTGATATAAGAAAATGTATATTTCTTTTTCCTAAGATTGTAATCCAAGGAAGAAAGTTAATTCCCCTAACATTGAAATTTCAATGTTCTTCTTCATATCTTCAGAAAAATCTTCACAAACCTTTTCTTCATCCCCAGCAAAAAAATATATCATCCACGTAAACAATTACGATTAAAGTTCCAGATTCAACAATTTTCACATACAAGTTTCTATCAACTTTTCCTTTAGAAAATTTCATCTTTATCAAACAATTTTCAAGCTTCTAATACCAAGCATGTGGAGATTTTTTCAGTCCATACAAAGCTTTATTTAATTTACACACTTTAGTTTCATCCTCATCAAGTAAAAACCCACAAGGTTGTTCAATGTAAACTTCTTCTTCAATCTCACCATTTAAGAGATCTGACTTTACATACATTTGATAAACTTTTTAATTCTGATGGGTAGCCACAACAAGAAACATTCGAATAATTTCTAGCCCTGTAATGGGGGAAAAGGTTTCATCAAAATCCATACTTTCCACCTATGCATATCCTTTAAAAACAAGTCTTTCTTTGTTTCTTAAAACTTCTCTATGCTCATTCAATTTATTTCTATAAACCCACTTAGTTTTGATAACATTTTTATTCTTTGGACTTGGAAAAAGTTCCCATGTTTCATTATTCTCAATCCAATCCATCTCTTCATTTGTGGCATCCACCCATTATTTATATTGAATAGCCTCTGAAACTGATTCTGGTTCAACTTTTGAGATAAGTGAAGTTTGATTTTCTAATCTCAACTTCTTTTTTATCTAAACTAGATCCTTTTGATTCCCAATAATGTTTTCAAAATCAACTTGCTTTTGTAAGGTAGTAAATCTCACAATATCTTCCCTAGCATCACTTTCTTCACCACATGACTCATCTGAATCATGATGAGGCTATTTTTTATAACATTCACTATTGTTGGATTTCTCCAATGTTTCATCCTCATCATTCTCAAAAAAAATTGTTAAGGAACATTTATTTTCAATTACCTTAACATCATATGAGTCCACCAACTTTTTTAAATGTTTGTTCCGACATTTTTAAATTCTCCCATTTGGTGAATAACCCATGAAAGTTCCTTCCTCGTCTTTCTCATCAAACTTTCCCAAATCCAGATTTTTTACTTTAAGCATACATGGACTTCCAAATACTTTGAAGTATTTCAATGAGGGTTTTTTTTATACCACATTTTATAAGTAGTAATGTTGGTTTCCAGTCTCAACAAGCATCTATTTTGAACATGTATAGCAGTACTAATAGCTTCTCTCCAAAAGAATTTTGAAAGTTTGTATTTTTCTGACATACTTCTTCCCATTTCCACCAATATCCTATTCTTCATTTCTGCTACTCCATTTTGTTGTAGAGTATAGGGAGTACTATACTGATTTTTGATACCATGCTTTCTTAGATAGGATTAAAAATCATTGTTTATGAACACATAGTTTTAGTGCACATATAATACCTTAAATTGAAGTTTCTAGTAGAATTTGGAACAAAGGTGGTTATTCCCATACATTGGGAGATTCTCACAGCTTGTGTATACCCTAAGAATAAGAATTCCATTGGTCACTTCTTAGTTATTACAGTCAAGTGTAGGTTCTGAGCACAATGGAAGTGTGTGATGGGTCGTGCCCAACATTTATTTTTGTCATAGTAGATGATTAATCTGATATTTACATGATGATAAAAAAAATATCAACATAATTGAATCAAATAATATAGAAAATGTATAAAATTTCGGAACTAGAGCATATGATCATCACATATTATTTATAATTAATTTAAGCAATTAAAGAATTGCCTTGTGAAAATTTTGTATTTGTTGATGGATATAACAATGGATCTACTTCATATCATCATTGAAATGAAATAATCAAGGAAAGATTCCATCTAGAGGTGATCTAAATAGGTTCCACAAATTACTAAATGACGTTCTAGGAATCTTCGGGTGTTAGTACGATAGATTCTATCACTTGTGTCATTCTCCTTTGATCGCCTCAATAATCACTTCCAAAGGATTCTTATTAATCTCTCTAGACTCGATAGTGGAATGTGGAGAATGATTGTTCTATGTTCTTGAGAGTGTTCTTGGAGAAGGGAGCTCTCTAGGGATTTGAGAGGATCCTTCAGATTCATTATGCACAATAAAATAAATGAATTGGATCTCTTGAAAAATAATATGATTGGGTTTATATATCGCTGGGGTTAGAAATAAATATTTACACAAGTGATCTTTATTATTTATTTAATCCCTATAGAACCTCATGTATATAATAATAATATTATTATTATTTATTAACATGTGTTAAACTCACAAATTAAATTAAATATTATTTAATAAAATAATATTTAATATATATTATTTCTCATGGGATCTATAAACTTGATCTGTCATTCCTCCATAATATTTATCAGGCCTTGGATAATGATTATTTATTTAATAAATAAATTTCATGAAATTATTCACTAATAAATAAATAAATATTATATTCACTAAATAGTAAATAAATATTTATTAAATATTTCTCTCACAAAATATTCTCTCGAATAACTGGTGACAAAATATATACGATCAATAAAACATGAATGATTATTAAACCATGTGTGGGAATAATGTTTACTCAACTTATTAAATAATAAATAATAATATATTATTTAATTGAGATTCCGGATACACTTAGTGTGTGGCCCTCTATACCGCTTTCTCAGTGGCATTAGGTGAAGCAGCCTAAAGTCCAAGGTTATCATCTAGAAACATGCCAAGACACCCATATAGAAATAAGTTAATGTCATAATGACATAATACCTCATAGAGATGCTTACTATGTAATATAATCCTTTTATCATGATATCTAGGGGTGTCCAAACCTGACCCAACCTGATGAACCTGACCCGACCCGACCAAGGTGGGTCAGGTAACATGCATAATATGGATGGTTTGGGTTAGGTTGGGTTGACCTGTACACGAGTTTTTTCTGGTCTCAGGTTGACAGGCTTATGACCCGACCTGACCCGTGAGACTCTTCCGCCCATCACTACCTCACCTCCCATCCATCCATCCACTCGATCCAACCTTAATATCGATCCTCACTTCCCCTCCCTCCTCAAAACCTCATCCCTCTCAGGCTCTCATGGTGTTATTCACACTACCATTTCGAGACCTCAGTTAGATCATTGTCTATTGCTTCCTACTCCCACTATCACTTCCTACTACAGGTACGCCATCTATGCCGACATATTTATCCACCCATGTCGTCACTTCCACCTCTCTTGAGTCTCACCGCCTCCCATTGTCTCTACTACTTATTTCTACACTATCCATGCTGAAACCATTGATGTCGTTGTCACCCACCTGTGTCATCATTGTCGCCTCTCCTGAGTCCCACCTCCCACCGTTACTAGGGTATCCAATCTGTTGATGAGGATGACCTTCTCTATAGTCGAGGGCATTGGTAGGACCTTGATGGGGTGGGATATATGTCAGGTTAGGAATTCTATGTGGAAAAAAATAGGTTTCCTCGATTGATTGATGACTTTTTTGTTTGTTAAAAGATATTTTTGATTGCTTTCACAAAAAATCAATTGATTTGTGGATTTTACCCTTGGTGTATGTTTAAATTGATCTATTTATAGGTTCATTTATTTAATTGATGGATCTATAAATCTTTGTGATTTGTTTAAAAAAATTCAACTCTCTTTCTTATTTTATTTTAGACCTCGCTTGCGTGTTGATAAAGAGCAATGGTTTACAATGACAATTCATTCATTTTATAAAATTTGATCACTAATTCTTAATTTTTGGATCAATCTATGTCCAGTTTAACAGTGAAAATTCCTTCATTTTATGAAATTTCATCTGAATAAGTTTTGGAGAACATATTTGGAGGTACGAAGAAGATGTCACCGGGGTGAGATCACTAGGAAATGATTTTTTTCCCCTAACCCATCTGACCCGACCCGACCCAACCCGATCTGAAACAAGTTAGGTTGGGTTGGGTCCAAAGTAAAAAAAATACCATAGACCTAACCTGAACTAACCTATTTTGATTAGGTTGGGTCCAAAAAATACCCCAACTCGACCCATGGACACCCCGAGTGATACCTATAATCAAGAAGGTTGCATGTTGGTGTCATCAACCTATGTGTTTGATGTCTCTTTCTTTGAATTTTCAAAAATAAAACTTGCTTATAGAACACCATGGCCATGGATTTATTTAGGTTATATCATTTCTATAAAAGGGACTGAGATATCAACTTTCATTAAAGAACAAAGGGGACAAATCCTTTCTTGCATTATTCATTAATGCAATATTACTCATGACGCACCCACCATCCCTTACCTCTCCGCAAAGATATATCATCATAGTTTTTATTAATACATAAAATCACATAACTTATAATACTCATTAATAATAATATTAAATTATAAGGATCAATACACATGTATGTAGATAGGAACATCCAATGACACATATAAATGTGGATTTCCTACTGGTGGGTCTCATTCTCAAAATATACTTCAGTGGATATTACTAGGGGCATACACCATGAGAATATGCCTCAAAGACCCATAAGTGTCTAACCTTAATAGATTGAATCATTTTTGTCTTTCAAATCACTTTTCTATTGAACATATATTTAATAAAACTATCACTAAACTTTTGAGTTTCCATCATAGCGGGGAATTATTATGACCTTTTAGTGCGACAACTACTCTTAGAACATTATCACATACTATGTTACATAGAAGAATAATCATGGTGTGATAAAAAGTTTGTTAATATTCAAAACTATGAATACAAGTTATCATAAAGTACACATAAGTTGGTTATAGGCCACTAACTCCAACAAACTCCCACTTTCACTAAATCCAACTACTAACAACCTTCAATACACTAACTCTCATATGATACTCATGATTATATTGAATTAGACCTTTAGTTAAGGGTTCCACCATGTTTTATTCTGTAGGAATTCTACTTACTATAAATTCACACCTCTAATAAAAATTCCTCAAGAGGTGATACTTTTAGAGTATGTGATTTGTCCATTGGTGTGACCTTGGATATTTTTAAAGATACGTTATTGGAGTATTATAATAATACAATGTGATATGTTATTTACTACTAGATACCACATAAAGATCCTAGAAAAAGTTTCATATCTAAATGGCTTACTTAGATGCATCATAATCCACTATATACTCAAACTCTGTTGTAGAATTAGTGACAATTGGCTGCTTTAAACTCTTCCAGCTCACAGCTCCTCCATTGATATAGAAGATATATCCTAAATTTGACTTCAGATCATTTTGATATGTTTAAAAACTAGAATCGGTATAGCCCTTGATGACCGGCTCCTCATCTCTTACATACACCAAGAACATATTCTTAGTTCTTCTCAAGATACTTAAGGATAGCCTTAACAATAGCCTGATGTTGTTCTCCTAGATCTGCTTGATATCTTCCTACCATGCTCAATGCATAGGAAACATCAAGTCTAGTATATAACATGGAATAAATGATTAATCCTATCACTAAATCATATGAGATATTACTAATTCTCTCTTTCTCATGTTGTGTATTAAGACACATTTTCTTAGAAAGATGTATACCATGTGACACTGGAACTAATCTTCTATTGGATTATTCCATACTAAATCTATTTAGTATCTGGTCAATTTATGTACTTTGACTAAGTCCAAGAAACCTCTTATATTTATCACGAATGATCTTGATCCCTAGAATAAAGGTTGCTTCACCTAATTCCTTTATGGAGAAACACTTGTTTAACTGGTCCTTAATAGACTGTAAGACTGATATATCATTTCCTATAAGTAATATGTTGTCAACATATACTACTAGGATAATGACTACATCCCATTAAACCTCTTGCAAACACATGGATCACATTCATTCTTAATGAAACCAAATTATTTTATAGCTTCATCAAATTGAATGTTTCATGACCTGGATGTCTCTTTCAATCCATAAATAGATCTATACAACTTGAAAATCATTTTGGCATCACCTGGAGTTATAAACCCTTATGATTTCATCATGTAGACGTCTTCCTGAAGGTTTCCATTAAGTAAAGCTTTTTTTGACATAAATTTATTAGTTTTGGTAAGTTGTTATAGTAAGTATAATTATAATGGATTTAATCATGGAAACTTGTTAAAAGGTTTCATTGTAGTCAATTCTTTTATGTTGTTTAAACCCTTTAGCAACTAACTTTTCTTTATAGGTATTTTCCTTAACTTCCATGTCCAGTTTTCTCTTGAATACCCATTTTCACCCTATAGGCTTTACATTAACTAGCATATCGACCAGAACCTAAACTTGATTTTGATACATGGAATTTATTTCAGAATTCATGGCTTATTTCCATCTTGCAACTTTTGAGCTATCTATATCCTCTTTATAGGATAGGGTTTTATCATTGTCCAGCAATACTAAGTCACCATCTCCTGTTACTAGAAAATCATATCTTTCTGGTTCTCTTACCTTTCTAGCGCTCCTACATAGTACTTGTGTTTCATGAACTACTTCTTCCATGAGGACCTATGGAATCTATTCTAATACCAACTCTTATGTATCTTGAGCATCAACTTCATCAAATTTGATCTTGCTCCCCTATCCTTTTTTAGTATGTGCTCCCTCTCAAGAAAGATGGCTTGTCTGGTGATAGTCACTTTATTCTATGGGGGGTTTTATAGGTAGTAACCCTCTGTTTCCTTAGGATACCCTATAAAGATACACTTTGTTCCATAAGGTTCTTATTTGTTTCCTAATAAGGCATTAAAAAACACCTCGCAACCCCATACACGTGTATGTGGCAAAATGGGTTTCTTTCCACTCCATAACTTGAAGGGAAATTTGTTTGCCTCTTTAGTTGGTACTCATTTTAGTGTATATTCCATAGTTTTTAATGCATATCCCCAAAATAATAATATAATATTTTCATAAATCTTCATCAAATTTACTGTTTCTAATAAGGTACAGTTCATCCTTTCACTAACACCATTCCATGGTGGTGTGTAAGGTGTAATGAGTTGAGATAGAATCTCAAACTCCCATAAAAATTCGATAAACTCTTAGTGAAGATATTCACTAAATCAATCTAATAAAATCTTTTTTATCTTATTTCCAAGTTGATTCTCTTATTCATTCATGAATTATTTGAATTTCTCAAAGGACTTGGACTTATACCTCATCAAGTACATATAGTCATATCTACTCAAATCACCGGTATAAGTTATGAAGTAAGAATACCCACCTCTAGCTTCTACTAGAAATGGTACACACATATTAGTGTGTACCAATCCTAAAAGCTTTGCGGACCTTTCACTCTGTCCATCAAATGGTAGTTTTTTCATTTTACCTTGTAAACAAGCATGACATCTTTCAATTGCTTTTAGCTTAAAAGATTCTAAATAACCATCTTGATAGATATTTTTCAAACACTTCTCATTTACATGACCAGGATGGTGATACCATAACTAGGTGTTATATGAATCATGTGAACATGATTCGTTATCTATTTCTAATACTTGGTTTTCATAATTTAATACATAAAGACCGTTATTTAAATTATCCATATCATAACATATATTGTCTTTATAAAAGAAACAACTTTTATTCTCAAACTTGAAAATAAAACCATTTGAATCTAGGCATGATAAAAAAATTATTTTCTTGGTAATAGTTGGTACATAATAACAATCCCTTAAAACCAATATAATTCTTATTGGAAATGAAAGGTGGTAATCACCAATGGTTGTAACATATATCCTTGCACCAATGACAGCTATCAAATCCATCTCTCCTCTATAAATCTTTCATAATCTACTTGGTTCCTACATTTGGATAAAAATGTGAGAACCACAAGATGTATCTAACACCCAATGTGTTGATATTGAAAGATTAAACTCGATAACGAATGAACCTTTAGCTTCCCCTTGCTTCTGGGTGCAGTTCTTCTTCTAGTGGCCTTGTTTTCCACTTGAAAAACATATTATCTCATTTTCATTTTCATGTATCTATATTTTCATCTTCTTGGAAGGATGGTGCTCAATATCTTTAGACTTTTTATGAGTCCTGGGGGCCTTCACCTTATTCTTAATTTTCTTATTCACTATAAATTCTAAAAAAACAGGCGATTAGAAGAGGTTATAACCCCTTATAAATACTTTAGCGGTTGTTATCCATAATTGCCGCTAAAGTGCCTGCCCACTCTAATTAGAGGCAGTTTTGGGTAACTACTGGTAAAATAGGTCTGAATTTAGCGGTGATTATATTAGAGGGGGTTTTAACCCCCTCTAATTTCACCCAAAATTCACCATAAATAGGTCAGTTTGGGGCGGTTTTAATCGATCCTAATTCAAACATTCAATTTAGGGGCGGTTAGAACCTCCCCTAATTGAATCGCAATGTTCTAATTTAGGGGAGGTTATAACCACCCCTAATATAGCCTATTTTTTTAATATATGAAAATTTTTTACCCATACCTAACCACCCCCTGAAACCCCTCAACACCCACATGGAACACCCCCAGAAAATCTCATGGAACCACCCTTAATGCCCCATGGAGTACCCCTGAAACCCCATAGGACAACCCCCAACCCCATGATGCCAGGACAAACAACATGCCCCCTGTGGAGAACCCCCGACACCGCCCAAACAAGCTCTTAGAACCCCCCCCCCCCCCAATGCCTCATGCCAGACACCCCCTAAACAAACTCCACCCCAGCCCTGGGACGCCCGAACAAACACCACTGCCCCCCGGAAAAACACTAGGACACCCCCTGACAAGCACCTGACAAACAAAGGACGCACCTTGCGCTGGACAAACACCAGGACCTCGCACGTGCCAGCGCAACTGCAACCGATGGTCGGCTGATTACCGAAAAATTATAGAAAATAGGATTCAAAGTCGGTACCTGATTCAAAGAAGCACTATGCCCTAACAAACTAAGGCTATTCAATTTTGTTATAATACGTACAATATATTATATTTATTTACATATAATATGTTATATTTATTTACATACAAAAATATTATATATATATATATATATATTTGTGTATATAAATATAAATAATATAATATATTTGGGTATATATAATATATTTGTGAATAATATTTATATATAATATATATAAATAATTATATTTACATATATGAATATATATTTATACATTTATATTTGTGTGTGTGTGTTTGTATTTATATATTTCTATAATATCTATAGATGTAATATAATTACAATATATTTATATTTATATGATTGTTTTCATATACTTATATATATGTGTGTGTCTGTAACAATAATATTATTATTTATTATTATTATTACATATATTTTTTAAACTACAACAATTATATGTTGGTTTTATAAATACTATACATTTATATATTTTATGATTTATATTATACATATATTGTATTAAATACATTTATATTATATATTCATGTATGTAATTATATAAATTTATATTATATAATGTATACATAGAGATATATATACACACAAAATTAAATACATTCATATAATTGGAAATATATAATATAATTAAATGATATATATATATATACTAAATTAATTTATAATTAATATGGTATACTAAAATATATATATAATAATTATATAATATATATAAATTTATATATAATAAAATATTTATAATATAATATATATAATATAAATATATAATATTTATATTTATATTTATATTTAATTTTGTCTATATTGTAAATTTTTAATATATATTTGTATACATAATATAATATAAATCATAATATAAATGCATATCATTTGTAAAACCATATATAAATTTTATATATTTGAATAAATATATTTATAATTACATTTATATTATGTTTACCAATATTTATATATGTATACATTTTTTTATATGTATATATATTTATTTAAAGTATTTATATAATGTCTATATGTGTGTGTGTGTGTGTGTGTTTATAATGAATCTAATTACATTTATATAATGTTCTTATGTAATATATATATATATACACACACACATGTACAAACACATATATATATTATAAAATTTGAATTTATATGAGTTTTATTTTAAAAAATAAATAAAAATTAAGTGGGGTTAAAAAAACCCTCTAATCAAATGGATTAACGGTGGTTCATGAACCCCTTCTAATTTCTTGAATTAAAGGGGATTTACAACCCCCTCTAATGTTGTCAATTAGAGGGGCTTCATAACCCCCTCTAATTTCTTAAAATATAGGGGGTTCACAACCCCCTCTAATTTCTTAAAATAAAGGGGGTTCATAACCCCCTCTAATTTCTTATATTAGAGGTGGTTCACAACCCCCTCTAATTTCTTAAAGTAGAGGGCGTTCAAAATCCCCTTTAATTTCTTAAACTAGATGTAAAGGCCCGTAAAATTCAAGGGAAATTTTTTCTTAATTTTCTTTAGAATTTTACAAGAGCGCGGTTTCTGACGGCACCTGATTCCGAGGCCCAGTGTGCACGGAATCAATTTCCGAAGTTTGGCTCGGGTACGTTCAGTGAACGAACGAGCGGGATTTTCTAACTTTTGAACCGGTGCCCGGAATCGAATTCTGAGGGCACCGATGAACTCGCAGCGCCGGTAATTGCTTAGGAACTCCTGTTCCGGAGTTGCGTTTACACGAGTGTTGATAATAAAAATTGTGGAAGTTTATTATATAATGACACTACAATTTTTATTATTTTAATCTAAGTGTAAACTCTTGATGGAAGTTGGGTAACCACCCAACCTCCCTTGGGAGGTTATGAGGGTGGTGGGGCCCACACGAACCCCACCCCTTCATATCCTCTAAAACCCCCTCAACTCCCACTTAAATTATGTTAACTTAAGTTATAAACCTATGACTTAAATGTAATGAGTTAATGAGGTGAGTTGTGTGTGGTTATTGAATTTCAAACCTTTGAAATTCAAAGAGGTTGGGTTGTGTGAATAAAATAAGAAAGAGTCTTATTTTATTTTGTTATAATTTTATCTCCTTGAGAGAGTTGGGAAGTCTTCTTCATCTTCTTCAAACTCAACGAAGAACGCGAAGAACTCCGTTCTTCAACGAAGAACTTCTCCGCCGAAGAACACGGTCCTTCCGCGACGCCGTATCCGCGACGCGACGTACTTCTTCTGCGTCGTCTCTTCCGCGACGGTTTTCCGTGACGAAATCACCGTCAAAGAACTTCGAATCCTCGCTTCACGACGTCGACGTCCTTTTCCCGCGACGCCCGACCTCCGCGACCTTCGTCTTCCGCGGGTTGTTGACGAACACCGCTCTTGAAGCCGATGTAGGGGTTTAATGTTATTTGATTCCGTTCTTGATCCTGGCATGTCGAATTTTGTGCTTTTCGACTTTTTATTATCGAATAATGCGAGGGGGCCGGACCGCACAAACACGGCCGACCCTCCTCCTTATTTCATAATTGTTTTCTTTGTGGTTGGTACGAAGGAGCGTGGTGTCGTCGCACCACGTGGTTCATGCGGAACATACGCGTGGCGCCGTCGCGCCGCGCCGTGGAAAGAGATTCAAGAACGCAACGCCGTCGCGTCGCGTCGAAGGAAGTCGAAGGCGCCGCGGCCGGAACGGGGCCGCGGCGGAGGGGCGCGGTGCCGTCGCACCGCGCTGGACGACAAGGGCCGCGGCCGGTACCGGGCCGCGGCGGAGCTTGGTGACCGGCGGCCAGCCGGGCCACCGGTGTCGGAAGCCGGAAGAGGACGGGCCTTTGCTGGTCCTGTTGAGAAGAAGTCGGCCGGCCAAGTCGGGCCGGCCGAAAAGGAGGAAACCGGGGGAATTAAATTCCCCCGGCCAGCATAAATGGCCCCCCATAATGAGGGGGGTCGCGGTTTTACAAAAGGGGGGAAGCCGCCCCCCGTTCTCAATCAGCTCGGCCGAAGACCGAGCTCGCAGCGCGCCCAGCACGCTGCCTTGAGCCGAACCGGCACTCCTGGCCGGTCCGCCAGGCTAGGCCGGGCCGGGCTGGGCCGAGCCGGGCCGCGCCGGGTCGACCCTGTCTGGGGCGGGTCGACCCGGTTCGGGCCAACCGGGGGGTCTCGGGCCGGGACGGCCCGGGCCCGAAACCCCCGTTACCGAGCGGTTTGGATTCAAATGCCCATAACTCGGGCTACGGACCTCCAAACGACGTGCCGTCAGCGGCGATGCGATCCTTGGATCGAGACGGTCATTTTGGTATATCGCACTCAAAGTTTCAGAATACTTTGAGTTCGGCCGGGTTGGTTCGTACACGAAACCAACCGGGCCCTCGGAGCGGAAACGCTCATATCTTGAGCTACGGACGTCTGTTTGACGTGCCGTCAGCTTTGTTGAGTTCCTCTTAGTGAGAAGGATCTTTTGGCATACTCCGACCGAGGTTTGGACGCAGGTGGAGTACGGTCGGGTTGGTTTTTCCTTAAAAACCAACCGGGCCCCTGGGACGAAAAAGACAATAACTCTCAGACCGGGCGTCTGATCGACGCGCCGTCTGCGACGTTGAGTTCCTATTGATGATACGAAACTTTTGGATACATCAACTCTGGACTTTGTGACAGTTTATGTATCAGCTTCTCGGCTCGTGGAGCGGACCCTCCTGAACGAGCTTGCTGTGTGCGGGAACCCTAGAGCTGGCTGCGACTGCTACTGTGACTGCGACGACGACTGTGCAGAGATCCTCAGTGGATTCGACGATGACGACTACAGCACTCAGCGATCCTACGTGGATCAGTGCTACAGGTCCTGTGTGGGCCCGATCCTGTGTGGGTCCGATCCTGTGTGGGTCAGCGCTCAGCGGTCCTGTGTGAACCAGCGCCTACAGATCCTGTGTGGGTCCGATCCTGTGTGGATCTTTGCGGGGGTTAGTATCTATCGATCCTTTGTGGGTCCGACGACTTAGATGGATCAGTGATCATCTATATCGTCTACCGAAGAAGTATACCTGTGTGAGCTGAATCATGTTGCTTTCCTGTGTGGATTGTGTTGTGTTATCCTGTGTGGATTTCGTTTTGCTTTCTTGTGTGGAATACGTATACTTTCCTTTGTGGATTGGGTTGTACTTGGGCTCGGAGGTTGGAGTGTATTGGAATTGATGACTTAGGTATATGTATGGGCATATACCTAAGCAGTGTCGGTTATTACTTCGTGTTTGTATCTTCCTTTCTTGGTTTATCCTTTGTGGATTTTGGGAGACCTTCGGGGGTCTCGGGGTCCCTATTGAGTAGCTTATACTCACCCTGCACGGGCTATGCCCGCACTACGTTGTGTTGGTTGCAGACGACAGACAGCGTTGATCGTGGTTGAGGCTCGCAGAGCAGGACGGTACCTGGAGATGGACCACTGGGCGGGACATGCTCGGAGCGGACGGCGGGACCCGAGGTGCAGAGGAGCTATCTGTACCCACCCTTCAGGTGGGACTTCCAGTGGACAGCTCGGCGTAGAAGCTTTTACTTTTCAGTTGTTGTTTTCCCTTTCGAGTTGTACTTTACTTTCAGTTTGGGTTTGTATACTGGCCCATTTACTTTTCCGCACTTTCAGTTGTACTTTGTTTCTACTTAGTGTTTACTTTTCCGCTTGCTTACTCTGTGGTGCTTGTTTACTTTACAAAGGCAATGCCTTCCCTTTTTACCGGGATTTACGCCTTGGTGCTAGTCGCCAGCCCCTGGCCTATGGAAGGCGGGCTTGTGGTAGTCACGGCACGGGCCCCGAGGATGGGTCGTGACAAATTGGTATCAAAGGAGTTCGGTTCTACCGCGAACTCTGATCTTTTCTATGTGAAGCAATAGTGTTTAGCGTATTGAGTGTGGTTATCAGTCCAGGGAGTCCAGTGGTTGTGTGGCGGCCGACGTATCCATACACCAGGACCCTGACTTCTGATTTCCGACTTAATGCACGAAAACATTGATTGCATGTGTGTTTCAAAGTTTTCTTTGTGATTACTTTGTATCATCTCACCAGGTATACTGTTCTGACCGTGGCGCACCTGTTTCCTTTTCAGGATGGCCCCACGACGGCAGCCAGCTAGGGTTCCGAGAGTCGAGCATGACGAAAACCCACCGAGCGACGAGGCCTCGGTGCAGGGCCCTTTGTCAGCAGTGGCACCGGCGGTAGCACTACCCGCCGAGCCACCGATGCTTCCAGCACCAGTCGCTGACGATGCACGTCACCTTGGAGCTCTGCACGAGTTCCAGCACCAGCGACCGCCTAGGTTCCGTGGGGAGACGGACCCCCAGGCAGCAGAGGACTGGCTGGAGGCAGTGGTACGAGTTTTTAGGCTAGTGAGGACACCTGCAGACCTTACGGTGATCCTCGCTGCGAGCATACTGCACGCAGCAGCAGGACGATGGTGGAGTTTGATGCTCCAGGTGCACGATGAGGCATCTCTTCTCTGGACGGACTTCGAGAGCCTCTTCCACTCGGAGTTCGTCCCAGCCACCCTTCGTGCGGTGCGCATTCAGGAGCTTCTTCAGCTGCGGCAGGGCAGCATGACGGTCACTCAGTACTCAGCGAGATTTACCGATCTCTCGCGCTACTCGAATGACATGGTACGGGACCCATTCTTCCAGGCCCGGACCTTCGAGCAGGGATTGAGACACGAGATCAGGGCATCGCTGATCTCCCTCAGCATTCCGACTCAGACGGGAGTGCTGGAGCGGGCCCTTTTGATCGAGAGATTTCTTGCTGAGTCTACACCAGCGCCGAGACCCACCACAGGGCGGCACGTGGCAGAGTCTTTTGCAGCAGGCAGTCGACGGATGACTCTGGGGTCCAGGCAGACCAGACCTTCAGGCAGACGAACTCAGGACACTGGCTCAGCAGTGCGGGGCACACAGCGCGGAGCCAGTCTTTCGAGAGGCAGACAGTGCTACTCGTGCGGCGGGCAGGGCCACATGGCTCGTGACTGCCCGACCTGCCATGCAAAGGAGCAACAGACGGTTGAGGAACCACATAGGAAGAGGTTCGACCGTGGCGGTCCGTAGGGAGCAGGCGGACGAGGCAGAGGAGCTGGCCGAGCAGCAGGTGGTGGGCGACGCTATGAGGCTCTACCACCACCACCACCAGGAGGTCCACCCCGACCTCAGGGGAGAGCACAGCTTCAGGAAGTTGAAGCTTACGATCATGGAGCTCCGGAAGCAAGTGGACTAGTGTGGGACTAGCTCCAGGCATAGAGGCCTTTGCCCATAATTCCTCTAGCTTCGTAGTTTATGTTGCCTTGTGTACATGTACTTTGAGTTGAAGTAATAAAAGACACTTGCTTTGGTGACTTTTTCTTTCTTGTCTTTTGTTTGTTTTTACTAAGAGGTGCTGGTTAAAAACTGTTGACTTGACCCTCACTTGTGAGATTCTTACTGGAGGAGACCCAGTGACCACACACTGATGCCGACAGTGTGACTCAACCCTTGGAGGTGAGAGTAACGGTTGGATCTCTTGGTAGCAGCGTCGAGGCCTTACGACGTCATCCATGCCATGAATTAACTAATCATGACGGGATTGACTGTATTAGGCAAGGAATGTGGTTCATCCAGGGGATGAGACCGGATTTCACTTTTCATCAAAGGAGAAATCTTTGCAGCTTTTCCGGATGTTAAGGAGGAAGGGGAAACCCTTCGTGTGGTCAGACAAATGTCAGCAGAGCTTCCAGGAGCTGAGACAGAGATTGACCAGCGCACCTATCTTGAGGTTTCCTGAGGAGGGAGTAGGGTGCGTAGTCTACTGCGATGCATCAGGGATCGGACTTGGATGTGTTCTGATGCAGGAGCGGGCAGTGATCGCCTATGGATCATGACAGTTGAGGCCGCATGAGCAGAACTACGCTACCCATGACCTGGAGTTAGCAGCAGTGGTCTTCGCTCTGAAGACATGGCGACACTATCTGATGGGCGAGCGTTTTACAGTCTTTTCTGATCATCAAAGTCTCAGGTATATCTTCTCACAGAAGGACCTGAACCTGAGACAGCGGCGATGGCTCAAGTTCCTCCAGGACTATGACTTTGAGATAGTCTATACTCCTGGAAAGGGGAACGTGGTAGTCGATGCCCTCAACAGGAGGACGGGCATTCAGCTACTTGAGGAGGCGACGGAGCAGCTAGCCTCTTTGCAGATATCCTTCATGGATAGAGATGGAGCATCCTTCCTTCAGTCTCTCACAGTCACCCCACCACTACTACAGTAGGTCAGAGAGGCACAGCGTGAGGACGCTGACTGTGAGACACGACGTGCACAGATATCCTCGGGACAGGCACCTGATGGTTTCTCCCTTGGAGCAGAGCACGACATCCTTTTCAGAGGACGTACCATGGTACCAGTCACTTTGCGAGAGGAGGTGGTGAGAGAGTTTTGCACTTCTCCTTTGGCGGTACATCCTGGAGTGGCGAAGATGTACTAGGATCTCAGACGACAGCACTGGTGGCCGGGCATGAAGAAGGTTGTGGCAGAGTTCGTTTCTCGATTCCTCACCTGCCAGCAGGTGAAGGCAGAGCATTAGGTACCAGCAGGCTTGGTACAGCCCTTGGAGGTCCCGGAGTGGAAGTGGGATGGGATATCTATGGACTTCGTGACTGGACTTCCACGCACTTCCATAGGTCACGACTCCATCTGGGTGATTGTCGACCGACTCACCAAGTCGGCTCACTTCTTACCCATCCGAGAGCAGGGCTCAGTGGAGAGCTTGGGGTGTCTCTACATTCAGGAGATTGTACGGCTTCACGGTGTGCCATCGACTATCGTCTCCGACCGAGATGCTCGCTTTACTTCCGGGCTTTGGAAGGGGTTGCAGGAGGCGTTCGGGATGCAGCTACATCTGAGCACAGCCTTTCACCCTCAGACGGATGGTCAGACGGAGAGGACCATTCAGACTCTCGAGGACATGCTCTGCGCATGTTTCCTCGACTTTGGTCATAGCTGGGAGGACCACCTACCCTTGGTGGAGTTTGCGTACAACAACAGCTACCACTCCACCATCAGAATGGCACCGTACGAGGCGTTGTACGGCCGACCTTGTAGATCTCCTTTGTGCTGAACAAACCCTGGGGAGTCAGCACTTGTGGGATCGAAGATGGTCCAGGCCACGACAGAGAAGGTCCAGGTCATCCAGGAGCAGATGAGGACAGCTCAGAGCCAGCAGAAGTCATACGCTGACAGGAGGCAGAGGCCACTAGAGTTCGAGGATGGCGACCACGTCTTTTTGTGGGTCTCACCTCGATGTGGTATACGGAGATTTGGCCAAGACGGCAAGTTATCTTCGCGCTTCATCGGACCCTTCCAGGTCCTCAGCAGGATTGGTGAGGTGGCTTATCGCCTGGCTCTACCACCTCAGTTGCACCGGGTGCACGACGTCTTCCACGTGTCTCAGCTGAGGAGATACGTGCACGACCCGACGCACATCCTTGACCATGGGGAGCATGACGTTGATAATGGGGAAACTTTTACGGAGGTCCCGGTGGAGATCGAGGATCGACAGGAGCGGTTCCTACGTGGACGGTCGATTCCTCTAGTGCGCATCAGATGGAAGCACGGGAATCTCCAGGAGAGCACTTGGGAGCGGGAGGCTCAGATGCGTGCTCAATACCCTCATTGGTTTCCCTAGTTTTGATGTATCTTTACGGGGGCGTAAAGCCCTGAGGTGAGAGTAATGTAAATACCCGTAAAATTTAAGGGAAATTTTTTCTTAATTTTCTTTCGAATTTTACAAGAGCACGGTTTCTGACAGCACCTGATTCTGAGGCTCGGTGTGCCCGGAATCAATTTCCGAAGTTTGGCTCGGGTACGTTCAGTGAACAAACGAGCGGGATTTTCTAACTTTTGAACCGGTGCCCGGAATCAAATTCTGAGGGCACCGATGAACTCGCAGCGCCTGTAATTGCTTAGGAACTCCTGTTCGGAGTTTCTTTTACACGAGTGTTGATAATAAAAATTGTGGAAGTTTATTATATAATGACACTACAATTTTTATTATTTTACTCCAAGTGTAAACTCTTGATGGAAGTTGGGTAACCACCCAACCTCCCTTGGGAGGTTATGAGGGTGGTGGGGCCCACACGAACCCCACCCCTTCATATCCTCTAAAACCCCCTCAACTCCCACTTAAATTATGTTAACTTAAGTTATAAACCTATGACTTAAATGTAATGAGTTAATGAGGTGAGTTGTGTGTGGTTATTGAATTTCAAACCTTTGAAATTCAAAGAGGTTGGGTTGTGTGAATAAAATAAGAAAGAGTCTTATTTTATTTTGTTAGAATTTTATCTCCTTGAGAGAGTTGGGAAGTCTTCTTCATATTCTTCAAACTCAACGAAGAACGCGAAGAACGTCGTTCTTCAACGAAGAACTTCTCCGCCGAAGAAAACGGTCCTTCCGCGACGCCGTATCCGCGACGCGACGTACTTCTTCTGCGTCGTCTCTTCCGCGACGGTTTTCCGCGACGAAATCTCCGTCAAAGAACTTCGAATCCTAGCTTCACAACGTCGACGTCCTTTTCCCGCGACGCCCGACCTCCGCGACGCTCGTCTTCCGCGGGTTGTTGACGAACACCGCTCTTGAAGCCGAGGTAGGGGTTTAATGTTATTTGATTCCGTTCTTGATTCTGGAATATCGAATTTTGTGGTTTTCGACTTTTTATTATCGAATAATGCGAGGGGGCCGGACCGCACAAACACGGCTGACCCTCCTCCTTATTTCATAATTGTTTTCTTTGTGGTTGGTACGAAGGAGCGTGGTGCCGTCGCACCATGCGGTTCATGCGGAACATACGCGCGGCGCCGTCGCGCCGCGCCATGGAAAGAGATTCAAGAACGCGACGCCGTCACGTCGCGTCGAAGGAAGTCGAAGGCGCCGCGGCCGGAACGGGGCCGCGGCGGAGGGGCGCGGTGCCGTCGCACCGCGCCGGACTACAAGGGCCACGGCCGGTACCGAGCCGCGGCGGAGCTTGGTGACCGGCGGCCAGTCGGGCCGCCGGTGTCGGAAGCCGGAAGAGGACCGGCCTTTGCCGGTCCTGTTGAGAAGAAGCTGGCCGGCCAAGTCGGGCCGGCCGGAAAGGAGGAAACCGGGGGAATTAAATTCCCCCGGCCAGCATAAATGGCCCCCCATAATGAGGGGGGCCGCGGTTTCACAAAAGGGGGGCAGGCGCCCCCCGTTCTCAATCAGCTCGGCCGAAGGCCGAGCTGGCAGCGCGCCCAGTGCGCTGCCTTGAGCCGAACCGACGCTCCTGGCCGGTCCGACAGGCCAGGCCGGGCCGGGTCGACCCTGTCCGGGGCGGTTCGACCCGGTTCGGGCCAACCGGGGGGTCTCGGGCCGGGACGGCCCGGGCCCGAAACCCCCGTTACCGAGCGGTTTGGATTCAAATGCCCATAACTCGGGCTACGGACCTCCAAACGACGCGCCGTCAGCGGCGATGCGATCCTTGGATCGAGACGGTCGTTTCGGTATATCACACTCAAAGTTTCGGAATACTTTGAGTTCGTCCGGGTTGGTTCGTACACGAAACCAACCGGGCCCTCGGAGCGGAAACGCTCATATCTTGAGCTACGGACGTCCGTTTGACGTGCCGTCAGCTTTGTTGAGTTCCTCTTAGTGAGACAGATATTTTGGCATACTCCGCCCGAGGTTTGGACGAAGGTGGAGTACGGTCGGGTTGGTTTTGCCTTAAAAACCAATCGGACCCCTGGGACGAAAAAGCCAATAACTCTCAGACCAGGCGTCCGATCGACGCGCCGTCTGCGACATTGAGTTCCTGTTGACGATACGGAACTTTTGGATACATCAACTCTGGACTTTGTGACAGTTGATGTATCAGCTTCTCGGCTCGTGGAGCGGACCCTCCTGAATGAGCTTACTGTGTGTGGGAACCCTAGAGTTGGCTGCGACTGCTACTGTGACTGCGACGACGACTGTGCAGAGATCCTCAGTGGATTAGACGACGACGACTACAGCACTCAGCGATCCTACGTGGATCAGTGCTACAGGTCCTGTGTGGGCCTGATCCTGTGTGGGTCCGATCCTGTGTGGGTCAGCGCTCAGCAGTCCTGTGTGAACCAGCGCCTACAGATCCTGTGTGGGTCCGATCCTGTGTGGGTCTTTGCGGGGGTTAGTACCTATCGATCCTTTGTGGGTCCGACGACTTAGATGGATCAGTGATCATCTCTATCGTCTACCGAAGAAGTATACCTGTGTGAGCTGAATCCTGTTGCTTTCCTGTTTGGATTGTGTTGTGCTATCCTATGTGGATTTCATTTTGCTTTCCTGTGTGGAATACGTATACTTTCCTATGTGGACTAAGTTGTACTTGGGCTCAGAGGTTGGAGCGTATTAGAATTGATGACCTAGGTATATTTATGGGCATATACCTAAGCAGTGTCGGTTATTACTTCGTGTTTGTATCTTCCTTTTGTGGTTTATCCTTTGTGGATTTTGGGAGACCTTCGGGGGTCTCGGGGTCCCTACTGAGTAGCTTATACTCACCCCTGCACGGGCTATGCCCGAACTACGTTGTGTTGGTTGCAGACAATGGACAGCGTTGATCGTGGTTGAGGCTCGCAGAGCATGACGGTACCTGGAGGTGGACCACTGGGCAGGACGTGCTCGGAGCGGACGGCGGGACCCGAGGTGCAGAGGAGCTATCTGTACCCACCCTTCAGGTGGGACTTCCAGTGGACAGCTCGGCGTAGCAGCTTTTACTTTTCAGTTGTTATTTTCCCTTTCGAGTTGTACTTTACTTTCAGTTTGGGTTTGTATACTGGCCCATTTACATTTCCTCACTTTCAGTTGTACTCTGTTTCTACTTAGTGTTTACTTTTCCGCTTTCTTACTCTGTGGTGCTTGTTTACTTTACAAAGGCAATGTCTTCCCTTTTTACCAGGATTTACGCCTTGGTGCTAGTCGCCAGCCCCTGGCCTATGGAAGGCGGGCTTGGGGTAGTCACGGCACGGGCCCTGAGGACGGGTTGTGACACTAGATTGGGATCAAAAACCCCTCTAATCTAAGGGATTAGCAACATTTCATGAACCCCCTCTAATTTCTTATATTAGAGGGAGTTCACACCCCCATTATAATGTTAGGCGTTATAGGGTTATCAAAACCTCCTCTAATATTCAAATGAATATATATATATAGCACCTCTAAAATTCAATCGAATATATAGCACCACTAAATATTAAATTAGTGGTGGTTTTGAGAAAACCACCTCTAAAGTGCAACCAAATATTAAAAAAATAATGCTACAAAATTTAGAGGGGGTTGTGAACCCCCTATGAATTCGATGATTAGTGGGGGTTATGCATAACCCCCTCTAAAATGAATTTATAGGGGGTTGTGCATAACCCCTTCTAAAAAACTTTTGCTAATATTCTGTTTTTTTCAGTGATAAGTATCGCAGGTTTGCCATGACTTATGTTCTTATCCACTTGGAAAATCAAAGTAAGAAGTTCCAAAAGACTCTTATCATTATTTATCATGTTGTAATTAATAATAAAATTGAATAAAGTATTGGGTAGTGAGTAAATTATGTGATCTGTGCGTAACTCGTCTGGGAATTTAATCCCTAAGATGTCTAATAATTATATATAGCCAATAAGCTTGACTACATGAGGCCAATTTGGCACCAATTATCCAAGATTAGTTGTAAAAAGGTCATTCGAGATCTCATATCTCTATTGTCTCATCTTATCTTGATATAGATCCTGAAGGTGATACATCATGTTATACACATCCATGTCCTCATGTTACTTCAAAAGCTCATTGGTCACAGATGATAGCATGAAACATTGAACATTTGTAGCATCATTCAAATGTTTCTCATAGAGAGAAAACTCTTCCTCACTAGCCTTATTACCAGGAACATCATAAATAGGTTCTTTATTCACATATAGTTTCCTTTCATGGTGTAGGATAACGCACAAGAACCTTTTCCATTCTTGGAAATTTGTTCCAATAAAATGGTTATCCTTCTCAAGTGTGGATCACAGTGATACGTTTGAATTCATTTTATTATTGTTTCTACAAATAAGATGAGCATAGTTTTAGTACTTTATATTATAAAATTTAGACTAATAAATAAATATTATATTTATTAATTTTCCACTATTTTATTGAAACCCACTATCCCTCACCATTGGATTTAGAATATCATGTTTCTCATACATTCTAGTGGTAAGGATTCATATTCCCATTCTCATTACCCCAAATTTGTTTGGTCAAGAAATTTTAAGGGTTTTAGGTAGGAATTCCAAATTCCAACTCTATTAACTCACAGTTCCTTAATTTGTTGAGTGGACTTCCCAATCCTGAAATCCTTAAATTGGATTTTCTCAACCCTTGACTCTTAGTTACACCAAGTACTACCTTTTCATTCAACCCTTGATGTGAAATGAGTTGATTCAACCCAAAACTTCATGTTAGAATCCTTAGATAATTGAAAGCACCCCAACTTGGCCGGTCAAGCACTTTAAACTATGGTTCGATTTTAACTGAAGTAGTGGAAGGCCATACCTAATTAATATATATAATTGAGAGATTTTATATTTATGCATAAATTACCAATTATTATCTTGATTACATGATTGTTAATATTAATTGGATTTACTTAAGTGATTAACCATGTCTTAGATAATATTTATGCATAAACCAGTTTATTTTAGTTATATCGTTCATCCTTGTTAATTTATTAATTCATGTGATCATGACAAAACATCCATAATGAAGTAACCATGAAACTTGACAGAAATAAAATAATAAAGTGGAATGATCATGAGTTTTTACTAATGGTTAGTTTATCTAGTGGATGATAAACTAACCATCGACCTAGGTCAAAAACACATTTAACCAATTAAGGTTTGTGTTGCAACATTCCACATGTCCACCTATGTATCTCTCTTGGATTGGTTTCGCCTCAGCTCCAAACTTGAACTTCTTCCACTAGTTTGGGAGCTCCATACATTACATATTCTTTTACTCACACGTAGGTGAGGGGAAGGTATTTATATAAAAGAAATCATGGTCATGTAGGCCCTTACATAATAAGAGGAAAGATGGAACGTAGGCCAAAAATTTAATTTAATAATAAATTAAATGAAACCAATTGCATACAATGGTCTGGTCTAGGCTCATGATTATCCACATGTATGCAACAAATTACACATTTAATAAAATTAGAATTCAATTCGAATTATTCTTATTTAAGATAAACCCCGCTCGAATAAATTAACTATCTTCTTTAATTAATCAATTATTTTATCTTAATTCTCATTCAAATTTCCTTAAGATTATCATCAATCATAATTTTAAATAAATTAAATAACTTTATTTAAAACTAAATATGTACAAAAAATATACCTTGGAGGAAACACAACGAGTACTCATATGAACTACCCAACATGCATTATACTCGTATACTATTTACTCTTGTTACACGTGGCATACATAACTTATCACGTACTTTCATGAAATGTACTAAGAATTGATGACTACATGGATCACATGATTTTTTTTGTCATGTGTAATTCAACTTCCCGAATCCAGATGTCACTCAATTGGTTCCCCGTACTCAGTTGGCCACATGGCCTCAAGCGCATTTCCTCAAACGCCAAAGGATGCTGACTAGCAGTGTGGGCCTAGGGTGTGATAGTGGGGAAACTATGCCCTCATTTCTAGAGTGTAACATAGTGGAATAAATAATAATACAATAGTTGAAATATTAAATAGCATACAACTGAAATAAATAGTGGAAGACTGATAAGATAAATAACCAAGTATCGTTCCATAAAAAAGATGATGCAACATGTTATGTTCTAAAAAAACAACCAAAATAGGTACACTATAATAATCCACAATATATATTCCAAAATCAAAAAAGAATCAAAGGGAGCTAAGAAGCATCATAAGCCTCAGCTCAGTCTCATGCTCTCCTACTTCTAAATAGCACATCAGGTACCTGTAGCAGGATTCTTTCCTTGATCAACACCTACAATCATATAATCTGTTTTGGCCCAAAAGAATAACCCAAACAGGGTGTGAGACTAAATACCAATAGGAAACCACCCAAGGTCTATTTCAATTTTTTGGTGGATATATATAACAGGAAGTGTACAATAGTGAAAGCAGTAAACCAGAAGGTACTCAAAAGTAAGCACAACAGATGTCTCAGAAGACAATGTAACCAGGTACAAGTGAAGACCGAATCCAAGCTTGTTCTTTGGCTTGGAAGACGCGTCATTTGTCATTACATTTAATTATTCAATTCCATTGGATTATATAAAAGTCTTGAGGTCTGTCCTAGGCCAGAAGACCCCCCATATAAAAGTAACCATCAACTCGTGACATAATAATCATTTAATCATTTTCCAATAGCACCCAGCCTGGGTATCCCTCAATGGATCCTAAGCTCACTCGACATTTTAAATAAGCCTCAATGAGCCTGACCACCCTACTCGTGGCTCACTCATGGCCTTTAAATAATTAACCTCTTGAGCCCATCCATTTTCTTTTAACTAATAAAATGGTTCACCCAAGGTATATAAGGTTCAATTAATCACATGATCCCAACCTTCACTAGTGGAAATCCCATCTATACCAACACTTTTTTCCCAACGGTTTGAAAAAACCATTGGGATAAAAAATATATACCAATGGTTATGTGAAAATTGTTGGTATAGCGTAATATATGTTGGGTTTTCCCAATGGTTTTAGGAAACCATTGGAAAAAAACCACCTCAAATACCAACGGTTCATATGAACCGTTGGAATAGAAACACCTAAACTCGGTTGCCATCGAGATTTTTCTCCCATCTGCACTGCTCCTCACGCCCCACTTCTCCAGCCCTACGGCACCACTCCTCCTGACCCCCCCCCCCTCGCCGCCACTCCCATCCTAATCCCCCTTGTCGCTGCTCTCACCCCCCTCGCACTCCCCTCCTTCTATTCCAACTCCTGCTTGCCGCTCGATGCTCGCCACTCACCGCTCGACGCTCGACGCTCTCCGCTTGCCGCTCGACACTCATCGTTTGCCTCTTCCCTCCTCCCATCTCGAGCCCTAGCAGTCATTGCTCGCCCCTCCCCCACAAACTCTATGCTCTGCGTGTCATCCACAAAAAGTGCACAGAGGTAGCATTTTTGATTTCAGAAGTGTATGTTTCAGGGTTATTCATCGATTTCACTGAATTGTGGTGAAATCAATCATTTTTTATAGATATTTTTCTATAATTAGGAACAGGGGAACCCAAAATCAATGTTTCATATTCTTTTTTAGGGTTATTCAATGTTTCATATTCAATGTTTTCTATAATTATGATTAGGAAGGGTTATTCATCGATTTTTCTATAATTATGAAGGGTTATTCATCCCTTCCTATTTTTGCACATCGATCCATTGAGGTATTCAATGTTTCATATTCTTCCAACGGGTTTTGCCCAAAATCAATTTTATTAGTTATTGAATAGGCATTTTCAATTGGGGCTTTGTGCAGCCGAGATTCATGGATGCATTGGAAGTGACATAGTAGAATAACAACACTATATGAAGGATTAATTTTGAAAAATTATTTTCCTTTAAAAATATATATATACATATGAAGTGCGTGTTATGTGACATTTCTAGTCTCCCTATGCTTACAAGTCCTCACCACCACACTAACTCAGGTACTATGTTCTATCAGTATCAGAAGAGCTCTCAAGACCACTTGTTGAAGGAAAAATATACATGTCACACCATTTCTAGTCCTTGAGAAATAATTCTACCTGCTTCACACATCATATGTCATTCCACCATTAGGAGTGTTCTCCCTTCCCCATATGGGGGGGTACTTTCTGTTTTTTTGCATGTGGCTAGTTTTTGTATCATTCAAAATATTTTGGTCTTATAAGATTATCCTCGACTCGACTTTACATGGCTTTGACTTTATTGTCAATGTCTCCTTCTAGTAACATGTCTCGTGTGTTTTGAATCGAACCATCAAAATGGGCCTAACCCTTCCATGTTTTAACTTCATAATCCTCATCTTGGATATTTCCATTTAAGGGTGATTTTATGGGTATTTTAAAATACGTTTTTGACCTCTTTTCCATTATATGATAAACTATATAATGTTATCCCTATTGAATTTACTAAAACTGTGTGATACCTTAGTCCCCACCTCAGAGGATAATCCCTACATGACATTGGACTCCCACCACACTACCCTCTAGGAAAATGTATGGATTAATTCCCACTAGACATGATACATAGTGATGTCTAGACATCATGTCCTGGACCAACACAATTTTCATTCCATCCTAGATCTTAGGGATTGTGACACACTCAAGTCGAGTCCCTGCCCAGCCTAATTCTCAGATGATGCCCCTTCCCCCGAGTATTAGCTATATTTGTGTAAGAGGTTCACTTGGTTTTTCTTGGGTGATAAGGACATACTAAATTCACATAAATAATTATTTCCCATCCTTATGTACATGATCAAGATCTTTATAGAAATATGCTAGTCCAAACACCATGACCTTAAAATCTATGCACTCATACCTGAGGTGTTCTTAATAATCCCTAAGCTATGAAAACATGATAAGATAATTTTCCCCCTATTTATTTATTTTCCATCTATCCCTTTATTCCTTGCTACAAGACCTTAAAAATTACACCCCTACACTCTAGGCTATATGACCTTAAGGGTTATCCCCCCACTACTGGAAATCAAGCCTATACCAACACTTTGTTCCCAATAGTTTAGAAAACCCGTTGGGAAAAAGAACCTATACCAATGACTCTAATAAACTGTTGGTGTAGGCTGTTTTATATTGTGTTTTCCCAACGATTTAAGAAAACCGTTGGGAAAGAGAACTATTACCTACGGTTTTAATTAACCATTGGGAAACATTATACCCAAATTAGGGCTCCCTCCCTCGTGACATTTCATCCCCGTGCACTCCTCCCCTCTCCGACCTCGACCTCCTCCCGGCCTCCGCCTCCGCCTCCCGGCCTCCGCCTCCCGGCCCCCCTCTCTCTCCTCTGGCGATGTTACCCTTCCCCTCTCGGCTCCTTCTCTAATGACAATGTCCCCCTCCCCTCTTGGCTCCCGGCGACGTTCCCCCCTCCCCTATCATCTCCCTCTCTTGGCGACATCCCCCTCCCCTCTTGGCTCAATCTCCTCCTCCGACGTCCCCCGGACCCCTCTCCAGTCGCGCGCGAGACCCACCATGGCCGAACACCCCACGAGACGTCCCCCTCTCTCGGCTCCCTCTCCTCCCACCTGGGAAATAATATTTTTGGGTCTGAACCCTACCCCCAAAGAGTTATAGGTAAATCTTTTCCAAATCAATGCATTGGATTTCCCATCTAAGGTAGACCTGACCTCTCATGAAGTCTAATATCTTGGTTTATATGTTTGTGGATATTTAGTTGATGATTTTCTTATGGTTTAGGTGTAATCCCAATTTTCCATTTTTTCATTTGTTTGTATAGTTCAAATGGCCAAAAAAATTCATCTGTTAATTCTTCACAGGTCTAGCTCAACCATGTTATTTTTTTGTTCGTTCAAATGTGAAATTAATGGTTTAGTTGTTCCCATGATGCTTGTAATTGAAATAGTTGGATCATGGATACTATATGTGATGAGAGGTATAGGAGTAGGGGAATCTATTGGACTGTAAATGGAGAAAAATGTCTTTTTAAGTTCAGTAGGCATTTGGAAATGTGCAAAAATTTGGTTCGAAAATCAACATAATGAGTTCTTAGTGGCCTGTTTTCAAGAGTCTATTGGTTATAAAAAATGAAAATTTTAGTAGTTTGGTTATATTTTATAGATCAGAAATCCAAAGGATCGGAAAATGAATCATTGTCACTCATTAAAGGGCATAAGTATGAAATTAGACAGTTTGGTGTGGTGGGAGAGGGGGGGATGAAATGTCAATGACTTCAACCCAATTGCAGACATAAATGGAAAGGGGTTAGTTGTGACGTCTGGTGTTATAAAAATTGCTGAATATGTATGTAATGAGGCATGGTACATATAAATAGTTTGGGTTGGGTCCCATTCCAAGTCTTTTAAAAAAATTTAAAATGTAAAAAATAACATAAATTAACAATAATAAATATAGTAAACTTACAATTCATCAAAATAAAATAATATTGAACAAAATTATCAATTGGGATGGGCCAGGCTTGGTCTGGGCTTGGGTTTGGTTTGGCTTTGTTAGGCCTTCACTAGTTCAAGTCCTGCCCTAAACACTACTTGGGTTGGGCCCATTGTAAGAAATATGTCTCACAGATTGTCCAGGTCCACGCTAGGCATCAGGACATTTTTACACCCCTATTGAGTTTAACAACTAAGTTGTTATGTTATTTTTTTTTACATTCAAGGGTATTTTTGGACTCTAAACATTGCATTATTAAATTCATGTTACTTTAAATAGAACTTTTACTTAAATAAACATTGTGATGTTACGGTTTTTCCAATCCCCAACATAGAAACCACTTTCTCTACAATTATTTTACATTATAACCACTCAACAGGATAGTGAGATGTGGTGTTGAGAGTTTTGGATTGATATATGTATTAATTTTGTTTGAATTCATTATAGACAGAGTTCACAATTGACCGGGGAATGGTGGATGGTAGCAGGAGAGCTATTTAATACACAAGGGGAATCTATACCAAATTTCATTTTATGATGCATCATTTATTATTCACCATAGTAGTCAATCTTGAATCATGGTGCGACGCGGCAGGGTTCTAGCAGGGTTATGTGCACAATCTTCAACTCAACTAATGTAGCATAGGTGCATATTCAATGGCTAAGTGTACTATTATGGTGTTTCCATGCAACGTATCATCCTTGCATGGGTTGGCCACTCACTCAATCCTATCAAACCTATCATGTTCTATCCTCTCAATCGCATAGTCTAGACTCATCTCTCGAGGATTATCTCATGCCTCGATGCACATCTCATCATCTAACTAGACAAAGAGGATTATTCACCTTATGATTGTCCTAGTCACAAAAGCACACTATGTCAAACATATCTACATTATATTCTTAATAATCCGGTCAAGAACCTCATCAAAATCATGTATTATAACCCAGCCCCACTAACCAGGTTCCATCCTAAGCTAAATCACACCAAGCCTCTTGGCACTATAATGCCAATCTGTCCGACAATACCCAATACCCACACTAGCATCTCATCCTTCATCTCTTTAGTTTAACTCTTGAATCATTAAATGGAGTAAAACCTTTCATAATACATTTTATATACTCAGAGGGACCATCCCTATCATGACCCATCCTCGGGGCCCATGCTGTGACTACCCCAAGCCCGCCTTCCATAGGCCAGGGGCTGGAGACTAGCACCAAAGGCGTAAATCTTGATAAAAAGGGAAGGCATTGCCGTTATGAAACGTAAACATACACACACACCCAAAGTAAAAGTGGAAGGAAACACTAAGTAAAACTGAAAACAAAAGTAGTGATGAAAGTAAGGGGCCCGAAATACAATCCCAACTATAAAGTACAAGGTAAAAGACAAAACAGCTGGAAGGTGACAAGCAGATCCTGGATCGTCCACCACGGATCCTACCTAAAGGGTAGGTACAAATAGCGCAGCTCCTAGATCGTCCACCATGGATCCTACATGAAGGGTAGGTACAGATAACCTCCTCAGCGCCCTCATCCGTCAACCTCCTCTGGGTACCGACTCGTCGTGAGGTCCACCTCCAGGTGTCGTCCAGTCCTCGTACACTCGGCCTCCGTCAGCGTTGTCAGTCGTCTGCATCCAACACAATGAGGTGTGGGCATAGCCCGTGTAGGGGTGAGTATAACGATATTTAGTAGGGACCCCGAGACCCTCAGGGTCTTACTAAATCCAACAAGGATAAACCACAAAGAAAGATCTCAACAGATAACCTTTACTTAGGTATATTCTCATATATATACCTAAGTTATCAAGTAACCCATCTCAATCATGAGGAAAACACAAAGGTCATTGACTCAGCTCAAACCAGGATTTTCATTATTGAAACCACAACTACTGGAGAACTCCCCATCTATCGAGTACAGTGGCCCTGTCATGAATCTGAGGCGCTACTCACTAACCTTAGACTGCTGAGGTACTCCTCTTGTCGAGTACCGTGGGTCTGCTGCCAAATACCGGGTGCTCCGTACGCTGTGGGTCTGCCGCCAAATACCGGGCTCTCCCCCTAATAGCCTACAGAGTTACTCCTCTTGTTGAGTACCGTGGGTCTACTGCCAACTACCAGGCACTTCGTCCACCGTGGGTCTGCTGCAAAATACCGGGCGCTTCATCCACTGGGCTAATCGAATCACTCCAAGTTGAATCGGTCAAGCAGTCGTCAGGTCTACAGCTACTAGGTCTCCGCACTTCGTACGCTCGTCTATGGGAGGGTCCGCTCCACGAGCAACTGGTCGATACTTCCAAGTTTCACGTAATCTCAGGTGGAAGTACCTCGAAGGACCGCCTCGTCATAGGGGTCTCAACGCAACAGACGGCGTGTCAATCGGATGCCCGGTCTGTGAGTTATTAGCATTTCCGTTCCAGGGGCCCGGTTGGATTTCGGGTACAATACAAACCAGCCATGCTCAAACCACATCTGAATAATGTGTAGAGCATTCCAAAAGAACTATCTCATCAAGAGGAATCCAACATAGTCGACGTCACATCAATCGGACGTTCGGTCCTTAAGTTATAAGTGTTTCCGCTCCGAGGGCCCGATTGGTTTCGGGTTCAAACCAACCCGGACGTACCCAAACTTCTCTGAAAACTTGATTTTAATATACCGAAACGACCGTCTCAATCCAATGAATCCTACGCAATGGACGGTGCGTCAATCGGAGGTCCTTAGCTCAAGTTATGGCCATTTAACCGAAAACGGTCCGAAAATAAGGGGTCTAGGCCCGGTCCGACCCGGCCCAACACCCCCTGGGTCGGCCCGAACCGGGTCGACCCAAACCAGGTCTGGATCCAGCCTGATAGAGTGCGGCCTGGCCCTCGTGGCACGGTGGCCCAACCCGCGTGGTGCGGCGGCCCGGCCAGCGTGGCGCGGCGGCCCGGCCAGCATGGCGCGGCGGCCCGGCCCGCGTGACCTGGAGGCCCGGCCCGCACGGTATTCGTGACGTGGTGGCCCAACCAAGTGGCTAGGCGGTGAAGCTCACCTGGTCAGCATGACCAGGCAGCGGCGGTGCCCTGCGGGGCCCACCCTTTCAATCAAGGGGGCGGTTTGCGCCCCCTTTGTCTCCCGTAACGGAACCGGCAAGCGCTGATTCCCCCCTCCGTGGAACCCGCTGGGTTCCACCCTGGAGCAACCTCACCAGTGGCTGGATCAGTCGGCCGCCCTCCTACCAAACCGTCATGGCCCAGCCACGGCTTCCCTTCCGGTGCGGCGTCGCGCGCCAGCCCTCCTATCGCGTCCCGCCCTGGCCGCGGTCCTACTCCACCAGCGGGGCGCGACGGCGCCGCGGCCCACCTTGGTCGCGGCCTCCTTCGCGTAGCTAGATGATGTCGCACATTCTTGATGACCCGGTGGCCTTTGCGTCGCTGGTCCCTTCTTCGCGACCGGCTAGTTTCCGGTCGCCGCTATCCGCTCCCGTCGTCAACCAAAGACAAAATCAAAAGGGAAAGATTTGGCCGTGTTAGTGCGGTCCGAAATCCCCCTTATTATGGTGATACCATTTGGTTTTCAAAACATGATTCCAACAATGTAGAACGTGTATAGAAATAATTCAAAACCCTACCTCGATAGTTTATGTTGCACGTTGGGCATCGGGGAAGACGGCGTCATGGGGAAAGAATTCGTAGGCGATGTCGGAGTGTGTCTGAGGAGGAAGTTGTGTTTCCTCACTTGTCGCGGAGAATAGAATGGTTGGCGCATCGTCGTTCTTCGTGGAACTGGCATTCTTCATGGATGAGACGTCGTTCTTCGTCGAGAGAGGAGTTCTCTTCTTCTTCCCAAGAGTTCTCTCCCAATCTTCCTTAGCACAACGAAAACCCTCCCAAAATAAAATAATAGGCTTCTCCTGTTATTTTATTATCACATGAAATTTAAAATTCAAATTCAAACCACTTCATTAATAAATTGATGTGGTTTAATTCATTAAATTAATGTGTTGGCAAGAGTTAAAGAGGGAGAGAGTAGGAGTTGAGAGGTCTCATAAATAGGAGAGTTGTCAACATTAACATGGGAGTTTAATGGGGGGGTTTAAAGAGGGTTAAGGAGTTTATGGGGAAGGTGAAAGGTTGGGGCTCATGTGGGCCCCACCTCTCATATATCCACACATGGGAAGTTGGGTGGGTGTGGGCCCCACCAACAAATTCCCATGGGAGGAGTTAACCTCCTTAGATATAAAATACAATTGTTCCAATAATTTTATTTACTTCTTAATTAAACCCCAATAATTAACTTCTCCTCCCACACAAATGCAACTACGGTAAAGGTCCCCTTAAGAAATTACCGGCATTACGAGTTCATCGGTGCCCTCGGATTTCAATTCAGAGCACCGGTTCAAAAGATAGAAAAACCCGCTCGTTCGTTCACTGAACGTACTCGAGCTAAACTTCGGAAATTGATTTCGGGCACACCGGGCCTCGGAATCAAGTGCCGTCAGAAACCATAGACTCATAAAATTCAAAAGTATTTAAGAAAAAAAATTCCTTGAAATTTCTGGGTCTTTACATTACTCCCACCTCAGGGATTTATGTCCCCGTAAAGCTACAACATAAACTAGGGGAAAAAAAGAGGGTACTGAGCACACATCTGAGCCTCCCGCTCCCATGTGCTCTCCTGGAGGTTTCCTGTGCTACAAGCGAAAGCGCACAAGAGGAATTGACTGTCCCCGTAGGACCCGCTCCTGTCGATCCTCAACCTCTACTGGAACCCCATGAAAGTCACCCCGTCATCAATGTCCAGCTCCCCATGGTCGATGATGTGTGAAGAGTCGTGCACGCATCTCCTCAGCTGAGATACGTGGATGACGTTGTGCACCCGGTGCAATTGAGGTGGAAATACCAACGGTAAGACACCTTGACTACTTTGCTAAGAACCTGGAAAGGTCCATTGAACCTCAGAGATAACTTGTCGCCTCGGCCACATCTCCATAGACCTCGTCAAGGTGAGACTCGTATAAAGACGTGGTCGCCATCCTCGACCTCTAGAGGCCTCTGTTTCCTGTTTGGAACTGAAAACTCAAAACTCATGTTTCCACGAGGGTAAGGTTGGCCGACTCAAGAGTGATCGTCCACACCCTCCTATGCATGAGTTTATCATGTGCTTCCTGGGTTTCCCTTTTCGCCGACCAAGGGAAAAACCCCATCCCAACGTTGTAGATAAACCACAACCTTTTTGCCTAATACAATCAATCTGTGTATGAACTGTGGTTGCCCAGTCTATACCCAAACTAACGTCGTAAGGCCTCGACGCTGCCACCAAGAGGTTCCAACCGAAACTCTCACCTCAAGGGTCAGATCACGCTGTCGGCATAAGCATGATTATCGAGTATCCTCCCAAAGGTATCTCCAGACGTGAGGGTCAAGTCAAAGGTTTTAACCGGAAACTCTAGGTCTGGGACAAGATTCGTGGAAGGAATGATTCGTATCAATGTCTATTGTTACAACAGCTAGTAGTAGTCACAGACCACACCTCGAATCATTCCTAGAGCCCTTGGGTCACAATCCTTGACCGAATGCAGCTACTCTCTTCCCCTACCCTCCTTCTCCTTGAGCCTGGTGGGGACTACAAAGGCGGGTGGTTGTAACATGTCGAAATGTACATCACCACATGCTGCCCTCCTAGCTCTGCTTCCACGTCTGCTGCTTTCAGATTCATCTATCCTTAACACTTCCTCTTCTTAAAACATTTTACACGCCCAAGTCTCCGAGACCGGTGCCAGTTTCCTGCTTTCCCACTGCTAACCTTTACTGATTGTATCCACTCAGCCAAAGATTTCTCAACCACAAAGGTTATCTCTATCACCCTAACATAAGTAGGAATACATAGAGGAAAGGTGTTGGCTCTTATGTCCTTAAACACACCTCGCTTAGAAGTCTGTGACCTGGAGCACTGATTGTATCATAGTCATCAAGTACCAGGAACAATCGGTATGACTCAATGATTACTCAGCTACCGACATGTCATCCTGCCGAAGCTGTATAAGCTCTAGAAAACTCTCAGCCACCTCCTCAAGCCAGTCCTCAGTTGCCTGTGAGTCAGGATCACCTTGGAACCTGAGGGGTATCTGATGCTAAAACATGTGTAAGGAACTGAACCTACATGTGTCATCTGCCGGTACCGCCGGTTGAAACTGCGGACCAACAGGTAGTGATATAGCCGGCACACTACCCGAAGGTACTATCTCAGACATCGGTCCATGTACCGAAGTACTATCACTATACCGACCATCCTCATGGTCACTCACTGGGAAACACCAGTAGCTAAGATCACCATCTGCTCTACTAGTGTCTAAACTAGGTGTAGAACTCTAGCAATTGCCTCCATCCAGTCCACTGCTGCCTGGGAATCTGTCTCGCCTTGTAACCTCGGAGGCCTCTACTGCTATAACTCGTGCAATGCGCTCTGCCATCGTGCACCATCTGCTAGTACATCTGGTGACATCTGCTGCCCAACAGGTGGTGGTGGTGCTGGTACACCACCTGAAGGTGCCAACATAGCAAGAGGGCTCTACACCAGACCCCGTCGCTCAGTGGGCCGTCATCGGGTACTCTCTCGGAACTCCAACTGACTATCTGTATGGAGGCATCCTGAACAGATGCGACACGGTCAAACGATTTAAACCTGGTGAGCTGACCTGGTTTGAGCTGACTTAAAGAAAAATTTTGGAAACACACACACAATCAGTGTTTTCGTGCACTGAGTTAGAAATCAGAAGTCAAGGTCCTGGTGTATGGATACGTCGGTCGCTGCACCAACACTGGACTCCCTGAACTGAAGACCACACTCGGTACCCTTAATACTATTGCTTCACAGAAAAGACTGATCAGAGTCCTGAGTTCTGCGGTAGAACCGACTCCTCTGATACCAATTTTTCATGACCCATCCTCGGGGCCCGTGCCGTGACTACCTCAAGCCCGCCTTCCATAGGCCAGGGGCTGGCGACTAGCACCAAAGGCGTAAATCCCGATAAAAAGGGAACGCATTGCCTTTATGAAACGTAAACACACGCACACCCAGAGTACAAGCGTAAGAAAAAACTAAGTAAAAATGAAAACAAAAGTAGTGCTGAAAGTAAGGGGCCGGAAATACAAGCCCAACTATAAAGTACAAGGTAAAAGACAAAACAGCTGGAAGGTGACAAGCAGCTCCTGGATTGTCCACCATGGATCCTACCTAAAGGGTAGGTATAGATAGTGCAGCTCCTAGATTGTCCACCACGGATCCTACCTAAAGGGTAGGTACAGATAGCCTTCTCAGCGCCCTCATCTGTAAACCTCCTCCAAGTACCGACTCGTCGTGAGTTCCACCTCCAGGTATCGTCCAGTCCTCGTACACTCGGCCTCTGTTAGCGTTGTCCGTCGTCTGCATCCAACACAATGAGGTGCGGGCATAGCCCGTGCAGGGGTGAGTATAATGATACTCAATAGGGACCCCGAGACCCTCAGGGTCTCACTAAATCCAACAAGGATAAACCAAAAATAAAGATCTCAACAGATAAACTTTACTTAGTTATATTCCCATACATATACCTAAGTTATCAAGTAACCCATCTCAATCATGAGGAAAACACAAAGGTCATTGACTCAGCTCAAACTAGAATTTTCATTATCGAAACCACAACTGCTGGAGAACTCCCCCTCTGTCGAGTACAGTGGCCCTGTCATGACTCTGAGGCACTACTCACTAACCTTAGACTGCTGAGTTACTCCTCCTATCGAGTACCACAGGTCTACTGCCAAATATCGGGTGCTCCGTCCACTGTGGGTCTGCCGCCAAATACCGGGCACTCCCCCTAATAGCCTACAGAGGTACTCCTCTTGTCGAAAACCGCATGTCTGCTGCCAACTACCAGGCACTCCGTCCACTGTGGGTCTGCCGCCAAATACCGGGCGCTCCGTCCACTGGGCTAATCGAATCACTCCGAGTTGAATCGGTCAAGCAGTCATCAGGTCTACATCTACTAGTTCTCCGCACTCCGTACGCTCGTCTCCAGGAGGGTCCGCTCCACGAGCTACTGGTCGATACTTCCAAGTGTCATGTAATCTCATGTGGAAGTACCTAAAAGGACTACCTAATCATAGGGGTCTCAACGCAACAGACGGCGCGTCAATCGGACGCCCGGTCTGTGAGTTATTAGCATTTCCATTCTAGGGGCCCGGTTGGATTTTGGGTACAATCCAACCCGGGCATGCTCAAACCACATATGAATCCTATTTAGAGTATTACAAAAGAACCGTCTCATCAAGAGGAATCCAAAATAGTCGATGGCATGTCAATCGGACGTCTGGTCCTTAAGTTATAAGCGTTTCCGCTCTGAGGGCCCGGTTGGTTTCGGGTTCGAACCATCCCGGCCATACCCAAACTTCACCGAAAATTTGAGTGTAATATACCGAAACGACCGTCTCGATCCAATTAATCCTACGCAACTAACAGTGCGTCGATTAGAGGTCCATAGCTCAATTTATGGTTTTTTAACCGAAAACGATCCGAAAATAGGGGGTCTGGGCCCGGTCCGACCCAGCCCAACACCCCCTGGTTCGGACCGAACCGGGTCGAACTGAACCAGCTCTGGGTCCAGCCCGATAGGGCGCATCCCGGACTAGGGCGCCATCCTGGCCCGCGTGGCATGGCGGCCCGGCCCGCACGGTCTTCGTGACACGGTGGCCCAGCCGAGTGGCTGGGCAGTGAAGCCCGCCTGGTTAACGTGACCAGACGGCGGCGGTGCCCTGTGAGGCCCACCCTTTCAATCAAGGGGGTGGTGTGCGCCCCCTTTGTCTCCCGTAACGGAACCGGAAAGCGTTGGTTCCCCTCTCTGCGGAACCCGCTGGGTTCCGCCCTGGCGCAACCTCACCGGCGGCCGGCTCTGCCAGCCGCCCTCCTACCAAACCGCCACAGCCTAGCTGCGGCTTCCCTTCCGGCGTAGCACGACGGCGTCATGCGCCAGCCCTCCTGCCGTGGCCCACCCTGGCCGCGGACCTACTCCACTGGCGCGGCGCAACGGCGCCGCACCCCTCCGTCGCAGCCTGCCTTGGTCGCGGCCTCCTTCACGTAGCTAGATGATGTCGCACCTTTTTGACGACCCGAAGGCCTTTGCGTCGTCAGTCCCTTCTTCACGGCCGGTTAGTTGTCGGTCGCTGATATCTGCTCCCATCGTCAACCAAAGACAAGATCAAAAGGGAAAGATTTGGCCATGTTAGTGTAGTCCGAAATCCCTCTTGTTATGGTTTTGGTTGTCAAAACGTGATTCCAATGACGTAGAATGTGTACGAAAATAATTCAAAACCCCTACCTCGATAGTTGATGTCGCACGTCGGGCATCGCAGAAGACGGCGTCGTGGGGAAAGAATTCGTAGGCGATGTCGGAGTGCATCCGAGGAGGAAGCGGCGTTTCCTCACTTGTCGCGGAGAATAGAATGGTTGGTGCATCGTCGTTCTTCGTGGAACCGGCATTCTTCGTGGATGAGACATCATTCTTCGTCGAGAGAGGAGTTCTCTTCTTCTTCACAAGATTTATCTCCCAATCTTCCTTAGCACAACAAAAACCCTCCCAAAATAAAATAATAGGCTTCTCCTATTATTTTATTATCACCTGCAATTTAAAATTCAAATTCAAACCACTTCATTAATAAATTAATGTGGTTGAATTCATTAAATTAATGTGTTGGCAATAGTTAAAGAGGGAGAGAGGAGGAGTTGAGAGGTCTCATAAATGGGAGAGTTGTCAACATTAACATGGGAGTTTAATGGGGGGTTTAAAGAGGGTTAAGGAGTTTAGGGGGAAGGTGAAAGGTTGGGGATCGTATGAGACCCACCTCTCATATATCCACACATGGGAATTTGGGCGGGTGTGGGCCCCACCAACAACTTCCCATGGGAGGAGTTAACCTCCTTATATATAAAATAAAATTGTTCCAACAATTTTATTTACTTCTTAATTAAACCCCAATAATTAACTTCTCCCCCCGCACAAACACAACTATGGTAAAGGTCCCCTTATGAAATTACCGGTATTGCGAGTTCATCGGTGCCCTCGGATTTCAATTTCGAGCACCGGTTAAAAAGATAGAAAAACCCGCTCGTTCGTTCACTAAACGTACCCGAGCTAAACTTCAGAAATTGATTTCGGGCACACCGGGCCTCAGAATCAAGTGCTGTCAGAAGCCACAGACTCGTAAAATTCCAAAGTATTTAAGAAAAAAATTTCCTTGAAATTTTTGGGTCTTTACAATCCCACTCTAAGAACCTACCAAGATTCCAATCCATCCTCATAAGTATTTCCTCATCAAACGCTAGATGTACAATTTCCACACTTATCACTACAAGGCCCAATCCTCTTAGGAATATTTTACTTCATCTAAATCCTCATCGTTAGTGACATCAATCACATTAAAGCGCATAAATGTCAACTGAACCCTGCATTCCAAGAATTATTCATGTGGACAGGCCCCATAGCAACAGACTAAGAACTAAAACCATAAATAATAATGCCAAATACATTCATCATTTTTAAATAAATATCTCAAGTGTAAACATAAAAACCAGGAATAATAAGACCCCATCCCTTGTATCGAACAAAACCAAACTAATTTGAAACTTTTTCCAAATTGATTATATTCCATTAATAGGAAGAGTAATTGTTAATTAATTGGAATGTACTATTTGATAGTGTTATTTTGAAACATTGATCTGTTTCCCCTTTGCTTGTAGGAACATGATTTGACCCATGGGGCGCTGTGGTACTTATATGTTGGGAGGTGACAGGTATAGTCACAGGAGAGGTATGTTTTAGTTTAGTTTTTATTTTATTTTCTTTATCGCATCGGTCACTTAGATATTTTACATATATGAATTTTCCCATAAGATTTGTGTTGCATACCGAGATGTTAAAACATACTCAAATTCTATTGTTCTCAAGGTGACTGAAGTTTTATTATTATAGTTCCAAGAAATGAATATACCATTGATAAGTAATAAACTTGCATAATTTGACTCTCAATCAGTAGTTTCAACTACCTAGTACCACTTTTAAAAAACGAATATAAAATATATATCTTTATCATACCACAATCCCAAATCAAGAGTCTGTTTTTTATAAAATAAGATCGGTTTCTATAATGTGAAGGAAAACTACATTGGATTTGTTTGGAATCCTGGCTGGAAGATTCTGCCCCGTGGATGTCGCTGGACCGGGCCAAAACGCCGCTGTAATGCCGTGATTTGTCCCTACTCCAGGACGACACCCTGTGGCGGTTTGCAGTCCTGTCAAAATTTGATGTATGATACCTAGATAGAGTTTTAGATACATTACCCACCCATAGTTAATGGGGAGGGAGGCGACGACCAGAATGTTTCCCCGCTTCCTCCTACTCCCTTCGCTCCTGGCTGGAAGATGCTGCCCCACGAATGTCGCTGGACCGGGCTAACACGATGCGGTCACGCCGCGGTCATGCCGCGGTAATGCCGTGATTTGGGCCTACTCTAGGACGACACACCACGGCGGTTCGCAGTCCTATCAGAATTCAATGTATGATACCTAGATAGAGTTTTAGATACATTACCCACCCATAGTTAATGGGGAGGGAGGCGACAGCCGGAATGTTGCCCCGCCTCCTCCCGCTCCCTTCGCTCCTCGCCGGAAGATGCTGCCCTGCTAATGTCGCAGGATCGGGCCAACACATCGTGGTCACGCTGTGGTCATGCCACGGTCACGCCATGGTAATGTTGTGATTTGGCCCTGCTCCAGGATGACGCCCTGCGATGGTTTGCAGTCCTGTCAGAATTCGATGTATGATACCTATATAGAGTTTTAGATACATTACCCACCCATAGTTAATGGGGAGGGAGGCGATGGCCGGAATGTTGCCCCACCTCCTCCCACTCCCTTCGCTCTTGGCCAGAAGATGCTGCCCTACGAATGTCGCTGGACTAGGACAACACGATGCGGTCACGCCGCGGTCACGCTGCGGTCACACCGTGGTCACGCTGCGGTCACGCCGCGGTAATGCCATGATTTGGCCCTGCTCCAGGATGACACCCCGTGGCGGTTTTCAGTCCTATCAGAATTCGATGTATGATACCTAAATAGAGTTTTAGATACATTACCCACCCATAGTTAATGGGGAGGGAGGAAACAACCGGAATGTTGTCTCTCCTCCTCCCGTTCCCTTCACTCCTGGACAGAAGATGTTGCCCCGCGGATGCCACTGGACCGGGCCAACACGCCGCGGTCACGTCGCGGTCACGTCGCGGTCACGCCGCGGTAATGTCGTGATTTGGCCCTGCTCTAGGACGACCCCCCGCGGTGGTTCGTAGTCCTGTCAGGATTCTGTGTATGATACCTATATATAGTTTTAGATACATTACCCACCCATAGTTAATGGGGAGGGAGGTGATGGACGGAATGTTGCCCCGCCTCCTCCCGCTCCCTTCGCTCCTGGCTGGAAGATGTTGCCCCGCGAATGTCGCTGGACCGGGCCAACATGTCGTGCTCACGTAGCGGTCACGCCGCGGTCACGCCGCGGTCACGCCGCCGTCACGCCGCAGTCATGCCGCGGTCCCGCGACGGTTCTCAATCCTCTCAGAATTCGATGTATGATACCTAGATAGAGTTTTATATACATTACCCACCCATGGTTAATGGGGAGGGAGGAGACGGCCGGAATGTTTCCCCACCTCCTCCCGCTCCCTTCACTCATGGTTGGAAGATGCTGCCCCACGAATGTTGCTGGACCGGTCCAACATGTCACGTGCCGCGGTCACGCCGCGGTCACGCCGCGGTCACGCCGCGGTCACGCCGCGGTCACGCCGCGGTCACGCCGCGGTCACTCCGCGGTCACGCCGCGGTCCCGCGGCGGTTCGCAATCCTGTCAGAATTTGAAGTATGATACCTAGATAGAGTTTTAGATACATTACCCACCCATAGTTAATGGGGAGGGAGGAGATGGCCGGAATGTTTCCCCACCTCCTCCCGCTCCCTTCGCTCCTGGCCGGAAGATGCTGCCCCACGAATGTCACTAGACCGGGCCAACACAGACAGCCCACTGGACAGCCCCCCCACCATCCTCCCTGGACCCTGGATAGCCCCGCAGACATCCCACCGGACATCCCCCCCAACACTCCTCCCTGGACCCCGGATCCCAATCTAAGATCTCTTCAAGATTCACCCTAAATCACAACGGAAAAGAGGGTTTTAGAGCTTCAGAAGAAGATGAGAGAAGAGTGCAAACCCTAATCGAAAAGAGGAGGCAAGGAGAGGATTAGACTCACCCAGATCTTCAATCCACATTTGAAGACACTCAAAACACCCAAGTGATGTGTACGAGTCAAACCCGCCTCAATCCGAGATGTGGTGTGGCCGGCACCACTCAAAGTGTCTCACTTTTCTTTGAAATGGACAACATTTTAAGTGAAAACAACAACTGGCATACGGAAAACCGACCAAACGCATTCATATTGTGTTGATAATTTAGGAAAATGATCCATGGGTCATTTTTGAAATGTAAAAATTAATCCTTCCTCAATATGAGGCACGGTGTGGCCGACACCACTCAAAGTGTCTCTCTTTTGTTTCAAAAGGACATCATTTTAAGTGAATATAACAACTGACATACGGAAAACCGACCAAAGACATTGGGATTCTATTGAAACTTTAAGAAAACTATCCATGGGTCATATGTGACATGTAAGAGTCAACCTCGACTCAATATGAGGGCCGGTTTGGTCAGAACCACTCAAACTGTCTCACTTTTATTTGAAATGAACAAAATTTAAGTGAAAACAAAAACTGACATACGGAAAACCAACCAAACGCATTCATATTGTGTTGATACTTTAGTAAAATGATCCATGGGTAATTTTTGACATGTACGAGTCAACCCCACCTCAATCCGAGGCACGGTGTGGCCGAAACCACTCAAAATTTCTCTCTTTTGTTAAAAATGGACACCATTTTAAGTGAAAACAACAACTAACATACGTAAAACCGACCAAACGCATTCGGATTATGTTGAAACTTTAGGTAAAAGGTATATGAGTCATTTGTGACATTTATTAGTCAACCCTTCCTCAATCTGAGGCACGTTGTGGCCGCTACCACTCAATGTGTTTCACTTTTATTTGAAATGGACATCATTTTAGGTGAAAACAAAAACTGGCATATGGAAAACCGACCAAAAGCATTCAGATTCTGTTGATACTTTAGGAAAACGATCCATGGGTCATTTGTGACATGTATGAGTAAACCCCTCCTCAATATGAGGCGTGGTGTGGCCGACACCACTCAAAGTGTCTCTCTTTTGTTTAAAATGGATACTCTTTTAAGTAAAAACAACTGGCATACGAAAAACTGACCAAACACATTCAGATTGTGTTGATACTTTAGGAAAACGATCCATGGGTCATTTTTGAAGTGTACGAGTCAACCTCGCCTCAATCCGAGGCGTGGTGTGGTCGGCACCACTCAAAGTTTCTCTCTTTTGTTTAAAATGAACATCATTTTAAGTGAAAACAAAAATTGACATACGGGAAACCGACCAAATGCATTCAGATTCTGTTGAAAATTTAGGAAAATGATCCATGGGTAATATGTAATGTGTATGAGTCAACCCCGCCTCAATCCGAGGCGCGGTGTGGACAACACCACTCAAAGTTTCTCTCTTTTGTTTAAAATGGACATCATTTTAAGTGAAAAAAACAAGTAACATACGAAAAACTGACCAAACACATTCGGATTCTGTTGAAACTTTAGGAAAACTATACATGGGTCATATGTGATATGTAAGAGTCAAACCCGCCTCAATCTGAGGCGCGGTGTGGCCGGTATCACTCTAACTATATCTCTTTTGTTTAAAATTGACATCATTTTAAGTAAAAACAACTGACATACAGAAAACCAACCAAACATATTCGGATTGTGTTGATAATTTAGAACAACGATCCATGGGTTATATGTGACATGTACGAGTAAACCCCACCTCAATTAGAGGAATGGTGTGGCTGAAACCACTCAAAGTTTCTCACCTTTATTTGAAATGAAAAACATTTTAAGTGAAAACAACAACTGGCATACGGAAAACCAACCAAACGCATTCAGATTCTATTGATACTTTATGAAAACGATTCATGAGTCATCTGTGACGTGTACGAGTAAACCCCGCCTCAATCTGGGGCATGGTGTATCTGTTATCACTCCAAGTGTATGTATTTTGTTTAAAATGGACATCATTTTAAGTAAAAACAACTGGTATACAGAAAACCGACCAAACGTATTTGGAATCTGTTGATACTTTATTTTGGGGTTATTAGATTCTAATTTATGAATTAAATTGTGTATGTGTTATAGAAAATGCAATTTTGTATGTATTCTTAATTCTGTATAACCCACCCCCCTAGACACCCCAACCCTCGTGGACAGCCCCTCACCCCTGGACACCCCCACCCCCGGTACACCCCCAACCCCTTGTATGTCATATTATACATGTGTTATATATAATTCAGAATTTTGTATGTAACATAATTCATTTTGTATGTGTTATTGATTCATAATTCATTCTGCATGTATTCAATTGAGAATTCAATTATGAATTCTGTATTACATAGGGTAATTGGGTTCATATACATGATTATAATTGTGGTAAATTATATGGTTATAAGAGTATCCTGTTTGTATGTTCTTTTGTGTGATATTTGCTATTAAGAGTGTATATTGGTGTCTGTAGTTGAGTGTGCAGTGGTTTTGTTGTTGTTAAGAGTGTGTGCAATGGTTTTTTTTCTTTTAAGAGTGTGTGTAGGTGTATGTGCAGTGGTTTTATTGCTCGAGGATGCATGCGTGGTAAGGATCTGGTGTTGCTAGGGGTGTATGTGGTTTTAGCTGCTGATTTGGCTGCTGCATGTGCTTCTGGAGTGGACCTTAGTTCTGGTTGCTAGTCTTGGGTCATGGATGATGGTTCAGGGCTATTTCTGCTTGGTTGGTGTTGTGGGGTGATGTGAGGTAATGCATGTGATGGGTTTTGGTGCAGCTACTGGGTGATTTTTCTAGGTTTTGGGGGTGTTTTGGGCATTGGCGCTGTGCTCATGCTGTTGGAGTTTGGGAGCTGGCTGTTGGTTGCTGAATCAGGGAGTTGGGTCTGGTTTTTTGGGTCTGCTTTGGTTGCGGTTAGTAGACACTGGTGCAGGGTCTAGCCATCTTGGATTTGGACCTCATTCTATTGAAGTCGAGTGGGATGTTGCTTGGTGGGTATGATGGTATAGTAGGGAGGGCTGCTGTTGGTATAGCTATTGGAGTGGGATACTGGAAGTTGGTGCAGTGGTGCTTAAGGATGCTGGAGGAGCTGGTTGGGTCTGGTAGGCGGTGTTGTTGTTCTGTTTGTTGGGTGTTGGGTGTTGCTTCTGGTGCTAGGCTGAGACTGCAGGGATTTGTGTTGGGAGTTTTTCTAAGAGATGGACTTGTTAGGTCTGGGTTGCTACTGGAGTCTGTGCTCTTAGATGGGCTATTGGAGTTGAGTGGGGTGCTGCTTGGTGGGGAGTTCTGATGGTGTAGAGTGGCTGGTCTGCAAAATTCTGGTAATACACTATACCAATGGTTTACTAAACCATTGGTATACTTCTGTACATATTTTTACCAACGGTTTTAGTAAATTGTTGGTAAAACATGAAAATGATAGTATTGCCAATGGTTTTAGAAATCATTGGGAATACTCCTATACACTGCCTGTATTTCAAATAGTTTGCACCATTGGGAATACTCCTATATACCAATGGTTATTTAAACCATTGGGAATACTCCTATATACCAACAATTATTTAAACCGTTGGGAACCTCTAGGATTACACTTCCTTTTCCAACGATTGTACTAAAACCGTTGGTAATGGGCTATCCCTACGCCTTACTTGCCAACGGTTTGCCAAACCATTGGTAAAGGCTTAGTTTCCAGTAGTGATTGTCTTTTAACTGAGACTGTGGCTCTCCCATTGCTAATTTCCCCTTTTTATCATTTAATTCAATTACACATTCCATATCAAAAGCAACACATGTGAATTAAACTATCACATGGCTTTAACATAATCAACTCATGTGGACACATTTTACATAATAACAAACACATATAAATTAAACTATTACATGGTTAAACAAGGATTAATCACATGAGAAAATCATATAAAAAGCCTATTATGAAATTTAAAATTTTACAAGGATTAACATAACAAGTATATCATGTGGGAAATTAATATAAAAAACAATACATTTTTAACAACCCAAGGATGGAAATTCAAGTCAGGCCTCTTAGGCATTCTCATCCAAACGACCATATGAGGGAAACGCACCCATAGGGTGGCCCTAAATCAAGTTTTACAACCCTAAACATGATTTTAAATCATCTAATTAATTATCTAATCATCAATAGGAAATAATAGGGTTTATTATTCAATCAAGTGACACCCTAAAAGTGGGTGCGCGACACTCCAACATATATAATCAACTCGACAATCAATGAAAGGCACAAGACCACCTACCTCATGTCCGTATGACTCTCCTTGTCCAGTGTCAGATTTCAAATCGACCTAAATCGAAGTAGATATACAAAAACAATCAAAAATCTCAACCCTTGATAACTAGGTTTAGAGAATAAATTAGGAAGGACGACTCAAGAGGAATCGAGAGCTTGCTGATTGGGTTTTAACATCTCCTACGACGATCGAATCAGAGTTCGGACAGAGATTCAGGAGGAAATTCTTCCTTCGGTGCACTGCTCGTCGAACCTGGATGAGACCTCTGTCCATTTTCACAAAAATGATGCTACTTCTTGATTTATCCAAAAAATTAAAAGTACACAACGTGTACTAGAAACTACATGTCGTGTTTGTACATTTTCCATATAGGTCCTAGACAGACCATTACATACCGTGTACTGGGAAGTAAAATTCATGTACCTATATTACCCTGCGTGTTCTTGAAAATACATGGAATGTAAGCCTCTTTTTACTTCATTTCCTTAAGTACAAACTAAAAAAGAAAGATATGTACCTCAAAGGAAGAACTGAGTTCTTACAAACTTCACCACTTAAAGAAATTTGTCCCCGAATTTCCCTTCTAAGGGAGGTGAAGGAACATCAGATAATAACTCTGTCCATTGCGATAAAACGTTATCCTCCCTCTCCCAAGTCTCATCCTGCACTCAGTCGTGCTGTCATAGCACCATACTAAAGGAATAGATCAACCATGGAGAACCTTTGTGCTATGATCCATAATACGAATGGGATTCTCTTCAAAGGATGCATCTTCTTGGAACTCCACTTCCTTAGGATGAAAGGTGTGAGATGGGTCTGAAAAGTAATGTTGCAACTGAGAAACGTGGAAGATGTCATGCATATCCCTATACCTCTGAGGTAACTGCAATCGATAGGAAACTGACCTGACCCTCTCCAGAATCTCAAACAGACCGACGTATCTTGGTTAAAGCTTACCCTTTATCCTGATCATCTTGTGTCCCAACCTTAGTGTGACACGTAGGAAAACTCAATCCCTAATATCGAACTCCAAAGTTCATATGCAGTGATCGACATATGATTTTTGATGAGACTATGCAGTAGTTATCCGCTTCTGAATCAACTGAACCTGGTCAATAGTCTCTTGGACAAGATGAGGTCTTAGCATAGCTGCCTATCTTGCCTCCAGCCAGCATAGGGGCGATCAGCATGGTCTACCGTACAAAGCCTTATATGGCTTCATCTGAATAGTATTTTGGAAGCTATTGTTGTAGGTAAACTCAACAAGGGGTATGTGTGTCTCCCAAGAACCCCTGAAATCTAGGATTCATGTCTGAAGCATGTCCTCCAGGACCTGAATCATGTGCTCTGATTGGCCATCTATCTGGGGGTGGTAAACTATGCTCAGAAGAAACTGTGTACTCAAGGCCCTCTGTAACCTTTTCCAGAAACAAGAATTAAATTATGTGTCCCTATCTAAAATGATAGAATGTGGGACCCCGTGCAGTCGTACAATCTCGAAGATGTACAACCTCCCAAGACCATCAACATTGAAGGTTTCCTTGATCTACATGAAATGTACAACCTTCGTAATCCTGTAAAAAATAACCCATATTTCATCATTACCTTAAGGCGACCTTGGTAAACCCATCATGAAATCCATCATGATGTCATTCCATTTCCACTCAGGAATGGGTAGCTGCTGTAAAAGTCTGGCTGGTCGCTAATTCTCCACCTTCACCTACTGATAGATGGAACATATCATGATAAAACCAGCTATATCTCCCTTTATACCTAGCCACCAATACTGATGATGTAAATCCCAATACATCTTGGTGACACCAGGATGCACTTCCCAAACTAAATCATGAAAATCCTACATCAGCTCCTCGCACATGTCTTCCAAAACCCATACGCGACCCTGTAACAGCAGAACCTCATTCTCACCAAGGGTCCTCTCCTAACATACTCTCTCATAGATTTAGGCCTTAAAAATCCAATAGTTGCCTCATATTCACTTTGTAGAGTAAGGTAGAGGTAACAACTAAGGATATAATAAAAGTTTGTCCCTGTTTTCCATGCACCTCCAAATGAATCTCAAAGAATAAGGCTATAAGCTAACACTCGCTGCTGGTTTGGTGCACTGCCTATATCTAAATCCTCATGCTCAGTGCATAATCCACTACATTTCCTTTCCCAGGTGTGTAGGCAAGCTCGAAGTCAAAAGACCTAAGGTACTCCACTCACCTTCCCTACCTCAAATCCAGATCACGTTGAGTAAAAATGTACTTGAGACTTTTATGGTCTATGTACACCACAAAATACTCTCCCAGTAAGTAATTTCTCCAATATTGTAAGGCATGAACAACCGTGGCTAACTCGAGATCGTGCATCAGGTAATTCCTCTCATGTGGCCTCAACTGTTGAGATATGTACGCAATGACTCGACCCACCTATATAATAACTACTCCTAGCCTGATACTTGATACATTACAGTACACAATGTAACTCCTTAACAGCTCTGGAAAAATCAATATCAGTGTTGAAGTCAATCTACCTTTCAACTCCTGAAAGGTCGTATCCATACAAAATTCTCACCCTTTTTAGTCAGGCCTATCAGTGGTGCTACTAAACATGAGAAGTCATGTATGGAGCACTTATAGTAACCAGCCAACCCCAAAAAACTTCGTATGTCAAAGACATTCTTGGGTTGTTCCCATAAAACTACTACTCTCACCTTCTCTAGATACACTGATACTCCTGTCTCCAAGATGATGTGACCTAGGAAGTGGATCTAATCCATCTAGAAGTGGTACTTTGTGAGCTTAGCATATAATTGATGCTCTCTCAGTGTATTCAAAATGATCATAAGATTTGTGTAATGGTTGTGTCTATTATGATAATACTCCAAAATATCATCCACAAAAACCGCAAAAAATGATTAAGGATGAAACACTCGGTTCATTAGTTCCATGAAAACCGTTGGCACGTTTGTGAGACTGAACAACATAACAAAATACTCATACAAACCATACCTACTTTGAAAGGTCGTGCGAGGTATATATGATGGTTTAACATACAATTGATGATAACCGAATCTCAAATCAATCTTAGAAAATACCAAAGATCCTCAGATCTGATCAAAGAGATCATCAATTCATGGTAAAGGATACCAGTTCTTAACCATCAATTGGTTCAATTTCTGATAATCTATGCATAGAATGAGGGTATCGTCTACCTTTTTCACAAAAAGGACTAGAAAAACCCATGAAGAAGTATTGGTTTAGATGAAGCCCTTATCCTCCAAATCCTCTAGCTATCTCTTGAGCCCTTATAACTCCATCATAGTCATCCTATAAGGAGGAATAGATACCGGTGAAACTCCTGGTACCATCTCGATAGATAAATCTACCTCTATCACTAGAGTCAGTCCTAAAAATTCATCCAGGAATACATCCTTGAAACGATCAACTACTGGAGGGAAATATGTCTAATGTGTCCCCTATTCATCCAGATATAAACTTGAAATCTAGGTTGTCATCCCGCCCAACCCATGATGCTCAGGTCCATCTCACCTCATCTGGACATCTCATTCACCCTTTTGTAGAAATGATCCACCTTCTAGTGACATAAAACTCACCCTACGGTGATAGAAATTGACAAAGGTTTAAAAGGAGACCAACCGGTCCATTCCGAGAATGACATAAGAGTCTTTCATCTCCAAGACGCAGAGGTCCCATAAGAAGTGACACCTACCAACCTCAAGGGGGAACTCCTTGCACTGATGCACACCTGTCGTTCTAATCCTTAACAGAGTTTCCAGTGTTATAAAATCATCAGAAGTAAAAAAATAGAGCCCTAGACTCTCCACAATGGGCACATATATTAAACTATGTGAAGCTCGTGTATTAAAAAGTTCATAAGCTAAAATGAAGGTGACTAGAATAGTACCTCAAACGATAGAAGTTATGGGATCCTACTCCCACTGGGTATATTGCACTGCATAAGTCTGGAATATACCACAGCCTTGTGACACTGCATGTATACCCTGAGCTAATCCACTCTATTGTCTCTGAAAACCTGGAGTTTAGCTACCACGACCATGACCACCACCTCGGCCTAAGCAACCTGACGTATTCCATTTCCCTGATTGGTGAGAAGTTGTTGGCCCTATTCTTGAGTGTGGAGTCTGTCCAGGCCCTCTATCACTAACCGCTGGAGGAAACGTCCTGCAGAAACACTGAATATGACCCATCTTACCACAAGCTCGACACTCAACAGGGTACATTGGGAAATTTTTTCTAGTATAGAAAATTCTTCTACACTGTAAGCACTTAACCTTACTACCAGAAGATACATTCTAAGTACTAGATTCACCATGAGTAAGATTCAAATGACACTTTTTACCATCGGTCGAAACAATACCAGATCTCGGTGTCGAACTTCCCTAGCTCGCACCTCCAGATTCCCTCTGATTTCACTCGGTAATCAGTGCTTGGTTCACTATAGTAGATATCGTAGTCAGTTGAAAGATGTTCACTTGCGAGCGGATGTCATACTTGATACCATCCTTGAATTGCCTAGACTTTGACAGATCTTCACCCATCAAAATAGGTGTGAAGTGCGGGAGCTTAGTAAAGCTGGCAGAGTAATCCATAACTGATAGAGTGCCCTTCTCCATATGCATAAACTCACGGGCTTTGTCAGACCTCGGCGTATTAGGATAGAAGTAGTCATGGAAGAATGTCTAAAAATATTCTCATGTCATGTCCTACTGATGCTCTATTTGTGTGGTAACATCTCACCACCTCTTGCCAGAATCATGTAGCATATAAGTCACGAGCTTGACCCTCCCCTCAGGAGGCTTCTCAAGATTCTTGAATATCGATAACATGGCCTCTATACATGACTCTGCAGCCTGTGTCCCATCTTCCCTAGAAAACGTGGGAGGATACTGCTACTAGAACACTTGTATTAGTTCTTACATAGATGAGGTAGGTTGTGTTGCTCCCTAAAAGGTTTTCATGAACCTCATAAAGCTCTCATGGAACTGTGCATCAGCATCTGCGTCCGGTATAACAACTGGTGCCACAACTGGCACGACTGGAGGGTCCACTGGTAGCTCATGGCCTACCACCTCTGGGGTATGATCATCTTCACTCTCCTAGAACACAACTGGAGGTCGTCATGGAGGCATGACTCTGCAAGGTCAAGCACACACCTTAGTTCAAGATCATTGAGGTTCATAGTTCAAGAGCAAAAGAACTAAACAGGTGAAAAAAAACCTCAAAGGTTCCCAAAAGAGGAGTACACGGCGTGTAGAATCCATACACAGCGTATACCCTTAAGCTCCTACTCAGGTGTGTACTTTCACCAGCCTGGGTGTGTAACCATCCCAGGTACACAACATGTTAGACTCGTACGCAGCGTGTACACATGTCTCCCCTCCTGCCCATGTACTCCCACATGGCCAGATTCACACAGGTTCTGCCTAAGTAAGACTACACGGTGTGTACCAAATGTACATGGTTGTGTACTTGTGAAACCCACCATTCTGAGTTTCTTCTCACACGATCAGACACACGGTCATCTACAACATGGCATGTACATAGGTTACACGTAATGTACATGAAAAAAGTTATTTCTTACCAAATATAAGAACACATGGTGTGTGTTCATAGGACCACACGTCGTGTTGTCTAGGTTTCCAGACAATAAGCCTCAAAAACTTCTCTAGAACCCCTATTTTTTCAAAATAAAGCAACTATGTACCAAATTTCGACTCATGGGGGCCCATAATCTCCCGCGAATCAAAGTTTGGCATCACATATAGCACATAACCACACAATTTCAACTCATGGTTGAAATAAGATCCACCAAATTCCGATCTAAGAGGGAACATACACCTCAATGATCAAAGCTTGACATCCATCCAATTCGAACCATAACACATATCAATACACCTATCATAGAAGTAGGTATATCTATCATGGTGTCTATCATAACAGCTTGCATATCTAGAACGACATCTATCACAAAAACATGCAATTAGTAATGCCCTTAAATGGAATGGAAAGAATTCATGGCATGTGATTTTTAACAAGTGACTATATGATGCATGAGATTGCATACCCTTGTCTCATCGGGTTGCTACAAAAACATAAAATCCAAAAAAACACAAGTTAATTCGAGGAAATTTTCCTTTTCCCTGTACGCGGGGTAGCTACTCCCAGGCACATTTTATTACCAAACTTCATTTCCTTCCTATCCCTATCTAATGTTGATAAACAACAAGTAAAATCATAAAAGAACAATCCTCTAATACCACTTTGTAATGTCCCATATCTGGATGTCACTCAACTGGTGCCCCGTACCCGGTTGGCCATATGGCCTCAAGCGCATTTCCCCAAATACTAGAGGCTTCCGACTAGCAATGAGGGCCTAGGGTGTGATAGTGGGGAAACTATGCCCTCATTGGCAGAGTGTAACATAGAGGAATAAATAATAATACAATATTAGAAATAGTAAACAACATAAAACTAAAATAAATAGCAAAAGACTGATAAGATAAATAACCAAGCATCGTTCCATAAAAAAGATGATGCAACATGTTATGTTCTAAGAAAATAGCCAAAAAAGGTACACTAAAATAATCCACAATATATGTTTCAAAAGCACAAAAGAAACAAAGGGAGTTAAGAATCATCACAAGCCTTGGCTTGGTATCATGCTCTCCTGCTCCTAAATAGCACATCAGGTACTTGTAGCAGGGTGCTTGCCTTGATCAACACCTGCAATCATATAGTCTGTTTGAGACCAAAAGTATAACCCAAATAGGGTGTGAGACTAAATCCCAGTAGGAAACCACCCAATGTCTATGCTAATCTATTAGTGGATATATATAACACGCAATTTACAATAGTGAAAGCAGTAAACCAGATGGTACTCAAAATTAAGCAAAATAGATGTCTTAGAAGACAATGTAACCAAGTACAAGTGAAGACTGAATTCAAGCTTGTGCTTTGGCTTGACAGATGTATCATTAGTCATTCCATTTAATTATTCAATTAAATTGGATTATATAAAAGTCATGAGGTCTGACCTAGGCCAAACAACCCCTCATATAAAAGTAACCACCAACTCATGACCTAACAATCATTTAATAATTTTCCAATAGATCCTGGCGTGGGTATCCCTCAATGGATCCTAGGTTCATTCGGCATTTTAAATAAGCCTCAATGAGCCCGACCACCCTATTTGTGGCTCGCTCACAGCCTTTACATAATTAACTTCTTGAGCTTGTCTATTGTCTTTTAACTAAGACAATAGTTCACCCAATGTATATAAGGTGCAATTAGTCACATGAGTCTGACCTTGTCTTTTAACCAAGACTGTGGCTTGGCCATTGCTAATTTACCCTTTTTATCATTGAATTCAATTACATATTCCATATCAAAAGCAACACATGTGAATTAAACTATCACATGGATTTAACATAATCAACTCACGTGGGAACAATTTATATAATAATCAATACATGTAAATTAAACTATTACATGGTTAAAAAATGATGAATCACATGTGAAAATCATATAATGATCCTACTATGCAATTTAAACATTTACAAGGATTAACATAACAAGTATCTCATGTGGTCAATTCATATAATGAGCAATACATTTTTAACAACCCAAGAATGGGAATTCAAGTCAAGCCTCTTAGGCATTCTCATCCAAACGATCATCCGAGGGAAACACACCCATAGGGTGGCCCTAAATCAAGGTTCACTACACTAAACATGCTTTTAAATCATCTAATTAATTACCTAATCATCAATAGGAAATAACAGAGTTCATTATTCAATCAAGCAACACCCTAAAAGTGGGCGCACGACACTCCAACATATATAATCAACTCGACAGTCAATGAAAGGCACAAGACCACCTACCTCGTGTTCGTATGACTATCCTCGTCCAATTTCGTCTTTCAAATCGACATAAATCAGAGTATATCTACAAAAACGAGCAAAATGATCAACCCTTGATAACTAGGTCAAGAGAATAAATCAGGAAGGATGAATCAAGATTAATCGAGAGCTTACTAATTGGGTTCAAACACCTCTGACGGTGATTGAATTGGTGTTCAGATGAAGATTCAGGAGGAAATTCTTCCTCTGACATGTTTTTCGTCGAACCCGGATGAGCCCTGTGTCTGTTTTCACAAAAACGACGCTACTGCCTGATTTAGCCAAAAAAAGAAAAGTAAACGGTGTGTATTGAAAACTACACTTCATGTCCGTACATTTTCCATACAAGTACTGGCCAGACCATTATATGTCATGTACTGGGAAGTACATGGTGTTTACCTGTAACACCCCAAGCTTCCATGATACATCTCCCTTTGAATAATGTAGTAGCTTGCATTGTACGCAACTTGGAGTTTTAACACACTACGACCAATCAAACTAGCCTTATGAATAGTAATACCCACTTTTTGAAATTTTATAAATTTTATTTTTTAAAATGGACTTCATTTTTGGATTCGTAATATCAAAATTAGCTTAGGGTGAATTTTTGGTATTTTTCTGAAAACTTTCAATTTTTGATGAATAGTGAAAAACATTGCGTTATTGTTTAAAATCGACTTTCTATTTAAATAATTAGTTATTTTAATTTATTTTATTTTAGGTCAAAATAGATACATAATACCTATATATGTTCAATGCAATTCATTGGATTCATTTTACAATAAGTTTAGATATATAAAATTTTATCGAACTTTTTACCGTCTTTTACCCACCTTCTAGGAGCATTTGCAAATTTACATAAAACTTAATTTTACCGCTTCTGTGAGTTGAATTTAAAAAATTCGAGAGACACAATTGACATTAGTAAGTAAAATGTGGTTCAATAAGATGAAAATAGTTTTTTGTGAATAGTAACTTTTGACTTTTATTTACCATGGTTAAAAGTAAATAGGGTAATTGAGGGTAAAAATGATATCATAATTACCTTAACACATGTCATAATTCTTTTGGATAAGTGTAATTTGATGAAAAAAAACCTTAGGAATAAAATATGATCCCCTTTGGTCCACTTGGATTAGATTAGGACATTTATTATTATTTTATTTAAAGAAGAGTTAAAAGTGTTAAATTCAAAGTTTAATAACTAAACCATTTTTAATATAGGGTTATGCATAAGATAAATTCGACTATAAATATTCATTAGAAATATAAAAAAAATTCCTACATAATTATTTTTTATTTATAATTTTTAGACATTAAATAATTAAATTTATTTATGACACAATGATGATGTAGTAATTACCTTATTAATGAAAGATTAAAATAATTGATATTATAAATATCCAAATAAATGTAAATTAAGACTTCTGATGAATTAAACTAATTTTATAGGTTAATATGACATGTTAGGGTTGATTAAATAAATTTTATTCGAATTTATAAAGCTTTTATGGATTTCAAAAAAATAAAATACTAAATAGTGTCAAAATTGACATAATTGAGTTTTTAAAACAAATATTATATTATTAATTGATATAATATTACTAAAAATATAATATTCATCCAAAGGACTTAGATAAGATTATATATATTAATAATGAACCACTTGGGGTTATCTTTTCTTGTTATAGTAAGTTTATTAACCATATAATATAAAAATACAAAGAGACATGGTAAATGTCAAACTATTTAACTAAGAGTTAAATCTAAACGATAAGGTTAATATGGTGACCTAAACCTGTATAAAACCTATTGGTTGAGATTTTTTCAACCCATCCCTACCTTAGCCTAAAAATAAATCATTTTTGAGCCATTAGAAACTGAAAATTATTTTATTATAAAATAATATTTCAAGCTTTTCCTAAAGTGACTCTCACCTCTCTTATAAAAGGGTACTTCCCATTCTCTTAATTTCACACCTCCAAAGCCATTTGTCTCGGCCAAACTCAACTATCCTCTATTAAACATAGAGTCTTTAATTTGATCATAAATCCAACCTAAGGATCCATTTTGACCAACTCAAAAGGAAACACCCGAAGAAGAGGTAATAATTTCACCACCCTCTTTCAAGTTCTTTTCTTCTTCCACTTTCTCTTTCTTTGTTGTTTCTATAAAAAAATAATAAATCCAGTACCTTCTACATACTGTGATGTTATTATAAATATGGTACAACCATATTCGTTATTTTATCCATCCTATAAATGACAAAGTCACCATCCGTGTGTACGTATGGCTTACCGTCTCCACGTCGTGGTGTAGTTTGTTATTCAAACACTTCATTATTTGGATGGGTATAATAATGAGTATAACTGATTTAAATAATAAATATAACATGTTAATTATTCTTTATATATGATATATCATCCAATTACATACGATTTCACCATCAATATAATGATATTGTCGCTCGTGCGTATGTACGGATTACCGTCTCCACGAACGCGATGAGATTCATTCCCCATCGTAATTATTCAAGAATAATTTTCATTTTATGATTAAAAATAATGTTTAAGAACTTAATATCATTATGTATATGAATCAAATACATCCTATTAATAACAAAAATGGATTATATAACCAAGAATATAAAGTAAAATGAATCAATTAACACCTGAAATGATGATACTGCTAAAATACTATTAACAAAGCAATATTAGAAGATCATATATGATATCATATTTATGTATATTATTCTTGTATAATTTAATAACAATGATTTAACTATTATACAGGAGTTTAGCATACCCTCAACCAAGGAAAAGTACAAAGTAAGAGTTAATTCTACAATCTCTTTACTTATCTGAGGTTGTTAATACGTAAGTATCTACTAGGACCTCTTTATCATCCACATCTGTGTTTTCTTAAAAATGTATTTCAAAAAAATACTATTTACTAGACTATGGGTTAAAGTAATTTATACCCTTATTTGACCTTATATGTTTTGAAAGGAATCTTTCCGTCGTTTTCCAAACAAGGTACTTTATGACCTTTTTGACAAAATTAAGGTAAGAATGTCTTTTTTTAACTTATACGGTGGGTGTGGCTATTTTCCATCATTATAACATCGTTGAAGCTTTCATTAAAATCTTATAATAATATTTTCAAAATAATTTTTTTATTTTATAATTATTTTACTTTTAAATGATTAAAAAAAGAGATATTTCTCTCAAATAGTTTTGATTTCATCTATATCAACATCCTTTGATGAATTTTACACTTGTTTGAAATTGATTCATTATGATACAAATATTCTATATTTTATTGAAGGTTTTTTGATATGTTTGATTGTAAATGTGTTATTTTTATACCATTCATGGTTTATGGATAAAGTATTGACATTTCGTATGCTAGTTTTAATACGGATGTTTATGTTATGTTTAAACCTTTTCATATGAGGAATGCATTGGACTTAGTAATTGATGGGTGGAGCCTGCTATAGCTCTGTGATGAATTGGTAGGTCTCATAATACAAACTAGTGTCTTGGCACAAGGCCTTGACAAAATCTTATTTTTAGTCTTGGCATAAGGCCTTGACTATGTAGTTATGAAGTCTGGCATTATGCATTCCATCATTATAAAATTGGCTATTGATATTGCATGTGATTATTCGACTAGTAGAATATCCATGTGAATAAGAAAATGGAATTATTTGATTTATATTGGCCATATTATGCATAATTTTATGTTTAAAAGGCTTATTTTTTAGTCTTATACATTTCCTTAAATGTTTATGCTTATTTATAAAAGTTTTTGCTATATTGTTATCCTCATTGAGCATCTGAGATCACCCCTTTCTATGTTTTATTTTTCCCAGGATGCGAAGAAGTATATTATGAATAACCTCCAGGGATAGTATAAGGGATATGAATGTGGTCAATGGAGATAATTTTGTTGTTGTTTTTCATTTTATAATGTACTGTAAAACTTATGAATGTATCTAGTACTTCTAAGGCTACTAAACTGATCGGTCTTTCGGGATTTGATCCCTTTTGATCATGTAAATGTTATGTAATAATGCACCAACTCTAGGTAACTGGGGTCGAGACATTATAGTTGGTATCAGAGGAAGTTTGGTACAAACCTTGGAAGCTATATTTAGAAAAACTCTAATTAGAAAACATTACCCTAAGATAAACTTTGAGGATTAGTATAGAAGAACTTCTTAGAATTTTGGTAATGTAGAGATTTTGTGTATTTTTTAAGCAATAAATCATTGTCTGGATATGAGTAGGTAGATGCAGCTCTGGCACAGATGTACCTAGAAGTGAAAAATCTGACAAGGAGTTTCAGGCTTGACCCAGGGTATCCTGGTACATGACAATGAGTCTTGTTGCACTCTTGGTTATGACACTCCCGGGGGATATGCTTAGGATAATTCACATTTTATTTACAGACCATTATGAAGGATTTATGAGTATATACCTCCTCAAAGAAAACACTTTTATGATTATGTATTATATTCATAAACTGCTCAATTTATGTTAAGTGTTTTACAAGTTTGGAATTATGTATTGTGATTCATAAACTAATCTAGTGTATTCCATTTTTTAGAAATGGCGCCTAGTGGAAGGAATAAGAACCATATCAATGCACGTAATCCATTTAGGTATTTCCCTCCTACTCAAGATAATTATAGTGGAGCTGGTAATGGAACTGGTGCTGATCAGATTATCACCATACTGGGACAACTCACTCTGGTTATGAATAATAACCTTACCCATATGGAGTACCCTGATCCACAACACGAAGGATCAATGTTAGACCGATTCATGAGGCAACAACCACAAAAATTTAATGGTACTATAAATCTATTTGTAGATGAGAAATGGATAAGTTCTTTATAAAAAATATTTCATGCTTTGGGGAGTAGCAAAAGGGAAAAAGTTGTCATGGCAGTTTATCGCCTCACGGGAGATGCAGATCAATGGTGGTCATTAATCCAAAACACAAAGGAAGATGAAGAAATATAAAACATGGAATGGAGGGAGTTTAAAGAGATTTTATTAGAAAAATACTTTCCTCGTGACCATCAAGCAGATATGGAAAGACAATTTCTGAGTCTGAGGCAAAAGGAGGATGAGAATGTCACAAAGTATGAGGCTAACTTTACAAGGTTAGCAAGGCATACAGCAGATTATATATGTAACCCAAGGAGTAATATTGATATATTCTTTTATTGGTTAAAATCATTTCTCCATTGAGCATTTAGTCTCAAAATCCTTATCATCGTACAAAGATACTATCTCATGTGTTATCAAGACAAAAAAGGAATTCTCTAAGTATTATGACTTTAAAGAAAAGAAAGAGAAGAAGAGATCTGTTGAACACTATGGAAATGGAAATAAGGGGAAGAAGGAAAAATTTGAATATCCATCCTGCAATAAATGTGGGAAGAAACACCCTGGTACTTGCCTGAAGGGAATGAGAGTCTATTACAAGTGTGGTGAAAAAGGCCACCAAGCTCGTGATTTCAAGGGAAAGAAAGAGGTTTTCAATGTTGAATGCTACAATTGTAGAGAAAAGGGGCATTATGCAAATGAATGTCCTAAGCACCAAGGAAACTTACCTCAGAAAAGACCAAGGGAGAAAGGCCAAGCTTATGCGATCACTACTGCTGAGGTTGAAGCTCCGAAAGACGTGGTGGCAGGTAATTTAATGGCTTCCTCAAGTTTAGTCAATGCTTTATTTGATTCTAGATCATCGTATTGTTTCATATCTTCCCAGTTTGCTAAGAAAATTAGATATTTTAAATTTGAATTAACAAGGGAGTTTTCAGTCAAAACTCCTAAGGGAAGTATCATTGCAACAAAGTTTTGTGCATAAGTTCCCATTATGGCATATAAATGTTCTTTATCCACTGATCTCATCATCATACCCATGATTGAATTTTATATAATCTTTAGTATGTATTGGATTTTGGACCATGATGTGAAAATTTATTGTAATAAGAAGGAGGTTACAATTTTTTATGATGATAAGGAGTACCTTATTTTTAGAGCAGAAACATCACCATCTGATTATTATCTAGATCCACCCCCCCCCCCCCAGTATCTCTACTAAATTCAATTATCAGGGAGGAACAGAATGAAATAACTGTGGGTGAGGAAAGGAATGTTAAAATAGTGGATGTACTTATTGTACAAGAATATGTTGATGTATTTCTAGAGGATTTACCTGGACATCCTCTAGAATGAGAAATTGAGTTTTCCATTAATTTAATTCCTGGTTCAAGGCCCATATTGAAGACCCCTTATAGAATGGCTACTGTGGAATTAGTGGAACTAAAGAAACAACTATAGAAATTGATTAATAAGAGATTTATTCACCCTAATGTTTCTCCATGGGGATCCCCTATTCTTTTTGTTAAGAAAAAAGATGGATCTATGAGGTTGTGCATTGACTACAGAGAGATCAATGCTATAACAATAAAGAACAAGTATCCCATACCTTTCATTGATGATTTATTTGATCAACTTCATGGGGCTCAATATTTTTCAAAGATTGACCTTCGATCTGGATATCATCAGTTGTGTGTGAATAAGGAAGACATTCCAAAGACAACATTTCGAACCAGATATGGGCATTATGACACTACTGGAAATGGACAATTTCCCAACGGTTCTGAACTATTGGGAAAGCCTGAAGAACTGTTAGTATATCTTATACCAATGATTCTACAAACCATTGGTAAGTAAGCCGTTGGGAAAGCTTTTCCCAATGGTTTACACAGAACTGTTGGGATGGGTTAGAAAAATAAACCTATCCCAATGGTTTGGAACAACCGTTGGGATAGTTTTTCTCAACGGTTTGGCTTGAACCATTGGGAAAACCAACCATATCACTTCTTTCCCAACGGTTTCTAAACCGTTGGGAAAGGTTTTTTACCAACGGTTCATAGAGAACCGTTGGTTAAAAAAATACTGAGAATCTTATGCCAACAGTTTGAAACTGTTGGCATAGCCTATGCTGTGAAAATTGCACAACAGCCTGCAATTTGCACAGCAGGCACAGAGGGTGTCCATTCCCTCTCTTTTCCAATTCCCTCTCATTTTCAATTATTGTACCTATAATAATCAACTAACACATACATATACAATTACTTTACCTACAATAACCAACTAACACATACATATACAGAACAAAATAAAAAACATTTAACATATAATACATCTTGGAACTATACACATCCAGAATTAAATCAGAATTCATAATGTAATTATAAACATACATAATTCATTTAGAATTCAATTTAAAATTTAGATGACAATTATATGTGGAATCCAGAATTCAATTCATAATTTGATTGGTTTTTTCGTATACCAGATGTTTTTACTAGAAATGATGTCCATTTTAAACAAAATATATACACCTGGAGTGATACCGACCACACCGTGCCTCATCTTGAGGCAAGGTTAACTTGTACAGGTCACAAATGACCCATGGATCATTGTCCTAAAGTATCAATATATTCTGAAAGCATTTGTTTGGTTTTCCGTATGTTAGTTGTTGTTTTCACTTAAAATGAAGTGATTTTTTTAAAAAAAGAGACACTTTGAGTGGTGCCGGTCACACCGTGCCTCGGATTGAGGCAGTTTTGACTCGTACACGTCACAAATGATCCATGGATTTTTTTTTCTAAAGTATCAACACAATCAGAATCCATTTGGTCGGTTTTCCATATGTACTTAAAATGTTGTCCATTTTAAACATAAGGGAGACACTTTGGGTGGTGCTAGCCACAATGCAACTCGAATTGAGGCTCGGTTGACTTTTACACGTCACATATGACCCATGGATCATTTTATTAAAGTTTCAACAGATTCCGAATGCGTTTGGTCAGTTTTTTGTATGCCAGTTGTTCTTTTCACTTATAATCCTGTCCATTTTAAACAAAAGAGACACAGTTAGAGTGGTACCGGCCACACCGCGCCTCAGATTTAGATGGGGTTGACTCGTACATGTCTCAAATGACCCATGGATCATTGTTCTAAAGTATCAACACAATCTGAATGTGTTTGGTCAGTTTTCCGTATGTCAGTTGATGTTTTCACTTAAAATGATGTCCTTTTGAAACAAAAGAGAGACACTTTGAGTGGTGTCGGCCACACCGCACCTCATATTGAGGCGGGGTTGATTCTTACACGTCACATATGACCCATGGATCGTTGTGCTAAAGTATCAACACAATCAGAATCCATTTGGTCAGTTTTCCGTATGTACTTAAAATGTTGTCCATTTTAAACAAAAGAGAGACACTTAGAGTGATTCCGGCCACATCATGCCTCGGATTGAGGATAGGTTGACTCGTACACATCACATATGACCCATGGATCGTTTTCCTAAAGCATCAACACATTCCGAATGAGTTTGGTCAGTTTTTCGTGTGTCAGTTGTTGTTTTCACTTAAAATGATGTCCATTTTAAACAAAAGAGAGACACTATGAATGGTGTCGGCCACACCGCGCCTCGGATTGAGGCAGGGTTGACTCGTACACATCACATATGGAATGTCCTCGGTTTATCTTCAAGGAACCAATATCAATCATGAGTAATAGAAACTATCCTAGTAGCCCTCACCTAGAAATCAAAGCATTCATCCTGGAATTTCACGTCTAAATTCCCTGAGCATGACGAGTCCGTCCATGAGTCCTTAACATGTAACCCATGTCTTATCCTAACAATTGACAAGTAAACCAAATCAAACAAGACATAATTCACATAAAATGGAGAATGTAAAACAAGGCTTTGTATTCAATTTAAAGCATATCATCACATGCATTTGATTAGCATGAGCTAATAAGCTTACCAAGACATTCATATAATTCAAGACATACAAAAATGGAATAATCCTAAATAACATTGCATGATCAGATAAATAAAAAAAGGCATGTGAAATCAAGGAGGAGGGTGGGGGCTGTCTAGGGGTCCAGGGAGGAGGGTGGGGGGCTGTCGGGGGTCCAGGGAGGAGGGTGGGGGGGTTGTCCGGGGTCCAGGGAGGAGGGTGGGGGGGCTATCTGGGGGGCTGTCTGGGGGGTGTCCAGGGGGCTGTCCAGGGACCAAGGAGGAGGGTGGGGGGGCTGTTCGGGGGGCTGCCCAGGGGGTGTCCGGGGGGTTGTCCGGGGTCCAAGGAGGAGGGTGGGGGGGCTGTCCGGGGGGTTGTCTGGGGGCTGTCCGGGGTCCAGGGAGAAGGGTGGGGAGCTGTCCGGGGGGCTGTTCGAGGGGCTGTCCGGGGGTGGCTGGGGGGTTGGCTGGGGTCCAAGGGGGAGGGTGGGGGGCTGTCTGGGGGGCTGTCTGGGGGGATGTCCGGGGGGCTGTCCGGGGAGTTCCCAAACACAAAAAACTCTACAAACATGCTTAAGATACACCGCAACCACTAAAAGAAATCAACATCCATGAAAATAGACAATATATAAAAATAACTCAACTCCAATACTATACTACAGGTCTAGATAAAACCAACAACTAGAATAGATTAAACATCAAATCTCAGTAATATTAGTCAAAAATTTAACGGATCAATTTGTCCCACATCACCATCATTATCATCACCATCATCATCACCCTCATCCTCATGGTCATCATTGTCCTCATCATCTTCCCCGCCCTCCTCAACGCCCTCCTCCTCGCCCTCGCCCTCCGCCTCGCCCTCCTCCTATGTCTCGCCCTCCTCCTCTCCCTCCTCTTCCGTATCAAACTCCTCGCCATCATCATCGTCAGGCTGGACATCCTCTTGACCACCACTAGAACTACCACCTGGTGCACCATATATAGAACGTATCGACGACATATATTCATCAAAAGCTGGGCTGGCCTCTGGTGGAAGTGTTGGACGTAGAACTTCAATAAATTTCATAAATTCACTGTTTACCCTAGCAGACTGTTATGCCATCTCTATGGCCCTTTTTTCAATCTGTTCTGCTTGTTCCCTAACTTTATACAGCTCGGTGTCACTAAAACTCGTACCTAAGGAGGTCCAATACTTCTTCGGGGCTATCCTAGGTTGGCAGAATACTCTGCCAGAATGCTCCTCTCCCAACACCTGATGTAAGTGATCAGTTGGCCCAAAATTGTCTGGTTCTTGGGCATCGAGGGACTCTAAAGTAGCCTGTTACAAATATAAATATATTATTAAGTTACAAAATAGATATTAAAATATAAAATCAACAAATTAAAACTTACAATCTTCTACTGAGTCGGTTCGTTGACGGCACTTCCATCATTTTTTCATCTACTCGAGCAAAATAGTTTTGCTCGAGGCACACGTCCTTCAATATTCAGTTTTTGCCTCTACAATGACATTGAAAACTAAAGTTATATGAAAACTTTAGCAAATGATTAAATAATTGAGGAAACAAAAGAAACTGTAAGTCGTAAAGAAAACTTATAAACAATTGTCATACCGGCTTCCTCTCATGATCTGGCATCATAGTACGTCCCAGTGTGTGGAGGTATTTTTTTGCATCAATGTTTTTTTTTATTTTTTCTAGATGATTCCTAAATAAAATTTTATAATGAAAAGGATAATATTAATGAAAATATGAAAGTTATTATTTAAATACCTCAAATGTAATTAATACCTTAAACTGAGTAGTCGTCCAATGAGTAATCATCTGCCGATACTGCTCTATAGGACAATCATCCACGACTGGTACCGCCTCTAACTCAGTGTCAACTCTAGCATGCCAGCCAATATACAACTCATACTTGTAGGCTCTCCAAATCTCACCTAAATCCTTTAGACGTGTCGATCGTGCACCCTCACAATTGGGAAAATTAAATCGAATCTGACACCAAAATATTAATTCATATAAATACAAAAATAATTCATGGCATTAAATACAACAGATTTTTTTTACCCATATCTCTTCCCAAGCTCTATCCTTGACCTCATGTGGCAACTGTCTCCATGATAGCATGCTGACGGGAATGATTTCGGAGTATTTAGTAAGCGTCGCCAAAAAACTCCGACATTGTTGCCCTGTTTTCTCAACCATTTGGTTGTCTTCATTGTAATCCACCATTACCTGTGTGCGGCGGTTCCACACCGCACGCATGCGTGTACGTCCCCTCCCCCGCCTCCTATTATTATATGTATCTGTCATGAAAGAAAAACAAATATTTTATCAAAACATGTTATAATGAAAATAAATATTGGTATAAAAATTTGTTAGGGTTCTATAAATATACTTGATCCAGTCTGATCGTTGAGCGCCGCTGGATCCATAGAAACTGATGGAACACCCTGTGGTGGAACAGGAGTCGAAGATGATGGAATATAGAAGCTCAGAGAGACAGAAGTAGAAGTAAAAGAAGATGGGACAGTTGTATGACCGGAGGCAGAAGATGCAAAAGGTGGCGAAAACATGGGAGGCCTAAATATCTCGTGTGTCCCTAACGACACACCGAGATCAGAATGTGGGAAGGATGACATGTTAGTGGGAGGGGTAGGGTCTAGTCGGGTACGCAGAGCTGCTCCTCTACCTCTGGTACGAACCCCCCTCGTACCATCGGCCTGAGTACTAGGACCAGTACTAGGCTCCTTGTCGAATAATTGTCGACGTATAGGTGGATCCTACAAAAATGTTTACAAAAAAATTAATCACATGAAATTATATATTATTTAAATATGTATATTTTAAATAAAGTACTCACTGCAGGCACTAATGGTGGAACGCCCATCTCCGCCATTCGACGATTGTTCTCCATTATTTTTTCCCTTCGTCTCTCTTCAATTGGCTGCATTTCCTGCTTTTGAAAACAAATATGTAATTAATTAGAAAAAGGAAACTAATGTGTAACCCAAAAAAAACTAAATATATGAGGGAATATGGGGATTCATTGGTAATTTAGCTATCAATTGTTTTAGAAGAGCTTGAATGGATTTAATAAATCATATAAGTTGTAATGTTCACCAAGTTAGAAATATTGTTTGACTAGGTTTGAATACAGTTCAATTCCAAATTAGAAAATGCAATTCAAATAAAACTGCAACCAATAAACATTGAAAATTCACATAACGTTCAATTCAGCTAAAACATATTTGTGATCAATACTAAATCAATTTGAATAGTACCAACTTTAACAACCCAACTCGAGGTAAACCAAAATAATTTAGAACATGGATGAATGATTCTATATATTTTCAACCGCAACTTCAGGTTCACAATCAACTATGACAATTGAGCTATTGGAGTAATCAAAAGAAATAAATGGATTGGTTCTAATGGCAGTAGGGAAAGTGTCAATTCCATCATCACCATCATTAAAAATATGTCTTGGAATTACTTCAACTATGACACCAAATTCAGGTCGAAGTTGGTATTTGACATAAAAAACTTGTTTAGCCATTGATGTCAACACATATGGTTCTTAGGTAGCAAGAGTGCGAGTCATATTAATTACTCAAAATCCACAATCATCAATAAATGTTCCATGTCTCGTCATCGAATCAAAACAATGGCATTTCATCATCGTGACTTGTCCATGAGAGTAATAATCCAATATTATTATTTTCTCAATGACTCCATAATAACCCACATTTTCAAATCACAATCTACTATTTGATGCACTGGAATAACAATCTGTTGTGGCAGTAACCATAACACCATCATGTTGTGTTCTAATCTTCTTTTCTCGTTCAATGATAATAAATTTGTACTCATTGATAACAATTGATTTACAGTCACGAACCACGGTATTAGGACCAAAATCTAAAGCTCTTATTTCCTCAGAGACATAGTCAGAAGAAAAACTCAATACCTGAAATATAAATGATTATTAAACTTAATTAAATATTGATTTAATTATTTTAAACAGTAATATTTTTACCTTCAATTTTAACCAAGCAGAAAACTCTTTGCTATGAAAAGCCTCTCTCCTTCTCAAAGATAAAGAATGATAATTTCTATTTATTATTGTTTTATGTTCCCTGAAGATAAAAAATATGAATAGTTTAACAGATATATATGTAAGATGTACATATTCAATTTAGTTACCTGATATAGTCATCGAACAAATCATATTTGAACAAAACTATGTGATGTGCCATATCCCGCTCTTCATGGATTAATGTCTTCAATGTATATGATCCAGAAATTCCTCCTGTTTGAGGAAGTGATGGAAAACTGGGTTCAATTTTCTCATACTGTTCTTCTTCATTTCTCATTGGTCTGTTCATTCTTGTAGTAAGATCAGACAAATACATTGAGCAGAAATCCATACATTCTTGAGCCAAGTAACCGTTCACGATAGAACCTTCGGGATGATTCCTGTTTCAGACATAAGACTTTAATGTGTACATATTTATTTCAGTTGGATACATCCAACGAAAAGAAACAGGTCCTCTGAGAAGTATTTCAGTGGGAATATGGACAGTCAGATGCAGCATTCATGTGAAAAATGATGGAGGAAATATTTTCTCCAACTCACACAAAATTAATGGGGCATCTGTCAACATTTTTTGCAAGAAAGACTTGGACAAATTCTTAGCACAAAGATCTCTAAACAAATGGAACAATCGAATAATAGTCACCCTTACATTATTGGACAAAAGATGAAGGATTATTATTGGAATCAACTCATACAGAAGAACATGATAATCATAAGTATTCATAGATTTTAACTTCAACTCTCTTATGTTGACCTGTTTAGATATGTTGCTTGAATAGCCATCAGGAAATCTAATAGTCTCTAATACTTTTAGAAATTGTTTTTTTTTGTAGGTTTCATCACATAAGAAGAACATGGAGGTTGCCATTTATTTTCACTGATACACATAGGATACAATTCTGGTCTGATGCCCCAATCCACCAAGTCATGCCGAGATCATAAATCATCGTTTGTCTTCCCCTTGAAATTAAGAAGAATCGAAAACAACATTTCACATATATTCTTTTCAATATGAATTACGTATAAGCAATGATGTAACAAATTGGTTGAACAATAAGGCAAATCAAAAAAGATACTCCTCTTCCTCCAATTGTAACAGGTTTCAGTGGAAACATTCTTTCTCTTTCCAGATTTCATTTGACCCTTCCCAAATGAAAAACTGAAATCTTTCAATTCATTAAGCACATCATTTCCAGACATACGCTGAGGTGGATCATCAGTCTCTATAGTATTATCAAATATTCGATGATTATTTCTATATGGATGGTACATTGGCAAGAATCATCAATGCACCATAAAACTGAAACTACAGCGATGTTTCAGTCTTCTGGATCTTGTATTCTTCATAAAAATAGGAAATGACAGTTTTCCCTTCGTGTTCCATCCAGACATCATTGCATAAGTCAGAAAATCATTGATCATCCACATAAGCGCAGCACGCATCTGAAATATGTCTTTCGAACATGCATCGTATGTGCGTACACCCACATCCCAAAGAAGTTTCAACTCTTTTATTAAAGGTTGCATGTATACATCAATATCAATTTCGGGATCAGAAGGGCCAGATATGAGTATACTCATGAAAGTGAAAGGTTTTTTCATACACACCCATGGGGGAAGATTATAAATGTGTATAAAAATTGGCCATGTGTTGTGCGAAGTAAGCATCTGCCCAAATAGATTAAAACCGTCGCATGAAAGACTCATCCTCACATTACGCACGTTAGCTGCAAAATCAGGATGTCGAGCATCAAATCTCTTCCATGCAAATCCATCTGCAGGATGAACCAACTCATCATTAGTCTTCTTTCTCTCGGTATCATGCCAACTCATTTTTATTGATATGTCATCAGACATAAAAAGATTCTAAAGTCTGGGAATCAATGGAAAGTGCCACATTACTTTCTGTGGAACGTGGGATGGTGTTCCATCAGATTTTGACTTCCAGCGGGATGTGTCACATTTTATACAATCATTTCGTTCAGCAGTTTCCTCCGAGAATAAACTGCAATCTTTTGGGCAAGCATGAATTTTGTTTCTTGAAAATCCAAGTTCCTCAACTAACTTCCATGCCATATAGTGGTTTGAGGGAATATCTAAATCATCTAGAAGTAAATCCTTTAAGAGGGTAAGAATGTAATTGATTGTTGTATTAGAAATCCCATACATAGTTTTCCCATGAAACAATCGGATTAAAAATTCCAGCTTTTTCATTTTATCGCATTGTTGATATACTAGAGTCATGGCAGCATCATTCAATTTTTTCACCCTATCAATATCATCATTTTCACTAGATGCATCATCTGTCCTCATATCGAAGTCTTCTTGAGTTGAAATCCTTTCTTTTTCATGATGATGAATAAATGGAAACCAATCATCTAACAAATTCTCCATTCCAGTCCTTCCATTTCGATCATCACCAATTTTAGATTTAATTTTCTCCCCATTGTGATACCACATAAAGTAGTTTGCTTGAAAACCATAATTGGTTATGTAGTAGTTGACTTCTTCATGGCTCAACCAAGGTCTACCAACATAATTGGAACATGGGCAGTGTATGCGACCACTATCTGAATCATTGTGAAATGCAAAATCTATAAATCTCTCCAAATTGTTTTGAAAATCGCTTGAGATCTGATCAGTTTCATATATCCAACTTTTTCCATTCTGTAAAAAGAATTTATATAAGTCATTTTGTCATAAACAATTCAATAGGATTGAACTTTAATAGAAAATACATTTAAGTAAATGATAAAGGAAGAAGTTTTTAGTCGATGTAGTGAACTGTTAAAACAATGTAAAGAACAAGTACTCAAAAATTAAATTAAAATTTATTTATATTCATTTTCATTAGGTCTATAAGAGGCACATGCCTCGGGTCCCATTGTGTGTTATAGGCATCCCAAATCATTCACTCATGTTTAATAACTCATTATTGGCACCTCTATGGCCATACCTTTCATTACCCAATTACTTCCCCAAGTCAAGCGCACCCCATGAGTGAATAAATTTTAGGCTTCTACACTAATAGGTTGTGCATGGCTTGTAAAAAGATTTAATTTCATAAAGTATAGACAAAAACATTTATTTTTAAATTTGAGATTAATAATAAAGTATGTCAATGATAACAACATTACTGAATTAAACTTGTGACTTATCTAACATTTTTATGGATGTATACACATGTCAGCATGGCTAGTAAAAAACACCCCACCCTCATAAAAGTGAGTATTGGCCAAGAAGGACACCTAATATACAACGTACAATGAGAACCATATTTAATTGACCCTAAAGTTATATTAGTACAGTCATCTTGGGGGAAATGGAATATATGATCCTGGTTAACTGATGAATTCAAAAGCTCGTATTCCATATGTTGGACACTATCTAAGGTAAGAAATCATGTGAGGATGGGTATACATCATTCAATTTCTTACATGCAAGTGAGAATGAAGGCTTGAATTAATGACTTGATTTCGCTGATTAAATGAGGGTAGAGGTTGCATAGGTTGTGTAAACAGAATGATTAAATAAGGGCAGAGGTTGCATACACTATGCATGGTGGGGGAGTCTCAGCCGATTTAGAAACTAAAATAAATTCACATCATAGGTATCAATAAGAAACATCAGCATCAAAAGAAACTCCAAATAAAAAAGGACTAAAAACATCAAACACTTTTTATGTTATCCCACCAAAAAATAATCATGAATGTCCCTATACATTTTCATACTTCCAGAATTTATAGAGAGTTTATAGTTATGAGTTTCATCCACCTACACACCCTCCCCACCCCACTTGGACAGCCCTACCCCCACCCCACTTGGACAACCCAGCCCCCCCCCACCTAGACACCCCTACCCCCCACACCCCACTTGGAAAACCCACCCACCCCCCCCCCCCACCTGGACACCCTTACCGTCACCCCACTTGGACAACCCATCCCCCCCACCCCACCTAGATAGCCCCTCCCCCACCCCACCTGCACACCCTCCCCACCCCACTTAGACAACCCTGCCTGGACACCCTCCCCCACCCCACCTGCACACCCTCCCCCACCCCAAATTAAAACAGTAAACATAAAACAAACAAACAGCCCTACCCCCACCCCATTTGGATAACCCAGCCCCCTTCCCCACCCTACCTAGACAACCCCTCCCCCACACCACTTGGATAGCCCTGCCTCGACATCCTCTCCCACCCCATCTGCACACCCTCCCCCACCCCAAATTAAAACATAAATTCATCCAAATCAAAACATAAAACAAAAATTCATAGATTCATAAATCCAAATCAAAACAGAAAACAAAAAATCATAGAATCATAACAACAAAACAAAGATAGCACTTACTTATTTGCAGTGTAGAACAAGAAAAGTGTTGATTGAAGAGGATGGAAGGAGTTTCGGAAAGTGGGTAATGAGATACCTTCGGGAGAGATAGTGAGCTAGGGTTGTAGTCGCGCGTGGACAGGGAATTGGGGGTTTTGTGTATTTGGAGGAAAACTTTCCCAGCGATTTTAAAAAACCGCTGGGAAAGGTATTCTTTACCAACGGTTTTGTATAACCGTTGGTAAAGGATGTTATTTTTTAACTTTTACCAACGGTTTCTATATACCGTTGGTAAAAGTTTGACATTTCCCAACGGTTTCAATGAAACTGTTGGGAAAAAGTGTTCTAATTGGAGATTTCCCAACGGTTTAAGGAAACCGTTGGGAAAAAGTGTTCTAATGGGAGATTTCCCAACGGTTTCCTTAAACCGTTGGAAAAAATGAACTTTCCCAATGGTTTCCTTAAACCGTTGGAAAAAATGAACTATACCAACGGTTTGAGAAAACCGTTGGCATGAAATTGTTGGTATATCCCACCATTCCAGTAGTGTGAGTTTACAGTAATGCCTTTTGGACTGACTAATGCACCCTCTATCTTCATGGATCTAATGAACAGAGTTTTCAAGGAATATATTGATGACTTTGTAGTGGTATTTATTGATGATATCTTGGTATACTCTAAAATCTACGAAGATCATGAAAATCATTTGCGCATTATTCTAAAGACTATTAGAAGAAATGAATTATATGGGAAGTTTAGCAAGTGTGAATTATGGATTCAGGAGATTTCTTTTCTTGGACATATTGTCTCTAAGGATGGAGTCTTTGTTGATCCTTCTAAGACAAGAGCAATACAAGAATGGCCAACACCGATGATTATAACTAAGGTACATAGTTTTATTGGTTTAACAGGATATTATCGGTGCTTTGTCTAGAATTTTGCCCGATTGGAAAACCCATTAACCATGCTCACATGTAAAGGGTTTAAATTTGTTTGGAAAAAAGAGTGTGAAGAATTTTTTGAAGAACTGAAGAGAATATTAGTCAATGCTCCTATACTGACTCTACCATCGAGGAATGATGGGTTTGTTATTTATAGTGATGCTTCAAAGGAAGGACTTGGTTGTATCCTTATGCAGAATGATAGAGTTATTGCCTATGCATCACAACAGCTAAAAATTCATGAACAAAACTATCCCACTCATGATCTTGAGTTAGCAGCTATAATCTTTGCTTTGAAGATATGGAGACACTATCTCTATGGTGAAAAATGTGAGATATATACTGATCACAAGAGTTTGAAGTATATTTTCTCACAGAAAGAACTCAACATGAGGCAAAGACGATGGCTTGAACTACTCAAATATTATGATTGCACTATACACTACCACCCGGAGAAGGAAAATAAGGTGGAAGATGCTTTGATCAGAAAGTATCATGGAGTTTTGAACAAGATGAGAGTTGAAAGGGATCCTATATTCATGGATCTAGTAAAGATGGATATGGGAATAACTATGGAAGGTGAAACGTCAATAATTTTTCAAATATTTGTGAAACCATCTTTATTAGAAAGGATAAAGAGTTCTCAGACTAATGATGAGGAGTTTCAAAAGAAGATTAAAGCTGTGAATGATGAGAGATTGAGTGACTTCATATATGAAGATAGAATTTTGAAATTTGGGAAGAGACTTTGTGTTCCTAACATACCTGATCTAAAAGGGGAATTGTTGGATGATGCTCATAGCTCCAATTTCTCTATACACCCTGGGAGCACCAAGATGTATAGATATTTGAAGGAACATTTTTGGTGGGACAACATGAAGAGGGAGATTGCTGATTTTGTGTCAAGATGTATAGTTTATCAATAAGTGAAAGATGGAAGGCAACAACCTGGAGGATTCATTCAACCTCTTCCCATACCTGAGTGGAAATGGGATAATATTACGATGGAATTTGTCACGGGACTACCAAAGACTCCTAGAAGGAATGATGTAATATGGGTCATTGTTGATCGTCTTACCAAGTCAGCACATTTTATTGCTATAAGAGAATATTTACCACTTGAAGGTCTGACAAGACTATATATTAATGAAGTTTTAAGACTCCGTGGTGTACCCTTATTGATTATTTCTGATCACAATCCTAATTTTACATCAAGATTCTGGAAAAGTCTTCAGAAGGCCTTGGATACTAAACTTCGTTTGAGCACTGCCTACCACCCTCAAACCGATAGACAATTAGAACAGACTATTCAAACCTTAGAATACATGTTGAGATCTTGCTCACTTGACTTTTTAGGTATGTGGGATCAGTATTTACCTCTGGTAGAATTTTCTTTAACAATAACTTCCATTCAAGTATTCAGATGACACCATATGAAGCATTATATGGAAAGAGATGTCGCACACCAACTTGTTGGGATGATGTTGGTGAAAGAAAACTCGTAGACCCGGAACTTGTTGAGGAAACAATAGAAAAGATGAAGATTATCCAAACCCACATCAAATCAGCTCAAAGTAGGCAAAATATCTATGTCGATAATCATAGGAAGGATTTGGAATTTCAAGTAGGAGATCATGTTTTCTTGAAGGTATCTCTATGGAAGGGTGTTATACGATTCGATAAGAAGGGTAAATTGAGTCCCATGTACATTGGGCCTTTCAAAATTCTAGAACAAATTGGAGTTGTGGCTTATAGTTTGGCAATGCCTCTAAGTCTCTCTAAAGTTCATGATGTGTTCCACGTATCACTGTTGAGAAAATACATGTCTGACCCAACGCATGTACTCACCTATGAGGAAATTGAACTAGAACTTATTCTGTCTTATTATAAAGAGTCTTTCAAGATTCTTGATATCAGAGAACAAGTGTTGAGAAACCGGATGACTTGTCTGGTAAAAGTTCTATGGAGAAACCATAAGATGGAAGAGGCAATGTGGGAACCCGATGAACTTATGAAGAAGAACCACCCAAATCTTTTTATGTAGTAATATTCTAGAAATTTCGAGGACAAAATTATTTTAAGGAGGGGATAATGTAACACCCCAAGCTTTCACGGTACGCCTCCCTTTGAATAATGCAGTAGCTTGTATTGTATGCAACTTGGAGTTTTAACACCTCACGACCAATCAAACTAGCCGTTATGAATAGTAATAACCACTTTTTAAAATTTTATAAATTTTATTTTTCAAAATGGACTTCATTTTGGATTTTTAATATCAAAATTATATTAGGGTGATTTTTTTTTTATTTTTCTGAAAACTTTCAATTTTTGATGAATAGTGAAAATGTTGCGTTATTGTTTAAAACCGAATTTTTATTTAAATAATTAGTTATTTTAATTTAATTTATTTTAGGTCAAAATAGATACATAATACTTATATATGTTCAACGTAATTCATTGGAGTCATTTTATAATAAGTTTAGATATATAAAATTTTATCGAAATTTTATCGTCTTTTACCCACCTTCTAGGAGCATTTGAAAATTTGCATAAAACTTAATTTTACCGCTTCTGTGAGTTGAATTTAAAAAATACAAGAGACACGGTTGATATCAGTAAGTAAAATTTGGTTCAATAAGATGAAAATAATTTTTGGTTAATAATAACTTTTGACTTTTATTTACCACGGTTAAAGGTAAATAGGGTAATTAAGGGTAAAAATGATATCATAATTACCCTAACACGTGTCCTAATTATATTGGATGAGTTTAATTCAACCAAAAAACAACCTTATTAATAAAATATGATCCCCTTTGGTCCACTTGTATTGGATTAGGACATTTATTATTATTTTATTTAAAGAAGAGTTAAAAGTGTTAAATTCAAAGTTTAATAACTAAAACATTTTTAATATAGGGTTATACATAAGCTAAATTCAACTATAAATATTAATTAGAAAGATAAAAATATTTCCTACATATTGGTATTTTATTTATAATTTTTAGACATTAAATAATTAAATTTATTTATGACACAATGATGATGCAGTAATTACCTTATTAATGAAAGATTAAAATAATTGATATTGTAAATATCCAAATAAATATAAATTGAGACTTCTGATGAATTATACTATTTTTTTTAGGTTAATATGACATATTAGGGTTGATTAAATAAATTTTATTCGAATTGATAAAGTTTTTATGGGTTTCAAAAAAATCAAATACTAAATAGTGTCAAAATTGACATAATTGAGTTTTTAAAAAAATACTATATTATTAATCGATATAATATTCATAAAAATCTAAGGTTCGTCCAAAGGAATTATATAAGGTTATATATATTAATAATTAACCACTTGAGGTTCTCTTGGCTTGTTATAGTAAGTTTATTAACCATATAATATAAAAATACAAAGAGACATGGTAAATGTCAAACTATTTAACTAAGAGTTAAATCTAAAAGATAAGGTTAATATGGTGACCTAAACCTATCTAAAACCTATTGGTTGAGAGTTTTTCGACACATCCCCACCTTATCCTCTAAATAAATCATTTTTGAGCCATTAGAAACCTAAAATTATTTTATTATAAAATAATATTTCAAGCTTTTCCTAAAGTGACCCTCACCTCTCTTATAAAAGGGTACTTTCCCTTATCTTAATTTCACACCTTCAAATCCATTTGAATTGGCCAAAACCTACCCAAATATCCTCTAAACTATAATACCTTAAACCTAGAGGAATTACTGTGATCAAAAAGACAACCTAAGGATCCCTTTCGATCAACTCAAACGGTAACACCCGAAGAAGAGGTAATAATTTCACCACCCTCTTTCAAGTTCCTTTCTTCTTCCACTTTATCTTTCTTTGTTGTTTTCATACCTAAATAATAAATAAAATACCTTATACGTACTTTTATATTATTATAAATATGTTACAACCATATTTGTTATTTTATCCATCCTATAAATGACAAAGTCATCATACGTGCGTACGTACGACTTACTGTCTCCACGTTGTGGTGTAGTTTGTTATTCAAACACTTAATTATTTGTATGGGTATAATAATGAGTATAAATGATGTAAATAATAAATATAACATGTTAATGATTATTTATATATGATATACCATCCAATTACATACAATTTCACCATCAATATATTGATATTGTCGCTCGTGCGTACGTACAGATTACTGTCTCCACGAACGCGATGAGATTCATTCCCCATCATAATCATTCAAAAATAATTTTCATTGTATGATTAAAAATAATGTTTAAGAACTTAATATCATTCTGGATATAAATCAAATACATTTTATTCATAACAAACATGGCTTACGTAACCAATCATATAAAGGAAAACGAATCAATTAACACCCGAAACGATGATACTACTAAAATACTATTAACAAAGCAATATTAGAAGATCATATATGATATAATATTTATGTATATGATTATTGTATAATTTAATAAAAATGATTTAACTATTATACAAGAGGTTAACATACCATTTATTAAGGAAAAGTACAAGGTAAGAGTTAATTTTATAATCTCTTTACTTATCTAAGGTTATTAATACGTAAGTATCTACTGGGACCTCTTTATCATCCACATCCGTGCTTTCTTAAAAATGTATTTCAAAACATTTTTACTATTTACTATTTGGTTAAATTCATTTATAACCTTATTTGACCTTATATGTTTTGAAAGGAATCTTTTTCATCGTTTTCCAAACAAGGTACTTTATGACCTTTTTGACAAAATTAAGGTAAGAAAGTCTTTTTTTAACTTATACGACAGATGAAACTATTTTCTACCATTATAATATCGTCAAAGCTTCCCTTATAATCTTATAAGATTATTTTTAAAATAAATGTTTTCTTTTATAATTATGCGGCTTTTAAATGATTTCAAAAAAAAGAAAGAGATATTTCTCTCAAATAGTTTTGATTTCATCTATGTCAACTTCCTTTGATGGATTTTACACTTGTTTGAAATTGATTCATTATGATACAAATATTTCATATTGTATTGAAGGTTTTGTGATATGTTTTACTATGGATGTTTTATTTTTATACCATTCATGGTTTATGGATAAAGTATTGAAATTTCGTATGCTAGTTTTAATATGAATGTTTATGTTATGTTTAAACCTTTTCATATGAGGAATTCATTGGACTTAGTAAGTGACGGGTGGAGCCTGCTATAACTCCTCAATGCATCGGTAGGTCTCATGAGACAAACTAGTGTCTTTTCATAAGGCCTTGACAAAATCTTATTTGTATTCTTGGCACAAGGCCTTGACTATGTGGTTATGAAGTCTGGAATTATGAATTCTATCATTAAGAAATTGGCTATTGATATTGCATGTGATTGTTCGACTAGTAGAATATCTATGTGAATAAGTAAATGAAATTATTTGATTTATATTGGTCATATTATGCAGAAGTTTATGTTTAAACGGCTTATGTTTTAGTCTTATACATTGCCTTAAATGTTTGTGCTTATTTATGAAAGTTTTCACGATATTGTTATCCATAATGAGCATCTGAGATCACCCCTTTCTATGTTTTATTTTTTCCAGGATGTGAAGTATATTATGACTGGCCTTCAGGGATAGTCTAAGGGATATGAATGTAGTCAATGGAGACAATGTTGTTGTTGTTTTTCATTTTATAATGTAATGTAAAACTTATGAATGTATCTAGTACTTCCAAGGCTACTAAACTGATCGGTCTTTCGGGATTTTATCCCTTGTGATCACGCCAATGTTATGTAATAATGCACCAACTCTGGGTAACTGGAGTCGGGGCGTTACGGTACCCATATTACACAACATGTTCTTGAAAATACACGGTGTGTAAGCCTATTTTTCCTTTATTTCCTTAAGTACAAACTAAAAAAGAAAGATATATACCTCAAAGGAAGAACCGGGTTCTTGCATGTAATGCTTTAATGCATTTAGAGTAATAATTTTAATACGACTCATACATGATTTGTTGATCCAAACATTATGCATTAAACATTTGTATATATTAAAACTCATCACATGGTGTGTCCTATCAACTTAATGGCCACACACATGTACATGTTGATAAGGTTTGAACAATATAATAAATTAATTTTTAATTCTGTGTAATTTGGTATAAGTACATGGTGTGTAGAAGCCAGCTATATGGTGCATACTATTCTCATCATATATCCGAGACACATGCCTAGGGACTCACCGTGTAAACCGTTCCATGAAAAATATTGGAGTACATGGTGTGTGCTTGGGATACACAGTGTGTGGTCTCCGAGTTACACGATCACCACTCAGGTAGGCTGTGTAAGAAGATACATGGCCCATATGTGACTAAAAGGCTATACGTTGTGTACGATAGTTACACGGCGTGTACTCCAGCTGACCATGTGTCAGGCTGGCCCGGTCAACACGCGATGTATGATTAAATGCACTATGTGTAAGAAATGCACACGCCTTGAATTAATTCTAAATTAATTGTTGGTTCATTTAACACTAGTACATGGCGTGTACCTCCAGGTTACATGACATATACTCTTATGTTATCTAGCTAGACTCCTCGGTGCCTCCATATGAGATCTTTGAATTTATTTCATCCATAAAATTAATCGATTTGATTGTATTTATGAGAAAGGAAGAGGAAGAAATAGATCTCACAATTTGGATTAAATAACGATTAAACTGGAATTGAAAACCAATTACTTATGCATAAATCAATCAATGATCTTTAAATAATTATAAATAATTATGTGACTGCTCTAATATCACTTTTAGTTTCTGGGCGTAGTAAAAGTGTGTGATGTGTCATGCCCAACATTGTTTTTTGTCATGGTCGATGATCAATCCAATATTTACACGATAATAAACGCCGTGATCAATAAAATTGAATCAAAGAATATAAACAATGGATAAAACGACAAAACCAGAGCACAGGATCACCACATATTATCTATAATTAATTTAAACAGTTAAAGAATTACCTAGCGAGAATTCTTTCTTCATTGGTGAATTTGAAAATGGATTTACGTCATACCGTCGTTGCATTTTAGGAATCAAGGGTAGATTTCCTCTAGTGGTAATTCACACGTGTTCCACAAATCTTTGAACGTCGTTGTAGGAATATCTGGGTGCTAGCACGACAGATTCTATCGCTTGCGTCGTTCACCTTTGATCGCCTCGAGAATCGCCTCCAGGTGATTCTTCTTCATCTCTGTGGACTCGACAGTGAAGGGTGGAGAAAGATCAATCTTCGTTCTTGAGAGAATTCTTGGAAAAAGGATCTCTTAAGGGATTCTAAAGGATTCTTTGGATTCGTTGTGCACAATAAAAGAAATGAATTGACTTTCTTGAAAAATACAATAATTGGGTTTATATACCACTATGGTTAAAAATAAATAATTGAATAAGTACCCTTTATTATTTATTTAATCCATGTGGAACCCCATGTCTATAAATAATAATATTATTATTATTTATTGACATTCGCTAAACTTGCAAATTAAATTAAATATTATTTAATCAAATAATATTCAGCATATATTATTTTTCATGGGACCTATAAACTCGGTCCGTCATTCCTCCACAATATTTATCTGGCTTTGAATAATGACTATTTATTTAATAAACAAATATCAATGCATTATTTGCCAATAAATAAATAGATATTATATTCATTAAATAACAAATAAATATTTATTAAATAATCTGCTCACATAATATTCTCCCGAATAACTTGTGATGGAATATATACGATCAAGCAAACATGAATAATTGTTAAACCACGTGTGAGAATAATATTTATTCATCTTGTTAAATGATAAATAACAATATATTATTTAACTGAGATTCTGGATACACTTAGTGTGTGACCTTCTAGGCCTCTTTCTCAGTGGCATTAGATGAAGCAACCTAGAGTATAAGGTTGGTGTCTAACAACACGTCAAGACCCCCGTGAAGAAATAAGTTAATACCGTAGTGACATAATACATCATACATATGCTTAATGTGTAATATAATATCTTTATCGCAATATCTCTAATCAAGCAGACTGCATGCTAGTGTCATCAACCTTTGTGCTCGATGTCTCTTTCTTTGAATTTCTGAAAATTGGACTTACCTATGGAACACCATGACCATTGATTTATTTAGGCTATATCATTTCCATTAAAGGGATTGAGATATCAACTTTTATTAAAGAACACAAGAGACAAATTCTTTCTCACATTATTCATTAATGCAATATTACCCATAACACACCAACGTATCATACCTCTCCGCGAACATATGTCGTCATGGTTTTCATTAATACATCAAAGCACACGACTTATAATACTCATTAATAATAATCTTGAAGTTTAAGGATCAATACACACATCCACATATAGAAACATCTAATGACACATACAAATGTGGATTTCCTATTGGTGAGTCTCGTTCTCATAGTATCCTACAATGGATATTACTAGGGTCGTACACTGTGAGAAGATGTCTCAAAGTCCTATGAGTCTCCACCCCTAATAACCTGAATCATTTGTGTCCCTCAAATGATTTCATCTGACTATAAAACATATATTTAAGAATACTGTCATGACACTTTTGGGTTCTCATCGCAACAAGGAACTGCTATAACATTTTAGTGCGACAACTACTCTTGTAACATTATCACATACTATGTTATGCAAAAAAACAATCACGATGTGATAAAGAGTTTATTAATATTCAAAACTATGAATACATATTGTCATAAAACACACAGAATTTGGTTCTAGGGCACCAACTCTAACATTAAGCTCATGTAAAAGAGCTTGGACGAAATCAAAACGACAGAGAAAGGGTACATCTTCTTCATTTATTTTGTTCAGTCCAATAAGAATGGAAGATCACATGGCTTTGCAATATTTAGTCTGTTTTTTTTTGCATTTGGATAAGTGTTTTCTATTCTAAAACCCTTTTATGGGCCTCTTTTTGCAGGCCTTGAGGACGCTCCTCAAAAGCTTTTCCATAATATCGAATGTTTCACAAATGTTCGTATTGTTTTTTTTACGTTACAAACACTTTGTAATGTTTGATTTATACATGAACATATCAGTTAACACTTGAATGATCAATGCAACTGTTATGAACTCCCTTATGGTCACACCATCAAATGATACAATAATTGGATATTTGATAGCTTACATGGAAGAGGCATGGAAAGGTTGTGTTAATCAATAACCTATAGTGTTTATTAAGTGAAGCACCTTACACATTATCAATGATACGATGAAATGAAATATATCATGTTTCAACATAACTCAACAAACAATATGCTCATGTTACTACCAACATTGCAGGTTTTAAGTGCACACGTATGTTTCATTTTTAATTATAATCAAATTGCATGTTTATATATTTTTTTTAAACACCAAATGAGGCAAATAAATTTGCAAATTACTTTTGATATATAAATTTCCACAAACATATAAACATCAATGAAAAACATGTTTAAATGCTTCTTATAAGACATGAAGATACAACATGTGAAATAACGTTCAAATTAAAAAAACATGCTTAAACACTATACCATTGTCATCAAGGAATGAAAAATTTAATGTTATATGAGAGAAAGGATGTATGTACTTTTAAAATAAAGTATTATAAATATCCATATTCACAAACAAGGTGAAGAATGGCATGTGGATTTATTTAAATTAACTTCAAGCATTTTTATCTTGGAATAAGTTCATAAATAAATATATATATATATATTTTTGTTTTCTTCAATGAAATTTACATGACGATAATAATAATTTATGGTATAGTTTAATTAGAATGAAAAAAATGAAAATCATAAATAAACAATTAAAGAAAATCACAAGCATGACCTTTATGTTGCGATCTCTGCGTAGTTAAAATAAATAATTAAAAATAAATACCTTAAATGGACAATGATAATTATTACTAATTACATTGGTCAGGAGAGGGGGAAACAAACGAAAACCTTAGCTAATTGCATGCGGGGAGACTCGAAATTGAGACCTCTCGAAACACCATCAAATGACACAACCACTAAGCTGCGTCCATTGGGCTTATAATTATTACTAACGATTTGAAGCAAAATGAATGATTAAATCATAGAGACATAGTGAGATATGATAGAGTGCTAATACGATGAGATTTGAGTGTATAACCCACCATGTCAATTGCTGACATGGTTTAATAAAAAATCACCAAACATGTTTAAGTAACAATGTCATTTTATTTTTATCTTTGGTGGCCTGATTCAATGTCGGGTTTGGATCCAAACACGACCATGCATTACAGGAGACCAAAATCCATAGGGTTCTATACACGACTTCAATTGTCAAAGTTATCAAAATCGGATTGGACCAACCGATTTGACTGGAAGATCGATGAGCTGACCCGTGGTCTAGTCCGACCAGTGCTGTAAACTGCCGTCATTAAGAAACCACCGGAACCATTTTAAAACTGGACAAAATTGGTGGAATCAGAAAACCGTTGTTTGATTAAACCCTTTAAAAAATGAAAATTCTAACTTATCTCGTGAAGAAGACGAGATTCGAAATGAGGACAAAGATATTTTAGCAACCACCACACACCACTCAAGCTATTTTACTGGATTTAGTTTAATATGTATATTCTAGTGCTATATGCCTATTTGAATTTTATAATAAATTAAAAAATTAATTATTTTCACTAAAATAATTATCGATTTTAATTGAATGTTTTAATCTGGCTTTGTTGTAAGAATGCATTTTTTTTATTTATCTAACCTATGAAAGATGATTGATAACAATTTTTTAAATATTTTTAATACACTTATTTTGAAAATATATTATTTTAATAACAATCCGTTAACTGGTTCGGTTCGACCACCAACTCTGCTGGGGTCGTTTAACCGGTTCAATGTCCGATCGGTTTATGAAAACATTGCCACTTACACACGGGGCTCAGGGGGTCCGGTCTGAAGATCAGTGGCCTTTGCTTTCCTATTTTCCTTTCCCATCGCGTTGTTGGATTTTGCCTGTGGAGCTGCTGCCGCTCTTCGAGACAGCACCACCATTTCCCTTTATACGCAAGGAGCAGGAGAGAAGAGGGGAAGGGAGCGCAGTCACAGTGACTGAACGATGGAGATAGAGTTGGAACCGAGGGTGAAACCCTTGGCTTACAAAGTTAAGGGCATGTCCCGAGAATCCACTCCGCAGAAGGCCGCTCATGTTCTTGATTCGGACCTTCGCACCCATTGGTCTACTGGTACCAATACCAAGGAATGGATTTTGCTCGAGCTCGACGTAAGTCCCTCACTTTTCTCCATGCACCACCAATTATATTACTGTCGTTAATTTTTAAAGATGATGTATAACAAAATTTCTCTCGGGTTCAAGTACCAGCGTTCGACTGAGAACGCTGAGCTGATTATATTTTTGCTGTTGGTGTATTTGTACGGGCATTCTGGGAATGATCTCCGGGTTGAAAATTCAGATACCCTTGCCTGGTGTTTTGAGTTTTAAGTTGAAAATTTACTTGTTATGTAACCTGGGGAATGCCGGGAAAATGTTTTCTACGGGATAATTAAAACGGCGTGAGTTTTATGTCCCATATCAAAACCCAATCTTCTTGCACCAAACATCAACTGAAGCAACAACATTTGCAAGACAGATGCATGGATTATTCAATACTCGAATGGATTCAAATGTTCATCAACGACTCAACTTCGGGGTCGAGAATTATCCTCTCTCAAAGCATAAACTATGTGCATCGATTGAGGCTCAGTCTTCTCTCGCGAGCTGGGTAGCCAACTGATACCCATTGCACCACAAAGATTGTGCTCAGCTTTTTCCAGCAATGCTGGTCCAGCCTCTTCTTCAATATAATATTGGCATCGTTTCATGCCTTTGGCCTGTCTGCACCAGATGCCTTTCCAAACTTCTACTACACTGCTCTTTGAAATTATTATGCACATAATGTATTGGGTGCAAATTCAACCCCACATCGGTTTCCGCAAGAAGTGGTGACTAACATATAAGTTTGGATAAGCTACTCTCCTATCACCAATTGGTTTTAGGATGGAACCCCATAAAGATTTCTGTGTTGAGTCTATAAGACCTAGGGCTGAAGGAAAACGATCCTGACAAATGGTATCAGAGCCATGGTGTAGCCCATGTGTGATGTGGGTGGCCCCAGACCAGTTTGAGAACGACAACTTGGAGCATTTGGATCCATGGTGGTGCCTTGTATTGAAAGTCTGCCTAATAACAGTGGGCAGATAGTCGTCTCGATGAAGAGAGAAACGGCGGTGCAATTGCAAGATGATTTGGATCAGATGGATTATCGTTGAAGGGAAGATCCAGTTGCGTGGTCTTTGGTTTGAGGGGATGATTGTTGGATGCAAACCCATTCCCACATCGGTTTTCGCGAATGGACTCCTCCTATCACCAATTGGTTTTAGGATGGAACTGCAGAAAGATTTATGTGTTGAGCATGTAAGTCTTAGGGATGGAGGAAAATGATCCAAACATAATGCTCATATCGTAGACATTGATATGGGCTATATCGCTTCCCATGGTATGAGATATCGCAAGAGGCGATATCACTGCGTTATGAGATATCACTGCGTTATGAGATATCACAGGTCTGTGCTTCTTCCACTAAACTATTGTTATTTCCAACTTATACATCATGAGATGATATATTTAATGAAGTTTGATTGTCAAAGAGTTCAACGATCACTTGTAATGAATGAAGCATATGTTATAGGAGTACAATTTAAATGGCCAAAGAGTTGGCTGAGTGTTTGAGAAACGCCCGAACTCAAAAGGATCCCTCATCAATGAAAGAAGCCTATAAAATGAGTTTTAGACTTCAGTTGTTAGATACATGATTTTATTACATTCTTGCCGAAGCTCTCTCTGCCTTGCTTCTTTAGCCAAAAAGGATACTATCATATCCATGGAATACAAAAGAAGCTCTTTCCAAAGTTGTTCGAAGATTTCACACTCGGCCGATCACCTTTGGAGGCAAGAACCAATGGGTTGTTGTTGAGTGGTTACCATCAATTATGTGGAACAAAGCTACTGGGCAGAAATATGTTCTTGTTTTGTTTTTAATCATTATTCTTTTATCCCATCATTTGAATGACCCTGATTTAATTGTTTTTATGTCTCTGCGGCATTTAAAACATACTTGATGTCTTTAAAAATCACCAGTGGTGTCAAAACCATCTTCGGAGAAGGATTTGAGAATCCTTGAATTTTGAAAATTCTGGAAAAATGAAGAGCAGTTGACATCACAAACATCTATACGGAGGCAGTGTGATATGCGGATGTCGTTGCCTGCAGCACAACATGATTCGATCCTGGCTATTCATCGTGAAAACAACAATAATATGGGATATTGCTGCTCGCGGTAAGCCTCGATCACGCGCTCTTAGTGAGAGCATTATATCGCTTAAGCAATATGGATATATCGCAGCGTGCGATGCAGTTCAAATAGCAGGTTTTGGGGTTATCACAGGAAGCGATATATAGATATTGATGTCTGTGAAACCTATTGCAACTAGGCGCATTGACAAAGTGATGTAGCAATAAAGGTTATTGTGTATATTGCAGGTAGCCGCGATAGAGCGAACAATGTTCTGCGATATTGGATCACCTATATCGTTGACGACGATATGGCGATATCGCTGTATGCTATATAGTTGTTTTAACAATAAAATATTCTTTTTTGAGAATTAAATGAATAATCTATAATTCATAAAATGATTATAAATTATAAAATAATTCGATTATAGTGCTCATACCATAATATATGAAATGTTCATATTAAAGAATGCCTTATTTAAATAATTTAAGCTGTTTATATTAATAATAAATATTTGAATTGTTTATTTAATTATTTAATTCCCTATCAAATATTGATCCATATAAAATTGTTTATATTATAAATGTTTGTACAATTTAATTTAAAATGTTTGAATTGCTTATAAATATTATGTCATGCATTTAAGGAGTTAATTGCTAGGTATAATGTGATATTTAATTTAGGCCTACCAAAATTAATGATTTAATTATTACAATTTTGAAATGGGGATTTATTACAACTATTTGAACATATTTGAGTTTAAAATTATGTTGGAATTAATCTCTCTCTTGAGTAATGATCTATGGATAGTGGTACTTGGGGTTGGATTTTTACTAGACTGGGGACCGCAGTTCTGTCTAGAAAGGTGGGGTTGGCTACCTGCCGCACCCTACATGCTCTTGAATAAATTTTTTGTTTAATATGATTATAACCCCTTGCATGAAAATTTTCATGTACCTTATGTATGAGATGCATATGAATGTCTTAAACATTATAATTAAATTTTTTATTACATAAGCATAACGCAAATCAGTAGTTGTATAAAAGTTATACATTAATGTGACCGAAACATGTTAATTTGGCTGAAGACATGAAATGCGTAAATTAAATCATTATAAGCATGCATACATATAGATAATCCATGAGATGCATACAAAAAATGGTGAAATTTATAAAACCTTTCAAAATACCAAGGTGTTACATTTTTTTCGAAGTAAACACTCGTTAAGACCTCTATTGTTTTATACGAGTAACCCTAACGGTTAGGTGCTTATGAATTATCTTGTGTGAGACAAACAAAATATGGATGACCTTAACAGTTAGGTGTTGAGAGAAATAAAGTTGACATAATTTATTAAATAAATTTGGATAAGCTGTTGTCTACTCAACTATCCAAGAGTTATATGTGATATAATTGACATGATTGTCTACCTAAATTGATAGGATCATAGGTTCTTGTGTGAGAAAATATAGAAGAATCAACTGTAAACACTATATTGTGAGTAACAGAATAAAACCTTTGAGAAGGTTCGGTAGAAGAAGTCAGAGTTGAAGAAGAAACTCCCCTGGGAAGACGTTTCCCGAGGCCATGGCCGGAACCTCCTATGTCAACCAAGCTGAACACCAAACATTCCTCATATTTTAAAGCCCCAACCTACTACCAACAACCCCTACCTACTACAACCAGTTAAAACAAACTATCAAATGTAAGGCACAATTCTGCCTCAGGCAGTTATTAACCATGTCCTCACACGGATAGTCCACTGCTCACATTTCTATCATTTCTGCCTTCTTGAAAACCCACATTGTCTTCAAGGTGAAAAACTTGATGAATTTATGAATGTTTGCATTGATAGACCGACCCCATCTCTCCATCTTCATAACAGAAGGGAAGTTGTCATATTCACAAGATGCCAATGACTTGATCAGACCACCCAAAACAGAGTTACCGCCCCAGCTTGGCAAAATACCCACGATTGGCGAGATTATTATTTTCTGACTTTTCAGTACCGTCTACAATGTCTCGCCTCTCCTTTGAAAACTAAGTAGTCTCTTCAACCAAAGTTCTTTTCCTAAGACACATGCCATTTGATATTATTTCTAAAATAACAGACTGGCATTGATATCCGTATGCCTGATCTTGACACTCCTTTTCACCAAGATTTGTGAGTATGGGAATTTCCTGGAAAGTAGTGACCAAAATGACTTTGGACTGTTGTTTCTAGAACCTTTTGGAATTTCTTAGAACCAGCAAAATATCTTTATACTGAGCAACCCCTTGCCGCAATTTCTTAAGTAAGCCAAGTATAATCAGCAGAACACGAGGATTGCTTTTGATAAGATCACCAAAATTTTCAACACGGTAATGAAGCGCATGCTGCGGATGGGGTACCCCTTGTGGCTTCAAACCAGAGTCTTTACTGGGCACAGCAGGTGTGCTGTTTTCAGGAGCAAGAACAAGAAAAGCTGGCTGATAATGAGCGGCAGAAGTGAGCAGTTTCACAGAAATGATAAAGCGATTTTCATCTAAAAGTGAGCGCGCATAGAAAATATCATTAATATATCTTTCCCACTGAACCATGCACTAGCAAATAAATATTGTTGTGTATGACCTGCTAACATGAGGAAAATTGAAAGTAGCCGAGCAACACCAGCTTGTATTACTGGATTCTGGGAGTGCTATACAAAAGAGACTACAACTGTAACCACATGAATTGGTTTGGTAGTTAATGAGAACACTGCATAGTAAAAAATTGGAAGGCTGGATGAGGAATCCACTTTAAGACAAGAAAGCATGTTGTAAATAACATCCAATGCAGATCATATAGCAAGCAGTAATCCTTCAATCTTCTTTGAATTGTAAAGACGGCTAACATAGAGTTTCTCTAAAGCTTCGGGAGTTTTACTAATAATCCGAAAGAGTGTATTTTGAATGGAAGAATTAGATAGTAAAATATCACAGAGAACCTCAACATGCTTTTGAGAGAAAATATTCAACGGCATTTCTTCATCAGCTCAAGCGCCATAAATGTCACATTCCACCTAATATGTTTCGCTCTGTATTTCCAATGTTCGTGATCAAGAAAAACAAACTGAAGCAGAAAAGAACAAGAGAGAGAACAACATCATTTTGGATGTCTGTTTCCAGAAGCTGGATGGCAAACTCCAACACAACCGACACTAGTAATTTCAGAATAAGAAAGGCTGAGTTGACATCATATCAAGAGTTGATACTACGAACACTTTTGGAACAATAAGATTGTCAATGCAAAAGTAGGTACCTCAACTTGCTTAGCAATAGATTTTAAGTCCTCCAAGATGTCGCTGTCTCCTGCATACTGTACTCCTGTAAGATGAGACTCTTGAGCAAGATCGTCTTTCGCCTCATTACGTTCTTCACGATTTGAACTAGGACCAAAGTTTTCCTTACCGCACAGTAGAAGGTGAGACAATTCTCCCTATTCCTTGCTAATCTCGTGTAGCTGGCGGAACTCTCAGATTTGATACTTTCGCTGTCAGAGGTTTCAAAGAATCAGAAGTACGTTGTCGACAAGAAAGCTTAGCAAGAGCCTGTGTTTGTGCCTTCATGGACTGCAACATCCCACGCTGCTAGCTCAAAGGTTCTGTCTGTCCTCAAGTAAGAATGTCAATGGTAAGTTGAACTACTTGTATGTGTTCTTCAAGGTTTTGCATCCCGTCAGATTTTTTATGGAAAACAACCGCCTGACCCTGCATCAATTGCTCCATCGATGCAACTCGAGACTCCATTCTTAAGGGCATTCACCAAAGATCCTCAAACTGCCTCCACAAGCTGCGTTGCTCTCAATGGAATTACCAAATGATAGGATTGTAGGTGTTTGTGTGAGAAAATATAGAAGAATCAACTGGAAACACTTTATTGTGAACAATAAAATAGAACCTTCTAGATGATTCAGGGGAAGAAGTTAGAGACTAAGAAGAAGAAATTCTTTTGGGAAGACGCTTCCTGAGGCCAAGGTTGAAACCTCCTATATCAGCCAAGATGAACACCAAATATCCGAATTCTCCCCCTACAAGCATTCCCCATATTTTAAAGCCCCAATCTACTACAAACAACCCCCAACTACTGCAACCTCCTAAAGCAAACTATCAAATGTAAAGTACAGTTCTGCCCCATACCGTTATTAACCATGCCCTCACATGGACAACCCAATGCTCACATTCTTATCATAAATAGCTATTCAATAGGAGAAACGTTGAAGATACACCAAAGCATAGTGAAATATAGATGTTGACCCACTAATAGATATGATGTATGAGGTTATTAATTTAATTAGAGTATATTCAATAAAAATCTTTATTGAATACTTTGTAAAACATGTTATTTGATAGGTATTTTTTGTTGTAATAGGATTATATTCAATAAAAAATCCTTGATACTTGATAAACATATTTTGTTGTAGATTTGAATAACACTAAACACATTTTTCATTTCGAGATTTCATTATAGATTGATAGTATAATTACGCAGTCTTCTCAATTATAAAGAGGAGCAAAATGAGCATAATGAATTGAATGTTATATAAATCATTTTTTTTAAATTTTAACTCATGGGCGTTGGATACCGGTTGTGCATCACACATTTGTATTGATATACAGACTCAGAAATAGAAGAAAATTGATTAAGGGAGAAGTAGATCTGTGTTGACAATGGAGCAAGGATTGTTGCATTGGAAGTAGACGCATATGGTCTATATTTGCACAATTGATTAATTTTAGAATTAGAAAACAGTTACTATGGTTCCGTCATAAGTAGAAATTTGATTTTTGTTTCTTCTTTGGACAAGAAAAGATTTTCTTTCATAATTAAGAATAATAAGAGTTATATGTACATGAATGAAATGTTTTATACCATAGGAAATATGGTTAATGGTTTATATATTCCAGGCATGGATGATCTTTCTTATAGCATTTAAAACAAGAAAGTCAGAGTGAATGATTCAAATACCACTTACTTTGGCATTGTTGCCTTGGACATATAAATTAGAAATGCATCCAAAGACTCCTTAGAGATGGATTGTTCAACTTGTTTGATTATGAATCATTTGATACTGCTAATCTAAATCATTAGGCAAAATGACCAAAACACCTTTTAGTGTAAAAGAAGAATGAGCTAGTTGGCTATTGGACTTAATACATAGTGATGTATGTGGATTAATGAGTGCACAAATTAATGGTGGTTATAAATACTCTGTAACCTTTATCGATGTTTTTAGTAAGTATGATTATGTGTTTCTTATGAAGAACATGTTTGAAACATTTAAAATGTTCAAGATATTAAAAAACAAAGTACAAAATCAACTCGACAAGAGTATTAAGATACTTCAATTAGATTAAGGTGTGGAATACTTGAGAGTTTTTTGATTATTCGAGAGACTGTGAAATTGTTTCACAACTCACTCTTTCTGGTACATCTCACTGGAATGGTGTATCTAAAAGGAGAAATCGTACTTTGTTAGATGTGGTTCGATTGATGATGAGTCAATTCGACTTCCCTATATCTTGATGGACTTATGCATTTGAAACGATTTCTTACCTACTCAACCGCATTCCATCTAAGACAGTTGAAAATATATCATATGAGATATGGACTGAGAAACGTCCCAACTTGTCTTTCTTGAGAATTTGTGGCCGCAAAGCTTATGTTATGCGTAATGTTTTTGATAAACTTGGCCCTATATATGACAAATGTCTATTTTTTGGATATCTTGAAGAAATAACGAGTTACTGTTTTTATAATCGGTCAGTGTAAACAGTGTTTGTGGCTCGACAAGGAATATTTCTTAAGGGGAATACATTACTTAAGGAATCAGTGAGAGGAAATTTGAACTTGGTGAAGTTTAAGACTTACAAACTTGAATAGATCTTGAGATGAAATATCAGACGGTTCCACAAGGGGTTGTGGAAACTAAACCGACTCAGATATCACAGGAACCTCGTAGGTCTGGTAAGATTCCTTAAGAGTATGAGAGAAATGACTTTCTTGTGACAAATGATGATGATGGAGTTGAGTTCATACAAGATGAACTTACCATCTATAAAGAACATATCGAGAGTTCTAATTTTGAGAAATAGTTAAAGGCCATGGAATTTGAAATCATGTACACGAATCAAATTTTGAATTTGGTTAAACCACCTGAATGGGTAAAACCCGTAGGGTGTGAGTGAGTTTTTTGAAAGAATACCAACATGGATGGTATAGTGTCCACCTATCAAGCTCGCTTGGTGGTGAAATGTTACAAGAAAATTCATGTTATTAACTATGAATAAATCTTTTCACTAGTATGATAAAGTCCGTTCAATTTTTTTTTATCGTAACAACTCGCCATAATCACAAGATCTACTAGATATATGTCAAAATTGCTTTCCTTACGTAAATTTCTTCGAGGATGTATATACAACACAACTCAAAGGTTTTGAGGATCTAGACAGTATTGTTGAGGTTTGCATGTTGCACTAGTCTATTTCTGGATTAATTCCGTTCTTACAGACTTTAATGAAGTCATCTAGTAATGCGAAACGGGCGGGCTGGCCAAGCCCGCACGGGTTTTTTTTGCAAAAGCCCGCATATAATATGAACAAAAAATTTCAAACCCGCTCCGCCCCGCCCCGCATAAGCTCCCAGGCTTGCTCGCATTTAAAAAAGAATACTATTTATAATCATTTAAATAATGTATTTTTTTCTCATTCTTAATGATAGTTGTGGGGAGAAGTATAGATTGACAATAATTAGAGTTTTAATGGATGTGATGAAACATTTTTCTATGGGTTAATGGTGGCATGCGGCGACGCCGATGTGGTGGCGAACTGTTGCGATGAGAATTAGGTGAGTGATCGGTGAGAGGTGATGAATGATGATGTTGGTTGTGTAGTGATGCGAACAACTATACCTCTGAATGAACGAGATGACTCTCCCGGTAACGACCGGTTTCAGTGGAGGCTATTAGGGTTCCCATGAGATCCTTTCCTATTTTCTTAATGAGAAAATAAAATTAAATAATAACAAAATTAAATCGATCAAAAAAATATTGTGATTTTAATAACTCTTTTAGAATTGAAACCATGTGCAGGGGGGATGAGTTCCATTTTTCAAGAGGTGGGATGAAACACCATGTAAATATGGTTAATAATTACTAGATAAATAATATAATATCATATTAAAACAATAAATATAGACCTATTTAAAATTCACATGTGAAGAAACAGTGAATTAGTATGAACATTACGGTGAGAAATCAAATGTCATGGTTTAATTATGATTTTTTATTAAAAAACCTAAAATGTTGAAGCATATATTGTATTTTTTTTTTAAAATCAGGCTAGTGGGTAAGCCCGCACCCGCGCAGGCTCAACCCGTCTTGGCCCGCACCCGCGTGGGCTCAACTCGCATTGGCCTGCATTTTAAACGGTCAAAATTTTTAGGCTCGCCTCGCCCCGCATCTTCCCCATACCTGCGAAGCCTGCGGTCCCATTTTGCATCACTAAAATCATTCAGTACTGGACCAAGCCATCCATACACTTCTATGCGATGCGGCCCCGTTTTGCATCACTAAAGTCATCTAGTACTATACCAAGCCATCCATACACAACTGTGCGATCAAAACCTTCTGTTCTTCGCGTGTCTGGTGCAACGAAAAATATATCTCAGCACGAGAAATCTAGGATGTTGTTTCTTCTCCTGTAAATATCAGAATTTCTGTCTGCCCGACCTGCGTGCTTACCTCTTGCATTCTCTTGCTTTCTTTCTCCGCATCTTCCTTTCGTTCGAATTCCTCTTTTGTCATTTGCAAACTACCTCCGCTTTCTTCTGCCACTACAAATTTTCCGTTATTTTGCTTTTGTCCAGAACTCTCAGTCTGATTCCGAACACTCTGATTGAGCTGACTCAGAGCCATCGTTAATCCTTGCATCTGCTGTTGGAATTATGTTCTCATCTCCAGGACCCGCTTCTCCAGACTCGCTTGGCGTTGAACTGCATTTTTCAGTTCAGTCATTTCTAACCGAGCTACTCGATTCTCCATCCTTGTGGTCATATACTCTTCGTTCGACGAAAATTCCACTATCCTTGCGCTGCTATCTCGACTCTCAACGAAAACACCAAGTTGATAGAGTACAAAAGAAGATTTAGAAATATCTTACCTCAATTCACTTGTTTAGCTACCGTACAGACTCATCCTCTCTCTAGGAGATCTTCTCTCTCGTGTGCCTCGGCTAACACCCTCCAACATTCCTCCCTCCGTCCCTAACCTGGACCACTACCCTGGTACTTATACCCCCTGTCTAAATAGATACTACAATTACAAATCTACCCCTGGTTAGTTATTCCATTCCTAACAGAAAAACAAATATAACGCCACCCCTTTTATGATATGTATACAGCAGAGGTGGTTAGGGTTGCCCAGCCTGGTTGTCCTATTCTGGCCCCCCTGCTCTATCAAGTTTGGTGCTGGACATTACCGTCAGACGCATGATGTGGAATTACAAACATCTCTCATGTTAGTCGTTCAGATGATTGATGCTAGTTTTGTGCTGAATTTTTCCCAAAGGATTTAAAAAAACAGTTTCCAATCCTTTTTTTTTGCAAAATTTAGTCTAAACTAGATCAAGAAGTTTCACAAAATGCTCTTATACCACTGCTGGGGCTTGGAGCATCAAATATGCATTGTGAAATATATTCAAATGCTATACCAAATATGCATGTTAAATATCTAGATCAATATAAACGTGCGTATCTTAAATAATCGGTTAATTTTCACAAGGAAACCTTTAAGAATCGATGTAAATCACCAACTTGAAACAATTTCTGATCATGATTGTAGAAGATGAAATCTTCTTACCTCAAGGTGAGGCGGAGACCTTCTTTTATAGATTGAGAGAAAGAAATACATGAATGAGTATTCCGATGTGGGACTCGGAAATACCCAGAATAATAAAAACAGGGTTTAACACTCCCCCTCAAGCTGGACATGCCCAGCTTGGATCATGAGTCCCACAAAAGAAAGATGACATCAGACAAGACCAGACAGACTCCCCCTCAAGCTGGGTCGCAGATGCTGTGGATGCCCAGCTTGGAACTGAGCGCGGCCAGACGAGCTCCTGAGAGGCCCTTGGTGAAGATGTCAGCAAGCTGATCCGCCGTCGGGATGTGGCTAAAGCTGACATGATTGTTCTCCAGGTGGTGGCGAAGAAAGTGGCAATCCACCTCGATATGCTTCGTGCGTTCATGGAAAACGGGATTCGAAGCAATCTTGGTGGCTGCCTGATTGTCACACCAGATATGAGCAGATGTATGTGGAGGAAAGCCAAGCTCCTGGAGGAGATGTCGAAGCCAAAGGATCTCCGTAGTGACGGTGGCTATGACACGGTACTCAGAGTCCGCACTGGATCGGGAGACGATAGTCTGTTTCTTGCTGCGCTAAGAGATGAGGTTGCCTGCCAAGAACACGACAAAGACAAAAGTAGATTTTCGGGTTGCAAGACAACTAGCATAGTCAGCATTACAGAAGGCCTCAATATTCAGATGAGTGTGGTGGGAGTAGCGAAGACCATGGGCAAGATCTCTCTTGATGTATTTGACGATGCGGAGGACAACATCCCATTGAGAGGTGGTCAGATGCTCCATGAATTGGCTCACTTTGCCAACAGTGCAGGCTATGTCGGGATGAGTCATGATGAGATAATTGAGTTTGCCCACCTGCCGACGGTACCGCTCTAGGTGTGAATATGGTGCCGAAGAGTCATAGAGAGACCGTTCCCCAGACTCAAGAGGAGTGTCAACAATGGTAGCTTGGGTCAGCCCAACATCCTGCAGAATATCCAACGCATATTTCTGTTGGCAGAGGAAGATGGTGTCCGGAGAACGGGAAACCTCGATGCTAAGGAAGTATGTGAAAGAGTCGAGATCTTTGGTGTGGAAGTGACGGTGAAGATCCCTCTTGAGGTGGGCGATTCCAACAGAGTCACTTCCGGTGATGATGATATCATCCACATATACGACCAACAGGATGCAGCCGGTGGATGTCGTCCTGTAGAACATGGTGTGGTCCTTCATGCTGCGAGAGAGCCCAAAGTCGGTGACGACGGTGCTGAATCGGTCAAACCAAGCACGGAGAGACTGCTTGAGACCACATAGAGAGCGGCGTAGTCGACAAACTTGGGACGCGACGCCAGATGCACAAAATCCGGGGGACTGTTGCAGATAAACCTCTCAAGAAATCCATGGAGGAAGACATTCTTGACATCCAATTGATTAAGCGGTCAGTGATGATAAGCGGCCAAAGAGATGGATAATCGATTGGATGCCATCTTGACAATTGGAGAGAAGATATCAAAATAGTCGACATCATATGTTTGAGCAAAGCTTTTGGCCACAACACGGGCTTTGAGTCGATGGAGAGTGCCATCGGCGTTCGGACGGACCATGTAGATTCATTTGCTGCCGACTGCCTGTTTACCTGCAGGGAAGGGGACCAGATCCCAAGTATGATTGTCTTCCAGAGCCTGCAATTCATCTCGCATCGCTTGCAACCACCTCAAATGAGATTTGACATCGCCAACTATGCGGAGAATAGATATCGTCTCCAGAGCTGATATACCTCTGTATGAAGATGTAAATAGAGGAGTGTTCTGGCAAGAACGAGTCCTTTCCGCAGTGTAATGGGCAGGTCGTCTGGTGGCGGTGCAGGAGCATTAGACGAAGGGAGGGGTTCCGCCGGGATGGAGGGAGGGCTGGGATACAAAGGGCGTCGGGAAGCTGTCGGGAAGGGCGGGCCAGAGACCTGGAGAGGCATCGCGTAGGGCGGGAGGCTGGAGGCCGCAGGGTAGAGGAAGGGTGGCGCCGGGCAGGGCCAGCCGTAGCTGGGAGGGCGTGCCGGATAGAATCGGGAATCCGGAGGATTTTATGGCAACCCTAGACAGGAGAGAAAAAAGAGGGAGGGTTCGATTTAAAGAGCACCCTCTGATACCATGTAGAAGATGAAATCTCCTTACCTCAAGGTGAGGCAGAGACCTTTTATAGATTGAGAGAAAGGAATACATGAATGAGTATTCCGATGTGGGACTCGGAAATACCCAGAATAATAAAAAAAGGGTTTAACAATGATATTTACACAGACTTTGTGAATCATTGGTGTTTCTTCTCTCTGAATGATAAGTTGTGATTTTCTTCTTCTTCACAGTGCTAATTTTGTCTCAACCCGGTGTAGAGAAGTGAAGGGTGATTGAGGCTGCCTTTTTCTTACAAAACACGCTCTATAGCAAGCGTAGAAAGTTCTCAAACCTCTCTCGAGTTGTATTTTTTCTCTCGAAAATTTTCCTTTAAGATTCTCTTTAAAAAATTCTTATATGTTCTTATATTTTGATCTTAATTAAGATAAAACCCAAAAGCTCCATATATTGGACTTAAAATTTGAGCACGACTCATCATTATGCGCTCACACATTTTAGCCATTAGCCCATTCATAATGAGTCTAACCAAATCCTATTTGTGTAATCTTATTCTTAAACTTCTAATTAGAAGAGGATTAAATCCAACTTTTTGTACTCCGTTCTTTTTGTCCTAACATGCTTGAGCTTTTTTTGATTTTTTAGTGTATATTCATTAGACTTCTTATGTCCGATCCTATAGGCTTCTACGACGTTGGCAATGATCATGAATATTCACAACTTGAAGCAATCAACAATATTTAGTAGCATAACATTGCTATTCAAGCTTAAAGGGAATTGTTGATTCAATCAATTTTTCCTGTGTTCACTATTCCCGTCTCATTGGTCATCATGATCTTTTAAAAATCACGAATCATGTGTATTTCATATAGCTCAATATATTGGTTCTTGTTTCCCATGTATAAGTTTATTGAACTTGACACAATAGATATTTTTATTTATGTCAATTAGCTTAATATTGATAATATTGACATCTCATGTCTGCTATCCGAGTAAGAGTGATGCCTGTCTTATAGGGAGGATATATCTCATATTGATTAGCCAAATCCTTCTACATGATCTATGACATGTTCAATAATTATTTTGATTGTCATTCTTACAAGTGACACTAGACAACACTATCAAAATGTTTAACTTACATGCAATGAACCTTGTTAATGCCAAATGATTTATTTATAGCATCCATTAAAAAGTGTTAAAAACACGTATCCATGTAGAGTTCCTAAAAGTGGTTGATCCAGCGTTCAAGTTTTCTAACCTTGCCCGTGTGTGAACTTTATATTTCTATGCAATTTTTCACATGCAGTTTTAATATATTGTCATAATCCAATTCGTGGGGATCCTTGAATAGTGATTGACAACAATATTATTGTTAGAATATTTAGACATTTATGATGAGAGCCACTCATCAAAGTTTGATTGTTTAAATGGGTCGACTTGTATTTATGTTCTCACCTTTATTTCATCTATAAATAAAGAACCCTACCTCCTTATGAGGTATGACATTTTACCGCAACATGGTATCAGAGCAGGGTATGTAACCCTTATTGTTTTGAAGCCTCGACGCCGCCCCCCACCCTCGCGACGCCCCCCTCCTTGTCCCGAAGCCTCAACGCCGCACCCCCTACCCTCGCGATGCCCCCCTCTAGACGTCGCCCCCATCGTGACGACTCCCTGTCCGGAAGCCCCGCCTCCGCCCCCTACTCCGTGCGCTACGCGATGCTTCCCCTCTCGATCGCTATCTGCAGTCGCCTTCACAACAGGCTTTCTCCCGCGCGCTTGCGCTAGAGCCATGCCTCTGCCCCGACTTTGTATTCTCTGCCATGATTGATCACAATAAGTTTCAACTATGGTATTTCAACACCTATTGTGTACCAATTGTGCACCTTCATCCCCTTCTCAACGTGCATCTTTATCACTCAACGACACTCCTGTGATTTTGGTCTTCTATCAACCTATGACATCATCGTCGCCCTTGCCAGATATTGCTACAACATTCACATGTCTTGTGGATGAACATCTCGATTCCTCCAATTTTATCATGTGGAATAAGACTCTCATTGTCGCCTTGAAGGGCATAAACTACTATTCCCATCTTGTTGCATCCCCTCCCGATCCCAAAGATTTCACGTTCGAACAATGGGAACAACAAGACAATAAGATCTTCTCCATGCTACTTAACTCAATGGATCGCTCGATTAACATTTTGCGAAAAAATGCTAATACTTGCAAGGAATTATGAGACTTTATTGATTATGTTCTCTGAAAAGAACAATCCTTCTCACATATCTGATCTTTTTCGGTAGCTCTTTGCCCTTCAACATGGAAGTCAGTTGGTTCCACCGTATTACAACGAGTGAAAGTCTATTGTTGATGAGATCACTGAATTGTGGGTCATTCCGCAAACTCCTGATGAAACCCACACTCAACGAGATCACTTATTCTTGTTTTCCTTACCACACAATCTAAATACGGAGTTCTCTACCACTGTTACCGAAATGTTGACCAGCCCCACCACATTACATCTGTCATTAGTTTATAATCACCTTGTTCGTGCGAGTCGTCCTTTGCCAACACTGAGCAATGGCTACTCTGATCATACTGCTATGCTCTCCCACGGTCCCAACCAGGGTAGAGGTCATTCCAGAGGCCATTGTCGATCCACTGCCCACAAACATTGTACGCATTGCAACAAAGATTATCACATGGTTGATACCCGTTGACATCTGCATGGTTGTCCAGATGGTTCTCTAGTTGAGGTCGCTCTCGTTCCGCAGAGGCTGCTATACATGCCTCTGAGACTCCATCCGACCTTCGCCATACTGTTACTCATACTCTCCAGTCTAAACATGCTGCTACTTCATTTAACGCCACTGTTGCTCATGGTGATGCTCCAATGACTTGTCTATTCCAACGGTCCACCTCATGGGTTCTTGACTCTGGTGCCTCAGAGCACATCACTGGGAATGCAGGCATTTTTCGGTCCTATAGCTCGACTTTGACCGGAGGTCATGTTACTGTGATCGATTGTTAGACAGTGCAAATTATTGGTTATGGGAGTTGCCCGATTACGCCTGGCTTAACGCTATTCGCTATTGCCTTTGTTTCCTGTTGTCCCTTTAATTTACTATTTATCAGTTAACTTACAACCGACTTACAGTGCCAGACCATCTTCTCAACTACTTCGGTTATCTTTTAGGATCATTCGATGATTTAGGTGCTTGGTAATGGACGCCTTCAGGGTGGTGTGTATGTGCTTGACTCGACTCCAATTCTCGTCTGTCTTGCCACTTCTGAACATGCCCTTTAGCTTCATTATCGCCTTGGTCATTCACCTCCCGTTCTTCTGAAACTTTATTCGGAGTTGGGTCTTCTTCCTTTTGACCGCGAGTCCTGTCATTACGCAAAGCATCATCGGGTCACCTATGTTCCCTGGGCAATCTCTCGTGCATCCACTCCTGTTCATTTGGTTTATTATGATACATGGGGACCCAATCCCAGTCCATGTAAACTGGGTTATCGATATTTTGTTACTTTCATCAATGTTTTTTCATGGATGCTTGGGTTTAATTGTTGAAAAATCATTCTGAAATTTTTACCATGTTTTGCTCCTATTATCAAGAAATTACCATTGAAGTTGGTGCCTTAGAACCAACTTGTTTAGTACTTGATTACAGGTTTTTCATTATTAATGAAGTTTTCTTATCACATTATTATTGTTCTTCTACATGACATTTGTATGTGATAATGTCCTAAGAATATATGTCGCGCTGAAATGTTATAATAGTTTCCCGCTATGATGAGAACCTAGAGGTGCCACAAAATTATTCTTGAACCTTGTTCTATGGCCGGATGATATTGCCTGACGGGACACGAACAATACAGGCTATCAGGGGTATCATAAGACATAGAGACACCTTCTCACGGTGTTCGCTTTTGGTAATCTCCAAGATAAGAGGTTATGAGAACAGATTCGTCAATAGGAAATCCACATTTCCATGTTATTGGATGTTCCTATCTGCAGATGTGTGTATTGATTCTTAGACTTTAAGATTATCATTAACGAGTATCATGACTCGTGTGCTTTGATGTATTGACGAAAACTGTGACGACATATTGCATTAATGGATAATGTGAGAAATGATTTATCCCTTTTTATCTCTTGATGAAAGTTGATATCTCAGGTCCTTTGATGAGAATGGAACTACCTGAATAAATCCATGAACGTGGTGTTCGGTGGGTGAGTTTGTTTTCGGGAAGTCAAAGAAAGAGACATCGAACATATAGGTTGATGACACTGGTATGCAACCTGCTTGATTTGAGATATTGTGATAAAAAGATTATATTGCACGGTAAACGCTCGTAGGAGGTTGGACGTTGTTGCGACGTTAACTTTTTTCTTTATGGATACCTTGACGTGTTGCTAGACACTAACCTTGGAGTTTAGGTGGTTGTGCTTAATGCCACCGAGAAAAAGACCTAGAGGGTCACTGAGTAAGTGCATCTGTAATCTCGGTTAAATTCTAGTATTGAATTTAACAAGTTAGAATAAATAGTATTTATTCAGGTTTGGCTGATTGCCATAATTTAATCACAAGTTATTCGAAAGATTAAATGAGTTAAATAATAATAATAAATATTTGTTTGCAAGTTTGACGAATATATTATTTATTATATTTATCGTAGAATAATGCAAAGATATTTTATTTATTAAAGATTTATTATTCGAGGATCGGTAAATGTCGACGAGGGAAAGCATACCAAGTTTAATGGTCCGATTGGAAATAATATAAATGATATTTATTTATATATTCTTAAAGGTGTTGCACATGTCAAGCTATTAATAATAATAATAATAATAATGATAATAATATTATTATTATTTGACATGGGGTCAATTAAGAATTATAAAGATGGACAAGGTTTAGTGTGCAATTTGCCAACCCTAAACCTGGCATAATAAATATCTAATTATATTACTTTCCAAAACATAATTGGTGTGCACAACGAATAGAGTGAGACTCTCAAGCCTCAGAGAGAGATCAAGAGTGTACGTGTGGATCATCGCTAGAAGGATTTTGCACTTGGATCCTGGAGTACTACGATGGTACAACAAGATCTTGTTAACCAAATCATCAACGAAAGCGGAATTACAAGCTGAGGTAATTCTATATCTACTCATAAATTAATTATAAATTACATGTGAAGATCCTTCACTTCTGGTTCTGATGTTTAAATCTATTCAAGCAAGTTATTGTTTTCGTTGGATATGACGTTTTGATCCCGTTAATCAACGATTACACATGATTTATGACTAAAAGTCGAGTTGGTCATACTATCGAAGGATGCCTCCGCTGCGCCTGAAACCTATAAGTGGTATCAGAGCGACCACATGTTTAATTTATAATTATTTATTATTTGTTGATTGGTTGCATGTGTTTATGTTTTCTTTTACTTAAAACGCTTCATTTTAATATCCGACATCGTCGTCTCTTCTCTTTCTTCGTTCTCGATAACATAACAAGTGATCAATTAATGATTAAAAATGAAAAAGCATTCTATTCACACCATCTGGAGGCGCCAAAGGCTCTACTTGGACAAAATCAGAGTACACGCCGTGTATTTTCTGTATACACGCCACATACTTTTGTTTTCATGTTCGAATATCGCGATAAAGTCGGATAGATCCGACGCAATCTGATATAAGATCCGACAAAAGCGGATCGACATGTAGATTCAGACAGACTGACACACGACATGTAGAACTACATGCCGTGTAAGTACCTTACATGCCATGTAGTCCCTGTCTTCTAGCGGCCGAGAACATGGTGTGTCCCAGCGAGCCGTGTATTAGATACACGACATGGGGACATACATGCCGTGTAACTCCGAGGTTACATGCCGTGTACCTCAAGGTTGTCTACAGGCAGGGAACTCGTCCAATCCCAAGGTGTGTGCTGCTGACACGGGCCGGAGACAAGTACACACCGTGTATTTTTGTACACGCCATGTAGTCTGCTGCTGACAGTGTTTTCAAATTTTCACGGAAAGAAGAATTAAATATATAATTAAATCTATTGATTATGCGTTCCGTGTGTCGTTCATTCAACAGTACACACTGTGTATTTTTGTACACGCCATGTAGTCTGCTGCCGACAGTGTTTTCAAATTTTCACAGAAAGAAGAATTAAATATATAATTAAATCTATTGATTATGCGTTCCGTGTGTTGTTCATTCAACAGTACACGCCATGTCATAGGACTAACAATTATATATTAAATTAGTTTCCGTGTTAACATTTTCGACGGACACATGAGGTTGCCTCCAAGTACACTTGTGTGTTAATTTAATTTTAAACAAAGTTAATTTTGTTTAAAATTATCGATGATGGTAAGTTGAGGATGATTAGATGGAATTAAGATAAATTGAATTAATTGCATTAATTCGTGGCACATTATCTCAATTAAAGAACGAATCGAAGTAATTGATAACTTGATTGCAAATGCAAATGTATGCTCGTTGCTTGATGTTTGAATAATCATGAGATTAGACCAACCCTTGTATGTGATTGGTTTCTTTTAATTTATTATGCTTAAATTAATATTGATGGTTTGTATGCATCCCCTCTATTATGTAAGGGTGTATGCATCCCCTCTTTATTATGTAAGGGTTTGCGTGCCCATAGTTTCTTTTATGTTTAACCCTTTAATCCAATCCATTGGATTCCCTCACCTGCGTGTAAGTGAAAACTTATGGAAGGATGAAACTCCCAGGCGAGTGGAGGCGGTCCAAGTCAAGGAGCCGAGGTGAAACCAATCAAGGCGATACATAGGAGAAGAGGAATGCTGCAACACGCACCAAGTTACGGTTCACGGTGTGTTCTCCCCAAAGGCTGAGGATTAATTTATCATCTACTAGATAAACTCACTTATATTTTATTTTTGTTAGTTTCATTGTTAATTATTTATGTTTGTGAATGCTGCGCTTACCTAATAAATGAACTAACAAGCATGCAAGCTGGTATAAAATATAATCGGATTATGCGTAAATGTTTTATCAGACATGGTTAATCACTCAAGTAAAATCCACTTAATATTAACAAGGCATGTAAAAGGATAAAATGAGCTTTACACGTAAGGATAAAAATCTCTCAACTAAAATATTAAGTCGGTATAGCCTTCCAGTACTTAAGTTAGAAACGACCTCATAGTTCAAAGTGCTTGACCAACCGAAGTCCGAGTGCTTTCAATTATCGTGAAACTTTTAGCTTGAAGTTTTGGGTTGACTTAACTTGGTTTACATCAAGGGTTGACTGCCCAAGCGGGGCTTGGTGTATCTAAGAGTTAAAGGTTGATGAAATCTTAAAACAAGATTTCAGGATTGGAGAACCCACTTAACGGATCAAGGAAGTACGGGTTAATGTATGTTAAACCCTCTTTTGTATTATTATGGGTATTTCCGAGTCCCACATCGGAATACTCCCTTGTACATTCCGCTTTTTCATTCTATAAAAGAAGAGCCCCACCTCACCTGGAAGGTAAGTGGGTTTCCCTATTCTACATGGTATCAGAGGGATTTTTATCCCGAACCCTCCCTCCCTTGCGGATTCCCGGCGTTCTCCCGGCTCCGCCTCTCTCCCTCCTGCCCTAGCCCGTCCCGGCAGGCCATCCCTCCCGGCAGGCCCTCCCTCCCGGCGCACCTCTCCTCTCCGGCCTGCACCCTCCCGGCAGGCCCTCCCTCCCAACGCCCGCGGCTCCCGGCCCTCCCGTCGCACCGCCCTCCATCCTCCCCGCGGCTCCCCCCGGCTCCCGGCGCCATCCCCCGCGCGCCTCCCCCCGTCCCGGCACCACCTCCCTCGCCGCTCCTCTGCGCGCTCCCTCCCAGCGGCATCTCCCGGCTCCCCGGCTTCCGGCTCGCCCCGCCGTCCCGGCGCACCTCCTCACGGCGTCGCGTCCGCGCGCCCAGCCCCTGCGGCTCACCTCCCGGCGGCCCTCCATTCTCCCGGCGGCTCTCCTGCTGCACCCGGCGCCTCCCACAGCTTCGGCGCCTCCCGTGCCTCCCGCTGCTCCGCGCTCCCGGTGCCCCGACGTCCCGGATGCCCTGCGCGCTCCATCCTCCCGGCTGCCCTGCGCGCTCCCTTCCGGCGGCATCACCCGCGCGCCCCACGGCTCCCCGACGGCGCTCCCTCCCCGCGGTTTCCCGCGGCTCCCGCCGCCTTCACCCGCGCGCCCTGCCGGCGGCATCCCGCTGCTCCCGGCGGCCTCCCGCTGCTCCCGACGGCATCACCCGCGCGCCCCGCGGCTCCCCGACGGCGCTCCCTCCCCGCGGTTTCCCGCGGCTCCCGCCGCCTTCCCCCGCGCGCCCCGCCGGCGGCCTCCCGCTGCTCCCGGCGGCCTCCCGCTGCTCCCGACGCCATCACCCGCTCGCCCCGCCGGACCGGCCTCAGCCGCTCTGCCCTGCGCGGCCTCCCCGCGCCTCCCGCGCCTCCCTCTGCTCGCGCAGCCCTCCATCGCGCAGCCCTCCATCGCGCCGGCCCTCCATTCCCCCGGCGCCTCCTGCTGCTCCCGCACGCTCCCGGCTCCCCGACGTCTCCAACTCGCCCCGCTTCGCCCTCGGCCTCTGTCCCAACGGACCCTCCCGGCAGAGCGCCCTTCTCCCGGCGGCACGCCCTCATCCCCGCAGAGCGCCCTCGTTCCGGCAGCCCTTCCAGCACGCGCACGTCCTGCGCCCGATCATCCCGCCGGCCCGCTGCCTCAGCTCCCACCGCTTCCATGGCGGACTTCTCGGGACGTGGTCGTGCTTCACGTCGTCCACGTCCCTTCTGTCACCATTGTGGCACATTTGGCCACCTGATCGCCCGATGTTGGGTCCTGCATGGCCGACCATCTCAGCACCTGCGGCAGGGACAACCCGCGGTCCGGGACGTGTCCTCGACTGTCGCCTCTCTTTTCCCGTCTCTGGCCCTGTCTATGGCCGACCTCAGGCGACCTCATGATCCACCGGCCTCTGTCCGCCCCGCTCCCTCCTCGGCTTCTCTGGCCCGTACTGTTTGCCCCACTGCCTTGGTCAGCCATTGCTCCCCTGCATGGCTGCTGGACTCAGGTGCCTCCGACCACCTCACCGGTGATGCTGGTATGTTGACGTCTTATTGCCCTTATGCCGGTTCTTCAGCCATCACCGTCGCTGATGGGTCCACTATCCCCATAGCGGGCTTCGGCGCATGCTCCCTGACTCCTTCGATACATCTACCCTCCGTGGCACATGTGCCCCGCAGTCCCTTTAATCTGCTTTCCATCAGTAAACTGACTAAGGATTATAACTGTGCGGCCATATTTACCTCCTCTGGTGTTGTGTTTCAGGAGCAGGCTACGAACCGGGAACTTGGTCGAGGTCGGCTTCGAGACGGGGTCTACATGTTCGAGGGGCCCGTGCCCATTGCTTGCACCTCTACCTCTTCTCGGGCACTTGATCTCCATTCCCGATTAGGGCACCCGCCTGCATCCATCATTCATCAGATGTTTCCGGACTTTCGTAGGACTCCTACTTTTCATTGTGAGTCATGCTCTTTTGCAAAACATCATCGCTCTTCCTACATTCCTCGCACGGATACACGGGCCTCCCACCCCTTTGATCTGGTTCATTCCGATGTTTGGGGCCCGTGTACCGTTCTGAGTCACTTGGGCTATAAATACTATATCTCCTTCATTGATGACTATTCGCGAATGACGTGGCTTTACCTTCTTCGGGAACGCTCCGAAGTGTTTTCCACCTTCCAAACCTTTTTTCATGAAATTAAGAATCGTTTTTCTATCTCGGTCCATTGTCTCCGCTCGGATAATGGGCGCGAGTATCTCTCCACTTCTTTTCGACAGTTTCTCCAGGAGAATGGCATCCTTCATCAGACCTCCTGTCCTGATACACCCCAGCAGAACGGCGTGGCCGAGCGGAAACACAGACATATTCTAGAGACTGCCCGTGCCCTCCTCTTCCACCGACAGGTGCCTCTGCTTTTTTGGGGCGATGCCATTCTCACTGCTACCTACCTCCTCAATCGTCTTCCTTCTTCTATCCTTAAGGGGGAGACTCCCTTTCGGGCTCTTTTCCCCACTCTCCCTCTTCATTCCCTCCCTCTTCGAGTGTTTGGCTGCTTGTGTTATGTTCGTGACACTCGCCCTGGCCGCACCAAACTCTCTCCCAAATCTCTCCGCTGCATATTTCTCGGTTATTCCCGCACTCAGCGCGGATACCGCTGCTTCTCCCCGGACCTTCGCCGGTATGTCATCTCCGCCGATGTCTCCTTTGTGGAAAGTTCTCCATTCTCCTTTCCCTCTCCTCCTCCTGACTCTGCCATTGATAACTGTCTTCCCCTCATCATCCAGCCTCTTCCGGATTTGCCTCCTCCTACCTCTCCTCCTCCTGGCCCTGTCCTCGATGATTGTCCTCCTCTCCTCCTCCATCCTCCACCGGCGTCAACCGCTGTTGACACCCATTTTGGTCAGGTCTACTCCCGCCGCCCTTCGACTGTCTTCCCCGTTCCGGCCAGTGACACTGATGCTCCCGCTTCGTCCGCTGCTCCTGCTCCGCCACCCGCGGACTTGCCCATCGCCCTACGGAAAGGTACTCGCTCCTGCCAAAGTACTCCTCTATTTGCATCTTCTTACAGAGGTTTGTCCGCTCTGGAGACGGTTTCTATACCTCGCACAGTTGGTGAGGCCAAATCTCACCCCGGGTGGCTCGCAGCCATGCGGGATGAATTGCAGGCTCTGGAGGAAAACCATACTTGGGATCTTGTCTCCCTTCCAGCAGGCAAACAGGCAGTGGGCAGCAAATGGATTTACACGGTCAGGCTGAATCCCGATGGTACTCTTCATCGCCTCAAAGCCCGCCTTGTGGCCAAAGGCTTTGCTCAGACATACGGCGTTGACTACTTTGATACCTTCTCCCCGGTTGCCAAGATGGCCTCTGTCCGGCTATTCATCTCTCTCGCCGCCCATCATCGGTGGCCTCTTCATCAATTGGATGTCAAGAATGCATTCCTCCATGGCTTCCTTGAGGAAGAAATCTATCTCCAGCAGCCCCCCGGATTTTGTGCCACCGGCGCTGAATCTCGTGTCTGCCGTCTCCGCCGCTCTCTTTACGGCCTCAAGCAGTCTCCCCGTGCTTGGTTTGGCCGCTTTAGCACGGTCGTCAGCGACTTTGGGCTTTCCCGCAGTATGAAAGACCACACTGTCTTCTACAGGACGACTCCCCATGGCTGCATCTTATTGGTCGTCTATGTGGATGATATCGTCATCACCGGCAGCGACTCTGTGGGTATCACCCATCTCAAGGCTCATCTTCACCAGCACTTCCACACTAAGGATCTTGGTCCTCTCACATACTTCCTCGGCATCGAGGTTTCCTACTCCTCTGCCACCATCTCCCTCTGCCAACGGAAGTATGCTTTGGATATATTGCAGGATGCTGGGCTGACTCAGGCCACTGCGGTCGATACTCCTCTGGAGCCTGGCGAACGGTCTCTTTATGCCTCCTCGGCTCCATACCCCCATCCCGAGCGGTACCGTCGATTGGTGGGCAAACTCAATTATCTCACCATGACTCGACCCGACATTTCCTGTGCGGTCGCCAAAGTGAGTCAATTTATGGAGCATCCCACCACATCTCAGTGGGATGCTGTCATCTGCATCGCCAAGTACATCAAACGGGATCCTGCCCGTGGTCTTCACTACTCCCAGCATCCTCATCAGCATATTGAGGCCTTTTGCGATGCTGATTACGCTGGCTGCCTTGCCACTCGGAAATCTACCTCTGGGTTCGCCATTTTCTTCGCAGGCAACCTCATTTCTTGGCGCAGCAAGAAACAGACGGTCGTCTCTCGATCCAGTGCCGAGTCTGAGTACCGTGCCATGGCCACCGTTACTACCGAGATCCTTTGGCTTCGGCAACTCCTCCAGGAGCTTGGCTTTCCTCAGCAGACTTCTGCTCACATATGGTGTGACAATCAGGCAGCCACTAAAATTGCTTCGAATCCCGTCTTCCATGAACGCACGAAGCATATTGAGGTGGACTGTCACTTTCTTCGCCACCACCTGGAGCACAACCATGTCAGCTTTAGCCACATTCCGACGGCAGACCAGCTTGCTGACATCTTCACCAAAGGCCTCCCTGGTGCTCGCCTTGCCTCGCTTAGTTCCAAGCTGGGGATCCGCCACATCTGACACCCAGCTTGAGGGGGAGTAGTTATGGGTCTTGTGTGGTGTCTTCTTATTCTTTTTTGTGGGACTCGTTGTCCAAGCTGGGTCTGTCCAGCTTGAGGGGGAGTGTTAAACCCTCTTTTGTATTATTATGGGTATTTCCGAGTCCCACATCGGAATACTCCCTTGTACATTCCGCTTTTTCATTCTATAAAAGAAGAGCCCCACCTCACCTTGAAGGTAAGTGGGTTTCCCTATTCTACAATGTAGTTGGCAAGTTACGTCTACCTAAAACCTTTCAAATAACTTGTCAGACTCAATTATGAGTTATGAGAAAGAGAATATGGATTATTGCCACTAGAATATCTGCGGCAAAATATTTCGAAACCGATGGTTAGGACTATTAGGTTTCGAAAAATAGTGGGAGATTAATGGAATTTAATTTATTTTAAAATTGTTAATCTAATTTTATAAGCAAAACAAGTACAAATAATCTGCTCTTAATTTGTAGAAATGAAAAATCAAACGACTTCGACAATATCACTGTGATCTATACATGAGAAGGATAACCTTCTCAGTGGTGTGAATTTCTAGGAATGGTATAGGTGCTTACGCGTTATACTACATCATGAACGGTTCTTGAGTTCATCACGAGCTTCTAAAATATGGATGCGCATGACATCATTTCTCACCTTAAGGATCTCTATCAAGAGAAGACGAGATCAAAGAGATATGAGATCTCCAATGCACTATTCACGTGCAAACTTGGAGAGTTGGCGTCGGCTAGGGCACATGTGGTCAAGATGATTGACTACATTGAGTACCTGTGAACATCTTGGGTTTTAAAATCCCTGATGAGCTGTGCACAAATCTCATTTTGTTGTCATTACCCAAAAACTTCTCCAGTTTTCTTATGAGTTATAATATGCACAAAGCCCGCGGGGCATGGGTGAGTTGGTTAAAGGCGGTGGCGTCCTGACCCCGAGGTTCCGGGTTCGAGTCCTCGCAAGGCAACGCGCACTATATGCTAGCAAACCACTCGCGGGCCCCTCTACCCCGTTGGGAACTAGCTTAAGCCCAAGGGTTGACCACCTTGGGCCTCGCTAGGGACGTGCGGCGCGCAGGTGGGCAGGCCAGCCCAATACCTCGTTACCCAACAACACGTTTGCCCCACCGTTGGTGGTGGGGTGGTAAGGGTTTGGGGGGGTGAGGGGCAGGTCGCGGGGTCAAGTCCCCAGACTTGCGATTTAATGTAATTTTCTTCCTTGCGTGTGTGCCGTTTTCGCGGTTGTACCCAATTTTTTTATAATATGCACAAATCTCATTTTGTCGTCATTACCCAAAAACTTCTTCAGTTTTCTTGTGAGTTATAATATGAGCAATAACGAGAAGACACTATCGGAACTTCTTACTGTTATCCGCCAAACTGATAAAGACACGGGGCGTGACAAACCCGATGTCTTTACAGTGAATAAGAAGAAGAGGAACAAGGCAAATGGGCCGAAGTCTCATTCCAAGTCTAAGGCTCCGGAGCATCGTCCCTCTAAGAAGAAGAAGATCCAGAGGCAAGGAAAGGAACATGATGCAATATGTTTTGCATGTGGTAAGCAAGGCCACTGGAAGAGGAATTTCACCCAGCCAAAGAAGCAAGGGGAAACTTCAAGTGCGTTCGTTATCGAGTGTAATCTTTCTATATCTACAAGTTGAGTATTAGATATTGCATGTGGTGCTCACATTTGTATCCAAATACAGGAACCATACCAAGTAGATCTCAGAAGGTTGCAAGAGGCAAGGTGGATCTTCGGGCTGCCAATGGAGCGAGTATGGCTGCTCTAGCCATTAGAGACTACCATCTCATGTTGCCAACAAGATTAATGTTGGTTTTAAAGAATTGTTATTATGTGCCTAGTGTTACCAAGAACATTATTTTTGTTTCTTGCTTAGATATGGATGGATTTATTTTTAGCTTCGGAAATAAAAATTGCTACTTTGATAAAGATAGCATATGTTATGGTATGACATAGTTAAATAACGGTCTTTATGTATTAAATTTAAAAAACCAAATATTGGCAATTGATAGCGACGCTAATACACACCACTCATATGACACCCAATTGTGGCATCACCGTCTTGGTCATGTAAACAAGAAGCGTTTGACAAAACTCTATTAAGATGGTTATTTAGACTCCTTTGAGCTAAAAGAACTTGACAGATGTCATGCTTGTTTATAAAGAAAGACGACGAAACCATCATTGAGTGGTTAAGGTGAAAGGGCCATAGATCTTCTAGAATTGGTACACACCGATGTGTGTGGACCTTTTCAAGTAGAAGATTGAGGTAGATTCTCATACTTTATTACTTTTATCGATGACTTGAGTAGGTATGGTTATGTCTACTTGATGAGGTATAAGTTTGAATCATTTGAGAAATTCAAAGAGTTCAAAAATGTGGTTGAGAATCAGCTTGCTAAGAAGATAAAGAAATTTCGATCGGATCGAGGTGGTGAATATCTTAACTAAGACTTTATTGATTTTCTATGGGAGTATGAGATTTTATCTCAACTCACTCCACCTTATACCCCACAATGGAATGGTGTTAGTGAAATGATGAACCGTACCTTGTTGGACATGTTAAGGTCGTTGATGAGTCACACAATTCTTCCATTATCCTTTTGGAGATATGCATTACAAACAACATTATACTTACTAAACCGAGTACCAAGCAAAGCGGAAAACGGTATTCTCTTCGAGTTATGGAGTGGAAAGAAACCCGTTTTGTCACATGTTCGGACATGGGGTTGCGAGACGTTTGTTAAGGCTATCTCAAACAACAAACTAGCACCCCGAGGTACAAAGTGTATCTTTATAGGGCATCACAAAGAAACAAAGAGATACTATCTATACAACCCTTCAGACAAGAAAGTAACTGTCGCAAGACAAACCACATTTCTTGAGAGGGTCAAAAGGATAGTGGGAGCAAGGTTGTCTTCGATGAAGTTGATGCTCAAGGTACACAAGAGTTGGTACTGTTGGATTGGTGTAGCCTGATTTGTTTTGGATAATGATTGGGTCGAATGTTTGCGTCCCATACTGCACACCAGACCGCAACTCTACGGGTCGAGCTTCGCGGTGAGCTTGTTGGGGGTTGCAAGGGGCAATGCGCCCCTGCTCCGGGCCCCCCCCGGTCCAAATTTTGGGGCACTGTAGCAACTATGACTGACTATAGTAGAGCTGACCGGGTGACACCGACAGGGCACTGTAGCAGTGCGGACCTTTGGCACAACTACTGTAGCTCCGCGGACTTTTAGCTGCTGGCCACTGTAGCACCTTGGACTTGGGTGACCGCAACACTGTAGTGATGCGGACTTCCAACCACATTTTACTGTAGCAGAATGGATTTTCTGTGCGGTTGGTGGAATAATACTTCATCCTCCTTATTAGCCCATTTTGTGCTAGGGTTTTGTATGTGACTGAGAACCTTGAAACTCCCTGTAATTTTGTGCTCCTGACTATAGTGAAATTTCTGTCTCTCCATGGACGTAGGGATCATTTCCTGAACCACTTAAATCTCTGTGTTCTGAGTGTTTCTTTCTTCTGTCTTTTATTCATCTGCAAACCTATTCCGTCGTTGCGACTCTCAGTGTTTCCGCATCAGGTACAGGAACCGATTCCACAGGTTCCAGTGGAACATGTTGTTTATGAAATTCAAGTACTGCGTAGAAGCGCTAGAGAGGTAAGAGAACTAGAGAGATGATTTTTTGGTCACTGATGATGGTGGCTCATTATTGGTTGACAATGATGACCCTATCTCTTACAAAGTGGCAGTAGAGAGCTTAGAAGCTGCAAGGTGGTAGGAAGCCATGAATTCTGAGTTAGATTCTATGTATCAAAACTGCGTTTTGCTTTTGATTGATTCGCCAGTTGATGTAAAACTCGTTGGGTGTAAATGGGTGTTCAAGAGAAAATTTGACATGGAAGATAAAGTAAATACCTATAAAGCACGGCTGGTAGCCAGAGGGTTTAGACCACATCAAAACATTGACCACGACAAAACCTTTTCTCCAGTTTCCATGTTTAATTCCATCATAATCCTGCTTGCCATAACAGCTTACCGTGACTATGAGATTTGATAAATAGATGTCAAAACTGCTTTTCTTCACGGGAACCTTCAAGAGGATGTGTATATGACACAACCAGAAGAGTTTGTGACTCCAGGAGATGCCAAAAAGATATGCAAGTTGCAGAGATCCATTTATGGATTAAAGCATGCATTCAGGTCGTGAAACATTCGATTCGATGAAGCCATAAAGGAATTTGGTTTCATTAAGAACGAATGTGAGCCATGTGTTTACAAACAGTTTTGTGGGAGTATGGTTGTTTTCATAGATCACGTGTGATAGATCCAAGAGGTTGTTTGGACTAAGTCTAGGTATAAACATTGACCAGATACTGAAGAGGTTCAATATGGAATAATTCAAGAGGGGATTGATTCTAGTTTTACATGATATACATTTTTCCAAGAAAATGTGTCCTCATACACAAGAGGAAAGAGAGAGAATGAATAAGATCTCATATGCTTCTGCGATAAGATCCATCATGTATGTAATGTTATGTATGAGGCTTGATGTTGCCTATTCTTTGAGCATGATAGACAAATATTAAGCAGTCCTAGGTGAACAACATTGGATTGCTGTTAAAAGAATCCTAAAGTATTTAAGGCGAACTAAGGATATTTTCATGGTGTATGGAGGAGATGAAGAGCTAGTCATCAGGGGTTATACAGATGCTAGCTTTTAGACAGATCAAAATGATCTGAAGTCATTGTCCGGATATATCTTTTGTCTCAATGGAGGAGCTGTGAGGTGGAAGAGTTCAAAACAGTCAGTTGTCATCGATTCTATAATGGAGACTGAGTATATTGCGGCTTCCGCTACAGATAAAGAAGCAGTATGGATTCACAACTTTGTCCAAGAGCTTGATATGGTGCCTAACAGTAAAGACGCTATCACAGTTTACTGTGATAACACTGCAGCAATGGCTCTCTCCAAAGAGCCAAGGTCACATCAAAGGACAAAGCAAATACTTTGGAAATTTCATCTCTTCAGAGATTTTTCTTAACGTGGTGAAGTTGCGGTGAGCAGAGTATCCACAGAGGAAAACATGAGAGACCTCTTGATTTGAGATATTGTGATAAAATGATTATATTACACGGTAAACGTTCGTAGGGGGTTGGACGTCGTTGCGACGTTAACTTCGTTCTCTATAGTTGCCTTAGCGTATTGCTAGACGCTCACCTTGGACTTTAAGCGGTTGTGCCTAATACCACTGAGAAAGAGGCCTAAAAGGTCACACGCTAAGTGTATTCGCAATCTTAGTTAAATTCTAGTATTGAATTTGACAAGTTAGAATAAATAATATTTATTCGGGTTTGGTTCATGGCATAATTTAATCACAAGCTATTCGAAAGAATAAGCAAGTTAAATAATAATAATAATTTTTTTTTTCAAGTTTGGTGAATGTAATATTTATTATATTTATCTTAGAATAATATAATGATATTTTATTTATTGAATAGTCATTATTCGAGGATCGATAAATGTCGATGAGGAAAAACGGACCGAGTTTAATTGTCTCATTGGAAATAATATAAATGTTATTTATTTATATATTCTTAAAGGTGTTGCACATGAAGCGATTAATAATAATAATAATAATATTATTATTTGACATGGGGTCAATTAAGAATCATAAAGATGGAAAGAGTTTAGTGTGCAATTTACCAACCCGAAACCTTCCATAATAAATATCTAATTATGTCAATTTCCAAAACTCAATTGATGTTCACAATGGATAGAGTGACTCTCTCAAGTCGTAGAGCGAGATCAAAAGATTTAGAGTTTTCTCTTCTCCTCTTTCAAGCCAATGAGAGATCATGAAGAGTTCTTCATCTCTCAAGAAAATTTTTGCTACGATCAACAATGAACAACACAAGTGATTAGGATCGGCTGTGCTTGCACCCGACGATTTTATGGCGTCGTTCAGAGATTGTGGTGCACATGTGGATCACCGCTAGAGGGATTCTGCACTTGGATCCTGCAGCGCAACGATGGTACGATAAGATCTTGTTAACCAGATCATCAACGAAAGCAGAATTACAAGTTATATATTTGCTCATAAATTAATTATAAATTATATGCGAAGATCCTTCGCTTCTGGTTCTGGAGTTTTAATCTAGTCAAGTAATCTACCGTTTTCGTTAGACATGACGTTTTGATCATGTGAAATAACGATTACACATGATTTACCACTAAAAGGCGAGTTGGTCATACCATCTATGGATGCTTTCGCTGCGCCCGGAACCTACAATTACTACCCAGTTTTTTTGCTTAACATCACTGTTTGTGTTCTGACAATGGTTGTGAATATTTATCCGGATCCTTCTAGTCTTTTATACATCGGGTATAATATTAAGAAATCAGTGCATATCTGGTGTGACAATCAAGGTGCAATGAAGATTGCCACAAATCCGGTCTTCCATGAGCGGATGAAACATATTGAAGTTGATGTCTCGTCGTTCAAAAGAATTATGAAAAGAAGAGGACCTTCGATCACATTCACACCTCTTATCTATTTGCAGATATTCTCACAAAAGGGGTTCCTGGAACGCGTGTTCACATTTTGTGTAACAAGCTGGACATGATAAATATATGTCCCAACTTGAGTGGGTGTGTTAGAATATTTAGACATTTATGATAAGAGTCAATGGTCAAAGCTTGACTGTTTAAATGGGTTGATTTGTATTTATGTTTTCACCTTTATTTCATCTATAAATAAAGACCCCTTATTGGATTTTACCGCAACAATAATGTTTCAGTATTATCACCTAATTACATATATCAAATGTAGCATGTAGAAATGAAATGGTAATAGAAATTTCCATAAATAAAACATAACATGATTCATCATGTTTAAATTATCATCACATGGTTTACTTTTAAGAATACATTAAGTTTATATATCTATATGTAATGGATATAATCATTCTCATCGTCTAAATTATTTATTTGTAGAAACATTTTCTATGCTTCTTGTTGGAGTCTCTATCCCACATCGGACTTATGGTCCGATGTGGTCTTTATTATTCATTATAAAAGAACCTCAAGGTCTCCTTTAGAGAGAACTTTGAGGATTCAGGTCTACCTCTTTATTATGTATCAAAGGGTGGTCTCTAAACCTGAATCCTCCCACCCATTTTTTTCCTGTCTTAGGTTCTTCTCGAATTCTCCTTTGGGGGGCGGCGCCCCTCCCCCATCGCCAGTAGGGCTGGGTTTATGTTCTGCCGCTGCCCCTCCGGGCTCATTTCCTAGGCGGCCTCCCAGTTTTGTCCGGCGGATCCCTCCTTGGCGTCCCGATGACCCACTCCTCCTGCGACGGTTCTCCCCGACGGCACTGTCCGACCCCGCTATCCCGTCGGCCTCCTTCCCGTCGCGGTTCCCAACCTGCCACCCGTCACGGTTCTCGGCCCCGTCTCCTGTCGTGGTTCCCGGCCTGCCTCCCGTCGCGGCGCCTCCCGCCTCCCGTCGCGCCTCCCGATCCCGACAGGATCCAGCCGCGACTCCTAGCTTCCTCCCGTCCCGACTCGCGACTACTTTCCCGGCTTCGCCTCCGAAGCGGCGACTCCCTATCGTCCTGAGCAGCCACGACGCTCCCTCAGTCGAACTGCTGTCTGGCGGCCTCCCCTCTCCCAGATTTGGCCAGATCCGACCAGATCCAGTCGCCGGCGCATCATGTGGCGTCTCTGCCTCCGCGCCGACGCTACACCTATGGCTCCCTCAATGCGCGCGGCGGCCCCCTCCTCCTGCGCTGCTCTCCCGGCAGCCGCCTCCCTTTCCCGGCGGGACCATTTCTGCGCGCTCCTTCTAAATCTAGAGCGCTGTCTCCCCTGTCCGCCGGCACGCCCTCGCGCTTCCTCCATCGTGGCGCAGCACCTCGACCGCCTTGGATATGGGCCCTTTGGCGCCGCCAGATCCCGCAACGACTCTGCGGAATCACCGCCTCCCATCGTCGGCCCCGCAAGTTCGACTTTCCTAGTGCTAGTGCGGCTTTCCAGGCGTATCATCGACCGGCCCCGCTAGTGCGGCTTTCCTGGCGCTCCGTCAACCGGCCTGGTCTGTGTGGTTCCTCTGCTGCGCCCGCGATATCTACTTTCATCCATCATCCTGAGGGGGAGCTGTGATCTTAAGGGGGAGCTACGATCATTGATTGTTTCTTTTTATTTTGTCTTGTTTTGTAATCAAGCTTGGTATGTCCAGCTTGAGGGGGAGTGTTTGCAGTTTGTTGATTGCTTTGTTTTTTCTTTATGTGTTCAAGCTAGGTACACCTAGTTTGAGGGGGAGTGTTGGAGTCTCTATCCCACATCGGACTTATGGTCCGATGTGGTCTTTATTATTCATTATAAAAGAACCTCAAGGTCTCTTTTAGAGAGAACCTTGGAGATCCGAGTCTACCTCTTTATTATTTTACACTTCTAAATCATATCGTCATATAAAAATTAGGTGTGCTGCCTGACCTTGAAAATCATCAAGTCAAATGTTCTTTAGTTTTAAGAATATTCTTTGATTTAAGCTGACTTTGTAAACTTACTCAGTCCATTTTTTATCAATCATTTTGTAAGTTCCTTGGCCATTAGGTTCTATCTAAAATTATTAACAACTTCAGGTAATTTTTGTTAAGATTTGTCTCGTTGACTATGTTTATAATAAATCTTGATTTGTTTTCTATATCCAACTCATAATCAGATTAACTTGTTTTGATCATTTTTTTGGACTGAGGATAAAACAGTGCATGCCTAAGAATTTTGAGAAATTGTGCTCCAAAGGGGAAAAATGAAAATGGCAGTGCAACTCAAGATGAGAGGCTCTCCAACTTTGTTCAATTAGCATTGGTGAAAAACTAATTGTACAAAGTATTTGGTGACCACTTGAGCAATGGAAGATGGAAATTTTTTATTTCTGCTTTCAAAATTAGTTTTGCATGTTCAATAGTTTCTAGTTTTTTTTTTCAAATGCTACATTTGTATGCTGAAAAAATTTAAATAAAAAGAAAAAACAGACAATGCCAAAATATCAAATCATTATATCTTTCTCATTTTATCATTTTAGACACCCGTCAAGAAATCTCGAAGCTAAAACTAAAGAAAATCCTTGAAAGGATTATGGTCCTTAGCATGATGTTCCGACACCTCTGAATGCATGCGTGATTTATTTGCCCAATACCTAGGCATGCGGTTTAAGGTTTTGTTAAAAAAAACATTTTCAATTTGTATTTATTTTGTAACTTCATGAACCCTCCATTACTGTTTGTGCTATTAAGTTACAACTCAATTTATTTTTTGTTTGTTTGCTCAACTTTAATATTTGTGTTGAAGAATATGTTTTGTACTCAATTATTGTACTACATTACTGGTTGTTTTGTTGTTTTGTTTTGTATGTGATGTTTTTATTGTGCACCTCTTATTTGCAGGAACCTTGCCTTCTATCACATACAAGGATTTATAATAAGTCTGTCCTTGAATGGGAGATTGCAGTTGGATTGCGTTTTAAGGTCGGGGACTCAAAAGTTGACTGTTCAACCTCTGTATATAATATATCATTGTTGTTTTAAATAATTTGTGCTTACTATTTTCTGAAGCTTAGTACCACTGCACATATTTTTAGTCATCACATATTGAATCCTCTTTCAAAGGAAACGCCATACATTTGAGTGAATGAAACAATATGATTTTCTTGGTTTGTCTTTCAAGGGTTAGAATTTCTGACTTATCAACCGCGGCTTAGTTATCCACCATGCATGCCTGAAACATGGATTTTTATAGCATTGTGAACTGCAAACTCTTAGCTAGAAATTGATATCTTCTTTATTTTCATGCATTTTTTCAAATACATCTTGCTGATGAGCGTTGGTTATGTTGACACATATTATGAGAATTGGGCAGTGGTGGCTTGGACATTACTTGCCAATAAATCCATAATTCACATTAAGCCATACTTACATATTATAATTTAATTCAGTTTCTTCTCTCTTGGCCCCACCTGATTCTGAACAATTTTTATTCACATAATAAATAACTGAGCCTAAGTTTCTGAACGATCGAATCAACCCAAACTCATATAATGCATGGAAATTCATCTAAATAATAAAAGTTGAAGGAATTTACTTCATGTTGCAGTTGATCCAAACCTCTGGATGCTGGCCTCCTAAGAATTACAAAAATATATCTCATGTTTTCTATAATTTTTTTCTTTCAGCTTATTTTTCTGGAGGTTTGATTTTGTTTGTCTTTATTACCAACACAACTCAAAGCTATTCTTTCATTTCTTAGCTAAACTGCTGAATCCTTGAAATATTAATGTATTAATTTTAGTAGTAGTAATGTTGGAGTCTCAGGAGTCAAAAGAGGGAATTTTAGTAATTGGAATACCTTCAGTTTGGTCCCCGGTACATTTATTTTTAGTGCACTGAATGCAGTTACAATATGACAAGTCTTAAGTTGCATGAAGAAGGAAGTTTTCTTTTTTAATGATTTATCCACCGAGTCTAATAGTGTTTGATTTGCGGAACCTGGACTAGAACTGCTGATGAAAATTGAACATTGTCACACCCCCTTCTTTTAGAAGGTATTTCCTGCAGCTTATTATCATTAATGATTGCTCCCTTTTGTTTTCTTTTTCCATAAAATTACAATATCTGTTCATGGGATGAAATGTGCCTATAGTGCTGTTTTGTGTGCATAATTTTATGCACCATTCTTTCAGAGGATAAAATTCTGACGACTCTACTGTCTTTCTTTTTCCAGCCAGAATCATTTGTGAAAGTTCGTCCACGTTGTGAGGCTCCTCGTCGAGACATGTTGTACCCCACAAATTACACTCCTTGTCGCTATGTTCGAATATCATGTTTGCGGGGAAACCCAATTTCAGTTTTCTTCATCCAGGTAATTTATTATATTTGCAATGATTTTTCTTGTTTGGTTCTGCGGTTCACTTTTGCTAATTTGTGTAAATTATTTTTGCTTATAAAAATGATTTTTAATTGAAGGTCATTTAGTAATCTGAGGCCTCGGTTGTTTGGGAGAATCCCGACCATGAAAGACAAATATGACTCATTCCCCTGTATCATGATGAGGGGTTGGACAATTAATTTATAGATAAGATCTACCTGATTCATCATAGAAGAAATTGGTTGTGGGACTCTAGTACATGACTCTGCTCTAATACATGACCATGGGCCCTAAGCCCATCCTAATTGGGTCCAACACTCCCCCTTAAGTCAGGACATATCCAGCTTGAAATAAAGGAGTCCTACAGAAAAATGGAGAGAAAAGGACTGGACATATTCTGTTAAGAGTTGGTGTTCTAGAACCAACTGTTTGTACTTTAATTACATGAGTATTTAATTACGTAGTATTCATTGTTTTGCATAACTATGATGTAATTATGTCTTAGAGTATTTGTCGCACTAATATGGTCATAGCAGTTCCCCGCTATGATGAGAACTTTGAAGTGCTATGACAGTATTCTTAAATATAGTTTTGCGGTTGGATGACATATTATGACGGGACACATAGTAAACAGACCGTCAGGTGCGAGTACTCGTAAACAGATGATACTTCTTCTAATGAAGTTCACACTTGGTAATCTCCAAGACGGGAGATTATGAGAACAGACCCGTCAGTAGGAATTCTGTATATTTTGGTGTCATCGGATATTCCTATCTGCGAGCGTGTGTAATGGTTCTTAGACTTTAAGATTATCATTAATACGTGTCACGACTCGCGCACTTTGATTTACTGACGAAAACCGTCACTCCATATGTTGGCGGGAAGTAGGGTACGTTAGGTGCGTCACGAATGACATGTTATTAATGGATAAGTCGAGGAAGGATTTGTCCTTTCCATTTATGGAAGTTGATATCTCGGTCCTTTGATTGAAATAGAACCATCGCCTTAAATTCTATGGCTATGGTGTAACGAGTTTATTTCAGGTAGTCAAAGAATGACGTATCAAACATATAGGTTGATGACACTATCATGAAACCTGCTTGATGAGATATTGTGACAAAAAGATTATATTACACAGTGAGCGTTTGTATGTGGATGTCGTCGTTGCGACTTTAAGTTATTTCTCTTAGATGCCTTGATCCGTTGTTAGACAGTAATCTTGGACTTTAGGCAAGCTCGCCTAATGCCAACGAGAAAGAATCCTAGAGGGTCACACACTAACTGTTTCTGGTGGTTTCGATTAAATTCTATTTGAATTTAATTAATGGAATAAATATTATTCTTAAGACCGAGGAATAATTTTATTCATGTTAAAATGATCGCATAAATTAAATAAATATTTTTTCATCGGATTGTGAATAAAATATATTTATTTATTTTATTGAACATTTAATAAATATTTATTTTCTAGTTTGTAAATAAAATATTTATTTAAGAGAATAAAATATTTTATTCGGGTGTTCAATAAATGAAAGAGGAGTTTGAATGGATCAAGACCGTGTTCGTTGATAAATTAATTTTTTACAACTCGGTAAATAATGTTTATCCAGTTGGCACAAGAAATAATAATAATACTGTTATCATTATGTGGCACGATATTTCATTTATGGTTCCGTTTTGTGCAAGTTGACGCACCACAAATAATGGTGCTGTCTGTTATTGTTATTATGTGACATGAGTTTTCTCCAATAGTTATAATTGCATTTAATTGATGTTTCACAATTAAATATTGTAACTAAAACTCCATGTCGATTAATAGGCAGGTACGTCTATTGTGCCAAACCTCGGTGAATTGAGAATTGTTGAGCCAAACATTTTCTCTCTCGACTCTCATCTCTCTCTCAAGAACGAGAGAAGTTCTTCAAGACCAAAGAACGAACGATCAAGAGCGATCAACGCAAGACATTCGTTTCGCCGCGCTAGCACCCGGAGAACGAGTGACGTTGTTCGGAGACCATTAGAGCATGTGTGGATCACTGCTAGAAGGATTCTACTTTGGATCCTCGCGAGCGCAACGAAGACAATCCGAAAGGGTCATTCCGGATGATCAACGATCATCAACGATCATCAACGAAGAAAGTACCAAAGACCCAGGTATTTAATTTCTTCTGAAATTAATAAATTAATTATAAAATGATGTGCAAGATCCTCTTTCTCGGATCCGGCGCTTTTCTTCTCTTTGTCTAAATCTTTGATTTTAATCCGTGGATACTTGCGTTCATCGTCGTATTGATCCCGGATTAGTCATCGATTACGACAAAAACAAAGTTGGGCCCTTCCAACCGCCACGCTTCCGCTGCGTTCGGATCCTTCAAGTGGTATCAGAGGGGGCTCATCATCATTTATAACTATTTAAATAATTCGTTGATGATTTATGTTTTAATAATTAACTTGTCAATTCATGTTTTATCGTTCTTGTAATCTGAATTTCGAGATCTGTTCTTTCTCTTTTTGTTTCTCGCAGATCTAACAGATTTGAATAATTTTTTGATTAAAGTTTAATCAAGGATCCCATTAGGAGGCGCTGGCGATTCTGTTCAGGTAACACGACAGTACACGCCGTGTATTCGGAGTTACACGCCGTTTAATCTGCCATACACGTCGTGTAATCCAGATTACGCACCATCTAGTTGTGTTCAGTGCATTGGGAGTAATTCGGCAATTACTCAAGCCATTTGCATTAATGACATGCGATGTAGTTAATTCTTACACAGCGTGTTGACCAGGACAAATTGGCGCATGATCAGTCGGATTACACTCCGTATGGCCCACTAGAACCATCTAGACAACCCCCCTCCCAACAGCTGACAACCTGTTTGATGTCTACTAACAACCCCACTAACTAACAACCTCCTAACAACCCCATGTCCCTTTACAAATATGCCCCTTGTCTTTATTAATCACCTGTCCCTGATACCCTTACACAAGCAGCCCCTGCCCACCTTCCTATGATCAGCACCGCCTCCCTTCTACAGTAAGGCGCACGGTTTGTCTGAAACTGTGTGCAACCCGTGCGCCATGCCTCAGACCCTCCTTAACCTTGCACAGTTTCCCCTTTTGCCTCGCACGGTTTGCCCCAAACTGTGCTCTAACCGTGCAACTCATCCGTGCATAGTTCAAAATAAATTGGAAACGTCCTAAACATCAAGATGTCGCATGGTTTCTTCTAAACTGTGCATCCCAAACGGTGCACCCCTGCTGTAAAACTCCAAAACTCCCGAAACTTAACCCAAAGCCTCCAAAGCTCATCCGAACACCCGAGCTACCTCTCGAGCCTCATTCCTCGACTCAAAACAACACTTTGAGGCATTACAACTCTCAGATTGTCATTCCGAGTCTCGATTCAAAAATTTGACTCTCCAGTAAACGAAAATTCAAATTCCTTCAGAAATTTTCAACTCGCACGGATGTGGGATCTTACTACCATTGCTACTGCAAAATCCGGAAAATGCAATTCGGTAGTAACCAAAAGAACGATCTATCCAACAACCATCACTTGAACACAGGTAATGCTAGCTCGTGACTCATCCGCTGGCCTCTAATTTCAGCAACATCACTCCCGCTCTGTCCCTTGTTCGATTCTTTTCCGGACAAACCTATCTTTAATGGACCAGGCAGCTCCCCGAGCAGCGATGGTCCCCATGTCTCAGAACTATTCCTGGGAGCCACTGTCACATTCACAGTGGCGTGACATTTGTTGCATGTGTAGAACACAGAGCCTCTAAGCAGTCCGCAGAGCCTGACAACAAACAACTTCGACAGAAAAATAAACTTGTTTGGCACTGTAGAAGAGGTAATCTCCTTACCTCATGGTGAGGCGGAGACCTTCTTTTATAGATTGAGAATACGGAATACATAAAGGGGTATTCCGATGTGGGACTCGGAAATACCCAGAATAAAAAAACAGGTTCCAACACTCCCCCTCAAGCTGGACAGGCCCAGCTTGGAATATGAGTCCCACAAAAGAAAGATAATATTAAGAAAAAACCAGACACACTCCCCCTCAAGCTGGGTCGCAGATGCTGTGGATGCCCAGCTTGGAACTGAGCGAGGAGAGGCGAGCTCCTGGGAGTCCTTTGGTGAAGATGTCAGCAAGCTGGTCTGCCGTCGGGATGTGGCTAAGGTGGACATGATCGTGCTCCAGGTGGTGGCGAAGAAAGTGGCAGTCCACCTCAATATGCTTCGTACGTTCATGGAAAACGGGATTCGAAGCAATCTTGGTGGCTGCCTGATTGTCACACCAGATGTGAGCAGATGTCTGTGGAGGAAAGCCAAGCTCCTGGAGGAGATGGCGAAGCCAAATGATCTCTGTAGTGACTGTGGCAATGACTCGATACTCGGACTCCGCATTGGAGCGGGAGACGACCGTCTATTTCTTGCTGCGCCAGGAGATGAGGTTGCCTGCCAAGAATATGGCAAACCCCGAAGTTGATCTCCGAGCAGCAAGGCAACCAGCATAATCTGCATCACAGAAGGCCTCAATATTGAGATGAGCATGATGAGAGTAGCGAAGACCATGGGCAGGATCTTGCTTGATGTATTTGGCGATGCGGAGGACAACATCCCACCGAGAGGTGGTCGGATGCTCCATAAATTGGCTCACTTTGCTGACAGCGCAGACAATGTCGGGACGAGTCATGGTAAGATAATTTAGTTTGCCCACTAGTCTTCGATAGCGCTCTGGATGTGAATACGGTTCGGAGGAGGCATAAAGAGATCGTTCCCCAGGCTCCAGAGGAGTGTCGACAGCAGTGGCCTGTGTCAGCCCAGCATCATGCAGAATATCCAATGCATATTTCCGTTGGCATAGGGAAATGGTATCCGAAGAATAGGATACCTCGATGCCTTAGAAGTATGTGAGAGGACCGAGATCCTTAGTGTGGAAGTGCTGGTGAAGATGACCCTTTAGTTGGGTGATGTCGTCACTGTCGCTGCCGGTGATGATGATATCATCCACATAAACGACTAACAGGATGCAACCAGCGGAGGTCGTCCTGTAGAACACAGTGTGGTCTTTCATGCTGCGGGAGAGCCCAAAGTCGATGACGACAGTGCTGAAGCGGTCGAACCAAGCACGAGGAGACTGTTTGAGGCCGTAAAGAGAGCGGCGGAGTCGACAGACTTGGGACTCGGCGTCGGAGGCACAAAAACCGGGGGGCTGAGACAGATAAACCTCTTCCTCAAGAAATCCATGGAGGAAGGCATTTTTGACATCCAGTTGATGAAGAGGCCAGCGATGATGAGCTGCCATAGAGATGAATAACCGGACGGAGACCATCTTGGCAACTGGAGAGAAGGTATCAAAATAGTCAATACCGTAAGTCTGGGCGAAGCCCTTGGCCACAAGGCGGGCTTTAAGTCGATGGAGAGTGCCATCGGGATTCAGCCTGACGGTGTAAATCCATTTGCAGCCAACCGCCTGTTTGCCTGCTGGAAGGGGGACAAGATCCCAAGTATGGTTTTCTTCCAACGCCTGCAACTCATCCCGCATTGCGGCTAACCATCCCGGGTGAGATTTTGCTTCACCCACAGTGCGGGGAATAGAAACTGTCTCCAGAGCGGAGAGACCCCTGTAGGAAGATACAAATAGAGGAGTACTCTAGCAAGAGCGAGTACCTTTCCGGAGAGCAATGGGCAAGTCCTCTGGTGCTGGGGCAGGAGCATCGGACGAAGCGGGAACGACGATGTCATTGGCCGGGACGGGGGTTACAGGTGATGGATGACGGGAGTAGATCCTACCAAAATGGGTATCAACAGTAGGGGGAGATACCGGAGTAGGGTGGATGAGGATAGGAAGGCAATCATCGATGACTGAGTCAGGATGAGGAGAGGGAAGGTAGAACGGAGAGTTCTCAACAAAGGCGACGTCAGCAGAGATGACATACCTCCGGAGGTCCGGTGAGTAGTAGCGATATCCGCGCTGAGTTCGGGAATAGCCAAGGAAGATGCACCGGAGAGATTTGGGAGAGAGTTTGGAGAGTCCAAGACGTGTGTCTCGAACATAACATAGGCATCCAAACACTCGAAGCGGAAGGGAGTGAGGAGGGAGAGAAGAGAACAGAGCCCGAAAAGGAGTCTCCCCCTGAAGGATAGAAGAAGGAAGGCGGTTTATAAGGTAGGTAGCAGTGAGTATCGCATCTCCCCAAAAATGCAGAGGCACCTGTCGGTGGAAGAGGAGGGCACGAGCAGTCTCCAAAATATGACGGTGTTTCTGCTCGGCCACTCCATTTTGCTGGGGTGTATCAGGACAGGAGGTCTGATGAATGATGCCTTTCGCCTGGAGAAAGTGCCGAAAAGGGGTGGAGAGGTACTCACGCCCATTGTCCGAGCGGAGACATTTCACAGAAGTGGAAAATTGGTTCTGAATTTCATTGTAAAATGTCTGAAATGTGGAAAACACTTCGGAGCATTCTCGAAGGAGGTATAGCCAAGTCATGCGCGAAAAATCATCAATGAAAGATTGATTCACGCTCAAATTTACCCAAGAGATGAAGGTAGAACGGTCCTTGTAGTTTAGCTTGGGTTATCGAATCCTCAGAGACCTAAGAAGAAACCTATAGACACGTACATTCTATGGACTATTTTTGGCTATGAAGTGGCCAACTTGGGTTGATTTTATATGGGTTTAAAGGATAACTAACAGATTTAAGTGAATTCAATTTAAAATAATGAGTTGATCCTAGGTTATCGCTCGGGGTGGATTGGACGTATTTCTTTTTCAATGATTTCAATTTCTTATATTTGAGATGAGTTCATTTAAGAAGATAAAACAACATCATCACTTACTGGTTTAATGCGTACACCCTTTAATACTAATCACCTATAAACTTGAAGGATCAAAGTTTTGAGCACTTCAAGGTAAAAGTTCGTATTAGCACATGAAGTGTGTGACCTTAAATTCAACAAGGACGATGGAGTTTAAAAATCATCAAATAAAAATCTCAATTAAAGAAGTGATTATACATTAATGGGGTGATAAATAACATCCAATCCAGCCCCTTGCTACTCTCTTGGATCAACCCATAAGTGGGTTATTCCTCTATTGATTCTATGGTTTCAATGGAAGCGGAAAGTAGACTCATGAGGGAGGAAATTGAGAAGTAAAGAAAACAATAAAAATTAAATGATCACTCCACCGTTGTGTGAATAATTTCACATGATTTGGTGTGAATAAATTCACACCTTGAGGCAACGGTATCAAGGTGAGATGGAGAACAACAGAATAAGAGGAGAAGAACTTTTATTAAGAAACTAAAGTGAATTGAACAACTTACATGTGAAAGACAAACTTGAGACAACAAAATCGCAGCATAACATTATAATTGAACAAAGCACCAAAGATTAAAAACTCCTTCATCACCACTGCCTTAAATAGGCATTTTGGGAGCTTTGGGTTGAGCCTCCAACAGTACAAAAGATCCCACTTGAGTATGGTAGGCCTAGGGTGGTGGAAAGTAAGGGAGATGAGACTTTTCCACCCTTGACCCGAGGTGGCAGCCAACTTGCTTCCACCGAACAGACGCGCTTGTAAGTCCTTCTAGATGGCCGAATCAGAGTGGGCCATAGAAGAATAAAATGGAGCCCCGGATGTCTCCTAACCGCCTGTAAACTTTGGGCCCATTTGGAGTTGTGTATTCGGAGATATGATTAGATTAGTGGACTGTTTTTCTGGGCCGCAGAATCTGGCCCAAAATTTTATCTCTAACTTGGGCCGCCTAAATGGACACCATGGATGCCGAATTAGCATTGGATCCTGAAGAGTGATTTGTTCCTCTACATGTCTTCTAGCATCCCACGAAATTCGGGATTCATTGGGCCTGTATGTTGGGCCCCACAGTCTCATCAGTGGGCTGATGTCCAATCTGACTTCTCCAGAATTGTTTCCTTTCATCACAAAATATCCCCATCTTCTTCCATGAATTCTCTATTGATTCCTGAATCAAACATGTTCATATTTAAGTGTAGATCAATTTTCCAAAATATCAAATTAAAATATGTATAATTAGATCCTTAAAATCAGATGAATTATTGGGTACTTTAAATGATGTTAAAAAATGTTCCACATAATAGTGCATTTTAAGAAGGAATTACAATCATAATGTGAAATGATGTTCAAAGTGTAAAATGCACTAAAATGGTGTTTATGAATAATAAATCACATGAATATTATATATATTAACAATGAATATTAGCCTCATTTAGTGGCTAATCACACCCCCAAACTTGAGTTTTGCTAGTTTCGAGCAAAATATATCTCATCAAAAATGAAATTCGAATTCCCTTTTCCAAAAACATTTTAATACACAATGATCACCAAAAACCCTTATACCAAACAATTATGAAACCCATCCAAATATTTTAATACAAGATAGTTTCATAAGCAGATCCCAATCCCAAGCCCATTCCTTTGTTCAAATTCATTGCCATATTTCATCCAATATCAATTAAGTATGAGGATGTGTTGTGCATCACAATAGACATGGGGGTTCATCTTTATTCAAGGGGGAAATGACGGAAGCGCTAGGTGGAATCACATTTCAATATTAAGATGAGTATTCAATTTTTTTTTTTGTATCAAATTTTTTTGTTTTGTTTTTTTTTTTGCAATTTTGCCATGGTAATTGAAATTGTACTCAAAAGAGTCAACCCCTGTAGCGAGACTTTGCCGATGACTCCCAGGCTCAAAGACCTTAGGGCACCAAGTGAAGCCCACCTACTCGGGCATCATCTCGAGTTAACTCAGTCAAAAACAAATTCAAATTACCAAAAATAGAGACAAAGTAACTAACTCTGGGCAAGACAACTATGGAATCACGATCCCCAAGTGCCGAAAGCCACACATTAGGTCATTTCATTGCTCTACGTGCAAATTTATTGTTTTTTTATTTATTTTTTGAATACTCATATTAAAACTAAAATGATAACCAAACTTATGCTATTTATTTGGGGGACCCCATGAACTTAAACTAATACCCCACTATCCAAAGGACGTGCATTGTGATCTTTTTTTTTATTTGGATGAAAATATAAACGATGAAATATCACATTGGACAACCACACTTTTCAAAATCTATGCTCATGAAATTATACAAGGATTAAAATCAGAATCAGGGCATGCTGAATTATTTGATATTCAGTTTCAAAGTGTGCAATGTGTATTACCATGTTCAAAGTTAAAGGAATTTTTCCTTCCATTTACACATTTTTTTTTCAAATCATTCATTTTTTTTGACACAAAATCATTTTTTATTTTATCTCCCCCCAACTTAAAATAACATTGTCCCCAGTGTTTAAAGAAAAGAAAATTTAAAAGGGGGTAGAGGTAGAGAATGAAAGTTCAAAAAAGAAATTGAGAATGAGGATCATGGAATGAAGTCACCTGGTGGTTGAAGTTGAAATTATTGCTGCTCCAATTTAGTCATTTGATATCCATGTCACTTGCAGAGTTCCCTAGTATATAAAGGAAAAAAGAAAAAAACAAACAAAACAAAACAAATATATATATATATATATAATAAATAAAGTAAAATATAAGTATATATATAAAAATTATAGAATAAGGAAGCACAAAAAGCCGTAAGTCAGTGGTAAGTGCGCGCCCCTGTCTCCCTTCAGTCCCGGGTTCGAATCCCCGCAGCTTCGCCGGTTGTGACGGGGTTTGCCCCATGACCTACGTGGCCTTTTTTTTATTATTAAATTTTTATTTATTTTTTTGTATTTTTATTTTAACCTACAAACTCATAAAAATAAAATAAGTCAAACTGATGATACATTGTCTTCTTTTTAAATTTCTGGGTAAGGTATTACTCAAGGATCACACCACATGACATGGATGAATATGACGCTCCCCTTTCGTACCCATCTATACTCATTATAGAAGAACAGGTCAACAATTTATTTATTTTTATTTCTAAATATCAAAATGACTCATTAATCCTATTTAAAATATAAAGTTGATTAAAACAACAAAATGATTGGAAACTTGAAAACCATGGGTTGCCTCCCATGCAGCGCTTTGTTTAACGTCTTTAGCCCGACTTGAACCCTACAACTTACCCAATACCAACTTTCAACATTTTAAGGACCACATGTTTCACCACTTCTACTAGGTTGAGATTCATTCTATATTTAGAATTTTTTTCATGCACAAACCTATGTTCTAAAATGATTGGTGAAATCCAAGGAATATTAGAATTGGTTGATCTAGTTTCCTCTATAGTATTTCCTAAGACATCAATGATCATTCCAACTTTTTTGGTTTCAAGAGAAGAATGAATTCCATCAGAAAGTTCATGGTTATACACTATGAAGTGATATTTGATAGAGGAAGGAAGAACACTAATTTTGAGCTCGGTTTGGATAGGAAATTCAGACATAGGTTTGCACTTTGAATCACACTCAGTTTCATATTCAAAATTTCTCAACAAAATTGGTTCCTTTTGAATAGAAGATTTTGCCACTAAATTGGAAAGTTCAGTGTTAGGAATGGGTATGGACTCAAAGTTTGTGATTTCTCCCAATGTTTCACTGATTTGTGTTTTTGAAAAATCATCAATGGGGTTATACTTAGGAGACTCAATCCATGATGTCAAATTCTCCTTTTTTGAATCCAAAAAATCAATTTCATCTTGATTTAAAGACCCTTCAACAATTACTTCATGCTCTTTAGGTATCCTAGGTTCAAAGGAAATTTCTTTAGCATTTTCATAAGATGTTTGTGTGTAACAAGATTCCTTTATGAATGATGAGGAATGGACAACCTGACTGGGAGTGGGTTCCGTAACTGTTTCAATGCTTTGTAGTTCTACTCTCAAGGATGAAACTTCAGAAGTAATTCTATCCATTTGTTGACACAATTTCTCAATTAATGGATGTGGATCAAGATGGTCAAGGTGTTGGGACATATGGTCTATTCCAAGAGGATAATTAAGTTGTTGGAATTCCACAGGAGGATGTTCTGATTGACCTTGTTGGGATTGGAACTTATAATAGGTTGGAATGTATTGTGGATCATACGAATAAAAACATTTTGGTTCAGTAGGTTTTTGATGATCCCAAGTAGGAATTAAAATGGCCATTGTACATCATACATGGGGTTGAGTGATCAAAGTAGGGATAAGTTTTCCATATTTGGACTTGTTCAAAATTGACTTCCATAGGAGTGAGGGGTGAGAAAAGAGAAGTAGAATTAAAAAAAATATGATAGTGTCTAAGATAACTTACTTAGGTCCCCGGTAACGGCGCCAAAATTTGATTCACGCTCAAATTTACCCAAGAGATGAAGGTAGAATGGTCCTTGTAGTTTAGCTTGGGTTATCGAATCCTCAGAGACCTAAGAAGAAACCTATAGACACGTACATTCTATGGACTGTTTTTGACTATGAAGTGGCCAACTTGGGTTGATTTTATATGGGTTTAAAGGATAACTAATAGATTTAAGTGAATTCAATTTAAAATAATGAGTTGATCCTAGGTTATCGCTCGGGGTGGATTGGACGTATTTCATTTTCAATGATTTCAATTTCTTATATTTGAGATGAGTTCATTTAAGAAGATAAAACAACATCATCGCTTACTGGTTTAATGCGTACACCCTTTAATACTAATCACCTATACACTTGAAGGATCAAAGTTTTGAGCACTTCAAGGTAAAGGTTCGTATTAGCACATGAAGTGTGTGACCTTAAATTAAATAAGGACGATGAAGTTTAAAAATCATCAAATAAAAATCTCAATTAAAGAAGTGATTATACTTTAATGGGGTGATAAATAACATCCAATCCAGCCCCTTGCTACTCCCTTGGATCAACCCATAAGTGGGTTAGCCCTCCATTGATTTTATGGTTTCAATGGAAGCGGAAAGTAGACTCATGAGGGAGGAAATGAAGAAGTAAAGAAAACAATAAAAATTAAATGATCACTCCACCGTTGTGTGAATAATTTCACAAGATTTGGTGTGAATAAATTCACACCTTGAGTCAACGGTATCAAGGTGAGATGGAGAACAACAGAATAAGAGGAGAAGAAGAACTTTTATTAAGAAACTAAAGTGAATTGAACAACTTACATGTGAAAGACAAACTTGAGACAACAAAATCGCAACATAACATTATAATTGAACAAAGCACCAAAGATTAAAAACTCCTTCATCACCACTGCCTTAAATAGGCATTTTGGGAGCTTTGGGTTGAGCCTCCAACAGTACAAAAGATCCCACTTGAGTATGGTAGGCCTAGGGTGGTGGAAAGTAAGGGAGATGAGACTTTTCCACCCTTGACCCGAGGTGGCAGCCAACTTGCTTCCACCGAACAGACGCGCTTGTAAGTCCTTCTAGATGGCCGAATCAGAGTGGGCCATAGAAGAATAAAATGGAGCCCCGGATGTCTCCTAACCGTCTGTAAACTTTGGGCCCATTTGGAGTTGTGTATTCGGAGATATGATTAGATTAGTGGACTGTTTTTTTGGGCCGCAGAATCTGGCCCAGAATTTTATCTCTAACTTGGGCCGCCTAAATGGACACCATGGAGGCCGAATTAGCATTGGATCCTGAAGAGTGATTTGTTCCTCTACATGTCTTCTAGCATCCCAAGAAATTTGGGATTCATTGGGCCTGTATGTTGGGCCCCACAGTCTAATCAGTGGGCTGGTGTCCAATCTGACTTCTCCAGAATTGTTTCCTTTCATCACAAAATATCCCCATCTTCTTCCATGAATTCTCCATTGATCCCTGAATCAAACATGTTCATATTTAAGTGTAGATCAATTTCCCAAAATATCAAATTAAAATATGTATAATTAGATTCCTTAAAATCAAATGAATTATTGGTTACTTTAAATGATGTTAAAAAATGTTCCACATAATAGTGCATTTTAAGAAGAAATTACAATCATAATGTGAAATGATGTTCAAAGTGTAAAATGCACTAAAATGGTGTTTATGAATAATAAATCACATGAATATTATATATATTAACAATGAATATTAGCCTCATTTAGTGGCTAATCAAGGATATATAGTATTTGTACCTCAACTGACTCGAAATGGGACAGGGACCCCAAACGTCGGAATGAACGAGATCAAAAGGTTTGGAAGCCCGTGTATCCACCCGAGGAATGTAGGAAGTGCGATGATGTTTCGCAAAAGTACAAGACTCACAGTGAAAAGAGGTATGTGGTCGGAAATCTGGATAAAGCTGATGAATGGTGGAGGCGGGGGGGGGGTGCCCTAATCGGGAATGAAGATCCAAGGCACGATCAGAGATAGATGTGCAGGTGACGGGTGTCGGTCCATCAAACATATAGACCCCGTCCCGAAGCTTGCCTCTTGCAAGTTCCTGATTCGTAGTCAGCTCCTGAAATACAACAGCAGATGAGGTAAATGTAGCAGCATAGTTAAAATCTTTGGTGAGCTTACTGATTGAAAGAAGATTAAAGGGACTGCGAGGCACATGTGCCACAGAGGGCAAGTGAAGTGAAGATGTCAGGGAGCATGCACCGAAACCCGCAATGGGGATAGTGGAGCCATTGACGACGGTGATGGCTGATGGACCGGTATAAGGACAGTAGGAGAGCAGCATACCAGCATCACCGGTGAGGTGGTCAGAGGCACCTGAGTCGAGCAGCCAAGCAGAGGAGCGACGATCAATAAGGGCGGCAGAAGCAGCGGAATTGGCTAGAGAAGCTGAAGGACGAGGGCCGGCAAGGGTTTGAGGATCATGACTCAGCCGGATGTCCGCCATAGACAGAGCTAGAGATGATGGGAGAGTGGCGACTGAGGAGGGAGTCTCCTGGACTGCTGTCGGACCCCGCCGCAGGTGCTGAGAAGGGCGCCCATGAAGAATCCAACATCGGCCAATCAGGTGGCCGAGTTTGCCACAGTGTTGACAGAGTGGACGTGGATGACCGCTCCTACGACCACGACCACGAGGGCCTGAGTGGCTACTGTCACGACTGACGAGGCGGGTGGAGGCAGTGATTAGCTGGGGTAGAGCTGAAGAGGCTGCCATGGAAGCGTCGGGAGCGGTGCGAGCTGTGCGCAGGAAGAGCCAGGTCACCGGGAGGGAGCCGCCTGGACTGGTTCACTGGGAGGGAGCCGGGCTGCCTGGAGGAGCGGAAGCCGGCGGGTGCAGAGCCAGCTGTTGTCGGAGGAGCCCGATTTGCCTAGTAAGGAGCCGGTCCGTCGGAAGGGAGTCGCGGCTCAGAGGAGGCCGCCGGGGCGAGGCGCCGCTGGGCGAAGGCGCCGGTTGTCGGAGGCGTGCCGCTGGTGCGGCCCGTGCGGGAGAAATGCCAGAAAAAAAAGGGCCACGACTGAGGAGCCGCGTCGGGAGAGAGGGCTGCCGAGATAGAGGGCCGCTGGGAGAGATGGCCGCCTGGAGAGAGGGCCGCCGCAAGGGGAGCTGCGCCGGGAGAGAGGGCCGCCGGGAGAGAGCCGACTGATGTGGGGATCCGGAAAAACCGCCGGGGGATGCGGGAGCCGTTGCTGGCTGTTGCGGGAGGCGGAACGGTCGCCGGAGCCAGGAGATGATCCGCGCAGAGAGGGGCGCTGCGGAGAGAAACTGCCGGGAGGGGGACGCCGCGGAGAGAGAGAGGGCCGCCGGGGATCGTCTGGAAGCCGAGCAGAGGTCGTGCAGAGCGGACGAACGCCGCGGGGGGTGGGCCGCCGGGGAGCTAGGGGAGTGCTCGCGCGCAGGAGGAGCACGCGCCGTCTGGGTCGGGAGCCGGGAGCCGCGCCTGGGTGGGGAGCAGAGTCGCGCCGGCAGGAGATGCAAGGGCGGAGGGAGTTCCCCGGAGCAGCGCGAACTGAGAGCCGCCGGGCGGGAGTCCAGGAGGGAGCCGCCGGGGAAGGGAGGTGCCGGGGAAGGGAGCCGCCGGGGAAGAGGGTGGCCACCTATGGCAGACCTGAGAGAAGGAGAAAAAAAAGATAGAGGGAGGGCTCGGTATTATTTTCCCTCTGATACCATGTAGAAGAGGTAATCTCCTTACCTCAAGGTGAGGCGAAGACCTTTTTTTATAGATTGAGAATACGAAATACATAAAGGGGTATTCCGATGTGGGACTCGGAAATACCCAGAATAAAAAAACAGGTTCCAACAGGCACTATAAACTTTGGTTTAGCTACTATTGGTTCTTCCAAACCAGACTTAATAACTTCTTCATACGCATCTGTTGCTGCCCCAACAGCCAAGCAAAACCCCTGCTTCAGAAATTTCCTCAATAAGCCATTTATATCAACTTTGTATACATGCACCTTTGTTCCTCGGAAATGCACACCAAGTCCAGAAGCAGCCCCAAGCAGAGCTTCCCCAGTGTTCTCGTCTCTCTCCAGCAATTGACTTCCACCTCCTACGTTGCGGGCATTGCCTCTTCCTTGATCCTCGCCGCGATTTCCCGATTGTCGAAAATCCTATGTTGTTTGTTTTAAGCCAGTCCCCATCGCTTCCATGCTGCACTGATCCCGATGGAAAGCAATCTTCTCTTGTCCTTCACGTTGAACGACACTATGGCCTCCTATTTTTGGTCTTCCAATGGCTGTGTGGACTCTGTGCAACCAAACTATGGCGTATCCAGCTTCCGTGCAGCCCGACTCGCTTTCAAACTATCGACCTCCTTCTCGGCTAGCATCAACTGTCCTGAATTTTCCGGTCGTCCGACACGACCACCGAGTGCCTCAATTTGTTTTTGCAGCTTGCACTGAAGCTCAAACATTCGCCTATCGATCTGGGTCTGTCTTCTGGCGAAGATTTCGGCAAATTAAGTCTGTTGAGGTGCTTCAGCCATCTATTCTTGCCTTTTCAAATCCGCCGCCTCTTTGTTCTCAATGACATCCCCTTTGAAAAGGAAAATGCAAAGCGCAGCTTGTTCATCAATATCACCTTGTACTCCTTGTGTACGCTTTCCTCTTACAGTCTCGTTTCCAGCAGCGGGGATCGGCTCTCTGTCACCCTGAGTTCGACAGTGATCGATATTTTTCCCAGCTTCAATCGTTTTCAGCTGCAAACTTCTCTCTGCTCGGCAGCTCGGATTGTCTTCTAGTTCCGTGCGTATTCCCTGCGTCGTCCGAGTCCAACTGTGTTCGCATCTCCTGCAGCGTACGCAGCTCCAGCAGTACATCCCAAAGTGAAAGAACAACAAAATTGTATCTTAACCTTAAAACTGAGTATAAATATTGACAAGTGAACACCAATTTCTAACTGTTGAGCAGTCGTTCAGTGCGTATCTTGTGATATTGAAGCTTCAGATGAAATTTTATTTTCCTGACAGTCTCCTCAGCACAAGGAGCCGCGCCTCTGAAAATCAGATGGTTCCTTGTCCTCCATATGTGATACATATTAGCACTGAATGAGACTTTTTTAGCCGAAGTTTTAGTATTGTTGTTCCAGCTCTTAGCCTGAGTGACAACATCACTTCGTGAGCATGATGGGATTCTCCCATTCCAATGAGATACATGTTGCCACAGCTGCATTGAAAAGGAACACTAGAAAAAAAAGTGTTCTTGAGTTTCATCACATTGATTGCGTAAGGGGCAAGCTTTGTCAGACACATGAAACCACTCTGAGATCCTGTGTCTAGCAGCTTGTCCGTCATGAAAGAGTAATCATGAAAGGAAGGAATGCTTAGGTAAGTTGATTTTTTCCCATACACCTCTCCACTACCAGTCCTGTTGTTGCCATGGCTGTAAACTCTGATAAGCCGCAGCTGCTCTGAAGGGAACACCCCTTGCACTCCAAACAATATTGCTGCCATTCAGCGTAACACATTGTTGTACCATTGCTCTAAGCTTGTGAATTCTCTCGATTGACTAAGATATGTTCTTGTTTACAACAACTGCCCACACATTCTGCTTTGATATAATTTTCATTCACCCACTTAACCTAAAGAATATCACTCTTCAGTGCTAGAGCCCACAAAAGCTTAATGATAAGCATCTTATTCATTAAATAACAATCCTTAACCCCCTTGAGCTTTAGGTGAACAAATTGTACTCCAATCTATGGTAGTTTTCCTTGAAGGGCATGAGTTTCCGTTCCAGAGAAAGTTCCTGGTCCAAGCTTCTACATCTCCAATGATCTTCTTTGGCAAGATGAAAGTAGAGCTGCTGTAGTTCTCAATGCACTGTATCACAGATCTAATGAGTTCCTATCTACTTGCATAAAAAATAACCTGGCCTCATCTCTTCATTGTTCATCTACGTGGACTTTTGCAGTGTCAATACGTTACTTCTTGGCATGTTTGAGCACTGCATCTTTTTTCCCATATTTTGTTGGATTTGGGCCAGGAAAGGAGAGACATTTTGTACAGCAGCATTATTTGTAGTACGTGAGTTCTTTTTCAGTAGGTTCCTTGCAGCTGCTCAGTTGCAGGCACAGGTTGCTTTTTTTTGCGTTGTAATGAGATTATGCTTCTCAAATATCCACATTTATCTGTTTTACTGATTTTGGTGATATCTTGATGATTGCTTCACATTATTTTATTTTTAATTTCCTCTTGATAAATTCACCTATTATCTAAAAAAATAATTTCTTTGTGCCATGTGTTTTTTCTTCCCCTGCCTTGCATTCTGTCTCTTTTATAAAAAAAAAAACGGCAACAGCAACAACAGTTGAAAAGTTTGTGGCGATTATTCTTGAAACCACTTCAAAGGAATTGTATGAAGCTAAATCACTACAATTTTCTCAAATTATTAATGTAATCCGACTCTTATGGACTTTGTTAGAGTGTGTGTTTAGTCGAGTCCCACATTGGACACTAGTGTTGTGTTATTAGTTTTATTCTCTATAAATAAACACCAAAGCCTCCTTTAGGAGGACATCTTGGGTATTGGGTGACCGCTCCTCCATTCTAACATGGTATTAGAGCAGGATCCCAAACCCTAGCTCTTTCTCCCTTCTCTTCCCGCCTAGGGTTCGACCCAGATCTTCCCCTCTTTGGAGGGCGGTGGCCCCTTGGCCAAAGGCCATCGTAACAGCGGCGTCGCCCTTGCAATCTCAGTGTCCCTTCACGTGTTCTTTCTGCACACCTAGATGCTATCGATCCGGCTGTTCCTGCTGAGACACGATCTGACTATTCCTGCCAGTGTATTGTATTTTTAGCTATTCATGCTGGTTCCACATGATGGATGTTGTTCCTCGGTTGACACATCTTTTTCAGCAGCATCATTCATCTACTTCATCTTGAGGGGGAGCTGCGATGGTGGATGATCTTTTCTTATGTTTTGTCTTGTTATGTAATCAAGCTGGGTATGTCCAGTTTGAGGGAGAGTATTTGGACTGTCTGTTTTTTTTGTTAATTATGTATCCAACCTAGGTAGACCTAGCTTGAGGGGGAGTGTTAGAGTGTGTGTTTGGTCGAGTCCCACATTGGACATTTGTGTTGCGTTATCAGTTTTATTCTTTATAAATAAACACCAAGACCTTCCTTAGGCGGACATTTTGGGTATTGGGTCACCGCTCCTCCATTCTAACAGACCTCTACATTTTTTGTGATTTTGATGACAAGGATTTGCTGAAATTATTTTTAGAAACATTACCATTTAGGCCCTTAATTCTGAGTGCAACTTTTTTCATCATAATTATATTTTTCCAGTTGTGTTGATTCTATGTTTTGTTATTGATTCTGATGCTATTACTAATCTGCCTGCTCTGCAGCTGATTGGGGTTTCAGTTCCTGCTCTTGAAGCAGAGTTCCAGCCAGTAGTTAATTGTTTGTTACCACATATTATGGTGCATAAAAAAGATGCTCGTGATACACATTTTCAGGTGAATCATGTCATTGATCCTATTTGTTAGATTTTTTCTTTTTTCTCCTTTTCTTATTTGTTGTATTATAATTTCTTTCTTTGCATCCTAACGGCCTTCAGTTTGTAGCTGCTGCAAGACATGACAAGTCGATTGCGTCCTTTTATTCCTCAACTTGAGGTATAGTATAAATCCTCATTTAATTCATTCAGTTATTTTTTCTTGTTGCCCCCTAATCTAAAACAGTCCGTAAGCTTAATTTCATTTCATCACACAGACAGATCTTTCGAATTTTTCGGATGCAGCTGAGGCTAACTTGCGGTTTCTTGCTATGCTTGCTGGCCCATTCTATCCTATTCTACATGTTGTGAGCGAGAGGTTGGTTTTCCATTCTATAAGCCCTCTGGATCTTCTTTTCATTACTGTCCCCAGATATTTTACACTGTTGTAGTTGTGGCCCGCAATTTTCAGCTCACCAAGTGAAAAATATTCCTTGATAATTGATCAGCCTTGTATGGTTTGTATGTGGAGTAGTGCAGGGTGTATGCTATCTTGCAATGCCTTGGTTTTATTTTATTTTATTTTGTTTTTGATTTACCTGTAAATACTGACATGACTACTAGCCTTCGGGATCAAAATCCGAGCTTTGGAACACCTAAAGGTGTTGTTTTTAGTTAAGGTTTACACCCCTAGAGGTTTCCCGGGAGTTCGGTTGAGTTTCGGAAGCGTCATGTTCTGAAAACACCGGTTTTTTGAGAAACAAAATGAGGCGCACAGTTGATGCATGATTAGTTTAACCGTGCGAGTCAACTGTGCAACCCCTTTTTTTAAGGAGCACGGTTTGTTTAAACTGTGCAACCCCTTAGGGGTAACCGTGCGACATGGTGTAGATGTGCAAGGGCGACCCGCACAGGCTACGCACTGTTTGCCCAAACCGTGTGCATAGCTTGCACTCTTAGTACCACTTAACCAGTAGCTACGCACGGTTAGACGCACGGTTAGGCGCACAGTTTGTCAAACCATGCACCCCTTTTTAGAGGGGTATGACTTTGGGTGGTGAAGCCCGCACGGTTAGCCAAACCGTACGGCTCTTTAAAGAGGGTGTTTTTATGTTTTTGCCCCTGTTTCTTTTTAAGCTTCTCCCCCTCCTTTCTTCTCCCATCCGCGCGCGGCAGCCCCTCTGCAAGGCTTCTCCTCCTCTCCTCCTTTGGAGATATGTCCTTCGTCCGGACTCTGTTTCGAGCATCGTCAGGTGCGTTGGATAGCCCTCGGTGAGTTTATGACTCCTCTTTTCTCTATTCTCGGTTTCTCTTGCAATCTTAAATGCTATCGTGGTGTGAGCTAATTCACCCCATTTTCAGGGCGTTTGTCTGTTTCTTCGATTTCTCTTGAACCGGCTCGATTCAAGTTTCGATATTGGACGAGTGAAGCATTCTTGGTATAAGGTAGGTGGTCTATGGTTTTTTCCCTAAAGTCTAGTTGATTTATACTTTACGCTGTTGTGCCGCACGTCGGATTCTCCACGCATTGCTCTTAAAATGTGAAATTAATTATGTAAGACCAAATGCCTTTATTTTGTCGTTATACTCTAGTTTAAACCGGTGGAGGTTGGTCACCTCTACCCGAACCACCCCTTTTGGGGTGAGTTGTTTATACGCCTTGGCCTCTATGCCTCATTATGCAATTAACCACCCTTTTGGGTGTTGTTTCAAATTCTTATAATTATAATGACTTGTCTATTAATAGATCACCCCTCGTGGTGTGTTGAGTTGCCCTCATGTAAGGGATGACTACTTGAGTTTAATAAATTGGAATGACAACCTTGCCCCATCTTTATGATAAAACCACATTTGAGGTGCGCCGTCTTCTCTAATCAAAATGGGGCTAATTAATATGAGATGGGAAAGATGATGAATGATATGCTCAAGTACATGGCTTTTAGTGTTATAATTGAAATGAATAATGGGCATGTTCCTCTTTTGTATACTTGAGTTGTGATGACATGTTTATGAATATGGCCTCTTTTGTAATTGAACTTAATTGATTAAATGAATTGTATGTACCTTGGGCGATACTTGGGTTACCTCTTTGTGGAACGCCAAGGACGGGCTCATAAGTTACTTGATTTATATTACGCTGGGAGCGATACTTAGATCCTTTATAGGATGCCTTGGACGGGCTCATGGAGCGGATGTTTTACTTGCCCATGAGCGATACCGGTTCCCTAGGGGAGTTACCTTGGACGTGCCGGGTGGACGTTATGGTTATACCAGGTCACGAGCGATACTTGGTCCCCTATGTGGTATACTTGAGACGGGCTCAGAGGGTCATGCTTTACACTATGCCAAGAGTGGTACTTGGGATTCCTTTTACGGATCGTCTCAAATGAACTCTTACGGTGATGGATATTTATAGTGCTCCTGGAGCGATACTTGGGGGTTCTTCTTTACTGATCACCTTGGATGGGCTCGGGATGCCATCTATGTTAAATTCTTAGGATGTCATCTATACTAAATTCTTAGGATGCCTTTTGATTAAGAACCCTAGTGCCTCTTGTTTACAAATCTAAGGAATGCTAGTTTACCTGATTTAAGGACGCGTCCCCCAAGCCAAAAGAACATGCTTGGGTTCGGTCCATGTTTGTATTCGGCCCTCTTGGTGGCCCAGTTATGTCCCCATGTGCTCATGTGCATACACCTGGGCAATTATATATATATATGTATACATATATACATATATATGTTTATACACATACATTATATCTGTACAAGTTGTCCGTGGTTCGAGATATTCCGGCTTAGGCCGTAGCAGGTATGGTTAGCCAGGTGTCCTTGAGGAATCTGAGTCGACTCGTTTACTTTTATTTATTTAGTGCTTTACCTGTCATACCTGTACACTGTTGTATTTTATATTCACGGACTGAATAACTTTAGACACTGTTGGTGGTGGCCTACTGAGTATATTTCACACCCTGTTCGGGCCGTCATTACACTGGGGTACCCGAACAAACCTCATGATTGCAGGTTCAGGTTCATTGGACTATGTTGTGTTGTACGCTAGTTCCTGGGGAGTTAGGAGCACTGGATTGAGCTGGAGCTCAGGATGCTCATGGAGCAGCCTTGAGGATTTTGTTTATTTATGTTATACATGTAGTGTATCGCCTTTGCATGTTTACTCCCTTGTTTATAATTGCATCTTTTGGACTTGTATGCATAGTTGGGTATTTGGCGTTGGCCAATTATCAGTTATTATATTTATTTTCCGCTTTTGTGTCTTATTTATACTGCTTCTGCTGTCTGTTGATTTATTTATTATTATAGCGCTGTGCTACTCTGATCATGAGAGTATAGCCTCCCCACCCTACCATCATTAAACCCTCTTTGCTAGTCAGTAACCTCTGACATACAGAGAAGTCCGCTTGAAGCCATGTGACCGACTGGCTCGGGGCATTGTTTCAGTGGCTCTTGGGTTGGGACATTACAAAAGCTATATGGTGTGTTATGAATCTTTTTCTTTGGTGATATTTCTGATGATTCTTTTGTAATAGCCCGACCCTTTCCGACCCGTTTGCAAGTTTTTGATGTTGGAGGTATCGGGAGAAGGTTGAAGGGAAGAGGAGTTGGCGAAGAGATTTCAGCTGGGAGGAGTGTCACGGTGTGTGTGGCCTTGGGTGTCGCATCTTGAAGGGGGCTGACCGGAGAAAAGGGTGGTTCTGCAGTTTTGATGTGTCGTGCTGTGAAGGGTTGAGTCACGACATGAGGTTTTCAGTCACGACATGGGTAAGTGTCATGGTTTGGGGGTGAAGGCTGTGAGAGTTAAGTGCCGTGCTGTTTGGGGCTGGAAGTGCAATCGCGGCGTGGTGAGCTCTGTCACGGCGTGAAGGCTTTTTCAGTGGATTTTTGAAAAGTAAAAACCTTACGTTTGGAATATTTAATCTTATGTATAGAATTTTTACTTGCACGTATTGCCTTTGTCGTTTTCTTGTCACAGCGTGAGGGTGTTCAATTGTGGTATGGTGTTTTGGGTGGCTGGTTGGTTGCTCTGCCATTTTTGGAACTATCACGGTGTGGAGCTTTTGTTGTTCCCTGACATGGTTCAGGGATGCACCATGTCTTTTAGAGGGCCATGCATCGCGGCGTGACCTCCATTGGTTATATCGAATTAAGTGGGGTTGACAAAGTTTTAAATGAGGGGAGATAAAGGGGACACGTGTCGTGATTTTTGGAGGTTAGTTCGATTTAGCCTATCACGGCGTGACCATGACTTGTCACGCCGCGATGCTTTAGTTTCCAGGACCTATATAAATTCAGATGCCCATCAAAATTCTTCAATTGTCCATCGTTTTGTTGGATTGGTTTAGGTCGATTTGTTTGGATGATGTTGGGTTGAATGCTTGCAACCCATACTGCGCACCAGGCCGCAACTATCGCGGGTCGAGCTCTGCGGTGAGCTTGTTGGAGATTGCAGGGGGCAACGTGCCCCTGCTCTGGGGGTCGAAGGCTCCGATCCAAATTTTGGGGAACTGTAACAACTCAGACCGATGTAGCACAACTGACCGGACGACACCGATAGGGCATTGCAGTAGTGCGAACTTTGGCATGACACTGTAGCAGGGCTGACCGACGACACCCACATGACATTAACAATGTGGACTTTGGAAACAACAGTACTGTAGCTCTACGGACTTTCAGCTACTGACCACTTTAGCAACATGGACTTGGCCGATTGCAACACTATAGCACATCGGACTTTTTGTGCGGTTTGTGGAACAGTGCATTGTCTTCTTTATTAGCTCATTCGAGTTAGGGTTTTGTGTGTTGTGTAAAACTTTGATCTCCCTGTAATTGTGCCCCCATATTATAGTGATATTTCTGCCTCTCCGTGGACATAGGGATCATTTCCCGAACCACGTAAATCGCTGTGTCTATGTTTATCTTTTTTTTACTGTCTTTTCTTCATTTGCAAACATCTATCGTGTGACTCCCAGCGTTTCCGCACCTGATGTGAGATTTCTTCTTCTTCCACTTCTTTTCTTTTTGTTTTTTTTCTTGGGAGTTCGTGGTAGTAGGGGTGGCTTGGTTTAGGTGATGTTGGGTGGTGGATTGATGGGGGGTTGTCGTGTTCTAGGTTGTTGTGGATTCTCTCTTGCGTGTTTTGGCCTTGTGATCATCCCTTTCTCCTTGTTCCTGCGCAGCAGTTGGTTGAAGCTTCGGTTGAGCTAGGAGATTCGAGACTTTTCCCTCTTTATTTCGAGTAAATTGTAGTAGTATCATGCTTTTGCTTTCTTTGGGTGGATGGTAAGGATTAACCTAATGAAGATAATAAATTGGACTGAATGGAATTGAAGGGACTAGGGTGATTCGCATGTGTTTATATGTTTCCATGATATTGCTTCTCAGATTGATGGCTGTTTGATGTTGCCGCTGAGAGTTTTATGTGCTGCTATGATATTTGTGTTTCTGCAATTTAGATGATGGAATCACCTTTCATAAAAGGTTAATCATGTAAAGATGGTAACGAAACGATTGTTTAGAAATCTGGAAATGCTGTAATGATGTTTATGATGACCACTAATGTTTCTATGAAAGAATGATTAAAAGATGATTGTTTGTTGTAATTTGCTGCCAATTTGTTGTGGTTCACTGCTGTTGATGAGTTGCTATCGCCGTTTTGTGTGGAAGTGGTTGGAAATTGTTGTGGCTGGTTTTAGGTGTTGACGTGTGTGAGCAGCGGGTGTTGCCGCTGGTTGCCATGGTGGGTGTTATAATGGAAACCCGTACCTTACAATGAAGTAGGGTGCTCAATATATAGATTAGAAAAGGAGTACAATGGGTTACCCACACCGACGTGGGATATAAATATTAAAAACATTTAACTCTTAACACTCCCCCTCAAGCCGGGACATATATATTTATCATGCCCAACTTGTTACATAAAAATTGGACATGTGGTCCAGACACCCCCTTTGTGAGAACATCTGCAAGTTGATCAGAGGTGTGAACATGACCGAATGTGATCTTCTTTTTCTCAAAGTTTTCTCGAACGAAATGATAATCAACTTCAATATGTTTGGTCTGCTCATGAAAGACTGGATTTGTGGCAATCTTGATAACACCTTGACTGTCACACCATATATGTGTCGGTTTCTTGACAGGATACCCGATCTTTAGAATTTGTTGTGCCCAAATAATCTCTGGAGTTATAAATGCCATTGCACGATATTCCGACTCTGTGCTGGATCGGGAGATAACTGTCTGCTTCTTGCTTTGTCATGAGATCAAATTTCCTCCAATAAATACCGCAAAGCCAGACATAGATCTCCTAGAAGAGAGACATCCAGTATAATCTGCATCACAAAATGCCTCAATATCTGTATGCCCATGATCAAAATATAGAAGACCTAAACTTGTTTTTTTTTTCCAGATATCTAACGATGCGAAAAACAACCTCCCACTGTGTGTTTGTTGGAGATTTCATAAACTGACTCATTTTGCTAACTGCACAAGCAAATATCTGATCGAGTCATTGTCAGGGAGTTGAGCTTTCCAGCAAGTCGTCTATATCTGTCAAGTGATGAAAAAATCTCACAGTCAGTATGAAGTGACCTTTTTCCAGGTTCGAGAGGGGTGTTAACCGAGTCAGCTCGAGTCATGCCAGTCTCCTACAGAAGATCAAGAACATACTTTTTCTGAGATAGAAAGATTCATTTGTTGCATTCGGAGACCTCAATTTCTAGAAAATATCGTAGTGGACCCAAATCTTTTGTTTGAAAATTTTGAAGAAGAAAAGATTTGAGTCGATCAATGCTGGCAGCATCACTGCCAGTAATAACAATATCATCCACATAGACCACCAAAAGGATGCTTCCTGCTACAGAGTGATGATAGAAAATAGAGGAATCCTTTATGCTTTGGGGCATGCCAAAGCTAAGTACAACAGTGCAAAAACGGCCGAACCAAGCTTGTGGCGACTGCTTGAGTCCATACAACGATCGACGAAGACGACAAACCTTGGAGGACTCTCCCTGAGCAACAAACCCGGGTGGTTGCTCCATATAAACTTCCTCATTAAGAAAACCATGAAGAAAATCATTTTTAACCTCCAACTGATGGAGAGGCCTGTGAGAGGAGGCAACAAGAGAGTTAAGTTGGCGAACGAAGATCATTTTTTCCACTGGAGAGAATGTGTCAAAATAATCAAACCCCATATGACTGTGCATAACCCTTGGCAACAAGGCGAGCCTTGGGACGATTAAGAGAGCTATCGGCGTTGACACCTACTGTATAGATCCATTTGCAACCGACTACCTGCTTATTCGAAGGAAGAGGGACAAGATCCCAAGTATTGTTGGCGTCTAGAGCCTGAAGTTCATCCTGTATAGCTTGTGATCAGTTGGGATGAGATATGGCCTCAGCAACAGTGCACGACGTAGAGTGAGCAGCAAGTGTCTCTACAACTCGTGAAGCAGCCGCGGATAATCCTTGATAAGACTGATAGGAGCGTGAGCTTTTGCGAAGCCCAATAGGCTACTCTGGTGATGGAGGATCCGAAGCAGGTGAGTCGTCAGGTGTGGTAGTAGCCTCAGGTGTCGGGGTGACAGGTGTGCTAGGTCGGCGAGTATATACCTGGCCAAAGCGGGTGCCAACAACATCACTAGGAAGAGGGAGTGGTGGGGTATTGAGAGAATATGGTAAAATAACCTCGGAATCGGGAATAGGAGATGGTGGCAGGAACTTGGAAATAGAAATATATGAGGATTCAACAAAGGAAATATCGGCGGAGACAACATACCGACGCAAATATGGGGAGAAGCATCGATATCCCCGTTGGGTGTGGGAATAGCAAAAAAGGATGCATTTTAGAGCGCATGCATCAAACTTGGTAATGGATGGACGAATATCCCGAACATAGCACATACACCAAAAAATGCGAAGAGGTAGAGAATGTGGTGGTGAGGTTGGAAGTAAAGAATGGAATGGTGTCTCCCCCTGAAGAGCAAACGATGGAAGACGATGAAAGTATGTTGATAAGATACGTGGGTGTGAGAATGTCATCTCCCCAAAAAATGGTTGTAACTTCTTTATGAAATAAAAGTGCATGAGCAACTTCTAACAGAAGACGGTTCTTTCGTTCTGCAACACCATTTTGTTGAGGTGTATCTGGACAAAAAGTTTGACGAATTATACCATGATCATCAAGAAAGGACTGGAAAAGTTCAAATAAATATTCACGACCATTGTCAGAACGGAAGTAATGAAGTTTAGATGAAAACTGGTTTGTGATTTCTTGATGATAGGAATGGAACACGGGAAAGATTTCAGAACGATTCTTTAACAAACAGACCCAAGTCATTCGTGAAAAATCATCAATGAAAGTAACAAAATATCGATAGCTCAGTTTGGATGGACTAGGACTGGGTCCCTAGATATCAGAATGGACCAAATGAAAAGGAGTGGATGCACGGGGAACATAAGTTACCCGATGATGCTTTGCATAATGACATGACTCACAGTTAAATGAAGAGGACCCATCCCGGGAAAAAGTTTCTGAAGAATGGGGGCAGATGGATGACCAAATTGATAATGAAGTTGGAGGGCATGAGCAGACGTGGCAGGACAGGCAAGAACGGGGGCCGAGTCAAGCACATACACCCCACCCTGAAGTCGTCCACTACCAAGCACTCGAGTCGTCGAATGCTCCTGAAATATAACCGAAACAGGTGAGAAGATGACTTGGCACTGTAAGTCAGCTATAAGTTTACTAATGGATTGTAAATTAAAGGGATAACTGGGAACAAAGACAACAGCAGACAGTGTCAAAACAGGAGTAATTGAGAAACTCCCATAACTAGTAATCTGCACTGTCTGACCATCGACGTCAGTAATATTACCTCCAGTCGAAGTCGATTTGTAGGATTAAAGAATACCTGCATCCCCAGTGATGTGCTCTGAGACACCAGAGTCAAGAACTCAGGAGGTGGACCGTTGGGATAGAGATGCTGCTGGAGTATCACCATGAGCAAAAGTGACGGTGGATGATGTCATAGATTGGGTGCTGGAAGTGCACGCTGACAAGGTGCTGAAGGTGCACGCAAGTGTCTGAGCCGTTACTTTCGACGATCAATCATGGCAGAGGAAGGCCAAATAGTAGGTGCTGAAAATGCACATTTGAAATATTTGGGTTCCAATTAGGTCACTGGCAAAGGAGGACCGGGAATGGCGGAGGGGCGCCGCTATGCAGTATGAGGCAGTGCATGAGGATTGCGTCTGCAGTAGGCGCCAGTTGCAAGGGGTTGGTTGCAAGGGGCTGCTACCCAGGGAGGGGTGCCGTGAAGGGTCTCTGCTGCGGAGGAGGGGCGCCGCGATGGGGCCTGCTGCCCAGAAGGGGCACCGCGAGAGGGTTGCGGCCCAGGAGAGAGGGTGTCGTGAAGTGGGGTTCTGTCTAGGAGATGAGTCGCAGGGGGGGGGTCCGCCGGGGAGGTGCGAAGCGAGACGCGGAGGGAGGGCGCCGCTAGGGGGGGCTCCGTCCAGGAGATGCGCCGTGAGGGTGGGGGGAGGGGGCTCCGTTAGGGAGGAGCGACGCGAAGGGAGCGTCCGACAGGGAGGGGGCACGCCAGGTGAGGGCGGCTCGCAAGGAAGCGGAGCAAAGGGGGCCGACGCTTAAGGGTTTTGGTGCACTGGAGGCGTTGGGAGGGAGGGCTGGATAAAAAATTAACCTACCGCTCTGATACCATGTTATAATGGAAACCCGTACCTTATAATGAGGTAGGGTGCTCTATATATAGATAAAAAAAAAGAGTACAATGGGTTACCCACACCGATGTGGGATACAGATATTAAAAACATTTAACTCTTAACAGTGGGCATGAGAGGATGTGGTTGTTAATGTGCGTTGGTTGGGCTGTTGTGATGGCATGACTGGTTTTGTGGGAATAGGAATGGCTTTGTGGCAGTTGTGATGGTTATTGGCAAGTTTTGTGATGTGGGTTGTGCGATGGCTGGTTATGTGCTGTGGGGATGTGATGTTGTTGCCCGGTGGTATGGAATGTGGTTGGTAATAATGAATGCGTTAATGGGTGTGGGCTGAAATTAAATGAGCAATGAATGTTGATAAATCGTTTATGTTTGAAAAGCATGGGTAAAGGCTGAAATGAATGTGGGTGGTTGCTCAAGAATGGTTTTTCATTAAATATGGAATTGAATGGCATGATGAATGTGATATGACTGGTAAACGGTAGACCAAAATGGTTAAATGACGTGATTAATGGGAAATGTGGATATTGTCACGGCTGTTTTGTGTGAGGAAGTGGGGTCGATTTGCGTTGTGCGATGACAACAGTTGATAGTGAATGGTGACATTGATGGGGATGATTGTTGTGGGAAGTGAATGGTGACATCGATGGATTTCGTCACCGGTTTTCCTCGAGCTCACGGAGGATATGATGTTATTTGTTTAAAATGATAAAAACCAGAGAAAGGGAAGAGCCCCTTTGTGTATTAAGTATTGTAGTAGCAACGATTACAAGCAGAAAACAGAGGAGAATAAGAAGAAAAACATGGGAGAAGACACCTCAGGATAAACTCCTTCTCTAACCTGCCGAAGTCCACAGGCTGAATCCCAGCCTATAGCTGATTCCCTCAATAATAATCGCTTCCCCTACTCCCTCCAGCCTTCCCCCTTTTAAACAGTTGTGGATCCCCACCCCCCTAGGATCCCAACATATTCCCCCTGCTCCCTAGGATCTCAGCATATCACCCCATGCAGTTACAACTTCCCCTCCCGGGTCCTAGCATATTCCCCCTGGCCCCCCATGTAGTTACAGCTCTGCCCCTGGATCCCAGCATAACAGCAGCCCCCCTTGCATTCCTATCACTGCCACCGTCCTGAAAATTCCACATTGTCCTCAAGGTGGTGAATCTCACAGGCACGTCACACGATCTCCCATATGCTCCTTACTAATGCATTGACCATCTTCAAAGATAAGGTGTTATGGGCCGCACCACCCTCAAAATGCTATTCCTGTGTAGTTTCTCGACACGCATTCCTCTTCTTTAGTTCACTGTCGTTGTACACAGTTAGCACCCCTCTTTAAATGACTTGCATTTGGTCATACATGATTGCGGTTGTGCATGTCCGCCTAAACGGTCTGCTGTGTTGCCTCGCGAGTACTTCGAATCTAAAATGGTTGCTTGGCCGGTTTCACTATGACCGCCAATGGCCGCACGGTGTCCTGTGGCAGATAAAGTGAAAGCAGCTCACCTTGCATGATGTCAGTCCCATTTGCCGCCAGAAGCACGTCCAGACCAGATACGTCCGATGACCTGATCGCAAATCTCTCGTTTGTTCCCCTGACACTGTCTTCATCCAAATGTTTTTCGATCACCTCCGTACCCAGCGTTGACCGATCGCCTTGCGTGTGTCATGTCCGGTCCAAAATCGAGTCCAGTTCCGCCACGTTCAACGACCAAATCTCATACCTCCCGTGTCGCCTTTTCGCCATCTCCGACGGAACACACACTAGTCTCTGCCATTTCCTGCGTTCGCCGATCGCTTTCCTGTCGAGTACAATGTGTAGGTAACACACCTTGAACGGTGCCAAAAATTTTTGTCACCAAATCCGCGTTCCGCCCCTACGCTAGGCCAAACCCAACCGCTTTGTCGCCCCCCTGCACCTACGATTCACCAGTTTCCTTCGTCTGCACCTCAAGCGGTTCAGACGCCAAGGAAGGCGTAGTCGACTCCTGCTGTGGCCTCCTCCCTAGGTCTTCCACCAGGTGCGTGAGATTTGCTGTAAATGAAGTCAACCCTCGACGCCAAATTAGATAGTGTTGCGCCAAGGCTTTACATGCGCTGCTCTCAACCAGCAAGACGAGGCTCGTGTCAGGTCTCCATGGTCGCACTGTTCATCTGACAACGTTTCAAGTAGTGCTTTGCTCTCCTCTGGAAGGATAATCCGGCAGGTCGAACCAAGTGACAATTACTAGAGAAAGGGAAGAACCCCTTTGTGTATTAAGTATTGCAGTATCAACGATTACAAGCAGAAATCAGAGGAGAATAAGAAGAAAAATAGGGGAGAAAACACCTTAGGATAGACCCCTTCTCTAACCCGCCCAAGCCCACAGGCCAAATCCCAAGCCTATAACTGATTCCCTCAATAATAATCGTCCCCCCTACACCCTCCAGCCTCCCCCCTTTTAAATAGCTGCGGTTTCCCCCAGGATCCCAGCATATTCCCCCATGCACTTACAACTTCCCCTTCTAGGTCCCAACATATTCCACTTGGCCCCACCATGCAGTTACAACTCTGCCCTCCTGGATCCCAACATAATAGTAGCCCCCTTGCATTCCTATGAGACAATTGTGGATCGGTTGACAAAGTTGGCTTGGTTCTTGGCATTCAAGGAGTCGAGTGCCGTGGATGTTCTAGTGAGGCGGTATGTGGATGAGGTAGTGTGGTTTCACGTGGGTTGAGGACCATCATCTTTGATCGGGATTTTTGTTTCACCTTGCGAGTTTGGGGAGGTCTTTAGTGGGATTTTGGCTCTTAGTTATGTCTTAGCGTTGTTTTCCATCCTCAAATGGACAATTAGTTGGAGTAGACCATTTCGTGTTGCGTGCCTGTATTTTGGATTTCGGTGGATCGTGGGTGAAGCACCTGCTCTTGGTTGAGTTTGACTATAATAATAACTACCACTTTTCCATTGCCATGACTTTGTTTGAGGCGTTGTATGAGCGATCTTGCAGATCTCCGTTGTTGTGTTGGATCGATGTTAGAGGGTCGACGTTCCTTGGACCAGATGTGGTGCAAAGTATGATTGAGAAGGCTCAGAAGATTCGAGAGCGGATGAAGGCGGCGCATGACCGTCAGAAGTATTATGCTGATCGGAAGGGGAGACCCCTAGAGTTTGAAGTCAAAGATCATGTGTTTTTTAGGGTTTCTCCTCGTTGTGGATAACAGAGGTTTGGCCGGGGGAATAAGTTTTTTCCTTGGTTTATCAGCCCTTTCGAGGTGTTGCAGCGAGTTGGTGAGGTAGGTTACCGGTTGACGCTTCCCCCTCAATTGGATCGGATTCACAATGTATTTCATGTGTCGCAGATTCGTTGATATCTTCATGACGACTCCCAGGTCGTCGATTCAGAGGAGTTGGATGTAGATGATGATGCAACGTTCGTGGAGTAACTGGTTGCGATTCAGGATCGTCGAGAGAAGGTGTTGCGCAGGCGTGTTATTACCTTAGTTCGTGTTTTTTGGTGGCATGGTGGTTTGGAGGAATGTACATGGGAACGCGAGTCAATACCTGAGGCTGTTTTAAGCCTTGTTTTATTTTTGATGAGATGCTTGATTTTGTGCTGAATTGATTTAGATGATTGATTTGTACTGATTTATTTTAGATTATTTGTTTTATATGATATACTTTGCTTTGGTGTTGGTGTTGTTCTGTTTGAGAGGTATCTCCCGAGGAGTGTTGGTGGTTGATGTTTTTTTACTATGGGTGCTTAACGGACTAGAAGCCTGTGGACCATAGAGCAGGTTGGACTAGAAAATTGCGGTCTGCATTTTAAATGAGTTTAAATGGACCGAGGAAAAAAAACCTTGTGGGCTTGTGCGGACCGATCTCAAAATCCACGGTCCGACCCGCGGGCTAGAAATAGTTTTTTTTATGTGATCAATATATATATATAAATTTATAGTCATGTGATATCTATAATGTATTTAATATTTAATATTCATTAATATTATGTGTTTTATAATTTTTTATAATTTTTTTTAAAATTTTGATTGAATATGCAGGTTGGCCTGCGGACCGGCCCGCTTAAATTTTCGACCGGATTGGACTCAATTTTTTGGAACCTGCATTAAATGCGGGCCTAAACGAACGGACCGGGCATTTTTAGGCCCGGTCTATGCGGGCTTGGCCCGCACCGTCCCGGTCCAGTCGGTTAAGCACCCGTATTTCCTACTGCCTTGGTTTTGATTCTCAGGGAAGAGAATGGTTTTGAGTGGTATCTAATGTGATGACCCGTTATTTTGCGAGTTTTGAGTGTTGTGGGTATCAGGAGATGGTTGGAGGAAGGGTGGAGAAATTGGAGCTCAGATTTCAACTGAGAGGAGTGTGTTGCGACATGGCCTTGTGTGTTGTGGCGTGAAGGGGGCTGGTTGAAGAAAAGGGCGGTTTTGCAGTTTTGCGTGTCGCGCCATGAAGGGCTGAGACATAGTGTGAGGTTTGGAGTCGCGGTGTGGGTAAGTGTCATGACTTGGGGGTGCAGGCCGTGAGAGTTAGGCTTTGCGCTGTTTGGGGCCGGAAGTGCGGTCATTCGTGGTATAAGCTCCATCATTGCGTGAAGGCCTTTGACGGGGTTTTGGCGAAGTAAAAACCTTCTGTTTGGAATATTTAATCTTACATATAGAATTTTTTCTCTCACGTATTGCCTTCGGCATTTTCTGGTCACGACGTGCGGGTGTTAAGTCGCGGTGTGGCGTTTTGGGTGGCTGGGTGGTGGTTCTGCCAATTTTGGCACTGTCATGCCATGTAGCTTTTGTCGCGTCGTGAGATGGTTTGGGGATGTGCCATGTCTTTCTGATGGCCTTATGTCGCGGCATGACCACTTTGGTTGTGGCGTGACCTCCCTTGGTTATATCAAACTAAGTGGGGTTGACCGAGTTTTAAATGAGGGAGATATGAGGGATTTACAAAGTGATTTTTTGGATTTTAGTTCGATTTAGCTCATCACGGCGCGACCATGACCTGTCACCTCACGACACTGCAGTTTCCAGCACCTGTCTAAATTCAGAAGCCTATCCGAATTCTTCAATTTTGCATCTTTTCTCCCTGAACCTTCGGTGACTAGAGACGCTTCTTTGGAGACCCATGAGCCTTCTTTAGCAGCTTTTGATTCTTGGCTTTGCGAGATCAAGAATCATCCATTTGAGGTGAGATTTCTTCTTCTTCTGCTTCTTTTCCTTTTGTTCTTCCTTCTTGGGAGTTCTTGGCAGCGGCGGGGGCTTGGTTTGAGTGATGTTGGGTCATTGATTGATGGGGGATTGTTGTGTTCTAGGTTGTTGAGGATTCTCTCTTATGTGTTTTGGCCTTGTGATAATCCATTTCTCCTTGTTCCTGCGCAGCAGTTGTTTGAAGCTTCGGTTGAGGTGGCAATTTGAGACTTCTCCCTCTTTATTTTGTGTAAATTGTAGAAGTTCTTTGGGGGGATTGTAAGGATTAACCTAATGAAGATAATGAATCGGACTAAATGGAATTGAAGGGAATGAGGTGATTCGCATGTGTTTATATGTTTCTGTTGGAGTCTGCATCCCACATCGGACTTGTGGTCTGATGTGGTCTTTATTATTAATTATAAAATAATCTCAAGACCTCCCTTACAGAGGCACCTTGGGGATTGGGTCTCCACTCTTTTACTTTAACAATTTCCATGATATTGCTTCTGACATTGATGGCTGTTTGATGATGATGCTGAAAGTTTTTTGTGCTGCTGTGATATTTGTGCTGTTGCTGCAATTTAAGTGGTGGAAAGACCTTTATAAAATGTTAATCATGTAAAGATGGTAATGAAATGGTTGTTTGGAAATCCCGAAATGCAGTTATGATGTTTATGCTGGCCACTAATGTTTATATGAAAGAATGATTAAAAGACGATTGTTTGTTGTAATGTGCTGCTGATTTGTTGTGGTTCACTGTTCTTGATGAGTTGCTATCGCTGTGTTCGGTGTGGAAGTGGTTGGAAATTGTTGTGGCTGGTTTTGGGTGTTGATGTCTGTGAGCAGTGGGTGCTGTGGCTGGTTGCCATGGTGGGCATGGGAGGATATAGTTGTTGATGTGCGGTGATTGGGCTGTTATAATGGCATGACTGGCTGTGTGGGAAAGGGAATGGCTTTGTGGCAGTTATGGTTATTGACAAATTTAGTCATATGGGTTGTGCGGTGGTTGGTTATGTGTTGTGGGGATGCAATTTACTTGCCCAATTGTATGGAATGTGGTTGGTAATAACGAATATGTTAATGGGTATGAGCTGGAATTAAATGAGCAGTGCCTGCTGATAAATCGTTTATGTTTGAAAAGCATGGGTAAAGGCTGAAATGAATCCCATGATAGCTCAAGAATGGTTTTTCATTAAATATAGAATTGAATGGCATAATGAATGTGTTGCGGAAACACCAGGAGCCGCAGTGACGAAATAGGTTTGGAGATTAAGAAAAGACAGAATAAAACAATGAGAAAAGAACGGGAAGATCTCACAAGATACAACAATTTACGTGGTTCGGGAATAATCCCTACGCCCACGGAGAGACAAAATTTCACTATGATTCGGGAGCACAAACACATAGAGAATATCAGAGTTTCACAACAGAAATCCTAGCTCGAAATGAGCTAATAAAGAAGACGATGCACTTTTCCACCAACCACACAGTAAGTCCACTGTGCTACAGTGAACGGTGGATGGAAGTCCTCACTGCTACAGTACTGCGGCCATCCAAGGCCAAACAACTATAGTGGTCGGTGGCAAGAAGTCCGCGGGGCTACGGTACTGTGACCTTCAAAGTCCGAGCTGCTACAGTAACCATGCCAAAGTCCGCAATGCTATGGTGTCGGCTGGTCAACTCTGTTACAGGCGGTCAGAGTTGCTACAGTTCCCCAACAATTTGGATCGGGGGCCTTCGGCCCCCTAATCCCTTGAACAGGTGCGTGTTGCCCCCTACAACCCCTAACGAGCTCAATGTGAAACTCGACTCGTGAGAGTTGCAGCCTGGTGTTCAGTATTGGCCGCTAGCATTCGGTCCAACATAATCCAAAATAGATCGGGCACTCCAACAGGATGTGAGGTGGCTAGCAAACGGTAAATTTGAAAATAGTTAAATGATGTGATTAATGGGAAATGTGGATATTGTCGTGGCTGTTTTGTTTGAGGAAGTTGAGCCGATTTGCCTTGTAGAGATGGCAACAGTTGATAGTGAACGATCGCGTTGATGGGGTGATTGTTATGGGAAATGGTAGCGCAGTTTTGGTATGAAACCCTTTGTTGGGTTGTGTGGCTATGATATATGTTGTATTTTTCTTGTGATTTTTTACGCACCCCATCTGAGTCGGATAACCTCACCGACGCCTAAATGTTTTGGGTTCCAGGTGTTTTCACCAAACATCTAGGTTGACAAGGGAACAAATGACTGTCTACTCCCTCTTCCCCTCTCCCTTTCAGGTGTAACACGGGCTCTAATGGCTCAAGATAGGTCTCAGCATACGGGCTCTAACGACTTTAAGTCCTAGTATGTGATATAATGTCTGACTTGGTTATATGATTGAGCTGGTGTTATATGGCAGGGGTTGTGTATGGTAAGAAGAGGGCCCGAGGTTGATGTACTTCATGTTCACTATACCCTATTTTAATGAAATTGCGATATGCGGTTGAGATATGGTATATGATGACAGTTATGTGATGATGATGATGCGTCTATGATATGTGGCAGATGTGTGATGATGATGATGGTGATGTGGCCGTGATATGTGGCATGGTTGTGATATGAGATATGATGTGCTGCCACACGACTACGAGAGGGATTGAGAGCACTGAGACGTTCGCTGTTGGGGTGTGAGAGTGACAAATCAGTGGGAAAGTGGTTGCGGGATATCTATTTGATAGATTCTTCTAATATTATGTTATTATACTTGGATGCGATATTGGGTGAGTGAGTTTTGGTGAGGTTGGGTGATAGTTGACCTGGTGGGTGCTTGTTGGTTCTGCCGTTTATTCACTGAAGTATTAGTTAGCTTCTTCCACATTTGCACAAGAGTTTTTGAGGAGGATCCTATTGAGTATACATGTATGCTCACTCATATATATACAAATCCATTTTTCAGGTTTCCAAGAAGGATTCGGTGATTGAGCTGGACATTACATGCTCGAGGTTGGAGCTAATGTTGGTGTTGGTGCTTTAGGACTTTCTTTTTGGTATGTCTTTTTGGCGACTTGTGTTTGTATGACATTAACATGCATTGTGGGATATCGGTTTTCATTTATATTATGAAGTTGATTGGTGGTTCTCTTTATGTGATCCTGAGATTATGAGGGTAATGCCTCCCATTTATCTGTTTTGTACCTTTAGTGCTATTTGCCAACCTAAGGACTATTGGAGGTGGGTTTTGGGGGTCACTCTCGTCTTCACTGCAGGCCTAGGAGGGGTTCCCAGTGGGGGCGGGTTGTGACGCTTTTATCCGAGAGTTGGTTCATCTGTTCCCTAGATTTCAGAAACTGGGATTTACCTTGGCACTGCCATCTAGTGTCTTAAGCCTGTCATCGATGAGACCTCCTCCTTTCATTCATAGTGTAGTGAATGGGTCTCTCTGAACTTTGAAGCACGACTTCAACTGTCACTTTCTGGCTAGCGACCTGTGTCATGACCCGTCCTCGGGGCCCGTGCTGTGACTACCCCAAGCCCGCCTTCCATAGGCCAGGGGCTGGCGACTAGCACCAAAGGCGTAAATCCCGATGAAAGGGAAGACATTGCCTTTATATAAGAAAACAAACACCACATAGTACGCAAGCTGAAGTAAACACTAAGTAAACTGAGCACAAAAGTAAGTGCTGGAAAGTAAATGAGCCAGTATACAAACCCAACTGAAAGTGCAGTACAACTGGAAGGAAAGTACAACAACTGAAAAGTAAAGCAGCAACCACGAAGTCGTCCTCCGGAACTCCCACCTGAAGGGTGAGTACAGACAGTCTCGTCGGCTCCTCGAGTCCGGCCGTCCTCTTCGTGTATGTCCCGCCTGATAGACCACCACCGGGTACCGTCCCGCTCCTCAAGCCTCAACCACGATCAGCGCTGTCCGTCGTCTGCAACCAACACAAAGTAGTGCGGGCGTAGCCCGTGCAGGGGTGAGTATTCGATACTCAGTAGGGACCCCGAGACTCCCGAAGGTCTCCCAGAATCCACAAAGGATAAACCACAAAGGAAAGATTAAATCACAAAGTATCAACCAACTCTACTTAGGTATATGCCCATACATATACCTAAGTCATCAATTCCAGTTCTGCTCCAACTCTCGAGCCCAAGTTCATCCCACTCCACACAGGAAAACACAATCCAATCCACACAGGAAAACACAACCCATTCCACACAGGAAAACAAGTCAATCTTATCGAAGATAAAGATTGAAAGTCAAGACTCAGCTCACACAGGTATACTATTCACAAGAGAGATGAAGATGATTGATGTAGCCTCTGAATCATCTCCTCTGCCGAACCCACGTAGGTTCCAAGTACAGATGTCGTCGTTGCCGAACCCACGGAGGATCCAAGTATAGAAGTCATCGTCATCGAACCCACGGAGGATCCCAGCACAGAAGTCATCGTTGTCGAACCCACGGAGGATCCCAGTATGGTAATCGTCGTCGTCGAACCCACAGAGGATCCCAGTACGGTAGTCGTCGTCGTTGAACCCACGGAGGATCCCAGTACGGTAGTCGTCCTTGTCGAACCCACGGAGGATCCCAGTACGGTAGTCCTCCACGTCGAACCCACTAAGGATCCTAGTACGGTAGTCGTCCTCGTCGAACCCACTGAGGATCCTTGTACGGAAGTCGTCATCTTCGTCGCAGCCAGCTCTAGGGTTCCCGCACACAGCACGCTCGATTCCGGGAGGGTCCGCTCCACGAGCCCAGGGGTTGATACATCAACTGTCACGAAGTCCAGAGTTGATGTATCACAAAGTTCTGTCTCGTCAATAGGAACTTAACGCAACAGACGACACGTCAATCGGACGCCCGGTCTGAGAGTTATTGGCTTTTTCGTACCAGGGGCCCGGTTGGTTTTTAAGCTAAAACCAACCCGACCGTACTCCAGCTGCGTCCAAACCTCGAGCGGAGTAAGCCAAAAGAACCGTTTCACTAAAAGGAATCCAACAAAGGCGACGACACGTCAATCGGACGTTCGGAACTCAAGTTATGAGCGTTTCCGCTTCGAGGGCCCGGTTGGTTTCGTGTTCGAACCAACCCGGCCATACCCAAAGTTCTCCGAAACCATGAGTGTAATATACCGAAATGACCGTCTCCATCCAAGGATCCCAACGCAACTGACGGTGCGTCGATCGGAGGTCCGTAGCCCAAGTAATGAGCGTTTGAATGGATCTGTCCGAAAACAGGGGGTTTGGGCCCGGTCCGACCCGGCCCAATACCCCCTGGGTCGGCCCGAACCGGGTCGAGGGCCCTGCGCGGGCGGCCCTGCTCGCGTGGCCGGCGGCTCGGCCTTCGGCCGAGCGGGGGGGGGGGGGGGGGGGGCGCTGCCCCCCTTGATTGAGAAACGGCGGTCCCTCTTGGGGGGCCCGCCCTTGCCACCTGCCGGGTGTTACGACCCCCGGACTTCCGGAAAACGGCCGACCGGAGTGCTGCCGCGGGACCTGTTGGTCCCGCCTCCTGGAGCGCCGGCGGCCGGCGGAGTCCGGCCGCCCTCCTCTGCACCGCCGCGCCCCTCCGCCGCGGCCCGCTCCGGCCGCGGTTCCCTCTTTCCCGCGCGGTGCCGTTGCACCGCGCCGCCTTCGTTCCAAACCACGACGGTGATCAACATAAAAAGGGGAGGAGGGTAGGTCGGGTTTGTGCGGTTCGACCTCCTCCCGTTATATTGATAACAGGCGGCCAAAAGAAAATAACGATGAACGTCAAAATAAAACTAGAATGATGAAACAACCCCTACCTCAAAGAAGTTCGAGGAAGCTAGCGTCGCGGTATATGGCGTCGCGGGTGAGGCTCCGTATACGTCGATGGAGAACGTCCGTGGAAGAAGCGGCGTCTCCCTTTCTTTGACGCGGAGGGAGGATTGAAGGCGTGACGACGTTCTTCGTGTTCTTCAACGAGGAAGATGAAGTTCTTCAAAGTAAAGAATTCTCCCTCTCTCAATTCTCCACTCAACACATCAACCCAAAATAAAATAAGGCTTTGCCTTATTTTATTTACACATGCCAACATTTCAAATTTCAAAAGTTAAATTCACTTAATTAATTAATCTTGAATAGACTAATTAATTGGATGACAAGTTGGCAAAATTTATTGAGGGGTTTCAGGAGTTAGTAAAATTTGAAGGGGTGGGGCTCGTGTGGGCCCCACCTCACCAATATCCTAATCAAGAGGGGTTAGGATTTTAGTGGGTCCCACCCCAACTCCCAAACCTAGGAATAAACCACCTAGAAAGGAGAAATAAAATTTATAACACAATTTTATTTCAGTTACACTTAAACCACATTTTTAAACAACTCTTTCCGAGCAAACGCAACTCCAGTAAAAGTCTTCTTAAGCAATTACCGGCGCCACGGTTTCATCGGTGCCCTCAGATTTCAATTCCGAGCACCGGTTCAAAAGTTAGAAAAACCCGCTCGTTTGTTCACTGAACGTACTCGAGCTAAACTTCGGAAATTGATTCCGAGCACACCGGACCTCGAAATCAGGTGCCGTCAGAAACTGCATACTCGTAAAATTCCAAAGAATTTAAGAAAAAAATTTCCTTGAAATTTACAGGTCTTTACAACCTGTATATCTTGTTTATCTTTACAGTGGGATTTCTAAAGATGCCATCAGGTGAGTTTGATGCAAATAATCCGGGTGACATTCTTCCTTGTAGATTGGGAAAACCCCCTTACCTTCAAGGTGAGGCGGATGCCTTCTTTTATAGATTGAGAAAGAGGAATACACAAAGCAGTATTCCGATGTAGGTCTCGGAAATACCCATAATAATAAAAAGAATAAAAAAAAGGGTTTAACACTCCCCCTTAAGCTGGACATGCCCAACTTGGACAATGAGTCCCACAAAAAATGACATCATACAAGACCAGACACAATCCCCCTCAAGCTGGGCCGCAGATGCGGTGAATGCCCAGCTTGGAACTGAGCGAGGCTAGGTGAGCCCCTGGGAGGCCTTTGGTGAAGATCTCAGCAAACTGGTCCACCGTCGGAATGTGGCTAAAGCTGACATGATTGTGCTTTAGGTGGTGTCGAAGAAAGTGACAGTCCACCTTAATATGCTTCGTGCGTTCATGGAAGACGGGATTTGAAACAATCTTGGTGGCTGCCTGATTGTCACACCAGATGTGAGCAGATGTCTGCTGAGGAAAGCCAAGCTTCTGGAGGAGTTGGCGAAGCCAAAGGATCTCCGTAGTGACGGTGGCCATGGCACGGTATTCAGACTCCGCACTGGATCGGGAGACGACGGTCTGTTTCTTGCTGCGCCAAGAGATGAGGTTGCCTGCCCAGAATATGACAAACCCAGAAGTAGATCCCCGAGTAACAAGACAACCAACATAATCAACATCACAAAAGGCCTCAATATGCAGATGAGGATGTTGGGAGTAGCGAAGACCACGAGCAGGATCTCGCTTGATGTATTTGACGATGCGGATGACAACATCCCAATGTGAGGTGGTCGGATGCTCCATAAATTGACTCACTTTGCCAACAGCACAGACAATGTCGGGACGAGTCCTGGTAAGATAATTGAGTTTACCCACTAGTCGACGGTATCGCTCTGGATGTGGATACAGTGCCGAGGAGGCATAAAGAGACCGTTCCCCAGGTTCCAGAGGAGTGTCGACAGCGGTGGCCTGTGTCAGCCCAGCATCCCGCAGAATATCCAACGCATACTTTCGTTGGCAGAGGGAGATGGTGTCTGAAGAATAGGAGACCTCGATGCCTAGGAAGTATGTGAGAGGACCGAGATCCTTAGTGTGGAAGTGCTGGTGAAGATGCCCCTTGAGATGGGTGATACCCGCAGAGTCGCTGCCAGTGATGATGATATCATCCACATAAACGACCAATAGGATGCAGCCAGCGGAGGTCGTCCTGTAGAACACAGTGTGGTCCTTCATGCTGCGAGAGAGCCCAAAGTCGGTGACGACCGTGCTAAAGCGGCCGAACCAAGCACAGAGAGACTGCTTGAGGCCGTAAAGAGAGCGGCGAAGTCGGCAGACTTGAGACTCGGCGCCGGAGGCACAAAATCCGGGGGGCTGCTGCAGATAAATCTCTTTCTCAAGGAAGACATGTAGGAAGGCATTCTTGACATTCAGTTGATGAAGAGGCCAATGATGATGGGCGGCCAGAGAGATGAATAATCGAACGGAGGCCATCTTGGCAACTGGTGAGAAGGTATCAAAGTAGTCAATACCGTAAGTCTGCGCGAAGCCCTTGGCCACAAGGCGGGCTTTGAGGCGATAGAGAGTGCCATCGGGATTCAGCCTGACTGTGTAAATCCATTTACTGCCGACCGCCTGTTTGCCTTCTGGAAGGGTGACAAGATCCCAAGTATGGTTTTCTTCCAGAGCATGCAATTCTTCCCGCATTACTGCTAGCCACCCGGGGTGAGATTTGGCTTCACCAACTGTGCGAGGAATAGAAACTGTCTCCAGAGCGGACATACCCCTGTATGAAGATACAAATAAAGGAGTACTCTGGCAGGAGCGAGTGCCTTTCCGTAAGGCAATGGGCAAGTCCTCGGGCGGCGGGGAAGGAGCATCGAACGAAGCGGGGACGACAGTGTCATTGGCCGGGACGGGGGATATAGTTGATGGACGACGAGAGTAGACCTGACCAAAATGGGTGTCAACAGGGGTTGACACCGGTGGAGGGTGAATGATGAAAGGAAGACAATCATCGATGGCGGGGTCAGGATGAGGAGAGGGAAGGGAGAATGGAGAGCTCTCAACAAATGCGACGTCGGCCGAGATGACATACCGCCGTAGGTCGGGTGAGAAACAACAATATCCGCGCTGAGTGCGGGAGTAGCCAAGAAAAATGCACCGGATGGATTTGGGAGAGAGTTTGGAGAGGTCAGGACGTATGTCGCGAACGTAACAGAGGTATCCAAACACTCGAAGGGGAAGGGAGTGAAGAGGGAGAGAGGAGAAGAACAAAGCCTGAAAAGGAGTCTCCCCCTGAAGGATAGAGGAAGGAAGACGATTTATAAGGTAGGTGGCGGTGAGAATTGCATCTCCCCAAAAATGCAGAGGCACCTGTTGGTGGAAGGGGAGGGCACGAGCAGTCTCCAGAATGTGTCTGTGTTTCCGCTCGGCCACGCCATTCTGCTGGGGTGTATCAGGACAAGAGGTTTGATGAAGGATGCCTTTTGTTTGGAGAAACTGCCGAAAAGGAGTGGAGAGATACTCACGCCCATTATCCGAGCGAAGACATTTTACAGAGATGGAAAATTGGTTTTGAATTTCATTGTAAAAGGTTTGGAATGTGGAAAATACTTCGGAGCGTTTTCGAAGGAGGTAAAGCCAAGTCATTCGGGAAAAATCATCAGTCGGAGGCACCTGAGTCGAGCATCCATGCAGGGGAGCGACGGCCGACAAAGGCAGCGGAGCGAACAGAATGGGCCAGAGAAGCCGAGGATGGGCCGGGTCCTGCTGGGTCCCGAGGATCATGAGTCAGCCGAATGTCGGCCATAGACAGGTCCAGAGATGGTGGAAGAGTGACGACTGCCGATGAAGCCTTCTGGACCGCTGTCTGTCCCTGCCTCGGGCGTTGAGATGGACGTCCATGCAGAACCCAGCATCGGTCGATCAAGTGGCCAAGCTTGCCACAATGTTGACAGAGAGGACGTGGACGACCTTCCACATGGCCACGTCCACGAGGGCCCGAGGAGCGTCCGCCGCCATGACCGACGAGAGCGGAGTGGTCGATAACCGGGGCGGAAGGGGGAAGAGCCCACTGGGCCTTGCTCAGCTGATGATAAACCTGTGGGATCTCCAGCGATGAAGGGCTGACGAGAAGCTCGGTTACCGTGGTGGCAAACTCCGGAGCGAGGTCGTTGAGAAGAGTGAAGATGCAGAGTTGGTCCTGCTGGGTCTGAGCCTCTGCCGGTGTCTGGGGAACGGGCCACAACTCCTACAATTCATCACGAAGCCCTTTCCATTCCATGAAATATGCGGTGAAGGACTGGTCCTGTTGTCGAATATGGGACAGGCGCTGGAGGATATCGGAAACCCGGGCCAAGTTGTTGGTCTCGGAATACATGATGTTCAAGGAGTCCCAGAGTTCCTTGACTGTATTCGCCGTGCGGGTGACATCCTTGACCGATCGATCCATTGAATTGACCAGCAGAGCGAAGATCTTGCTATTAGCAAGCTTCCATGAACGGTATTTGAGGTCAGTCGAAGCCGAGGGAGGATCCTCAAGGTGATGATCAAGGTCCATCCCGGTCAGGGTCATCACCACAGTCTTCCGCCAGATGGAGAAATTTGTGGAGTCCAACCGGTCATCGACGAGGCGGGTGGAAGCGGTGATCATCCGAGGCAGAGGGGAGGAGTCTGCCATGGAAGCGTCGGGTAGCGGTCTAAGAAGCAGTTGTGGGCAGCGCCGGAATCAGCGGGGGGTCGGGCGTGCTGGGAAGCCGTGTGGAGCTGCGAGATGCAGCGGATTGCGGGAGGGGCGCCGAGAGTCGGTGCAAGCCGTGCGTAGGAAGAGCCGGGAGGATGCCGGTTCGCCTCGAGGGAGCCGGTTCGCCTGGAGGGAGCCGCCTGGACCGGTTCGCCTGGACCGGTTCGCCTGGACCGGTTCGCCTGGAGGGAGCCGCAGCTCGAAGGGAAAAAAAAACTGCTGAGGCCGGCGTGGACGTCGGGATCATGGGAGGGCGCCGGGAGGGATCCGCCGGGAAGGGAGCCGGCGTGGAGGACCGTCGGGCGAAGGGCTTCTTTTATAGATTGAGAAAGAGGAATACACAAAGGAGTATTCCGATGTGGGACTTGGAAATACCCATAATAATAAAAAGAATAAAAAAGAGGGTTTAACATTTCTATATCATTATCTTGGTTGTGTTTGACAGCACTTGTTGAAAAGTGCTTATAGAATTTATCAATTGGTCATTTCTTGTTTATGGATGGATATGGCTGTTTAAACGCATAGACATGATTTCTGTGCAGAAGACCATAGTAGTGTTTGGTGCTGCAACTTGGTCTTCACATAGACTTGCTATTGAACTGTATGAGTTTCATCAAGTTTGATGCTGCAACTTGGTCTTGGCATAGATTTTCTGGTCCTATATGTGCTTCATCAAATTAAACTTCTTAACAAAGACAGCTTGTATTTGTAATTAAATTTTTAAAATTTTCTTGTCTTATTTAGTTCTTTTTGTTGCAGAGAAACTTTAAAATCTTCACTTCATGTCCCGGATGCTGATAATTTCAGGAATAGTCAGCCACCATCATCCATAACTGTATCCTCTAATTTTGAGGTAATTGTCATGCCTATTTTTTGTTTTGAATTTAAGCATTTTTGGTTCTTTTGCTGTCCCTGAACTGTTGCTACCCTTGCAGCAAAAAGTTCTTGCAGTTTTGGCAGAACTCATATCTCATAGCTGTTCATATTTTGTTTTTGGCACAGCACATATTTAATTTACTATTGTTATGATATGTAGTGTTTTCATTCTATTGTTTTGGTATCTTAGGACTTGTTTGATAGTTGTTTTGGTTTTTGTCCTTAGAATCTTTTTGTAAATCAATTTTTGAAAACTGTTTTTACAAACAAAATGAAAAAAAACTGTTTGATAACAGCAATTTGAAAACTGTTTTAGGGATGAGAAAGCATTAAAAATTTGTTGATAAAATCTGTTTTAGGAACAGCCTTTGAAAAAACAAAAGAAACAATTAAAAAATTATCATATTTTTTTTTTGAGGTTGTTAAAACAATTATATATTTTTTATTACAAATGACAGACACACATGGAATTGTTGAATAGTCCGCTGGATTTGGGGATGTGGCATGGGGGCGGTGGAAGAAAGGGTGGATGGGGGTGGGTGGGGTGTTGGGATGCAGTGAAGAGAGAGGCTGATGAGGAGCAATATTTACAAAATGCCACCACCTTTTAATCCACTATGTGAACAGTAAATGCAGAGAGCAAAAACAACCATAAGTTCTCTCTATTTTTAAGCGGAGCAGAAAAAAATGCACATATTTCCAAATGATTTTTTGTTTCGTTTTAAAAATAAATAAAACTGATTTTGAAAATAGAAATCAAACAACCCCTTAAATGTTATTTTTTGTTTTCTGTTAATTTTTTTCTGGGTGTGTGTTTTGCTTTAGATTTCATCATTCACCTTTTCGTTTGAGTTTTCCATTTTGCTAGTTTATAGCTCTTTGGTTTTTCAAGATTTTATTGTGAGGTTGATATCATTATATTGTAATTGTAATGTATGTAGATCTGGGATAAATATAATACATAAATTATTAATCAGATGGAGCAGAATCAAATTTTGGCCTTGGTGTAACTCTAGTGATTACAATTCTTTCACTTGAAAAAAAATTATTATGAAGAATAAATGTACTTGTAAATTAAATCATAAATTAATCAATTGTTCTTCAGATATCTAGAACTTTGCTAACCCAACCTGCTGTGTCACATACCTTGGGGTATGGGGTGGAGTTGGGGGAGAGGTGACCCACTAAATCCTGAAGTGGATTTAGGTGAGAGAAAATCTTACAATCTCACATTAGATGCAACCTATTTGATCTCTTTGGAAGTTGGTAATTGTCACATTATTTTTCTCCATTTTGTATGAGCCTCAAACAATACCTGATCTTTATTGTGCTGATTCAACCTTACAATCTACAATGAGGGGTTATAAATGGGCTTTTGAAGTCTGTGCATTTGTTGATCGATAAAGGAAATGGTTCAGTTTGGTTTGCATCCTCTCTTCAACCTCACATATACTGATATGTGATTGTGTAGCGTCAGCTACGAGGAATACTGTAGTGATACCGATGATGAATCTTGCAGCTGAATTTATGGTAAAAAAAGAAAATATAAGAACTGATGTTTTTTCTTTCATAACTAGATCAACTGCAATTGCATTGTTCAAATACTTGTCACATGGAAAACCACAATGCTAGCTACCAGTGGTGATGGTTGAAATGAGAATATAGAAAAAATACTCTTACATATCCTTAGCATAAGACAAAAAACTCCCCAACTCCGTTCAAGACTCTTAAGTGAGCACCCAAGTTCAAATAAAAATGGAAAGAGGAGAGAGGGAAATAGTTGGAGTGAGGGAAAAATTAATTCTCAAATTTCTTGTTTTTAGTCCAGTTTATTTGGTTTTTGAATTCAAAACTGAAAACCAACTGACTTACCGGCTTAATCAATTCATAAATTGACTAAACTGAGTTGCAGAAAGAAATAACCTGATTTATCCAACTTGCTTTTGGTTCAGTAGGTTAATTTGGTTTAACTGACTTATTACTTACCCTTAATTAGGCTTATATGTTATTGCCTGTTAGCTGTCTTGTTGTTCGCCTTGGTGCTTGTAGTTAGCAAGAAACTTTGATGTCTTTCTGTTTCTCCCAGCCTAGGAGACCTCGTGGTGCATGTCCTTTTGCCTTGCCGATTTCCAGCTCTTCACCATTTCATCCGGATGCAATTTTTGTGCTGCTGAGGAAGGCATATAAAGAGTCCAATCTTGGAACTGTTTGCAGGATGGTAATATTATTGTTGTCGAATGTTACCCTTTTGTTTTCCCGTGGTCACTGTTCCAATGCTCAATCTTTTAATTGGTTCATATTTCCTTCTTAGGCTGCTAGAGTACTGCAGAAGTTTCTGGATCCTGCTACTGTAAACGAAAGTTCAATTCCTTTGAATGAGTCTGGAACATCCTTTTTGGATGCGCCATTAAAATCTGACCTGTCAAGTTCCATGCCTCTAGTTGATTACTCAAATTTGTTCGGGGAAGAATTTCAGATACCTGATGATCACTGGGACTCGAGCTATCTAAATATTCTGGATATTGGAGCTGTAGAAGAGGGGATTTTGCATGTTCTTTTTGCTTGTGCATTGCAGGTGGTTCAAGGAATTTAATTTTTTTTATGTGGGTCGTTTTTTTTTTGTATTTTTTATGGATTTTGTTTTATTGCTATCTTGATTGCCTTCTTGATTTCCAGCCTGAACTTTGCTCCAAGTTGGCAGGCAGTGCTTCTTACCTTTGGGATGCCTTACCGCTTGTCCAAGCATTACTACCAGGTTGAATGTCATAGACCGGTCCATTTTGTGGGGGCACTTGCACTTAGTTCATGTCTTGTATTTACCTATATTAAAGTTAATTAAAGTGGTTAGTGGTGGAAGGAGTGATTAGCTTAATCTTTTCTTAATTGTATTTACCTATATTAAAGTTAATTAAAGTGGTTAGCGGTGGAAGGAGTGATTAGCTTAATCTTTTCTTAATGCTGTCATCCTAGATTTGACTCACCGAATTTTCTTGACATTCAATGTAATTAAGCCAACTGAAATTTCTATATTTATTTATTGTCTTTTGCTTCTTCCCAAAAATGGTTCCGGTTGTCACTTTTTTATGTGGCAGTTGCGATGCAATTTTCACTATTTTTAGTGTTTATGAAATCATGCCGACATTTTGTGCCTGTGCACATGGATGAGAGTGTGGGTGTGCATGTGTGTACAGAGGTATGCTAGGAACGTTTCATCTTGTATCATGCTATAAAAGTGATACATAAAACAAAGCCGTCAGTTTAACATCTGAAATAGAATAAAAAAAATTGAAATCATGCCAATTGGCATCAAAGATGATATTTGACACATGCTTTTTTGGCATCTTGCAGCCCTTCGCCCTTCGGTCACCTGTTCCTCTGATCATGTTGATGACAGCTTTTCTAAATGGCTACAACCATTTGTTCAACAAGCCGCATCACAGGTTATTGATTAATCTTTGAAGTAACCATTATGCTTATATTCTATTTTTCAATTACATTGTTCTCATTAGTTTGTTATGTGGCTGCAGATTGTATCCACGCTGTCATCGTCATTCTATCGTCCACTTCTTCATTCTTGTGCTGGCTATTTATCATCGTTTGCATCTTCACATGTTAGCCTCTTGTACTTTCCAATGTGTGACCATTGCATGCGTTATCTACACAATCAGTGATCCATGCTAGGTGCTTTACCACTTCAATTCAAGCAATTGCAATCTTTTGTTTTCATGGCCAGCAGAAAAACATATCAGTATAAGTCACTCCATCCATGCTAAACCTTCTGCTCGCTTATCTTCACCACAATGCAAGGCTATGATGGATTTACCCATAATCAGGACTTAACCTCATCGCTCACTTCTCGGTATTTGACCAGAAAATTCACTCAATTTTAAGCGTGCCAACAAAGATAACTTCAATCAGCAATGAAGTCCACATGCATCATCTGCGTCTAGCTGACTCAGTGGCACTTTTATACAAAACTAAACTGTAGTTGCAACCATAAACTTTAATTATTTAACCTTATTGCGAGCAGGCATGACTTTTGTCATTTTTTATGTGAGTGTGCTTATGTTCTGTTCATCATGTCACATATACGCTCTTGTGTTGTTACATAGGTGATCAAGAAATTGTTCATTCGACTAAAAGAAAACTACCTATTTGTGCTAATTTTTATTTGGTATAAAGTTTTTCTGTTTAGTATTTCCTAACTGAGAACATGTCGGGTGCGAATTATTAAAATCTTGGCCTTGATCATGCATTTCAGAATCAAGGCTCACATCAATTTCCTCAGATCATTTACCATATAATCAAACTCTTTTGACAGCACAGTGATGTTTGAAATAAGTTTTATTTATTATGTACTTGCAACCTCTAGTAACCAACAATAAGATGGAACATACTCAATATCAATCGTTCACTTTTAACCAAGTGCGTGATCTATATGAGCATTCAATTGAACGTGACATCACCACTCAAGGTAGAAAATTGTATTAGAGCACTCCTAAATAATTCACAATTAATTCTATTCATTATTGGTAGTGTGAGTCATTTTAAAAGACTAATAAGGTAAAGAATTGTATTAGAGTCCCCTTGAAAATGTGCAGTGCATAACCTCCCATGTTATGTCCCCTGACAGGCAGCTTAGAACTTCGGTTGCATGCCAAAGTAAAATTTGCACCCCATTGATTATATTACATTCTGCTGATTAGGATTGTGTTTTCAGTCAACATAGAATAATAATATATTGAAAGATTGATAATGCATTTGGAAAGCAAATCAACATCCTTCATCTGATGATGTTTATTATTCACTGTTTTTCATGCAAATGTGAAGCACTTCAAAATGTCATGATGCTATTTGCTCACCTTCACAAGTCATTTTAGTATAAGTGAATTATATTTTAATTGCCATGTTGCAGGCAAAAGCTGCATGTGTGCTGATTGATCTGTGTTTTGGTGTGTTGGCACCGTGGATGTCTGTGGTGACGGCGAAGGTTAGTATGATCATGATCAACATTTTTTCATTATCGTATACTCCACTGGAGTCTTTGTAGTCTCTTTCATTGTTCTTTCTTACCTTATTTGAAGCTGGTTTCGGACAGGTTGATTTGACTCTCGAACTTCTTGGGGACCTTTTAGGCACTATTCAGGTGGATTTTGTGTTTGCTCAACCTTAGCCATGCTAATTGGCAGTGTTTGTGATTAGGGAGCCTCTTCTTCATTGGCTTTGTCCTAGCTTGTATATTTTAATTTGATTCAAAGCTTTGTAATGTACAAATGGTTTGGCTAAAGATAAAAATGTATGCTGGTTTGGAATTACTTGTTTATGGTTTGTATGGGCCGATATTGAAGCATCATGAAGAAAATATTGAATTTATTTGGTTTCATTTTTAATTATTGAGCATTAAAAAATCTTGATTAATTTTTTACCGTTTCCAATGTTTGATTTTGTACGTTGTTGTTGTTGCTTTATTGTTAGCCTATTACTTATTTCACAGGGATCCCTTGTAGTGTTTTTTACTGTTTCATGTCTTGGATTATCCTTGTGTAAAGCACATTAAATGTGTTCAAAATATTATCAATTGATGTATCATGATATTACTCGAAAGCGCTCATGTTGATAGTTCCTCCACCTAAATAGCAATTAAGTTTGTTCAAGGATTATGTCATTCTTTTCTATTTTCTCAAATGTAAAATGACATTCGATGTAAAGGTGTTTAATCTTATTATACAGGATTGCATTTTTGTTGATGTGAATTGTTAAATGAAATCCCATACCTCATAAAGAGGTTGGACCCTTTATTTATAGATGAATGAAAGAGTGCAAATAGGAACATCTATTAATGTGAGACTGAAATTATAAAGTAAAATTATTATGGGCTATGTCTAGCTTGTTACACAAATATTGGGCATGTGCTCCAGGAACCCCTTTGTGAGAATATTTGCAAGTTGATGAGAGGTGAACATGGATGAAAGTAATCATTTTCTTCTCATACTTCTTTCAAACGGAGTGCCAATCAACATCAATATGCTTTGTCCTCGGGAGACCGGATTTGTGACAATTTTGATTTCAGCTTAATTCTCACACCAAATATGTACACGCTTCTTGATAAAAGAGTTGATCTCCCGATGCATATGTCAAGTATCCCGCATGAAACTTCGCACATCAGAAGTTTGTTATTGAAAGACCACGCTGGCGAAAACAGGTCACTGGAAAGAATCCACGCGAGTTCAATGTACCGGAACTTGGAAGAAAAACCTTCACCCTAATCACTGAATTGAATTGCACTTATTCAAGCCTGTTAACTCCAACTCACAAAAACATTCAATTGCAATTAGAAGAGAAATGAAAGCAAGTAAAGGACACGACAAAATCTTACGTGGTTCAAACTTTTGTCCTACATTCACGGGGAGAAACATCACAATCTTTCATTTCATTGCAAGTGTAAAGTTACAATCTCTTATGACCGGGGAACCATGTAGATCACTAACTCGTATGATTATTCAACACCTCGACAAAGTGGTCCCACCCTTTATTATAGAGGGTCCCACCCCGTCATCCAGGTTGCATCGACTTCCTACAACCGTGGGCGTCCATCCATTTTACTGTGCAACTATCGACTCCCTGTTGCGTTCCTCAGCATGATCGCCAATTATTGGTAAATCAACAGTGCTTCCTACGCCTCACTCTTTTCCCACTAAGTTCACACAAAGAGAAATTTCAACGCATACATTGCCACCTTCCGGTAATTGCAACGAACGCTGAACTTTTGATGATCTTACCACTATGCTGCAACAATAAAAAATTCGCAATTTTCGGCAAACTGATCGCCATCTTGCTGAAGACTTGTCACTGCCCTGACAAGACAAGAGGGTTCTTCAGAGTTTCTCCTTCCGGTGAACTTTTTCATGCTTTTGAAGAAATTTCACAATCCTAACAATCTCCCACTTGAAGACTGCTTCAAGGATCCCACGACATCCTCCAACACTTTGGCAAATGAAAACCTTCTGTTGAACTTCTGTTGCATGCAATGCTCATTTTTCTTTCCCGTTCACCCAAGTCCAACTGATGCACGATGCTGCCTCAAACTCCCATGGACTAAAGCCTTTGTGAACATATATGTCGGATTTTGCTTCCCAGTCATCTTCTGCAGCTCTAACTTTGCTTCCAGCATCTTCTAGATGTAACGGTACTTTAGGTTGATGTGCTTCATCCTCACATGAAACACTAGATTTTTAGTCAAATGGATTGCACTTTGACTGTCGTAGTAAAGTAGTCCACTTCCTTCCTTTCATCCGAGTTCCTCATTCAAACACCTCAACCATACCATTTCCTTGCTTGCTTCCATTGCTCCTACATACTCTGCTTCCATTGTGGAGAGAGCAATCACCAGTTGCAGGGTATTCGGTATGTGACTGTGGATATGTAGTTGTGGATATGTAGTTGTGGCTGTGGGGTTTGTGGCTATGTGGATACGGAGGGTATGGTAGTGCCAGGGCGTAAACCGTTGGAGTGTGAGGATGACTAGTTCAGCGGGGAAGAGGATCCGAGGTATCTTTACTTATATTTTTCTTGATATTATATTTCTATATTTGTGTGCGGTTTTTGGGTGAGTGAGCTTTGATGAAAATAGGTGATAGTTGACCTGGTTTGGTAACGAGTTGGTTTTGTTGTTTATTCATTAAGACATTAATATGCTTCTTCCACATTTGCACGATAGGTTTTAGGGAGGATCGTACTGAGTATACTTGTATGCTCACCTCTATATTCTATATTTGTTTTTCAGATTTGCGGGGTAGAGTTGGTGAATGAGCCAGACACCACTGACTCATGTTGTGGAGTTAGCTGATGTTTGTGGAATCACAGTTGTAGGATTTGCTTATTTTGGATTCATTTGGATCCTACTGAGTTTATTGGCGGTTTCTTCTTTTCTTGGGATTTACGAGGGTAATGCCTTCTATATGCGCGTTTTATACCCTCAGTGCTAGTCGTCAACCCATGACCTATTGAAGATGGGCTTCGGGGGCCACACCCAGCTTTGTTATTAGCCCAGGAGAGGTTTCAACGGGATGAGTCGTGACAGAGTAGTATCAAAGTTATAATTGAGAGTTGGTATGAAGTTTGAAGTTAGACACTAGTGATAACTACATTGGGTTAGCATGGAAACAATATTAATCGAACTTAGTTATGATTTAGGCTAGGGAGACCGGTTGGGACACAGTTGTTTTGATGATGTAGGCTAGGGAGACTCGCTAGGACACAGTCGTTTTGAGACCCCCTGTGATCTGACCGAAGGACCTTAATCTTACTGAACATACTAAAGTGAGATGGTGTTGATTGCGGGGTAGAGACCTAGGTGTGGTGTATACTAAAGGGTTTTTAAGGATCAAATAACACTTATTTAATGCAGGGGAAAACAATAGAACCACGAACCCATGATCACCATGCTATGCAAAACTGAAACCATGTATAAATAGAATGAAGAACATGTACCTTACATCGTAGGTTGTCGAGCCTCCTTTAACTAAGTGCTTGGTGAAGATCACTTGGAACAACCAAAGAACTCTTTCCTCTGAGGTGTATACATGAGGCTAACTAAATCACCCGACGCTTGGGCAGGACCCTCCTTATAGCCACGATATGCTAGTATCTCTTGAGGCAGAGGTGGAGGAAGAGTGGTTCAGGAGATTCAACAAAAGACTTGGGCAGTGATCACACAAACAACCATCTCAATGGCTACCGCCTCCTTTATAGAAGCCTTGATGACCCTTGCCAAGCCTCCCAAGCATTTACTCGTGTACCTTATGAAACGTACGAGTGAATGATATGTTGGTTACAACTCCTTTGTAACTTTTAGTTGATATAACTCCCAAACGTTTCATCGTATGAAACATTACTAATAATGATAATCATTTGTAGAAGATTCCTGAATGTTTTCGAATGCCTTAATTAATCGTAGGGTGTTATGTTAATCATAGAATATGATTAACTCACATTATGATATCACTATATCTTATAATTCGATTGGCCAAGGTAGAGGCATGATATCTACATATTATGCCTTACGGTATCCTTTAATCCAATGCATACGATATGCCTTGGCTTCATGCATGTTGTACTCTATCACATGCTCATATTGTACATTATGATATAGCCAAAAACGTCTCCTCATGGTTTACATTGGCTTTAATCAAAACTCCTTTTGAATCACATCATTTTTGGAAAGCTATAATCAAATTCACTGTGTATCACATCATTTGTAATACCTTGTGAATATTTATTCAAAACTCTTTTGGATAAACTCTAAACACCTTTAAAGCAACTCTCTGAGGTTTGTAAAACTCAATCACCATTCAGTTAATCACAAAGTGTGACCTCATTGGCCTTTGCAGCATTGACAACAAATATGATTTTTAGAATTCATAAATGTAAGCAAAAAGCGGTCTTTAGCAAAGTATTAGTGCTACTAAAGTTACAAAGGGATCTGGCGTGATATCCATCAAACACATGTATCTCTATACCTGTGTCCACTAGCCGTATCATATATAAGTATGCCTACTCATATAATCATTTTGTCCAAGACATTGAGTGACCATGTGACTTGAAGTATGTCAATCTCATAGAGCCTACTTATACGCTCATGATTCTCTGAGTATAGCTCGACCATGTTGATGAGTACATCATGTAACGACCTAGACCTTTCTAGTCCGTTTGTGTGATTTGAGTGTTGGAGGTATCAGGGAGAGATTAGAGGGATGGAAAGATGTTGTTGGAGCTGAGATTTCAGCTGGGAGAAAGTGGTTGCGGTGTGGCCTTGGGAGTCGGGGTGCGAATGGTTGGCCGCAGTAGAGGGTGCTTCTTCAATTGGTGAGTTGCGGCGTGCCTTTGGGTGTCGTGCCGTGAGTGGTTTGTTGGAAGGCTGAGTCACGACACGGGTATAAGCCACGACCTTGGTGTGCGGGCCGTGACCTTGGTGTGTAGGCCGCGAGGGTTGAGGTAGTTCTGCTTCGTGGGAGAATGTCTTGTCATGGCACGATGTTGTGTGTCATGGCGCGAGGGTTTGAAGGGGGGAATTTTTTTGGCGAAGTAAAAAGCCTTACGATTTCGAAGGAGACCCTTACGGAAATTCTGATGACTCTTACGGTTTTTTCCCTTTGCCGATTTTCTGGCTGTGACGTGTAGGTTTCGGTCACGACGTGAAAGTGCTTGGGGAGTTTGTGAGATTTTCTGCGAATGGGCTTTGCGGTGCAGCTATGGGTGTTGTGAATCGAAGTTTCAGGGGTTTGTTTCCAGGGTTCTGCTTGTTGGACGTCATGGCGCGACCATCTCTATTGCGGCACGCGGACTTGGAGGTAGAGTTTCGAAGGTTCTGTGTTGGGTGTCGCCGCGCTGTGGTTTCTTGGTCGTGCCGCGATCTTTCCTCAGTCATATTGGATTAAGGAATTTGATCGAGCTTTAAATGAAGGAGATATGGGGGGATTCACGACACTATTTTCTGAGGTTAGGTGAAATTAGCCCCGTCGCAATGTGACTATGGTCTGCGCACGATGCATTAAATTTCAGTGTTGATATAAATTCAGAAGCCTATCTGAATTCTTTTATTTTTCCTTTGTTTCTCTGGGACCCTTGGCGACCAGACGTGTGCCCTTAGAGATCCTTGAATTCCCATTGACTGGTTTTAGCCCTTGGCTTGAGAGGATCGACTAATGGTGATCCAAGGTGAGTTCCCATTCTTTTCCTCTTGGTTGTTTCCCCTTGTCCTTCGTTCGGGAAGGCAGTGGCAGCGGTTTGGGGTCAGTTTCGGTGACTTTGGATTGTGGTTTTGATGGGGATTGCTTTGTTCTAGATTGTTGAGGATTCTCCTGTCTGATTTCAGCTTGGTGATCATCTCTTCCTCACCTTGTTCTTGCACAATGGTTAGAAATCTTCATTTGAGGTAGGGGATTTGAGTCTTCTCTCTTTTTATGTGCAGCTGTGGAATTAACATGCTCCTGCTTTCATTGGGTTGATAGTATAGATTGACGTAATGAAGATGATGGATTGAACTAGGGAAATTGATGGGAAGGGGTGATTCACATGTGTTTACATGTTTTTATGATTTTACTTATGTGATTATTGACGACCCTTTCTTGTTGCTGAAAATCTTTTGCTGCCCAGATATGTATATGTGTTGTTGCTGTGATTGAATCATTGGAATCACCGTTTATAAATGGGCAATGACTTAGAGAAGGTGAAGAATTGGTTGTGTGAAAACAGGATTGTTGTTGTCACTCCTGCAAGAGATGTTGAATTTAATGTAAAGCCATATTATGAAAAAGGGAACTGTAGAAGTGCTTTGTTGCTAGAATTGGCTGTTGTCACTCCTTTAGATATTTTTTTCCTCCCGACTTCGCCCTAAGTGGCGCCCCTCCTCTCGGGTCTGCCCTACGCGGCCACACCACCCCCTCCCGGCTCTGCCCTACGCCCCCCTGGCGGCTCCCATCCCGTCGGCTCCCTCCGGCCACCCCCCTCCTCCCGGCTCTGCCTTATGCGGCCACCCCCTCCTGCCTTAGGCGGCCACCCCCTCCTGCCTTAGGCGGCTCCCATCACGACGGACTCCCGACGATAACAGGCCTCGCCTCCTCAGTGCCTCTCGCCTCTCCCGCTACGCACGAACTGCCCTCTGTCTCCTGGCTCCTTGCACCGTCGCGACACATCCCGACGCCCACGTCCAGGCGCGATCGGCCCGCGGCCCGTCTCTTCCCTGTTGCTCCCTGCGCGCGACGTCGTTGGCCCCCAGCGGCCCTCCCTCTACGCGCGACATCTCCCTCCCGGTGACACCCAGCTCCCGCTCGACAGAGCTCCCGTCAACCTCCCCATCGCCCCTGCACCACCCGACGCGGGCCACGGCTCCCTGCGGCCCCGCTGCCCGACGCGCCTTCTATCGCCGCCCTCCTGTCGCCCGCTGCGGTTCTCTCCCGTTGCGACACCGCCCTCTCTTTTGGCAATTCCCGCAGCAGCCCTGCCTCGTCCTTCGTGCGGCCAACCGGTGCGAAACCGATCCGTCGGAACTCCCGTCGGTCCTCACCTGATGGAGCGGCGCCTCCCGATCCGACGCCACCGCCCGTCCAACCGCCTTTCCCGGCGCTTCCCAGTCCTGACTTCATCTGACCCCGACCTCTAGCAGCTTCCCGGCACCATCCGGTTCCCGATCGATGCGGCTCCCAACTGTCGCGACCCCGCTGCTCGACGCGCCTCCTGTCGCCGGCCTCCTGTACATCGGTTCGACGCTACCCAACCTGCCTCCATGTGCTCCTAGCAGTGCTCCCGACTCGCGTCACCCTCCGTCGGCCTCCCACTTCGGCCGCCGTCGCCCTCCCACTTCGGTCGCCATCGCCCAAATTGTCTCGACAATCACAGCGTCCTCCATATGTCGACCGAACACCTTTCCCGGCACCTTTCGGTTCCTACGTCGGCTCCTGACTTGCGACACCCTTCAGCGATGCATCCCGGCCCTTCCCTGCTAGCACCACGCTTCATTCGTGCATCTGTACGTCCACTCAAGACGCCATCCCTTACTTTGTCATCGGCTCTGCTGCACATCCATTCCCCTTCATCCAACACCCGTTACAGAAGGACACTCTCGGTAGAAGAAATTGCCTGGATACAATCTTATGGGGCGACTGTGCCACCGTCCTCTTCTCTAGCCCCCATTGCTCAGACTGACTGCTCTACCGTATGTGTATCTCAAAAACCCACAACATGGATGCTAGACTCTGGTGCATCGGAACATCTCACAGGGGACTCTGGTATGTTCACTACCTATCATCCGTACACCGGTGCCTCTACAATTACTATTGCAAATGGATCAACAATCCCCATCATCAGATTTGACACATGCCACTTGACCCCGTCTATTCGCCTGGATTCGGTTGCTCATATTTCTCACAATCCCTTTAATCTTGTCTCAATCAGCAAACTCACCAAAGATTTAAATCGTGTCGCTACTTTTACTTCTTTTGGTGTTGTTTTTCAGGAGCAGACGACGAATCGGGAGTTTGGTCGAGATCATCTTCGGAATGAGGTGTACATGTTCGATGCCCCACCATATCTCGTTTGCTCATCTACCTCGGCCCGTGCTCTTGACCTACATTCCCGTCTTGGTCATCCACCGGCTTCCATCCTCAATAAAATGTGCCCCCAATTCAGTTCCCACCTATCATTCCATTGTGAATCCTGCAAGTTTGCTAAATATCATTGGGTAACCTATTCTCCTCGACAGGAACTACGTGTAGTGAATCCTTTCGATCTTGTTCATACCGATGTATGGGGTCCTTGCAGGGTTCTGAGCCAGTCCGGGTACAACTATTATATCACCTTTATTGATGACTACTCCCGCATGACATGGCTTTACATGCTTCGTGATCGGTCTGAAGTATTTTCTACCTTTCAGACCTTTTACAATGAAATTCAAACTCAATTCTCCATCTCCATCAAATGTCTCCGCTCCGACAATGGACGAGAATATTTATCTTCTTCTTTTCAGCAGTTTCTCAAGGATCACAGAATCATTTATCAGACATCCTGTCCTGATACTGATACACTTAAGCAGAATGGAGTGGCGGAGCGGAAACATCGTCATATTCTGGAAACTGCTCGTGCCCTCCTATTCCACATGCAGGTGCCACTCCGCTTTTGGATTGATACCATCCTGACTGCAACCTAACTCCTAAACCGACTCCCTTCTTCTATCCTTTAGGGAGAGATTCCATTTTGGACTCTGTTCTCCTCTCTCCCTTCTCACTCACTTTCATTCTGTGTATTTGAATGTCTCTGTTATGTCCGTGACACTCGTCCTGACCTCTCCAAACTCTCTCCCAAATCTCTCCGCTGCATCTTCCTCGGATATTCACGCACTCAGCGCGGATACCGGTGCTTCTCTCCAGACCTACGGTGTTATATCACCTCTGCTGACGTCTCATTTGTTGAGAGTTCTCCATTCTCACCTTTTCTCTCCCCATCCAGATACTGACATCGATGATTGTATTCTACTCACCATCCATCCTCCTCCGGTGTCGCCTCCTGGTGCTCATCGGTTTGGTACGGTCTACTCCCGTCGCCCATCGACTGTGCCCCCCCATCCAGGCCGAGGAGACCATTGTCCCAACTTTCTCTGATGCTCCTGCACCGCCACCAGCCGACCTGCCCGTTGCACTACGGAAAGGTACTCGCTCTTGCCAGAACAATCCTCTATTTACATCTTCATAGAAAGGTCTGTCAGCTCTGGAGACGATATCTATTCTCCGCACGGTTGGCGAGGCCAAATCTCATCCGGGGTGGTTGCACGCGATGAGAGATGAATTGCAGGTTCTGGAGGACAATCATACTTGGGATCTGGTTCCCGTCCCTGCCGGTAAACAGGCGGTCGACAACAAATGGATTTACACAGTCCATTTGAACGCCTATGACACTCTCCATCGACTCAAAGCTTGACTTGTGGCCAATGGCTTTGCTCAAACGCATGGTGTCAATTATTTTGACACATTTTCTCCAGTTGCCAAGATGACATCCGTTAGATTATCCATCTATTTGGCCGCTCATCATCACTAGACGCTTCATCAACTAGACGTCAAGAATGCCTTCCTCCATGGATTTCTTGAGGAAGAGGTTTATCTGCAGCAGCCCCCCGGCTTTTGCGCCTCCAGCTACGGGTCCCAAATCTGTTGACTACGCCGCTCTCTATACGGTCTCAAGCAGTCTCCTCGTGCTTGGTTTGGCCGATTCAGCACCGTCGTCACCAACTTTGGGCTCTCCCGCAGTATGAAGGATCACACCATGTTTTACAGGACGACATCCACCGACTGCATCCTGTTGGTCGTGTATGTGGATGATATCATCATCACATGGAGTGACTCTGTTGGTATCACCCACCTCAAGGGGCATCTTCACTAGTACTTCCACACCAAAGATCTCGACCCTCTCACATACTTATTTAGCATCGAGGTCTCCCGTTCTCCGGACACAATCTTCCTTTGCCAACGGAAATATGCTTTGGATATTCTACAGGATGCTGGGACGACACAGACCACCGCCGTTGACACTCTTGAGCCTGAGGAACGGTCTCTCTATGACTCCTCAGAACTGTATTCACACCCAGAGCGACATCGCCGACTGATGGACAAACTCAATTATCTCACCATGACTCGTCTCGACATTGCCTGCGCTGTTGGCAAAGTGAGCCAATTCGTGGCGCATCCGACCACCTCTCAGTGGGATGTTATACTCCGCATTGTCAAATACATCAAGCGAGACCCTACCCGTGGTCTTCGCTACTCTCACCACACTAATCAGAATATTGAGGCCTTCTGTGACGCTGACTATGTTGGTTGTCTTGCTACCCGAAAATCTACTTCTGTGTTTGTCGTGTTCTTCGCAGACAACCTCATCTCTTGGCGCAACAAGAAACAGACTGTCGTCTCCCGATCCAGTGCGGAGTCTGAGTACCGTGCCATGGCCACCGTCACTACGGAGATTCTTTGGTTTCGACAACTCCTTCAGGAGTTTGACTTTTCTCAGCAGACATCTGCTCACATCTGTTGTGACAATCAGGCAGCTACCAAGATTGTTTCGAATCCCATCTTCCATGAACGCACGAAACATATTGAGGTGGACTGCCACTTTCTTCGACACCACCTGGAGCACAATCATGTCGGTTTTAGCCACATCCTGACGGCGGACCAGCTTGCTGACATCTTCACCAAAGGTCTCCCAGGGGCTCGCTTGGCCTCGCTCAGTTTCAAGCTGGGCATCCACAGTGTCATCTTTCTTTTTTGTGGGACTCGTGGTCCAAGTTGGGTATGTCCAGCTTGAGGGGGAGTGTTAAACCCTCTTTTATTATTTTGGGTATTTCCGAGTCCCACATCGGAATACTTCTGTATGTATTTCTGTTTTTCAATCTATTAAAGAAGGCCTCTGTCTCATCTTGAGGTAAGGCGGTTTCCCATTCTACAGTATTCTTGTTGTTAGAGCTGTGAATTGTGTGGCTATTGTGGGGGGCTGTTGTGTGGTAATTGCTATGGCTGGTTTTGGGTGATGGGATGTGTTGGGGAGTGGGTGCTGTGGCTGCCTTGCCACGGTTGGCAAGGGGAGATGAGGTTGTTTATGTGGAACGGCGGCGTGGTTGATTATGTGGAAAGGGATGGTTTTGTAGTATTTGAGGGGGCTCTTGGCCCGTGTTATGGGATGGTTGTGCAGCGGTTGGTTGATGGTTGTGGGGCTGTTCTATTGTTGCTCGATAGCAATGGAATATGATGGGTAATGATGAACTTGGTAATGGGTGTGAGCTAGAATTGAATGAATCATATTTTGCGGAATCGTCGGGAGACGCAACGACAGAAACGAGAAAGCGAAAGAAAAAAAGCAACAAGAACATAGTGATTTACGTGGTTCGGGAATAATCCCTACATCCACGGGAGAGACAGAATTTCACTATATGGGGAGCACAAATTACAGAGGTTTTTTTCAGTACTAACCCTAGCCCGAAAATGGGCTATAAAACAATGGAGAAGACGATCACTGTTCGAAAAGTGAGTCCGCGTTGCTACAGTGAACGGCGGCCAGCTTTGTCAAAAGCGTTACAGTGGCTGCCGGTTGGAAGTCAAAAATGCTACAGTCCAGTTGACCCCGAAGTCCGCACTGCTACACTGCTTGTCGGTGTCGGTCGGTCAGCTCCGCTACAGTGGTCAGCGATGCTACAGTGCCAAAAAAATTGGGTCGGAGACCTTCGGCCCCCGGACCCCCGGAGCAGGGGCGCGTTGCCTTCTGCAACCCCCAACGAGCTCACCGCGGAGCTTGACCTGCGACAATTGCGGGCCACAAGCATTCGGCCCAACCGAATCGGGCTATGCCAATCCAACACCATGGACTGTTAATGAAATGTCGCTAATTGAACTGGATGAGAAATGGCTGGAATTAATGTGGGGGATGGCTTGAGAATGATTTTTCATTGATTATGGAAATGAACGGCATAATAAATGTAATGAGGGTGGTAAATGGTAAATCTGGAAATGGTTAAATGATGTGGTTAAATGGAAAATTGTTAATAGTCATCGTTGTTGTTTTGTGTGAAAAGTGGGGCTGGTTTGTGGGTTAGTAATTTGCAGCGATGGTGATGCGTGGTGGTGATAGTATTGTGGTTGCAATGGTGTGACTGTGTTGTTTTGGCGTGGAAAGTGGGGCTGGTTTGTGGGTTAGTAACTGGCAGCAATGGTGATGCGTGGCGGTGATAGTATTGTGGTTGCAATGGTGTGACTGTGTTGTTTTGGTGTGAACCCCTTTACGTTGTGTGTGGTTGTATTATACTTCTATTTTCCTTTTGATTTTTCGTACTCACCCCACTCGAGTTAGATAACTTTACCGACGCCCAAATATCTTTTAGGGCATAATTCCATCTAATTGGTTGGGTTGGGCGGTCGTGCAAGACTCGATTTGGCCTATTTCAGATTGGGTAGCTACTGCCCCACACACCTTCACCTTGCTCGCCTCTCCAATTCAGTTTCGATTTTCTGATAGCCATATCTCGGCTATCCGAACTCTGATTTGCAAATTGTTTGCTGAGTTAGGATTGTATCGACTTCCTTTACTTGAATCTTAGCAAATTTAATTAAAAAATCAACTTAAAATTTTTCACGGTCCCTCGAATATTAATTGAAGGAATCAGGTATGCAACGGAAGCGTAAAAACAAGTAAATTTAAAATTTTGTACCAAATATATCATGAAACAGTTTATTCAACATAGCAGTACTCTATTCACAACATGGATTGCGTGCAATTAATTTTAAGTACGAAGAACGAAATCAAAATGTTACCTCGTTCGATTCGAAGACCTCAGCGTGTTCCACTCGTTGCCGGCGTGTCATGCCTCGATGGATCCAATCGAGGAGCCCTCTAGATTGTCCACACGTGCTCCATGAAGCTTCTGGTTTGTCGCTCTTCAATTCTCGTGTGCTTTCACAGAAGATCAAGGGTTTATGCGGCATCCGTATAATCGCAGGAAAAATGCTTGATTGATTCGTGAGACGAAATCGATTGGATCTTGTTCGTTTCGTTTCCCACTTTAGAATTTGAGAGAGAAGAGGGAAGGAGAGCAAATTCGTGCAAGAGGCTGCTTTAGAGTTTTTTGTGTCTGAAATAAGTTTATATAGCTAGGTTAAGCTTCTCAAAATTGCATTTAGGTCCTTAGAGAAGTTTAACATCTTAAACTCATCCAATATTTCACAAATGACTTAATTAACTTATCATATGTGACATGTAAACCTCATCACTCAATTATAACATTCTCAAATGTCATGTGATGAATTACGAGTCATTAACTCAGTCAGTTCCTTTCATATATGTTTAATGAATCTTGAATAAATAATATTCATTCGAAAAACCATTTTTATTGCATTCACTTATTTAATCATAAATTGTGGAAGAAGTTCCTGTGACACAATTACTGTGTAGGAAGCAATCTACAAGTGAGGTCAGAGAACTAGAGAGATGGTTTTCTTACAGGCGACACGTTATTCCTTGAGGATCCCGAATCTCTTACCTACAAGGAAGCAGTAGATGGCTAAAAAAAAACCGTGGGAGGATTTGGTTAATCCGGGAGGCTGGGGTGGAGTAAGGGGAAATGGAGAAATTGGAGGCATTGAAAAATCACCGCACCTCAACGTGATTGATAGTGTCTACAAGTGGTGGGAGCTGCACTTCTAAGCCATTCTCTTGCACATCAGAGAGGCCTGCTGTGAATTTTTGGTTTTGGTGACTGCCTCATGTGAATGTTAGTCGTTCCTTTGTGAATGATGTGTATACTCGACCAAATAAACTTGGCCTGCACACCTCGAGCCACCCGTTGCATTGGATGTCGAAGCTACACTGGAGAGTAAGCTGATACGTTGCAGTGATTGGAGAGTGGGTGCATGGGCACGATAAAATAAAATAAAAAGGTAACTTTTTTTATATAAAAAACTCTATCCACAGGCCAGCTTGCAATGCTTAGAATTGCTCCGCAAAGCCCCGGGCTTTTTAAAATCGGTCTGTTTAAAACCTTTTAAGAAGTGGACTATTTTTTTAAGCCCAGTTTGCCCCTTACTGTGGGCTAGCTTGCGGTCCAAAAGTCCGTTAATCAATCCCTGAGGACGTGGATGAGGACGACAATAACGACGACGATGAGGCCACTGCAGCCACTGCCGACAGCCAGCTTGTTGTATATTTGATCATACTCCAGCTTGTTGTATATTTGATCATACTCGGTTTGTTATATAAAACCTTCAGTCGTGGCTAAGGAAATCTTTTTTGTAAAGATATCAATGAGGTGCTCCCCTGTCTGAATGTATCAGAAGGTGGGGTTCTTTTTTTCAAAAGATGGATCATTTATATTGATCAAAACCAATTTGTTAGATAAAATTGCCATTCGTGGCTCAGGAACTCCTTTTTTAACGATCTCATCGAGTTGTCGTCATGTCTGAATGTATCGGAAAGTGAATCTCTTTTTGTCAAAGTTCTTGTGCACAAAGTGACAATCTATCTCGATGTGTTTTTTCACGCATGAAAGATGAGATTCAGAGTAATATTTATTGTTGCTTCATTGTTGCACTAGATGAGTGCGTTTTTGCTTGGATAACCAAGCTTGCTTAAGAGGTTTTGTGCCCACAGAATTTCCATCGTTGTGTGGTTAATGGCTTTGTATTCCAACACTGCTCAAACGATGCTTCTTTACCAAGAAATGAGGTTGCCACCAATGAAGAAAATGTATCCAGATATAGACTTCCGGGAAGGCAAGCAACCTGCAAAATCCGTGTCACAAAAAGTCACGATCTCGGTATGCTCATGATCATAATATAATAGATTCATTCCTGATTCCTTCTTGATATATTTGATATGTGTACTCTGACTTCTGATACTACTTTACCTTCAATTGTTTATGTTCCCAGAGTGTTTTTAACCCCATTTCTATCAACAAAATTGCCTGTGATTTGAATTTTTATGCCACATTCTCATCCATGGAATGTGTTTTATTGGAACACTCAGCGAGACTTGTTTGTGGTAGAATTAGACCGTGCGATGGTGTTTTACGTGCTCGACGAGGCTCCTTCTACGATTGCATGTTCATTGGTTCCTTCTACTCTTACCTCTCCATTATCGATATGGTCAGGATCTGCTTCTGTTCACTAAAAAATGTTACCTATGTTGAGAACTGTTCCTCCCATTGAGTGTGTGTTGTGTCATTTTTTAAATTATCATTGTATAAATGAATGTTTATTCTAGTCAAACTAGTTCACTACGATGTGTGGAGGCCTTGTTCTTTTACCTGCCACATTTCTTATGCCTATGGGTCTTCTATTGATACACGTCCCTGCATTTCTAAATTCCAGCCACTGTCTTTTAAGTGCATCTTCCTGCGTTATTTTCATATCCAGAGAGGTTGTCACTACCATTTACCAGATCTTGGAAGTTGTGTTGTTTATGTTGATGTGTCCTTTCTTGAAACGTCCTCTTTCAAGTGTTTTCAGGCTGATCTTGCATTGCATTTGATTGACATTGCTATGATTTCCTTTCATGCTTTGTCGGGTGGGCGGCTCGAAAGAGAGTAGGGTGTGGTGGCACCTTTCTTTCGGCTCTCCTCCATATGTTGGTTGGAGAGGTGCTCCACCACGATGTGCTGGTTCAGCACGGTGCAACTTCTTGACAGAGGGGGCGGCACATCATTTTGACTGATCTCACTGTTGCACTGTCTGGCGAGGGGAGCGGTGAGGTTTTTTCTGGTGCTTGCCTTGATTTTTGATTCCCTTTGGACTTGCGGGACCATTATGACCTTTGTGCCTTGTTTCCTTGAGGCAATTTGCCCTTTCTTGTAACGGGTTTCCTCTTTTCCCGGTTTTTAAAGAGGTTTACTTTTTTTATGTTTAATAAAGGGCGCTTGACCCTCAACCTTTTCAAAAAAAAAAAGTCTCCTCTTCCCGCATCGAAGTCAGTCAATCATTTTTTCTGGCTTCACACAGATATTGATCATTTTTTTGTTGTGGTGGTTGGTTTTGGCTTCACACAGATTTTGAAGGGTCATTCAGTCTATCAGAAGTCAACTGCCAACAATATCTTTCTCGTATTGTATGTTGATAACATTGTGATCACTGGGAGCAATTCTGCAAGTATTGATCAACTCTAGTTAGTCAAAACTTCCATCAGAATGTGTTTGAGGAAATACTTCTTTGGAATGGAGGTCACTGGATGTCCAAAAGGTATTTTCCTATCTCAGAGGACATATGTACTGGTTGCAGGAGACAAGGGTATCTTGTGGTGACATAATTGATATTCTTCTTGAATCGAATAATAAAATTGTTGATACAGCAAGTGTGTAGCTCTCTTTGCTGGAGAAGTATCGCTGTCTAGTTAGAATGGGAAAAACCCCCTTACCTCAAGGTGAGGCAGAGCCCTTCTTTTATAGATTGAGAGAGAGGAATACATACAGGAGTATTCCGATGTGGGACTCGGAAATACCCAGAATAATAAAAAGGGTTTAACACTCCCCTTCAAGTTGGACATGCCCAGCTTGGACAACGAGTCCCATAAAAAGAAAGATGACATTATACAAGACCAGACACACTCCCCCTCAAGATGGGCCGCAGATGCTGTGGATGCCCAACTTGGAACTGAGCGAGGCTAGACGAGCCCCTGGGAGACCTTTGGTGAAGATGTCGGCAAGCTGGTCCGCTGTCGGGATGTGGCTAAAGCTGACGTGATCATGCTCCAGGTGGTGACGAAGAAAGTGGCAGTCCACCTCAATATGTTTCGTCCGTTCATGGAAGACGGGATTCGAAGCTATCTTGGTGGCTGCCTGATTGTCACACCAAATGTGAGCAGATGTCTGTGGAGGAAAACCAAAACTCATGGAGGAGATGTCGAAGCCAAATGATCTCCGTGGTACAGTGACCATGGCATGGTACTCGGATTCTGCACTGGAGCAGGAGACGACCGTCTGTTTCTTGCTGCACCAGGAGATGAGGTTGCCTGCCAGGAATACGGCAAACCCAGAAGTAGATCGCCGAGTAGCAAGGCAGCCAGCATAATCAGCATCCCAAAAGGCCTCAATATTCAGATGAGAATGCTGGGAGTAGCGAAGACCACGGGCAGGATCACGCTTGATGTATTTGACGATGCAGAGGACACCATCCCAATGAGAGGTGGTCGGATGCTCCATAAATTGGCTCACTTTGCCAACAACGCAGACAATGTCAGGACGAGTCATGGTGAGATAATTGAGTTTGCCCACCAGTCGACGGTATCGCTCTGGGTGTGAATACGGTTCCGATGAGTCATAAAGTGACCGTTCCCCAGGTTCTAGAGGAGTGTCCACAGCAGTGGGCTGTGTCAGCCCAACATCTTGCAGAATATCCAACGCATATTTCCGTTGACAGAGGGAGATGGTGTCCGGAGAATAGCATACCTCGATGCCTAGAAAGTATGTGAGAGGACCGAGATCCTTAGTGTGGAAGTGTTGGTGAAGATGCTCTTGAGGTGGGTGATACCAGCAGAGTCGCCGCCGGTGATGATGATATCATCCACATAAACGACCAACAGGATACAGCCAGCGGAGGTTGTTCTGTAGAACACAGTGTGGTCCTTCATGCTGCGAGAGAGCCCAAAGTCGGTGACGACAATGCTGAAGCGGCCGAACCAAGCACGATGAGACTGCTTGAGGCCGTAAAGAGAGTGGCGGAGTCGACAGACTTGAGACTCTGCGCCGGAGGCACAAAATCCGGGGGCTGTTGCAGATAAATCTCTTCCTCAAGAAATACATGGAGGAATGCATTCTTGACATCCAGTTGATGAAGAGACCAATGATAATGAGCTGCCAGAGAGATGAATAACCGAACGGAGGCCATCTTGACAACTGGAGAGAAGGTATAAAAATAGTCAATACCGTAAGTCTGGGCGAAACCCTTTGCCACAAGGCGGGTTTTGAGTCGATGGAGAGTGTCATCGGGATTCAGCATGACTGTGTAAATCCATTTGCTGTCAACCGCCTGTTTGCCTGCTGGAAGGGGGACAAGATCCCAAATATGGTTTTCTTCCAGAGCCTGCAACTCACCCCGCATTGCTGCTAGCCATCCCGGGTGAGATTTTGCATTACCAACTGTGCGAGGAATAGATACTGTCTCCAGAGCTGACAGACCCTTGTATGAAGATACAAATAGAGGAGTACTCTGGCAAGAGCGAGTACCTTTCTGGAGAGCAATGAGCAAGTCGTCTGGTGTTGGGGCAGAAGCATCGGACGAATCGGGGACAATAGTCTCCTCGGCCTGGATGGGGGCACAGTCGATGGGCGACGGGAGTAGACCGTACCAAACCGATGATCAGCAGGATGCAGCATCAGAGGAGGATGAATGATGAGTGGAAAACAACTATCAATGTCAGTATCTGGATGGGGAGAGGGAAGGGAGAATGGAGAACTTTGAACAAATGAGACGTCAACAGAGGTGATATAACGCCGTAGGTCTGGAGAGAAGCATCAGTATCCGCGCTAAGTGCGTGAATAGCCGAGGAAGATTCAACGGAGAAATTTGGGAGTGAGTTTGGAGAGGCCGGGACGAGTATCACGGACATAACAGAGACATCCAAATACACGGAGTGGAAGTGAGTGAGGAGGGAGAGAGGTGAACAGAGTCCGAAAAGGAGGAGGCAGCACCGGAGGAGGATGAATGATGAGTGGAAAACAACTATCAATGTCAGTATCTGGATGGGGAGAGAGAAGGGAGAATGGAGAACTCTGAACAAATGAGACGTCAACAGAGGTGATATAACGTCGTAGGTCTGGAGAGAAGCATCAGTATCCGCGCTGAGTGCGTGAATAGCCGAGGAAGATTCAACGGAGAGATTTGGGAGAGAGTTTGGAGAGGCCGGGACGAGTATCACAGACATAACAGAGACATCCAAATACACGGAGTGGAAGTGAGTGAGGAGGGAGAGAGGTGAACAGAGTCCGAAAAGGAGTCTCCCCTTGAAGGATAGAAGAAGGGAGTCGGTTGTGGAGGTAGGTTGCAGTCAGGATAGCATCGGTCCAAAAGCGGAGTGACACCTGCATGTAGAATAGGAGGGCACGAGCAGTTTTCAGAATATGACGATGTTTCCGCTCCGCCACTCCATTCTGCTGAGATGTATAATGACAGGATGTCTGATGAATGATGTCGTGATCCTTGAGAAACTGCTGAAAGGAAGTAGATAAATATTTCCGTCCATTGTCGGAGCGGAGACATTTGATGGAGGTGGAGAATTGAGTTTGAATTTCATTATAAAATGTCTGAATGGTAGGAAATACTTTAGACCGATCACGTAGCATGTAAAGCCATGTCACGCGGGAATAGTCATCAATAAAGGTGATATAATAGTTGTACCCGGACTGGCTCGGAACCCTGCAAGGATCCCATATATCGGTATGAACAAGATCGAAAGGATTCACTACACGTGGTTCCTGTCGAGGAGAATATGTTACCCGATGATGTTTAGCAAACTTGCAGGATTCACAATGGAATGATAAGTGAGAACTGGATTGGGGGAAGATTTTATGTAGAATGGAAGGTGGGGGATGACCAAGACGGGAATGTAGGTCAAGAGCACGGGCCGAGGTAGAGGTAGAGGAGCAAGCGAAATATGGCGGGGTATCGAACATGTACACCCCATTCTGAAGATGACCTCGACCAAGCTCCCGATTCGTCGTCTGCTCCTGGAAAACAACACCAGAAGAAGTAAAAGTAACAACACAATTTAAATCTTTGGTGAGTTTGCTGATGGAGAGAAAATTAAAGGGACTATGAGGAATATGAGCAACCGAATCCAGGCGAATAAACGGGGTCAAGTGGCATGTGCCAAATCCGATGATGGGGATTGTTGATCTATTTGCAATAGTAATTGTAGAGGTACCGGTGTATGGATGATAGGTAGTGAACATACCAGAGTCCCCTGTGAGATGCTCCGATGCACCAGAGTCTAGCATCCATGCTGTGGATTGTGAAGATACACATGCGGTAGAGCTGTCAGTCTGAGCAATGGGGGCTGAAGAAGAGGATGGTGGCACACTCGCCCGATAAGATTGTATCCAAGCAATTTCTTCGACCGAGAGTGTCGTTCTGTAACGGGTGCTGCATGAAGGGGAATGTGGGCGATGGTGGCCGAAGTGGGAGGCCAAGGGAGGGTGCTGCGAGTTGGGAGCGCTGCTGGGAGCGCATCGAGGCAGGCCGGGTTGTGCCGGACTGGTGTATAGACCGGCGACAGGAGGCGCGTGCGCGGGCAACGGGGCCGTGGGAGTTGGGAGACGCATCGAGCGGGAGCCGGGTGTTGCTGGGAAACTGCTGGAGGCCGGGGCCGGAGGAAGTCCGGAGCGAGAAGCGCCGGGAAAGGCAACTGGCCGGGCAGTGGCGTCGGAGCGGGAGGCGTCGGTCCATCGGGTGAGGGTCGACGGGAGAGAACCGGACTGGGGCAGCGTGTTGCCTGGAGCGAGCCGCATCTGGACAGAGGTAACGTCAGGGATTGATGCGCCTGGAGGGGCTGACTGCTGGAGGGGTCGGCGTGGAAGGCAGGGGACCGGGAATCCGCTGAGGGTGGGGCCGATCGCGCCTGGATGTGGGGGCCGGGTGTCGCGTTGTGATGGACGCCGCTGTAGATGGCCGACGACGGAGTGCATGGGCTACCGCCGATTGCACGGGGAGATTGTCGGCGCTGCAACAAGGCGGGATCGCAGAGAGCGGGATACCGCGGAGGAGCCAGCTGGGCTGGCGTACTGGATCTGGACGACAAGCAAGGAAGCATGACGGGAGGCGGGTTGGGAAGGTGTCGCACAGGGAGGCTGGCCAGCGGGAGTCCGCTGGAAGGCACGACTGATCGCGGGGCGAGGAGCGATCCAGAAGGCGTCGCGGGAGGGCGACGAACGACGCGTCTTGCCACGGGGCCGCGGGATGTGCTGCGGGAGCCACGCCTGGAAGAGGGGCCGCCGGGAAGGGCGCCGAGAGGGGAGCCGCGTAGGGCGGGAGCCGGGAGCCGTGACGGACAGGAGGGAGGAGGGCGACGGGTGGGCGGGACGTCGTCGGTAGGGACGAGGTCGGCGGGCTACGTTGCGACGGAGCAGGGCCGCTGGGATGCGGGGCCGGACGACGCAGGGAGGCGGGGCCAGGAAAGAGTGCCGCTGGGTGAGGGCCGTCGGGTTGCCGCCGGGATGGGAGGGGGTTGCCGCGTAGGGCAGTTGACGCCGGGATGGGAGGGGGGGTGCGTAGGGCAGACCCAGGAGGGAGGGGTTCCACTTAGGGCAGAGCCGGGAGGAAAAAAAATCTAGAGGGAGGGCTTGGGAATAGGTTCCCTCTGATACCATGTAGAATGGAAAAACCCCCTTACCTCAAGGTGAGGCGGAACCCTTCTTTTATAAATTGAGAGAGAGGAATACATATAGGAGTATTCTGATGTGGGACTCGGAAATACCCAGAATAATAAAAAGGGTTTAACAATTTTTTTAACTATGATAATGCTAGATATTACTTGCGTTGTTGATAAGGAGTGTTAGTTTATAGAGAAGCCTATAAAATTACTCACATTGGGATATTGTTCTTTGTATTGTCAGGTATATAAAGAAGGAACTTGGTTTGAGGTTGCTTTACAATGATCATAGACATCTGGATATTGAAGTGTTTTGTATGCAAGTTATTTATCCTCTTGGAAGTCTACATCTAGAAATATTGTTTTTATTGGTGTTAACGTGATATTCTGATGGAGTAAGAACCAGATAGTCATATCTCGTTCCGAGTACTGAGTCTGAGTACCGAGCAATCACTCACATGATAACAGTGGTTCTGTGGGCACTACAAATTTCGCATGTGGTTTCTTACCAAATTGAGAAGTCAATGCAGATGTTGTGTGATAATCTGGCAGTTATACAAGTTGTTACAAATCTCATTGTTCACGAGCATGCCAAGCATATAGAGGTGAATTGTCATTTTGTGCTTGAGAGATATGATAAGAAGAATCTTCCTTGGCTACATTCAAACAGTGGAGCAGCTTGCTGATGTTGTCACTAATGGGGTTTAGAGACCTACAGTGAAATTTTTATGAAACAAGTTCGACATGGTACATATATATGACCAGTTTGAAGGGGCGTGTTAGACTAAGTGGTAGAATAGAGTGGGTTTGACCCAATCATATGTATCTTTGCTTGTAGTTTAAGTGACATTAGGTGCTTGGTGCTAATGATTATAAATAGACATGTGTGTTTAAAATTTTCACAGGTGTGTTTGAAATTTTGTGGGAGTAGTTATTATTTGAATTGTAAGCTCCAACTGAGATACCTGTTTTGTTGATAACAGGATGAATATTAACATAGCCCACGATCCTATCCAACAAACCATATCCAACATTGTTGCATAATTGATAATCATTTTAACCCTAAATAGGTGATTACTAAACAACATTCCTCTATATTTTCATATTTTAAATGAAACATGACATATTGACAACACCTTACTTTTCTTGATTGAAATATCTTTGTGTGTTGAAAAATTGAGACCTGAGATTTCGTTGATATTGTATTTGATCTGCATTGTCTTGGCATTTGAAATATCAGTGAATATTTTAGCATTTAAATTTGTCATGTGGTTGATGTTGGAATATTGTATTTTTTTTAATTGTTTTGTGCTCACTCGTAAAACATGATTTAGATATCAGGCATTTTCCTTATTACATCTGCTTTAATAAAATTTAGTATATTCTATGATGACGCGTTGTAGGTTGCACACAGTTTCTTCAATCATGCCCGTGCTTGTGCTGCAGTCAAATACGTTGTTCTTGCATTGTCTGGACATTTGGATGACATACTAGCAAAGTTCAAGGTATAGTACATGATTGTCTTATGCTCTTGTTTGATTTGTTAAATTACCATGGATTTTCATGCAACTGTCAATTTTTTCAAGAAGCAAAGCTGAAAAGCTTCGTCTAGAATCCATGTTCTTCCGATCATTGTTTTAATCCTAGACTAAAGCTGTAGGCTGTCCTCATGTTGACAAACCTCGGGTATCTTTCAGGAAGCTAAATATCGAATTCTGTTTCTTATTGAGATGCTGGAGCCTTTTCTGGATCCTGTCATTGCTGGCTCGAGGAGCACGGTTGACTTCGAAAATCTATCCTCCCATTTTGCAGAAAAACAGCAACAAACTTGTGCAATTGCCCTTAACATAATCCGAATCGCGGTACAGAAGTTTTCTGTGCTCCCTTCTTTGGAATCGGAATGGAGGCGTGGAAAAGTTGCTCCCAGGTAATGGTTAAAACTGCTGGCACTCTTTTTTTAGGATATATCATGACATCAGAATTTGAAGCATCTGATATTTCCACTTATGATCACCGCTGCATTAGAAGTGTTGAAGATAGGACCCCTTTCCCTTTTAATCATGCTTTTCCCAGTCTCCCTGTGCTTTTGCACAATGGTTACCTTCTTGCGTCTGTTCAGATTCTGATCGAGTTCTGGTTAGTTTGTCAGCTCGTCATTCCAAACAGTCCTCTCAGTGTTCTTGTTCTGATAGTAAAAGAAAGATAAACAGAGAATAGTTGGTTAAAACTCAACACATACACACAATGCTTGCTATGTTACTTTTCAATCATACCTTGTAGTCTTCTCTTTTTTTTTAATGATATACGGTACATTATTATTGATCCCATATATTTAATTGAAAGCAGACCTATATTTTGCAGAGATTTTTCTTTTACATTTTTCTTATTGATTTTAATATTACAAATATAAGTTTTTTTGCAGTGTAGTTCTCTCAATATTGGAACCTCACATGTTGTTACCTCCAGAAATCGATCTATGCAAGGCTACTCCTAAATCTTCTGAGCATGAATCGTCTACTCTTCCATCCCATGTCAATTGCAATGACGGAACCTCTTCAAAATCTCATTTCCATGACGATTTTGAAGGAAAGGCTGAGGCTTCTGATGCAGCATTGAAGGTGGATACTTTTGAAGATGCCAGCCTTTTCTTTGCGCCACCCGAACTGAGGAGCATGTCTCTGACAGCATCACTAACACATTCAGTTGAAAATAACTTACAATCGTGCTTTGATGTCAGCTTGAATGAGAGAAGCAAGGTTGAGAAAATTACAACAAATCTGTCTCATTGTGGCTCAGTATTGGATGCTGGCTTTGCTTTTGATTGCTTCGACTTGCATGCAGATTATATTCAACTTATGAACTATCAAGATTGTGAGCATAAGGCTTCTGAGTTCCGTCGGCTGGCTTTAGACCTATGTTCACAAGGCGATTGTGGTCCCGAGGGCCATGAAGCTGCAGTAGATGCTTTGCTCTTGGCAGCAGAGTGTTACGTCAATCCTTTTTTGATGATGTCTGTCAGACCTAGTCTAAAGGCTAGCAAACATGACCGTATCAATGTGGCAGGTCCTCCAAAGGATGATGGACTTTCTGAGTTGAAGAAGGTTTTTGAAAAATGTTTTAATAATCTGGAAACAGTATCTTGCCTTGAAAGAGAGAGGGATAAAATTGTTCTCCAGATTTTGCTTGAGGCTGCTGAATTAGACCGTAATTATAGGAAAATTAATACAGGTGCTGAACATTATTCACATGATATAGAGGAGACTAATAAACTAGTATTGAATTTATCTCAAGTTGACAAAAAATATGTTGATGCAATTACCTTGGTTAGGCAGAATCAGGCTTTATTGTGTAATTTTTTGATGAAGCAATTGTTAAAGGAACAACACTCAATGCATGAAATACTCATGCAAAGTCTTCTGTTTTATTTGCACTCAGCCACTAAGCTATACTGCACTCCTGAAGATGTAATTAATGTCATTTTAGGATCTGCTGAATACTTGAATGGACTTCTTCAATCTTTATATTCTGAGCTCAAAGAAAGCAATGTACAATTGGATTCAGAAAAGGTGCATGGTGTGAAACGTCGTTGGATGCTTCTTCAAAGATTGGTTATGGCATCAAGTTTTGCAGATGAGGGATCAGATGTTGCAATAAATGTCAGTGGTGGTTTTCAGTATGAAAATTTAATTCCTCCTGCTTCCTGGTTAGAAAAAATTTCTACATTCTCAAACAGTGCTTTCCCTTTAGTTCGGTTTTTTGGTTGGATGGCAGTATCTCGTAATGCTAAACAATCTCTCAAGGGGCAGATCTTCCTTGTACCAACATTGCCTCAGTTGAAAGAATTATTATCTATTTTTTCTGATGAGCTTGCAGCAGTAGATAATGTGGTAAATCAGAAGGATAAGGACGCAAGCATAGGGCTTGAACTCTCCTGTCAACAAGATGGAGATCATTCCTTTTTTGCTCTGTACCCTGAGCTGAATAAGTTTTTTCCGAATATGAAAAAACAATTTGAAGCCTTTGGGTTAGTTATTTTGGAGGCCATTGGTTTACAATTGCGATCTTTCTCTTCTAGTTGCGTGCCTGACATATTGTGTTGGTTTTCTGATCTGTGTTCATCACCGTTTCCCCACATGGGAAAATCTTTCTGTCAAAATGATTTTAACCACTTCAAAGGTTTTGTTGGAAAGAATGCGAAAGCAATCATCCTTTTCATACTTGAGGCCATTGTTGCTGAGCACATGGAAGCAATGGTCCCTGAAATACCAAGAGTTGTTAGAGTGCTGGCATCCTTGTGCAGAACTTCATACTGTGATGTGCCATTTCTAAACTCTGTTTTGCTTTTGCTGAAGCCCATTATCTCATATTCTCTAAGTAATGTATCTGATGACGAAAAACTACTTGCTGACGACTCATGTTCCAATTTTGAGTCACTATGCTTTGACGAGCTTTTCATTGATATTAGAAATGATTATGAGAATCAAGATGGCCCTCCAAAGTCATGCTGCAAAGCACTGACAATGTATATTTTGGCCTTTCTTTTTATGGATTTATCCTTTCAGCGTAAGAAGGGTTTCTTACAATCCTTGGCAAGCTTGTCTGATTTTGCTGTTTCTGAGCCAACTGCATCATTTTATGATTACCTAAGTGCATTTCAGATTGTCATGGAAAACTGTGAAGCTTTGCTAGTTCATATGCTGAGAGCCTTTGGTGCAATCCCTCTTCAAGCATCGCACTTTTCTAATGTGGTTGACAGTACAGTCGATGTTGGGACTCCAGATCCGCATTCTTGGTTTCTCATTGATCTTTGCCACGGCATTTACCCAACTGAGGCTTCTGAGAATTTGAAAACTAATGAAAGTGATGCCATTATGTCTAATCCGAAGGCTCATAGCTTTTCTGCTGAGGAAATAATTATTTTCACTACAGAATTAGACACTGTCATTTGTAACCTCATTCCCACTATAGAACTTTGTTGGAAACTTCATCACCAGTTGGCAAAGAAATTGACCCTGAAGACAGCACGTTGTTTTATGTTCTCAAGATGCTTATCGTCTATTTCACAGAACATGCAAGTGGATCCCAGCGAAGGACTTTCCACATCACCTAATCAATTTGAGGTCTGTTGGAATGTTGGACTTCAAGGACTTGCCAAAATGATTTTGTCGCTTCAGAAAAACTGTTGTTGGGAAGTTTCATCATTACTACAGGACTGTCTACTGGGGTTGCCCAAGTGTTTTTGCTTAAGTATTGTAGCTGGCGGTGTGTGTTCTGCAATCAAACACTTCACCTGCGCTGCACCAAAAATTGCCTGGAGGCTGCAGACTGATAGATGGCTGTTAATTTTATTTGCTAGAGGCCTCCACTACAGTCATGATGGTGAGGCACCTTTAGTTGATCTGTTATGTACACTTCTAGGCCATTCTGAACCTGAACAACGCAATGTTGCACTTCAGCACTTGCAAAGATTTGTTAGCAAACATGCAAATGAAACAGAAGTGTCTTCTTCTAGTGCACCTTATAGGATTGTTTCACATGATTCGCGCAATTCTGCATTTGAGCGTGCTTTATGTCTTTTGGTTTCAAGGACCTGGGACCAGGTGGCTTCCATGGCATCATCTGATTCGTCATCGCTTTTAAGGACCCGTGCAATGGCACTTCTTGCTGATTACATTCCATTCACAGACCGGCATCGACTGCAATCTTTTCTTGCAGCTGCTGATACAATTCTTTATGGATTTGGGAATTTTTCTCAGCCAACGTCTGAAAGCCCAATAACACGAGTTTCATTAGCATTGATCGGCAATGCTTGTTTATACTCCACAGATGAAGATATTTCACTGATTCCTGAAAAGATTTGGAATTTTTTTGAAACCTTGGGAATGTCAAAGTCTGGTACTCTCCTTACACATTACACATACCCACCCTGAAACCATTTACTATTTATTATCCATCTACTATGTTATGTAGGATTTTTTTTCTTTTATTTATATTTCCTTTTTCTCTTTGCAGACAAATGGGTCGGCCATCACGAGAAAATTTTATGCCAGGCTCTGTGTAGACTAAGAGATGCCAGAGATGAGGATAAAAAGGTATATTCTGGCATGGTGCTCATGTCATAATTTTAGTCCAAACAAAATATGGGAAAATATTCTTGAGACTGGTCTCAATGTTTTTTGGAACGCCATATATGTGTGCGCATCTTATTTAGGCTCAATTTCCTTTTCGAAGGAAAGAATAATGATTCTTTTTTAAACTGTTTTGCTAAATCACTCTTTCCATGCAGATGCTGAAAGAAGCACTGCTGCAGAGTGATTTGAAAGAATATGACCCACAATTTGGAAGTACCCGTGATTTAGTTCTTCAGGTGACTGTCTTGCATTTATATATATATTTTTGCGAGAAGTTTGTTGGAGGAGAAAATTGATTGACATTATTAAAATTATTAATCTTCAGTCCCTTGTGAGAAATCAGCCGCTGAAGTCCAAATCTGCTTGTTAGACTTGTTAGGCCTCATAAAGTTGTATCCATGTTTTTGAGGAGCTGATAAAGAACCTTTATATATGTTAGGGTAGATGTTTATCTGGTCTGTAGGCGTGTCTAGGTGCGTCTTACTTGACCAGGTCAACCATATATCATTATTCCATCAGTTTGAAATTTGTATTTCCTGCATATCCAGGATCTTGTATGTCTTCTATAAATGAAAAAATCCGACCTCACTTAGATTCAAGCTTTCCTGGCATGTTGTTTCTGCATGGTACCAGAGACCAGGAAATTTTAGTCTCCCCCCCCCCCTCTCTCCCTCCTATTATCTCTCTTCTGTGTTGCCACCCCACCCCCCCACCCCACCCCATCTGTCCAACCAGTCCCTCCAGCCGCAACTCATTAGAGGTTGATCACCCCTTAGCCGTGTGCCAGTTGCACACCCAGCAGGCTGTGTGCCAATTGTTTTTGTTGAAATGGAAACCTTACCTCACAATGAGGTAGGATTGTTTATAAATAAGCAAAGGAGTACAAGAAACCGATGTGGGACATGAATATTAAAAATATCTAAAAAACATCTAATACTCTTAACACCCTCCCTCAAGCTGGGACATATATATTTATTATGCCCAACTTGTTACATAAAAATTGGACACACGGACCAGACACCCATTTTTGTGAGAATATCTGCAAGTTGATCAGAGGTGTAAACATGGCCGGAGGTGACCTTCTTCTCAAAGTTTTCTCGAACGAAGTGACAGTCAACTTCAATGTGCTTTGTCCGCTCATGAAAGACTGGATTCGTGACAATCTTGATAGCAGCTTAATTGTCACACCAGATATGTGCCGGTTTCTTGACAGTATAGCCAATCTCTTGTAGAATTTGTTGTGCCCAAATAATTGCAGTCACATATGTCATGCCACGATACTTTGACTTTGCACTTGATCGAGAGATAACCGTTTGCTTCTTACTTCGCCATGAGATTAAATTTTTCCTCTAACAAACATTGCAAATTCAGACGTAGATCTTCTAAAGAGAGACATCCAGCATAATCTGCATCACAAAATGCCTCAATATCTGAATGCTCACGATCAGAATATAGAAGACCTAAACCTGATTTCCTTTTCACATATCTAATAATGTGAAGAGCAACCTCCAACTGCGGTTTTGTTGGGGATTCCATAAATTGACTCATTTTGCTAACCGGACAAGCAATATCGGGTTGAGTCATCGTCAAGTGAGTCGGCTTGAATCATTCTAGTCTTTTGCAGAAGATCAAGAACATACTTTCTCTGAGATAGAAAAATTCCTTTAGTACATCTGGAGATCTCAATCCCTAAGAAATATCGTAGTGGACCCAAATCCTTCGTATGAAAATTTTGCTGAAGGATTTGAATCGATCAATGCCATCATTATCACTGTCAGTAATGACATTGTCATTCACATAGACAATCAAGAGAATGCTGCCTGTTGTAGAATAATGATAGATTACAGAATCTTTTATGCTTTGACGCATGCCAAAGCTAAGCACAACAGTGCAAATGCGCTCGAACTAGGCACGGGGTGACTGTTTGAGGCCATACAACGATCGACAAAGGCGACAAACCTTGGAAGACTCCCCGAGCAACAAACCCCAATGGTTGCTACATATAAACTTCTTCATCAAGAAAACCATGAAGAAAAACATTTTTCACATTCAACTGATGGAGAGGCCAGTGATAAGAAGCGGCAAGAGAGATAAATAAGCGGACCTATGTCATCTTGGCCATGAGAGAGAAGGTGTTAAAGTAATCAACACCATATGGCTGCACATAACCCTTAGCAACAAGTCGTGCTTTGAGATGATTTAGAGAACCATCGACGTTGACGCACGCAGTATAGATCCACTTGCACCCAACAACCTGTTTATCCTCAGGGAAAGGGACAAGATCTCAAGTATGGTTGGTTTCCAAGGCCTGAAGTTCATCCTGCATGGATTTTAACCAACCGGGATGAGATTTTGCCTCAGCAACAGTGTGCGGAGTTGAATAAGCAGCTAGTGTCACAATACCGCGAGAGGTAGTGACAAATAATCTCTGATAAAAAGCTGAAGAACTTTGATTTTGCTGACATGAGCGTTTACCTTTTTGAAGGGCAATGGGTAACTCCGACAATGGATGACCAGGAGCCGGTGAGTCGTCGGGTGCGATAGCAACATCAGACTCCGGGGTGGTAGGTGTGCAAGGTTAACGAGAGAAACTTGTCCAAAGCGGGATCCAACGACTTCTGGAGGAAGACATGATTGTGGTGGAGGATGAAGAGAACAGGGTAAAGTTATGGAGGAATTCGGAATATCAGGTGATGGTGGGGAATCAGGAACAGAAAATATGGAGGATTCGACAAAGGAAACATCAGCGGAGGTGACATAACAACGCAAGTCCGGGGAAAAGCAGCGGTAGCCGCGCTGAGTTCGCGAATAACCAAGAAAGATACATTTGAGTGCGCGTGCATCAAACTTGGAAAGGGAGGGGCGAGTATCCCATACATAACATACACAACCAAAGATGCGATGAGGCAGTGAATGTGGTGAGGAGGTTGGAAATAAAGAATGGAAAAGAGTGTCCCTCAAGAACGGATGAAGGAAGTCTGTTAATGAGATATGTAGTGGTGAGAATAATATCGCCTAAAAAAATTGGTTTGAACTATCATTTGGAATAAAAGAGCATGAGCAACTTCTAACAAAGGACAGTTCTTGCGTTCTGCAACACCATTTTGTTGAGGTGTGTCAGGACAAAAAGTTCGATGAAGAACGTCGTTGTTATCCAAAAGGGATCGGAAGAAGCCGGAAAAATATTCACGACCACTGTTAGAGCGCAAATAACGAATTTTAGTGGAAAACCGAGTTTGGATTTCATTATAATAGGAGCGAAACACAAAAAAAAACAAAACAAAATCAGAGCGAGCTTTCAACAAATAGACCCATGTCATTCTCGAAAAATCATCGATGAAGGTGGCAAAATAACGATAACCCTGTTTACCAGGACTAGGACTGGGCCCCATACATTAGAATGAACTAAATGAAAATGACTAAATGCACGAGTAATCGCCCGGGGGACATAGGTGACCCGGTGATGCTTGACATAATGACAGGATTCACAATCAAAAGGAGTGACATGACCCAGATCCGGACAAAGTGACTGAAGAACTGATGCAGGTGGATTACCAAGGCGATAATGAAGGTGCATGAGATGGTCAGAGGTGGCAGGACATGTGAGAGCTGGGGCTGAGTCAAGCACGTACACACCACCCTAAAGTCATCCACTACCAAGCACCCGAGTCGTCAAAGTCTCCTAAAATACAACCAAAGTAGATGAGAAGATGACTCGGGATTGTAAATCAGCCATAAGTTTACTAATAGATAGTAAGTTAAACGGATAGTGTGGAACCAGAGCTACGACAGAGAACGTCAAGCTTGGTGTGAGCGAGCAACTCCCGTAACCAACAATCCGTACCGTCTTACTGTCAGTCACTGTATATTACCTCCAACTGAAGTCGAGCTATAAGACTGAAGAATACCTGCATGGGCGGCCGGTGATATGCTATGAGGCGCCAGAGTTCAAAACCCAGGAGGTTGATCGTTGAGATAAATATGCAGCTGCTGCATCGCCATGAGCAATAGTGACACTGGATGAAGTATCAGCATGTTGAGACCGGCGAGACCGATACTCATCATCAGAAAGATCAACTATATGGCGAGTGTCATCGGGAGGCAATGGGGAAGGTATTGCAGCCTGTGCAGATTGAGAGCGACCTGGAACTGGAGAACCATTCGGACGTCCATGCAAATGCCAACACGTATCAATCGTGTGATAGTCTCTACCACAATGCGTGCAGTGTTTGTGGGCAGTATGGCGACCACGACCTTTGAAATGTCCACCGCCTCTGTTGGGGCTGCGAGAGACCATAACAGTACAATTAGAATGGTTAGTACTGAGTGTCAGCGAAGGAAGACTCGTACGAACAAGGCGATTATAAACCAAGAAGGGATGTAATGTTGTGGGGTTGACCAACATGTCGGTTACGGTGGTAGAGAACTCGGCATTGAGCCCATGCAGGAGGGAGAACAAGAACAATTGATCTAGTTGAGTGCGAGCGTCATCAGGAGCCTGTGGAATGGTCCATAAGTCATTAATCTTGTAGATGGTGAATTCTCCTTACCTTAATGAGAGGTGGAGACATTCTTTTATAGATGAGTGAAACAAAATACGAGGGTAAGTCCGATGTGGGACTCAGAAATACCCATTAAACTGAAATGGGGTCCAACACTCCCCCTCAAGCTGGACATGCCCAGATTGGATTGAGTCCCACAAAGAAAAAGGAAGACAAAACACAAAGACCATTTCATACTCCCCCTCAAGCTGGGCCATGTAGGCTGTGAATACCCAGCCTGGTAGTGAGAGAGTCAAGGCGAGCTCCGGGGAGGCCTTTGGTGAAGAGGTCAGCAAGCTGATCCGCTGTCGGAATATGGCCAAAGCTGATATGGTTCTGGTCCAGATTTTGTCGAAGAAAGTGGCAGTCCACCTCGATATGCTTCGTCCGTTCATGGAAGACGGGATTCGAGGCAATCTTTGTGGCTGCCTGATTGTCACACCAGATATGAGCAGAAGTCTGTGCTGGGAAGCCGAGCTCTTGGAGGAGGTGACGGAGCCAGAGGATCTCAGTGGTGACCGTGGCCATGGCACGGTATTCGGCCTCGACATTCGATCTGGAGACGACAGTCTGCTTCTTGCTTCGCCAGGAGATGAGGTTACCGGCGAAGAACACGGCAAAGCCCGAAGTAGACTTGCGGGTAGCGAGACAACCGGCATAGTCCGCATCACAGAAGGCCTGAACATCAAGATGAGCATGATGTGAGCACCGAAGGCCACGTGCAGGGTTTTTCTTGATGTATTTGACAATGCGGAGGACAACATCCCACTGAGATCTGGTTGGATGCTCCATGAACTGGCTGACTTTGCCAACGGCGCAGACAATGTCAGGTCGCGTCATGGTGAGGTAGTTAAGTTTCCCCACCAAATGTTGATAGCTCTCGGGATGAGGAAATGGTTCCGAGTCGGTATGGAGAGATCTTTCCCCAGGCTCAAGAGGAGTGTCAACGGCAGTCGCTGTGCTCAAACCCGCATCCTGCAAGATATCAAGAGCATATTTGCGTTGGCAGAGAGTGATAGTGTCCTCAGAATGGGAGACCTCGATGCCAAGGAAGTAGGTAAGGGGACCCAAATCCTTGGTGTGAAAGTGGTGGTGGAGGTGCGCCTTGAGGTTGGCGATTCTGGTGGAGTCGCTCCCTGTGATGATGATATCATCAACATAGACCATGAGCAAGATATAGCCATGTGTCGTCGTACGGAAGAAGACGGTGTGATCTTTCATACTGCGAGAGAGGCCAAAGGCTGTGACGACTGTGCTGAAGTGTCCGAACCAAGCCCGAGGGGACTGCTTGAGGCCATAGAGGGAGCGACGAAGGCGGCAGACATGGGAGTCGACACCAGATGCAGAAAAACCAGGGGGCTGGCGCAGGTAGACCTCTTCGTCAAGAAAGCCATGGAGAAAGACATTCTTGACATCCAGTTGATGAAGCGGCCCGTGATGATGAGCAGCCAGAGAAATGAACAAGCGGACAGAGGCCATCTTGGCTACCGGAGAGAAGGTTTCAAAGTAATCGATGCCATACGTCTGAGCAAAGCCCTTCGCCACAAGCCGGGCTTTGAGGCGACAAAGAGAGCCATCGGGATTGAGATGGATCATAAATATCCATTTGCAGCCGACCGCCTGTTTGCCCGCATGGAGGGGGACCAGATCCCATGTATGATTGTCCTCCAGAGCCTGCAGTTCATCTTGCATAGCCTGTAGCCACCCCGGGTGTGACTTGGCATCGCCAACTGTGCGGGAAATAGAGATCGCCTCTAGTGCTGACAAACCTTTGTAAGAAGATATAAATAAAGGAGTTGTCTGACACGATCGAGTACCTTTCCAGAGTGCAATGGGCAAGTCCTCTGGTGCCGTGACAGGAGCATCCGACGAAGTGGGAACAATGTTGTCCTCGGCCTGGATGGGGGGTACAGTTGATGGACGACGAGAGTAGACCTGTCCAAAGCGATGACCTGTAGGAGGAGACACCAGAGGCTGGTGAAACAGGAGAGGAAGGCAGTCATCGATGGTAGTGTCTGGATGAGGAGAGGGCGGAAGGAAAGAAGAGCTCTCGACAAATGATACATCGGCAGAGGTGATGTAGCGGCGTAAGTCTGGAGAGAAACACTGATAGCCACGCTGAGTGCGGGAATAGCCGAGAAAATACACCGGAGGGATTTGGGAGAGAGTTTTGAGAGATTGGGGCGAGTGTTCCGAACATAGCAGAGACATCCGAAGACACGGAGTGGAAGGGAGTGAGGGGGAAGAGAGGGGAACAAGGTATGAAAAGGAGTCTCCCTGAAGGATGGGGGAAGGAAGACGATTGAGGAGGTATGTGGCAGTGAGGATGACATCCCCCAGAAGTGTAGAGGCACCTGGTGTTGGAAGAGGAGGGCACAAGCAGTTTCCAGAATATGCCGGTGTTTTCGCTCGGCCACTCCATTCTGCTTAGGGGTATCAGGATAGGAGGTCTGATGTATGATGCCGTGTGCCTGCACAAACTGCTGAAAGGGAGTGGATAAGTATTCTCGCCCATTGTCGGAGCACATACATTTTACAGAGATAGAAAACTGTGTCTGGATCTCATGGTAAAATGTCTGAAAGGTGGAGAAAACTTCTGTCTGATCTCGAAGAAGGTAAAGTCATGTCATACGGGAAAAATCATCAATGAAAGAGATGTAATATTTATACTCGGATTGACTCGAGGTGGCACAGGGACCCCATACATCGGAATGAACCAAATCAAAGGGTTTGGCGGCCCGTGTATTAAGTCGAGGATAATAAGATGTGCGATGGTGTTTCGCAAAGGTACATGACTCACAATGAAAAGATAAAGAGGGACTAATTTCTGGGTAGAGCTGATGAAGAGCGGAGGCGGAGGGGTGGCCCAACCGAGAATGGAGGTCTACGGCACGAGCAGAGACAGACGTGCAGGCGACGGATGTCGGACCATCGAACATGTACACCCCATCTCGAAGCTGGCCTCTACCATGTTTCTGGTTTGTCGTCCGCTCCTGAAACACAACAGAAGACGAGGTAAAGATATCATTACAATTTAGATCCTTGGTCAGCTTGTTGATGGAAAGCAGGTTAAACGGACTGCGTGGTAATGAGCCACCGAGGATAGGTGAAGGGAGGAGGTGAGGGAGCATGTACCAAAGCCGGCAATGGGGAGAGTGGAACCATCAGCAACAGTGATGGCTGAGGAACCAGTATAGGGACGGTAGTTGGAGAGCATACCTGCATCCCCGGTAAGATGGTCGGACGCACCTGAGTCAAGCATCCAGGTCGGGGAACGATGTCTGACAAAAGCAGTGGGACCACCGGAGTGAGCAAGAGATGCTGATGAAGAGTTCGGCATGGAGGTGGTCCTATGATCATGAATCAACTGGATCTCAGCCATGGAGGGATCCAAAGATGACGGAAGAGCAGCAGTAGGTGATGATGCATCTCGGAACGCAGTCTGGCCCTGTCGGGGGTGCGAATCGGGACGGCCATGAAGGACCCAACAACGGTCAACCAGGTGGCCGAGCTTGCCACAGTGCTGACAGAGGGGGCGAGGTCGGCCGTCTCCACGGCCGTGTCCATGAGTGCCGGTAGGGCGGCCACCTCCACGACCCAAGAGAGCAGTGTGATCGGGGCGAGGAGCGGGTGGGGCAAGGGCCCGATGAGCTTTCCCCAGGCGATGATAAACCTGTGGGATATCCAGCGTGGAAGGGCTGGCAAGCATCTCGGTGGCCGTCGTGGCATAGTCCGGGGCGAGGCCATTCAGGAGATTGAAAATGCAGAGCTGGTCCTGTTGAGTAGGCTTCCGTCGGAGTCTGAGGAACGGGCCATAGTTCTTGTAGTTCGTCCCGGAGACCTTTCCACTCCAGGAAATAGGCCGAAAAGGTCCGATCCTGCTGTCGGATTTGGGATAGACGCTGTAGAATGTTAGAGACCCGAGCCAAGTTGTTGGTCTCGAAATACATGACAGTCAATGAATCCCAGAGTTCTTTGACAGTGTTGGCAGTGCGGGTAACATCTTTCACCGATCGGTCCATGAAGTTGACCAGTAATGCGAATATTTTTCTATCCGCAAGTTGCCAAGAGTCGAATTTGGTGTCAGTCATGGCGGGTGGAGGATTCTCAAGATGGGAATGAAGGCCCATGCCGCGCAGGGACATCAAGACCGTCTTTCGCCAGACGGAGAAATTTGTGGCATCCAGTTTGTCATCTACAAGCCGGGAGGATGCGGTGATCAGAGACGGCAGAACCGAGGAAGCCTCCATGGTGGGCGACGAGAGGCGCGGGTGGCGCGGTCGTCGGGAGCAGCTGGAATGGCGGGCGGGAGCGGGAACCGCCGGGAAGAGTCGGGGAAGGCGTGGCCGGTGCTGGGTAGCCGGGAGCCGCGCCGGTAGCCGGGGCGAGGGGGGGGGGGGGCGCCGGGCGAGGGCGCCGGGGCAAGGCGCTGCTGGGCGAAGGCGTCAGGGCGAGAGCGAGGGCGAGGCGCCGCTGGGCTAGGGTGAGGGCGCCGGGGCGAGGCCGAGGGCGAGGCACTGCTGGGCTAGGGCGAGGGCGCCGGGGCGAGGCCGAGGGCGAGGCGCCGCTGGGCGAGGGCGAGGGCGCCGGGGCGAGGCCGAGGGCGAGGCGTCGCTGGGCTAGGGCGTCTGGGCGAGGCCGAGGGCGCCGGGGCGAGGCCGAGGGCGAGGCGCTGGCTAGGGCGCCGCTGAGCGAGGGGAGCCGCGCCGGGAGAGAGGGCCGCCGGCAGGGGAGCCGCGCCGGGAGAGAGAGCCGCTGGGAGAGAGGGCCGCTGGGAGACTAGGGCAGAGGGGAGAGAGGGCCGCCGGGAGGCGCGGGCAGAGGGGAGAGAGGCGGGGCCGGACAGAACCGGGGATCCACAGGGGAGGGAGGGGTCGGGATTAAATTCTCTCTGATACCATGTAGATGGTGAATTTTCCTTACCTCAATGAGAGGTGGAGACATTCTTTTATAGATGAGTGAAACAAAATACAAGGAGGGTAAGTCCGATGTGGGACTCAGAAATACCCATTAAACTGAAATGGGGTCCAACAGATCTCATCTACAAGTGAATTCCACTCATTGTAATAAGAGTGAATCAAGCGATTGCCTTGTTGAAGAGCAAAGAACTACTGAAAAAGAGCATATATACGAACAAGATTGTCTGTCTCAGAAAACATAAGCAATAATGAATCCCAGTCCTTGCAAGTATTAGCAGTCTTGACAACATGCTTAACTGAGCGATCCATGGAATTAAGCAGCATTGAAAAGATCTTGTTGTTCCGTTGTTCCCATTGTCTGAATGTGACATCTTTTGAATCAGGAGGGGATGCAACAAGATGAGAATAATACCCCATGCCCTTCAAGACGACTATAACAGTCTTCTTCCACATGATGAAATTGGTGGAATCGAGACGTTCATCCACAAGACGTATGGAAGCGGTGATAGTATCTGGCAAGGGTGATGACGTTGCCATAGAAGAAGCCGAAGATTAGAAGAGTGCTGAAATTGCACGATAGGCAAGGACTAGGGCGCTGAAAATGCACAGCGAGTAGAAAATTAGGTGTTGAAGGTGCACAACCGGAACATCGGGTATGGATTAGGCCACAGAAGAAAGATTCTCAAGAAAGGAGGTAGGGAGAGGCATTGCTGGTTGGGGCGTCACATAGGAAGGGGTGAGTGGCTGGCAGAGGGGTGACGTGCAGAGGGATGCGTCGTGAAGGGGTCGCGTAGGTAGAAAGGGATGAAGGGAATGGGGTCGTCGCTATGGGAGGGGCGTTGTGCAGGCGGGAAGGTGCGATGGGAAGGGAGCCGACGCTGTGGGAGGGAGGCCGTGCGAAGGCAGGTGGCGCTGTGGAAGGGAGCCGGAAAGGCAGGCGGCGACAGGAAGGGACGATTTGAGGGGGCTACGGGAATGGGGGGCGGGAGGATTAAAATCCCTTTGATATCATGTTAAATGGAAACTTTACCTCACATCGAGGTAGGATACTTTATTTATAGATGAGCAAAGGAGTACAACGGAGGTGTGAAACCGATGTGGGACAGAATATTAAAAATATCTAATACTCTTAACGTCTATCTTTATATATAACGAGTTACGATCTCTTTCATGCGACACAACTTTCCAGCAACCTGATTTCAACATGAATGGGGTACATAAACTGGTATTTGTCGGCTCGCCTATATACAGAAACATACTAGTAGATCCATTAAACAGAAGTTTACTGCCACATCATGGTAGTGTTTTTCTGCTTTCAACAGCCATGTTTGGCACCCATAAGCAGAACATGAGCTTCATTTGGATATAACCAAGTTTTCTTCACCTGCAAATATATGTCATTGTCACTTTAGATCATTCCAAAAAGTTCGCAGGATTGAAAAGGTATCTTGAAGATCGATATCTTCATTTTATCAAAGGAATCGAGGGCTTTACTTGTTTCTGTAGTTCATATCTTTAAGTTTTTATAATTATTTTTCAGCTACTTGAGGGTTTTCATTGCTGACATCTGGAGTTGCCATTATCTGATACTTGACAGGTTATGGCAAATCTAACTTCTGCCAAGTCATACTTCGAATTCTTTTCAACTAAAGCGGACCAAGAGAAAATTGTGAGTTTTTTATTTAGTTGTCAATGATGTTTATTCTATATGATGTTAATTTATTTTGGTGACTTATGTGTGTCAGGCCCTCGAGGAGGCTGAAATAGAAATGGATATTATTCAGAGAGAACCCACACAGGAGGACCCATCTTTAGATTTCAAAGGAAGGCTTAAAGATTTTGTTGTATCCAGTTACTATTCCATCCCTTGGTGCTTTTAAGTTTGGCATTGTCATGTTTCTTTGTAAAATCATTTCTTGCTTAATGGGTTTTTAACATGTAGGTAATGTGATGAATGAGAATCGACTTCAGCAGATCAAGGACTCCATCCATAACATGTATGACTGTTATGTTATGACTTCTGAATCAAATTAATCTGGAAAAATCGGAGTTGATACAATCGTAGTAACTCGTTTCTTGTCAATCCATTTCTTTGGCTACTTAAATCTGTTGCAGTTATTGTGTTTATATTCACCGTATTCAATATGAATTATATTATTTTGTTTTTCATGTTACAATCTCATCTTATCATGAGCACTTTTTTTTTCAGTTTGTGTCTGAACATACATGCATGCCACTTAAATGGTTTTTAATTTCCAGAGAGAAGTCCAGACTGACAGAAGAGATAGCAGCTCGCAGGCAAAAAAAACTTCTTTTGAGCCGTGCCCGTCAAAAATATCTTGAAGAGGCCGCTTATCAGGAAGCCAAACTTTTGCAGGAATTTGATAGGTTTCACTCCAGTCAATATGATAATTGTTCTGTCCGTTTTGTTCGTTTTTTGCAACTTAAAAAAATTTATCAGGGAGAGGACTGCTGAAAATGAAAAGGAGATAGAGAGGCAGCGATTGCTGGAACTTGAACGTTCGAAAACCCGAGAACTGCGTCACATTCTTGACATGGAGAAGGAAAGGCAGACACAGGCAAGAATTCTTTTCTCTTGATCCATCTGCTCTATATGTTCTCTTAAAATATATTGATCATTGATAGAGATGGAACCGTTGCTGCTGATCAGCCTCGTCCACGTTTGCTGCATGTATATCGCAGGAGGGGGAGAGAGGCAGTTTTGTGGTTGAGTTTGTTGGGTTTGTTTTGTTTGTTATAACTGTTTCTTTTAAGTGGAGGGTATATTTGTAAATAGCTGGTGTAGTCCAGGGGATTATAAATAGGAGGGAGGGGCGTTGTTAGAGGGGGACTTGGTCAGTTGGGAAGTTAGTCTGGCAGTGGTCTCGTCCTGCTCCTACAGAGAGAGACGGTCAGGAGAGATGAAGCGGAAGCTTGTACTGAAATTCTTGAAGGAACTGGTTAGATCTTTTTGATTCCTTTACACACTGCTCTCTCAGATTCACTAAATTCACAGAACATCAAATTGAAACCTATCAATTTGGTGCTTTCATTGAGAGATTTTTTGTGGAGAGTTTTAGAGAGAGAAACTAGAAGAGAGAAAACTTGTCTGGCAGTTGGAAATTTCTATGAACACACAAATGGAGAGCAGATTAACAACGTTGGAGGCTGCTGTTTCTGAGTTGAAATCTGGAGTTCAGCAACAGGCAAATCTTGAGGTAAAAGTTTTGGAAATGAAGACGGAATTCCAACGCCAGATGCAGGAACTTACGTCTTCGATTGGACAATTGAGTAAGTTTGTTCGAAACACAATAGGGAGTACTGAACGAGAACAGGAGAAAGAAAAGTCCGCTGTAGAAGGAGAAGGAAGTATGAAAGATGCTGAGACGCTGAATAGATTAAAGGTCGATGATGAATTACCGAAGGGGAATGAACATGGAGAGCTGAACGCGTACACAAAACAGGTTGAGATGTCAATATTTTTTGGAGAAGATCCGATATCCTAGATATCACAAGCTGAAGTTTATTTTTCTTTACACCGGATGCGGGAAAAATTTGAAGGTACCGATGGCACAAATATGTATGGAAGGATTAGCTCAATATTGGATGATATCATTGAGATCAGTGCGTCCGGAACTGACGTGGATTCAGTTGAAGGAGGAAGTCCTTGGCCGTTATGGAATGTGGCAGAGGAAGATCCGTTAATCTACCTCAAGGAGTTGCGGCAGACAGCACATATTGATGAGTTTGAAAGAACAACTATGCAGATACCTGAACTTACTGAAAGGTGGTACATGAGCATGTTTATCAGAGGATTAAAAGCAAAAATTGGAAGTACTGTAATGACACATGAACCACCGAATAAAGTCAGATTGCTGACATTGGCGCGGCGAGTGGAAAGAGAGCTTATTGTAAAAGGAATTCTCAAACAGCCTCCGCCACAAACTCGATCCGTTTCAGTGGGAGGAGTAGGGCGGCCATGGAATACGAACATTGTTCGAACCGTACCTCTTGGTGAGGGGCAAGAAAAGGAGCGAAAAAACGGTCCCACGCCTCATTGGAAGGGGGTATGAAATTTATCACGAGGAGAATATGAAGAAAGAAGGTCTAAAAGACTGTTATACATGTGGACAGAAGTTCGCACCTGGACATAGGTGTCCAGACAAGGGATACAAGCTTATGATATGGGAGTGCATTGAACCACAAAAGGAAGTAGAGGAAGACGGTGAAAACAATGAAGAAAAGGAAGAAATTACTGGAGAATATAAGGAGTTAGAGATGTTGGGAACCACTGTTGGATCACCAGGACATCTGACAATGAAGCAGAACCAGATGATGCTATTGGAAGGAGAAATAGATGAGGTGCCAGTGATCGTTTTAGTCGACAGTGGGGCGAGCCACAATTTTATTTCAAAGCAGTTGCTTAAGTTGCTTACGGTACAGATCAAAGAAACAACACCTTTCCATATTCGCATGGGAGATGGACATAGGGTAGAGTCTAGAGGAATGTGTAAGGCTATGAAGTTGAATTTGGCAGCAGAAGAATTTGACATTGATGCTTATTATATATTTGACACTACAGGACCAGATTTAGTACTGGGAATTTCATGGCTAGAAACTCTAGGATATGTGACTACACATTGGAAATGGATGACAATGGAATTCAATTGGAAAGGGCGGGAAGTGATGCTTCAGGGAATTGATATACAACAAGGGCCACCAAGAGCTTTACAGGGTTATTTGAGTAGGGGGAGCATGCTTATACAGGGAATACAGTGGGAAAAAATTGAAAACAACATGAAAGAGGGGGAAGAATTAGCTCCAAGGCAGAGAGAGCAGTTAAACAGTTTGATACAGCAGTATGATCGGATTTTTGAGGTACCGAAGGAACTGCCTCCACCAAGGGAAACGAATCATGCAATTAAGTTGAAGGATCAGATCCATTTAATATACAACCCTATAAGCTGGCATATCATATGAAAAACGAAGTGGAAAAACAGATACAGGAACTATTGGCACAAGGGTATATCAAACATAGTCATAGTCTATATTTAAGTCCCATAATCATGGTTAAAAAGAAAGATGAAGGATGGAGGATGTGTGTAGATTACTGGGCCTTGAATAAAAGAACGATTTCAGATCGATATCCTATGCCAGTAATAGAAGAGCTTATGGATGAGTTAAATGGGGCTGCATATTTCACTAAGATGGACTTAAGATCCGGGTTAAATCAAGTCCGAATGAGGAGAAGGATGTGGAAAAAACAGCTTTTAGAACCCATGAGGGACATTATGAATATAGAGTAATGCCATTCGGGTTAATGAATGCTCTAGAAACCTTCCAAGCAACTATGAAATCAGTTTTTAGACCAATGTTAAGAAAGGAAGTGCTGGTGTTTTTTTTGACGATATACTGATATATTGTAAAGGCTGGTTGGAACACCTGTAACGGCTGCAACAGGTGTTACAAATTATGGTTCAAAATGTCTTGTATGCAAATGGAAAGAAATGTTCATTTGGAAGAAAGATAGTTGAATATTTAGGCCATGTAATTTCCAGAGAAGGAGTTTCGATGGACCCAAGGAAACTCCTGGCTGTTAGGCAGTGGAGGGAGCCTAGAAACGTGAAAAAAGTAAGGGGATTTCTTGGGTTAACCAGACACTATTCGAAATTTGTTTGAAATTATGGAAAAATAGCCCGACCACTTACTACATTGACTAAGAAGGGTGAATACAGGTGGATAAAGGAAGCTCAAAAAGGCTTCGAAAAACTTAAGGAATGCATGACTACAACTCCAGTATCGGCAATGCCTGATTTTACAAAACTGTTTGCAATAGAATGTGATGCATTTGGGTATGGTGTTGGGATAGTTTTACAATAAGAGGGCAGACCACTAGCGTTTTTCAGTAAAGCGCTGTCCGAGACTACATTAGCAAAGTCAGTTTATGAGAAGGAATCAATGACACTTGTGTTGTCTATTCAGCATTGGAAACAATATCTTTTGGGAAGACGGTTTGTGGTATTTACTGATCACCATAGTTTGAAACACATGCTTAGTCAGCGGGTAGTCTCTATGGATTAGTAGTACTGGCATGCAAAGCTAATGGGGTACGATTTTGAAGTAGTTTATAAACCGGGAAAGCTAAACTAAGCTGCAGATGCATTATATCGTACGACAGAGGAAGAACACTGTCAGATTATGGCTGTTTCTCAGCCAACATCGGAGGAGTTTCAGGAAGTGTGAAGAGAAGTTCAGCAAGATGACCGGTTGGCAAAGATAGCTGAAGACTTACAGCAAGGCTGGGAAAGTATACCTGGATATTCTATCCGCAATGGAATGCTGTATTATAAGAATAAATTGGTATTAACCAAGCAATCAACATTGATCCTGAAGTTGTTATATTACTGCCATTCATCACCCATGGGCGGACATTTGGGCTATTTGAAGACTTTTAAGCGTTTGGCTAATGGGGTGTTTTGGAAGGGAATGTCACGAAGTGTGATGAAGTATGTGCGGGAATGTGCAACATGTCAGAAAAGTAAATACGAGACACTTAGTCCAGTTGGTTTACTTCAGCCGTTACCAATTCCAGCTTTGGTGTGGGAGGAAGTTACAATGGATTTTGTATCCGGGTTCCCAAAATCTCAAGGGTATGATGTGGTATTAGTAGTGATTGATAGGCTGAGTAAGTACACCCATTTTATTCCACTCAAATACCCATATACTGCTAGAATTGTGATAGAAATTTTCTTGAATGATGTAGTCAAACTGCATGGCATTCCCAGAACAATTGTTAGCGACCGGGATCCCTTAGTTACCAGTCTGTTTTGGCAAGAGCTTTTTAAGTTGCATGACACAACATTAAAGATGAGTTCCTCCTACCATCTCCAAACTGACGGCCAAACTGAAGTCGTAAATCGGTGTTTGGAGGCTTACTTGCACTGTTTTTTCTACTGATCAGCCTAAACAGTGGGTGACCTGGTTACCTTGGGCAGAGTATAGCTACAATACATCCTATAATACTTCAACTGGAAAAACTCCATTTGAAATAGTATATGGCCGACAACCTCCACAACTTATTCAGTATGTGAAGGGTGAAGCAGTGGTGGAAGCTGTGGCTACAACACTGACAGATCGAGATGAAGCATTAAAACAACTTCGGAAGAACTTACACTGGGCACAACAGATTATGACTAAGTCAGCTAACCAACATCGACGAGAGGTTGCCTTCAAAACAGGGGATTTTGTTTGGGTAAAATTGCATCCAAACTGTCCAGGGGTGGTAACACGGATTAATAGGAAGTTGGCTGCCAAGTATTATGGGCCATTTCAAGTTGCAGAGCAAATAGGGGCTGTTGCCTATAGGCTCAACCTACCTGAAAACAGTAACATCCACCCGGTCTTTCATGTTTCCCAGCTGCGAGCAGCTGTGGGTTCTGAACAGGCAGAAGAAAAAATACCTAAGGAATTTATTGATCAAGGGAAATTTCCAGAAACAATGCTGACAGAATGATATCAGGGAACTTATCACCAGTGACTTATTAAGTGGCGAGACCGTTCAGCTGAAGAAGCAACTTGGGAAGATGCACAGGTTATTCGGCATCAATTTCCTTCTGCCCACCTTGAGTACAAGGTGGTAAATAAAGGGGAGGGTATTGATAGAGATGGAACCACTGCTGCTGATCAGCCTCGTCCACCTTTGCTGCTTGTATATCGTAGGAGGGGGAGAGAGGCAGTTAAGTGATTGAGTCTGTTGGGTTTGTTTTGTTTGTTATAACTGTTTCTTTTAAGTGGAGGGTATATTTGTAAATAGGTGATGTAGTCCAGTGGATTATAAATAGGAGGGAGGGGCGTTGTTAGAGGGGGACTCGGTCAGTTGGGAAGTTAGTCTGGCAGCGATCTCATCCTGCTCCTAGAGAGAGAGACGGACAGGAGAGATGAACCGGAAGCCTGTACTGAAATTTTTGAAGGAACTGGTTAGATCTTTTTTATTCCTTTAAATACCGTTCTCTCAGATTCTCTAAATTCACAGAACATCAAATTGGAACCTATCAATCATGGCCACACACTGTATGTATAGCAGGGATGGCCAGATGTTTGGTTTTCTGCAGCGTGTTAGGTTGCAACATTCACGAGCATCCTAGGATCATATCCTTCAAGTATCCATCAAACATTTTCCTCCCAAGCAGGTTCATTTGCTAAGAGATCACATTTGGGATGGCTCTTAAACAAGATTACAATCCTATCACATTAATATATTTTGAGAAATCTCCTCCCGATAAATTTTTGCTATTATTATTTTTATTATCATTTTATTTTGCAGAGGCGGTCACCCACTTTTCTGGGGGCTTGCTGCGTAAGACTAGGGGTTGGGTGCGATTGGGCGTAAGGGTAGGCTGGGGGTCATTAATAATGGCCAGGGGCAATTATGTAAAATGGGTTGATTAGCTTGTTAGTTGATGGGTGGGAGAATAATAAATAGGGGCTACTGGCTAGTCGGGAGGGGGGAACTAGTTTGGAATTGGCTTCCAGCGGAAGCAAGAGGGGGTTAGGCCTCGGACACCCATCAATTGGCGCTTTCATTGAGAGTCGAAAGAGAATCAAGTAGTGGTTTCAAGATCGAGGAGCTCAAGAAGAGGCTGCCGAAGCAGACACAACAAACTTTTTGGTTGCCGCTGTCTCTTGATCGAATTCGATTGTGACGCAGGGGACGCACAAGACTCAGGAGGTTTGATCCGTGAGGTAGGATTCTGTTTGATAGTCTGAAGCTTGATAGGGTGAGATGGACACCACAGACACTTCGACTTCTGTAGTGGCGACCGCCTCACAGCTGGACAAAAGAGGGAGAAAAATGAGGAAAAGAAGAAGAAAAAAATCACCAGCGGCAGAATTGCAATTGCCGACAGGAGCCGACGCAACATCTTGTGTCCGCGTAGCTGTAGAAGACGACGCACAGCGGTGGGGAAAAAAACTCCCAATCGCAGCTAAGGCAGACGTAGTCAATTCACGACAGTCGCAGAACTCAAGTCGAAGTAGTTTGTGCCAGCCAAACTGCGAAGTTTGAAGTTGACGCATTTGATGCGGCAGTTTTTGAATGTTCTTGATTGTCCTTGATCATCGGAGATTGCTCTAGATGGAGACGCTAATGACTTTGATGCAATCAATGTGTGCTGGTCTCGAACAAATGAAGCAGGAGAATGCGGCGATGCAAAATGTGCTGCAGTGATTCTCCGGCCAAGTTTGGTTGCGGGAGAAGCAGAAGCAAGCTGAACTGGAGTCGGAGTAGAAACAGTCTATAGAAAGCGGAACAGGTTTAGTTCTTTCTGCTTCTTCTACTCAACTGCTTCAGGAGTTCTGAGTACCTTACCTGAGGTGAACGGACCGAGACAGCACCATAAGTCGCTGTAATTGGTGTCGATGCAAGCACAGACACCCTGAAGAGATCCTGGTTGGACGAGCCTTCTAAACCACTAGCGGTGGAAGTGACACCACTGGGGGTTCTGACAGCAGCTCCTGGTTCTTTTGATCGACAATCTTCTACTGGTATTTCAAGTCCTCTTGCTGCGGACATACTTCACCAACCTCCAGTGAACCTGGTCGCATCTAAAACATCAGCTCAGGTGCGCGTGTCCTTTTTTTTCACTGGACTTTCAAAACAACAAGGAAATTCTGGTCTGTTGCTGCAAGCTGTGAGGGAGAGAGTTTTTCCAGATGCACAGACCATGCATGTGTTGACCGAGTTTTCCGATGGTTATCTTTTTTTTTTATTCAACACCACTTCTGTCCGTGGAGGTAGTTATTTCAGGACATGGCAAAGGAAGTAAGGCGCGAGCTGGATTTTCGCATTTTGTGCTCGGTGGAACCAGTCTGAATCCCCAGCATAAGTGGTGACTTGTGCTGCTGGATCATGTGGATGCAATCACAGAATTGACGGTGCGGCAAGAATTTCTAGAACGGCCTAAAGGGCCAGAGATTGTGGCTTCAATTGTGCTTAGCGAGCAGTTTAAGATGCGAGCTGTTGATGTTGACGAAGAAAGCCAGAACAGGCGTACAACACGAAAGGCTGCGAAGGAGAACTACCATCGACTTTTAGGAGTAGCAGAGGCAGGGGACCGTAGAGAGGTCAAAGGGAATTGTGAAACACCGCACCGAAAGGAGGTTCATCAGGTTCCAAATGCTGTCGTAACGGAGGGAGTGAAGGCTGCTGGGATAGGGGCTCCTGCACTGGCAGTTGACGACTTGCTGCGTAAGAGTAGGGGTTGGGGGCAATTGGGCCTAAAGGTAGGTTGTGGGTCAATAATAATGGCAAGAGACAATTATATAAAATGGGTTGATTGGATGGTTGGTGGGTGGGAGAATAATAAATCGGGGCTGCTGGCTTGTCAGGAGGGGGGAACTAGTTTGGAATTGGCTTCCGGCGGAAGCAGCAGAGGGTTAGGCCTCAGCCCGGTGGTGCATCGACTCCACGTGATTCCCCTCTTCTTCTGTTCTTCTGCTCCTGTTGTTTTTCTAGTAGTCTTGTACGTTGTAATCGTTAGATATATTGGAGTTCTATAGAAAATCTACTCTCTCTTGGACTCCCATCAGGAGCCTTGGGAAAATTTTCCTTAATGATGTGTTTTGAATGAAACCGTCACCCTCTTTTTTATCATCTAGTAAATTGACCCCCAATGTGTTAGAGGTGTGGGGGGGGGGGGGGACCCTACCACTTGGAAGGTATATTCCCGAAGGAAGAAGGCAGCTCGAGTGGGAGAGTCCATTGGGGAGTCACGTGGAGAGCCACAACGCACGTGAAGCCCAACAGAAACAGAATAAATTAGGGGAGCGGGACCATGGGTGAGGAAGACAGTTAGAAGGTTAGATATATTCGGCTCTAGTGCTTGGGCGGGAGAGCAAAGGAGCCTCACGAAGATTCCTGGTATTTCTCCTTCACTTTCTTCATTACTCACAGGCTATAATCCCCGGTACTTACTGTTTTCCATGAATATAATTTATCTTGCTGTTTGATCGGCGTGGGGACTAACATTTTTGGTCCGACCTGCCGGATCACAAGCTCATCGCCTCTTTGAGGGGACGGCGGTCAGAGGAACCAATTATGGAGACTCGTCTTCATGATTGGAAGCGTTAGAGCAACGAATGGAGTGTGCGGAATCTGGATGTGACCGACATATCGAACATGTGGAATCAACGATGTCGGGATTGGCGACCATAGTGGGTGCTTTTCAGTAGGAAATCTTCAGGCTAAAGGGACTACATAAGTCAATGGCTGGAATTGTGCGCCGACTAGAGAAGTTACCTATGCAAGAGGAGGCAACGAACTCTACACCAAATTTCAAGTCGGGTGAGCTGCTGTCACGATCACACGGAAAAATGGGCCCGATCGAGGGGATGGATGGGATAGGGGAAGTCACTGGTGATGGTTCCCTAGCGGTGCGTAGGGTTGAATTACTGGTCAGGATCCTCGCGGTTTGATCAACAAAGCTGGACTATACTTCCGGATAAATTATGTTGGAGTCTGTATCCCACATCGGACTTGTGGTCCGATGTGGAGTTTCTCATTCATTATAAAAGAACGCTTCCGCCTCACTTTGAGGTAAGGAGGCGAGGGGGTTTCCTCATTTTAACATGGTATCAGAGGAGGTTTAATTCCTCCTCCTGCGCGCGCCCTTGGTCGAGCGGCCCTCCCTCCCGACGTCCGCCGTCCTCCCGCGGTGCGCCCTCACCCGCGCCCCAGCGCCTCTTCCCCGGCGGCTCGCCCTCGGCGCGACGCGGCTCCCGGCTCCCGCTGCTCCTCTGCGCCTCCCGACGGCCCGCCCCTCCTGCGCGCGGCGGCCCGGTCCTGACGCCGTCTCCCTCTCTGCGCGCGGCCCGCTCCTCCTGCGCGCGCATCCCGTCGCTGCGCCTCCCGGCTGCTCCCGACGGCCTCCTGCTGCTCCCGGCGGCCTCCCGCATCCCGTCGCCGGCCCTCCGCGCAACCTCCCGGCCCTTTTTCCGGCCAGATCTAGAGATTTCCGGCCAGATCCGGACAGCTCCGGAAGGCTCCGGCCAGATCCGGCGATTTTCGGCCTCATCCGGCCAGATCCGGCGAGATCCGGTCTGTTCCGGGCAGATCCGGACTGTTCCGGGCAGATCCGGGCAGATCCGGACTGTTCCGGGCAGATCCGGCCTGTTCCGGCCAGCAACCGGCCTCCACCCGTGCTGGCCGCTCCACGCAGGTGGCCTCCTCCAACTTCAAGCGCCATCTCCCGGCCTCTTGCACCCTCGCCGGCCTCCTCCTGCGGCATCCCTGCCTCGCCGGCATCTCCCGGCTCCTCCCGGCACCTCCCGACACCTGCATCTCTCTCCGCCGGCACATCCTTTTGCTAGCACAGCAGCTCGACCACCTAGGATTCGGTCCCCGTTGGCGCCGCCAGTCCCGCAACAATTCTGCGGAATCCCCGCCTCCCGTCGCCGGCCCCGCAAGTGCGGTTTTCCCGGTGCTAGTTTGGATTTCCCGGCGTTTCATCGACCGGCCCCACTAGTGCGGCAGTCCCGGCGTTCCGTCAACCGACTCGGTCTCTGTGTGGTTCATCTGCTGCGTCTGCGACATCATCCATCCATCTCCTGCGCAGGAGCTTCGATCGTGAGGGGGAGCAGCAACCTTTGCAGCGTTCTTTTTGTTTTCGTCATGTTTTGTAATCAAGCTGGGTATGTCCAGCTTGAGGGGGAGTGCTAGCGTTTGTTTTATTGTTTTCTTTTCATTATGTGTCCAAGCTAGGTACACCTAGCTTGAGGGGGAGTGTTGGAGTCTGTATCCCACATCGGACTTGTGGTCCGATGTGGAGTTTCTCATTCATTATAAAAGAACGCTTCCGCCTCACTTTGAGGTAAGGAGGCGAGGGGGTTTCCTCATTTTAACAAATTAAATGCACGAGCAGGCCAAAATTTCTGTGGCTCAGGTGAGTATGGAAGGGGTGGCTATACATTGGTTTATCGTGTTGGAAGAGGTGCACCCACAATTGTCTTGGCACAAGTTCAAGGAGGAGTTAATGGAACGATTCAGTGGATTAGAAGTACAAAATCCTTATGAAGAATTAGCCACAAATCGACAGAGCGGAACGGTCTAAGAATACATTGAATGATTTGAATTTTTAGCGTCCCTCATCTCACGCCAGCCGGAATCTCAATATGTTGGGTGCTTCCTCCATGGGTTGTGCGAGGAAGTGTGAAGTTAGGTTCGCATTCATAACCCGGAGACCCGCCTATAGGTGATGCAGCTGACACAACATGTTGTGTTAGCCGTCGACAAAGGGCAGGACCACAACCTTAGGCTGGAGGACCACGCTTGTCCGGGGGCAGGGACTGGTCATATTCCTCTAGGGGAATTTTTTCTCAACATCCAAGTGCTTTCGCCCCTAAGAAGGGGAGGGGAGCTGACGGGAAGAATCAATAGGGAGGTGCCGCGAGCTGCTCAGGATGGAGAAAGGGGGGTTCGTCAGTTAACTAGTCAAGAGTGGGAGGACCGGAGAAAAAAGGGACTGTGTTTCCGTTGTAGTAAACCTTACAATCTCATGCACAAATGCTCGGACCCCGGGATGAAGGTGTTATTATTAGGGGAAGAAGACAATGGATTTGAACCTGCACTCCAACATGAAGAGGACGAAGATCAGACATAAGTGGTGCAAGAAAATCTGGAGGCTGAATGCAAGGTAGTGGACTTACAGGGCTGCGGAATCTTGTGAAGCACCAGAAACCACCTAGAGGAATCAACTATGTCCATAAAAATTGAGGGCGGCATTAAGGGAATACCCGTTCTGATTTTACTTGACAGTGAGGCCTCCCACAATTTGATTAGTCCTAAATTGGTCAGGATATTGGGGCTCACAGTTTTGGTCTCTAAGAAAATGAGGGTGAAGCTTGGAGATGTGCCTAAAATGGGAACTACAGGGGTGTGTCGGCGCATCTTGTTTAACAGTGGGAGCTTACGAATGTTCAATAGAAGCACATGTCTTGAATATTGAAGAGTTTGATCTAATATTGGGAGTGGCATGGTTGAGTATCCTGGGGGATGTTTGCATCAATTGGAAAACCATGTTGATGAAATTTGTTGTGGAGGATGAGTTTTTCACTCTTTTGGGAGTCCAATGTAATGAGTGGGCAGCTTTATCTCTGGACCAGTGGGTTTGTGGACAGAATTACAGTGGTGCACATCGTCAATTAATTGGGGGCACGAGGAGCAGTGGGGTGTAGCTCCTGTCTGTCCGACAACCAAAGCCGGGAATTGCAGAAGGTTTTTCTTCATTTTACCATAGATTTTGATGAACCCGGTGGTCTCCTAGTGCAGAGTCAGCGAGTACATGCGAAAAACCTAACCCCAGGGCAAGGGCTAGTTTCGGTTCGACCATATAGATACCCTTATTTCCAAAAGAACGAAATAGAAAGGCAAGTGCAGGAGATGCTGAACAGTGCCATAATTAGGCCAAGTTCTAGCGCTTATTCGAGTCCGGCGTTAGTTAAGAAAAAAGATGGGTCATGGCTGCTATGTGTGGATTACCGCACTTTGAATAAGGTCACCATACCAGACAAATTTCCAATTCTGGTGGTGGAAGAACTACTTGATGACATGCTGCCACTTTTCTAAGCTTGACCTCAGAGCGGGGTATCATCAAATTCATATGCGCGAATGCGATGTGGAAAAGACTGTCTTCCGAACTCATAGCGGCCACCATGAATATTTAGTGATGCCTTTCGGCCTAATGAATGCTCTATCCACTTTTCAGGCCACTATGAATGAGTTATTCCTTTCCTTGCTTCGACACTTGTTTTTTAATTTTTTTTATGACATCCTTGTGTATAGTAGGGATTGACCGACGCATTTACAACATGTAGCGGTGGTTCTTCATCTTCTCCAGGAAAATCAGTTTTTTTCCAGCAAAAAGAAATGTCATTTTGGGCAGCGGAAGATAGAGTATTTGGGTCACATTATTTTCGCTGAGGGTGTATCCATGGATCCAGGAAAAATACGGGTGATGCTTGACTGGCCAGCCCCTACTATAGTCAAAGGAGTCCGTGGTTTCCTTGGCCTCACAAGGTACTATCGCTAATTCATCCGCGGTTATGGCAAAGTGGCTCGGCCCCTCACTGCTCTTACTTGTAAGGACGACTTTCGTTGGTCAGCCGATGCTCTACAAGCTTTTCAACATTAGAAACAATTAATGACGGAGGCCCCCGTCCTTGCCTTACCAGATTTTTCCAAACAGTTCGAGCTTGAATGTGATGCTTCGAGTTGGGGGGTAAGAGCTGTCCTCATGCAACATCGGTGACCCATTGCTTATTTCAGCATTACACTTTCGGATCGGCACTTGGCTAAATCAATTTATGAGAAGAAAATCATGGAACACGTCCTTTCTATTCAGCATTGGCGACCTTATCTACTGGGCCGCACGTTCACCGTTTTTTCAGACCACCGCACCCTTAAGGCTTTAACAACGAATTACTACTGTCGATCAGCAGTGCTGGATCACTAAATTGTTGGGTTACTAGTTTGAAATTTGTTATAAACCAGACAAAGAAAACTCGGTTGCGGATGCGCTGTCAAGGAGGGATGAGGATGTACCCCGCCTCTATCTGCTGGAATCTCGATCGGTTTGGGAAGGTCACAACCTGGCTGATGGAGTTTCTTCTGATTCTTTTTTTGGGAAGGTACTTTGCGCACTGCAGTCTGGGCATCGGTCTTTTTCTAGATTTACTCTTACTTAGGGTGTGCTGCAGTACCGTTAGCGGCTGACCATTCCAGCTTCGTCCCCTTGGGTTCCCTTTTTGCTAGCAGAGTTCCATTCTTCTCCTGAAGGGGGTCATGCGGGTTTTTATTGAACCTACCAGAAATTGGCTAGCAATTTATATTGGGTAGGAATGAAGGGCGTTGTACGAAACTTTGTTTGGAAGTGTGAGGTTTGTCAACAATATAAATACTCCGCTTTGTCTATCGTGGGTTTGTTGCAACCTGTAAAATGATAAAATGAGAGGAACCGAACCCCCAAGGTGTACACTCTAAAGGAGCCCTTGGGGTTAATTTATAATGAATATTAAAGACCACACCGGACCTCAAGTCCGATGTGGGATGCAGACTCCAACACTCCCCCTCAAGCTAGGGTGTATCTAGCTTGGACACATAACGAAAAAACAAAGCAAGCAACAGGCTGCAAACACTCCCCCTCAAGCTGGACATACCCAGCTTGATTACAAAACCAGACGAAATAAAAAGAAAGCTGCAAAGGCTGCTGCTCCCCCTCACGATCGAAGCTCCTTCGCAGGATGATGTCGCGGACGCAGCAGATGAACCACACAGAGACCGGGTCGGTTGACGGAACGCCAGGAATGCCACACTAGTGGGGCCGGTCGATGAAACGCCGGGAAATCCAAACTAGCACCGGGAAAACCACACTTGTGGGGCCGACGACGGGAGGCGGGGATTCCGCAGAATTGTTGCGGGATCTGGCGGCGCCAACGGGCCCAAATCCTAGGTGGTCGAGTTGGTGCGCCACGGTGGAGGAAGTGCGAAGGCATGTGCCGGCGGACAAGGAGGCGGCTACCGAGAGTCGTCGGGAGATGCCGGCGAGGCGGGGATGCCGCAGGAGGTGCCGGAGAGCCGAAACTGGAAGCAGGTCAGCCGCTAGGAGGAGGCCGGCATGGAAGTGCCGGATGATGAGATTCGCCGGAGGGGAGCAGATGAATCCGGCCGGAGGGAGGGCTGCCTTGCAGGAGGAGGCCGGCTAGGAGCTCCGTGAGTAGCAACGGACAGCGGGAGGGCGCCGGGAGTTGGAGCGCGCCGTGCGCAGGAAGAACCGGGAGTAGCCGGTTCGCTGTGAGGATTCCGGGTCGCCTGAAGGGAGCCGCCTGGACCGGTCACTTGGACGCAGCCGCGGCTGGAAAAGGAAAAAAAATAGTGATGCTGGGATGCCTACGCCGGCGTGGAAGGGAGCCGTCGGGAAGGGAAGAAGCACCGACTGCTGGAGGACCGTCGCGCGGGAGTGTGCAGGAAGGCCGTTCTGCTCCCTGGAGATGCGGGTGCCGGAAAGACCGCTGGGAAGGGCGGAAGCCGCTGCAGAAGAGGCGGGGCCGGTAGAAGCGCGAGGAGGCGGACCCGAGAGACGCCGTAGGAGGCGGGCTGCCAGAAAGAGCCGCAGCAGGCGAGAGCGGGAGGCTGGGATCCGTCGCGCGCAGGGAGTCGTCACGGCTGAAGCCCGTCGCACCAAGAGGGCTACGCGCGTAGAAGAGTTTCGCCGGGATTGGGGGAGCCGACGCTCGTCGCGCGCAGCAGGGAGGGGTGCAGGAAGGTTGTCGTGCGAGGAAGCGGCGCAGAGGGAGCCGCGTGCCTTCGTCGGGGCGGAACGAAGCTGGCGGGCAGGGGTCGATCGCGCCTGGAAAATCGAAGAGCCGCGGAGGTGGAGCCGTCACGCGCAGGTCGGCCCGGGTAGGGTGTGCGCCGCGGGGAGAGGTCCTGCTGCGGGCAGAGGATTCCGCCGGGATGGAGAAAGGGCGACGGGAGCGGACAGTAGGAGAGATCCGCCGGACAGGGGGCAGGCTGCTCGGGAAGGAGGGGAGGGGCGACGGCAGAGCTGGCCATGGAGGCCGCCGCCCCCCCGGGGAAAAACGTAAGTAACCCTAGAGCAGGAAAAAAAAAAGATGGGAGGGAGGGGTCCGATTTAGTAAACCTCCTCTGATACCATGTAAAATGATAAAATGAGAGGAACCGAACCCCCAAGGTGTACACTCTAAAGGAGCCCTTGGGGTTAATTTATAATGAATATTAAAGACCACACCGGACCTCAAGTCCGATGTGGGATGCAGACTCCAACACAACCATTTGATATTCTCGCAGCAGTGTGATCTGATATTTCTATAGATTTCATTTCCTGACTACCAAAATCCAAGGGGTATGACGTGATCCTGGTGGTTGTCAACCGTCAGTCCAAATATGCCCATTTCCTGCTCAAGCACCCATACACAACACGTTCAGTGGACGTGCTTTTCCTTTGCGAGGTAGTCCGTCTACATGATGTGCCCACCTCTATTGTGAGTGACCATGACCCAATTTTTCTCAGTCATTTCTGGACATAATTGTTTCGTCTTCATGGCACCACTTCACGACTGAGTTCTGCCTACCACCCTCAAATAGATGGTCAAACAGAGGTTGTAAATAGGTGTCTTGAAACATAGCTGTGCTGCTTTGCGGGGGACCAGCCACGGTTGGTCTTATTGGATTCCTTGGGCTGGATGGTGCTACAACACAACCTGACATATCTCCATTAATGCTACTCCTTTTGAAGTAGCAAACCTCCAACCATTCTTGGTTTTCTGCCCTCTGACATTCGGGTTCCAGCTGTAGCCGCTGCCTTGGGGGACTGCGATGAAGCCCTTCGCCAACTTCGTTATCACTTGGCCTGGTCCCAGGATTATATGAAATGCTCTATGGATAAACATCGACGCCATGTTGTTTTTCAAGTTGGGGATAGAGTTTTCTTAAAACTCTGGTCGCATAGACAGCACACCGTAGCTCAACGCTTTCATCAAAAATTGGCTGCAAGATTTTACGGCCCCTTCATCATCCTTGAGCGGATTGGTCCCGTTGCTTGCTGCTTAGATTTACCTGCCGCCGGAAGAGTCCACCCAATTTTTCATTTTTCTCAATTAAAGAAGGTTATTGGCACACAACAAGTCCATCCTTCCCTGCTACCGGGAATGAATATAGACACTACCGATTGTTCGGAACCGCTGGCTGTTCTTTCTCACTACTTGCACTTGAAGGATGGTTTGGCTCACCCGCCATTTTTAATTCAGTGGACTGACAACTCTTTAGATGAAGCAATGTTTGAAGATGAATTTATCTTTCGCAACCAATTTCTCTCTTTCTGTCTTGGGGACGACTGGATTTCAAGGGGCGACAAGTGTTAGCGCTTGGGGGGGACCCCGTCACCTGGCAGGTATATTCCCAAAGGACAAAGGCAACTCAAGGGGGAGAGGTCATTGGGGAGTCACGTGGAGAATCATAGCTCACGTGAAGCCCAACAGAAACAGAATGAATTTGGGGAGCGAGACTATGGGCGAGGACGACAGTTAGAAGGTTAGAAATATTTGGCTCTAGAGTTTGGGCGGGAGAGCAAAGAGGTTGTTGGATTGGTGTTGCCCGATCCGGTTGGGCCGAATGCTTGTGGCCCGCAACTGTAGCGGAGCTGACCGATCGACACCGACAGACACTGTAGCGGTGCGGACTTCGGGGTCAACAGTACTGTAGCGCTTTTGACTTCCGGCCGGCGGACACTGTAGCACTTTTGACAAAATGAGCCGCCGATCACTGTTGCAACGCGGACTACTATTCAGAACAGTGGACCGTCTTCTTCATATGTAGCCCATTTTCGGGCTAGGGTTTCTGATTGAAATCCTCTGTAATTTGCTGCTCCCGATTAGTGAAATTTCTGCCTCTCCCGTGGACGTAGGGATTTTTCCCGAACCACGTAAATCGCCGTGTTCATTGCCGTTTTTCCTTTCTTTCGTTTTTTCATTTTCTGTTGTTGTGTCTCCCGACGATTCCGCAACAGGGGCCTCCCGAAGATTCCTGGTATTTCTCCTCCACTTTCTTCATTACTCAGAGGCTGTAATCCCAGGTACTTCTTACTCTTTTCCATGAATATAATTGATCTTACTGTTTGATCGGCGTGAGGACTCTAACACAATGTTGATCCTTGGTATGGGATTCTTGATTTTTGTCACCAAGCGGTGAATAATTTTTTATGGTCAGTTGGTCATTGTTTAGTAGATATGATTATGGGATTGTTAATAACGTGGAGAGGCTATTTGGATAATACACAATATTGAGTTCAGATTTGATGCTGCACTTCTCACGAGTTCAACATAATACATTTGTGTCAGGGACATGAGAATATTTATGCCCTTCATTTTGATCTTATGTGATAGGGTGGGAGGTGGTCCGCCTCGGGAAAGGCCACCTGTCCACTATACTTATCATCATAGGAAGCAGCCTGAGAATAGTGTTAGGATGTGTTTGCCTGGGTTGGGGTGTAACTGTCAGGGGCAGTTTTGTGATAAGACTTGTTTAGTTTTGTTTGGTTATAAATAGAGGGGTCGGTACCAAGGGGGAGGGTATCGGGACATTTGTTAGAAGTTCTAGTTGGAAGCTTGGGCCTGGGAAGACTATTCTCTTCCAGGAGGAGCGATTGAAGCTCCATTATTGTTGTACTAGTTTTATACAATCCAAGGTAATTCTTCTCTGAATCCTTTCTCCTCTGTTAGAAATCACCTATCATCTTGGTGATTTCATTGAGAGAAACGTTGCCTAGTCCTGCAGATAGTATGGTTTTAGAGAGGGAAATTTCTAGAAGAGAGAGAAGTTTAGAAGACGATCTGTTTTTGAATGTCCACTCGCATGGAAAGCAGAGTAACACAATTGGAGGCAACAACTGCTGATCTGATAAGGCCGAGCCAGTATAAGAGTACTGGACAGGGAGACGTCAATGGCAAGACACTTGAATTGGTGGAAGGTGAAGGTAGTTTGAAGTCCGATTTTGAAGGAGGGAGTCAGAACAAGAAAGCATTGTAGGAACCTGAATTTCGCGTAGATGAGCAGGGGGAGTTGCGTGCCATGTCAAGGCAGACGAGGATGCCATTATTTTCTAGAGAGGATCCAGCTGCGTCGATGACGTGAGCAGAATTATTTTTCGCGATCCAGGTAACACGGGAGGAGCTCAAGGTGCCTCTAGCATAGCTCAGCATGGAGGGAATGGTACAATATTGGATCATTTCGTTGAGATCATTACAATACGAATTAACTTGGAAACAGTTAAAAGTAGAGTTAATAAGACGGTATGGTAACGTCGAAGATGAAGATCCTGTAGTTTTTCTTAAAGGGCTTCGTCAAGCAGGGACAGTGGACGCTTGCGTAGATGAGTTCGAATGGGCAGCGTTGCGGATACCTGACTTAACCGAGGGCTGGTACATGAGTATGTTCATTGCGGGTCTAAAACCAGAAATTGGCAGTAATATAATGACACAGGAGCCTAGGATAAAGGTACGCTTGCTAACATTGGTGAGGCATGTGGAGCGGGAGCTGTTAATCAAGGGAACTATCAAATTCACAGAACCACAAAGCAGGAACTTATCTTCAGGAGGACAGAACAAAGGATGGTTTCCCAGCCCTACTAAGGCAGTGTCATCTGTTGAAATAATTGAACAAGACAAGAAAGGAGGAACTGCAACTAGATTTCGGGGGGGGGGGGGTAGAAACTTATCCAGGAAGAAATTTGAAAATCGAAAGTCCAAAGGATTGTGTTATTCTTGTGGACGAAAGTACAACCCTGAACATCATTGTTCTGGAAAAGGATATAAACTAATAGTGCGAGAATGCTTTGAGTCTTGGGAAGAAGATGAAGAGGAGATGGAAAACATAGCTACGAAGGAGGGAGAATCAGGGAGTCAATGGTAACTGAAAATGTTGGGTACCACAACAAGTGACTTGGAAAAAAATATAGGAACCAGGTCGATGTTAATAGAGGGAAAAGTGGAAGGGATGCCTTTGCTGGTTCTAATTGATAGCGGGGAAAGTCATAACTTTGTTTCAAAGAAACTCACGAGACAGTTTGCTGCCCAAATAGATGAGACCAAGCCGCTGAATATCCGGTTGGGCGATGACCACCGTGTAGGGAAAGTCGTAACTTTGTTTCAAAGAAACTCACGAGACAGTTTGCTGCCCAAATAGATGAGACCAAGCCGTTGAATATCCGGTTGGGCAATGACCACCGTGTAGCATCCAGAGGATTATGGGCAAGTCTTTACAAATTGAACTTGGAACTGAAAAATTCTTGATTGATGCTTACATATTTGTTACAACGGGGCCAGATTTAGTCCTGAGAATTTCATGACCGGAGACCCTAGGATACGTAACTACTAATTGGAAGGAAATGACCATGAAATTTGACTGGAAAGGGAAACAAGGGGCATTGCAGGGAGTTCGTACTTCGCAGAGTATACCGGGAGCTTTACAGGAATATTTGGGTAAAGGAAAGAAGAAGCTGTAGGGAATTCAATGGGCAACGACGGAGTGGGTTTGTGGTCATGATACAAAGTTGGACCACGTTCAGCAGTAACAGTTACAGAAGGTTTTGGTACGGTACAACTCTATGTTTGATGTACCTAGTAGATTACCTTCGATGAGGGGGATTGACCATGCAATTAACTTGAAGGTAGGGGCTGAACCTGTGAACATTAGGCCTTACAAACATGCTTACCACGTGAAAAATGAGAGGGATTGACCATGCAATTAACTTGAAGGTAGGGGCTGAACCTGTGAACATTAGGCCTTACAAACATGCTTACCACGTGAAAAATGAGATTAAGAATCAGGTACAAGAGCTGTTGAAATTAGGATTTATCGGAAATAGTTGCAGTTCTTATTCAAGTCCAATAATAATGTTTAAAAATAAGGATGTCGGGTGGCGAATTTCTGTTGACTTTCGTGCTTTAAACAATATAATAGTGGCTGTAGGGTGGCGAATGTGTGTTCATTAGGTTCAGATGAAGAGTGGGGACATTTGTAAAACAACATTTAAGACTCGTGAAGGGAACTATGAGTACATGGTTATGCCATTTGGGTTGATGAATGCGCCAACAACATTCCAAGCCACTATGAAAAATATTTTCCGACTAATGTTGAGGAAGGGAGTTCTCGTGTTTTTTTGATGATATCCTGCTCTACAATAGTGGATGGGAGGAGCACTTAGCTATGTTACGACAATTATTACAACTGATGGAAAGTAATTTGTTACATGCCAACAGAAAAAATGCCCTTTTGGGAGGCGTATGGTGGAGTATTTAGGGCATATAATTTAAGCTAAAGGCGTCTCCATAGATCCTAAGAGAGTTGTGGAAGAATGGTGAATACTGCTAAATGTAAAGGGGGTTTCTCGGTCGTACCGGGTACTATTGGAAATTTATTAGAGATTATGGTAAGATTGCCAGAACTTTGACAGCGTTAACAAAAAATGTGGAATTTAAGTGGACAAAGGAATCACAAATGGCTTTTGAGGAGCTTAAAAAACGAATGACAACCGTGTCTGTTCTTGGGTTACCAGATTTCTCAAAAGAATTTTTTGTAGAATGTGATGCTTCCGGGCTGGGGATGGGTGCAATTTTGGTTCAAGAAGGGCGTCCCTTGACTTACTTCAGTAAAGCGTTGTCTGATAATAACCTGGCCAAATCGGTTTATGAAAAAGAATTGATGACATTGGTTTTGTCAATACAACATCGGAGACAATATTTGTTGGGAAGACGGTTTAAAGTGTTTACCGACCACTAGAGTTTAAAATATATCTTGAGCCAACAAGTGTTGTTAGCAAACCAACAATGTTGGCAAGCTGAACTGATGGGGTATGTTGGAGTCTGTATCCCACATCAGATTTATGGTTCGATATGGTCTTTATTATTCATTATAAAAGAACCTCAAGGTCTCCTTTAGAGAGTACCTTGGGTATTGAGATTCACACCTGTTTATCATTCTTCATATGGTATCAAAGGAGGTTTAATCCAACCTGAGCCCTCCCTCCTATTTTTTCCTCCCGGATAGGGTTTCCAATGTTTTTTCCCCGTGGGGGGCGGCGACCTCCATGGCCAGGGACCCCTAATTCGTCGTCGCCCCTCCCAGCCTCTCTCCGCGACTCCTTGGGTGGATCCCTCCCGGCGGAACCCTTCTGCGCGTCGCCTTCCTCGTGCGACAGCCACGACGGCCTCTCCTCGCTCGGCGGCTCCCTCTCGTCGGCGCTCCCGCGAAGGCTCCCTCCAGGCGGCGACACCCTCCCGACGGGCCACTCCTCCAGTCGCTCTCCCATGCGACGACGCCTCCCTGCGAGATGTCTCTCCTGCACGTCGTCCTCCTCCCGATGGCTCCTCCGCGGTGAATCCCAGTCTGACGCGTCCAACGACTCTGTTCCCGTCGCCACCCCCCCTCGCACGACGGCCTCCCTGCGACGGCTCCATTCCCGTTGCAACTTCCACAACGACGACCGTCGCTGATCTCGCGCTTCTGGTCGGCCCGCTCTCCCATCGATGCTCCGCCTCCCTCGCCTGCTCTCCCGTCCGAGCCACTTCCTTGTGTAACGGCCAGATCCCGTCGGATCCCGTCCGCCTCACGCGCCTCCTCCTGACGGCCGACCTTCTTCACCGCGACGACTCTCTTTGTGCGCCGGTGCCCCTCCTTTCCTGACGGGCTCCCCTCCAGTGCGCCACCCCTCCAGTGCGCCAACCCCCTCCAGAGCTCCAACCCCTCCTTTGGCTGCCCCCCGCGCGCCCTGGCCATCTCCTCCTGAGCAGCCTCCTGCGACGGCTCGCTTCCGCACCTCCATTGCGTCATCGATTTATAGCGCGACTCCGACGCGGCTTTCTTGACGCTCTGTCGTCCGTCTTCGCTAGTTTAGATTTCCTGGCGCTTTATCGTCCGGCCCGACTAGTTCGGGTTTCCTGGTGCTCCGACGTCCGGCCCCGCCTGCGCAATTCTGATGTTGCGCCTCGACGACATGCCGCACCATTGATGTTATCCGTTCTTTCAGTGCCATCTTCAATCATCCATCGTTTTCATCTCAAGGGGGAGGTGCGATCTTGAGGGGGAACTGCAATCGCGAATGTTTTCTTTTCTTTTGTTTTGTCTAGTTTTGTAATCAAGTTGGGTATGTCCAGCTTGAGGAGGAGTGTTTGCAGTGTTCTTTGTTTTCTTTGCTTCCGTTTCTTTATGTGTCCAAGCTAGGTACACCTAGCTTGAGGGGGAGTGTTGGAGTCTGTATCCCACATCAGATTTATGGTCCGATGTGTTCTTTATTATTCATTATAAAAGAACCTCAAGGTCTCCTTTAGAGAGTACCTTGAGTATTGAGATTCACCCCTGTTTATCATTCTTCAGGGTATAATTTTGAGGTTTTATATCGACCTGGAAAACTGCACAATGCAGCTGATGCCTTGTCCATGTCCATTCCTGAAGGGGAGTTGTGTTAGTTTGCAGTTTTTGCACCAAGTTGGGTAGAAATACATGTGATTCGAGCAGAAATATTAAAAGATGAGGAGTGGCTGACTATAATCCATGCTGTTTAGCAGGGAAACAAGGTGAAATCTGGTTATTCCTTTCGATAAGGGCTGTTATTTTATAGGAATGGACTGGTATTTGTTGGATTGGTGTTGCCCGATCCGGTTGGGCCGAATGCTTGTGGCCCGCAACTGTAGCGGTGCGGACTTCGGGGTCAACAGTACTGTAGCGCTTTTGACTTCCAGCCGGCAGACACTGTAGCACTTTTGACAAAGTGAGCCGCTGATCACTGTTGCAACGCGGACTACTATTCAGAACAGTAGACCATCTTCTTCATATGTAGCCCATTTTCGGGCTAGGGTTTCTGATTGGAAAATCCTCTGTAATTTGCTGCTCCCGATTAGTGAAATTCTGCCTCTCCCGTGGACGTAGGGATTTTTCCCGAACCACGTAAATCGCCGTGTTCATTGTTGTTTTTCCTTTCTTTCGTTTTCTCATTTTCTGTCGTTGTGTCTCCCGACGATTCCACAACAGTATTACCCCATAAGTCTATTTTAATTCCTAAACTAATGCAACGTTACCATTCTTCGCTTGTTGGGGGACATTTGAGATATTTAGAGATTTACAAAAGGTTGGAAAATGGGGTTTATTGGACTAGCATGACACTGCAAATTTATGGGAATTTGAAGTGTGCCAAAAAAGTAAAGATGAAGTTTTAAGTCCGGGCGGATTACTTCAATCTTTTCCTATTCCAGCATTAGTATGGGAGGAAGTATTGATGGATTTTGTTTTTAGGATTGCCTAAATTCCAAGGTTTTGAAGTGGTGCTTGTTGTGGTTGATAGACTGAGTAAATATGTACATTTTATTCCTTTAAAGCACTCTTATTGGGCTAAAACAGTGGCTGGAGTATTCATGGAAGTGGTGGTTCGGTTGCATGGGATACCCAACTCTATAGTCAGTGATCGAGACCCTCTATTCACAAGTTTATTTTGGAAAGAGTTATTCAATTTATAAGGAACCACCTTGAAGATGAGTTCGTCTTATCACCCTCAAAGCGATGGACAAATTGAAGTGGTAAATAGATGTTTGGAGATATATCTCAGGTGTTTTACTTCTGATCTGCTACGGCGTTGGGTAAGGTGGTTGTCATGGACAGAATATAGTTTTAATAGTTCATTCCATACTTTTATTGGACAGACTCCATTTGAAGCAATGTATGGACGGAAACCGCCTCAGATTGAAGCAATGGCAAACACATTAGTCGATGGGGATGAAGCGTTAGGACAATTGCGAATTAATCTCCATCGTACGCAACAATTGATGGTAAAGTATGCAAACCGACACTGACAGGAAGTGAAGTTTGAGGTGGGTGACCTTGTTTGGGTCAAGCTGAGACTGAATTTACCTGGGGAAATGCCAAATTTAGCGGAAAACTGACTGCTCGGTATTTTGGACATTTTGCGATTGCCAGAAAAATTGGGACAGTAGTCCATCAGTTGAATTTGCCCGAAACTAGTGCATCCAGTTTTCCTCATGTCCCAATTGAAAGCGGCTGTGGGGAATCATCCCGTGGAAGAAAAGTTACCAGAGGAATTTTTGTCAGAGAATGAATGTCTTGAAGCTATTCTGGCAGTGGAAGAACAAGGAACTAGTTATGGTTAGTTAAGTGGCGAGGAAGAATGAAGAGTTCCCTGACTGTCACCTTGAGGACAAGGTGAATTTTCAAGGAGGAAATGATAGGGTGGGAGGTGGATCACCTCGTGAAAGGCCACCTGTCCACCATCGTAGGAAGCAGCCTCGGAATAGTGTTAGGATGTAACTCTGCCTGGGTTGGGGTGTAACTGCCAGGGGCAGTTTTGTAATAAGACTTGTTTAGTTTTGTTTGGTTATAAATAGAGGGGTCGGTACCAGGGGGGAGGGTATCGGGACATTTGTTAGAAGTTCTGGCTGGAAGCTTGAGCCTGGGAAGACCATTCTCTTCCAGGAGGAGCGATTGAAGCTCCATTATCGCTGTAATAGTTCTATACAATAACCAAGGTAATTCTTCTCTGAATCTTTTCTCCTTTTTGTTAGAAATCACCTATCATTATGCAACTAAAGATGTGATTTTTTATGCCAGTGTAGAGGATTCTGTGATGAATAAGGATATTGAGTTGGCTGATTAGTGTCTCAAGAAATCAACGCATAAATATGGGAAATGGTATGATTCTTTAAGGCTGAAACCTTATATCAATATTTTATGGAGGCAAGGGGCGGCGAGAGAGAGGGGAAAACCAGAAAAGTTGTAAGCAGTATGAGGAATTTTTAATAAGTGTTGTCAAACGGAGCTTAAGGATGTCTACTGTTTTTCAAATCCTAACCATTAGGAATGCTACTACTGTTCTGCAGAGAGAAATTCAGCGGGAGCTGGAGCAAGCAGAATCTGGAATCAGAACATCCCGCAGAGAATTTTCTAGTCATGGCAGGTATGTTCAAACACTGTTAAAATGTTTTATACATTAATTTTTTGTTGTTTCTTCACAGTTGAACAGTTTCACTTTCCTATGAGTGATAGAATGGCTCGGACTTGTGCAAATGACACCATTGAAATGTGAAATTGTTTTCAAATTTCTGTTAAATGCATGGTAGTTCTCAAGTTATAATGTACCTTCTCTCCGGATATATTTTGTGGAAGTTTTATCCCTGAACTAAACAAAAGAGGGAAATTAGTATAATAAGATATTCAGATGCTACAATGCCTTATCCAACACTTCGATTTTGACCTCTCAACACTTCGATTTTGAACCAAGACATGAACAAAAACAGGCCACCTTTACACCACAATCCTGTAACTATTTGATCTAGCATAACATGATTTCATTAGATATGATATCGTAAATCCATTGTATGGAACATTTTATTTTCAAGGTCAAACCCCCTGGTATATGTTGAGTGAAAAAATTGTTTTTGTTATGGTGGAATGAGAAGGCTTCATATATTAATGAATGTATTTAAATAATTCAGAGCTATTAGAGCGAGATCCGCTTTTTCAGGTTTATGATAGATCTAGTGATATGGAAGGTCTTCTGAACGGATTTGTCATGATGAGAAAGAGGGAATAGGAATAGCTTTCTTTTCATGGTGGAATGTTTATTCTTATATCTGTTCCTTTCTTCTTTTGCATTATGAGCCAATGATATATGAAAGAAATATTTGAATGAGCATCACTTTTATCCTTCGAATCCAAATTCTATACAAACGAAATTCAGGGTTTGTTTCAAATTGCAAGGCATTGCTGCAAATTTTGAGTAATCTGTTGAAATTTGTAAGAAGTTGGAGGCACCAACACCTGAATCAAAAGTTATATGCTCCCAAGATCTTTTGAATCCAGAATAGAATCTGTTTGGTAATAGAGTTGCAGTCCTCTGTTAGAAACAGATAATAATTTTCCAAGTGTCCTGACCTTATTTATAACCTTTGAACTGGTTTAGTAAATAACATAAAAACACTATTAAATATACAAGTTTTTTTTTCTTTTTTCTTTTTGGGTATATTTAGATTTTGAAAAAACAGGTTTTTTTAAACAGAAAACCCAACATCATCCTGCTTTTTTATTTTTCCAGTCGGCCTCGTGAAAAGTATCGGGATCGGGAGATAGGCCGAGGAGCTGCTAGTGGGGTGCAGTCTGATGCTGCTGGCATGCCGCCACCAGCACCGCCGGTTATTCTTTCAGGGTTGTCCCGACCCTTCTCTTCCAGTCAGATGCCGATGATTTTGCAGTCTCGTGACCGCCCAGATGAGGGTGGGAATAGTTATGAAGAAAATTTTGACGGGGGTGACACGGGAAGTGCAGGTGATTCAGAATTGGCATCAGCATTTGATGGGCAATTGGGGGGGTTTGGGGGATCGGGTCAAAGGCTTGGTTCTTCCAGGGGGAGCAGGTCTAAGGTGGTGATGGAAAGGAGGGAGAGGGAAAACAGGCGTGAAGGGAAGTGGGAAAGGAAGTACTTTTAATCTTAAGGTAAACTTCCATGAAGTCTCCATTCCTTGTATGTTCTTTTCAATTGGGAATGGAAGTGTTGGGAGTGTCCATCCCAAACGAAGCTACAAATACTGCAGACAGTTGCAACTATATGTTCTATTCTCCCATACATGTTTAAAATGCATCTTCCACATATGTTGCAATCTTAGTAATACATATTAAATATGATAAGGTATTTTGGAAAATTTTGGACAACTGGGAATGCACATTGATGTGCGTACCTCACTCGTGGAACATGGCTGAAAGTTCTGAAACTGACATCACCCGATGTCAAAGTCCAAGCGAAGGAACTACACTCCAATGTCTTGCTGAATTGCCATGAGTGTACGAGCAAAACATCCGGAACATAACACAAAACAGAACATAAGAACTCACATTAACACGAAACAATAAAGGGTTTCATGTGGTTCAGATTTGGTCATACTTCATGGGAGAAATACTATTGCTTTTTATTAGTAATGGAAGTAGTGAATGATTGCAAGATTTTGAACAAGATGAACAGGGGATTTCACTCATCTATTTATAGACAAGTCAAGCCGGTTGATCCAATGCTTACCAACTTCCAATCTTCACGGAGGACCCTTTGCTTGGTTAAAACTACCACCAATCGCACCGCTTCAACTTCTGATTCCTAGTGAACAGTGCAAACAATCCATTTTACTCTTACGTTGCTCTCTAAATAATTCTACGATGCCTTTTGGGAAAAAGTCATGTTATCCTTACACATTCAGCAAAATTACTTATATGTAAGTCAATTGCTTCTTCCGCACTTTCATCATTTAGAGTCAGTTGTCCCTGCTGTTGTTGCCTATCTTCAACTCTATAATTCTTTGGTTCCATTGAACTGCCATCATCCGGTTTTGTATTGAACTTCCATAAAAGACACATTTTAGAAGATTCAACACTAAGCCAAAAAATAGTTGTCACGACAAACCTAACAATCTCTTCTTTTTTTCCTGGCTTCATCACTAAGTCCTTTGGACCACTTAGGCAATTTCAGCATTCCTCCCCCCTGCAACAAAAGCTAGTGAATCTCTCTTTCTTTTTGATCACCCAAGTCCTATTAAGGCAACTTTGCCTATGAAATTTTGAGACCACGACCTTTGTCAGCATATCAGTCAGATTCTGACTTTCACCTATTTTTCATAACTCCACTCAATCTTCCCCAAGCTTCCATATGAAGTGTTACCTCAGTTGAATATGTTTTGTTCATGCGTGAAACACCATATTCTTTGTAAGATGGATCGTGTTGAGTTGCTTGTCATTTTCTTTGTTTTAGTGTTTTGATAGTTTCATAACTCTCACATCTTTGTTTATGGTTGATTTTATCGTTTGAAGCTTGCACTGCTTGTAGAATAAATGAATGATATTGAATTCATTGTTTTATTCCCTATTTACTATTTTTTATTCAGTTAATTCTCTGTGAAGCTGATTTTCTGAAGTTCTATTAAAAAAACCTTACAGTTGTTTTAAAGAATTTTTCTAAGTCGTATCATACCTATTTTGTATGATCTGAAAAAATCTATTACATATGAAAGATTTCAATATTTTCGTAAAGGGAATTATCTTACGCATCTCAGCATGGTTTTTTAATTATCTTACGTATCGTTTTTTTTCCACAGAGTAAAATTTGTTCTGTATCTTTGAAATAAAAATATATTACACCGTTTTTTCACTTGGTATAAACTTCATACACATTGAGTTTATTCTATTATAAACAACTTACGTATTGATTTAAATTATATTACGTATTAGAAGACACAACACTATTTTCTTACAGTTTTAGTATTTCTATTTTCTGCATTTTTATATAGTTTATTCAAATTGTTTTATTAATTTATGAATTACTTATAAATGCCAATGATGACATTTGAAGTGGGTTTAAAGAGTTTGATGTAGGAATATTGAGGGAATTATCTTTTAATACAGGTGAAACTTAAAACAAAGGTAACTATTATATTTCCATGTTTATATTATTCTAACTACTGTCAGTTGTGATGAGAAATTTGGAAACATCCACATGAAGATGATCATAAAGATTTTGTCGAAGGAATTAAGTGTTGCTAATTTTTCAATAAATAAAGGCTAAAGAAAATAGAAAAGGATGATACTCATTGTTGGATCGCTCGAAGCATATTGTTCCATTACTCCTGAAGGTCTGATGATCACTTTATTACTCCAGCATTTATGACTAAACTTCCAACTGGTTTCTTTGTTTATTTTCTTACTGGAGTAGTCTGTATTTCATTATAACACTTGATTATACTTCCTTTAAAAGGCATCAAGTCGACTATGTTAACCCGATCAAAATGCATTAATTCACAAGTTGTGCTTGAACTTGCTAAAAGGCATAGGTTGGGTTTGTTCCTTGGAAAAGTTGAGTTCTTTCTGTACCCGTAAAAGGCATAGGTTGGGCCTACTCCTTTATAAATGGTTGGTTTTGTCTGCACCCGCAAAAGACTATTTTATAGTGGACACCCACAACTCTTGAAGCGGAAGCGTCGGTGGGGCATGCCCAATTCAACTTTTTGTCGTAATCGATGATTAATATGAGATGTACATCGACGTAGAACATCGTGACCAACAAAATTGAATCAAAGATGAATTGCCATAAGAACACTGAAACCAAACACAGGATGCTCACACAATAAATTTATAATTAATTTTAGTAATTAATGAATTACCTTACGATACATTCTTTCTTCATTGATGAATCTGACAACGTCTCTACATCGTACTGTCGTTGCGTCGCAAGAATCAGGTGTAGGTTCCCTCTAGTGGTGATCCACATGTATACCATGAATCTTCAAACATCTTCGTAGGAATCTCTGAGCGTTAACGCGGTAGATCCCAACACTTGTGTCGTTTGTTTTAGATCCCCGCAAGAATCACTTATAGGAAGAATTATCTTTGATCTATCTAGAATCAAGAGTAATGGTGGAGGAGGATCACTCTATTCTTAATAGCATTCTTGGAGTGGGGCTATCTTGGGTTTGAAAGAATTCTTCAGAGTTGTTGTGCCCAACCAACACAAATGAATTGTGTTAGGGTTGTAACTACTATATTTGGCTTTAAATAGTGATAGGGTTAGAAAATAAAATTTTCACATGTGCACTTATCATTTCCTTAATCCTCAGATAACCTCATGTCTATAATTATAACAACGTTATTATTATTTCTTGACATGCACAAAAACTAATGAATTAATTAAATACCATTTCTTGAGTAAATTGTTTAAAATTTATTCAAATAATATTTAATATATATTATTTCTCACTGGACCATTAAACTCAGTTCGCCATTCCTCCAAAATATTTATCAGGTATTGAATAATGATTATTTATTTAATAAATAAATGTCACTGCATTATTCGCCAATGAATAAATAAATATTATATTCACTAAATTGAAAATAAATATTTATTAAATATTCTTCTCATAAAATATTTCCTCGAATAACTAGTGATGAAATATATACGATCAAGCAAACATGAATAATTATTAAAGCATATACGAGCATTGACTCAGTTCAGCAACTTCTTATTTTAATACTCATAAATCATGCTTATTTTATTACTAACTGTTCATGTGTTGTATAATAAAACATCATCATTTTGGGTTTTTACTTGAATTTCTATAAGAACTTATGCTACCGTGAGCCGCAATTTTCTACCGTCCAAAGAATCATGCTACTGTCAGTTGTATTCTGTTACCGCCAGAAGAGTTGGGCTATTGTGAGAGAAAGTCTTCTATTGTGAGAACAAATTTGCTACTGCCAGAACAAATCTTCTACAACAAGAACAAATCTGCTACCACGAGAACAAATTTTCCACCGTTAGAAAAGATCCGATACCGTCAGTTGAATTTCGCATTCGTCAGTCGAGTTCTTCTACCATCAAGCAAGTTCCATATTCATTATGAGGATCTCGCTGCCATGAAGCATTGTCTGCTATCGTGAAGTGTGTGGGGGGAGGGGGGGGGAATCCTAATTTACGGATTTGTTTGCGGGAGGACTATCAGAATGCTGGTTTTTCTTTGGACGACAACCAACCATGCCAGCCATGGACTGTGGATGCAACCGACGAAGATGATATATTTTTTTTCAAGTGTAGATGATCTACCCAAACAACTATTGATGAAGTTTTTTTCCTTCATCTATAAAATGTGATTCAGTCCCATGATTTTTTAACCTATTGTAACACTATTGTGTATCCTGCAACGTTTATCAGGAGACGAAATAATAAAAAATTCCCCTTTCTCTAGTGGACATAGGCACATTGCCAAACCACATAAATCCTTGCATTCATTTATTTTTCTTTCTCTGTTTGTGTTTGTTTCATCGCTTGGAACTTCCCATGTCCCAACAATATCAGAGGCATCGGGGTCGAAATAGTGTTGGTACAGAGAGGTTTTCCAGTGGTTAGAAAATTGAAGGTGGTCAGAATTGATTTTTGAATCCAGATTCATGAAGTTCTCGTTGAGACTATTCCAATGGTGCAAACAACGTTGAAAATGGATCTCAAACGAAGTCGATAGAAGAGGTCAAATTCCGAGTTAAACCTTGGGTGGTATAGTAACCCCTTATCGGAGAAGATGATATTGTTCACACCAATGCCACATTTCCAACAGGTTTTCAGATGACTGTTTCGATGATCCATGTCAGTGCCTCCTCATCAGTCGATCTAGACTGTTGAAATTATTTTGGTAATATCTCGGCCAACCAGAGTCCATTTTTAGCAATCCAAGGGTTGTTTCCAGCTATTTCGACAATTCCAAACACATATCTATGGTTACATATTCTACATTTTTCACTGCATCAATGAAAGAAAATACCGGTAACATGATTAAACTCATTGCTTTTAATTATGCCATCTAGAAACCTAAAATGGAAGATCTTTTGTACATTAAAGATTTATGGAAGCCTATTGTAACAACCTAGGTAATGATAGAATAAATCATTTTCATATTTATTAATATGAATTAGATAGTTATATAAGTTATAAAAATAATAAGTAATTTTTTAATCAAAAAGGGAAATAGTTTTTACTAAATCTTTTCTTATAAGGTTTTATTTAAAAGATTAATTTCTAAATTTTAGAATTTGAATTTGATAAAATGAATATAATTTTTAAAATCATTACATCAAAATTTACTTTTGGTGAAATTTTGGGATTATTTGGAAAATATTGATTTTTCAGAGAATAGTGAAAAATATCGATTTTTTATAAAAAGTATTTTATTTTTAATAAATTAAGTAATTTAAATGTCTGAATATTGTTTTGAATATGTTTCAAGTAACCTATGTATTATTTAGTTATAATTAACCCACTTAATCACTTTTGAATCAACTTTATATTGGTTTTTAGTATAAGTTTGTTTTTGGGTTTTAAAATAGGTTTTTCTAAAAACTATTTTAAAATGCATAATGTTTGTCCTTTTTAATTAATTAAAATAATCCCTAAAGGGGAATTTTTTAAATGAAATTTATAGATTATATATCAACAAATATTAATTTAGTTTCATATAATGATTATTATTATTCATAAACTTAATATAGAATCACTTTTTTCTAAAAATACTCTTCTAAAAAACTCATTGTCTCGCCGCGTCTGCAAGATTAATATTAAATTAATTTTTACCACTTCTGTTAATTGAATTTTTAAAAATAGATTCCATATTTGTTATTAACATAATTTATAATCTCTAGTAAGGCCAACTTAATTTTTGACCAAAGTGATTAGTGAAAACAATTAAAATTAATTATAGCGATTAAGGTACAAATGAGTTTACTTAATAGGGTGTAAAAATGACCCAAAACTTTTCCAACACCCATTGGATGTCCATATTTCTACCTTATTCATTATAGTCTCTATAATGGACCATTATTGGGCCTAATGACCTGAAAAAAACATGGGTGGAATTCACCCTTTCAAAAAATTATAAGTGTGCCACTCTCCTCAGTTATACAAGGCCACCCCTCTCTTCCCTTCAAACCACTTTGTTTCAGCTAATCCATGCCCAAATCACTTCCCAAATTCCCTACCCTCATACTAGAAGCCTTACTTTGGGTAGAAATCCAACCAAGGATTTTATTTGGTGTAAACCAGAGGGATATACCTAAAGAAGAGGTAACATTCATCAATGAGATTTTTTGTTTTATTTCTTTCTAAACCCCCTTTAATTCTTATTATACCATGCTGATATAATAACCCAAATATCTTCCATATACTGAGATATTTTTATGTTAAGGGTACAACCTACAACCACACACACTTCCATCAAATGGGTTATGAAATCATCATTCATACATATGGTGGACTACCACCTCATTAATGATGATGTGGCCCAGATAGTGCTGAGTGATCCCATTATAGCTTAAATGATGGGTGTGTCCAAACAGAACTCCAATGCATTGGTTAATAATTATACTGGAATTCAGACATATATTTATTCCAATTAAAAGGGTTTCAGAAGGGTTTTATGAATATGATACTCTAAGTTACCAAAAATAGGTTTTAATTACTTGGTATGGGTTTTAATGATTTTCTTTGAGAAAAAAAGTGTGTGTGTTTTTCATGTAAAAATGTTTCATTTCATATGCTCAAAGAACTTTAAAGATAAAGGCAAATGTTATGTGTGTTTTCATGTTTTCACAGGACTAACACATTTCCTTCTTTCTGTATCCCTTGCTGAGATTTTTGTGATCGTTCCATGTTTTTAAATGTTTTTCATAGGATTTAAGGATGGGTAAAGGAAAAGATGAAATCAAGTTGAAATTCATGAAGAGTTTTCATGAAAGAATTAATGTTTTGTTTTAATGATTTTTATATGGTGTAAAAAATGGATACTGATCATATTTGTTCACTTTATATTATATGGTTTTGTAATATATGAGTTATGGCCTAATTATCTAAAACACTAAACCTAAAAAGATTCTCAAAGTGAAAGAAATTAAATTCTTGACTAAAACTTAAGATTATGTAAAGTTTAAGTTCATGGAATTATAGTTGGTGTCAAGGGATGGTTTAAATAACTTTAAAGGTTAGGATAATGTTAATAACTTACCCTTGAATGATTTTACCTTATAGTTAAGTTTAAATGATATAGTGTTTAAATATTACCATGTTTCTTTGCCTAAACACTTTTTTACGAATGGTTTTCTGTAGAGGAAACAAGGTAGTTGTAGTGGGAAGGAACTAAGAGGAAAATATCCTTCCAAATCAGCATCTTGAGAAGGTTAGAATCAGAATAGAATAGTTTTTTGTAGTGATGGATCAGTTGACATAAGTTATAAATGGTGATGGTATCCATGATAGAGAGGAGCTTGATCTACTATGAAGGAACATGTATATCGTAGAGAATTTCATGAGGCAACATCCCCCATCTTTCAATGGATCATCTAACCCCGTGGTAGCTGAAAGATGGATCAATGCTCTAAAAAAGATATTTGAAGTCATGGGATGTTCGGAATGTCAAAAGAAAACTCTTTCTGTTTATCGTTTTGAAGGTGAAACTAATCGATGGTGGTATTTGGTTAAAAATACCAGTGAAAAATATGATCTTGATTCCATGGAATGAGAAAACTTCAAGGGTATTTTACTTGATAAATATTTCCTTAAGGTTGCTCAACTCTGAATGGAACAACAATTCCCAGAATCGAGGTAGAAAGATGAAGATTCTATAGCTGCATATGAAGAAAACTTCACAAAATTGGCCGGGTATGTGCTGGATTTTATTCAGGACACTAATAGTAAAATTAATACATTTTACTCAGGGTTAAAACCTAGTTTACAAAGAGCATTGAATGCATGAGAATTTAAAATTTACGATAAAGTGGTTTGTTGTGCTGAGAAAGTTAAGATGGAGTTTTATGAGACGTATGTTCCTCAATATAACAATAGTAAGAAAAGTTCTAGGTGGGAGGAAACAAAGAAAAAACTAGCTAAGAAGTATGGAGGTAAGCCCCCAAAATGTTCTAAGTTTAGGAAATGACATTTCAAGGAATGTTTGATGGGATCTAGGATGTGTTTCCGGTGTGGTCAATTTGGTCACAGGGCTCGTGACTATAAAGAAAAGAGTCCTAAATAACCAAATATTGGGGTAAGAAATATGCATAAAATGGTGAAGTGTTTTAGTTTCAATGAGTTGGGTCATTATGCTCATGCATGTCTAAAGTTAGTTACACATGATGGAAATCATCATGATCAGAAATAAGAAGGTGTAGCGAAGTCATTTTCTACTACTGTGGTTGATGTTGGGCTATCAAATAAAGTGGTTACAGGTATGTTACTTTTGTATTTGAATTATTCCAATACCATATTTGATTATGGATCTTCGTATTCTTTTATTTATGAGAAGTTTTCAAGTAAACTGGGAATATCACTTCATGAAAGTAGGATAAAACTTTTGGTGAAAACTTCAGGTGGAAGTATTAAATCAACAAAGATTTATAAGAATCTTCCTATTGTTATCAACTGAACATAGTATAGTTTGATGCCATTCTTGGTATGGATCATCTTTCAGTTTATCATGCTATGATAGATTTTAGTGCCAAGAAAGTTTTATTCAATGATTTAATGCCTTTGATAACATACCAAGAAACCAATAAATTGATTAGAGGTGGTAGTGAAAGTTACCCAGATCACATCATTGAAAAGAATGAAACTATTCAAATTAGTGATGTTCCAGTAGTAAATGAATACATGGATGTATTTCCTAATGATTTTCCTGGTGTTATTCCTGATTGGGAGGTTGAGTTTACTATTGACTTAATACCTGATACGAAGCCTATTTTAAACCCCTTTATCGAATGGCTCAAGTGGAACTTTTGGAATTGAAAAATAAATTGCAAGAGTTGTTAGATAAAAGTTTCATCTGACTTAGCACTTCACTAAGGGGTTCTCCTATTTTGTTTGTTAAAAAGAAATATGGTTTAATAATCTTTTCATTGATTATAGAGTCTTGAATAAAATAACTATTAAGAACAAGTATCCTTTGTCCCATATTGATGATTTTTTTGATCAGATCTAGGGTGCTCAGTATTTTTCAAAGGTTGGCCTGAGGTCGGGGTACCATCAATTGAAAGTGTAGGAAATAGACATTCTAAAGACCGTGTTTCAAACTAGAAATGGACACTATGAGTTGGTAGTTATGCCGTTTGTATTATCTAATTCACCTGCTATATTTATGGACTTTATGAATATATTTTTTCATGATTTCTTGGAAAATTTTATGGTTGTGTTTATTGCTGAAATTTTGGTATATTCTAAAAGTCAAGAGGAATATGAAAGACACCTAAGGGTTGTTTTGAAAACCTTAAAAGAAAAGAAAATGTATGTAAAATTTAGAAAGTGTGAATTTTGGTTGTACAAAATTTCTTTCCTTGGTTATATTGTTTTTAAAGATGGAATAACTATTGACCTTGCTAAAAAAGTTGTTGAATAATGGCCAAGACCTATAAATATCACATAGATTCATAGTTTTCTTAGATTAACGTGTTACTACCAATAATTTTTTGAAAATTTTTCTCAATTTTCTAGCTCACTAACTAAGTTAATTAAAAAAGGAGGTAAATTCATCTAGACAAAATAATATGATGATTTTTTCAGGAACTAAAAAGAAGATTGGTGAATTCTTCAATTTTGGCCCTACATTCTAGAAACAGTGAATTTGTTATCTATAGTGATGCTTAATTGGAAGTACTTGGTTGTAACCTAATGTAAAATGACCAGGTAATTACTTATGATTCACATTAGTTGAAACCTCATGAGTTAAATTACCCTACAAATTATTTGGAATTAGTTGTTGTGTTTTTTGATCTAAAAGTTTGGAGGCATCATTTTTATGGAGTAAATTGTGAAATATATATATTTTTTTCTTAAAAAAGGGAATTCCCCTGTGTGGCCTTTTCGAACCCTCCACACAAGGGAACCCCCCTCCCCACGAAGGGGTCACTCCAGGGAGAGCCTCAGCCGGGAAGGAGCCGTTGCCAGCCGAGATGGCAGAGCGTCCCGGAGGGTGACGGCCCGACAGCGATGGTCCGTCCAGCGATCCGTCAGCGATTGGGCCACGCCTCATTTTTCCCGCCCAGAAGAGACCGGGCGACTCGGAAAGGTGGGTGGATCCCGGGGGAGAGGCTCGCCCCGAAAGCGGACTCCCAGGATTCGAACCCCGAACCTCCCAAAGAACAGCGTGGATGTGCCACTCACCTTCACCACCACACCACCACCGAAGTGGAAAATGTGTTGTTGGGTAATGAGGTATAGGGCTTAGCCTTGCCCACCTGCGTGCCGCACGTCCCCAGCTAGGCCCAAGGTGGCCAACCCTTGGGCTTGGGCCAGTTCCACATGGGATGAAGGGGACGAGAGGTTCGCTGACAAATGGTGCGCGTTGCCTTTGTGAGGACTCGAACCCGGAACCTCAGCGACGAGTCGCCACCGCCTTGAACCAACTCACAAAAGTTTTAAGTATATATTCACTTATAAATAGTTAAACATGAGATAGAGATGATGGATGGAAATAATCAAGATTAATGATTTCACAATTCATTACCATCCTGAAAAAATTGGCTGATTCCTTGAGTCAAAAAAAATAATGCTACCTTTATTATGTTACGTTTGGAATGTGAACCTTTGTTTAATGATTTGATAAATTTTTTCTTTGAAGTTCTGGATGTAGGTGAATCCACTGTTTTGTTTTTGGTTTCAGTGAAGTCGACTTTCTCAGAAAGAATTAAGCAAGCTCAAAGGTAGGACCAATCTTTGTAAGAAAAGGTAAAATCTGTTAAGAAGGGTAAGTTTCCTGATTTTAATATTGAAAAATAAGGTATTTTATTATTTTGGAAAAGATTATGCGTGCCATGTGATTCCCATTTGAGGAAAGAGTTTTTTAATGAAGCTCACAGTTCTCCGCTTTTCATTCATTTAGGCAGCACTAAGATGTACAGAGACCTTCAAAAGTATTAATGGTGGGATGGAATGAAAAGAGACATTTTTGACTACAATGAAGTGATTGTATTTTTATAAGGTTAAAGAAGAATGAAAATTATAGAAGGGAGTGATTCAACCTTTTACAGTTCCAAAGTGGAAATGGGAAAAATATATTAATGGATTTCATGGTAAGATTGAAAAAGGATTCTTAAGGTAATAATTCAATTTGGGTTATTGTTGATCGATTAACTAAATCTACAAATTTCCTTTCCTTTCAATAAATAATGTATTTAGATCATCTTTCTCAACTACATCTAAGGGAGATTATCAGGTTACATAGAGTTCCTCTCTCCATTGTATCAAACCATGATCCCAGGTTTGCATATTATTTTTGGAAAGGACTTCATAAGTCGTTGGGAACTGAATTAAATTTCAGTACAACTTTTCATGCTCAATCCGATGAATAATATGAGTGGATGATTTAGACCCTGGAATACATGATTTGTTCATGTTTAATGTATTAACAAGGAATTTGGGATCAACATCTTTCTTTGGATGATTTTTCTTATAAAAATAGTTTTCATTCTAGTATATAGATGAAACCATTTGTGGCATTATATGGAAAGAGGTGTTAGGCACAAAAATTTTGGGATGATTTTGGAGAAATTAAGTTGATGGGACCAGAGTTAGTGGAGGAAATTACTGAGAAGGTATAGTTGATTCCACAACATATGAGGATATATAATATTAGGAAGAAAATTTATGAAGATAACTGGAGGAAAGATCTTTCTTTCAAGGTTGGTGGTTATGTATTTCTCAAAGTTTCTCCATGGAAAAGTGTTATGCGTTTTGGTAATAAAGAGAAGATAAGTCCACAGTTCATTAGACCATATGAAATCCTGGAGAAGGTTGGATCATTTTTGTATAGAGTGGCCTTACCTCTGAGTTTATCTCAGAAACATAATGTATTTCACATTTCAATGTTAAGAAAATATGTGCCCAATTCATCTCATGTTTTGATCCTAGAAGAAGTTAAATTGGAAGAGAACCTTTCTCATGAGGAAAAATCTATTCATATTCTTGACTATAGAGATCAAGTGTTTCTGAATAAATTGATTCTTTGGGTTAAAGTTTTATGAAAAAACCATATGATTGAAGAGACAACATGTAAAACTGAAAATGCTATGAGGGAAATATATCCCCACTTGTTTAATAAGTGAATACAACTACAAGAATGTAATTTATAAAACGAGGGAAGGATGTAAAAACCTAGGTAATGATAGAATAAGTCATTTTCAAATTTATTAACATGAATTAGATAGTTATATTAATTATAAAAATATTAAGTAAATTTTAAATCAAAAAGGGAATTAGTTTTAACGAAACTCTTTTATTATAAGGTTTTATTTAAAAGATTAATTTATAAATTTTATAATTTTAATTTTATAAAATTAATATGATTTTTGAAATCATCATAAAAAAATTTACTTTGGGTGAAATTTTGGGATTTTTTAGAAAATATTGATTTTTCAGTGGATAATGAAAAATACAGATTTTTAGTCTTTTCTTTTAAATAAATTAAGTAATTTAAAAGTATAAATATGTTTTAAATCAAACTAAGTATTATTTAGTTATATTTAATCTAATTAATTAATTTTTAATCAACTTTATATTGGTTTTTAGTATAAGTTTGTTTTTGGGTTTAAAAACCGATTTCTCTATAAATTGTTTTAAAATGCATAATGTTTATCCTTTTTAATTAATTAAAATAAGACCTAATGGTGAATGTTTAAAATTAAATTTATATATTATACATCATTAAATATTAATTTATAAAATGATTATTATTAGTGAGAGTTAATATAGAATTTCATTTTTCTAAAAAATACTCTTCTTAAAAACCCACTGTCTTGCTGCGCCTGCAGGAATAATATTAAATTAAAAATTTCCATTTATATGAATTTAATTTGAAAAAATGGGTTCAATATTTGTAATAATAATAATTTAAAACTTCTATTAAGGTGAAATTAATTTTTTACCAATGTGATTAGTGAAAAATTAAAATTAGTTACAGCAATTAAGCTAATGGTTAAACTTAGAATATAAGGTGTAAAAATGACCTAACACTTACCAAACACCCATTGGATGGAAATATTTCAATCTTATACCTTTTATTATATACAATTTAACATTATTGGGGATTTTTTAAATGAAAAAACGTGGGTTAAATTCATTCTTTCAAAAAATTACATGTGTGCAACTCTCCTCGCTTATAAAAGGACTCCCTCTCTCCTCCCTTCTTCACACCTTAAAACCACTTTGGTTCAGCCAATACCTACCAAAATCACTTCCAAAATTCCCTCCCATAATCCTATAATCCTTAATTTGGACATAAATACAACCATGAAAGGCCTTTTGTGCAAACCAAAGGTAGACACCCAAAGAAGAGGTAACATTCATCGACAAACATTTTTGTTTTATTTCTTCATCCACCCACTTTAATTATTATTATACCATGATGATATAATAAAATAGGTATATTCCATATACTGATATATTTTTATGTTAAGATTATGACATAAAACCACACACACTTCCATCAAATGGGTTATGAAATCATCATTCATGTGTCTGACGGACTACCACCTCACGAAACAATATCATTCATTTTTCCATTACCACCTCTCACGATTGGGTATGATGATGGATATAAAGTTTATATATTATATTTATAATATAATTATACCTATGGATTAATTATATCATATATACCCTTTTTATATTCCATATAGTAGGATATATGATAACATCACTCATGTGTATGGTAGAATACCGCCTCACGAGGTGATGTGATTCATTTTTCAGTAACACGTTATGTGGAAGGTAATAAGTGTAGAGATAATAAATATATGTGGTATAAATGAAATATTTATGATATTAATGACATATTTATCATTATATAATTATAATTTATCATTTTATTTCTTACCTTTTCATGTATTGAAAAAAAATATTAACGTCGTTTGTTGATGTGTGGACTACTGCCTCCTCGAAGTGATGTGATTCCTTTTTTCATCACCAAATCACAATAATTATATATATAAGTGTATATAATTGAATAATATGGTATTTATGATATAATTATAATTCTGGAAATATAAAATATTACTTACCTTCTTTCCATAATGATCATTGAAAAAATGGAAACGTTACTTGTGCATACGTATGACCTACCATCTCCACGATCGTAACGTTAGTTCATTTTTCATAACCATAGTTCAGGATTTATTTTAAAAGTATAATTTATGTATAAATATTATAATTATTTCATGATTATTATTTTTGAGATGTTTAGATAATGACCCCCTTGACCATAGTCAACCTACCAAAGTCATTTTTGACACATAAGCTGAATACGATCAAAACATTTAATGTAAACTTAATTGATTAAGTAATTGTATATAACTTGGTAATAAGTAAAATAAAAGTAATAAAAAACTTGAAATTTTTTCTCAAGAAATTAAATAATTAACATAATTTTATTATTCAAGAATATAAATACACACATGACAGTCAGACTCAAGGTAAGGGACTTCATCTCAATTTCCCTCCATTGAGACATTTTTTTTGATGTTATACATCTATATTCTTTTATAAGATGTATATACATTCTCCTTGACATTATATATCATGAATTTATCTATTATCATGATATTTAATTTTTTTAATGTTATTGTTTAATGGGGCTTATGATTTAAGTGTTTCCCAAGTGATAAGGGACTTTTCTTTGAAAGAAATTATCTTTTAATTTTTAATTCCAACACTTACTTTTCCACATCTATGTATTTAAAAAAAATTATGAAAATTTTTATATGGAAATGAAATATTTAAAAAGTACATTTTATGTATATTTTACTTTATTTCAATGGTTTTCAAAAAGGAATCTTTTTATGTGTTTTATATGGAACATTTTGACAAACAACAAAAGGAATGTTCTATTCTTAACATACATGAAGGCAATGAATTTTATACCACCATGACCATTATTTGATTTCTATATTCCCTTTTAAGCTTCCATATTTTATTTAAAGAAAACCCTTTCTCCCTTTTTTGGGGTATTTTGGTATTGAAAATGGTTTCTCAAAAGAAAAGGGTATTTTGGTATTGAAAATAGATTTTTAAAAGAAATGGGTATTTTGATATCCAAAAGCGATTTGTTTATAATTTTAAATCTTTTTTTTCAAAATTAAAAGCATAAAAATGTTTTATTTATCTTATGGTAGTTGATAATTATACATGATAAATGGGTTCACCTAGATAACGTTGGCTGATCCCATTACAACTTTTACGATGGGGTGGTCCATATAGCACCGGGTGAGCCCATTATATCTTAAATGATGGGTGTGCCCAGATAGCACTCCAATGCATTGGGTAATGATTATATTAGAAGTCAGTTGTATAGTTATTCCAATTAAAATGCGTTTTAAAGGATTTTATTAATATGATGATCTAAGTCACCAAAGGGGGGTTTTAATTTCTTGATATGGGTTTTAATGATTTTATTTGAGAAAAAAGGTGTGTGTGTTTTTCATGTGATTTTTTTATTTCATATGCTCAATGAAATTTAAAGATAAAGGTAAAAATTATATGAGGTTTCATGTTTTCATGGGACTAATGGTTTTACTTATTTTATATATCTCTTACTAATATTTTTGTGCTCATCACATATTTTTAAATGTTTTTCATTGGATTTAGGATAGGTAAGGGAAAGGATGAATTCAAGATGAAAGTCATGAAAATTTTTCATAAAAAAATTAATGTTTTTCTTTAAAGAGTTTTATATGGTGGAAAAAATGGATACTGGTCGGAAGTTTCCACTTTGTATTATATGGTTTTGTAATGTATGAGTTATGGATTAATTATCTAAAATTTTAAACCTTAAAAGATCTTCAAAGTAAAAAAATTAAATTCTTGAGTAAAACTAAATATTATGTAATGTTTATGTTTGGGTCATTATAGTTGGTATTAAAGGATGGTTTAGATAAATTTATTGGTTAGGATAATGTTAATAACTTTCCCTTGAAAGATTTTATCTTATAATTAAGTTAAAATGATATAGAATTTAAAGATTACTATGTTACTTTGCCTAAATTGTTTTTCTTCAGAATGATTTTCCACAAAGGAAACAAGGAATCTGTAGTGTAAAGTAACTGAGAGGAAAATATCATTCCAAATAAACATCCCAAGATGGTTGGAATAGGAATAGAATAGTTTTTTGTAGTGATTACTCAGTTAATAAAAGTTATAAATGACGGTGGTATCAATACTAGAGAGGAACCTGATATACCATGAAGGGACATGTCTATCACGGAGCATTTCATGATTCAACATCCACCATCTTTCAGTGGATCATCTAACCCTGTGGTAACTAAAGGATGGATCAATGCTATGGAAAAGGTATTTAAAGTCATGGGTTGTTTGGAACGTCAAAAGGTAACTATTTCCATTTATCGTTTTGAAGGTGAAGCTGATCGATAGTAGTCTTTGGTTAAGAATACTAGAGAAAAATATGATCTTGATGCCATGGAATGAGAAAAATTCAAGGATGTTTTACTTTAGAAATATTTACCTAAGGTTGTTTGACTTAAAATGGAAAAAATTCCTAGAATTGAGGTAGAAAGATAAATATTTTGTAGTTTCATATGAAGCATACTTCACAAGATTGGCCAGATATATACCAAATTTTATTTAGAACACTGATAGTAAAATTAATATATTTTACTCAGGGTTGAAACCATGTTTATAAAGAACTTTTGCCACATGAGAATTTAATAGTTACGAGAAAGTGGTTTGCTATCCTGATAAAGTTAATATGGAGTTTTCTGATATGTATGTCCATCAAGATGGAAATAGTAAGAAAAGGTCAAGTTGATCGGAAAAAATGAAACAAACAACTAAGAAGTACTGTGGTAAGCCCCCAAAATGTTCTAAGTGTGGAAAATTTCATTTCAAGGAATGTTTGATGGGATATGAGAAGTGCTTCCGGTGTCGTCAGTTTGGTCACATGGGCCGTGACTGTAAAGAAATGAGTCATGAAAAACCAAATAGTAAGGTAATAAATATCCATCAAATGGTGTGGTCTTTTAGTTGCAATGAGTTGGGTCATTATGATAATGCAAGTTTGAAGTTAGTTTTACAGGATAAAAATAATCATGATTTGAAATAGAAAGGTGTAGATAAGTCATTTTATATTACTACAGTAGATGTTGGGCCATCAAATGACGTGGTGAAAAGTATGTTACTTGTGTATTTGAATTATTACAATACCCTATTTGACTCTGGATATTCACATTCTTTAATTTCTAATAAATTTTCAAGTAAATTGGGAATATCACCTCATGAAAGTAAGATAGAACTTTTGGTAAATAATCTAGGTGTAAGTATTAAAGCAACCAAGATTTATTGGAATATTCCTATTATTATCAGTGGGATGTTCTTTCCTGCAAATCTTGTTAAACTGGCCATAATAGAGTTTTATATCATTCTTGGTATGGATTGGATTTTAGTATATCATGATTAGAAATATTACAGTACAAAGAAGGTTTTATTCAATGATTTCATGCCTTTGATAACATACCAGGAAGATGAGAAATTAATTAGAGGTGATAATGAAAGTTACCTAGCTCACATCATTGAAAAGAATGAAACTATTAAAATTAGTGATGTTTTAGTAGTAAATGAATACATGTATGTATTTACTGATGATTATCCTGGTGTTATTCATAATCAGGAGGTTGTGTTTACTGTTTACTTAATACCTGATGCTAAGCCTATTTCTAAACCCCCTTATTGAATGTCTCAAGTGGAAATTTTAGAATTGAAAAATCAATTGCAGGAGCTATTAGATAAAAGTTTCATCTGACCTATAACTTCATCATATGGTGCTCATGTTTTTTTATTAAAAATAAAGATGGTTCAATGAGACTTTACATTGATTATAAATCCTTAAATAACATCACTGTTAAGAACAAGTATCATTTTCCTCATATTGATGATTTGTTTAATCAGCTCTAGGGAGCTTAGTATTTTTCAAAGGTTGGCCTAAGGTTGGGGTACCATCAGTTGAAAGTGAAAGAAGCTAACATTTTTAAGACTGTGTTTCAGACTAGATATGGTCCCTATGAGTTTTTCATTATGCCATTTGGATTATCTAATGCACCTACTATATTTATGGAACTTATGAATATAATTTTTCATGAGTTCTTGGAAAATTTTGTGGTTGAATTTTTTGATGACATTTTGGTATATTCTAAAAGTTAAGAGGAACATGAAAGGCACCTATGGCTTGTTTAGAAAACCTTAAATGAAAATAAGATGTATGGAAAATTTAGAAAGTGTGAATTTTGGTCAAAAAATTTCTTTCCTTGTACATATTGTTTCTAAATATGATATAACTATTGACCCTTATAAAACAAAAGTTGATAAAGAATGGAAAAGAACCACAAATGTCACAAAGATCAATAGTTTTCTTGGATTAGAGGGTTACTCCCAATGATTTTTTGAAAATTTTCTCAATTTTATATCTCACTAACTAAGTTAATTTGAAAATTAATTAAATTCATCTATAAAACATAATGTGATGATTGTTTTCAGGAACTAAATAGAATATTTGTGAATAATCCAATTTTAGACCTTCCTTACAGAAATTTTGATTTTTTTTATCTAAAATGATGCTTTATTGAAAGGAAATGGTTGTTTTCTAATGTATAATGATTAGGTAATTGCTTATGCTTTACATCAGTTGAAAGATCATGAGTTAAATTACCCTACACATGATTTGGAATTAGCTGTTGTGGTTTTGGCTTAAAAAATTTAGAGGAATATTTTTTATAGGTTAAAGTGTGAAATATATACTTATAACAAAATTTTTAAGTATATATCCACTCATAAAAAATTAAACATGAGATAGAGAAGATGAATGTAACTAATAATGGATTATGATTGCATGATTCATTAACATTATGGAAAAGTAAACAAAGTAACTGATGCTTTGAGTTGAAAAAATAATATTACATTAACCATGTTACATTTGGAATGTGACCCTTTGGTTAATGATTGATAAATTTTGGACTAAAAGTTGTGGATTTAGGGACATCCTCTATTTTTTTAGGTTTCAGTGAAGTTTAATTTGTCAGAAAGAATTAAGAAAGAATAGAAGGGGGATCAATCTTTTCAGAAAAAGGTAGAATCTATTAATAAGGGTAAGTTTCTATATTTTAATATTGATAAAGAAGGTATTTTATGATTTTTGAAAATATTATGTGTAACTTGTGATTCCCAATTGAGTAATGAGTTGTTGAGTGAAGCTCAAAGTTCTCTGTTTCCATTCATCTGGGAAACACTATGATGTACAGAGACCTTCAGGAGTATTACTGGTGGGATGAAATGAAAAGATACATTGTTGAATTTACTATGAAGTGTTTGGATTGTGTGTAGGTTAAAGAAGAATGATAGCTATTGAAGGGAATGCTTTAACCATTTCCAGTGATGGAGTGGAAATAGGAAAATATATCAATGTATTTCGTGGTAGGATTTCGAAAGACTTTTCAAGGTAATAATTCGATTTGGGTTATTATTGATCAATTAACTAAATATGCACATTTACTTCCCATTGAAGATACAATGCCTTTATATCATATTTATTGATTGTATCTAAAGGATATTATTAGGTTACATGGAGAGCCTCTCTTTATTATATCAGACTATAATCCCAGGTTCACATCCAATTTTTGGAACGGACTTCAGAAGTCATTGGGTAATGAATTAAATTTTAGTACAACTTTTCATCCTCAATATGATGGACAGTCTGAGTAGATGATTCAAACCTCGGAAGATATGATTCATTCATGTTTAATGGATTACCCGGGAATTTGGGATCAAAATATTTCATTGTATTAGTTTTATTATAACAATAGTTTTCATTCCAGTATATATATGGAACCATTTGTGGTATTATATGGAAAGAAGTTTCGAACACTAGCATTTTGAGATAATGTTGGAGAAAGGAAGTTGATGGGACCAAAGTTAGTGGAGGAAATGGATGAGAAGGTGTAGTCGATTCAGCAACACATACAGATAGCTAAGAGGAGGATGCAAATTTATGCATATAACCAGAGTAAATATCTTTCTTTCAAGGTAGGTGATCATGTTGTTTTCAAAGTTTCTCCATGGAAAAATTTTATGCATTTTGGTAAGAAAAGGAAGCCAAGTCTATAGATAATTAGACCATAGGAAATCCTGAAGAAATTTGGATTAGTTACCTATTGAGTTTCCTTACCTCTAAGTTTATCTCAGGTACATAATATATTTCATGCTTCTATATTAAGGAAATATGTTCCTGATTCATCTCATGTTTTGATCCTGGAAGTAGTTCAGTTGGAAGAGAAACTTTCATATGAGGAAAAAAATGTTTAGATTCTTGACCATAAAGATAAAGTGTTTTGGTATAAGGTGATTCAATAGATTAATGTTTTATGGAAAAACCATTTGGTTGAAGAGGCAACATGACAATCTGGAAATGCTATGAGAGAAAAATATCCCCATTTGTTTAATAATTGAATAAAATTGAGAGGATGCAATTTCTAAAAGAGGGGAAGGATGTAAAAACCCAGGTAATTATAGAATAAATAATTTTCATATTTATTAATATGAATTTGATAGTTATATTTTTTATAAAAATATTAATTAATTTTTAAATCAAAAAGGGAAATAGTTTTAACTAAACTCTTTTCTTATAAGTTTTTATTTAAAATATTAATTTAAAATTTTTAGAATTTTAATTGTATAACATCAATATCATTTTTTAAATCATAATATCAAAATTTACTTTGGGTGAAATTTTGGGATTTTTTGGAAAATATTGATTTTTCAGCAAATAGTGAAAAATACCGATTTTTTTTATAAAAAGTATTTTATTTTTAATAAATTAAATAATTTAAAAGTATTAATATATTTTTAATATGTTTTAAACTAAAATAAGTATTATTTAGTTATATTTATTCCACTTAATTACCTTTGAATCAAATTTATAATGGTTTTTAGTATAAGTTTTTTTTAGGTTTAAAAATGGGTTTTTCTAAAAACTTTTTTAAAATACATAATATGTACCATTTTTAATTGATTAAAATAATACATAATGGGGAATGTTTTAAATAAAATTTATAGATTTAATATCATTAAATACTAATTTAGTTTTATAAAATTATTATTATTAGTCAAAGAGTAAATATAGAATCACATTTTTCTAAAAAGTACTTTTCTTAAAAACCTATTACCTCACCGTGGTTGTAAGATTAACATTAAATTAAAATTTTCCACTTTTGTAAATTTAGTTTTGAAAAATGTATTCCATATTTATAATCATAATAATTCATAATTTCTAGTAATTTCAAGTTAATTTTTGACCAAAGTGATTAGTGAAAACAATTAAAATTATTTACAACAATTAAGATAAAAACGAGTTTACTTAATGGTTAAACTTAGAATATAAGGTATAAAAATGAATAAAAAATTTTAAAACACCATTTTTATGAAATTATACCTTATATATTTATAATTTAACATTATTGGGGCCTGGTGATTTGAAAAAAATGTGGGTGGAATTCACTCTTTCAAAAAATCACATGTGTGACACTCTCCTCACTTATAAAAAGCCACACCCTCTCCTCCCTTTTTTACACATTCAAAAAAATTTGGTTCTGAAAATACCTGACCAAATAACTTCACAAAACCCATAATTTCATCCTATAAGCCTTAATTTTTACATAAAACAAACAAGGAAGGCCTTTCATGCAAACCAAAGGGAGATACCCGAAGAATAGGTAACGTTCATCAATGGGCATTTTTGTTTTATTTTTTCATTCACCCCATTCAATTATTACTATACCATGATAATATAATAAAATTATTATATTCCATATACTAAGATTTTTTTATGTTAAGGGTACTACCTACAACCGCACACACTTCCATCAAATGGGTTACGAAATCATCATTCATGTGCACGACGGACTACCGACTCGCGAAATGATGTCATTCATTTTTCCATTACCACCTATCATGGTTGGGTATGTTGATGGATATAAAGTTTATATATGATATTTATAAAATAATTATACATATAGAGTAATTATATCATATATAACCTTTTTATATTCCATACAGTAGGAGATATGATAACGTCGCTCATGTGTATGGTGGACAACCACCTCACGAAGCGATATGATTCATTTTTCACTAACGCATTACATGGAAGGTAATAAGGGTAAATATAATAAATATATGTTATATAAATGAAATATTTATGATATTCAGGACATATTTATCATTATTTAAGTATGATATATCATTTTCTTTCTTTCCTTTTTACGCATTGAAAAAAATGTTAACACTGTTCGTGGACGTGTGGACTACAGCCTCCTCGAAGTGATGTGATTCCTTTTTTCATCACCACATGACTAGAATTATATATATAAATATACATATAAATAAATAATATGGTATTTAAGATATAATTATCATTATGTAAAAATAAAATATTATTGACCTTCTTTCTATAACGATCATTGAAAAATGGAATTGTTACTCATGCGTACGTATGTCCTACCGTCTCCATGATCACAACGTTTGTTCATTTTTATAACCATATTTCATGATTGATTTTAAAAATATAATTTATGTATAAATATTATAATTATTTCATTATTATTATTCTATATATGTTTAAATAATTAACTCTTTGACCATAGTCAACCAACCAAAGTCATTTTGACACATAAGATGAATATGGTAAAAAAATCCGATGTAAGATTAATTGATTAAGTAATTATATATAAATTGGTAATAAGTGAAATAAAATTAATAATAAACATGAAAATTTTTCTCAAGAAACTAAATAATTAACATAATTTTATCATTTAGGAAGATAAAGACACATGTGACAAGTTAGACTCAAGGTAAGGTACTTCGTCACAATTTCCTTTCATGGAGGAATTTTTTTATGTTATGCACATATATTAATTTATAAGGTGTACATAAATCCCCCTTGACATTATATATCATGAATTTATATATTATCATGTTATTTAAAGTTTTGTTTAATTTCATTCTTTAATGAGGTTTACGATTCAAGTGTTTCCTAAGTGATCATGAGACTTTTCTTTGAAAAAAATTATCTTTTAATGCTTTCCTTCCAAATGTTACTTTTCCTTGTCCATGTATTTAAAGTATTTTTATGAATTTTTTTATATGTACATAAAATATTTATAAATTAAATTTTATGTCTCTTTTACTTTATTTCAATGGTTTTCAAAAAAGAATCTTTTTAAGCGTTTTATATAGAATGCTTTGACAAATGAAAAAAATAATGTTCTATTTTTAACATGTACGATGATGATAAAATTTTCAACACCATGACCATTATTTGATTTCTATATTCTTTTTCAATCTTCCATGTTTTATTAAAAGAAAACCCCTTTCCCATTTTTGGGTTATTTTGGTGTTGAAAATGTTTTTCAAAAGAAAAGGGTATCTTGGTATTGAAAATGGGTTTTTAAAAGAAAATGGTATTTTGATATCCAAAAGTGATATGTTTAAGAGTTTAAAATAGTTTTTCAAAACTGAAAGCATACTTTTTTTATTCGTGTTATGGTATTTGAGAGTTATAAATGAGAAATGGGTGTGCCCAGATAGCACTGGGTGATCCCATTACACCTTATATGATGGGGCAACCCATATAGAACCGAGTGAACCCATTACAGATTATATGATGGGTAAAACCCAATAGAACTGGGTTATCCCATTATAGATTATATGATGGGGAGGACCATATAGTATCAAGTGATCCTGTTATAGCTTAAATGATGGGTGTGCCTAGATATCACTCCAATACATTGGGTAATGATTATATGGGAATTTGACTATATGGTTATTCCAATTAAAAGGGTTTTGAAAGGAGTTTATAAATATGATGATCTAAGTCACCAAAAAGGAGTTTTAATTGATTTATATGGGTTTTAATGATTTTATTTTAGCAAAAAGGTGTGCATTTTTCATGTGAAAATGTTTTATTTCATATACTCAAAGAAATTTGAAGATAAAGGTAAATGTTATATGAGATTTCATGTATTCATAAGATGAATGGTTTTTTTATTTTTTATCCATTACTGAGATTTTTTTCTCATCCCATGTTTTTAAATATTTTTATAGGATTTAAGTATGGGTAAAGGAAAAAATAAAGTCAAATTATCATGAAGTGTTTTCATAAAAGAATCAATGTTTTGTTTCAAAGAGTTTTATATGGTAGAAAAAATGGACACTGATTAAAAGTGTCCACTTTGTATTATATGGTTTTGTAATTTATGAGTTATAGCCCAATTATCTAAAACTCTAAACCTAAAAGGTGAAGTTCCCAGTCAGGATCCAAGTATCACTGAGAGGGGGAGGGGGTGGATCAGTGATATATTTTTCTTTTTAAGTTTCCCCTTTTTTTGAAACAACCTTCACCTCCTGTTAAAGAGTTTATTCCCCACTGAACACACACAACCACATGAACACAATATTTACAAGGTTCACTACTCAACAAGAGTAGCTATATCCTTGGTATGGTACGGAAACAATACAGTACCACACAATCCACTAGAAAACAATCCTTTGATGTGGAATACAATGAGTAGGATATACCCTTACACTTGTGTAGCACATTGAAAACAATCCAATAGTGTGTGTGATCCCTCTGAGCAAAAATAGGGTAATGTAATGATTATGTTCTTCTTAATGAACTTTCACAAATCAAATCTGTAATTCCCTGACCCCAGTTACCCAGAGTCGGTGCATTATTTTAATACATTGGCATGATTACAAGTAATCAAGTCTCGAAGGACCGATCGGTTTAGCAGTCTTTGAAAATAGATTACATACATGAATGTTACATTGTAATTTAAGACATACAAAACAACATAAATAATATTTATGAATGCCATTATTCCCTTTGCTTAACCCTGCATATCAATCACAATATACTTCTTGGAATCCTGGGAAAAATAAAACATAGAAAGGGGTGAGTTCAAACGCTCAGTAAGGGTAAGCAATACAGCGGAAACTTTTATAAATAAGCATAAACATTTGAGACAATGTATAACTAAAACAAAAGCCTTTTAAACTTGAAATTCATCATAATATGGAAAAAATAAAATGAAATAATTCCATTTACTTATTCACATGGATATTATACTAGTCAAATAATCACATGCAATATCACTAACCACTTTCATAATGATGGAATGCATAATGAAAGACTATCATAACCACGTAGCCAAGGCCTCGTGCCAAGACTACAAATAAGATTTTGTCAAGGCCTCGTGCCAAGACACTAGTTTGTCTCATGATACCTACCGATGCAATTTTTTTAGAAGATACTTACGTTTAAAATTGCTAAAATATACTCCAGTGTTTTTCTGAAAACATTATGCAAGCTTCTGAAAGCAAAATAACTAATTCTGAGACTGCTCGACTAATTACAGACCATGATGGATCCACACCCAATCCCTTCCTATCTACCACACTTGAGAGTCGGGTTTTATGAAAACATTTTTAAGCTTGCGTTAAATACGTATACATTTGCACTGGATTTTCATATATTTGAGAGAAATATCTCTTTTTTGAAATCATTTAAAAATCACATAATTATAAAAGAAAACCTTTATTTTTAAAATATCCTTATAAGAGTTTAAGGGAAGCTTCAAATGTGTAATAATGGTGGAGAATAACCACACCTTCCGTATAAGTTAAAAAAAGACATTCTTAACTTAATTTTGTCGAAAAGGTTAAAAAGGACCTTGTTTGGAAAACGACGGAAAGATTCCTTTATAAACTTCTTATAAAAAGTCAAACAAGGGTATAAATGAATTTAAACCATATTCTGTAAAATAGTAATAATGTTTTGAAAAACATTTTTAAGAAACATGGATGTGGATAATAAAGAGGTCCCAGTAGATAATTACGTATAAACAACCTCAGATAATGAAGAGATTGTGAAATAAACTCTTACCAATTTGGTAAATTACGAAACATACTCCCCATGAAAGAGGTATAATACAATGAATATGTAAATACACATAAATTAAAGTGTATTACACAAAGAATACAATTATGGTCAGTACATACACCACACAAAAGGTAATAGTGGCAATATGGCATGAATCTCACGAGAATAAGGAGTGAGATGAAAACCCCTTACCAATTTGGTAACTTACAAAACATACAAACCATGAAAGATGTATCATAAAATGAATATGTAAATACACATAAATTAATGTGTATTACACAAAGAATACAATTATGGGTAGTACATATACCACACAAAAGGTAATAGTGGCAATATGGAATGAATCTCACGGGAATAAGGAGTGAGATGAAATCCCCTTACCTTGTACATTTCCTTGGTTGGGGGTAGTTTAACCTCCTTTATAATGGTGAAATAATTGTTATTAAATTATAAAATAATCATATACATTAATATGATATCATATATGATCTTTTAACATTGCTTTGTTAATAATATCTTAGTATTATCGTCGTTTCGGGTGTTAACTTACTCGTATATGTTTTGTTACATAAGCCGTGTTTGTTATGGATAGGTTGTATCTTATTCATATCTAGAATTATATCAAGTCCTTAAACATTATTTTTAATCATATAATGATAATTATACTTGAATGGACACGATGGAGAATTAATCTCATCGCATTCGTGGAGACGGTAGTCCGTACGTACGCACGAGCGACAATATCATTCTTTTGATATTAAAATAATATATAATTGGATGGTATATCATATATACAGAATCATTATCATGTTATATTTATTATTTAAATGAATTACACATCATTATTATACCCATCCAAATAATAATTTATTGAATAACAATTACACCACGACGTGGAGACGGTAAGCCGTACGTACGCACGTATGGTGACATGTCATTCAAAGGATGGATATAATACTGAATATGGTTGTACCATATTTATAATAAAATCATAGTATATATAAGATACTGGAGTTATTATTTTAGAGTGGGAATAACAATTAAAGAAGAAGTTTAATAAGAAAGGAACTTGAAAGAGGGTGGTGAAAACATTACCTCTTCTTTGGGTTCTTCATTTTGATTTGATCAAAAGGGCTCCTTAGGTTGGATTTCTAATCAAAATAAGGTCTCTAGGATGAAGTGAGGGAAGTTGGTAGGATATTTGGGTAGGGGTTGGCCAAACCAAAAGGCTTTGAATGTGTGAATTAGTGATAAGGGGGAGTGCCCTTTTATAAGATGAGTGAGGGGCACCTTTGGAAAAGCTAGAAATATTATTTTATAATAAATTCATATTCGGTTTTTAATGGCTCCAAAGTGGATTATTTAAAGGTTAAGGTGGGTATAGGTTGAAAACCACTCAACAAATAGATTTTAGATAGGTTTTGGTCATTATATTAACCTTATCTTTTTGTTTAAACTCTTAGTTAATTAGATTGACATTTACCATGTCACTTTGTATTTTTATATTATATAGTTAATAAACTTACCATATACATCCAAGTGACCCCAAAGTAGTCCATTGATGATACACCTATCATGATATAAGTCTCTTGGATGAACCTTAGATTTTTAGGAATTTAATATCAATTAATAATAAAATATTTGTTTTAAAAACTCTTTTATGTCAATTTTGACACTATTCAATAATTGATTTATGTTAAAGTCTTAACAACTTTATTAATTAGAAACAAATTCATTTAAGCAATCCTAACATGTCATCTTAACCAATAAAATTCGTGTATGTCATAAAAACTTTCAAATTATATTTATTTTAACATTTATAATACCAATTATTTAATTCTTTCATTAATAAGGAAAATACTGCATCATTATTGTGTCATAAATAAATTTAATTATTAAATTTATAAAAATTATAAATAAAATACCATTATATAGAAAATATTTTTATCTTTCTAATGAATATTTATAGTCTAAAATCCAACATATATAACCCTGTGTGAAAAGTGTTTTGCTAAAAGATATATACTTATGCCATTTTTGTATTTACTTTAACTTAATTAATATAAAGTGTCCCTATCACCTACAAGTGGCTCCATGGGGTCCCAAAATCAACCCAAAGATTCCCATGGTCGGAAATGTATCAACCAATAAGTTTAGGACACGTTTTAGGGTAATTTATTATTATTATTATAATATTATTTTTTTACCCTTATTTACCGGATTTACCCTTTAACCATGGTAAATAAAATATTTACCGAAGTAATTATTCAAAATATCTAAAATTAAAAGTTACCTATTTATACAATTTGGAAATCCTAATTCCAAATATGGAATCTATTTTTCCAAATTCAAAACACATAAGTGGCAGAAATTAATTTAAAATTAATTCCCGTCGTTAAAACAAAAAGCATGTTTTTAAGAGATAATAACTATCAAAAGATTGACACTTGTTTATGTCTAGTTAAATTGTGAAATTAGGTCCAATGACCAAAATCATATTAAATGGTAAAAATATATTCTAAATATACTTTAAAACCACTCAAATTCATAATTTATCACTATTAATTATTTTGATTAAAAAAGTTGTTTTTAATTAAAATTTAGTAATTTTCACTATTCATCAAAATATAAAAGTTATCCGAAAAGTACCAAAATTTTACCCTATGATAAATTCGATATTTTGAATCCAAAAATGAAGTCCATTTTCAGAGATAAAATTTATAAAATTCAAAAAACTAGGTATTACTATTCATAACGGCTAGTTTGATTGGTTGTAGTGTGTGTTAGAACTCGAAGTTGCGTACAACACACGCTATTGTATTATTAAAAGAGAAGCGTACCATGGAAGTTTGAGGTGTTACATTGTAAATTTTTGATGTCCCCATTCTAAAGAATAAATTTATTTAGTCAAATTGAATATATAAAAGTTTAAAATATTGGATTTAAAAAGGGTTCACTATTAAAAGTTGGTAAAAGTGCATTTTTGAAACATACTTCTTTTATCTGAAATAAAATGAATTTGTTCTTACATTATGTCTAAGAAACTCATAATATGGATTCTAAAATTATAAGGATTATATAAAGTTCAAAATTTAGTTAATACTATTCATAACCTCTTTTGAACGGCTTGTTTGGTAAGTCATGGTGCGTTTGAACTCGGTGTTGTGTGTAGTGAAAGTTATTGAATTATTTTGAAGAAGTAACACACTATGAAATATTGGGGTGTTACAAAATATTTCAAAAAAATTCTTTACTTTCCTACCCAGAAGTTGGTAAGAACCTCCTGGTGCAGACAGCTTGCGCGCCACTCCCTACTTGCGTGCCTCCCTGCTTGCGTGCCACTTGCTTGCGTGCCTCCCTACTTGTGCGCCACTCAGATTGAGCACCACCTACTTGCATGCCAAAACTTGCGCGACACCCTACTTGCGCACCTTATCAATAACACTCATCTTGCGTGCCACTTCAGCTTGTGCACCGCCCTCTGCTACATGCGTGATCAGATCACCCTCTACTACTTGCGCGATCAGAGCTCTAATTTTATCTTAAGTGTTGAGAATTCAAAAATAAGAAGGATAGTCATCTATTTATATGCATTTTGGTGACTTTTGCGCCACATACACTTCTGCGACATTCCTACTTGCACGCCGCTCCATCACTTGCACGCCGCTCCATCACTTGCGCGCCCTTCCATCACTAGCACGACACTTTGTTTCCTTTGTAATATTTTGATATGATGATGTTGGAATATGACTTGTGTGAAATATACACTTGTGCTCCACTTATACTTGCGCGCCACACTTGCGCACCCCTTATACTTGCGCGCCACTTTTTGACTTGCGCGCCAATATTTAACTTGCACGCCACTTTATTTCCTTTGTCATATTTTGATGTGATGATCTTGAAATATGACTTGCGTGACACTTACAATTGAGCGTCAATACTTGTGCATCGATACTTGTGCGCCAATACTTGCGCGCCACTTTCTTTCCTTTGCCAAAATCACTTCTTTACTCTCTCTACTCTTCATAAGGATTACATCAAAAATTTTCCAAACTTATGATATTTGTGAAATACAAATCAGAAAAGAATCTTCATAGTTTAAAAGTCCTTTACAAAGTGAATTGATTTAGCTTCTTTGACAACAAAAGGCAACACTCTGTAAGAGAAAACTTTTCTTACTTCCTTATCCATCCAACTTGGTCCCAACAATCTCCCCCTTTGGATTTTGTTGTCAACCAAGATTCATAAATCAACAAAATTTGTAACCTTAAGCAATGGAGTACTTATCAACAATTCTATGCCTACGTGAGCTAACTCATTGTAGGAAACAAGAATTATTAACAGCCAAAACCATGCTGTTCAAAAGTAGTGACTATGAAATCGAATGATCGTATCTCCTCAGCCTTCTTCAGAACATCTTTTAATATTTTACTTCAGCATTCATCACTTCTTCAACTTTCCTGGAAAACAAAATTGTTTCCTACAACCACTCCAACAAATAGTTAGAATAGTTCACACACATACATGCTGGATTCACAGCTTACCCACAACTCCCCCATTATGCATACATCTATAAGGATAGATTTATGAAACAATTATCCCCCTTGACAACACTATCCAAAGGAAAGATGAGAGTGGGGACCAAAACACGTACCTTAACCTTGATGAGAAGGAGGTTGGACTCCCATGTTCAACCTCAATTTTCAAATGGTTCCTTCGGTAACGGTTTTGTGAATATATCAGCAACTTGTTCCGATGTAGGAACATACTCCAGCCTCAATTCATTCTTCTCCACCAACTCTTTGATGAAGTGGTACTTTATATCAATGTGTTTTGAACGAGAATGTTGTACTGGATTTCTTATAAGATTTATTGCACTCTGATTATCACAACCCAAGAGCAATGGTAGATTTACTTCAACAAGTAGATATTCCAGTTGAGTCTTCATCCACATTAGTTGAGTTGCAGCTTGAGTAGCAACAACATACTCAGCTTCAGCTGTGCTAAGAGTTACTGAATTATATTTCTTGGTATTCCAACTAACACAACTTTTTCCCAGAAATAAAACTCCACCAGATGTGGATCTTCAATCATCAACATTTCCTGACCAATCAGTATCAGAATACCCGAATAGATCAATATTTCCTGATCCATCATACATGATTCCAAAATTTGTTGTGCCTTTGATATATCTGATAATTCTTTTCCAGCAATCAGATGTGATTCTTTAGGAGCACTTTGAAATCTTGCACATAAAGTGACAACATAGACAATGTCGAGTCTTGAGGTAGTCAGATACAACAGACTTCCAATTAGATTCCGAAACTCTTTCTGATCAACTTCCTTGCCTTCTCCATATTTAGACAACTTGGTTCCCACTGAAATTGGTGTGGAAACTGGTTTCTAATTTTCCATGCCAAAATTCTTCAGAAGTTCATTAGCATACTTTTCTTGTGATAGAAAAACGTGATTCTTCTTCTATGAAATTTGTAGCCCAAGAAAGTACTTCATTTCTCCTACCATAGACCTCTCAAATAACTTCTTCATCTCCTCAGAAAATTTTTCACATGATCTTTCATCATTTCCAACAAATATAATATCATCGACATAAAAAATAATGATTAGTGAAAACTCCTAACATTCCTTGATGTAGAGATTGCTATCAACTCTCCCTTTCTTAAAGTTCATCTTCTTTAAGCAAGTATCTAATTTAGAATAACATGCTCTTAGAGTCTGTTTTAGCCCATAAAAATCCTTCTTCAACCTGCACACATAACTTTCATCCTTTCCAATAACAAATCCACAAGGTTGATCAATTTAGACTTCCTCGTCAAGGTCACCATTCAAAAATGCGGATTTTACATCCATTTGAAAGATTTTTTAACCTTGTTGTGCAGTAATAGCAAGAAAGATTCTGATTGTTTCTAATCTTGCACCGGGAGCAAAGGTTTCATCAAAATCAATGCCTTCAGTTTGTGAATACCCTTTACAAACCAATCTTGATTTGTTTCTTATTACTTTACCCTCTTCATTCAGCTTGTTCCAGAAAACCCACTTTGTACCAATGATATTCTTGTTGTCCGGCTTGGGTACAAGTTCCCAAGTACCATTCTTCTCTATCTGATCAAGTTCTTAATTAATTACATGAACCCATTCTGGATTCTCAAATGCTTTATTTACATTATTCGGTTCAAATTTCGAATAAAGAGATGTATGTGATATAGCATTCGTTCTTCTTCTTGTTTGAACCCTCTGATTTTTATCTCCAATAATGTTCTGAGCCTCCGCTTGCTTCCTCAACCTAGGATGAGTTTTTTGAACTCCATCTTCATCACTTGATATTTCTGAGTCGGATTTGTCTTCTTGAGTAGGATTAACACAGTCTGCAGCATTATCAGAATTGTTAACAAAATATTCTCTATCCTTCTCAACTTCCACATCAACATATGATTGCTTTTCTTTCTCAACATTTTCAAAAACTTTTACATCTGAAGAATCAATAATTATTTCTGTTTATTTTTTGAGACATCTATATCCTCTTCCTTATGGAGCATAGCCAAGAAAAATTTCATCATCTCCTTTTTTCTCAAACATTCCAAGGTTTCCACCTTTCTTCTTTATAATGCATGGACTCCCAAAAACTCTTAAGTGTTTCAGACTTGGAGTTTTTCCATATAAAATTTCATAAGGAGCCATATCTGAGTTTGGTCTAAAGAAACATCGGTTTTGAATATACACAGTAGTGCTTATGGCTTTCCTCCAATAATAATGAGAAAGACTATGCTCAAGCAACATAGTTCTCCCCATTTCCACCAAACTTCGATTTTTTATTTCAGCAACCCCATTTTTTTGAGGTGTGTATGGTGAACTGAACTCATGCCAAATTCCATGCTTCTCAAGATAACATTCAAACTCTTCATTATTATACTCACCACCATTATCAGTTCTCAACTTCTTCACTGAATACTCACATTCCTTTTCTGCTTTCCTCCTGAAACTCTTAAACATTTTCAGAGCTTCTGACTTATGTCTCATGTACATAACACAAGTAATGCAAGTAAAGTAATCAATGAAAGTAATGAAGTAATCATCTATATTTGTTGATTTCTTGATCATTGGTCCACATATATCAAAATGTATAAGTTCCAAGGGTTGTTTTGAACAAATTTCAACTCTCTTATGAAAAGAGTTTGTAATCTTCCCTTTTTCACAAATAGTGCAGCACCAATCTCTTATTCTTGATAAATCAGGCATATCTCAGACAATGTCTCACATTGATAACTTGCACATATTTCTCTGACACATATGTCCTAGCCTTTTATGCCATAACTTATTTTCATCCACTACACCCATGTAACAAGAGTTATGAACTTCACCAACTTGGAACAAATTCCCTCTTGTACGTTGGCCCCTTGTAACTATATTTCCATCATTTTTACTTTTCACAAAAAATCCATCTTTTCTAAAGATAACTTTGTTGCCCTCATCATAGAGTTGTGACACACTAAGCAGGTTGTGTTTCATCCCATCAACATATAGTGTTTTCCTGGATTTCATCTTTTCTTTTCCAATGATGGCCGATCCAACACCTTTGATCCTTAGAGATTCATCATTTCCAAATGTCATTGTTCCTTCTTTGAAGTCTTTCACATTCTTCAGCAGCTTTAAGTCTCCTGTCATATGAGAGGAACATCCACTATCAAGAATACATGGATGTTCTTTTTTTTGTAGCTTTCAAGGCAGTTTCGACAATAAGAGCTTTTTGTTCTTCCTTTTCCTTCACTTACTATTGTGCTTCCTCCAATTTCCTAGCCAAGTCAATGTGTTCTGGCCAAACAACCATGCACTCTTTCTTTTCGGACTTATCAGACTTGTCCCTTTTATCTTTTAAAAACTATGGCTTTTGAAAATTATTAAAAGTCTTTTGTTGCTCTGGTAACACACTAAGGCAGCCCTTGGCAAGATGTCTAGGTTGATCACATCTTTCACAAATAGTTTCCAGTGGTTGGAATCTATTCTCAACTTTCACACCAGTATTCTTAGATATCTTCTGAAATTTATTTGGAGACTTTCTATTTTGAAAAGGTTTACTCCCCCTCAATAATTGTCTTTAAAAACTTGTGGAATAGTTGTAATGTTTTTGGTTGAACCAATACATATTTTCCATGTGTTCGAATCCACCACAGTACCAGCAGTAACCATAGAAAGAATATTTGCCTCTGAAACTTCTATACTGACCAGATTTGTGAACACGCTTCTCAACAACCTTCTTAATGGAACTATGATAACCATAAACCTTCATATTTTCATTTGTAACTCCCTTTATCAGTTCAGATTTAATAGCACCAGAAGTATTAGAAGTCTTTCTTGACTTGTGATTTTTATGCACTTTTTATTTTTCATCATTGATGACTTTGACCACATACTTGGTCTTTCCATCCTTGTTCTTATCAGAACCAGTTCTGTCTTTCATTTCAACCTTTGAAGGTAACTTTTGTGGATATTTGTTTGGTTCATTCTTACTGGAACATTCACCAACTTCTGAGATAGATTTTTTGAAACTGATATTCATTTATTTATCTTTATAAAGTTTCTATTGGACAAGTTCCAAATCTTCTTCTTTTGCCTTCAGCTTTACTTCAAGATGATCATTACGATTCTTTGTATTCTAAAGAGAATTTGTTCAGATCATCAATCTCCTTTTACATATTGATTTTCTTATCAGTAAAACCTTCTTGATTGTTTAATGCAGAATTTTCATTTATCAGCTTGTTGTTTTCCTTATCAAGCCTTATGATCTTCCTCAAGCATTCTTTCAACTCTTATTTCAGATGATATTCAAGTTGAGTTTCTTCTTCTTATGAACTATTTCTCTCATACTATTCATTATTCAATGCATAAATAAAGGCATTCTCTATAGTTTTTTCAGAAAATAATTTCTCGGATTCATCTTCGCTGTCTTCTTCATCTTCATCTTTAGATAAAAAGCTTCTTTTTTTATTTGAAGAACTTTTTATCCTTCCTCTTTGAAAAATATTTATCTTTGTCAGCTTGTTTCTTCCACAACCTTCTTGGCCTTATGTTATCATTATCACTGTCTTCTTCTTTATTATTTTGAGGATAGTTAGCCACAAAGTGACCAATGACTCTACACTCAAAACATTTCAAGGGAAGTTTACCCTTGTATTTACCTGTTCCTCTTTTCACATTCTTAGAAAAAAAGGATAAAATTTCATCAAAATTTTTACATACATCATATTCATAATCGAATTCAACAGCATCATCTTTAATAAGAGTCTTCTTTGAATTATCTCTATTTGTAGACTTGAGTGACATTTCTCTATAAGCTTTTGTTTTTCCCTTAAAAGTCTTCTCCCTTATCATCTCATAAGTAATGAGAGTGATATGAAAATCATCCAAAGATAATGTTTCAAGGTCTCTATCTTCTAATGAAGATACTTTATCATCAAACTTGTCAGGTAGAATTCTCAAGATCTTTTCGACAACTGTAGAATCCTCCAAATTTTCACCAAGACATATGATTGTACTGACAATATTATTTATCCTGGTAAAGAAATCCCCAAAAGATTCAGATTCTCCCATTTTCAAGTCTTCATACTTCAGTCTCCAGATTTGTAGTTTAACCTTCTTCACTTTTGTATTTCCTTCATAGATGTTTTTTAGTTTGTCCCATATTCCTTTGGTTGTAGCAACACCTTTTACTCTTAAAAATTCACACTCAAAAAGAGATGAGAGTAACACATTTTTAGCTCTTCCATCATTCTCAAGATGCTTATTATTGACAGGAGTAAAAGGAACCTTGTCATCAATAGTAGGAAATCCATCTGTTATAGTTTCAAGAACTTCATATCCAAGAGACATAAGATAAGGCATCATTCTATCCTTCTAGTTGTGATAGTTCTTTCCATGAAAAATCAAAATCCCCTTACTATTCAAACAATTTAGATTCTCCATCACAACTTCTCTTCAACCAATTCATCAAAGAATAAACGAAGGGAACCTGTACCTCTGATACCAATTGAAGTTCCCAGTCAGGATCCAAGTATCACTGAGAGGGGGAGGGGGAGAATCAGTGATATCTTTTTTTTTGTAAGTTTCCCCTTTTTTTGAAACAACCTTCGCCTCCTGTTAAAGAGTTTCTTCCCCACTGAACACACACAACCATAGGAACACACGATTTACAAGGTTCACTACTCAACAAGAGTATCTACATTCTTGGTATGAAACTAAAACAATCCAGTACCACACAATCCACTAGAAAAAAATCCTTTGATTTGGAATACAACGAGTAGGATATACCCTTACACTCTTGTAGCACTTTAAAAACAATCCAATAGTGAGTGTACTCCCTCTTAGCACAAATAGGGTAATGTAATGATTCTGTGCTTCTTAATGAACTTTCAAAAATCAAATCTTTCAAAAAAATTCTTTACTTTCCTACCCAAAAGCTGGTAAGAACCTCCTGGTTCAGACAGCTTGCGCACCACTCCCTACTTGCACGCCTCCCTGCTTGCACGCCACCTTCTTGCGCGCCTCCCTACTTGCGCGCCACTCAGCTTGCGCACCACCTACTTGCGCACCAAAACTTGCGCAAAACCCTACTTGCGTGCCTTATCAATAACCCTCAGCTTGCGTGCCACTTCAGCTTGTGCACCGCCCTATGCTACTTGCGCGATCAGAGCACCCTCTACTACTTGCGTGATCAGAGCTCTAATTCTCTCTTAAGTGCCGAGCATTCAAAAATGAGGAGGCTAGTAGTCTATTTATAGGAATTTTGGTGACTTGCATTCCACATAAAATTGTGCGACGTTCCTACTTGTGCGCTGCTCCATCACTTGCGCGCCGCTCCATCACTTGTGCGCCCTTCCATCACTAGCGAAAAACTTTCTTTCCTTTGTCATATTTTGATATGATGATGTTGGAATGTGACTTGCGCGCAATATACACTTGTGCTCCACTTATACTTTTGCACCACACTTTCACGACACTTATACTTGCGTGCCACACTTGCGCGCTCCTTATACTTGTGCGCCACTTTTTGACTTGCACGCCAATCTTTAACTTGCGCACCACTTTATTTCCTTTGTCATATTTTGATGTGATGATCTTGAAATATGACTTGTGCGCCACTTACACTTGCATGTCAATACTTGCGCGCTAATACTTTCACACCAATAATTGCACGCCACTTTATTTCCTTTGCCAAAATCACTTCTTTACTCTCTCTACTCTTCATAAGGCTTTCATCACAAGTTCTCCAAACTTATGATATTTTTGAAATACAAATAAGCAAAGCATCGTCATAGTTTACAAGTCCTTTACAAAGTGAATTGATTTATCTTCTTTGACAAAAAAATACAACACTCTGTAACAACAAACTTTTCTTACTTCCTTATCCATCCAACTTGGTCCCAACAAAAGGGTCCTCAAAGAGAAAGAAATTAAATTCTTGACTAAAACTCAAGATTATGTAAAGTTTAAGGCAGATCCCTTATACCCACATTAGAGGATACTAATGATATTGTAGAGACATTGGATAAACTAACATATAGTGGTCAATATAGTGAGAAGATGTCTACCGTTACCCCTTCTATTTGATGTAGAGTGGTTAATGCTGAATAGGAAGTGTGCTACCCAAATCAGGCAGCAGATCAACAAGAATATCTTCCAGAATTTTTCCAATGAACATGATGATTCTGTTATATAAAAAAATAGAAAATATGTATCAAAGTGAAACCAAATAGATTAAAGTAAACATGGTATATTGGATTCTCAACTTGAAGTACAAGGATGAGAAAAACATATCAGAGAACATAAGCGAGTTCCAAGGTATTTTTGATTAGTTGAATTCCATGAAAATGATTATTGATGATGATTCACTGAAACTATTTATTTTGAGTTCTTTAATAAATACATGGGACACACTAGTTGTGTCTTTTAACAATTCACCTCTAAGTGGAAATATCACCATGTAAATGGTGAAGGAATACTGAATAAATAATCCAAAAGGAAGGACAAGGGATGTAAAACAAAATTAAAATATTTTTTCATTGAAAGAAAAAGGGAAAAATGGTAAGGTAGAAGTAGAGGAAGTAAACCTTGGGAACAAATTATGTAAAGGAGTAAGTGGTAAAAATCTTGATTGAGATATGACATGAAGTGACAATATTGTGTAAATACTAAAAACTTCATCTAGGTGTGTAGGAAGCTGAAGGTAGAGTATAGGAACTAGGATGGTAAAAACCAACATAATGATGCTACAGTTTTCAATGAAGATATTGTTATTTTTCAGGAATATAATCAGGTAAACTTGAAAGACAAGACTCAACATGGGTAATTGATTTGGGTTCCTCCTAATATTTCACCACAAGAAGAGATTTTTCTTATATTATAATTCAAGGAGTTTCAGACACATGAATATGGGAAATTATGGTGCATCCAAAATCATTGGTATTGGTAATATTTTTTAGAGACTAATATAAGATGAAGGTTAACATTGAAGTATGTGAGGAATATTCCTGACATTCTTCTCAATATGATATCCACTATAATGATTGGTGATGATGGATATTTCAGTTCCTTCGGTAATGGTAAATGGAAGCTTACCAAAGGTAACATGGTTATTTATAAAGGTAATAAAGATACTTATCTTTATCTCACAGATTATAGACCATGTGGTGGTGATGTAAATACAACTATAAAAGAGGATTATATAGAATTTTGGCAAAAATGACTGAGTCACATGAGCGAGAGATAAATTAGAATGATATCTAGTAAAGATCTCTTACCAGTAATAAAATATACACATTTTGATACTTTTATTGATTGCATCATGAGAAAACAATATAGAGTATTATTTTGTGGTTATTTACCATTGATAAAAGCGAATATTTTAAATTTGATTCACACTAATGTATGCATGATGAGAACTAAGTTGATGGGAGGTGCTATTTATTTTGTTACCTTCATAGATGATCATTCTAGAAAAGTGGAATCCTTTTATTTGAAAACTAAAGATCAAGTGTAGAATGTTTTCAGGAAGTTTCATGTGAAGGTCAAAAGAGAAACAATAAGATGGTTAAAGTGTATGCGAACATACAATGGATGAGAGAAACGTTTTTTATTTAAAGAGTACTTCAGGTAACATGTCTCCATCTTCTGATATGTCTCCATCATATGATATTCTAGAACTGATTCCCCATGAAGTGTAGTTGAGGAGATCCACCAGAGAATGAAAACCAAGTCATCAATACTCACCACATTAGTATGTGATGATTATTGATGGGGGAGAGCCATAAATTTATGATGACGTGATCATGAGTTAATAGAATATGGAATGGAAAAATTATATAAAAAGGAGATGATATATTTTCACAAGAACAATACATTTGAATTTGTGGAGTTATCACATGGAAAGAAGGCACTCAAGAATAATTGGGTGTACAAAATAAAAGGAGAAAATGGAAGATCATAGCCATGCTACAAATCCAGAATGGTTATGAAGGGATTCATTTTGAAGAAATTTATTAACTTAGATGAATTTTTTTATCTTGTGGTTAAAATGTCTCCTATCAGAATTGTTCTTAGATTGGAAGCTAGTCTAAATTTGGAGGTTAAACTACTAGATATAAAGAAAACATTCTAACATGGTGATATTGAAAAGGATATTTACATGGAGAAACCTATGGGATTTTAGGTGAAAGGTAAAGAAAATGTATTATGTAAACTTAGAAAAAGTTTATATGAGTTGAAATTGGAACCAAGGAAATGGTACATGAAATTCGACCCATTCATGGGGAAAAATGAGTATATGAGGATGAATACTGATCAATTCACTTTCATTAAATAGTTTCTTATAGGGATTTTATTATCTTGTTGCTTTATGCGGATGATATGAATTTTATTGGTAGATATATTAAAGATTTATAGGTTGAAAAAGTTGAATAAGTATTTTGAAATAAATTACTTGGGAGATGCTACTCTGATTCTTGATATGATGATTACTCATGACAGGAGGGTTCATAAGATTTGGATACCTTAGAAATGGTACATTGAGAAGGTTTTTGAAAGGTTTAACATAAGAAAGGTGAAAAAGGTTAATACTTCACTTGTGATTCACTTTAGTTCTATGATAAGTTAGTGTCCTTAAACTAAAGAGGAGAAAATGGAAATAGAGAAAATTCATTATCAATCAACAATTGGAAATATTATATATTTCATGGTGTTTACCAGACTAGATATCAATCACTTTTTTTGGAATTGCAAGGATATTATTATCAAATCCTAGAAAGGATAATTTGACATCATTTAAATGGATATTAAGGTATCTCCGAGGTGCATCCAGTCATTGTTTATGTTTTGGAAATGGTAAACCTATTTTAGAAGGATGCACAAATGCTGATATGGCTAGAGATATAGACATGAGTAAATCTATATCCAAGTATCTAATATCATTTTTAGGTGGAGTAGTCTCATGGAAATCATGACATTAGAAGTGTGTTTCCTTGTTTACCATATAAGGAGAGTATATCATGGCCACTGAAGGATATAAGGAGATGTTATAGATGAATTAGTTTTTATAGGAGATGGGATAGGTCAAGAGAATTATATTCTCAACTGTGATAGTCAAAGACCTATTCATACTAGCAATAACCTGACATTTCATTCTAGGTCTAAACACATCAATGTGTGATATCACCAGATTTATAAAGTGTTGGAATAAATATTAATAAAAGTTGAGAAAATATACACCAATGATAATGAGGTAGATATAATGATGAAGGTTCTACTGAAAGAGAATAAAGAAGCCTGTAATAATACTATAGGTCTATCTTCTACCCCAAATTGGTGGTGAGGGGGAGATTTATGGTGGCCCCTCCCAATTTTGGTAGTTTTTTTCAAGAGGAATTTCGGTAGGATGGTTTTTATTTGGGAGAAAACCAAACAAGATAACCATGGAATATCGATGCATCCAGTGATGGTGAGAGATTTTTAAGGGTAGATAATCAACCCAAACAACCATTGAAAAAGATATTTTCTTTAATTTATAAAACGAGATTCAATCCAATGATTTTGTAACTATATGTTACACTCTATGTATCCTCCAATGTTTATCCATAGAGGAAGGAATATAAAAGATCTCCCTTTATCCTGTGTACATAGGTACAATTTTAAACCATGTAAATACTTCATGTTGATTTGTTTTTCTTCCTCTTTTTGTGTTTGTATCTTAATTGGAACTTATGTTTCCCCAAAAAAGTGATGAATTCCTCCATTGATATATTATTCCATTGATTTATACTTCCATTACTATTTGAGATTAAATTCAAATTAAATATTCCAATGTATAGTTTATGGAATTTAATTCAATTCAGAGAGCTTCTCAGTATGGGGATTTAAGAATTATTATTCTTAAAATGGATTCTTTGGAGCATTGAAGATAAAGTTATCCTTTCTGTTATTTTCTACTCGCTATAAGTATTAAAAATATTAACATCATACAATGGATAATTAGAGTTCTTGAAAAAGTATAAATATAAGGATCCTATCATGGATAAGGGTAATTGGTTAGTTGGTAGGTTGGTGATATAAGTGAATATGCTGAGGTGTTGAGCAGTACGTATTGAAAAGGCTAATGATTATCTTTATCTTTTCACGACACTTTGTTTTCATGTGAAAACCAATCCTTTGTGAAATCCCTGTGAAGTGAAATCAAGGATAGATTTAAAGAAAATTAAATAGAATAAAAATATCATTGCTGATAATCTAAATCTTGATTAGAGAAATAGAACTTCACAACACATCTTTACTCTTTCTCTCTTCTTCTATGACAACCTATATCTTTAGTACACTTTATTTCATGATCTATTACATAAAAACACACTTAGTACAATCCAAAAGATTGTGAAGCCTAGTGTATTTGGGAAATTAGGCACATAGAACATCAACTTGATACATGGATACAACGATATTATTGAAAACTTCCTTAACACACTTCTAAAATTCTATAGCTTTTAAAACAACACGAGATAACCAGGGGACACACATAAGAAATGAGTGATATATAAATCCAGATAAGGGAATAAGAAAAAAATAACATGATTAAAGTATTTCATGTTAGTCAATAGTCATTCAAATGGGAAATAGAAGGGGTGATAATCATAAATTTAACATTAAATCATGATAAATGATGATAACATAAAGGCAAAATGAGAATGTGGCAACAACATTATATATGACATCATAAACATAGGTCAAGGGTAACCTACAAGATATCATAACATGGTGTAAAAAGTACCATAATGGATTAGGTTTACTCCATAATCCCATACATGATGTATCATGATACTAAAACATTACCCAATTCATTAAAACACTATATAATTTTGGGCTCACTCATTGCTTTCATATCATGTACATGCATAAGTGTGCCACATAAATCATTCAACATAAGATCATATTTCATCACATTCAATACCAAAATTAAGGAGTGATCAATATATACATGGAATTAACCAATCAAATAAGTATAGGTATGTATAAGTAAATACCCTTGAGTGTAAATGGTGATGGTATTCACAATACAAAGGTTTGGCATGAAAAAATTGCAGGATAATTTTGATGACATAATGGGGGTATATAATGAATCATGGGAGGGATTAATGAGAGTGAAAGGGGTATCTCATCACTTGGAAATAATAAGGTAATTAATAGGGATATTTAATAACATAATACAACATAAAAAATTTGGAATTAAAATGAATAATACAAAAAGGGTTCTTGAATAAAAGTTTGGCATGAAAAAATCACAGGATAATTTTGGCAGCATAATGAGGGTATGTGATGAATCATGGGAGAGATTAGTGAGAGTGAAGGGGGTATATTATAACTTGGGAATCATAATTTAAGTAATAGGGATATCAAATAATATAACCCAATAAATGTTTTTTTAAATTAAAGGCATAATACAAATAAGGTGATTGAATTAAGAGTAGGAGATGATCCCTTACCTTGAGAGGGTGTTTCCAAAAGATTGAGAGGATATTATTAAGTGTTTGGGGAAATATTGGGAGGGATATATAGAGTAAAGGTAAGAGTATAGTCATGATATAATGGTTTTTAGTGAAGATTAATCGGATCTTCGGTGGGTATATATAGGAAAAGAGAGGGGAGTTCTTTATTATTTTCCAATATTAGGTTTTTGAATCTATACAATAAAGTAATAAAAAGCATAAAAATTACCATGGTTTCTACCAAAGAGGAGTAGTTTTAATTATTTTATAATGACATGAACTGAGCACATTAAAATAATACCCTTGGTGATGTGGAAGTGAGTCATGTTTAAAAATAATTGATTTCAAAACCTTAAAATATAATATAGGTCTTGGAGGATTCATAAAGGATTTATAAAATTAATAAAATAACCTAAAAAATAATTATTTTAAAGGTGAAATATATATTTGGTCTTTGATATCTTTAATTTCACATATTACATCAATTTTGGGTCATTATTATGTAATAATATATACCGTATATTTATACCATATTTAATTTTTACCCAAAAATTTGACTATCTCAGATTATTATGAAAAATTAATCATTGGATAATTTCAACATGATTATTCCAAAAATAATATTTATTTTTATCAAAATAATGATCTAAATATGGTAAATTACACTTTTAAATTAAAATCCCCGTTTTTTGAAAAAAATTGGTTTTTTGACAATAACAGTTTTCTGACCCTTATAAAAATTACATTTTCACATCATAAAATTACATTATAATTTATATTTAATATATAATATTTAATAATATTATTTTATTAAAATACAATATATTTCAAAAATTCAAAAATTCATTAAAAGGAATGACTTAATTGAAATTTCATATTACCCAAAAATATAATTTGAGTTTTGTCATATGAAAATATAATTTTTATCAAACTCATTACTTAATAATTTATAAAGTAAAAAAAATAAGTAATAAATATAATAATTATTTTATTGAAAAGAAAATATAAATATTCATATTTTTAGAGTTGAGATACATAACCCCTTATTACACCAGAGAATTCCCTAAGGGCAAGGTGCGTGATGGTGAGATTCTCATGGGGTGGTTCAGTGAATATAGTTTGGGATGTGATCTCAATGAGCTTGAAATTATCTCATAAATGGTTTCACTCATGCTTAAGCTGTTGAATCTTAACTTGGGCTTGGTGAAGGTAAAATACTAGAGTTTCTATATCCCTTATAAGCTCTGATAAATGGGATTTATAGTGTACAATACTACTAGTTGAGGCGATCAATTCTTTCATCTTTGTCAGTTAGATTTATCATATCACTTAATATATACTAATAATATGATTCCTTTTCAATATCTATGTTATTAATAGTCATGATGCATAACCATCTTTTGAATCTGATATGATATAAATCATAATAGTTCAATATAAAAAAGTAGTGCATGTGTTTTTTATATTTACATTACATAAATAAGGTAATTATTCATTTAAAAAGGGAATTTCAATTATAAAAGTTCTATTCATTACATTATTCCCCCATTCAGAAATTTCACCCTCAAAATTTTCATTTCATACACTAAAACAAATGAGGTTACTTATGTTTCATCACCTCTTACGGTTCCCATGTGGCTTCATCAAACTTGTGGTTCTGCCACAACACTTTGACCAAGTGAGTTATCTTGTTTCATAGAACCTTGTCTCTATAATATAAGATCTTCACTGGTTGATCCTTGTATGTAATATCATTCTCCAATGGTACCAACTATAGATTTAGTACATGTGAGGGTTCTGATATGTACTTCCTCAAGAGAGATACATGGAACACATCATGTACTTGATATAGTTTAGGTGGGAGTGATAATTAATAGACCACTACTCCAATGCGATCAAGGATCTTAAAGGGTATGATGTATCTAGGACTAAGATTTCCCTTCTTCCCAAACTTCATGACTTTCTTCCATAGAGATATAAAAAGTAACACTTTATCATTGACCACAAACTCTAGGTCACATAAATGATTATCTGTATATATTTTCTATTGACTTTGTGTAGATTTCATATTATGATGAATGGTTTGAACCTTATTTGTAATATCTTGGATAAGATCAGGTCCCATCGGCTCCCTCTATTTAACTTCATCCCAACACGTTAGAGTCTGACACCTCTTCCCATATAGATCCTCGTAAGGTGTTGTTTGAATGCTAGAATGGAAGCTGTTGTTATCTGAGAACTCCAATAGGGGAAGGTTCTGGTCCCAATATCCTTGGAAATCCATTTAACATGATCTCATCATATATTAAAGAGTTTGAATTTTCCTTTCAGACTAAACATACATCTGTGGGTGATAAGCAGTGCTGAATCTCAGTTCTATATTCAAATCTTGTTGAAGGCTTCTCTAAAGCCTTGAGGTAAACCTCAGATATTGATAAGATATAATATAGAGTGGAACTACATTAAATCTTACCAATTCACTTATGTATATATTAGTGTGTTGGTCAAGAGATAAATATTCCCTGATAGCAACATAAATCACTGAATTTTTAAGGTGATTGACCACCACCACCTAGATGACATTATTACATCTAGATGTCCTGGAGAGTCCTATGATGAAATCCATGGTTATGATATCCCATTTTCATACTGGTATAAACAATGTTTGAATCATTCCCTTAGAATTATTTCATTCATCCTTGACTTGTTGGCACACCAAGCATCGAGATAAAAACTTCACAATCTCTATCTTCATGTTATCCAATAATTTTTTTGTCTCAAATATCTATACATATTAGTTCTTCCTAGATGAATACAGAAGTGTGAGATATGCTCATCATTTAGAAGTTCCCTCTTTAGTTATGGTTTTTATGGGACACATATCTGGGTTCCAAACCTTATAACTCCATCACTACTAAAAAATGACCCTATACCCATGGTTTTAGAAACAATGTAGGTATATTTCACCCCTATACCCATAGTTTTGAAAATCCATGGCTATAGGTGGGAATTTCCAATATATACCCATATTTTTTTTCAAAACCATGGGTAGAGATCACACCTATGCCCATAATTTTGAAAAACTGTGGGTATAGGTTTTAGTTCAAGAACTATAACCATGGTTCTCCAAAAAACATGGGTATAGGTTTTAGTTGAAGACCTATACCCATGGTTCTCATAAAATTGTGGGTATAGGTCATACCTATACCCACAATTTTGGTAAACCATGGGTATAGCTTTCCCATGAAACCATAGGAAAAAAAGTCTACGGGAACAAAACATTTTCTATGGGAAAGCCTATTTCCACAGTTTTCTATCTACAACCATAGTTTATAAATACATATATAAATAAATATATATTTATATACTGATAACTATATGTGGTGTAGTGGTTAGGTGCATGGTGTGGGTAGATGTGGTCCAGGGTTCAAATATGGTGGGAGGATTGTTTTTTAAGTCCTATAGCCATAATTTCAAAACCATGGGTATAGGGTTATTGACATAGTGTCATACACATATTCCCATGGTTCACAACCATGGGTATAACCTTTTCAAACCATGGTTATAACTCAGAGCTATACCGACAACTTAAGCTCCCATGGTTCTTTGAATCCTGGGTATAGCCTATACCCATAGTTTTATGGGCTATACCCACAGTTCCAAACTGTGGGTATAAGATCATTTTCTAGTAGTGCATCTTTAGTAAAGTTGAACTTCATAATATTTTATACCTTATTCTATAGCACCTAATCATATTTATGAGCCTCCTTGATCCTCTCAAGAATGGATGGTTGAGTAGTTATTTGATCAAGGTAAGATGGAGATACTTTTATTATTTCCATATCCATCCATTTTATGTCCAAGAATATTGGATCCCTTGTAATCCTCATCATGTATAGAGTAGTGAGATCCTTTATACTAAGGGTATCTACTACTTTTCTTTATTTCCAAGGATGGTAATTGATTGAACAATTTTAATCTTTGATCATCTCTAACCACCTCCATTGGAACATATTAAGCTCCTTTTTTGTGAATATATACTTGAGGATTTTATCATTCGTATATATAAACTTCTCCCCATAGAGATAATTTCACCAAATATTTAAATCAAATATCACTACAGCCAATTCTATATCATGATTTGGGTAGTTATACTCATGGATATTTAATTGGAAGTAGGAATAGACTATCACTTTTTATCTTGCATGAGTACACAACACAATCCTTTTCTGGATTCATCATTTTGGATCACAAATCCATCCCCATGGGTGGGTAGTGTGAGAAAAAGTTCTGTAATTATCATATTCTTCAACACATTAAAAATTTACTCACATCAATCATTCCGAAAAAATGACTCCTCTTTGAGTTAGCTTGGTTAGGGGTCTTGAAAATCATGAGAGGTTTATCACAAATCGATGAAAATAACCAACCAATCCTAGAAAACTATAGATTTTCGTCATATAGGTTGGTCTAGTCCACCCTTCAATTGTATCTATTTTGAAGGATCCGTAGATATACATTTTATAGTGATCAATTTCCCCATGAATTTTACTTGGTTCAACCATAACTCACATTTACTATACTTTTTATTCATCTTTTCTTTTCACAAGGTCCTCAATACAATATTCAAATGCTCCTCATATTCCTCTTTTCTTTTAGATTAGATAAGAGTATCATTAATTAAGACTACCATAAATTTGTCAAGGTAATACCTAAATACTCTATTCATCAAATACATGAAGATTTATGGATCATTGATGAGTCCAAATGAAATCACTATGAAATCATAGTTCCCATACCTTGTACAAAAAACAGTCTTAGGGATATCCTCATTCTTAACCTTTACTTGATAATATCCTGAATGAAGATCTATCTTAGATAAATACTGGGCTTCACATAGTTGATCGAACAATTTATCAATCTACGTAAGAGGATACATGTTCTTTATCATTATCCTATTTAACACATGATAATTAATGCAGAGGCACATTTACCCATTCTTATTCTTGATAAATATGACCAATTCACCTTATGGTGAAGCACTTGGGCATATAAAACCTTTATACATATTATCTTGTAGTTTCTTTTTCAGCTCCTAGAGTTAAAAAACTACCATTCTATATAGAGTCTTGGAGATTGGAAAATCCCCAGATATAGGATTGATGGAAAATTCAACCTCGTAGCTAGGAGGAAGACATGAAAATTCTTTGAGAAACGCATCATCATATTGCCTCACAATAGGCATGTCTTCAAGGATGTTCTTTTCATTATACTCAATCATTTAAGCTATATATTCTTGCTCATAGAGAAATAATATCCACCCTTGAGATGATGACACCAAATAAGTTTCATACTTTTCCTTGCACTTTTATAGAATCAGAGGGTGATTCATAATACATAGGGTAATTTCCTTCTCTGTAATTTATGTTGGCTCTATATAAGGAAATCCAATTCATGCCCAAAAAATTGCATCAAATTACACTAAAGGGAGTATGCAAAGTCTTGATGGGATGTTCATCCCAAAAAAATTGATAGGGGAGTATTTATATACTCGGGATGCAATAATTTCCCCATTTTCCATCATCATCTAAAACTTAATTTTCATGATTTGTGGTGGTGTTTGAATAGTTATAATAAACTTAAGAGATATGAAATAATGTGTAGAACTAGAATAAAAAATTATTTTCAATATTCTTGAATGAATAACCAGTGTACCTATCACCACTTCATTTTCAGGATCCACCTCCACAGTTGTGATGATATAAGATCACCCTTTTTCTCTAGGCCATAGGATTGTTGCCATCAGTTGTTGTTAACAACCCTTGGCTTAGTGAATTGAATCACACAGTGACCTTGTTCCTTGCCGTTGAAACATTGGACCATGGGATAAGGGTTTACTAGAGCATTCTTTTCTTACATCACATTAGTGGGTTTCTCCCATTGACAATAACTAGCCAGGAACCTTTCATTCCCACACTTAAAGCATTTCCTCTTCCCCTTTGGGAAATTTTTAGGGTACTTCTTCCCACACCTTTAACCAATGGTACATTGAAATTTATTTACACTATTAGTTTTTTCCATAAAATTGCTAGAATTAAACTCTACTTTTCACTTCTTACCCCCATGAGACACTTGAGATTTACTGATCTCCATTTCAACTTTGAGGGAACATCATAAAATTTCCTCATAACTTTAAAAGTCCCAAATGGATAATGATTTTTATATACTCAAATTCAATGCACCAAAGAAGCGATAAAATTTATATTCAGGGGTAATGAAAATCCCAAAGGCATGTCATGAATGTATTGTGAAATCGTCATTTTTCTTGTGGCCAAGGAAGTCCTTCTCTATTTATAGCCAGAGTTTGTGAGGAAAATATTCATCAAAAAACATTTTATAGAATTACTTCCTCTTCATTGCTTTGATCTCTTCCTCAGGCTTCATATTTTTGACCAACATCGACCATTAATCAGCTTCTCCCACCATAAAATAAAAAACTAGCATGAAATTCTCTTTATTAGAGAATTAAAGAATGGAGAATATATTTTCAATGGATCTAATCCATTATCCTACAATTAATGGATCATAAGATCCACTAAAATTTTGGTTCATTTGTCACATAAAGGTCTCAATTCCAACATGCTATTTCTTAGGTGGATTTGGGAATTCCTCTTTAATTAGGTTTCAGTTCAAAAACTGAATTAATTGAAAAATAATAGTCAAGAAATTCATGATTCATACTCCCATTGGGTTGGATATATCATTTAGTTAGTCATCACAATGCCTCTCACATTGGTTGTTGACTTGGTTCCTCATATTTCCATACATTGACTAAAATAATAGGACAATTAGGGATTATAGTTTTTTTAATTATTAAACACATAAAATAAAAAATATGAACATTAAATGGAATACTCATAAATAACATATATTCCTTAACCTTTGAATTTATAGGATTCAATCTATGTTATCCATGATCTATTTCCTAACATAAAATCTAATGGGAATTTTTGTTCCCTTAATAATGGTTCGTAATGAGCTTGTGAATTTAACAAATAATATCCCCTAGCAGTATCAAACCATGTGTGAAAAAAGGCTCATTTTAATTCACTCATTTAGAATCAATTTTAGATCAATATGTTGTTTTTTGGGGTTGTTACACTTATGTACATCTGTGCGAGAGCCACATCCACTTATAATATCTAGATAGTAATGTATTTAATTAGAAACCAATTAATATATACTTCACAAAAATTTATTGATGTTTTATTATGTTTAGTATTATACCTAAGCATTTCAATAGATTTTTCTAATCCTCACCCAAAAAATAACTAAACTTTCCTTTGATACCAACTATTACAATCCATATATTTAATATAATTTATTTCATGATTTATTAGATAAAAATATACTTAGTACAGGACAGAAGATCATGGATACTATTTTATTTGGGAAATTAGGTAAATATTACATCAACTTGATACATGGATACAACAACATTATTAAAAACTTCCTTAATATGTTTCTAAAATTCCATAACGTTTAAAACTACATGGGATAACCTGGGGACATACATTAGAAATGGGTGAGATATAAAGCCCAGTATGTGAATAAATAAAGAGTAACATGATGAAATTATTACATGTTAGTAAATAGACATTTAAATGGGACATAAAATGGGTGATAATCATAAACATGAACATCGAAGTATGATATAAAATGATTACATAAAGGCAACATGGTAATGTGGAAACAACATTAAACATGACATCATAAACACATGTTAAGGATTACTGCCAAGAATTCATAACATGGTGAAAAAATATCATAATGGATTAGGGTTACACCCTAATACCATAAACGATTTTTCATGATTCTAAAATATTACCCAATTCATTAGCGTGGTATATAATTCCTGGTGCACCCGTCACTTTCATATCATGTACATGCATAAGTGTTCCACATAGACCATTCAAGATACACATTTAATCCCATAATTAAGGAGTGTGTAATACAAAAACGGAAATACTAAATAAAATAAGGATATTTATGTCTAATTAAAAACCCTTTATTAGAAATGGTGATCTTATTAACAATATAGAGGTTTGGCATGAAAAAACCACAGGAAAATTTGGATGGCATAACGGGGGTATATAATGAATCATGAGACGGATTAATGAGAGTGAAAGGGGTATATAATAAATTGGAAATATTAAGGTAATTAATAGTGTTATTTAATAACATAATAAAATATAATTTTTTTAATTAAAATTAATAAGACAAAAATGGTTCTTGAATAAAAGTTTTGGAATGGAAAATCACAGGATAATTTCGGCAGCATAATGGGGGTACATAATGAATCATGGGAGGGATTAATGAGAGTGAAAGGGGTATATAATCACATGGAAATTATCAGGTCATTAATAGGTATATTTAAAAATATAAACCAACACAAAAATTTTAAATTAAAGGCATAATACAAAGAATATGATTGAATTAAGAGGAGTAGGAGAGGATCCCTTACCTTGAGAGGGTGTTTCCAAAAGCTTGGGAGGAGCTTCTTGAGAGCTTGGGGGTACCTTGGGAGGGATATAGAGAGTAAAGGGAAGATTATATTAATTATCAAATGGTTTTTAGTGAATAGAAATGGGATATTGTATGGATTTATATAGGAATAGAGAGGGGAGATCTTTATTATTTTCAAAACTTAGGTTTTGGACCCTATACTATAAAGTAATCAAAACCAAAAACCTTAACATGGTTTTTACACATGGTTTATACTATATAAGATTATTTTTCATTATTTTATAAGTCTATAAACTAATAAAATTAAAATAACACCCTTTGTGATGAATAAGGGAGTCATGTTTACAAATAATTGTTTTTAAAACCACAATATATAATATAGGTTTTGGAGGATTCATAAAGGTTTAAAAAATTAATAAAATAACCTCAAACCACATTATTTTAAATTGAAAATATATATTTGGTCATTTATACCTTTTATGGAACATATTACAACACTTTTAATTATTATTATGTTATAATACATACCGTATATTTATACTGTATTTAATTTTTACCCAAAAATTTAACTGTCTTAGAAAATTATTAAAAATTAACCATTAAATAATTTTGAGTTTATGATTCCAAAAATAATATTTATTTTTAAAAATAACTATCTAAATATTATAAATTAATCTTTTAAATTAAAATCCCTATTTAAAGAAAAATACTCAGTTTTTGACAATAATAATTTTATTCCCCTTATAAAAATCACATTTTTACTTCATAAAATTATATTATCATATATATTTAATATATAATATTTAATAATAATATTTTATTAAAATATAATTTATTTAAAATATTCATGAAATAATCGAAATTAATTTCTTAATTAAATTTTCATATTACCCAAAAATAAAATTCAAGTTTTTTCATATTAAAATCTAATTTTTATTAAACTCATTACTTAATAATTTATAAAGTAAAAACAATAATGAATAAATATAATTATTATTTTATTGAAAAAATATACATATTCATACTATTAGGCTTGAGATACATAACTTCTTATTGCACCAGTGAACACCCTAAGGGTAAGGTACACGTCGGTGAGATTCTCATAGGGGTGTTTTGGTGAACATGGTTTGGGATGTGATCTCAATAAGCCTGAACTTCTCCCATAGATGGTTTTGATCATGATTTATTTTTTGAATCTAGGATTGGGATTGGTCAAGTGAAAATACCATAGATTCTATCTCCCTTGGAAGATCTAATAAATGAGATTCATAGGGTACGATCCTACTGGTCAATGCCATCACTTATTTCATTTGTTTCAATTGGATTTATCACAACCCTTAAATTATAATGATCATATGATCACTATTCAACTACTATATTATCAATGGTCATTATGTTTAATAGTATTTTGAATATGATAGGATATATCTTATAATGGTTCAATATAACCAAAAATAGTGCATGTGTTTTCTATATTTACATTACATAAATAAGGTACTTATTCATTTTAAAAGAAAATTTCATTTATAAAATTTTGGTTCATTATATCATCTTTTTTATTACTTAATTTTGAGTTTTTATTATTATTTATTTTTCAAGCACAATATTCTATACTTTATTGAATAGTACTATGATGCTCTACTTTAATTTTATATATATATTCCCAGAGACAACAATGAAAGAGGCTGGTTGTATCCTTAACAACTTAGTGTGAATTTGTTTGCATATACCCAATCCAGGTTTTGGATCGTAGTGTTTATTTTAATAAAACTTCATGAAAGTGGACTTCTTTCTAGTGGAGAGGAATAAGTCTTGGATTGAGACTAAGATGATTTTTTAGAAATCCACTGTGGGTTTAAATTTAATTTTACTTTTCTATTTTTATTTAAATAATTCCTCTTAGAAAAATACTATGATAGTTAGCTTTTAATTGTGATATAATTATTTTTGGTGTGAGTAAGATAATTTCAAAAATTATTTTTTTTGAAAATTTTTGAAATAATTTTTGATCAAATTTTTGATATATTATTTCAAAGCTTCAAAGTTTGTAAACCTACATTTAGGGATGTAAATGAGCTCAAGTACTCGTGAGCTAATCGGGCTCACCTCAATGGATACTCAAACTTAACTTGATTTTTTTGAGTCGAGATTGAGTTCGAGCTACTCAATTACTAAATCAAGTTGAGTTCACGTATTATAATAACACATTCGAGTAGCTAATGTGCCTAATCAAGCATCTATTTTTTTAATATATTATTTTTATTCAAGATATATGTATTTAATTTTGAGCTCTAGCATTCGATATCGAGTAAAAATTTGAGTTCGAGCTAGAATTTGAGATATTTTGTAATTAAAATTATGAAAAATTATCACAATCAAACTAAGTCTAGCCTCATCAAGTTCTTGATCAATCTTGAGTCGAGCATGATTTCGAGATCGAGCCAGAAAATAAATACCTGGTCGAGCACTGATCTGAGCTCAATCACTGAGTTCAAGTACCGAGCTCGAGCTTGAGTACCGAGGTACCCGGCTCAGCTCGACTCGATTACACCCCTACCTACATTTTTAGTTAACTAGGATGAACTATTTTTGGGAATTTTTAAATTTTAATTTGTAAAATATTTTTGAATATAAATTTTTTAATACTCAATTCACCCACTCTTGAGTTATTCATCGGGACTATCATTTGGTATTAGAGAAAAAAATTTCCTTATTTTTTATTTTCTTTAACTTTGATAAAGTTATAAATAAGATATTTTTAATTTCTATTTGTTCTTTACTTTGTTAGTATGAATGAAAAGTTTGATGTTTATGCTACAAATAGAACTCATTATTTTAATGTTCAAAATTATGCTCAATGAAAAATGAAAAAATTCATCATGAGATCATGAGATTTTACATACATGGATTTATTAAATATAAATATGGAAAACCTAAAATTTCTAGAAAAGAATGAGATGCACCAAATAAAGTTGATTTTGTTTCTAATTAAAAATCCATAAATTCTTTATTTTGTGATTTAGGAGAACATGATTTTAATAAAATATCTTCTTGTGATACTTCTTATAATATTTGGGATACTCTTTCTCTGTCTCATGAAGACAAATCCAATGCAAAAGAAATGAGTTTAAATACATATACTATTAAGTATTATACTTTAAAGATGAAGGATGATGGATCTGTCTCTGAAAAGTATTTGAGGTTTAATAAGATCATAAAAACTATGATTACAGTTTGACCAAATATTGATGAAAAATCTAAAGTAATAAGGATATTGAGATTTCAACCAGATCAATTGAGTCATATCATAGTCACTATCTGAGAATAATGTGACATAAAAAAACTAACAGTCAAAGAGATAATTTGAAATTTGACGATGTATGAATAAGAATTAAAAGTAAACAATAAAGAAGATGATCCAAAAGGAGATCTATTTCGTTTAATACATCACAGTAAAAATCCAAGGAAGTTATCAAACATGATAGTACATGTATAAGTGAAGTTGATACAATTATTGATGAGGAAATGGCTCATCTATCCAGAAGATTCAATAAGTTTTATAAAAAGGATAAGTTTTTCTGTAAGTAAAATTCTAAAGTAAAGTATCATATAAGAGGAAACTAGGGGAAATATTAGAAAAAGGATGACTCCTCTAATGAGATTACCTTCTGTGAGTGTAAGAGAAAAGGAAATATAAAATTTTATTGTCAAAATCTTAAGTATAATGAAGAATATGAAGATAAAGATAAAATAACAAAGAAAGACATTAAGGAAACTTGGAGTGAATTTGAAAATATCTCCAATGAATATGACTCCCAAGAAGATGAAAAAGAAAAAGAAAATCTATACTTATATGGATACTACTTCATAGGTACCATCTAGTTCTTTTTCTCATATAACTGATAAATCTAAAATGTAAAATGAATAATTAGAAGAATATTTTTTCATGATGGAAGATACCATGGATAAATTAAAAGATAAATATAAATATATAAAAAAGGTTAATGTTTTATGTGATATAAATAAAATTTATCTTTCTGTCGAAAAGAAAAATAATACCAATCTGTTAAAAGAAATACTAATCTAAAACTAATAAATGAAAAACTTATAAAAGATTTGTAACAATTTGTTGATAGTATAAAAACCTTTAATATTATACTAGGTAAACGACCGTGCTGTTGTGACACTTCAAATTGATTATGTTTTTAAGGTTGATTTATAGTCTATGGAAGAGCCTAGTTTGTCTCTCAAGGAGCATTGAGAGGTTTTGAGTGTGTATTTTCAATAAGAAGAACAGAAGAGGTGGTGATTTTGTAAACAATTTTAGGAAAGTAACTTAACATAAAGAGTTATAAGGTTGATAGACCAAGTGGATTTTGATAAATATGAGATAAATAAGTGATCATTGCTAAGTTACTATAGCACTTAAAGAGTTCCTTGTTCTCAATTGTTTATTAGTTTTTTTTGTAATCCTTTGGTTGAGGGATGACCAAGATCTTGGTTCCCCTCTTTCCTCTAAAAATAATGCACAAAGAACCACCCCTTGACACAACAATCTTGTTGTCAAGGTTTGGACCTAAAGCATAGAGTGAGTTATAACAATGCATACTGAAATCTCATGTATGTGTGAGATAAATATGATGCTTGTGTTTTCCAATTGGAACAACTCAATATTCCCACTTGAATCTCAACCCAATCGGTATTGAAATGAGAAATGTTTCACTTAATTAAACCAAATAAATGCATTCAGAGAAGAATCATATAAAGATTAAACATAAGTGAAATAATTTACACATGAATTACACAAAACCAATAGAATATATGGTTCCAAAATTTTCTCTTCAAGTGTGTATCTCACTCCCAATGATCACCCACCGTTTAGCTCGACATCGAGAGGGGGAGGAAGCTCAGGTGGTACTCCTTCTTCATTGTTGATCCCCCTATTAGGATAGGGTCCTCATGAACTTCAAGTATGAGGTGGATACTCCTACAGGACTCCAAAATGTCATAGATTCACTTCTAGTTCAAACTTTCAAATGAAAAGCCCAAGCTTCCATTTTATAGGAAAAGTGGAAGGCGGTTTTGGGCACACAGATTGTGTAAAACCACTTGTCCCATGGTTTTTGACCACTTTAATGTCAAAAATCTCTTTGAAAAAAACTAGAAAAATGTTTCCCCACATCTTTAATGTATCCAACAAAAGTTGGGAACCATTTGGACAAATACAACTCGATATATTGATAAAATACAGAACACCGTATTTGACTTTTTGCAGATTTAATTGTTTGGACAGATCCATTCGGATGGGAATATTAGAGGTTGAATGAGGCTTTGGTGTATTCATATGAAAAGTATCCCATTAAAATTTGGATCATCCCACAAAATTTCAGCTCATTTTGATTCAAGTTTTAGTTGAAATATTCAGATGAGTCCACTGGTGTGCATGAATCCTGCGCAGTTTGGCCCATTTTTCTTGGACATCATCATGGGCCCTCCAAATCAACCCCAACTTCAATGAGATTATCAAAACAAGTATCATTGACCTTTTTAACAGTAATAAATACAAAATAATTGAATCAAACATGAATTTCAATTTTTTTTTTTTATAATTTTCAATAAAAAACTAGTTTAGCACAGCGGTGTTAGGGTGAAAATGAAACAGTGAATCGTAGTGTGATCTCAACCCCACACCTAAACATTTTCACTCCGTGGAAAAGTTACATTTTCAGAAATTTTTCATGTAGATGTTTTCAAATTTATAAAGATTTAACATTCAATGAAAATTTAATTCCTGATAGAAATGTGATCAAAGAAAAACACACACACCGAGGAGTTATTCTCAATGATCATTGAAAAAGACTTCTCAAAAATTGTATCCAAATGAAATTAAAAGAGATGAATGATACCAATCAAAGAAAATAATTTAAAAGTTAATCATGTCACTAATTCTACACGTGTGTGTGACAACCATTTCATGCTATTCTTTCCACTTTCCATCGAGTAAATATAAGTTATTTTAATAATTTTCTACTTACAAGATTATTTCCACTGAACTTTCCCCACATACTTTAAAATAAAATTTCGAAACCCACTCACTTAAGCATTCTTAGAAGTCAAAACATAAGATTCGGACCTAGATATCCCCATATACTGTACATTTAATCACTCCCCTCATTTATTATTATTTTTTTTTCAAAATTTTCACTTGGAAAAAATCTCACACTCTTCTCCCAACCATTGTTTGATCTCATTATGACACTAATTATAATAGTTATAACAAGATCAGAAGCCAAGGAAGGGTGGTTTTTAACCTGCCCAATATACAACCCTTTTTTTGAGGGCGTACAACAGTCGGACAACAGGTACACATGCATAGGTCAATCTGGTACAGTAATGAAATAGATCAGATAAGGAACGAATGTACGGAAAAATTAATTTGGAAAGTAAATAAAAATCAACCTAAATTATATTTACCATCTATAAAGTAAGAAATTTTCACACATCATGGTTGGGTGCAAAAATGTGTGGAGATATTAAGTGACATAATTTTCCCTTAAACTATTCACAAAAAGGGCACCATTCTTCTCAAAGGTTTCAAATTGATAAAACCATTTATATCATCGATAAAAAACCAAATTTCGAAATAAATTCCCACCACAATATTTAATTATTTCAAAAATGAACATTTCATCAGATTTTTTTTCAAAGTTAAAACAACATGAAATACAGAAATTCCACATGAATTCTCAATTACTACCATAATTAAACGGGCATCATTTTCAATGATAAAATGGGAATAGAAAAAAGTGATATTATAGAACAAAGGTGAGGGGGAGGGAAGGGGGAAAGTAATAATACAATTAAGAAAGATAAAAAGAGAAAAAGAAGAAAGATGAGGAAAATTCCAAACTAACCCAGGAATATACCCATCCCCCCACACCTAAAGTGTGAACTGTCCTCACTGTAATAAAAGAGAATTTGGGAAGGAAGGATAAAACCTGTGAGTTTCATTCATAGATTGCTTCTTAGACATGGAGATACTCCATCGAGGACTTCAAAATGGATTCATGGAAGTGCTTCAGTAGCTGCCCATTGTCAGTGCATGTTTTCTTGGTTTCTTCATTTTGAACCTAGAAAACACCAAATGGAGAGACATTAGTAATAATGTATGGTCCAAACTAGCGGGAAAGAAGCTTACTTGGAAGAAAATTAATCCTTTCATTGTAGAGGAGGAACTTATTCCCAATGTGGAACTAACGATGAAGGTTGATATAGTCATGGGAAACCTTGGTTTTCTCCTTATAAATCCCGGAGTTCTCATATGTATATCTTCTCATTTCCTCCATATTCTAAATCTATATCTTCCTCTGAGCACCTGCACCAGAAAGATTTGAATTGAATTGTTTGATGGACCAGTAGGCCAAGTGATCAATCTCAATAGGGAGGTGATAAATCTTTCCAAACACTAGCCGATACGGTGACATGCGATGGGGGTTTTGAAAGTAGTACGGTAATACTATAATGAATCATCAAGTCTAAGACTCCAATATTTTCTATTTGGTTGAACTGTTTTTTCAAGAATCTATTTTACTTCTCTATTTGACACCTTATCTTGACCATTAGTCTATAGGTGATAAGAAGGAGACACTCGATGCCCGACCCCATACTGAAGAAAAAGTGATTTCATTGTTCAATTGCAGAAATGAGAACACTGGTCACTGATGATGAACCTAGGTAAGCCAAACCTACAGAAAATTTGGTTTCTCAAAAATTCCACTACTGCCTTAGAATCATCAGTCCTTGTAGCTCGTGCCTCTACCCATTTTGACACGTAATCTACTGCCAGAAGAATGTACAAGTTGCCAAAGGAATTAGGAAATGGTCCAACAAAGTCAATACCCCAAACATAAAAAATGTCATGAAAAAGAAATGGTTGTTGTTTAGTTTCAATTATTTTAGAGAAATTACCCATTCTTTGACAATGAGGACAAGATTTTAAAAAATCATGGGCATCATAAAAAAGTGTTGGTAAAAAGAGACCAGAATCAAGGATTTTGCGAGCAGTCCTTTGGGGACCAAAGTGCCCCCAAAAGAAAGAGTGTGGTAGAACCTAAGGATGGAATGAAACTCGATATCGAGAAAACAACGCCTAAGGACTTGATCCCTACATGTGGTCCAGAGGTAGGGTTCATCCCAAATGTACCAAAGAGACTCATGTTTAAGATGAATGGCTTAGTTTTTGTTGAAATCAGTAGGAATGAAATATGCTACCAAATAATTTACAATTTCAGCATACCAAGGAATAACATATTGCACTCGGTATAATTGCTTATCGGGAAACATATCATTTATAGAAATACAGGGGGATGAGTCAATCTTTGAGGATGGGGTAATACTACTGCTATGGTCAGCCATCACATTCTTTTATCCTTTTTATCTCTAATTTCTAAATTTAATTCCTAAAGGAGGAGCATCAAGTTAATAAGTCGTGGTTTGGCTTCCAGTTTTTTAAGGATATACTAGAGGGATTCATGGTCTGAGAATATAATGACTTTGGACCCTAAAATGTGTGACCTGAATTTTTCCAAGGAAAACATAATGGAAATGAATTATTTTTTAGTTGTGGTGTATTTTTCTTTGGTAGGGTCCAAATTATGTGAGGCATAGACTATGACATGTGGAGCTCGGTCGACACTTTGTGATAAGACTGCCCCAACTGCATAGTTAGAGGTGTCACAAATGATCTCAAATGGTAAGTCCCACCTAGGTGGTTGGATTACCAGGGGTGAATTGAGACTCCATTTTAACTTATTAAAATCTTACTCACATTCTTTATCAAAAATAAATTCTTTTTCTTTTTGGAGTAATAGGGATAGGGGGGGTGAAATTTTACTAAAGTCATGAATGAAACGATGGTAAAATCCATCATGACATAAGAAATATTGAAAATCCTGTACATTTTTGGGGAATGGTAGGGAAGAAATGACATCCACTTTTGATTTATCTACTTGGATACCATCCCCAAAAATTACATGTCCCCAAACTATACCTTGTCTCACCATGAAATGGAATTTCTCATAATTTAATAGGAGATTCTTTTCAATATAGTGACGTAAGACTAAAGGAAGACTAATCAAACATTCATCAAAAGAGGATCCATAAACAGTGAAATCATATATGAATACTTCCATGCAATTCTCCAGGTAATCCGAAAAAAATACTAACCATGCATTGCTAGAAAGTACCCGAAGCATTTCACAGACCAAATGACATCCTCCTATATGAAAATGTGCCAAAGGGGAAAGTGAAGTTTGTCTTTTCCTGATCCTCAGGGGAAATTTGGATTTGAAAATATCCATAATACCCATCAAGAAAAAACTAATGGGACTTACCTACTAGCCACTCTAGCATTTTTTTCAATGAATGAAAAAGGTAAATGGTCCTTCCTAGTATGTTGGTTTATTCTGTGATAATATATGCCGGCACACCAACTATTCTGTACACGAGTTGGAACCAATTCATTATTTTCATTTTTGATTACTGTAAGGCCAGTTTTTTTAGGAACAAATTGAATGGGACTGACCCATTGGCTGTTAGAGATGGGGTAAATGATTCCAACAACCAATAATTTTGTTACCTCCTTTTTCACAACTTCTAGTATGTTTGGGTTCATTCGATGTTGTTCCTACCTCACTAGTTTAGCCTCATCATTTAACAATATATTATGTGTAAAAATTGATGGGTTAATACCAAGAATTTCAGAAAGTTTCCATCCCAAAGCTTGTTTATACTCCCTCAAAAGTTCAAGAAGTTGCAATTCATGCTCAGGAGGGAGGTAACTAGCAATGATGATGGTCAAATTGTTTTTATTCTCAAGATATGAATATTTTTAATCTTGAGTCAGTTTTTTTAGTCCCAATTCAGGTGGATTTTGTATTGATGGGTGTGTGTGTGAAAGTGAGAGGTCACTGATCTCATCTAACTACTCAATGGTATCATCTTGAATAGAGGAATGAGCTTTTAAAAGCTTAGTAGTATCATTTATGGTCAAGTGATCCTCAATGTTCAAGAAATCATTAATTAATAAACACACATGACATTTTTCTAATCCACTACAACAATCATTGAATGACTCATTTCCTATAATTTCAATCAATGAAGAAAACTCAGAAAGGGGATCGAGGGAAAGAGAAGTTATTTTTTCCGAGGTAGGGAGTACATCAATTGAATTAACAGAGAGAGAGGAATGTTCTTCTAAGGGGTGCTTCATGGCATCAAGGATGTTGAAATGGACTATGTCACCACTTAATTACATAGATAATGTACCATTATGGACATTAATTATGGTTTTGGAGGTTTTCAAGAAGGGTCTCCCTAATATAATTGGGTCATGTCCATTCATCCTAGCATCTTCCATTTTTATCACATAATAATCAGTTGGAAAATTTAAAATTTTCACCCTCACAAGAATTTCCACTAACACACTAGAAGGGTGTGTGGTACTCAGGTTGGCTAGTTTGTACAACAATTTCAATGGGCTTTAGTTCCCCGATCTTCAATGAAGAGTAAATGGAGTGAGGCATCACATTTATAGAAGCACCTAAATCAAGAATATCATTGGAAAATGAATACTCCCCTATGGGGAATGGAATTAAGAATGTACTGGGATTTTTGCATTTGGTGGTAAGTGATGGCTCTATTAATGCTGATACGTTACTACACAAGATCACCTTTTCATCTCCACGATGTCAGCTTCGGTGTGTACACATCTCCTTCATAAACTTGGCGTATCTTAGAATTTTCTTCATGACATCAATCAAAGGAATGTTAACCTTCAATTTTTTAAAAGTTTCCAATATTTCCTTATCAAGTTCAGTTTTCTTTTGTTTTCTTGGTAGGGTGGACCTTTGGGGAAATGGAAGAGGAATGGTTGTGATTGGAGACTCATCGATATACACACTCTTTCCTTTGGAAGGGCTTCTCTCAGGATAAAGATTTTATTATCTTGGATCATTTTTAGCAGTTGGGATGGTGGTTTCCAAGGAGTGATGAATCTAATGGAGGGTTCATTTGGGTTTTAAGTTGTTTCCCACTTCTAAGGGTGATGGCACTAACATTTCCTTTATACCTAGGGTTAACTACTGGTTGAGAGGGTAGTTTACCTGACCCATGACTTTGAATTTCCCCCACCGAGTTAGCTAGTTGGCCCAATTGGGTTCTTAGGTCTTGTATGGCAGCTTGGATGGTTTTTTGGAATGGTAGATTTTGGCAGCCATTTGTTTCATCATATCTTCTAGGCTTGGATTGAGTTTGGGAGGGGGCGGTTGGAAGGGACTTTGGGGTGGTTAAGGATTTATGGGTGGTGGTGGTAGATGACTACTCTACCCTTCTTGGTTCCATGGTTGATGAGGCTGTTTTGAATACCCCTACCTATAAGCTTGGTTTTCTTTCCACCCAGGATTGGATGGATAGTATGGTTCTTGCCTAAAGGGTTGGTTATAGGGGTGTCCTAGGAAGATTTCCTCACAACTCTCAGAAGTTTCTCTCAATTGGGGGCATTGGTCAGAATAATTGGTGTCAGAAGAGAATATTCCACAATGGATGGGAGGAGGAGATTGAGGTTTCCCTTTGGAGAGAGCGATTTGTCGTAAAAGGTTACTTACCTCTTCAAACTTTGTGTCCACCTTTTCAAATTCAGTAATTTGCACCTCATGGACACCTCAAATGGGTACACTGGACCTTGTACCGAATTGTTGAGTGTTTTGAGCCATGTTCTCAATTAGGGTTCTTGCAGCATTTTGGGTTTTATCTAATAGTACACCACCTACAGCAGCATCAATCATGTTATGATCAATTATAATTAAACCTTCATAAAAATACTGTATTAAAAGTTTATCGCTTATTTGGTGGTGTGGACAACTTGAACATAACCTTTTAAAGAATTCCCAATATTCATGTAATTTTTTCCCTAGTGATTTCCTTATACCACATATTTCTTTACTTATAGTTGAAGTTCGAGAGGATGTGAAATATTTTTCAATAAAAAGGAGTTTCATGTCCACCGAGCCCCTAATTGGCGAATTAACACAGTAAAGCCAGTTTTTTGTAGTGTCTTCTAATGAAAATGGGAATTCTATGATCTTTACTTATTCTTCATCCACATTGGTAGGTTTTAATGTAGAACACACTGTATGAAATTCTTTTAAGTGTTTATGTGGACCTTCTCTAGGAATTCCATGGAATCTTTGTAATAAATGAATTAGACTGGATTTTAGTTCAAAATTGGGTGCCTCACATTGCATTTGAATGTAAGTGGGTTGGATATCAACATCCGACAAGGTTAGTTATTTTTAATGTATAATTATTTTCAGCCATGTAATGCAATTGTATTTTAGTTTTGACGTTGGTTTCAGAAAAAGAAGAAGAAGGATCTAGAATAGTGTCGATGTTTTGTGTGTCCTCCTTCGATGGGTTCTCTTCTATGTCTCGATGTCACTGACGTGGGAAATTCTCCGGTTCGGGTTCGAAAGGATGTAAATCTCCCATATTAGAATGCATCATGAACCAAACCTACACAAAAAATAAATCAAAACACAAAATATTGAAAAAGTAAATAAATATTCACAAAATTTACAAATATCTTATAAAAACATGCACTAAAAACAGAAGCACTCCCCGACAACAGTGCCAAAATTTGACTGCTCTATCATGACACGTCAAATTGATTTTGTTTTTAAGGTTGATTTATAGACTATGGTAGACCCTAGGTCATCTCTAAAGTAGCATTGATAGGTTTTGAGTGTGTATTTTCAATAAGAAGAACATAAGAGGGGGTGATTTTGTAAACAATTTTAAGAAAGTAACTTAACGTAAAGAGTTGTAAAGTTGAAAGACAAAGTGGATTTTGAAAAATATGAGATAAATAAGTGATCATTGCTAAGTTACTATATAACTTGAATAGTTTCTTGTTCTTAATTGGTTATTAGGTTTTGTTGCAATCCTTTGGTTGAGGGATGACCAAGATCTTGGTTCCCCTCTTTCCTCTTAAAATAATGCACAAAGAACCACCCCTTGACACAACAATCATGTTGTAAAGATTTGGGCCTCAAGAATAGAGTGAGGTCTACTAAATCATACTTAAATCTAATGTATGTGTGAGAGAAAGAGTATTCTTGTGTTGTCTAATCAGAACAACTCAATATTCCCACTTGAATCTCAACCCAATCGTTATTGAAATGAGAAATGTTTCACTTAATTAAACCAAATAAATGAATTCAGAGAAGAATCATATAAAGATTAAACATAAGTGAAATAATTCACACATAAATTAAACAAAACTAGTAGAATATAAGGTTCCAGAACTCCTTCTTCAAGTGTGTATCTCCCTCTCAATGACCACCCACCTTTTAGCTCGACATCAGGAGGGGGAGGAAGCTTGGGTGGAACTCCTTCTTCATTATTGATCCCCATATGAGGATAGGGGCCTCCATAACTTCAAGTATGAGGAGGAGAATATTATAGTACTCCAAAATGGAAATGATTCAATTATGTTTTGAACTTTCTAATAAGGATCCCAAGCTTTCATTTTATAGGCAAAGTGGAAGGTGGTTTTGGGCACAAAAATTTTGTAAAACCACTTGGCCCAAAGTTTTAGACCACTTGACAGTCGAATCTCTCTTTAGAATAAACTAGAAACATTTTCCCCACCTCGTGAATGTATCCATTGAAATTTTGGCACCATTTGAACAAATACATCTTGAGATATTGATAAAATACAGAACACTGCATTTGACTTTTTTAAGATTTTATTCTTTGTATAGATATGTTCGGATGGGAATTGTAGGGGCTTAACGAGGCTTCAGTTATTTCATATTAAATGTATCCCATTAAAATTTGGAGCCGACCAAAAAATTTCAGCCCCTTTGGATGCACAGTTTAGTAGAAATATTCGGTTGAGTCCACTGGTGTGCATGGATCCTGCGCAGTCTGACCCATTTTTTTAGACATCATCATGGGCCCTCCAAATCACCTCCACCTTCAATAAGATTATCAAAAAAAGTATCATTGACCTTTTTAAATTTAATAAATAAAAAAATAATTGAATCAAACATGAAGTTCAATTTTTTTTTATTTTTATAATTTTCAATACAAAACTAGTTTAGCACAGTGGTGTAAGGGTGAAAATGAAGCAGTGAATCATAGTGTGATTACACCCCCACACCTAAACATTTGTACTTTTTAAAAAAGTTACATTTTCAGAAATTATGCATGTAGATATTTCCAACATCATAAATATTTAACATTCAATGAAAATTTAATTCCTGATAGAAATGTGACCAAAGAAAAAAACTTACACCGAGGAGTTATTCTCAATGATTATTGAAAAAGATGTCTCAAAAATTGTATCTGTTGACGCTCCTTTTCGTCACAGAATCTAAAGATTGGAAAAGGGAATATCTGAGCTCAAAGTGATTTCAAACTTTGAAGAAAACATCAAAAATCGACAAAGGCATGAACACAGGATCAAAAGCAAATGCACCGCGCAAGTTTTATCACTGTCGCGCAAGTGCACTTGCGCGACACCCTTGGTCGCGCAGGTGACTTGCGCGACCTAAGTGGTAACCGCCCGGTAACCGCCCGGGGTCTTCTTTTGCCTATAAATAGACCCTGTGGGCCCCCCATTCGAGAGGATCTTTTTCCAGAAACTCGGATTAAATCTCCCGACGCCCAAGTGTCTTCTCAAAGCTTCCGGAACACTTCTAAGGTAATTTTTTACCTAGAACGGAAGATCTAAAGAGAAGAAGGAAGGCCTAAGTGTTGAAACTTATCAAACACTTGCGCGCCGACTTATTTCCTTCAATGTAACTTGCGCGTCCCTTTTATGGAAAAAACCTCAAGAGGATTCTAAAGTGATTAAAAAGAAGTCGCTCAAGTATTTCAATTCTGATTGAGAATCGCGCAAGTACCCCCCATGTCGCGCAAGTATACTTGCGCGACCAATACTTGCGCGCCGCCGCAATACTTGCGCGCCTTTCAAGACTTGCGCTCCCCTACTTTTTTTTTGGGTGCCCATCTTGCCCATGTCACCCCTCTTAAGCCATCACACCTTTCTTTTTCAAGATTCAGTCTTCAAGACACTCTTCAAAGCCACTTATGGCATGATTTCTTGATTTGACTTTCTTATCTGAAAGGAATTCTGTGGAATATCTCTTAAAACCTAGTGATTTAAATATCCTTATGTCACTAAATATGGAGAGTTTATTCATTCAACCTCATCCTTTAAGATGAGAGAATCCTTAACCTGGGTCTCCTTTTTAGGAATAATCCCCAGTTATAAGTCCTTTAATCTGGGCATCCTCCTTAGGAATAAGCCCCAAATTCTTAAAGTTCCCAAACATGGGCATCCTCCTCCGGAGTAAGCCCCAAACCTTAATTCATTAACTTGGGCATCCTCATTAGGAGTAAGCCCCAATCCCAATCTCACAACATGGGAATCCTCTTCAGGAGTAAGCCCCAAACCAAGTCCCCTAACCTGGGCTTCCTTCTCAGGAATAAGTCCCAGTCATAATCCTTGGGAATCCTTCTTAGGAGTAAGCCCCAAGCCTTAATCTTTAACCTGGGCTTCCTTCTCAGGAATAAGTCCCAGTCATAAACCTTGGGCATCCTTCTTAGGAGTAAGCCCCAAGACTTAATCTTTAACCTGGGCTTCCTTCTCAGGAATAAGTCCCAGTCATAAACCTCGGGCATCCTTCTTAGGAGTAAGCCCCAAGCCTTAATCTTTAACCTGGGCTTCCTTCTCAGGAATAAGTCCCAGTCATAAACCTTGGGCATCCTCCTTAGGAGTAAGCCCCAGGTTTCTTAAATTTCTCTTAACCAGTCCTAATTTACCCTTGAGTTGGGTTTCCTTTTCAGGAGTAAAACCCAATCATAAATCCCCTCCTAACCTGGGCATCCTCCTTAGGAGTAAGCCCCAAGATTAGAGTATTCAAATCTCCATAAAGCACATATACCTTTATGGACCCTGTCCCTGGATTTTCTCCCTAAAAGTGAATCCTAAAACTTCATCTATCTGGGCAGTCATACATACCTAAGCCCCAAACAATTTCTTATGATTGCATCTTTCATGGCACAATTGTCTAATTTTTACCAATACCTCTTGTTTCTCACACCGAGCATGACTCACGTGAGCTTAGAGTGTAAAAGTAATTATGACATTCTTCTTTGAGCCATCAATCATAAACATCATACTCCATAACTCGAACTACGTGGGTTCTGATTCCTTTTCCAAAACAAAGGATACGTAGGTAGCCCATTTATGGGTTCGATCCCAACTTTGAAATAATCCCTGTCCTTCTGAATGACGATAAACTTCAAGTGCCCCACTGAGTGGCTTTAAAACCAGCCTGGTCATCATAATGACCAAGAGACTTTTATATAAATGTTTTGAAGGATACCATTGACCAAGAATCTCTAAACAGATATAGATGATTCTCTATTGATGAAGAACCTCGAATACATATAAAAGATTCTCTAAATTTCTTGAATATTTAATCATTGATTGTTAAAACTTAAGGAAAGCTCATTTTATACTTGGTAATGTAATAAGGATTCACGAACATAACTTAAATCTATAAAGAGAGTCCCGGAGTAGACAATAATTCCCCTCAAAATGGTGTGATGAGTCCGACCTCCCATCCTCTCGACCAATGCAAATTCCTAAGCCTCATTAGTCCACAAGCTAATGAGCGCCTGCCTTTGGAAAGTAGGTCCAAACGGATGTGGAATCATTGGATGTTTCCGGTTCTACGAACAAACCCGTTAGAAACCGATCGGAACATTTGAATCTCCCGTCCAGGAGGTCATCCCCGGAATCCGTGCGAAACAAAAATGGTGAACCCGACGTGAATCCTTAACCAAGTTAAAATGAAGTTTTTCTTATTTGTTAGGCCCCTTGGGCCAACAAATCAATCATTGACATGTGCTCATCCAAAAGATGCAGTGGCCAGATTCATCTTGATTATGTCTGTTATATGGAATAGGCACTCTTTTCTCAAGATCTTCTGCAAAATGGCTTTTCTTAAATTCACCCCTGTGAATACTGCTGCTGTGAACACCTCTACTGTGAGGTCTGCTGCTGTGAAAACCAATGCTGCTACTCCTGCTGGAACGTCGTCCGCTCTAAGGATGACATCACCAACTCAGCGTCTTCAACGCTGGGTTTCTAATGCACTGGTTAAGGAGTACCGTCGCAACGGTACTATCCCAACTCTGGAGGCCGCTCGTCAAGCCCTCCAAGTTAACAACTCTACCTGGTCGTCCGGACAACGGCGACCAGCGATCAAGAAGCAGGCGGTGCTGAGTACCGTCTCCAACCGTTTCGGGTCGTTATCCCCGGAACACAATTTCCATTCACTCCCTTACTCTGAGGAAGTGAATGAGCAGGTCCCGTAGGACCTTAATTCAAAAAGACAGGAGTCCTTCTCAAAGGATCCCATCAACAATCGCCGCCAGACTCGTGCGGTAGTGCGCCCTCAACATGATGAGGGTACCGACTCCAGGCATTCAGCTCAGGTTCCTCGAACCCGAGCAGGCAAGATGAACCGCCAGAGACGGAATCCGGTAAACAATGGGCAGGTTGTCATCCCTGCCATCTCCGGAGAAGTCCACCAACCTAACTTGGTGGCAAACAACGAGCAAGCACACACACCTGCCCGTTTTAATTCCGCTGTCCAGCAGACTCGTCTGGCAGCATCAAGCCGATCCCGCCAGGCAATTCTGGCGGAGTACCATAGGCAGGAACATACACCTGCTTATACATCACCAGTTAGTCAGCAGGCTCGTCTGACTACATATGATGGATCTCGTCAACCGCATTTGGCGAAGTGTAATCAGCAGGCACATACACCTGCTAATACTAATCAAGCTTACCAACAGTCTCGTTTGGTAGCACACGAAGAAGTCAGTCGGAAAGTCCCGATGACAAACAGGAGTCAGACTAAACTCTCTACCTCCACACTTGAGTACTGTCAGGATTCACTGACAGGAAAAGGAGGACAGGAGCAGGCACATACACCTACTCCAAGCCCGGAATGGACGTATATCCCTGTTCCGGCGGCTGAAGTCACCAAACATATTTTTTCAATGGTGAAGGAGCAGAAGCAAATTCCTGCTCATATTCTAGATGCTTTCCAGGATATCATAACAACTTCAGCATCATCTCAGGGACAGAAACATAAATCTATCCCTAGCAGTGGAGGGACACATCAACGATTCACTCCGGAACAGACACACACATCTGTTCCAGTCCAAGAGGGTTATGGGGCATACTCCCCCATATCATACGGACAACCAATTCAGGCACATACACTTGATTTGAGTGGAGATCGTCATCCTAACCTGACCATCTTTCCTGATCAGGCACATACACCTGCTCAGAGCAATCACTTTCGTCATCAAGTGGTTTCTAAAGCGAGTAAGAAGGCATCTAAGAAAAAGATCCGCCCAACACAGTCAGGAGATCAAAGGCCAATCTGTAACCAAGCTTTGCTCGATGCTGGAGTTCTTGAAGCCCTCAGACATTTATCTGTCGGAATTCAAGATTCTACTCCCTCAGTTCCCAATAACGGGAACATTAATTCTGAAGGTCTTCAACAGACACTTCCTCATGAAGACTTGCTTCATGAAAGTTCGGTCAATCTCGAAGTTTCTTCTTCAGATGAGAGCCACAAGAACCCTCTGTGTGGTCAGAAGACCAAGGAGCAAGAGATTTCATCTTTTGCTGTAACCCATCATGACGGTCCTCCTCATGGTGATGAACTTCTCTGCGAAAGTCCTCTCCGCAGTAGTGATTCACGTTGTCTCGAAAATTCTTCAGAAGGCAATGTAGTGACGAGAAAGCCCTCCTATCTCGAGGTACTTGCAAACGTAAAACCAGTCATGTCTGAAGCTTTACTATCGGCAGGTGAAACTCTTTCTCCATCAGAAGATAACCTGGGGTTCAGGTTATTCTCCGAACCACCCCTGGGTCATTCATCTTCCAGCATGAATAGTGATATCTCTACCAATCTTGTTGAATCCGATGAAGCAACAAGGAAACACCAACTCTGGTCCAAATAGGTAGAAGAATCTTCATTCAATGATAAAGAGGAAATGCTGAACATGAGGAAAAAACTGGCAAAAGGTGAAGTACCAGTCATGTTTTGGCCTTTGGCTGACTCCCAGTACGACATTCCAAAGATGTTGACGGATGATGGAATCCATGATATTCGTCTCAACATATGGAAAACTCTTTGTCAATTAAAGAAGAAGGTATTATCTTATGGTGATTATGAAAGTCATATTAAGATAATAGAAGGGTTACAACGCCAGATTGATTTGGCAGCTCTATCAGTCTCTCGGTATCCGAAGGCTGAAAAGCAACAGAGAACCCTTCAACGTTCATGCCTTGGCGCACTAAGAAAATTGCGTCAGTTAATTGCCAATGCTCCATCTGATGTTCATATCAGAGGATGAGGTGTTCATGGAGCACTACATTTCACAGTTCTTTCCGGTCAGCAAAGCCCGCCAAAAATGGTCTCATGCAATGTTATTGCCCATGGCCGGCCACAGTCAATGGGCTTTGTTCATAATCAAAAGCTTGCTCAAGAACATGCTTCAACTAGTTCCTCTCAAAATCAAGTATATAGAGAACAAGTTGTTGAATTGATCCTACATCAAGCAGGCGAGAATATTGCACAAGCCTCTCGTTTGGAGCAAACACGTCATCAAATGACAGAAGTTTCGGAAATCATCCAACGATCTGTTGAACCAGGTGATAAAAGTGGATACAGGTTAATGCATCCAGCAAATTTCCGAACTAAGATTCGCAAGATCAAGAGAGGTTTTAAGAAGATCTCAGACATAGCATGTCAAGAGACACCCCAGCTTGCCAGACTGGGGACTTCTCTAACCCAACCCTCAGAGTCAACAAATGGGATTCGAGGAGTTGAGCGGAAGCAGCAGGAACACCCCCAGTCCACCGGACTGGGGACTTTTTCAAATCCTCAATCTCTCCCTCAGAGAAAGTCAGTATTCTCTCGATTAGGGAATAAGCCTCAAGAAGAACGAAGAGCCAAGCTATCAGGAGATTCTCTCCAAGTGACGGTTTTCCAAGAAGTTCTTGAGGGATCAAGTCAACGGAATTCCATGTCTCATCATGGGCATGGAAGAAGACAATATCACAGAAATGCTGATAGAAAGGATTCCAACAATATCCATCCATTAATGTCATCAATGCCGTTGCTGCTGATTCACCAGATGAGGCTCAATCAGAGGGATCAGACGAAGAGGTTCCTGCTCAAGAAGTTGCACACACGGACCTAAATGAAGAAGGTGTGCGTACACGTAATCAAAGGCTTACCCAAAATCTGGGTATTCCTTCAAGTAACCCACTTCCCCCTCTCCGAAAAGGATCCAATAAGGGGAAAGGAAAGAATCAGGTTACTTCTCACCCTTCCTCTGAAGGAGGTCAATCTCTCTCATTAGAGCAAAGGTTTGCACAACAGGAGGAAGAAATGAAAGAATTAAGAAGGTTGAATGCAGAACTACTTCAGAGTAGTCTTCTTCTTAAGAATGCTGAAGTCCGACAGCCAAAGGAATTTGTTGTAACTACTAAGATGGATCAGGAATATCCTCCTTTATCAGTACACCCTCAGAGGTCTGATCCTACGGGTCAAACGCAACAACGGTTGGCAGCACTACCATCAGTTGCAATACCAACCACCACGTCTGTCCAAGCTCCATTCATTACACCTACCCAAAACCAAGTTCAACCTGATGTTTCTCAAAAGTTAATAACTACTATTGAGTCATTAACAACTCGATTGGAAACTATGGAAGGGAAACGGGCGCAAGTTCAACCTGAAAAGAAAGTTTACCCTGAATGGGTAGATTCAATTTCTCCTCCATCCAGTTTTGGAAACCCTGTTTTCCCTACTTTCAACGGATCAGGCGACCCTGAACAACATTTGACGCATTACGTGTCTTGTTGTGATCCTATGATGGGAACTCCAGAGCAGCAAGAAGCAGTGAAACTCAGATGCTTCGTGCGAACCTTGCAAGGACCAGCTTTTGTCTGGTATACAAGCTTGCAATCCCGATCAGTCATCGGATGGGAGGATCTTCGTCAAAAATTCCTCCTTCAGTTTAGCTCAACTTTGCCAAAAACGACAGTTTTCGATCTTACAAACTGCAAGCAAAGGGAGAATGAAAGAGTCTCTGATTTCATTGCTCGTTGGAAGGGATTAACGTATTCCTTGAGTTTAGCACTCCCTCAGGAGGAATTGTTGCCAATCTGTGTGGCAAATTTGCGTGACGAATTACGCACGCCATTGATCCCTGTGAAATACACAGGAGGGTTTCGAGACCTTACTTCAATCTCTCAACAAATTGAAGATTCCCTTATATAGGCTAAGGTTAAATCTCGTGTAATTCCATCAGCTCCAGGAAGAAGAATGGGTAAAGCAGAAACTGCTACAGTTATGCTTAAACAAGCACCTGTACCTATATCTACTTCAAAACCTTCATCTTCTCGAAGGACTCCACCTCCTGAACGCCAACAACAAAGGTTGTTTCGTCCAAATGATCAAAAAGATCAACGACGAAAACAATTTGAGGATATGAAGAGTAAAACATACTCTTTCCGAAGTGAGCAAGTTCCTGGTTACTTCATTTCAGCTCTGGAAAATAATTTGGTTCAATTACCAGTGCCCAAGAGGCCAAACAAGGAAGGAGATGAAGACCGTCCCAATTATTGTCCCTTTCATCAAATGTTGGGGCATCCCATCCAGGAGTGTTTTGTATTTAAAGACCTCCTGCAAAAGATGGTCGATTTGGGACAGGTCAAATTGAAAGGTTCTTCAGCTCATGTAGCGTGTATTACCGCTACAGATCCAGAGGAAGGAGGCGAGTGGCAGGAAGTCAAAAGCAAAACTGCGAAAAAAATATGATGATTGGATGGTCAGAAAGACAATCAATCGTACCCATTCCATTTTGCGAACACAATTGAAGAAGTCAATTGTGTCTCCTACAAAAGCTGCAGTAAAGCCTCCATCAAAAGACAAATCCTCAAAAGGGCAGTGCAATTCAAAGAAGAAAGAGGAATCAGAAGAAGATGAGTATGTATCAAAACCTAAATTGTCTTTGAATCTAGCAGATTTCATGCCATCTACTTCAAAGCCACGGGCACCGCCCCATCAAACGGCACAGCCTAAATAGGCTAACCAGGCAGAGTCTTTATCAGACGAAGAGTTAATCTTTGGTTCTGTTAATATGATTCAATTAACAGATCCATATTCCAGTCTTGATGAGCCTGAATTCCCTGTATCAAATAAGGGAATCCGAAGAGGTTCTAGAGGTTCAGGATATAGGGGAAGACGTGGATCTTTCCGAAGCCACTACTCTAATTCTACCCCTGCTAGCACTGTATATGCAGCAGAAACTCGTGGTAGAGCCCTTCAGCGAGCTCAAAAAGAACAATCAAGCTCTTCTGCCAATGGCCAACTCAGTTTTGGCACAGTTATCTTGGAAGACCTTGGCTACATCAGCATGCAGCTATTCCGTCATCATACCATCAATGTCTCTAATACTGTTTCGATGGTCAAGTTGGAACATTGTATGGTGATAAGGCCCCATTCAAGACATGTGAGTCTCAATACATTGAGGCAGAATTTTATCACATGAAGGGAAGAGAAAAATCTACAATGAAGGAAATTACCAAAATTAATGCTCCATATGGTTTGGAAAAAATTCCAATAAATCCATTTTCACATGTGAGTACAGATTATGTGTTACCTATCAGTCAAATTGACAAAATAGGCCCAAATCAAAATACTCTTATGGAAAGATCCATAATGTCAATTACGGCAATTGAGCCATACAACATGGGAGAAATTGGTAACTTACCAAGCAACGATGAAAGCATAAGTGGTGATGTTTTCATTTCGTCTGCTGAAATCCAACAAGTCTATACTTCGCTAATCAGGCCAGAAGAAGTTATAACAACACCAGAGGTGAATAATGATGTCGATTCTCGATCCATCATCTCCTCTTTGATTCCCAAAGAATACCCTTTATCATCAATAGGGTCGAAAATGGAAGCTTCTTCTTCAAAATGTGAAAATTTTGACATTTCTTATGATCATGAGAATTTCGTTTTTTCATCTACTTCGCAAGTAGAAACGGAAGAAATAACACATAATGAAGAGGAAGAGGAAGATCTTAGAGATGCTCCTCCAACATTTGAAGAGGGTATCTCTACCACTGTTGATGAACTCAGAGAAGTAAATCTGGGTATAGAGAAAGATCCACGCCCCACTTCAATTAGTGCGGCCATGACCCTTGAAGAGCAAGATATGTATATTTATTTTCTAAAGTAAAATAAAGATATTTTTGCTTGGAGTTATACAGAAATGCCTGGGCTTGATCCTGATGTTGCTACTCATCATTTGGGTTTACCAAAAGAACATCGAGGATTCAAGCAAGCCGCGAGAAGAACACACCCAACCTATGCTTCCAAAATTGAAGCTGAAGTGGATAAGCTGATCAAAGCCAACTTCGTCAGAGAAGTTCAATATCCCAAGTGGTTGGCTAATATTGTCCCTGTAAAGAATAAGAACAGACAAATTAGGGTTTGCATCGATTTCAGAGATCTTAATCGGTATTGTCCTAAAGATGATTTCCCAGTTCCGATTACAGAACTCTTAATTGATGCGACGACTGGCTATGAAGTACTTTCTTTCATGGATGGATATTCTGGATATAATCAGATCCGAATGGCCCCAGAAGATGAGGAATATACAGCCTTCAGAGCTCCTCAAGGTGTGTTTTGTTACCGGGTGATGCCCTTTGGTTTAAAGAATGCAGGTGCAACATATCAACGTGCCATGCATCGTATCTTCAAATCTCTTTTAGGGAAGTTTGTTGAATGCTATGTAGATGATTTGGTGGTTAAATCCAAACAACGTTCTAATCACTTGGCTGATTTGGAAGTCATATTCCACAAACTTCGACAACATAATTTGAAGATGAACCCCTTAAAATGTGCTTTTGGGGTAACCTCAGGAAAATTCCTCGGCTTTGTTGTATGCCATCGTGGTATTGAAGTCGATCCTGAGAAGACCAAATCAATCCTTGGTATGTCACCTCCTCAAAATTTGAAAGAATTAAGAGGACTTCAAGTACACTTAGCCTATATTCGGCGTTTCATCGCCAATTTGGCAGGCAAAAGTTTAACCTTTACCAAATTATTGAAGAAAGGAGTCACTTACCAGTGGAATGAAGAATGTCAAGAATCATTTGATGTCCTCAAGAAATACCTCTTGAGTCCACCAGTACTCATGCCACCTGTTGAGGGTAGACCTCTTATCCTCTATGTGATAGCTTTAGAGCGATCATTGGGTGCCTTTCTCGCTCAAAAGAATGATGCTGGGAGTGAAAATAGTCTCTACTATCTCAGTAGAACTATGCTTGAAGCAGAAACCCGGTATTCAAGTATTGAAAAGTGCTGCCTAGCATTAATCTTTGCAGTTCAGAAACTGAGACACTACCTGCAACATCATGAGGTCCAATTGGTATCTCGTAATAATCCGCTCAAATTCATCCTTAGTCGTCCAATGCTTACAGGACTTCTGGCAAGGTGGGCGGTTATTCTACAGCAGTTCGACATTCAGTATGTGTCTCAAAAGGCAATTAAGGGCCAAGCTCTGGCTGATTTCCTGGCTGAACATCCTTCAGTAGAAGACACGTATTCAGATATCGAACTCCCTGATGAGGAAATTTTCTCTATTCAAGAGAGTCCTCAAATATGGGAAATGTATTTTGATGGTGCTTCTAGAAGTCCAACAGGAAAGAAAATGGAAAATCCTAAATTCAACAAAGTTGGTTTAGGAATTGTGCTCATTTCTCCAGATAAGGCAGTGTTACCTTATTCCTTTTTGTTGTGGGAAGGTGGTACCAATAATGAAGCTGAATACCAAGCTCTCATTACAGGCTTGGAGTTAGCGCTTCAAGCACAAGTGAATCGCTTAAAGGTAAAAGGTGATTCAGACCTGGTAATCAAACAAGTCAATGGGGATTATGCCATCAGAAAAGAAGAATTAATCCCTTTGTATGATTATGTCAGAGAGTTAATGTTGGAATTCCCTTCAGAACCGACATTTTCTTATGTCCCAAGATCACAAAATGCTCAAGCTGATGCACTGGCTAATATAGCTACAGCTTTAGAAGATCCAAATCGGGACGAGACAACCATCAATATTGCCCACCGTCGTGCAATTTCACCTTATGTTCAAGTCAGAACAGAGGAAATTAATGAAATTAGTCCCATTCCTGAATCGTATGGTCATACTACAGGATGGATGTCACCTATCAGGGAATACCTTCAAAATAGAACACTTCCACCTGATAGAGCCAAGAAAGAACAAATTCGGCGACATGTGGTCAATTTTACTCTTTATGATATCCCAAACCACCTCGAGAAAATTCTCTACAAACGTGGTTTTGATGGAGTTCTCTTCAGATGCATTGATGGTGAAGAGACAATGGATGTCATAAAAGAAGTGCATGCAGGAGTCTGTGGTGCCCACCAGTCTGGACATAGACTGTCTGATCAAATTCGAAGACTTGGATACTTTTGGCCTTCAATGATACAAGATTGTGTTAATTTCACAAAGAAGTGTCATTCATGCCAAGTATATGCCAACTTCATTCATCAACCTCCAGAGTTGCTTCATACAGCTAAATACTCGTGGCCATTTTCCACATGGGGAATGGATGTGGTGGGACCTTACCCTTCATCTACGGCCAAGCAGTTTAAGTACATTCTTACTGCTACTGATTTCTTTTCCAAATGGGCAGAGGCAGTACCTCTCAAAGAAGTCAGTTCTAAATGCATTGTTAGCTTCATCAAGTCTAACATCATTACTAGATTTGGTGTCCCTCATACCGTATTGACGGACAACGGCACCAACTTCTGTTCTTCTGAGGTAAAGAAATTGTATCAAGAATACAACATTAAGTCCAACCATTCATCTCGATATCATGCAGCGGCTAATGGCCAGATAGAAGCCTTCAACAAGACTCTTTCAAATATACTGCAAAAGATGGTGGATAAAGATAAGAGGTCATGGCCTGATAAACTCTTTCATGCTTTATGGGCTTATCGGACTACCACTCGCAATGCGACGCGGTCAACTCCATATTCATTGGTATATGGAACAGAAGCAGTCTTACCAATTGAAGTTCAATTGCCCTCACTCAGAATAGCCATTTGTGATCAGTTATCTACAGATGAGCAATCCCAAAAGCAGTTGAATGAATTGGAACAGTTAGATGAGAAAAGATTGTGCACTTTGCACCACTTGGAAATCTATCAGAATCGAATAGCACGAGCTTTTAACAAAAAAGTTCATCTTCGTTCATTCATTCAGGGAGAATTGGTATTGGTTCTCAGAGCACCAATGATACCAGGAAAGAAGCCTCCCAAGCTTGAACCAAAATGGGAAGGACCTTATTCAATACATAAGGCCTACTCCAATGGAGCGTATTCTCTAATCTCAATGGATGGAGAACACATCACGACTCCAACCAATGCCATATTTCTGAAGAAATATTTTGTATAAACACAAAATATGGTCCCCAGAACCAAGACTTACAATTGGTTCATACAGCAATGGTCCGGTATGACCTTAAACTGCAAATATGTCCTACATGACACTAAACTGTATATGTCCGAGATGACATTAAACTATATTTTTGTCCTAGCAACATGACATTAAACTGTGTGGCACTTTCATCGTCCAGCATGACGTTAAACTGTGTCAGTTCCCTTATCGTCCAACATGACGTTAAACTGTCACATTGGTTACTAATATGTCCTACATGACACTAAACTGTATATGTCCGAGATGACATTAAACTATATTTTTGTCCTAGCAACATGACATTAAACTGTGTGGCACTTTCATCGTCCAACATGACGTTAAACTGTGTCAGTTCCCTTATCGTCCAACATGACGTTAAACTATCACATTGGTTACTAATATGTCCTACATGACACTAAACTGTATATGTACGAGATGACATTAAACTATATTGTGTCCTAGCAACATGACATTAAACTGTGTGGCACTTTCATCGTCCAGCATGACGATAAACTGTAAAAAGTCCCCAGAACTGATATCCTCATATTGGTTCACCTTCGTCCTTGCTATATGACGTTAAACTATACAGCAATGGTCCAGTATGACTTTAAACTGCAACTTCGTCCCACACGACATTAAACTGTGAAAAAGTTCCCTAAACCGTCCAGCATGACCTTAAACTGTGACGTCCTAACTACATGACGCTAAACTGTATAAAAATAACTTACGTCCGGAAAGACGTTAAACTATATAATCATCAAAGGTCCAGCATGACATTAAACTGCACCATCCACGGTCCATGCATATGACCTTAAACTATTCACACTTTCGTCCAACATGACATAAATGGTGTGTTATTTTGTCCTTACAGCATGACATTAAACTGCACAGTCACCCTTTCGTCTAATATGACGTTAAACTGTATTGTCCTCATCGTCCTAACTACATGACGCTAAACTGTACAGAAAATCCTTGATATGTCCTACATGACATTAAACTGTTATTTTGTCCCTGCTACATGACACTAAACTGTGCAGCACCAGTAGTCCTAACTGCAAGACTTTAAACTGCATAGTCCCTTTTTTTATGTCCTACATGACATTAAACTGTGCATCGTTAAGGTTGTTATTACCTCTTGTTTCTCACACCGAGTATGACTCACGTGAGCTTAGAGCGAACATCAACCATAACACTCCCTTTGGGCCGCTAACCATGTGTAAGTCCCAACAACATTTTAATTAGATCGTTTCCCCCAAGAACAACTAGATCATTAATTCATTCTTTAATTGAACTACACAGACTTTGATCCTTGCCCTCCAGGCTGGGTATGTAGGCAACCTCCCAGTGTTCAAGCCCAAAAACAATCTCTTCACATCGGTTCACCACCATCTCATATGATGTTGATTCGTGAAACCGCCCCTGGAATCAATATCTTTACATTGATTCACTTTCGTCCTTGTTATATGACGTTAAACTATACAACACTTTTGTCCGGTACGACAATAAACTACAATATTCTTGGATCTCCTCACTCGAGAGAGAACTATTATTGACATTGATTTTTCAATCATGTTTCATTTCGAAAAGACTACGTACATACATGGTAATGCCTAAATTTTTTTTTATCTCAGGTTAAACCATCATTTCACTAAAGTCCCCTTTCACCCTTCACATGTAAGAACCAAATTTGTACAAAGGGTAGATCTAGAACTACGTGGACTTGATTCCCATCCTTATGGGATACATAGGAACATTTGAGTGTCCCTCAAATCCAGTCCCAAGTCTTTTGGGCCTAACCCCAAATTTCACTTTCAGTCCCTTGGCTGAAAAGTCCTCATGAAAACACACACTGTGTATTCATTATTATGGTCCGAATTCTATGACCCTAAACTAAGATCACTCATACTTTCGTCCTGCACGACGTTAAACTACATTTCAAGAACTACGTATGGCTTGATTCTCATTCTTATGAGATACGTAGTGAAGTCCAAATTTCAATTTAGGACCCAGCCACAACATGATTATGGTTTTCATTGACCTATGTATCTCTATATACATTGGACAATACCCATCTTTATGTGTTATAATCCTAACCTTAAATATTTTCAGATCTTCATAACCCTTTTCATGACTTCTAGTCACAAAAATGTCAAACTTCTGAGAATTCTTTTGCCTGACTATGCAGCACGTGCCCATAGGTGGCCTTGCATAAACAGTCCACATAACAGACTTGTCAGCCGAAAGATGCTATTTATTTGACCATGCAGCCAATGCCCTTAGGTGGCCCTGCATATTTCAACCCCCTAACGGGTTTTGTTAAATAATAGTAACTTCATTCTTGAGAAGAATGCCTCTTTTGTTCTTATTTGTCTTAAACGACAATATGTAGGGATCCGCAAAAAAATAGCCATCCTTAACATATTTTTCCCATATCCTTTTTCATGATCTGAAAGTATTCAAGTCTATGGTTTATTCTTCTTCCCTACATTTGGGTCAGACCTTCGTAGGAGTGATGTTCATCCAGTTCTTCGATATTCTTGTTCGGAAATATCTTCTCCATATTCAAGTACCTCTTTCCATACAACAAACTCTATACTTTAGAAAATTTGAATCTCCAAAAACTTTCACTGGCTTTTAGCACTAGGAAAGTAAATTTCTAAGAGTTCTTTCGCCTGACTATGCAGCACGTGCCCATAGGTGGCCTTGCATAAACAGTCCACATAACAGACTTGTCATCCAAAAGATGCTATTTATTTGACCATGCAGCCAATGCCCATAGGTGGCCCTGCATATTTCAACCCCCTAATGGGTTTTGTTAAATAATAGTAACTTCATTCTTGGAAACTACTTCTTCTAATGCCTTTTAGCTCTTTTTCATATCATTCCTCAGATTCAAATATTCTTAAGCCATAGTTTACATATTTTCTCTCATACTTGAGTATGGTAATTTGTTTTCAGATAAATTGTCAAGGAATTGAATCAATTTTAATCCATTTTGGTCAAAGCTATTTCGACCTTAAACATTATCCCCTTTATGTCCGGTGTGCATGACTTTAAACTGCCCACACAAAAGACAAAGGAACTCTGAATAAAAGTCAAGTTCCAGCTCACTAAATATACATTTTTTTGTATGATTTAGGTAATATTGAGAAATTAAGAGATTCAAAGTTTGTAGGATTATTTGTAATAATCCTAGTAAAAATCAAACTATGCTTACTAGGCCCATTGGATTATGTAAATTTGAAGCAGGTAGTGAAAGAATGCAGGTACAAATGATTGAAGATGAAAGTGTTTTTCATTGATACACAGGAGATAGAAGGACATCCACAGACTGGAGTCTCTTCTCTTTTTCAAGAATTACAAGAGGCTTTCAAAATAACACTTCATTTGATTTACGGCATCCCGAGCTTCATCAGCAACCACCTGGAGTTCATTCATTCAACTGGATACAAAAAGAGATGCAGTGATACCAGCTCTTCTTAAAAAAGTTGTAAGAGGATGTTCTTGAGTGCGGTTTGAGAAAATTTTCTACTGATCAAACAGTGACTCTGTTTCTGTCCAAGAGACTTGGAAGATGGATACATGGATTTGAGAATGGAGCATTGGAAGTAAAGAGCCATTTGGAGAGAGTACTCTTTTCAGATATTGCTCTAACACAATGTTTTTCTTCTCTCCACCAACCGGTAGTGGAAAACATTTCAGCCCATGGGTTTGCCATTTTCATATCTGCAAGGAAATGGCATGGAAGGAGAATTTGAAAGTTCACACCATTGTTGTTTCTCTTAATGCACAGCATAACCGAAATGAAGGAGTAGTAGTGCAGCTACATTTCAGATGTATAGTTGTTTGCATTTTGAACATTGACTCCTTGCAAGTGACCATGACCACATAGAGACAAGTAGATGCTTTGTGGGAAGTTAAGATGATATTTCTTCAAGTACTTAGCCAAATCTGGGAAAGTGCTGTCGCAGATATCATAGTAATCATGGCCAATGATATTCATCATGTCATCAATCCGCTTGCTAGCCAGTTCATCAGCCGTTCCAATTCCCTTGGGAACCACTGAATCTGCACAGGAGTTGAATAAATTAAACTCTTAAATGGGTTTGTTTTTTCATAAAATTTGTGAAAGAAGTTTGAAAAATGGCTAAGGCATGAAGTCGCGCAAGTCTAAAACATGCCGCGCAAGTATTCATATGTCGCGCTAGTTTTTGACGCGCAAGTATAAACCGCGCAAGTACGAATACCTTTACAGGAGCGTGACATCAAGGAAAACAGAGCAGACTTGCACGGCTTAGGTGACCTGCACGGCGAGAGCTCGAGAAGGTATGAATTCCGGAAATCCGGATACTTGTACGGAGGTGAGGCCGTGTATTTATAGGCCCGGAGGCCTATCTGCGCGCCGTACCCAGAGCGTTTAGGGCCTGCGCGACGCAAACTTGCGCGCCGCCCTCTGCGCACTGAAGACTTGCGCGCCACCCTTTTCCTTTGGAAGGATTCGATTTCCTCAGAGTCAAATCCTCATTTCTCTCCGGATTCAACTTTGAGGGGGGACTTTTTTTGACGCTCCTTTTCGTCACAGAATCTAAAGATTGGAAAAGGGAATATCTGAGCTCAAAGTGATTTCAACCTTTGAAGAAAACATCAAAAATCGACAAAGGCATGAACACAGGATCAAAAGCAAATGCACCGCGCAAGTTTTATCACTGTCGCGCAAGTGCACTTGCGCGACACCCTTGGTCGCGCAGGTGACTTGCGCGACCTAAGTGGTAACCGCCCGGTAACCGCCCGGGGTCTTCTTTTGCCTATAAATAGACCCTGTGGGCCCCCCATTCGAGAGGATCTTTTTCCAGAAACTCGGATTAAAGCTCCCGACGTCCAAGTGTCTTCTCAAAGCTTCCAGAACACTTCTAAGGTAATATTTTACCTAGAACGGAAGATCTAAAGAGAAGAAGGAAGGCCTAAGTGTTGAAACTTATCAAACACTTGCGCGCCGACTTATTTCCTTCAATGTAACTTGCACGTCCCTTTTCTGGAAAAAACCTCAAGAGGATTCTAAAGTGATTAAAAATAAGTCGCTCAAGTATTTCAATTCCGATTGAGAATCGCGCAAGTACCCCCCATGTCGCGCAAGTATACTTGCGCGACCAATACTTGCGCGCCGCCGCAATACTTGCGCGCCTTTCAAGACATGCGCGCCCCTACTTTTTTTTGGGTGCCCATCTTGCCCATGTCACCCCTCTTAAGCCATCACACCTTTCTTTTTCAAGATTCAGTCTTCAAGACACTCTTCAAAGCCACTTATGGCATGATTTCTTGATTTGACTTTCTTATCTGAAAGGAATTCTGTGGAATATCTCTTAAAACCTAGTGATTTAAATATCCTTATGTCACTAAATATGGAGAGTTTATTCATTCAACCTCATCCTTTAAGATGAGAGAATCCTTAACCTGGGTATCCTTTTTAGGAATAATCCCCAGTTATAAGTCCTTTAATCTGGGCATCCTCCTTAGGAATAAGACCCAAATTCTTAAAGTTCCCAAACATGGGCATCCTCCTCCGGAGTAAGCCCCAAACCTTAATTCCTTAACTTGGGCATCCTCCTTAGGAGTAAGCCCCAATCCCAATCTCACAACATGGGCATCATCTTCAGGAGTAAGCCCCAAACCAAGTCCCCTAACCTGGGCTTCCTTCTCAGGAATAAGTCCCAGTCATAAACCTTGGGCATCCTTCTTAGGAGTAAGCCCCAAGCCTTAATCTTTAACCTGGGCTTCCTTCTCAGGAATAAGTCCCAGTCATAAACCTTGGGCATCCTTCTTAGGAGTAAGCCCCAAGCCTTAATCTTTAACCTGGGCTTCCTTCTCAGGAATAAGTCCCAGTCATAAACCTCGGGCATCCTTCTTAGGAGTAAACCCCAAGCCTTAATCTTTAACCTGGGCTTCCTTCTCAGGAATAAGTCCCAGTCATAAACCTTGGGCATCCTCCTTAGGAGTAAGCCCCAGGTTTCTTAAATTTCTCTTAACCAGTCCTAATTTACCCTTGAGTTGGGTTTCCTTTTCAGGAGTAAAACCCAATCATAAATCCCCTCCTAACCTGGGCATCCTCCTTAGGAGTAAGCCCCAAGATTAGAGTATTCAAATCTCCATAAAGCACATATACCTTTATGGACCCTGTCCCTGGATTTTCTCCCTAAGAGTGAATCCTAAAACTTCATCTATCTGGGCAGTCATACATACCTAAGCCCCAAACAATTTCTTATGATTGCATCTTTCATGGAACAATTGTCTAATTTTTACCAATACCTCTTGTTTCTCACACCGAGCCTGACTCACGTGAGCTTAGAGTGTAAAAGTAATTATGACATTCTTCTTTGAGCCATCAATCATAAAAATCATACTCCATAACTCGAACTACGTGGGTTCTGATTCCTTTTCCAAAACAAAGGATACGTAGGTAGCCCATTTATGGGTTCGATACCAACTTTGAAATAATCCCTATCCTTCTGAATGATGATAAACTTCAAGTGCCCCACTGAGTGGCTTTAAAACCAGCCTGGTCATCATAATGACCAAGAGACTTTTATGTAAATGTTTTGAAGGATACCATTGACCAAGAATCTCTAAACAGATATAGATGATTCTCTATTGATGAAGAACCTCGAATACATATAAAAGATTCTCTAAATTTCTTGCATATTTAATCATTGATTGTTAAAACTTAAGGAAAGCTCATTTTATACTTGGTAATGTAATAAGGATTCACGAACATAACTTAAATCTATAAAGAGAGTCCCGGAGTAGACAATAATTCCCATCAAAAAGGTGTGATGAGTCCGACCTCCCATCCTCTCGACCAATGCAAATTCCTAAGCCTCATTAGTCCACAAGCTAATGAGCGCCTGCCTTTGGAAAGTAGGTCCAAACGGATGTGGAATCATTGGATGTTTCCGGTTCTACGAACAAACCCGTTAGAAACCGATCGGAACGTTTGAATCTCCCGTCCAGGAGGTCATCCCCGGAATCCGTGCGAAACAGTATCCAAATGAAATTACAAGAGATGAATGATACGAATCAAATAAAATAATTTAAAAGTTAATCATGTCACTAATTATCCATGTGTTTGTGTGACAACCATTTCATGGTATTCTTTCCACTTTCTATTGAGTAAATATAAGTTATTTTAATAATTTTATACTTACAAGATCCTTTCCACCGAACTTTCCCCACATCCTTCGCAATCAAATTTCAAAACCCCATCACTTAAACATTCTCAGAATTCAAAACATAATATCCCGACCTAGGTATCCCCATATTCTTTACATTTCTTCACTACCCTCATTTATTATTATTTTTTTCAAAAGTTTCACTTGGAACAAATCTCACACTCTTCTCCTAACTGTTGTTTGATCTCCTTAGGACACTAATTGTAATAGTTATAACAAGATCAAAAGTAAAGGAAGGGTGGTTTTTGACATTCCCAATATACAACCCCTTTTTTAGGGCATACAATAGTCGGATAATAGGTACACATGCATAGGTCAGTCTAGTACAGTAATGAAATAGATCGGATAAGGAACTAATGTATAGAAAAATGAATTTGGAATGTAGATAAAAATAAACCTAAATTATATTTACCTTCCATTAAGTAATAAATTTTTACACATCATGGTTGGGTGCAAAAATATGTGGAGAGATTAAGTGACACAATTTTCCCTTAAACTATTCACAATAAAAGGGAACCATTATTCTCAAAGGTTTTAAAATGATATAACTATTTATATCATCCACAACAAACCAAAATTTAAAATAAAGTCACACCAAAATATTTAATTCTTACAGAAATGAACATTTCAACAGATTTTTTTTTGAAATTTAAAACAACATGAAATTCAGAAATTCCACATGCATTCTCAGTAACTTCAATGATTAAACGAGCATCATTTTCTATGATAAAGTGGCCGTAAAAAATTTATATTCTATCACAAAGGTGAGGGGGAGGGAAGGGGGAAAAGTAACAATATAATTCAGCAAGCTAAAAAGAGAAAAAGAAGAAAGATGATGAAAATTCCTAACTAACCCAGGAATATACCCACACCCCCACACCTAAAGTGTGCAGTGTCCTCACTATAATAAAAGGGAATTTGGGAAGGAAGGATAAAACCTGGTGAGTTTCATTCAATGATTGCTTTTTGAACATGGAGTTCCTCCATCAGGGACTTCAAAATGGATTCATGGAAGTTATTCAGTCACCGCCCATTGTCAATAAAGGTTTTCTTGGTTTCTTCATTTTCAACCTAGAAAACACCAAATGGAGAGACATTTTTAATAGTGTATGGTCCAAATCATCAGGAACGAAGATTACCTGGATACAACTTCAACCTTGCATTTTAGTGGAGGACCTTTTTCCCAATATGGAACTAATGATGAAGGATGATACGGTCTTGGGCACCCTTGGTTCGCTCCTTATAAATCCTGGAGTTCTCATATGAATCTCTTCTCATTTCCTCCACCTCCTGAATCTGCAACTTCCTTTGAGAACCTGCACCAGAAAGATTAGAATTGCATTGTTTGATGGGCCAGTAGGCCCGATGCTCAATATCAATAGGGAGGTGACAACTATTTCAAAACACTAGCCGATATGGTGACATGCCAATGGGGGCTTTGAAAGCATTATGGTAAGCCCATAATGAATCATCAAGTCTTAGACTCTAATATTTTCTATTGGGTTGAACCGTTTTTTCAAGAATTTTTTTTAATTCTATATTTGACACCTCAGCTTGACCATTGGTCCGTGGGTGATAAGAACTAGAAACTCAATGCCCGAACCCATTCCGACACAAAAGAGATTGCATTGTTCAGTTGTAGAAATGAGAACCCTGGTCACTGATGATGAACCCAGGTAATCCAAACCTATAGAAAATTTGGGTTCTCAAAAATTCCACAACTGCCTTATAATCACCAGTCCTTGTAACTCGTGCCTCTACCCATTTTGATGCATAATCTATTGCCATAACAATGTACAAGTTTCCAAAGGAATTAGGAAATGGACCTACAAAGTCAATACCCCAAACATAAAAAATTTAATAAAAGAGCAATGGTTATTGTGGAATTTCATTTCTTTTAGAGACATTCCCATTTTTTGACAATGAGGAAAATATTTACAAAAATCACGGGCATCCCAAAAAAGTGTTGGCCAAAAGAGACCAGAATAAAGGATTTTGCGAGCAGTCCATTAGGGACCAAAGTGGCCCCCACAAGCAAGAGTGTGGCAGAACCTAAGGACAGACTGAAACTCACTATCAGGAACACAACGCCTAAGGACATGATCCCTACATGTGTGCTAGAGGTAATGGTCATCCCAAATGTACCAAATAGAATCATGTTTTAGACAAATGACTTGGTTTTTGTTGAAATTAGTAGGAATTCAAGATTCTAAAAAATAATTTACAATTTCAGAATACCAAGGAATAACATCTTGCACTCGGTACAATTTCTCATTGGAAAACACATCATTTATAGGAATACAGGGGGATGAGTCAATGTTCGAGGATGATGGAATTCTATTGATATGGTCAGCCACCACATTCTTTGATCCTTTTTATCTCTAATTTCTAAATTGAATTCTTAAAGGAGGAGCATCCAGCGAATGAGATGTGATTTGGCTTCTGGTTTCTTAAGGAGATACAAGAGGACTGCTTGGTCTGAGAACACAATGGCCTTAGACCCTAAAAGGTATGACCTGAATTTGTTCAAGGAAAACACAATAGTGAGGAATTATTTTTCAGTTATGGTGTAGTTTTCTTGGGCAGGTTCCAAAGTACATGAGGCATATGCTATGACGTGTGGAGCTCAGTCGACCCTTTGTGATAAGACTGCCCCAACTGCATAGTTAGAGGCATCACACATGAGCTCAAATAGTAAATCCCACCAAGGTGGTTGGATTACCAGGGGTGACCTGAGACTCCATTTTAACTTATTAAAAGCTTCCTCACATTCTTTATCAAAAAACAAATTCTTTTTCTTTTTGGAGTAATCTGGAGAGGGGGAGAGAAATTTTACTAAAGTCACGAATGAAACGATGGTAAAATCCAACATGACTTAGGAAAGACCGCACATCCCTTACATTTTTGGGTAATGGTAGGGAAGAAATGACATCTAATTTTGATTTATATACTTGGATATCATCCGTATAAATTACATGTCCAAAAACTATACCTTATCACACCATGAAATGGAATTTCTCATAATTTAATATGAGATTTTTTTCAATACAGCGATTTAGGACTTAATAAAGACTAATCAAACATTCATCAAAATAGGAGCCTAAAACTGTGAAATAATTTTTGAATAATTCCATGAAATTATCCAGGTAATCTGAAAAAATACTAACTGCATCGCTAGAAAGTACCCGGAGCATTGCACATACCAAATGGTATCCGCCTATATGAAAATGTGCCAAAGGGGCAAGTGAAGGTCCTCTTTTCCTAATCCTTGGGGGCAATATGTATTTGAAAATATCCAGAATAACCATCAAGAAAATAGTACTTGGACTTCCCTACTAGACTCTCAAGTATTTGGTCAATGAATGGCAAAGAGAAATGGTCCTTTCTAGTGTGTTGGTTTATTCGGTGATAATCTCTGCAGACACGCCAACTATTCTGCACATGTGTTGGAACCAATTCATTATTTTCATTTTTGATTACTGGAAGGCCAGTTTTTTTAGGAACTAATTGAATGGGACTGACCCATTGGTTGTCAGATATGGGGTAAATAATTCCAATAGCCAATAATTTTGTTACCTCATTTTTCACAACTTCTAGGATGTTTGGGTTCAGTCGACGTTGTGCCTACCTCACTGGTTTAGCCTCATCATTTAATAATATATGATGTTTGAAAATAAATGGGATAATACCAGGAATTTTGTAAGTGTCCATCCCAAAGCTAGTTTATACTCCCTAAAAAGTTCAAGCAGTTTCAATTCATACTCAAGAGGGAGTGAACTAGAAATGATGATAGTCAACTTGTTTCCATTCTCAAGATATGAATATTTTAAATCTTGAGTCAGTTGTTTTAGTTCCAATTCAGGTGAATTTTCTATTGATGGGAGTGTGTGTGAAAGTGAGAGGTCACTGATATCATCTAACTTCTCAATGTTATCATACTTAATAGATGAATGATCCTTTACAAGCTTAGTAGTATCATTGACGGTCAAGTGATCCTCAATGTTCAAGAAATCATCAATTAAAAAACATGCATGAAATTTTTCTAATACACTAAAAAAATCATTGCATGGATCATTTACTATAATTTCAATCAATGAAGAAAACATGGAAAGGGGATCGAGGGAAAGAAAAGTTATTTTTAGGGGTAGAGAGTACATCAATTGAATTAACAGAGAGAGAGGAATGTTCTTCTGAGGGGTGCTTTATGGCATCAAGGATGTTGAAATGGACTATGTCACCACCAAATTCCATAGATAATGTACCATTATAGACATAAATTATGGTTTTTGTGATTTTCAATAAGGGTCTCCCCAATATATTTGGGGCATGTCCATTCATCCTATCATGTTCACTTTTTAGAACATAAAAATCAGCTGGAAAAATTAAAATTTTCACCCTCACAAAAACATCCTATAACACACGAGAAGGGTGTACGGTACTCCAGTTGGATATTTGAACAACATTTACAGTGGGATTTAGTTCCCCGACTTGCAATGAAGAGTAAATGGAGTGAGGCATCATATTTATAGAAGCACCTAAATCAAGCATAACATTGGAAAATGAATACTTCCCTATGGTACATTGAATCGAGAATGTCCCGGGATCATTGTACTTGGTGGGAAGTGATGGGTCCATTAATTATTATATGTTTCTCCCCAATCACACCTTTTATTCTCCACAAATTTTCCTTCATTATGTACACATCTCCTTCATAAACTTGGTGTATCTTGGAATTTGCTTCACGACATCAATCAAAGAAATGTTAACCTGCACTTTTTTAAAAGTTTCCAATATTTCTTTATGAAATTTAGTTTCGTTTTGTTTTCTTGGTTGGGTGACCCTTTGAGGTAATAGAAGAAGAATGGTTGGGATAGGATACTCATCGACATATACACTCTTTCCTTTGGAAGGGATTCTCTCAAGATAAGGATTTTATTCTCTTAGACCATTTTCAGCAGTTGGGATTGTGGTTTTCTGAGGAGTGGATGAATCTAATGGAGGGTTCATTTGGGTTTTAAGTTATTTCCCACTCCTAATGGTTATGGCACTAACATTTCCTTTATCCCTAGGGTTAACTACTAGTTGATAGGGTAGTTTACCCGACCCATGACTTTGAATTTCCCCCACCTAGTTAGCTAGTTGGCTCAATTGGGGTTTTAGGTTCTGTATGGAAGCTTGGGTGGTTTGTTGAAATTTTAGATTGTTGGAATCCATTTGTTTCAACATATCTTCTAGGTTAGGATCGAGTTTGGGAGGGGGTGGTTGGAAGGGACTTTGGGGCGGTTGAGGATTTCTGGGTAGTGGTGGTAGATGTCTACTTTGCCCTTATTGGTTCCATGGTTGATGAGGCTGGTTTGAATACCCCTTTCCTATAAGCTTGGTTTTCTTTCCACCCAAGGTTGGATGAATAGTATGGTTCTTTGCTAAAGGTTTGGTTATAGGGTCCTCTTGGGAATATTTCCTCATAACTCTTAGAAGTTTATCTCAATAGGGGGAATTGGTTAGAATAATGGGTGTCATAAGATCATATTCTACAATGGATGGGAGGAGGAGATTGATATTTCCCTTGGGAGAGAGAGAGTTGTTGTTAAAGGGTACTTACCTCTTCAAACATTGTGTCCACCTTATTTTAAAATTCAGTACTTTTCACCTCATGGACACCTCGAATGGGTACACTGGACCTTGTATCAAATTGTTGAGTGTTTTGAGCCATGTTTTTAATTAGGGTTCTTGTAGCATTTGGGGTTTTATCTACTAGTGAACCACCTGTAGTAACATCAATCATGTTACGATCAATTGTAATTAAACCTTCATAAAAATAATTTATTAAAGGTTGATCGCTTATTTGGTGGTCTAGAAAACTTGAACATAACCTTTTAAATCATTCCAAATATTCATGTAATATTTACCCTTGTGATTGCCTTTTACCACAGATTTATTTTCTTATAGTTGTTGTTCAAGAGGTTGGGAACTATTTTTCAAGAAAAAGGTGTTTCATGTCCGCCTAGCCTGTAATCAGTGAATTAACATATTAAATCCAGTCTTTTGAAGTGTGTTATAATGGAAATGGGAATGCTATGAGCTTTACTTTTTCTTAATCCACATTTTAAGGTTTTAATATAGAACACACAGTATGAAATTATTTTAAGTGTTTATGTGAATCTTCTCTATGAAGTTCATGGAATCTTAGTAATAAATAAATTAGGCCGGATTTTAGTTCAAAATTGGGTGCCTCTCCTTGCATTTGAATGCAGGTGGGTTGGATATCAACATCAGATGAGGTTAGTTCTTTTTAATGTACAATTATTTTCAGCCATGTTATGAAAGTTTATTTCTGTTTTGATGTTGGTTCTGGAAGAAGAAGAGGAAATATCAAGAAGAGTGTCGATGTTTTGTGTGCCTGCCTTCTAATGGTTTTCTTATGTGTCTCGATGTTCCTGACGTAGGATCCTCTACGGTTCGGGTTCGAAAGAAGGTAAATCTACTAGATTAGAACACGCCATGCACCAAACCTACACATCAAATAATGAAGAGGTACATTTACCCATCCTTCTTATTGATAAATAGGACCAATGCACCTTATGGTGAAGCAATTGGGCATATAAACCCTTTGTACATATTCTCTTGTAGTTGCTTCTTCAGCTCCTTAAGTTCAAAAACTACCATTCTATATAGAGTCTTGAATATTGTAAAAGCCCCAGGTATTGGATTGATGGAAAATTCAACCTCGTAGCTAGGAGGAAGACCAACAAATTCTTTGAGAAACACATCATCATCTTGCCTCACAATAGGCATGTCTTAAAGGATGTTCTTTTCATTATACTCAATCATTTAAGCTAGATATTCTTACTCATAGAGAAATAATATCCACCCTTGAGATGATGACACCAAATAAGATTCATACTTTTCCTTGCACTTTTATATAATCAGAGGGTGATTTGTGATATAGAGGGTAATTTACTTCTCAGTAATTTATGTTCTCTCTATATAAGGAAATCCAATCCATGCCCAAAATTGCATCAAATTACAATAAAGGGAGTATGAAAAGGTTTGATGGTAAGTTCATCCCAAAAAATTTGATAGGGGGGGAGTTATATACTCGGGATGCAATAATTTCCCCATTTTCCATCATAATCTAAAAAATAAATTTCATGATTTGTGGTGGTGTTTAAATAGTTATACTAAACTTGTTTGATATGAAATAATGTGTAGAACCAGAATAAAAAATTATGTTCAATATTCTTGAATGAATAACCAGTGTACCTATCACCACTTCATTTTTAGGATCCACCTCCACAGTTGTGATGATATAAGACCGTCCTTTATCTCTAGGCAATAGGATTATTGCCATCAGTTGTTATTGACAACCCTTGGCTTAGTGCATTGAATCACACAGTGACCTTGTTCCTTGTAGTTGAAACATTGGACCATGGGCTAAGGGTTTACTAGAGAATTCTTTTCTTCCATCACATTGGTGGGTTTCTACCATTGAAAATCACTAGCTAGGAACCTTTCATTCTCACACCTAAAGCATTTCCTCTTCCCCTTTGGGAAATTTTTAGGGTGCTTCTTCCCACACCTTTAACAAGTGGTATGTTGAAATTTATCTACACTATTAGATTTTTCAATCACATTGCTAGAATTAAAATCCACTTTTCGCTTCTTATCCCCATGAGACACTTGAGATTTAATGATCTCCATTTAGACTTTGAGGTCACTTCATAAAATTTCCTCATAATTTCAAAGTCCCAAATGGATAATGATTTTTATAGACTCAACTTCAATGCACCAAAGAAGCGATAAAATTTATATTCAGGGGTAATGAAAATCCCAATGGAATGTCATGAATTTATTGTGAAATCATCTTTTTTCTTGAGTCAAAGGAAGTCCCTATCTATTTATAGCTTGAGTGTGTGAGGAAAATATTACTCAAAAAACATTTTATATAATTACTTCCCCTTAATTTCTTTGATCTCTTCCTCAGGCTTTATATTTTTGACCAACATCGACCATTAATAAGCTTCTCCCACCATAAAATAAAAAACTAGCATGAAATTCTCTTAATTAGAGAATTGAATAATGAAGAAGATATTTTCAATGGATCTGATGCATTATCCTATAATTAATGGATCATAAGATCCACTAAAAGTTAGGGTCGTTTTTCACATAAAGGTCTCAATTGCAACATACTATTTCTTAGGGGGATTTAGGAATTCCTATTTATTTAGGTTTCAGTTCAAAAATTGAATTAATAAAAAAATAATAGTCATTAAATTCATGATTCATGCTCCCATAGGGTTGGACATCTCATTTAGTTAGTCATCACATTGCCTCTCACATTGGCTGTTGACTTGGTTCCTCATATTTCTAGCCATTGACTAAAATAAAGGGAAAATTCAGGATTATAGTTTATTAAATTATTAAACACATAAAAGGAAAAATATGAACATTAAATTTAATACTCATAAATAACATATATTCCTTAACCTTTGAATTTATAGGCTTCAATCTATGTTATCCATGATATATTTCCTAACATAAAATCTAATGGGAATTTTTGTTCCCTTAATAATGGTTCATAATGAACTTGTGAATTTATCAAATCATATCCCCTAGCAGCGTCAAACCATGTGTGAACCAAGGCTCTTTTTCATTCACTCATTCAGAATCAATTTTAGATCAATATGTTGTTTTTGGGGTTGTTACACTTATGTACATCTGTGCCAGATCCACATCCACTTATAGTATCTAGATAGTAATGTATTTACTTGGAAACCAATTACTATATAATTTACCAAAATTTAGTGATATTTTATTATATTTAATATTATCCCTAAGCATTTCAATAGATTTTTCTAATCCTAACCCCTAAAATAACTAAACTTTCCTTTGATACCAACTATTACAACCCATATATTTAATATAATTCATTTCATGATTTATTAGATAAAAATATACTTAGTACAAGGAAGAAGATCATGAATACTATTTTCTTTGGGAAATTAGGTACATAGAACATCAACTTGATACATTGATACAACAACATTATCAAAAACATCCTTAACATGCTTCTAAAATTCCATAACGTTTAAAACTACATAGGATAACCTGGGGACATACATTAGAAATGGGTGAGAAATAAAGCCCAGTATGTGAATAAATAAAGAATAACATGATGAAATTATTAAATGTTAGTAAATAGAAATTTAAGTGGGACATAAAATGGGTGATAATCATAAACATGAACATCAAAGCATGATATATGATGATAACATAAAGGCAACATGATAATTTGGAAATAACATTAAGCATGACATCATAAACACAGGTCAAGGATAACTACCAAGAATTCATAACTTGGGGAAAAATATCATAATGGATTATGGTTACACCCTAATCCCATAAACGATATCTCATGATTCTAAAATATTACACAATTAATTAGCGCGGTATATAATTCTGGGTGCACCCGTCACTTTCATATCATGTACATGCATAAGTGTGCCACATAGACCATTCAAGATACACATTTAATACCATAATTAAGGAGTTTGGAATACATAAATGGGAATAATAAATAAAATAATGATATTTATGTATAATTAAAAACCCTTTATTGGAAATGGTGATGTTATTAACAATATAGAGGTTTGGCATGAAAAAACCACAAGAAAATTTTGTTGGCATAACGGGGGTATATAATGAATCATGAGACAAATTAATGAGAGTGAAAGGGGTATATAATCAATTGGAAATATTAATGTAATTAATAGGGTTATTTAATAACATAATACAATATAAAAATTTTTAATTAAAAGGAATAAGACAAAAAGGGTGCTTGAATAAAAGTTTGGCATGCAAAAATCACAGGATAATTTCGGCAGCATAATGGGGGTACATAATGAATCATGGAAGGGATTAATGAGAGTGAAAGGGGTATATAATAACTTGTAAATTATAAGGTCATTAATAGGTATATTTAAAAACATAAACTAACACAAATTTTTTAAATTAAAGGTATAGTACAAAGAAGATGATTGGATTAAGAGGAGTAGGAGAGGATCCCTTACCTTGAGAGGGTGTTTCCAAAAGCTTGGGAGGAGCTTCTTGAGAGCTTGGGGGTACCTTAGGAGGGATATAGAGATTAAAAGGAAGATTATATTAATTCTCAAATGGTTTTTAGTGAATAGTAATGGGATATTTTATGGATTTATGCAGGAATAGAGAGGGGAGATCTTTATTATTTTCAAAACTTAGGTTTTGGACCCTATACAATAAAGAAATCAAAACCAAAAACCTTAACAAGGTTTTTACACATGTTTTATACTATATAAGATTATTTTTAATTATTTTATAAGTCCATAAACTAATAAAATTAAAATAATACCCTCGGTGATGTGGAAGCGAGTCATGTTTACAAATAATTGTTTTTAAAACCACAAAATATAATATAGGTTTTGGAGGATTCATAAAGGTTTGAAAAATAAATAAAATAACCTCAAAACATATTATTTTAAATTAAAAATATATATTTGTTCATGGATACCTTTTATGGAACATATTACAACACTTTTTATCATTATTATGTTATAATACATACCGTATATTTATACTGTATTTTTTTTTACCGAAAACTTTAACTGTCTTAGAAAATTATGAAAAATTAACCATTAAATAATTTTGAGTTTATAATTCCAAAAAACAATATTTATTTTTCAAAATAATTATCTAAATATTATAAATTAATCTTTTAAATGAAAATCCATATTTAAAGAAAAATACTGGGTTTTTGACAACAATAATTTTATGTCCCATATAAAAATTACATTTTTTACTTCATAAAATCATATTATCATATAAATTTAATATATAATATTTAATAATAATATTTTAATAAAATATCTATTATTTCAAATATTCATGAAATAATCAAAATTAATTTCTTAATTAAATTTTCATATTACCCAAAAATAAAATTCAATTTTTGTCACATTAAAATCTAATTTTTATTAAACTCATTACATAATAATTTATAAAGTAAAAAACAATAATGAATAAATATAATTATTATTTTATTGAAAAAATATACATATTCATACTGTTAGGATTGAAATACATAACCCCTTATTACACCAGCGAACACCCAAAGGGTAAGGTACGCGTTGGTGAAATTCTCATGGGGGTGGTTTGGTGAACATGGTTTGGGATGTGATCTCAATAAGCCTGAACTTCTCCCATAAATGGTTTTGATCATGATTTATTTTTTGAATCTAGGATTGGGATTGGTCAAGTGAAAATACCATAGATTCTATCTCCCTTGGAAGATCTGATAAATGAGATTCATAGGGTACGATCCTACTATTCGAGGCCATCACTTATTTCATTTGTGTCAATTGGATTTATCACAACCCTTAAATTATAATGATCATATAATCACTATTCAACTATTATATTATCAATGGTCATTATGTTTAATAGTATTTTGAATATGATAGGATATATCTTATAATGGTCCAATATAACCAAAATAGTGCATGTGTTTTCTATATTTACATTACATAAATAAGGCACTTATTCATTTTAAAATGAAATTTCATTTATAAAAGTTTGGTTCATTATATCTTCTTTTTTATTACTTAATTTTGAGTTTTTTTGTTTTTATTATTTATTTTTCAAGAACAATATTCTATACTGGTTTGAAGAGTACTATGACACTCTACTTTAATTTTACATATGTCTTCCCATAGACAATAATGGAAGAGGCTGGTTGTATCCTAAACTACTTAGTGTGAATTTGTTTGCATATACCCAATCCAGGTTTTGGATCGTAGTGTTTATTTTAATAAAACTTCATGATAGTGGACTTCTTTCTAGTGGAGAGGAATAAGTCTTGGATTGAGACTAATATTATTTTTTAGAAATCCACTATGGGTTTAAATTTAATTTTCCTTTTCTATTTTTATTTAAATAATTCATCTTAGAAAAATACTATGATAGTTAGCTTTTAATTGTGATATAATTATTATTTTTTGAGTAAGATAATTTCAAAAATAATTTTTTTCCAAATTTTTGAAATGATTTTTTATCAAATTTTTTATATATTATTTGAAAGCTTCAAAGTTTGTAAACATACATTTAGGGATGTGAATGAGCTTGAGTACTCATGAGCTATTCGGCCTCAGCTTGATGGATACTCAAACTTAGCTTGGTTTTTTTCGAGTCGAGATCTAGCTCTAGCTACTCAAGTACTAAATCGAGTCGAGTTTAAGTATTATAATAACACATTCGAGTAGCTAATCAGCCTAATCGAGCATCTAATTTTTTAATATATTATTTTTATTCAATATATATGTATTTAATTTTGAGCTCTAGCATTCGATATCGAGTAAAAATTCCAGTTCCAGCTCGAATTTGAGCTATTTTGTAATTAAAATTCTGAAAAATTATCACAATCAAACCGAGTAGAGCCTAATAAAGTTCTTGATCAAGCTCGAGTTGAGCTTGAGATCGAGCTCAAGCTAGAAAATAAATACTCGGTCGATCACTGATCTGAGTTCAAACACCGAGTTCAAGTACCGAGATCGAGCTCAAGTACTGAGATACTCAGCTCGGCTCGACTCCATTACACCCCTACCTACATTATTAGTTAACTAGGATGAACTATTTTTGGGATTTTTTAAATTTTAATTTGTAAAATATTTTTAATATAAATTTTGGAATACTCAATTCACCCCCACTTGAGTAATTTATTGGGATCGTCATTTGGTATTAGAGAAAAAAATTTCCTTCTTTTTTATTTTCCTTAACTTTGATCAAGTTATAAATAAGATATTTTTAATTTCTATTTGTTCTTTACTTTGTTAGTATGGATGAAAATTATGAAGTTTATGCTACAAATAGAACTCATTATTTTATTTTTCAAAATTATGCTCAATGAAAAATAAAAAAATTCATCTTGAGATTATGTGATTTGACATACATGGATTTAATAAATATAAATTGGAAAAAACTAAAATTTCTAGAAAATAATGAGATGCACCAACTAAAGATGATTATGGTTCTAATTGAAAATCTATGAATTCTTTATTTTGTGATTTAGGATAACATGGTTTTAATAAAATATCTTCTTGTGATACTTCTTATCATATTTGGGATACTCTTTCTATGTCTCATGAAGACACATCTAATGCTAAATAAATGAGTTTAAATACATATACTATTAAGTATTATACTTTAAATATAAAGGATGATGAATCTAGCTCTGAAAAGTATTTGAGGTTTATTAAGATCATAAAAACTATTTTTAAAGTTTTACAAAAAATGGATGAAAAATCTTAAGTAATAAGGATCTTGAGATTTCAACCAGATCAATTGAGACATATCATAGTCACTATCTGAGAGTCATGTGACATAAAAAAACTACCAGTCAAAGAGATAATTTTAAATTTGATGATGTATGAATAAGAATTAAAAGTAAACAATAAAAAAGATGAGCCAAAAGGAGATCTGTTTCTTTTAAGACATCACAGTAAAAATCCAAGGAAGTAATCAAACATGATAATACAAGTATAAGTGAAGTTGATATAGTTAGTGATGAGGAAATGGCTCATCTATCCAGAAGATTCAAAAAGTTTTATAAAAAAGATAATTTTTTATGTAAGTCAAATTCTAAAGTAAAGTATTATATAAGAGAAAACTGGGAGAAATATTAGAAAAAGGATTACTCCTCTAATGATATTACCTTATATGAGTGTAAGAGAAAAGGACATATAAAATTTTGATTGTCAAAATATTAAGTATAAGGAAGAGTATGAAGATAAACTGAAAACAATAAATAAAGACATTAAGGACACTTGGAGTGAATCTAAAAATATCTCCAATGAATCTGACCCCTAAGAAGATGAAAAAGTAAAAGAAAATATATACTTATATGGATACTAATTTATAGGTACCGTCTGGTTCTTTTTCTTAAATAACTGATAACTCTAAAATGTAAAATTAATAATTAGAAGAATATTTTTTCATGATGGAAGATATCACGGATAAATTAAAAGATAAATATAAATATATAAAAAGGTGAATGTTTTATGTGATATAAATAAAATTGATCTTGTTGTAAAAAAGGAAAATAATACCAATCTATTAAAAGAAGTACTAATCTAAAACTAATAAATGAAAAACTTATAAAAGATTTGTAACAATTTGTTGATAGTCTAAAAACCTTTAATATTATACTAGGTAAAGGACTACGCTGTCATGACATGTCAAATTAATTATGTTTTTAAGGTTGATTTATAGTCTAGGGAATACCCTAGGTCATCTCTCAAGGAGCATTGATAGGTTTTGAGTGTGTATTTTCAATAAGAAGAACAAAAGAGGGGGTGGGGGGTGATTTTGTAAACAATTTTAATAAAGTAACTTAAGATAAAGAGGTGTAAAGTTTAAAGACCAACTGGATTTTGATAAATATGAGATAAATAAGTGATCATTGCTAATTTACTATAGCACTTGAAGAGTTACTTGTTCTCAATTGGTTATTAGGTTTTATTATAATCCTTTGGTTGAGGGATGATGAAGATCTTGGTTCCCCTATTTCCTCTTAAAATAATGCACAAAGAACCACCCCTTGACACAACAATCGTGTTGTCAAGGTTTGGACCTCAAGCATAGAGTGAGGTATACCAAATCATACTGAAATCTCATGTATGTGTGAGATAAATATGAAGGTTGTGTTTTCCAATCGGAACAACTCAATATTCCCACTTGAATCTCAACCCAATCTGTATTGAAATGAGAAATGTTTCACTTAATTAAACCAAATAAATGAATTCAGATAAGAATAAAATAAAGATTAAACATAGGTGAAATAATTTACACACAAATTACACAAAACCAATAGAATATAAGGTGCCAAAATTCCCTCTTCAAGTGTGTATATCCCTCACAATGATCACCCACCATTTAGCTCGACATGGGGAGGGGGAGGAAGCTCGGGTGGAACTCCTTCTTCATTATTGATCCCCTTATTAGGATAAGGGCCTATAGAACTTCAAGAATGAGGAGGATACTTCTAAAAAACTCCAAAATGGCAGAGCTTCACTTATGGTTCAAACTTGAAAATGAGGATCCCAAGCTTCCATTTTATAGGAAAAGTGGAAGGCAGTTTTGGGAACATAGATTGTGTAAAACCACTTGTCCCATGGTTTTCGACCACTTGAAAGTATAATATATCTTTGAAAAAAACTATAAACATGTTTACCCACATATTTAATGTATCCAACGAAAGTTTGGAACCATTTGGACAAATACATATCGATATATTGATAAAATATAGAACACCGCATTTGACTTTGTGCAGATTTAATTCTTTGGATAGATCAGTTTGGATGGGAATCGTAGAGGATGAATGAGGCTTTGGTGCCTTCATGTGAAATGTATCCCATTAAAATTTGGATCATCCCACAAAATTTCAGATCATTTCGATTCACTTTTTAGAATAAATATTCGAATGAGTCCACTGGTGTGCATGGATCCTGCACAGTATGACCCATTTTTCTCGGACATCATCTTGGGCCCTCCAAATCACCTCCACTTTCAATGAGATTATCAAAACTGTAAGGGTTGGTGTCCTGAGAACCAACTGTTTTGTACTTTGATTACATGAATGTTCACTTATTATATATTGTTCATTGTTCTACATGACTATAATATAATAATGTCCTGAAATATTTGTTGCATTAATAAGGTCATAGCAGATCCCCGCTATGATGAGAACCTTGAAATGTTATAACAATATTCTTAAATAAAGTTCTACAGTTGGATGACATAATATGATAGGACACATAGTATACAGACCGTCATGTGCGAGTACTCGTAAGAAGACGAGACTCTCTCTCATGGAGTTCGCACTTGGTAATCTCCAAGATGGGAGATTATGAGAACATACCCGCCAGTAGTAATTCCGCATGTCTTGGTGTCATCGGATATTGCTATCTGTGAGTGTGTGTAATGGTCCTTAGACTGTAAGATTATCATTAACTCATGTCATGACTCGCGCACTTAGATTTACTAATGAAAACCATCACGCAGACAGTCGGCAGGAAGTAGGGTACGTTGGGTGCATCACAAGTGACATGTTGTTAATGGATAAGTCGAGGAAGGATTTGTCCCTTCCATTTATGGAAGTTGATATCTCGGCCCTTTGATTGAAATAGAACTGTCGCATTAAATTCCATGGCCATGGTGTAAACGAAGAGTTTATTTCAGGTAGTCAAAGAACGACAGATCAAACATATAGGTTTATGACACTTCTATGAAACCTGCTTGATGAGATGTTGAGACAAAGGGATTAAATTACACAGTAAGCGTTCATATGAGGTGATACGTCAATGCGGCGTCAACTTCTTTCTCTTGGGTGCCTTGACCCGTTGCTAGACAGTAATCTTTGACTTTAGGCAAGCCTGCCTAATGCCAATGAGAAGGAGGCCTAGAGGGTCACACACTAAGTGTATCCAAGTATCTCAAGTTGAATAAAGATTATTCCCGTACGTGGTTTAATAATTATTCAAGGAAGCCTAAGTTGTTTTAAATGATGGAGGAAAAATAAAATAAAACAAGTACACGCCGTGTATTATTAAATGTACACGCCGTGTAGTTTTATTTTGGAAAGGAAATGAATAAATGAAAACAAGATATAAATGCCATGTACATTTAATGTACACGCCGTGTAGTTTTCAATGAAAAACAAGTACACATCGTGTATTTATTATTACACACCGTGTAGTTTTTCTAGTCGGGATTTTGAGGATATAATATTGTTTTAAATGATATTTATTATAATCAGCGTGGGTGCATGTCAAGGAATTATCTATTCGACGTGGGGGTTTTAAATAAGAGTCAATGAAGTAAATAAAACGCGAAACGCGTTTATTTATTGTCATAACTCTATAACCCCACACACTCGATTATAAATATCCTCACAACCCCAACTCTTTTCCTACACACAAGAGAATCGTTGTGCACAACATCTCTGGAGAATTCTTTCAAGACCGAAAGAACCTCTTCCTCCAAGAATGCTCTCAAGACCGAAAGAGATCCTCTTCCATCAGATCAAGATGATCTAAGGCGGACAACGCTGTTGGGTCGTAGAGGATGGCAAGAGGGGGGGTGAATTGCCTTTTCAAAAATAATTAACAATTTAAAACAATTATCAATGCAGCGGAAATAAAAAAGGCAAGACACAATTTGATAACGAAGTTCGGCTTAATTCCCAAGCCTACGTCTCCGCTCCCAACAAGAACCGTTGAGAGATTTATACGTCAGCTTTCTTTTTAATGGTTGTAGAAAGAAACCCACTAGCCATTTTAAGGTAGGCTAGAACACCTTCGTACAACTTGCTTTTTTATTATGGTTGTAGCAAGAAACCCAATTGAAAGAAAGAAAGGAAAAGAGAGGTTTGTTTTAATACAAACCCAATGAAGAACTAAACAAATAAAATAATACAAACACACGGAAGCCTTGAGCGCCAAAAGTGTGAGAGCAGCTGATGGAGAGGGAGCTCAAGCTTCAAGGATGGCAATGGATTACAAGAGGCCTTGGAGATTTGTCGTTAGAGTGTCAAGACATCAAAATATCATTCGGTAGTGTTCCCGGCATCCATGGTTGCTTATTTATAGGAGAAATACCCATAAACACTTCAATATAGCCGTTGGAGGGCTTCCGGAGCCGTTGGGGGTCAAAAGTAAAAGTCTGGTCAAAGCCCAACGGCTAGTTTGACTGGGTACACCGGCTGACCGGTGGTGTCTCACCAGCTGTCCGGTGGTCCACCGGCTGGCCGGTGCTGAGCTCCCGGCTGTCCGGTGGTCCAGACAGAGCAGGCTTTCTGTCTGGGTTCCACCGGCTGGTCGGTGGTCATCCACCGGTTGGCCGGTGGCATCAGGCAGTGGGAAAGCCTACTGCCTGGGTCCTCTGGCTGGCCGGTGGGCAATAACCGGTTGGTCGGTGCCCATACCGGCTGGCCGGTGAGCTAACACCGGCTGACCGGTGGCTCTGGCAGAAAGCAATGCTTCTTCCAGAGACCACCGGCTGGCCGGTGGGAATCCACCGGTTGGCCGGTGGAATCAGAGAGTCCACTTTCAGCCTTCTTGGGCCAACTTTTGGGCAACCTTTTTCCTAGCATCAAAACACTTGAAAACAAGTTAGAACACGATGAGAGTGATTGTGATCATTAAAATCCAAGAGAGAGGGGTACAAAAATCTCCCCCTATTTTGATGATCACAATCACAAAAGAGAAAGCTTTAAAAAAGGTATGCCAATTGAAAACTTAAATAAACTATTTTGGACATGAAAATTTATTAGAGATCATTTCAAAAAATGAATTGAAGAATTGAAAATGATCTTAATCTAAAGAGAATGAGTCATTTTGAAATTGTAACCATAGGTCATTTTTTTTAAAAGAAACAAATGAAATCAATAACTTACCGGTTTGAACTTTTTTTTTAAAAAGAGCACTTTAATCAATTGAAATATGAAACTAGTAAACAGAGAAATTTCTCCCCCTTTGGGATTATCAAAATAGGAGGGAAAAAGAAAAAAATGATAGATAAGACAACTTGAAATTTATAAAAGATGAAACGTTACATAGAGAGTTCAAAACGCAAATACAAAGACAAGTCAAAAATAGGAAAGACTCTATTCACTCCTAGAGGGCCGAGAGTGACGACGACGCCTGAAGGTCGAAGGAGATGGAGGAGCCTGGACCGCCTCTATGCGACGATCAAGAGAGTCAATCCGAGAATGGAGCTGATCAAACTGAGAGATGAAGAAGGAAAACTGCAAGTCGAGCCGGGTCTCAATTTGATCCTGGAAGCGTAGGAATTGATCAACCGTCACCGACAAGCCACCAGCATCAGCGGGAGGGGGCACAGCCTCAGCAGGCTCAGGTGCATCATCATCCGCTCCAGCTTCCTCACCAGCATCAGCCTCAACACCACTTTCGCTGTCACCACTCCCTTCCTCTTCATCTTCATCACTATCCTCACTGTCTGAAAGAGGATAAGCATCGGCAATAGCAGGAGGCATGGCATGGGATGGAGGATGTGAATGAGTCTGAGGAGAGTAAGCCTTGAGAAGGCCATCCTTGTCAGTGATCCACTCCTGACGCCAAGGGTGCCAACGGATGTTCATCCGTTGCACCATCATAAAATTGACGATGCTATCCTTCTTTGGCTTCTCAAAGGAAGTAGCATGGAGAGGCACATCAAGGAGGGTGAAGATTTTGGTCAAAAGGCGACCGAAAGGTAGAGTTTTGGATCGGCGCGGGTGCTCAGCCACATAAGTCATGGCCCGGAACAGGAACCAGACCAAATTGAAATGAATCCCTCTAGTAATATAAGAGAGAAGATAAATATCAATGAATTTCACCGTATCGTGATCACCGATACGGGGCGCAAGGGAGGTCTGAATAAGGCGCTCAATGATTCGATGGTTAGGGGTGAGCTGGGAGAGCTTGACAATTGGATTGTTGGGCTGTCCTGTGAGATGCTCAAGAGCGACAGCTAAATCAAAATCAGGGTCCCGAGGAAACTCCCCCTGAGCAAATGCATGAGGCCCGACATGAGGAACTCCTAGCATTCTGGCAACCTCCACAGATGTGAAAGTGATAGGTTGCCCAAGAGCGGTGGTGGAAATGGTATCGGTGTCGTCAGAAACCGACCACGTCAAGTGAGTATAAAACTCTTTGACAAGTAAAGGATAAATAACATCCTTCTCAGGAGGTTCAAAAAAGGAATGCCAGTGTTGATATTCAATAATGGAGAAAAGCTCGAGACGAGTAGAAGAAAGCCAAGAATAGTCAATCACTCTACCTGGCAGAATGACCTTGTCATGCCATATGTCCGGAAGTTGAGGAATTGAAGGAGGAGGAGGTGCTTCTTGAGCGATACCCTTTCCTTTGCGAGAAGAGCGAGGACCCATGAAGGCAAAAGGAGATAAAATGAGAGATATTGAGAGAAGAATGGAGTTTGAGAGGGCAAGGATGAAGAAGGGAGGCTAGGGCTTTGGAGGAGCCATGGTTTTGGAGGGACCGCATGAGAGAGAGAGAGAAGAAAGGGAGGGGAAGGGTTTAATTTTAATTTTAACCCTTCCTCCGGCCGGCCCAAAAAAGAAAATCCCAACACCACCGGTTAACCGGTGATGTACCACCGGTTGACCGGTGGTATTAATATTCATAAAATATAAAAAAAATTAAAATAAAAAGGAGTTTAAATAACTTAAAAAAAACATAAGCAAGCCAAAAGAGTCAAATATTTAATAGTGCTCATTGATGAATCATTCCTAACTCCCCCTTAATAAAATCAAAACGTTCAACCGGGAGCGGTTTGGTAAAAATATCAGCTAATTGGAAATCATTAGAAATGAAGTCCAAAGTGATATCCCCTTTTTGAAAATGGTCACGAAGGAAATGATGCCTTAAGTCTATATGCTTTGTTCTAGAGTGTTGTATTGGATTCTTAGAAATACTAATGGCACTAGTGTTGTCACACCGAATAGGGACATGATCATAGGAAAGGCCATAATCCAAGAGAGTGTGCTGCATCCAAATAATTTGGGCACAACAATTCCCAGCGGCTACGTACTCGGCCTCGGCAGTAGAAAGAGCAACACAGTTTTGCTTCTTGCTACTCCACGATACAAGGGACTTGCCTAGAAGATGACAGGTTCCACTAGTACTCTTTCGATCTAATTGACATCCGCCAAAATCAGCATCCGAATATGAAGAAAGTTCGAAAGAAGTATTAGAAGGATAAAATAAACCAATGTTTTTGGATCCTCTTAAATACCTAAAAATCCTTTTGACCGATTTAAAATGAGATTCTTTGGGATTGGCTTGAAAACGAGCACAAAGGCAAACACTGAACATGATGTCAGGACGGGTCGCAATTAGGTAAAGTAGACTCCCGATCATACTCCTATAAAGCTTGTTATCAACCGGTTTCCCGACTTCATCTAACGTAAGCTTACAGGAAGTACTCATGGGGGTACTAATTTCCTTTACTTGATCCATACCAAAACGACTTAAGAGCTCGTTTGTGTATTTTCCTTGGCTTAGAAAAATACCTTTTGAATTTTGAAAGATTTGAAAACCGAGAAAAAATTTCAATTCCCCCATAAAGCTCATTTCAAATTCTTTTCTCATTAAATCTGAAAAATCAGTACAAAGTGATTCTTTGGTATAACCAAAGATAACGTCATCGACGTAGATTTGGACGATTAAAAGATCTTTTGAAGTGTGTTTTAAAAAGAGGGTACAATTAGCTTGACCCATTTTAAAATCATTTTCTAAAAGGAATTTTGTTAACCGCTCATACCAAGCCCGAGGGGCTTGATTTAAGCCATATAGAGCCTTGGTTAATTTAAAAACATGATTTGGAAATTTTGGATCTTCAAAACTGGGAGGTTGTTCAACAAAGATTTTTTCTGAAATAAAACCATTTAAAAAGGAGCTTTTAACATCCATTTGAAAAAGTTTGAAATTTAAGTGGGCGGCGAAAGCCAACAAGATCCTAATGGATTCCAATCTAGCAATGGGCGCAAAGGTTTCACCATAATCAATTCCTTATTCTTGATTATATCCCTTAGCTACTAGGCGAGCCTTGTTCCGGGTTATATTTCGTTGATCATCAAGTTTGTTCCTAAAAACCCATTTAGTGCCAATAATTGGATGATCATTGGGTCTTTCAACAAGATTCCAAACATCATTTCTAGAGAATTGATTTAGTTCATCTTGCATTGCAAGAACCCAATTCTCATCATTAATGGCATCATTAATGGTTTGAGGCTCTAGGTGAGAAATGAAGGCTTGATGTTCAACCTCATTGAGGATTGATCTTCTAGTTCGAGTACCGGCTTGAAGATCACCTATAACATTTTCTAAAGGATGGTCTGTAGAAGGTTTCCAAACCTTAGGCAAGGTGGAAGGCAAAGAAGGTGAAGAAGGTTCATGGTCATCATCCTCCTTGAGAGGAGAAGAGGAATCATTTAATTCAAGTTTATCAAGCTTATCTTCAACATCTTCAATGACCGGATGGGGTTTTGGAAGATTTTCATCAAACTTGACATGAGATGATTCTTCGATGGTTTTTGAACGTTTGTTGAAGACACGATAGGCTTTGCTTGAGTTGGAGTACCCAAGAAAAATACCTTCATCGGATTTGACATCAAATTTCCCAAGGTGATCTTTTGTGTTAAGGATAAAGCATTTACAACCAAACACTTTAAAATAACCAACTTTGGGCAATTTGAATTTCCAAAGTTCATAGGGGGTTTTCTTAAGAAGGGGTCTTACAAGGACTCTATTGATAGTATAACAAGCAGTGTTAACTGCCTCGGCCCAGAAAAATTGAGGGAGGTTGAATTCACTAAGGAGGGTTCGAGCAATTTCTTGGAGAGTTCGGTTTCTCCTTTCAACCACTCCATTTTGTTGTGGAGTCCTAGGGGAAGAGAAGGTGTGATTGTATCCTTGAGAGGAACACAATTCATCGAATTCTTTGTTCTTGAATTCACCTCCATGGTCACTACGGAGCGATATAATTTTATATCCTTTTTCGTTTTCTACTTTCCTAGAGAATTTCAAAAAGGTTCTACAAGCATCATTTTTATGAGCTAAAAAGAAAACCCAAGTGAAACGAGAAAAGTCATCTACTAGGACAAAGGTATAGGATTTTCCACCTAGACTTGCTACAGGGGTAGGACCAAAAAGATCAAGATGTAGGATCTCAAGAGATTTTGAAGTGGACACTTCCTTCTTAGATTTGAAAGAAGACTTGTGTTGCTTGCCAAGTTGGCATGGCTCACAAATCAAATCTTTCTTAAACTTAAGCTTAGGAAGGTCACGGATGAGCTTGTTCTTATTAATCTTTAGAAGTGAATGAGAGCTACAATTCCCCAACCTTCTATGCCAAAGCCAAGACTCATTGTCAAGAGCACTTAAACATTTAACATTTTGGCTAGCTAAAGACTTTAAATCAATAATGTAAACATTTTGAAAACGGGAAGCAGAAAATATCAATTTGTTTTGAAAATCAAACACATTGCATAAATCATTTTGAAAATTCACCAAAAAACCACTATCACAAAGTTGACTAATGCTAATTAGATTATGTTTTAAACCTTTAACAAATAAAACATCTTTAATTAAAGAGGTGCTACCAAATCCAATGGTACCTATTCCGACGATCTTGCTTTTTGAATTGTCACTGAAGGTGACATATCCTCCATCGAATTCTTCAAGGGAGTTGAACTCGGAGGGATCACCACACATGTGCCTCGAGCATCTGCTGTTGAGATACCACGATCCTTTCGAAGTCCTACTTCTTTGGCGCTTATCCTACAAAATCAAGAGAGAATAGATTTTGGTACCCATATAAGTTTGGGTCCGGAAAGATTAGCTAAAAGAGACTTTTGAACCCATATTTTTCTAGAGGGTTGCCATCTAAAATACTCATCCGAGTAGGTAATGGTTTTGGGGCTTCCATACCTTGCATTTTTACAATCACATTCATAAATCATGTGCCCGGTCTTTTTACAATAATTACAAAATTTATATTGAGAGCTCCCCCTTACAAAAGTAGTGGGTGCTCTAGAAGAAGTGGCTTGTTTGTTAAAGCCAAGTCCATGTGTTGTTCTAGCCGAACGCTGAGAACCTAGTAATTTGATCAAATTTTGTTCACCTTGGGTGAACTTGGCAAGAGACTACCTTAGATCTTTAATGGTTGAATTCATTACGGTCTAGCCCACAATGAAGAGCATTCATGGCTTTGCCAGCAAGCTCAAAATTGGCAATGTCTTCGGGGGTCCATTTGGACTCATCCTTGTTAGATAAAGTATAGACTTGCATTACAATCCTATAGATAGGATAACCAATGCTTCTAAGAAAAGTAATCATGCGAGTTTTCCAATAAGTGTAATCGGTTCCATCAAAGAATGGAGCTCGAGTCATAGAATACCCTTCGGGAGCATGCGAGGAATTAGCCATCACTAAGGATCTTAAGTTTGTAACCGGTTAAGGTATTACACAAACTTACCCTTTGATACCAAATGTTGGGTCATAGAGGATGGAAAGAGGGGGGGTGAATTGCCTTTTCAAAAATAATTAACAATTTAAAACAATTATCAATGCAGCGGAAATAAAAAAGGCAAGACACAATTTGATAATGAAGTTCGGCTTAATTCCCAAGCCTACGTCTCCACTCCCAACAATAAACGTTGAGAGATTTATACGTCAGCTTGCTTTTTAATGGTTGTAGCAAGAAACCCACTAGCCGTTTTAAGGTAGGCTAGAACACCTTCGTACAACTTGCTTTTTTATTATGGTTGTAGCAAGAAACCCAATTGAAAGAAAGAAAGGAAAAGAGAGGTTTGTTTTAATCCAAACCCAATGAAGAACTAAACAAATAAAATAATACAAACACACGGAAGCCTTGAGCGCCAAAAGTGTGAGAGTAGCTGATGGAGAGGGAGCTCAAGCTTCAAGGATGGCAATGGATTACAAGAGGCCTTGGAGATTTGTCGTTAGAGTGTCAAGACATCAAAATATCATTTGGTAGTGTTCCCGGCATCCATGGTTGCTTATTTATAGGAGAAATACCCATAAACACTTCAATATAGCCGTTGGAGAGCTTCCGGAGCCGTTGGGGGTCAAAAGTACAAGTCTGGTCAAAGCCCAACGACTAGTTTGATTGGGTACACCGGCTGACCGGTGGTGTCTCACCAGTTGGCCGGTGGTCCACCGGCTGGCCGGTGCTGAGCTCCCGGCTGGCCGGTGGTCCAGACAGAGCAGGCTTTCTATCTGGGTTCCACCGGCTGGCCGGTGGTCATCCACCGGTTGGCCGGTGGCATCAGGCAGTGGGCAAGCCTACTGCCTGGGTCCTCCGGCTGGCCGGTGGGCAATAACCGGTTGGCTGGTGCCCATACCGGCTGGCCGGTGGGAATCCACCGGTTGGCCGGTGGACTCAGAGAGTCCACTTTCAGCCTTCTTGGGCCAACTCCTGGGCAACCTTTTTCCTAGCATCAAAACACTTGAAAACAAGTTAGAACACGATGAGAGTGATTGTGATCATTAAAATCCAAGAGAGAGGGGTACAACAAATGCAAGCAAAGGCTTCTCCATGCTAGCACCCGGAGAATCCTTTGGCGACGTCTAGAGATACGAGGTACACGTGTGGATCACCGCTAGAGGGAGTCTACACTTGGCTTCTGCGACGCAACGACAGATCACATCGACAACGTGATCGAGAAAATCAATGAAGAAAGAACACCCAAAAGGTATTTCTTTATAATTAATTAAATTAATTATAATCAACCTGTAATGATCCTTGTTTGTGGTTCCGGGACAAACCATCTTCTTTGTCTTTTTCTGTGATTCGATCCGTGGAGACTGGCGTTTATCGTCGTATTGATCCCGGATTGATCATTTCTAATGACAAAAAGCCAAGTGGGAACATCCACCCACGTGCTTCCGCTGCGTCCGGAACCTTCAAATGGTATCAGAGGGAGGTTACAACGTTGATTATAGTTATTTAATTTTCATTGATAATTTACGCTTTCATATTTGATTCAATTCGAAATAAATCGTTCTATAAATCTGAATTAACGAGATATATTCTTCCTCCTTCGTTTCTTGATTCATATCACAGAAACGACATTTTAATTTTTTTTTTGTTTGAAATAAAAATGAGGAACTCATCCGGAGGAGCCGATCTTTCTGTCTGTACAACACGGGATTACACGGCGTGTAATTAAAACTACACGCTGTGTACTTAGGTTCAATGAACTGGCACTGGTCTGCCAAACCACGCCGTGTGAATTGATAATGCCTAAGTTTTAATCACACCGTGTTGACTAGAATTGAATGGCGCATGGAAAACAGAATACACGGCGTGTATGTTGGAGCAACATGCCGTGTAGTCCGTTCCAACCCAGGTGAAACCGTGTACAAAGATAATCTACGTACCGCGTACATGGGATCGCCAGGCCGGTTGTCACGTAACAAGGAAGTACATGCCGTGTATGATTCATCTACACGCCGTGTACTCTAAAATTTCAAAAGTACAGAAAACACGCCAAATCCCCGACGTGTACTTTGGATAAAGGGTGAAAAGAAAAATACACGCCGTGTAATTATAAACTACACGCCGTGTACTTTCCAGAAATGGAATTTCACCAGGTTTCCTCCAATGTACAAAGACCTGTACAAGGAATATGGATGAGAAGAATCTCAAGGAAATTCATAAAGGAATTTAAGATAAAGAATTGATTAATTATAAGATCATAATTAATTGAATTCGAGCGCGTCTTATCTTAAATAAAAGAATGACTAAAAGAATTTGAATTCTAAATATTCATAAATGTTGTTGCATACTATGTATGATCATGAGCTAGACCAAAGACCCTTTGTATGTGTATGGTTTCAATTAAATTTATTTAATTTAAATTTGTTGGCCTTAGAGCCTTCTTCCAATAAAATTTAGGGCCTACGTGCCCATGATTTATTTAATGTAAACCCATGTAATGGAGGATCTCGCAAGCCAGAGGAGACGGTTCAAATCCCGAAGCCGAGGCGAAACCGATGCAAGAAGATACAAAGGTGGACAAGTGGGAGCTGCAAAACACGAACCAACAGGTTCAAGGTGTTTTCCCTAGGTCAGGGTTAGCTTATCAAAACTTCTAGATAAGTTAACCAATAGAAGCTCATGATCATGCAATCTTATTTTATTTCTGTCTGATTGCATGATTTATTTATTATGTATGTGTTGTCGCGATCACATAATTAATAAAATGAACAAGCATGCAAAGATGGAATAAAATAAAAACCGGACTATGCGTAAACATTATCGGAACATGGTTAATCACTTAATCAAGCATCACTTAATATTAACAAGCATGTGATAATGCAAAAATACGCATAAAGAATGAAATCCCTCAAATACCATATTAAGCCAGAACAAGCCTTCCGTTACTTGATTAAGGGCAAGACTCAATAAAACTATGTGTTTGACCAACCCTTGTTGGGACACTTACTTTTATAAAGGAAGCCCTTATGAAAGGTTTTGGGTTGACTTAACCATATTACATCAAGATAAGTAGCCCTTTCTAGACTTGATGTAATATTGGAGGCAAGAGTTGAGGAAATCCAAGTCAGGATTTCAAGATTGGGGAGTCCACTCAACAGATCAAGGAACTGTAAGCTCACAGTTGGCAAAGACCTGCCTACCTAAATACCTTAAAATAGCTTGACCAAACCTTGTTGGGGTTATGCGAAGGGAAATATGGATCCTTGCCACTAGAATGTCAAAGCAACTGGACATTCCGAGTTCAATGGTGAGGGACATTGAGACTTGATAAAATAGTGGGAGACTTAATTAATTTATTATTTCTCATAAAAATGTAATCAAGAAAGTACTAATAAATCTGCTCTTTTAAAATTGTAGAATCAAGATGACAAACTCGTCAACCACATTTTATCTGTGATCAATACTGGATAAAGACAGTATCCTCACCAGCAGTAACTTTCAGGAATGGTTTAGGCGCCTTCAGGTTATCCTACGCCATGAATGGAAGTTTTACGTGATGGAGTCCTCACTTCCTGATTCTCCTGCCCCAGGGGCGAGTGATGAAGATTTCCTGGTCTATGATCAACATTTGAACGACGCTCTCGATGTTCAATGTTTGATGTTGTCATCTATGTCTAGTGAGCTCATGAAGTCTCATGAAGACATGGATGCCTATAGCATGCTCGAGCATCTGCGTGGTCTATACTAGGAGAGATAAAGACAGGAAATGTTTGAGATCTCCAAGGCTCTATTTCAGAGCAAGCTTGGGAAAGGTGCCCCAGCCAGGCCTCATGTAGTCAAGCTCATTGGCTACATTGAGTGCTTGGAGGTTCTAGGGTTTAAACTCCCCGAAGAACTGGGTACTGATCTCATTCTTGCATCACTCCCCCAGATCTTCTCAAACTTTGTTGTGAACTTCAATATGAACAACATTGATAAGTATCTGTCTGATCTTCTCATCCTCATTCGCCAAGTGGACACTGACATGAAGCATGAAAAGCCTTCTGTACTCATGGTGAATAAAAGGAAAGGGAAGGTGAAGAGATTTAAGCCCAAATCTTCTTCAAGGCCTTCCAAGAAAAGGAAGATCAAAGGGGAGGCAAAGGAACATGATGTTGTTTGTTTCGCATGTGGCAAGAAGGGCCACTGGAAGAAAAACTGCACCCAACCAAGGAAACAAGTGAAAGCTTCAGGTGCGTTTGTTATCGAATGCAATCTATCTGTTTCTACTAATTGGGTATTAGATACTGCTTGTGGTGCTCACATATGTATCCAAATACAGGAACCAAGTAGATTCTGGAAGATTGATCGAGGGGAGGTAGATCTATGAGCATCCAACGGAGCCAGACTCGCTGCTATAGCTGTCAGAGAGTACCACCTCACATTGCCTACCGGGATGGTCTTGGTTTTGAAAGGTTGTTATTATGTGCCTTCTGTTACTAAAAACATTATTTCAGTATCCAGATTAGATACCGATGGATTCATATTCAAGTTTGGAAATGAATGTTGCTACTTTTATAAAGATAACATTTGTTTTGGTAGGGCACATTTATATAACGGCCTTTATGTGTTAGACTACACAAACCAAGTGATGGCAATCGATAACTAAGTTAATTCACATGACTCATACCACACCCAACTTTGGCATCACCGGCTAGGTCATTTCAATGAGAAACGTTTGACAAAATTACATCAAGATGGGTATTTAGATTCTTTCGAACTAAAACCACTTGGTATATGTCATGCGTGTCTACAAGGCAAAATGAACAAATCCCCATTTAGTGGGAAAGGTGAAAGAGCTAAAGAGCTTCTAGAATTAGTTCACACAGATGTGTGTGGACCATTTCTAGTTGAAGAAAGGGGTGGGTTCTCGTACTTCATAACTTTTACTGATGATTTTAGTAGATATGGATATATCTACTTAATGAGGTATAAGTCAGATTCTTTTGATCGGTTCAAAGAATACAAGAATGAAGTTGAGAACCAGCTTGGTAAGAAGATTAAGAAACTACGCTCAGACAGAGGAGGAGAATATCTTAATCAGGACTTTATTGATTTCTTACGGGAGTTTGGGATTCTATCTCAACTCACTCCTCCTTACACACCTCAGTGGAATGGTGTAAGTGAAAGGAGGAACCGCACCCTTTTGGACATGGTGAGATCAATGATGAGTCATGCAAGTCTTCCATTATCCTTTTAGGGATATGCATTACAAACAGCAGCGCACATACTAAACCAAGTACCAACTAAATCGATAAATGGTATTCCATACGAATTATGGAGTAGACGCAAAGCCATGTTATCGAATTTACATGTGTGGGGTAGCGAAGCATTTTTTAAGGCCTCTTCAGGTAACAAACTTGCACCCCGAGGCACAAAGTGTATCTTTATAGGATATCCCAAGGAAACAAGAGGATATTACCTATACAACCCCTCAGACAAAAAGTTTACAGTGGAAAGACACGCCATATTCCTTGGGAGAGAGCACATCTCCAAAAGAGATAGTGGGAGCGAGATAGACTTCGATGAAGTCGAGGCTCAAGATACACAGAAGTTGGTACAAGAACAAATTCCACAAAGCCCTGTGGAAGAACAATCTATTCCAGAGACACAAGAACTGCGTAGGAGAACGAGAGAGGTGAGAGAACCAGAACGATATGGTTTTCTTGTCACCGAGGATGGTGACTCATTATTGGTTGAAAATGATGATCCTCTTACCTACAAGGAAGCAGTTGAAGGCACAGACGTTTCCAAGTGGCAAGAAGCCATGAATTCTGAAATGGATTCCATGTACCAAAACCAAGTCTGGATTTTGGTAGATCCTCCAGTTTATGTAAAGTCTATTGGTAATAAATGGGTATTCAAGAAGAAACTGGACATGGAGGGGCAAGTCAAAACCTATAAGGAACGAATGGTTGCAAAAGGTTTTAGACAACGTCAAGGAATTGACTATGATGAAACCTTTTCACCGGTTGCGATGCTGAAATTCATCAGAATCCTATTGGCCATTGCTGCTTACCATGACTATGAAATTTGGAAAATGGATGTCAAAACAGCTTTCCTTAACGGGAACCTCCAGGAAGATGTCTACATGACACAACCTGAAGGGTTTGTGACTCCAAAGGATGCCAACAAGGTATTCAAGTTGCAGAAATCCATTTATGGATTAAAGCAAGCATCAAGGTCATGGAACATTCGTTTTGATGAAGCTGTTACAGAATTTGGCTTTGTTAAGAATGAATGTGAGCCTTGTGTCTACAAAAGGTTTAGTGAAAGTGAATTCATTTTTCTAATAGTATATGTTGATGACATATTTATAATTGGAAACGAAGTACCTGTCTTACAGTCAGTTAAGGCATGGTTGCATAAATGATTCTCCATGAAATACTTGGGCGAGACGACATATATTCTTGGGATCAAGATCCATCGTGATAGATCCAATAGAATGCTGGGCCTGAGTCAAAGTACATACATTGAAAAGATACTGAAGAGATTCAGTATGGAACAGTCCAAGAGGGGATTGTTTCCAGTGTCACATGCAATTCATCTTTCCAAGAAAATGTGTCCTCAAACACATGAGGAAAGAAAGAGGATGACAAGGATCCCTTACGCATCCGTGATTGGGTTAGTCATGTATGATATGCTATGTACGAGGCTGGATTTTGCTTACGCATTAAGTGCGGTAGGCAGATATCAAGTTGATCTAGGAGACCGCCATTGGATGACAGTCAAGACTATCCTTAAGTATCTGAGGCGTACTAAGGATATGTTCCTGGTTTAGGGAGGAGATGAGGAACTAGTCATCATAGGACATGTAGATGCTAGTTTCCATACTGATCAAGATGACATGAAGTTGCAGACTGGATACATCTTCAGTTTGAATGGAGGTGCAGTGAGCTGGAAGAGCTCAAAACAAAGTGTGGTGGTAGATTCTATAGCAGAGTCCGAGTATATTGCAGCTTCTGAGGCAGCTAAAGAAGCAGTATGGATGCGAAGCTTCGTCCAAGAGCTGGATGTTGTACCGAGCAGTAAAGATCCTATCACACTCTATTGTGATAATACTGCAGCGGTGACACTTGCAAAAGAGCCAAGGTCACATCAGCGGACAAAGCACATACTTCGAAAGTACCATCTCTTGAGGGATTTTTCTCAGATAGGTGAAGTTTCAGTGAGTAGTATTTCCACGGAAGACAACGTGGCGGATCCATTGAATAAATCCTTGACTCAGCAGAAACATGATCATCATGTGAGGTCTAGCAGACTAAAAGTCGTAGGCAGTTGGCTCTAGTCCAAGTGGGAGTTTTTAAGGGTTGGTGTCCTGAGAACCAACTGTTTTGTACTTTGATTACATGAATGTTCACTTAGTATATATTGTTCATTGTTTTGCATGACTGTAATATAATAATGTCCTGGAATATTTGTTGCATTAATAAGGTCATAGCATATCCCAACTATGATGAGAACCTTGAAATGCTATAACAATATTCTTAAATAAAGTTCTGCGGTTGGATGTCATACTATTATAGGACACATAGTATACAGACCGTCATGTTCGAGTACTCGTAAGAAGACGAGACTCTCTCTCATGGAGTTCGCACTTGGTAATCTCCAAGATGGGAGATTATGAGAACAGACCCTCCAGTAGTAATTCCGCATGTCTTGGTGTCATCAGATATTTCTATCTACGAGCATGTGTAATGGTCCTTAGACTGTAAGATTATCATTAAATCATGTCATGACTCGCGCACTTAGATTTACTGACGGAAACCGTCATGCAGACAGTTGGCGGGAAGTAGGGTACATTGGGTGCGTCACGAGTGACATATTGTTAATGGATAAGTCGAGGAAGGATTTGTCCCTTCCATTTATGGAAGTTGATATCTCGGCCCTTTGATTGAAATAGAACTGTCGCATTAAATTCCATGGCCATGGTGTAAACGACGAGTTTATTTCAGGTAGTCAAAGAACGACGGATCAAGCATATAGGTTTATGACACTTCCATGAAACCTTCTTGATGAGATATTGAGACAAAGGGATTAAATTACATAGTAAGCATTCTTATGAGGTGATACGTAAATGCGGCGTCAACTTCTTCTCTTGGGTGCCTTGACCCGTTGCTAGACAGTAATCTTGGACTTTAGGCAAGCCTGCCTAATGCCAATGAGAAAGAGGCCTATAGGGTCACAAACTAAGTGTATCCAAGTATCTAAAGTTGAATAAAGATTATTCCCATACGTGGTTTAATAATTATTCAAGTAAGCCTAAGTTGTTTTAAATGATGGTGGAAAAATAAAATAAAAAAAGTACACGCAGTGTATTATTAAATGTACATGCCGTGTAGTTTTATTTTGGAAAGGAAATGAATAAATGAAAACAATATATACACGCCGTGTACATTTAATGTACACGCCGTGTAGTTTTCAATGAAAAACAAGTACACGTCGTGTATTTATTATTACACGCTGTGTAGTTTTTCTAGTTGGGATTTTGAGGATATAATATTATTTTAAATGATATTTATTATAATCAGCATGGGCGCATGTCAAAGAATTATCTATTCGACATGGGGGTTTTAAATAAGAGTCAATGAAATAAATAAAACACGTAACGCATTTATTTATTGTCATAACTCTATAACCCCACACACCCAATTATAAATATCCTCACAACCCCAACTCTTTTCCTACACACAAGAGAATCGTTGTGCACAACATCTCTGGAGAATTCTTTCAAGACCGAAAGAACCTCTTCCTCCAAGAACGCTCTCAAGACCGAGAGAGATCCTCTTCCATCAGATCAAGATGATCTAAGGCGGACAACGCAAGCAAAGGATTCTCCACGCTAGCACCCGGATAATCCTTTGGCGACGTCCAGAGATACGAGGTACACGTGTGGATCACCGCTAGAGAGAGTCTACAGTTGGCTTCTGCGACGCAACGATGGATCACATCGACAACATGATCGAGAACATCAACGAAGAAATAACACCCAAGAGGTATTTCTTTATAATTAATTAAATTAATTATAATCAACCTGTAACGATCCTTGTTTGTGGTTCCGGGACAAACCATCTTCTTTGTCTTTTTCTGTGATTCGATCCGTGGAGACTGGCGTTTATCGTCGTATTGATCCCAGATTGATCATTGCTAATGACAAAAATCCAGGTGGTCACATCCACCCACGCGCTTCCGCTGTGCCCAGAACCTTAAAAAACAAGTATCATTTACCTTTTTAACAGTATCAAATACAAAATAATTGAATCAAACATGAAGTGAAATTTGTTGTTATTTTTATAATTTTGAATAAAAAACTAGTTTAGCACAGTGGTGTAAGGGTGAAAATGAAACAGTGAATCATAGTGCGATCTCACCCCCACACATAAACATTTTCACTCCAGGGAAAAGTTACATTTTTAGAAATTATTAATGTAGATATTTCCAACATCATAATGATTTAACATTCAATGAAAATTTAATTCTTGATAGAAATGTGATCAAATAAAGAAACACATACCGAGGAGTTATTCTCAATGATCATTGAAAAAGACATCTCAAAAATTGTATCCAAATGAAATTACAAGAGATGCATGATACCAATAAAAGGGAATAATTTAAAAGTTAATCATGTCACTAATTCTCCATGTGAGTGTGACAACCATTTCATGTTATTATTTCCACTTTCTATCAAGTAAAGATAAGTTATTTTAATAATTGTCTACTTACAAGATCCTTTCCACCGAACTTGCCCCACATAATTTGCAATCAAATTTCAAAACCCACTCAATTAAGAATTCCCAAAAGTCAAACCATAAGATCCCAACCTAGATATCCCCATATACTATACATTTCATCACTCCCCTCATTTATTATTTTTTTTTTCAAAATTTTCACTTTGAACAAATCTCAAACTCTTCTCCCAACCCTTGTTTGATCTTCTTACGACACTAATTGTAATAGTTATAACAAGATTAAAAGTCAAGGAAGGGTGGTTTTTGACCTTACCAATATAAAACCCTTTTTTTGAGGGCATACAACATTCGGATAACAAGTACACATGCACAGGTCAATTTGGTACAATAATGAAAGAGATCAGATAAGGAACGAATGTATGGAAAAATGAATTTGGAAAGTAGAGAAAAATAAACCTAAATTATATTTACCTTCCATCAAGTAAGAAATTTTCACACATCATGGTTGGGTGAAAAAATGTGTGGAGATATTAAGTGACACAATTTTCCCTTAAACTATTCACAAAAAATGGAACAATTCTTCTCAAAGGTTTTGAATTGATACAACTATTTATATCAACGAAAACAAACCAAATTTCGAAATAAATTAACACAATAATATTGAATTCTTTAAGAAATGAACATTTCATCAGATTATTTTTGAAAGTTAAAATAACATGAAATACAAAAATTCCACATGCATTCTCAATTACTACCATGATTAAACAGGCATCATTTTCAATGATAAAATGGGCATAGAAAAAAGTGATATTCTAGAAAAAAGGTGAGGGGGAGGGAAGGAGGGAAAGTAACAATACAATTCAGCAAGATAAAAAGAGAAAAATAAGAGAGATGAAGAAAATTACTAACTAACCCAGGAATATACCCATCCCCCCACACCTAAAGTGTGTAGTGTCCTCACTATAATAATATATAATTTGGTAAGGAAGGAGAAAACCTGGTGAGTTTCATTCATAGATTGCTTCTTGAATATGGAGTTCCTTCATCAAGGACTTTTAAAGGGATTCATGTAGGTTCTTCATTCGCTTCCCATTGACAGTGAAGGTTTTATTGGTTTCTTAATTTTTAACCTAGACAACACCAAATGGAGAGACATTAGTAACCGTGTATGGTCCAAACCAGTGGGAAAGAAGCTTACCTGGATGCAACTTCATCCTTGCATTGTAGAGGAGGACCTTCTTCCAAATGTGGAACTGATGATGAAGGATGAGACATGTTGGGACCAAGTTAAATAGAGAATAAAGTAAGAAGAGTTTGCTGTTAGATAGTGTTTTATTTTTTTGTCAAAGAAGAAAAATCAATTCACTTGGTAAAGAACATGGTAAACAAGATGATGCTTTGCTGATTTGTATTTCACAAATATCATAAGTTAGGAGAACTTGTGATGAAAACCTTATAAAGGAAAGGGGGTGAAATGATAATTCCAGTCATATAAAGTTTTCTTGGTAGGGTGGAACTTTGGGGAAATGGAAGAGGAATTGTTTTGATAGGAGACTAATCGACATACACACTCTTTCCTTTGGAAGGGCTTCTCTCAGGATAAAGATTTTATTATCTTGGATCATTTTTAGTAGTTGGGTTGGTGGTTTCCTGAGGAGTTGATGAATCTAATGGAGGGTTCATTTGGGTTTTAAGTTGTTTCCCACTTCTAAGGGTGATGGATCTAACATTTCCTTTATCCCTAGGGTTAACTACTGATTGAGAGGGTAGTTTACCGGACCCATGACTTTGAATTTCCCCCACTGAGTTAGCTAGTTGGCCGAATTGGGCTTTTAGGTCTTATATGGCAGCTTGGATGGTTTTTTGGAATGGTATATTTTGGCATCCATTTGTTTCATTATATCTTATAGGCTTGGATCGAGTTTGGGAGGGGGTGGTTGGAAGGGCCTTTGGGGTGGTTAAGGATTTACGGGTGGTGGTGGTAGATGACTACTCTGCCCTTGTTGGTTCCATGGTTGATGAGACTAGTTTGAATACCCCTGCCTATAAGCTTAGTTTTCTTTCCACCCAGGATTGGATGGATAGTATGGTTCTTTCCTAAAGGGTTGGTTATAGGGGCATCTTGGGAAGATTGCCTCACAACTCTCAGAAGTTTCTCTCAATTGTGGGCATTGATTAGAATAATGGGTGTCAGAAGAGCATATTCCACAAGGTATGGGATGAGGATATTGAGGTTTCCCTTGGGAGAGAGAAAGTTTTCATAAAAGGGTACTTACCTCTTCAAACTTTGCGTCCACCTTCTTTTAAAAATTCAGTACTTTACACTGCATGGACACCTCAAAATGGGTACACTGGACCTTGTACCGAATTGTTGAGTGTTTTGATCCATGTTCTAAATCATGGTTCTTGTATAATTTTGGATTTTGTCTACTAGTTCACCACCTGCTGCAACATCAATCATGTTACGATCAATTGTAATTAAACCTTCATAAAAATAATGTATTAAAAGTTGATCACTTATTTGGTGGTGTGGACAACTTGAACATAACCTTTTAAAGTATTACCAATATTCATGTAATGTTTTCCCTTGTTATTTCTTTATACCACATATTTCTTTCCTTATAGTTGCAGTTTGAGAGGATGAGAAATATTTTTCAATAAAAAGGATTTTCATGTCCGCTGATCCCCTAATTAGTGAATTAACACAGTAAAACCAGTCTTTTGCAGTGTCTTCTAATGAAAATGGGAATGCTCTGAGATTTACTTGTAATTAATCCACATTTGAGGTTTTAATGTATACCACATTGTATGAAATTATTTTAAGTGTTTATGTGGATCTTCTCCAGGAATTCCATGGAATCTTGGTAATAAATGAATTAGACTGGATTTTAGTTCAAAATTGGGTGCCTCACATTGCATTGGAATGTAAGTGGGTTGGATATCAACATCCGACAAGGTTAGTTCTTTTATATGTGTAGTTATTTTCATCCATGTTATGAAAGTTTATTTCAATTTTGATTTTGGTTCTGAAAAAAGAAGAGGAAGGATCCAGAAGAGTGTCGATGTTTTGTGTGTCCTCCTTCGATGGGTTCTCTTATGTGTCTCGGTGTCGCTGAAGTAGGATCTTCTCTGGTTCGAGTTCGAAAGGAGGAAAATCTCCCAGATTATAATGCGTCATGCACTAAACCTACAAAAAAATAAATAAATCAGAACACAAAAGAATGAAAAGGTAAATACATATTCACAAAATTTACAAATATCTTATAAAAAACACGCACTAAAAACCAAAGCGCTCCCCGACAACAGTGCCAAAATTTGACCACGCTGTCATGACACATCAAATTGATTTTGTTTTTAAGGTTGATTTATAGTCTAGGGTAGACCCTAGGTCATCTCTCAAGAATCATTGATAGGTTTTGAGTGTGTATTTTCAATAATAAGAACAAAAGAGGGGGTGATTTTGTAAACAATTTTAAGAAAGTAACTTAACGTAAAGAGTTGTAAAGTTGAAAGAGAAAATGGATTTTAAAAAATATTAGATAATAAGTGATCATTTCTAAGTTACTATAGAACTTGAATAGTTTATTGTTCTCAATTGGTTATTAGGTTTTGTTGCAATCCTTTGGTTGAGGGATGACCAAGATCTTGGTTCCCCTCTTTCCTCATAAAATAATGCACAAAGAACCACCCCTTGATACAACAATCGTGTTGTCAAGGTTTGGGCCTCAAGTATAGATTGAGGTCTACTAAATCATAATTAAATCTCATGTATGTGTGAGTGAAATAGGATTCTTGTGTTGTCCAATCAGAACAACTCAATATTCCCACTTGAATCTCAACCTAATCGGTATTGAAATGAGAAATATTTCACTTAATTAAACCGAATAAATGCATTCAGAGAAGAATCATATAAAGATTAAACATAAGTGAAATAATTCACACACAAATTAACCAAAACTAGTAGAATATAAGCTGCCAAAACTCCCTCTTCAAGTGTGTATCTCCCTCGCAATGATCACCCACTGTTTAGCTTGACATCAGGAGGGGGAGGAAGCTTGGGTGGAATTCCTTATTCATTATTGATCCCCCTATGAGGATAGGGGCCTCCATAACTTAAATTATGAGGAGGAGACTCCTATAGTACTCCAAAATGGAAATGATTCACTTATGGTTTGAACTTTCTAATGAGGATCCCAAGCTTCCATTTTATAGGCAAAGTGGAAGGTGGTTTTGGGCACACAAATTGTGTAAAACCACTTGGACCATGGTTTTAGACCACTTTAGAGTCGAATATCTCTTTGGAAGAAACTAGAAACATGTTTTCCCACCACTTTAATGTATCCACTGAAATTTTGGCACCATTTGGACAAATATAGCTTGAGATATTGATAAAATACAGAACACCGCATTTGACTTTTTTTTTCAGATTTTATTCTTTTGACAGATCTGTTCGGATGGGAATCGTAGAGGATTAATGAGGTTTCAGTTCCTTAATATTAAATGTATACCATTAAAAGTTGGACCAGCCCAAAACATTTCATCCCCTTTTGATGCATGGTTTAGTGTAAATATTCGGTTGAGTCCACTGGTGTGCATGAATCCTCCGCAGTTTGACCCATTTTTCTTGGACATCATCATGGCCCCTCCAAATCACCTCCACCTTCAATAAGATTATCAAAAAAAGTATCATTAACCTTTTTAACAGTAATAAATACAAAAATAATTGAATAAAAAATGAAGTGAATTTTTTATTATTTTTATATTTTTCAATACAAAACTAGTTTAGCACAGTGGTGTAAGGGTGAAAATGAAACAGTGAATCGTAGTGCGATAACACCCCCACACCTAAAGATTTGCACTCCTGAAAAAAGTTACATTTTCAGAAATTATGCATGTAGATATTTCCAACATCATAAATATTTAACATTCAATGAAAATTTAATTTCTGATAGAAATGTGATCAAGGAAAAAGACACACACCAAGGAGATATTCTCAATGATCATTGAAAAAGACGTCTCAAAAATTGTATCCAAATGAAATTCCAAGAGATGAATGATACCAATAAAAGAAAATAATTTAAAAGTTAATCATGTCACTAGTTATCCACGTGTGTGTGTGACAACCATTTCATTCTATTCTTTCTACTTTCTATCGAGTAAATATAAGTTATTTTAATAATTGTCTACTTACAAGATCTTTTCCACCGAACTTTCCCCACATACTTTTCAATCAAATTTCAAAACCCAGTCACTTAAGCATTCTCAGAAGTCAAACCATAAGATCCCGACCTAGGTATACCCATATGATTTACATTTCATCACTCCCCTCATTTTGTTTTCAAAAGTTGCACTTGGAACAAATCTCACACACTTCTCCAAACCCTTGTTTGATCTCCTTACGACACTAATTGTAATAGTTATAACAAGATAAAAAGTCAAGGAAGGGTGGTTTTTGAAATTCCCAATATACAACCCTTTTTTTAGGGCATACAATAGTTGGATAACAGGTACACATGCATAGTTCAATCTGGAACAGTAATGAAATAGATCAGATAAGGAACAAATGTATGGAAAAATGAATTTGGAATATAGAGAAAAATAAACCTAACTTATATTTACCTTCCATTAAGTAAGAAATTTTGACACATCATGGTTGGGTGAAAAAATATTTAGAGAGATTAAGTGATGCATTTTTTCCTTAAACTATTCACAAAAAGGGAACCATTCTTCTCAATGGTTTCAAAATGATACAACTATTTATATCATCCAAAACAAAACAAATTTTGAAAGAAAGTCACACCAAAATATTGAATTCTTGCAGAAATACACATTTCATCAGATTTTTTTTGAAATTTAAAACAACATGAAATAAAAAAATTCCACATGCACTCTCAGTTACTTGAATGATTAAACGAGCATCATTTTCTATGATAAATTAGGTATAAAAAAGTGATATTCCAGCATAAAGGTGAGGGTGAGGGAAGGGGGGAAAGTAACAATACAATTCAGAAAGCTAAAAAGAGAAAAAGAATAAATATGATGAAAATCCTAACTAACCCAGGAATATACCCACACCCCCACACCTAAAGTGTTATTGTCATCACTATAATAAAAGGGAATTTGGGAAGGAAGGATAAAACCTGGTGAGTTTCATTCAAATATTGCTTCTTGAACATGGAGTTCCTCCATTGGGGACTTCAGAATGGATTCATGGAAGTGCTTCAGTCGCTGCCCATTGAAAGTATAGGTTTTCTTGGTTTCTTCATTTTGAACCTAGAAAACACCAAATGGAGAGATATTTGTAACAGTGTATGGTCCAAATCAGTGAGAACAAAGCTTACCTGGATGTAACTTCAGCCTTGCATTGTAGTGGAGGACCTTCTTACCAATGTGGAACTAACGATCAAGGATGATACAGTCTTGGGCAATCTTTGTTCGCTCCTTATTAATCCTGGAGTTCTCATATGCATCTCTTCTCATTTCCTCCACCTCCTGAATCTGCAACTTCCTTTGAGCACCTGCACAAGAAAGATTAGAATTGCATTGTTTGATGGCTTAGTAGGTATGGTGCTCAATCTCAATAGGGAGTTAACAACTCTTTCCAAACACTATCCGATATGGTGAAATGCCAATGGGGGTTTTGAAAGCTGTACGGTAAGCCCATAATGAATCATCAAGTCTAAGACTCTAATTTTTTCTATTAGGTTGAAACATTTTTTCAAGAATCTATTTACTTCTATATTTGACACCTCATCTTGACCGTTGGTCTGTGGGTGATAAGAATTAGACACTCGATGCCTGAACTCATTCCAATAAAAAAGAGATTGCATTGTTCAGTTGCAGAAATGAAAACCCTGGTCACTGATGATGAAACTAGGTAATCCAAACCTACAGAAAATTTGGGTTCTCTAAAATTCCACAACTACCTTAGAATCATTAGTCCTTGTAACTCGTGTCTCTATCCATTTTGACATGTAATCTATTTCTAGAACAATGTACAAGTTTCCAAAGAAATTGGGAAATGGACCTACAAAGTCAATACCCCAAACACCAAAAATTTAATGAAAGATAAATGGTTGTTGTGGGATTTCCTTTATTTTAGAGACACTGCCCATTTTTTGACAATGATGAAAATATTTACAAAAATCATGGGCATCACAAAAAATTGTTGACCAAAAGAGACCAGAATCAAGGATTTTGTGAGAAGTCCGTTGGGGACCAAAGTGGCCCCCACAAGCAAGAGTGTGGCAGAACCTAAGGATGGACTGAAACTCACTATCAGAAACACAATGCCTAAGGAATTGATCCCTACATGTGTGGAAGAGGTAGGGGTCATCCCAAATGTACCAAAGAGACTCATGTTTTAGACGACTGACTTGGTTTTTGTTGAAATCAGAAGGAATACAAGATGCTAACAAATAATTTACAATTTCAGAATACCAAGGAATAACATCTTACACTCGGTACAATTGCTCATCGGGAAACACATCATTTATAGGAATACAGGGGGATGAGTAAATTTTCGAGGATGGGGGAATCCTACTGATATGGTTAGCCACCACATTCTTTGATCCCTTTTTATCTCTAATTTCTAAATTGAATTCCTGAAGGAGGAGCATCCAACGAATGAGACCTGGTTTGGCTTCTGGTTTCTTAAGGAGATACAAGAGGTCTTCTTGGTCTAAGAACACAATGACTTTGGACCCTAAAAGGTATTACCTGAATTTGTCCAAGGCAAACACAATGGTGAGGAATTATTTTTTAGTTATGGTGTAGTTTTCTTGGGTAGGGTCCAAAGTACATGAGGCATAGGCTATGACATGTGGAGCTCAGTCGACCCTTTGTGATAAGACTACCCCAACTGCATAGTTAGAGGCATCACACATAAGCTCAAATGGTAAATCCCACCAAGGTGGTTGGATTACCAAGGGTGACGTGAGACTCCATTTTAACTTATTAAAAGCTTCCTCACATTATTTATCAAAAAAAATTCTTTTTCTTTTTAGAGTAATCGGGAGAGGGGGAGTGCAATTTATCTAAAGTCACGAATGAAACGACGGTAAAATCCAGCATGACCTAGTAAAGACCACACATATCGTACATTTTTGGGGAATGGTAGGTAAGAAATGACATTCAATTTTGATTTATATACTTGGATAACATCCATAGAAATTACATGTCCAAAAACTATACCTTATCGCACCATGAAATGGAATTTATCATAATTTAATATGAGATTCTTTTCAATACAGCAATTTAGGACTAAACAAAGACTACCCAAACATTCATAAAAAGAGGATCCATAAATAGTGAAATCATATATGAATACTTCCATGAAAGTATCTAGGAAATCCAAAAAAATACTAACCATGCATTGCAAGAAAGTACCCGGAGGATTGCACAAACCAAATTGCATCCGCCTTTATGAAAATGTGCCAAAGGGGAAAGTGAAGGTCATCTTTTACTGATCCTTGGGGGCAATATGTATTTGAAAATATCCAGAATACCCATAAAGAAAATAGTATTAGGACTTCCCTACTAGCCTCTCTAGTATTTCGTTAATGAATGACAAAGAGAAATGGTCCTTTCTAGTGTGTTGGTTTAGTCGGTGATAGTCTATGCAGACACGCCAACTATTCTGCACACATGTTGGAACCAATTCATTATTTTAATTTTTGATTACTGGAAGGCCATTTTTTTAGGAACTACTTGAATGGGACTGACCCATTGGATATCAGACAAATTGAGATGTATCATAGTCACTATCTGAGAATCACATGACATAAAAAACTACCAGTCAAAGATATAATTTGAAATTTGATGATTTATGAATAATAATTAAAAGTAAACAACAAAGAAGATGAGCCAAAATGAGATCTATTTCTTTTAATACATCACAGTAAAAATTCAAGGAAGTTATCAAACATGATAGTACAAGTATAAGTGAAGTTGATACAGTTAGTGATGAGGAAATGGATCATCTATCCAGAATATTCAAGAATTTTTATAAAAAGGATAAGTTTTTTTGTAAGTCAAATTATAAAGTAAAGTATTATATAAGAGAAAACTGGGGGAAAGTTTACCTTTTGTGAGTGTAAGAGAAAAAGACATATAAAATTTGATTGTCAAAAACTTAAGTATAAGGAAGAGTATGAAGATAAACAGAAAATAAAAAATAAATACATTAAGGACACTTGGAGTGAATTTGAAAATATCTCCAATGAATCTGACTCCTAAGAAGATGAAAATGAAAAAGAAAATCTATACTTATATGGATACTACTTCATAGGTACCGTCTGGTTATTTTTCTTATATAACTGATAAATCTAAAATGTAAAATGAATAATTAGAAGAATATTTTGTCATGATGGAAGATACCATGGATAAATTAAAAGATAAATATAAATATATAAAAAAGGTGAATGTTTTATGTGTTATAAATAAAATTTATCTTGCTGTAAAAATGTAAAATAATATCAATCTATTAAAATAAATAGTAATCTAAAACTAATAAATGAAAAACTTATAAAAGATTTGTAACAATTTGTTGATATTATAAAAACCTTTAATATTATACTTGGTAAATGACTGTGCTATCATGACACATCAAATTGATTATGTTTTTAACGTTTATTTATAGTCTAGGGAATACCCTAGGTCATCTCTCAATGAGCGTTGATAGGTTTTGAGTGTGTATTTTCAATAAGAAGAACAAAAGAGGGGGGTGATTTTGTAAACAATTTTAATAAAGTAACTTAACATAAAGAGTTGTAAAGTTGAAAGACCAAGTGTATTTTGATAAATATGATATAAATAAGTGATCATTTCTAAGTTACTATATCACTTGAAGAGTTCCTTGTTCTCAATTGGTTATTAGGTTTTTTTTGTAATCCTTTGGTCGAGGGATAACCAAGATCTTGGTTCCCCTATTCCCTCTTAAAATAATGCACAAAGAACCACCCCTTGACACAACAATCGTGTTGTCAAGGTTTGGACCTCAAGCATAGAGTGACATATACAAAAGCATACTGAAATATCATGTATGTGTGAGATAAATAGGATTCTTGTGTTTTCCGATCGGAACAACTCAATATTCCCACTTGAATCTCAACCCAATCGGTATTGAAATGAGAAATGTTTCACTTAATTAAACAAAATAAATGCATTCAGAGAAGAAGCATATAAAGATTAAACATAGGTGAAATAATTTAAACACAAATTACACAAAACCAATAGAATATAAGGTTCCAAAATTCTCTCTTCAAGTGTGTATCTCCCTCGCAATGATCACCCACCGTTTAGCTCGACATCGGGAGGGGGAGGAAGCTCGGGTGGAACTCCTTCTTCATTATTGATCCCCCTATTAGGATAGGGGACTCCAAAACTTCAATAATGATGAGGATACTCCTAAAGGACTCCAAAATGGCATAGCTTCACTTCTGATTCAAACTTGCAAATGAGGATGCCAAGATTCCATTTTATAGGAAAAGTGGAAGGCGGTTTTGGGCACACAGATTTTGTAAAACCAATTGTCCCATGGTTTTCGACCAATTGAAAGTATAATATCTCTTTGGAAAAAACTAGAAACACGTTTCCCCAAATCTTTAATGTATCCACTGAAATTTTTGAACCATTTGGACAAATACAACTCAATATATTGATAAAATACAGAACACCACATTTAACTTTGTGAAAATTTAATTCTTTGGACAGATCAGTTCAGATGGGCATCGTAGAGGCCGAATGAGGCTTTGGTGTCTTCATATGAAATGTATCCCATTAAAATTTGGATAATCCAAAAACATTTCAGCTCATTTGGATTCAAGTTTTAGAAGAAATATTCAGATGAGTCCACTGGTGTGCATGGATCCTGCACAGTATGATCCATTTTTCTTGGACATCATCTTGGGCCCTCCAAATCACCTCCACCTTCAATGAGATTATCAAAACAAGTATCATTGACCTTTTTAAAAGTAATAAATACAAAATAATTGAATCAAACATGAAGTAAAATTTGTCATTATTTTTATAATTTTCAATAAAAAACTAGTTTAGCATAGTGGTGTAAGGGTGAAAATGAAACAGTGAATCATAGTGCGATCACACCCCCACACATAAACATTTGAACTCCGGGGAAAAGTTATATTTAAAGAAATTATGCATGTAGATATTTCCAACTTCATAATGATTTAACATTAAATGAAAATTTAATTCTTGATAGAAATTTGATCAAAGAAAAAAACACACACTGAGGAGTTATTCTTAGTGATAATTGAAAAATACATCTCAAAAATTGTATCCAAATGAAATTACAAGAGATGCATGATACAAATCAAAGAAAACAATTTAAAAGTTAATCATGTAAATAATTATCTATGTGAGTGTGAAAACCATTTCATGCTATTCTTTCCACTTCCAATCAAGTAAATATAAGTTATTTTAATGATTGTGTACTTACAAGATCCTTTCCACCGAACTTTCCCCACATACTTTGTAATAAAATTTCAAAACCCACTCACTTAAGAATTCACAAATGTCAAACCATAATATCCTGACCTAGATATCCCCATATACTATAAATTTCATCACTCTCCTCATTTATTATTTTTTTTCAAAAGTTTCACTTGGAACAAATCTCACACTCTTATCCCAACCCTTGTTTGATCTCCTTACGAAACTAATTGTAATAGTTATAACAAGATCAAAAGTCAAGGAAGGGTGGTTTTTGACCTGCCCAATATAAAACCCTTTTTTGAGGGCATACAACATTCAGATAACAGGTACACACGCATAGGTCAATCTAGTACAGTAATGAAATAAATCAGATAAGGAACGAATGTATGGAAAAATGAATTTGGAAAGTAGAGAAAAATAAACCTAAATTATATTTACCTTCCATAAAGTAAAAATTTTTCACACATCATGGTTGGGTGAAAAAATATGTGCAGATATTAAGTGAAACAATTTTACATTAAACTATTCACAAAAAAGGGAACCATTCTTCTCAAAGGTTTATAATTAATACAACCATTTATATCATCAACAACAAACCAAATTTCAAAAGAAATTCACACCACAATTTTGAATTCTTTCAGAAATGCACATTTCATGAGATTTTTTTTGAAAGTTAAAACAATATGAAATACAGAAATTCCACATGCATTCTCAATTACTACCATGAATAAACGGTCATCATTTTAAATGATAAAAAGGGCATAGAAAAAAGTGATATTCTAGCAGAAAGGTGAGGGGGTGGGAGTGGGGGAAAGTAACAATACAATTCAGCAAGCTAAAAAGAGAAAAAGTATAAAGATGAGGAAAATTCCTAACTATCCCAGGAATATACCCATCCCCCCACACCTAAAGTGTGCAGTGTCCTCACTGTAATAATATAGAATTTGGGAAGGAAGGAGAAAACCTGGTGAGTTTCATTCATATATTAATTCTTGAACATGGAGTTCCTATATCAGGGACTTCAGAATGGATTCATGGAAGTGATTCAGTTGCTTCCCATTTACATTGAAGGTTTTCTTGGTTTCTTCATTTTTAACCTGGACAACACCAAATGGAGAGACATTAACAACAATGTATGGTCCAAACCAGCAGGAAAGAAGCTTACCTAGATGAAACTTCATCCTTGAATTGTAGAGGAGGAACTTCTTCCAAATGTGGAACTGACGATGAAGGATGAGACATGTTGGGACCAAGTTGGATGGAGAAGAAAGTAAGAAGAGTTTGCTGGTAGAGAGTGTTGTATTTTGTTGTCAAAGAAGAAAAATCAAATCACTTGGTAAAGAACATGGTAAACTAGATGATGCTTTTCTGATTTGTATTTCACAAATATCATAAGTTAGGAGAACTTGTGATTCAAGCCTTATGAAGGAAAGGGGGAGAAACAATGATGCCAGTCATATACAGTTTTGATTGGAAGGAATGATGCTACTGGAAGAAATGGAAGTTTTAGTACTTCTCATTGAAACTCTAACGATGCTAAAGCTGGACTATCAAAGGATACATATCACATATATGGATTTCATGATGAAATCTAAAGAATGGTTATGGGATGTAGTGAAGAGAGTAATGAAAAAGGAACGAACAATCTGGATGCGGCACAAAAGCACCGTTTAAGGTGGTGCCGTTTTCCAGTGTTTTCCAAATTTTAGGGCCTGAAAATCAGGAGATGAAGAAAGGTGTTTTTGGTGAAGGATGTTGGGTGAAAATTTTAAGATGGCTTGGTATGTGGTGCGAATGTGGAGTTCCATGATCTGAACATCAACATCTATCAAAGGAGAGGCCTGCGCGAAAGATTGGGTTTTGCGTGCAAGTTTGGTTTTTGCACGCAAGACTGAAGGTTGTTTGGAATCTTACGTGCAAGGCATGATTTGAGGTCCAAAATTTGGAAAATGGAAAAGGAAAGAATTGAGTGAAAGAGGAGGTTGCATGAAAGATTGAATAATTGGCGCAAAAGAAACTTGCGCGCCAAAGGTGATGTAAAACGAGGTTTTGCGTGCCAGACATAAGTCGTGGCCCAGACATTGGAAAATGGAAAAGGAAGGAAGCACACGAAAGATTTCAAAAGTGCATGAAAGGTGATGTTGGCACAAAAGAAAATTCCATGCCAAAGGCAACATCAATCTGGGTTTTGTGCGACGTGTCAGGTTCTTACACGACCCGTTGGGGATTTTTCACGTAGGGGTCAATGAGGTCTATAAATTAGAGGTGACCCCCTCACATTTGTAATGCTTGAAACATAGATAAATCCCAAGTTCTGAGGCATAGAAAAATATTAAGAAAAATGGAGTGCATGAAAGAAATTGTGTTGCATGCAAAAAGGAGAAGTTGCGCGCAATAAGAGAGTTGCACGCAAGATTAAAGTTTCTCGCAAGAGGTGTTTCGCGACAAAAATAAAATCTTGTGCGCCTAGAATAAAAGTTTCATGCAAGACATCTAAAAGGGTGCGTGAAAGATTTGGGGTCTTCGCATGTATTTAGTTGTGCGTAAGACATTTCTTACTAGATTCTGGGTAAGAAAGTGAAGATTTTTACTTCAAAGAATACACCTGATCAATTGTAAAGAAGCACTGAAATACTGTAATTCCCTATTTGTGCTAAGAGGGTTCACACACACTTGTGGATTTTTTCCAAGTGCTTCATGAGTGTAAGGGTATATCCTACTCATTTTATTCCACATCAAAGGATTATTTTCCAGTGGATTGTGTGGTACCTAATTATTTTCGTACCATACCAAGGACGTAACTACTCTTGTTGAGTAGTGAACCTTGAAAATCTTGTGTTCCCGTGGTTGTGTGTGTGCAATAGGGAAGAAACTCTTTAACAGGAGGCAAAGGTTGTTTTAAAAAGAAGGAAACATAAAAAGAAAAAGATATCACTGATTCACCCTCTCCCCCTTTTAGTGATACTTGGATCCTAACTGGGAACTTCAAGATAGTCGTGGGAAGCCTTGGTTTGCTCGTTATAAATCCCGGAGTTCTCATATGCATCTCTTCTCATTTCCTCCATCTCCTGAATCTAAAACTTCCTTTGATCACCTGCACCAAAAATACTAGAATTTCATTTTTGATGGACCATTAGGCCCAGTGCCCAATCTCAACAGGGAAATGAAAACTCTTTCCAAACACTAGAAGATATGGTAACATGCCAATGGGGGTTTTGAAAGTAGTACGGTAAGCCCATAATGAATCATAAAGTCTAAGACTCCAATAATTTCTATTAGGTTAATTTTTTTTCAAGAATCTATTTTACTTCTCTATTTGACACCTCATATTGACCATTGGTATGTAGTTAATAAGTAGTAGACACTCGATTCCCAACCCCATACCGACGTAAAATTGATTTCATCGTTCAATTGCAGAAATGAGAACCCTGGTCACTGATGCTGAACCTAGGTAAGCCAAACCTACAGAAAATTTGGGTTCTCAAAAATTCCACAACTGCTTTAGAATTATCAGTCCTTGTAGCTCGTTCCTCTACCCATTTTGACATGTAATCTACTTCCAGAAGAATGTAAAAGTTGACGAAGGAATTGAGAAATGGTCCCATAAATTCAATACCCCAAACATAAAAAATATCATGAAAAAGAAATAGTTGTTGTTTCATTTCATTTCTTTTAGAGTTATTACCCATTATTTGTCAATGAGGATAATATTTACAAAAATCACGGGCATCCTTAAAAAGTTTTGTCTAAAAGAGACTAGAATCAAGGATTTTTTGAGTAGTCCTTTGAGGACCAAAGTGGCCCCCACAAGCAAGAGTGTGGCAGAACCTAAGGATGGACTAAAACTCTCTATCGAGAACACAACGCCTAAGGATTTGATCCCTACATGTGGGCTAGAGGTAGCGGTCATCCCAAATGTACCAATGAGACTCATGTTTTAGATGACTGGCTTGATTTTTTTTGAAATCAGTAGGAATGCAAGATGCTACCAAATAATTTACAATTTTAGCATACCAAGGAATAACATCTTGCACTCTGTACAATTTCTCATCAGGAAACATATCATTTATAGGAATATAGGGGGATGAGTCAATATTTGAGGATGGAAGAATCCTGCTAATATAATCAGCCACCACATTCTCTACTCCTTTTTATCTCTAATTTCTAAATTTAATTCCTGAAGGAGGAACATCCAGTTATTAAGATGTGGTTTGGCTTCCAGTTTTTTAAGGAGATACCAGAGGGCTACATGGTCTGAGAACACAATGACTTTGGACCCTAAAAGGTATGACCTGATTTTTTCCAAGGAAAAAACAATGTAAAGTAATTCTTTTTCAGTTGTGGTGTGGTTTTCTTGGGCAGGGTCCAAAGTATGTGAGGCATAGTCTATGACATGTGGAGCTCGGTCGACCCTTTGTGATAAGATTGCCCCAAATTCATATTTAGAGGCGTCACAGATGAGTTCAATTGGTAAATCCCACCTAGGTGATTGGATTATTAGTGGTGACTTGAGACTCCATTTTTACTTATTAAAATCTCACTCACATTCTTTATAAAAAATAAATTCTTTTTCTTTTTCGAGTAATCGGGATAGGGGCAGTGAAATTTTACTAAATTCACAAATAAAACGATTGTAAAATCCAGCATGACCTAAGAAATACTGCACATCCCATAGATTTTTGGGGAATGGTAGGGAAGAAATGACATCCACTTTTTATTTATCTACTTGGATACCATACCCATAAATTACATGTCCCAAAACTATACCTTATCACACCATGAAATGGCATTTCTCATAATTTAATACGATATTATTTTCAATACAGTGATGTAAGACTAAAGCAAGACTACTCAAACATTCATAAAAATAGGATCCATAAATAGTGAAATCATCTATGAATACTTCTATGAAATTATCTAGGTAATCTGAAAAAATAATAACCATGTATCACTAGAAAGTACCAGGAGCATTGCACAGACCAAATGACATCCTTCTATATGAAAATGTTCCAAAGGGGAAAGTGAAGGTTGTCTTTTTCTGATCCTCAGGGGCAATATGGATTTGAAAAATATCAAGAATACCCATCAATAAAACACTAATGGGACTTACCCGCTAGCCTCTCCAGCATTTGGTCAATGAATGGTAAAGGGAAATGTTCCTTCCTAGTGTGTTGGTTTAGTCTGTGATAGTATCTGCAAACACACCAACTATTCTTCACACGAGTTGGAACCAATTCATTATTTTCATTTTTGATTACTATAAGGCCATTTTTTAGGAACTACTTGAATGGGACTGACCCATTGGCTGTTAGAGATGGGGTAAATGATTCCAGCAGCCAATAATTTTGTTACCTCTTTTTTTCACAACTTTTAGGAGGTTTGGGTTCATTCGACGTTGTTCCTGCCTTACTGGTTTATCCTCATCATTTAACAATAGATGATGTGTAAAAATTTATGGGCTAATACCAAGAATTTTAGCGAGTATCCATACCAAATCTTGTTTATACTCCCTTAAAAGTTCAAGCAGTTTCAATTCATGCTCAAGAGGGAGTGAACTAGAAATGATGATGGTCAACTTATTTTCATTCTCAAGATATGAATATTTTAAATCTTGAGTCAGTTGTTTTAGTTCCAATTCATGTGGATTTTGGATTGATGGGAGTGTGCGTGAAAGTGAGAGGTCACTGATCTCATCTAATTGCTCAATGGTATCATCCTCAATAGTGGAATGAGCTTTTACAATCTTAGTAGTATCATTGATGGTTAAGTGATCGTCAGTGTTCAATAAATCATTAATTAATAAACACACATGACATTTTTCTAATCCACTACAACAATCATTGCATGAATCGTTTCCTAGAATTTCAATCAATAAAGAAAACTCAGAAAGGGGATTGGGGGAAAGAGATTTTTTTTTTTCAGGGGTAGGGAGTACATCAATTGAATTAACAGAGAGATGAATGTTCTTCTGAGGGGTGCTTCATGGAACCAAGGATGTTGAAATGGACTATGTCACCACCAAGTTACAGAGATAATGTACCATTATAGACATTAATTATGGTTTTGGAGGTTTTCAAAAAGGGTCTCTCTAATATAATTGGGGAATGTCCATTCATCCTATCATCTTCTATTTTTAGCACATAAAAATCAGCAGGAAAATTTAAAATTTTCACCATCACAAGAACATCCTCTATCACACCAGAAGGGTGTGCGATACTCAGGTTGGCTAGTTGAACAACAATTCCAGTGGGCTTTAGTTCTCCGACCTACAATGAAGAGTAAATGGAGTGAGACATCACATTTATAGAAGCACCTAAATCAAGCATAGCATTGGAAAATGAATACTTCTATATGTGGCATAGAATCGAGAATGTCCCAGGATCGTTGCACTTGGTGGGAAGTGATGGCTCTATTAATGTTGATACGTTCCTCTACAATCTCACCTTTTCATCTCCATGAAGTCTCCATCGATGTGTACACATCTCCTTTATAAACTTGGCATATCTTGGAATTTTCTTCACGACATCAATCAAAGGAATGTTAACCTGCACTTTTTTAAAAGTTTCTAATATTTCCTTATCAAGTTCAGTTTCATTTTGTTTTCTTAGTAGGTTGGACCTTTGGGGAAATAGAAGAGGAATGGTTGTGATAGGAGACTCATCGACATACACACTCTTTCCTTTGGAAGGGATTCTCTCAGGATAAAGATTTTATTATCTTGGATCATTTTCAGTAGTTGGAATGGTGGTTTATTGAGGAGTGGATGAATATAATGGAGGGTTCATTTGGGTTTTAAGTTGTTTCCCACTTCTAAGGGTGAATTTAATAACATTTCCTTTATCTCTAGGGTTAACTACTAGTTGAGAGGGTAGTTTACCCGACCCATGACTTTGAATTTCCCCCACTAAGTTAGCTAGTTGTCCCAATTGAGTTTTTAGGTCTTGTATGGAATCTTGGATGGTTTTTTGGAATTTCAGATTGTTTTTAGCCATTTTTTTCATCATATCTTCTAGGCTTGGATCGAGTTTGGGAGGGGCAGTTGGAAGGGCCATTGGGGTGGTTCAGGATTTCTAGGTGGTGGTGGTAGATGACTACTCTACCCTTGTTGGTTCCATGGTTGATGAGGCTGGTTTGAATACCCCCTTTCCTATAAGCATGGTTTTATTTCCACTCAGGATTATATGGATAGTATGGTTCTTGCCTAAAGGGTCGGCTATAGGGGTGTCCTGGGAAGATTGCCTCACAACTCTCAGAAGTTTCTCTCAATTGGGGGCATTGGTCAGAATAATGGGTGTCAGAAGAGCATATTCCACAATGGATGGGAGGAGTAGATTGAGATTTCCCTTGGGAGAGAGCGAGTTCTCATAAAAGGGTACTTACCTCTTCAAACTTTGTGTCCACCTTCTTTTCAAATTCAGAACTTTTCACCGCATGGACACCTCAAATGGGTATGCTGGACCTTGTACCAAATTGTTGAGTGTTTTGAGCCATGTTCTCAATAAATTTTCTTGTAGCATTTCTAGTTTTATCTACTAGTGCACCACCTGTAGTAGCATCAATCATGTTATGATCAATTGTAATTAAACCTTCATAAAAATACTTTATTAAAAGTTGATATCTTATTTGGTGGTGTGGAAAACTTAAACATAACCTTTTAAAGCATTCCCAAAATTCCTGTAATGTTTCCCCTTTTGATTTCCTTATACTACATATTTCTTTCCTTATAGTTTTAGTTTGAGAGGCTGTGAAATATTTTTCAATAAAAAGGAGTTTCATGTCCGCCTAGCCTCTAATTGGTGAATTAACACAGTAACGTCAGTCTTTTGTAGTGTCTTCTAATGAAAATGGGAATGATCTGAGCTTTACTTGTTCTTCATCCACATTTGAAGGTTTTAATTTATAACACACTGTATGAAATTCTTTTAAGTGTTTATGTGGATCTTCTCCAGGAATTCCATGGAATCTTGGTAATAAATGAATTAGACCGAATTTTAGTTCAAAATTGGGTGCCTCACATTGCATTTGAATGTAAGTGGGTTAGATATCAACATCTGATGAGGTTAGTTCTTTTTAATGTATAGTTATTTTCATCCATGTTATGCAAGTTTATTTTAGTTTTGATGTTGGTTCGGGAAAAAAAAGAGGAAGGATCTAGAAGAGTGTCGATGTTTTGTGTGTCCTCCTTTGATGGGTTCTCTTCTGTGTCTCGGTGTCGCTAACGTAGGATCTTCTCCGATTTGTGTTTGAAAGGAGGTAAATCTCACGGATTAGAATGATTCATGCACCAAACCTACACAAAAAATAAATCAGAACACAAAATAATTTAAAAGGTAAATAAATATTCACAAAATTTACAAATATCTTATAAAAAATACGCATTAAAAACCGAAGCGCTCCCCAGCAACAATGCCAAAATTTGACCGCGCTGTCATGAAACATCAAATTGATTATGTTTTTAAGTTTGATTTATAGTCTAGGGTAGACCCTAGGTCGTCTATCAAGGATATTTGATAAGTTTTGAGTGTGTATTTTCAATAAGAAGAACAAAATAGGGGGTGATTTTGTAAACAATTTTAATAAAGTAACTTAACGTAAAGAGTTGTAAAGTTGAAAGAAAAAGTGGATTTAGAAAAATATGAGATTAATAAGTGATAATTGATAAGTTACTATATCACTTGAAGAGTTACTTGTTCTCAATTGGTTATTATGTTTTTTTAATCGTTTGGTTGAGGGATGACCATGATTTTGGTTCCCCTATTTCCTCTTAAAATAATGCACAAAGAACCACCCCTCAACACAACAATCGTGTTGTCAAGGTTTGGGACTCAAGCATAGAGTGAGGTCTACTAAAGAATACTTAAATATCATGTATTTGTGAGAGAAATAGGATTCTTGTGTTGTCCAATCAGAACAACTCAAGATTCCCACTTGAATCTCAACCCAATCGATATTGAAATGAGAAATGTTTCACTTAATTAAACCAAATAAATGCATTTAGAGAAGAATAATATAAAAAGTAAACATAAGTGAAATAATTCAAACAAAAATTACACAAAACTAGTATAATATAAGGTGTCATAACTCCCTCTTCAAGTGGGTAGCTCCCTCGCAATGATCACCCACCATTTAGCTCGACATCAGGAGGGGGGGGGGAAGCTCGGGTGGAACTCCTTCTTCATTATTGATCCCCTTATGAGGATAGGGGCCTCCATAACTTTAAATATTTGGAGGATACTCCTACAGTACTCAAAAATGGAAAAGCGTCACTTATGGTTTGAACTTTCAAATGAATATCCCAAGCTTCCATTTTATAGGCAAAGTGAAAGGTGGTTTTGGGCACACAAATTGTGTAAAACCACTTGGACCATGGTTTTAGACCACTTGATAGTTGGATATCTATTTGGAAGAATCTAGAAACATATTTCCCCACCAATTTACTATATCCACTGAAATTTTGGCACCATTTGGAAAAATATAGCTTCAGATTTTGATAAAATACAGAACACCACATTTGACTTTTTTTTTTCAGATTTTATTCTTTGGACATATCAGTTCAGATGGGCATTATAGAGGATGCATGAGGCTCCAATTACATCGTATTAAATGTATCCCATTAAAATTTGGACCTGACCAAAAAATTTCATCCCATTTTTATGCACAGTTTAGTAGAAATATTCGGTTGAGTCCATTGGTGTGCATGGATCCTCCGTAGTTTGACCCATTTTTTTGGACATCATCATGGGCACTCCAAATCACTTCCACCTTCAATAAGATTATCAAAACAAGTATCATTGAACTTTTTAATAGTATTAAATAAAAAATAATTGAATCAAACATGAAGTTATTTTTTTTTTATAATTTTCAATACAAAACTAGTTTAGCATAGTGGTGTAAGGGTGAAAATGAAACAGTGAATCGTAGTGCGATCACACCCCCACACCTAAACATTTGAACTCATGGAAAAAGATACATTTTTAGAAATTATGCATGAATATATTTCCAACATCATAAATATTTAACATTCAATGAAAATTTGATTCCTGATAGAAATGTGATCAAAGAAAAAAACACACACCGAGGAGTTATTCTCAATGATAATTGAAAAAGACATCTAAAAAATTGTATCCAAATGAAATTATGAGAGATTCATGATACCAATCAAAGAAAATAATTTAAAATTTAATCATGTCACTAATTATCCATGTGTGTGTGTGACAACCATTTAATTATATTCTTTCCACTTTATATCGAGTAAATATAATTTATTTTAATAATTGTCTACTTACAAGATCATTTCCACCGAACTTTCCCTACATCCTTTGCAATCAAATTTCAAAACCTAGTCACTTAATCATTCCCATAAGTCAAACCATAAGATCCCAACCTAGTTATCCCCATATGTTGTACATTTCATCACTCCCCTCATTGTTTTTTCAAAAGTTGCACTTGGAACAAATCTCACACTCTTCTCCCAACCCTTGTTTGATCTATTTACGACACTAATTCTAATAATTATAACAAGATCAAAAGTCAAGGAAGGGTGGTTTTTGACATCCCCAATATACAACCCTTTTTTAGGGCATACAACAGTCAGATAACAGGTACACACACATAGGTCAATCTGGTACAGTAATGAAATAGATTGGATAAGGAACGAATGTATGGAAAAATGAATTTGGAATGTAGAGAAAAATAAACCTAACTTATATTTACCTTCAATTAAGTAAGAAATTTTTATACATCATGGTTGGGTGAAAAATATGTGGAGAGTTTAAGTGACACAATTTTCCCTTAAACTATTTACAAAAAAGAGAACCATTCTTCTCAAAGGTTTCAAAATGATACAACTATTTATATCATCGACAACAAAAAAAAATTTGAAATAAAGTCACACTACAATATTAAATTCTTGTAGAAATTAACATTTCATTAGAATTTTTTTTTGAAATTTAAAACAACATGAAATACAAAAATTCCACATGCATTCTCAGTTACTTCCATGATTAAACAAGCATCATTTTCTATGATAAAGTGGGCATAAAAAAGTGATATTCCAGCACAAAGGTGAGGGGGAGGGAAGGGTGGAAGGTAATAATACAATTTATCAAGCTAAAAAGAGAAAAAGAATAAAGATGATGAAAATTCCTAACTAACCGAAGAATATACCCATACCCCCACACCTAAACTACGTAGTTTCCTCACTGTAATAAAAGAGTATTTGGGAAGTAAGGATAAAAAATGGTGAGTTTCATTCAAATATAGCTTCTTAAACATGGAGTTCCTCCATCGGGGCATTCAGAATGGATTCTTAGAAGTGCTTCAATCGCTGCCCATTAACAATAAATGTATTCTTGGTTTCTACATTTTGAACCTATAGAACACCAAATGGAGATACATTAGTAACAGTGTATGGTCCAAATTAGTAGGAACAAAGCTTACCTAGATGCAACTTCAGCCTTTAATTTTAGAGGAGGAACTTCTTCCCAATGTGGAACTAACTATGAAAGATGATATGGTCTTGGGCAGCCTTGGTTCGCTCCTTATAAATCCTAGAGTTCTCATATGTATCTCTTCTCATTTCCTCCACCTCCAGAATCTATAACTTCCTTTGAGAACCTGCACCAGAAAGATTAGAATTGCATTGTTTGATGTCCTAGTAGGCCCAGTGCTCAATATTAATAGGGTGGTGACAAATCTTTCCAAACACTAGCTGATATGGTGACATGTCAATGGGGGTTTTGAAATCAATATAGTAAGCCCATAATGAATCATCAAGTCTAAGACTCTAATCTTTTCTATTTGGTTGAACCGTTTTTCCAAGAATCTGTTTTACTTCTCTATTTGATACCTTGGATTGACCATTGGTTTATGGGTAATAAGAAGTACACACTTGATGCCCGACCCCATACCGACACAAAAGAGATTGCATTGTTCGGTTGCAGAAATGAGGACCCTGGTCATTGATGATGAACCTAGGTAAGCCAAACCTATAGAAAATTTGGGTTCTCAAAAATTCCACAACTGCCTTAGAATCATCAGTCCTTATAACTCATGCCTCCACCCATTTTGACACATAATCTACTGCCATAAAAATGTACAAGTTTCCAAAGGAATTGGGAAATGGCCCCATAAAGACAATACCCCAAAAATCAAAAATTTCACGAAAGAGCAATGGTTGCTGTGGAATTTCATTACTTTTAGAGACATTACCCATTCTTTGAATATGAGGAAAATATTTATAAAAATCATGGTCATCCCAAAAAAGTGTTGGCCAAAAGAGACCAGAATCAAGGATTTTGCGAGCAGTCCATTGGGGACCAAAGTGTCCCCACAAGCAAGAGTGTGGGAGAACCTAAGGACGGACTGAAACTTGCTATCAGGAACACAATGCCTAAGGACTTGATCCCTATATGTTCTTCAGAGGTAGGGTTCATCCCAAATGTAAGAACGAGACTCATTTTTTAGACGAATCCCTTGGTTTTTGTTGAAATCAGTAAGAATACAAGATGCTAACAAATAATTTATAATTTCAGAATACCAAGGAATAAAATCCTTCACTCGGTACAATTGCTCATTGGGAAACACATCATTTATAGGAATATAGGGGGATGAGTCAATGTTTGAGGATGGGGTAATCCTACTGATATGGTCAGCCACCATATTCTCTGCTCCTTTTTATCTATAATTTCTAAATTGAATTTCTAAAGGAGGAGCATCCAGCGAATGAGACGTGGTTTGGCATCCAGTTGCTTAAGGAGATATAGGAGGGCTGCATGGTATGAGAATACAATGAATTTGGACCCTAAAAGGTATGACCTGAATTTTTACAAGGCAAAAACAATGGAAAGGAATTATTTTTCAGTTGTGGTGTAGTTTTCTTGGGCAGGGTCCAAAGTACGCGAGGCATAGGCTATGACATGTGGAGCTCGGTCGACCCTTTGTGATAAGACTACCCCAACTGCATAGTTAGAGGCATCACACATGAGTTCAAAAGGTAAATCCCACCAAGGTGGTTGGATTACTAGGGGTGATGTGAGACTCCATTTTAACTTATTAAAATCTTTCTCACATTATTTATCAAAAAACAAATTCTTTTTCTTTTTGGAGTAATCGGGAGAGGGGGAGTGCAATTTTACTAAAGTCGTGAATGAAACGACGGTAAAATCCAGCATGACCTAGGAAAGACCACACATCCCATAAATTTTTGGGGAATGGTAGGGAAGAAATGACATCCAATTTTGATTTATATACTTGGATACCATCCTCAGAAATTACATGTCCCAAAACTATACCTTATCGCACAATGAAATGGAATTTCTCATAATTTAATATGAGATTCTTTTCAATATAGCGATGTAAGAATAAAGAAATACTACTCCAACATTCATCAAAAGAGGATCCATAAACAATGAAATCATCTATGAATACTTCCATGAAATTATCCAGGTAATCCAAAAAAATACTAATCATGCATCATTAGAAAGTACTCAGAGCATTGCACAGACCAAATGGCATCCGCCTATATGCAAATTTTCCAAAGGGGCAAGTGAGTGTTGTCTTTTTTTAATCCTTGGGGGAAATATGTATTTGAAAATATCTAGAATACCCATCAAGAAAACAGTAATGGGACTTACCCACTAACGTCTCTAGTATTTGGTCAATGAATGACAAATAGAAATGGTTCTTTCTAGTGTGTTGGTTTAGTCAGTGATAGTCAATGCAGACATGCCAAAAATTTTGCACACGTGTTGGAACCAATTCATTATTTTCATTTTTGATTACTGGAAGGCCAATTTTTTTAGGAACTACTTGAAATGGACTGACCCATTGGCTGTTAGAGACGAGATAAATGATTCCAGTAGACAATAATTTTGTTACCTCTTTTTTCACAACTTCTAGGAGGTTTGGGTTCAGTCGACGTTGTGCCTGCCTCACTGGTTTAGCCTCATCATTTAACAATACATGATGTTTAAAAATTAATGGACTAATACCAAGAATTTCAGCAAGTGTCCATCCCAAATCTTGTTTATACTCCCTCAAAAGTTCAAGCAGTTGCGATTCATACTCAGGAGGGAGTGAACTAGAAATGATGATGGTCAACTTGTTTCCATTCTCAAGATATGAATATTTTAAATCATGAGTCAGGTGTTTTAGTTCCATTTCAAGTGAATTTTGTATTGATGGGAGTGTGTGTGAAAGTGATAGGTCACTAATCTCATCTAACTACTCAATGGTATCATCCTCAATAGAGGAATGATCTTTTACAAGCTTAGTAGCATCATTAATGGTCAAGGATGTTGAAATGGACTATGTCACCACCAAATTCCATAGATAATGTAACATTATGGACATTAATTATGGTTTTTGTGGTTTTCAAGAAGGGTCTCCCCAATATAATTGGGGCATGTGCATTCTTTATATCATCTTCCATTTTTAGCACATAAAAATCAGCTGAAAAAATTAAAATTTTCACCCTCACAAGAACATCCTCTAACACACTAGAAGGGTGTACAGTACTCCAGTTGGATAGTTGAACAAAAATTCCAGTGGGATTTAGTTCCCCGACCTACAATGAAGAGTAAATGGAGTGAGGAATCACATTTATAGAAGCACCTAAATCAAGCATAACATTGGAAAATGAATACTCCCCTATGGTGCATGGAATCGAGAATGTCCCAAGGTCATTGCACTTGGTGGGAAGTGATGGCTCTATTAATGCTGATACGTTTCTCCCCAAGCTCACCTTTTCTTCTCCATGAAGTTACCTTCAGTGTGTACACATCTCCTTCAGAAACTTGGTGTATCTTGTAATTTTCTTCACGACATCAACCAAGGAATGTTAACCTTCACTTTTTTAAAAGTTTCCAATATTTCCTTATCAAGTTCAGTTTCCTTTTGTTTTCTTGGTTGGGTGACACTTTGGGGAAATGGAAGAAGAATGGTTGGGATAGGATACTCATACACATACACACTCTTTCCTTTGGAAGGGATTCTCTCAAGATAAAGATTTTATTCTCTTGGACCATTTTAGCAGTTGGGATTGTGGTTTCCTAAGGAGTGGATGAATCTAATGGAAGGTTCATTTGGGTTTTAAGTTGTTTCCCACTTTTAATGGTTATGGCACTAAAATTTCCTTTATCCCTAGGGTTAACTACTAGTTGATAGGGTAGTTTACCCGACCCATGAATTTGAATTTCCCCCACCTAGTTATCTAGTTGGACCAATTGGGTTTTTTAGGTCTTGTATGGAATCTTGGGTGGTTTTTTGGAATTGTAGATTGTTGGAATCCATTAGTTTCAACATATGTTCTAGGCTAGGATCGAGTTTGGGAGGGGCGGTTGGAAGGGCCTTTGGGGTGGTTGAGGATTTCTGGGTGGTGGTGGTAGATTACTACTTTGCCCTTGTTGGTTCCATGGTTGATGAGGCTGGTTTGAATATACCCTTTCCTATAAGCTTGGTTTTATTTCCATCCAAGGTTGGATGAATAGTATGGTTCTTGCCTAATGGGTTGGTTATAGGGGCCTCTTGGGAAGATTGCCTCACCACTCTCAGAAGTTTCTCTCAATGGGAGGAATTGGTCAGAATAATGGGTGTCAGAAGATCATATTCCAAAATGAATGGGAGGAGGAGATTGAAATTTCCCTTGAGAGAGAGAGAGTTGTCGTTAAAGGGTATTTACATCTTCAAACATTGTGTCCACCTTATTTTCAAATTCAGTACTTTTCACCTCATGGACACCTCAAATGGGTACAATGGACCTTGTATCGAATTGTTGAGTGTTTTGAGCCATGTTTTTAATCAGGATTCTTGCAGCATTTGGGGTTTTATCTACTAGTGCACCACCTGCAGTAGCATCAATCATGTTACGATCAATTGGAATTAAACCTTCATAAAAATACTGTATTAAAAGTTGATTGCTTATTTGGTGGTGTGGAAAACTTGAACATAACCTTTTAAAGTGTTCCCAATATTCATGTAATGTTTACCCTTGTGATTTCCTTTTACCAAATATTTCTTTGCTTATAGTTATAGTTCGAGAGGCTAGGAAATATTTTTCAATAAAAATGCATTTCTTGTCCACCCAGCCTCTAATCGGTGAATTAACATAGTAAATCCATTCTTTTGTAGTGTCTTTTAATGAAAATGGGAATGCTATGAGCTTTAATTTTTCTTAATCCACATTTTAAGGTTTTAATGTAGAACACACATTATGAAATTATTTTAAGTATTTATGTGGATCTTCTCTAGGAAGTTCATGGAATCTTGGTAATAAATGAATTTGGTCAGATTTTAGTTCAAAATTGGGTGCCTCGCCTTGCATTTGAATGTAAGTGGGTTGGATATCAACATCAGATGAGGTTAGTTCTTTTTAATGTCCAGTTATTTTCTTCCATGTTATGAAAGTTTATTTCTGTTTTGATGTTGGTTCCAGAAGAATAAGAGGAAAGATCAAGAAGGGTGTCGATGTTTTGTGTGTCATCCTTCGAAGGGTTCTCTTATGTGTCTTAGTGTCGCTGATGTAGGATCCTCTCCGGTTCAGGTTAAAAAGGAGGTAAATATATCAGATTATAATGTGTCATGAACCAAACCTACACAACAAATAAATCAGAACACAAAAAGATTGAAAAGGTAAATAAATATTCACAAAATTTACAAATATCTTATAAAAAACACGCACTAAAAACCAAAGCGCTTCCCGGAAATGGTGCCAAAATTTTACCATGCTGTCATGACATGTAAAATTGATCATGTTTTTAAGGTTGATTTATAGTCTAGGTCAGACACTAAGTCATATCTTAAAGAGAGTTGATAGGTTTTGAGTGTGTATTTTCAATAAGAAGAACAAAAGAGTGTGGTGATTTTGTAAACAATTTTAAGAAAGTAACTTAATGTAAAGAGTTGTAAAGTTGAAAGACAAAGTGGATTTTAGAAAATATGAGATAAATAAGTGATCATTGATAAGTTACTATAGCACTTGAAGAGTTCCTTGTTCTCAATTGGTTATTAGGTTTTTTTAATCCTTTAGTTGGGGGATGACCAAGATCTTGGTTCCCCTCTTTCCTCTTAAAATAATGCACAAAGAACCACCCCTTTAAACAAAAATTGTGTTGTCAAGGTTTGGACCTCAAGAATATAGTGAGTTCTACCAAATCATATTGAAATCTCATGTATGTGTGAGAGAAATAGGATGCTTGTGTTGTCTAATCAGAATAACTCAAGATTACCACTTGAATCTCAACCCAATCGGTATTGAAATGAAAAATGTTTCACTTAATTAAACCAAATAAATGACTTCAGAAAAGAAGAATATAAAGATTAAAAATAAGTGAAATAATTCACACACAAATTACACAAAACATTAGAATATATGGTTCCGTAACTCCCTCTTCAAGTGTGTAGCTCCCTCGTAATGATCACCCACCATTTAGCTCGACATCGGGAGGGGGAGGAAGCTCGGGTGGAAATCCTTCTTCATTATTGATCCATATATGAGGATAGAGGTATCCGGAACTTCAAGGATGACAAGCTTCCTCCCAAGCTTCCCTTATATTTCGAACTTTCAATGGAGGATCCCAAGCTTCCTTTTTATAGGTAAAGTTAAAGGTGGTTTTGGACACATAGATTGTGAAACCACTTAGCCCATGGTTTTCAACCACTTGAAAGTCTAATATATCTTTAAAAAAAACTAAAAATATGTTTCAAAACCTCTTGAATATATACACCTAAATTTTGGCACCATTTGGAAAAATACATCTTGAGATATTGATAAAATAAAGAACACCGCATTTGACTTTGTGCAAATTTTATTCTTTGGAAAGATTGGTTTGGATGGGAATTGTAGAGGCCGAACGAGGCTTCATTTACTTCATAAGAAATGTATCCCATTAAAATTTGGACCAGCCCACAAAATTTAAGCCCATTTGGAGGCACAATTTAGTATAATATTTGGTTGAGTCCACTGGTGTGCATGGATCCTGTGCAGTTTGGCCCATTTTTCTTGGACATAATCATGGGCCCTCCAAATCACCTACAACTTCAATGAGATTATCAAAACAAGTATAATTGACCTTTTTAACAGAAATAAATACAAAATAATTGAATCAAACATGAAGTTCTATTTTTTATTATTTTTATAATTTTTAATACAAAAATACTTTAGCACAGTGGTGTAAGGGTGAAAATGAAACAGTGAATCGTAGTGCGATCACACACCCACACCTAAAAATTTTCACTCTTGGAAAAAGTTACATTTTCAGAAATTATGCATGTAGATATTTCTAACTTTATAAAGATTTAACAATCAATGAAAATTTAATTCCTGATAGAAATGTGATCAATGTAAAAAAACACACCGAGGAGTTATTCTCAATGATCATTGAAAAAGATGTCTCAAAAATTATATCCAAATGAAATTACAAGAGATGCATGATATCAATAAAAGAAAATAATTTAAAAGTTAATCATGTCACTAATTATCCACGTGTGTGTGTGACAACCATTTCATGTTATTCTTTCCACTTTCTATCAAGTAAATATAATTTATTTTAATAATTGTCTACTTACAAGATCCTTTCCACCGAAATTGCCCCACATCCTTTGCAATCAAATTTCAAAACCCAATCAATTAAGAATTCCTAGAAGTCAAACCATAATCTCCCGACCTAGATATCCCCATATTCTGTACATTTCATAACTCCCCTCATTTATTATTTTTTTTCAAAAGTTTCACTTGGAACAAATCTCACACTCTTCTCCCAACCCCTGTTTGATCTCTTTAAGACACTAATTGAAATCGTTATAACAAGATCAAAAGTCAAGGAAGGGTGGTTTTTGACCTGTCCAATATACAACCCTCCTTTTGAGGGCGTACAATAGTCGAATAATAGGTACACACACATATGTCAATCTGGTACAGTAATGAAATAGATCAGATAAGGAACAAATGTGTGGAAAAATGAATTTGGAAAGTAGAGAAAAATCAACCTAACTTATATTTACCTTTCATTTATTAATAAATTTTTACACATCATGGTTGGGTTCAAAAAAGTGTGGAGAGATTAAGTGACACAATTTCTCATTAAAATATTTACAAAAATGGGCACCTTTCTTCTCAAAGGTTTCAAAATGATACAACCATTTATATCATCGACAAAAAACCAAATTTCAAAAGAAAGTCACACCACAATACTGAATTCTTGTAGAAATGAACATTTCATTAGATTTTTTTTGAAAGTTAAAAAAACATGAAATACAGAAATTCCAGATGCATTATCAATTACTTCTATGATTAAATGGGAATCATTTTCTATGATAAAGTAGGTGTAAAAAAAGTGATATTCAAGCACAAAGGTGAGGGGGAGGGAAGGGGGGAAAGTAACAATACAATTCAGCAAGCTAAAAAGAGAAAAAGAAGAAAGATGATGAAAATTACTAACTAACCCAGGAATATACCCATCACCCCACACATAAAGTGTGCAGTGACCTCACTGTAATAAAAGAGAATTTATAAGGAAGGATAAAACCTGGTGAGTTTTATTCATAGATTTATTCTTGAACATGGATTTCCTCTAGTAGGGACTTCAGAATGGATTCATAGAAGTGCTTTAGTAGTTTCCCATTGACAGTGAATATTTTCTTGGTTTTTTCATTTTGAACATGGACAACACCAAATTGAGAGAATGTAGTAATAGTGTATGGTCCAAACCAGCGGGAACGAAGCTTACCTAGATGCAAATTTAGAATTGCATTGTAAAGGAGGAACTTCTTCCCAATGTGGAACTAACGATGAAGGATGAGATGATCGTGGGTAGCCTTGGTTTGTTCCTTATAAATCCTGGAGTTCTCATATGCATCTCTTCTCATTTCTTCTATTTTCTGAATCTACAACTTCCTTTGAGAACATGCACCAGAAATATTAGAATTGCATTGTTTGATGGCCCAGTAGGCCCGATGCTCAATCTCAATAGGGAGGTGACAACTCTTTCCAAACACTAGCCGATATGGTTACATGCCAATGGGGGTTTTGAAGGTATTGCGGTAAGCCCATAATGAATCATCAAGTATAAGACTCCAATATTTTCTATTGGGTTGGACTATTTTTTCAAGAATCTGTTTTACTTCTCTATTTGACACCTTAGTTTCACCATTGGTCTATGGGTGATAAGCAGTAGACACTCGATTCCCAACCCCATACCGATGCAAAAGAGATTGCATTGTTTGGTTGTAGAAATGAGAACCCTAGTCACTGATGATGAATCTAGGTAAGATAAACCTATAGAAAATTTGTGTTCTCAAAAATTCCACAACTACCTTAGAATCATCAGTCCTTGTAGCTCGTGCCTCTACCCATTTTGACACGTAATATACTACCAGAAGAATGTGCAAGTTGCCAAAGGAATTAGGAAATGGTCCCACAAATTCAATACCCAAAACATAAAAAATTTCATGAAAGAGAAATAGTTGTTGTGTAATTTCATTTCTTTTAGAGACATTACCCACTCTTTGACAATGAGTAAAATATTTACAAAAATCGTAGGCATCCCGAAAAAGTGTTGGACAAAAGAGACCAGAATTAAGGATTTTACGAGCAGTCTGTTGGGGACCAAAGTGGCCCCCACAAGAAAGAGTGTGTAAGAACCTAATGACGGGCTGGTTATCGCTATCGGGAACACAACACCTAAGGACTTGATCTATACATGTTCTCTAGAGGTAGGGTTTGTCCCAAATTTACTAACGAGACTCATGTTTTAGATGACTAGCTTTGTTTTTGTTAAAATCAGTAGGAATGAAAGATGCTACCAAATAATTTACAATTTAAGCATACCAAGGAATAACATCTTTCACTCGGTACAATTACACATCGAAAAAAACATAATTTATAGGAATACAGGGGGATGAGTCAATGTTTGAGGATGGGGTAATCCTACTGATATGGTTAGCCACCACATTCCATGCTCCCTTTTTTATCTCTAATTTCTAAATCGAATTTCTGAAGGAGGAGTATCCAGCGAATGAGATGTGGTTTAGATTTTGGTTTCTTAAGGATATACCAAAGCGCTGCATGGTCTGAGAACACAATGACTTTGGACCCTAAAAGTCATGACCTGAATTTGTCCAAGGAAAATAAAATGTCAATGAATTATTTTTCAGTTGTGGTGTAGTTTTCTTGGGAAGGGTCCAAAGTACGTGAGGCATAGGCTATGACATGTGGAGCTCGGTCGACCCTTTTTGATAAGACTGCCCAAACTGCATAGTCAGAGGCATCACACATAAGATCAAATGGTAAATTCCACCAAGGTGTTTGGATTAACAGGGGTTACATGAGATTCCATTTTAACTTATTAAAAGCTTCCTCACATTTATTACAAAAATCTAACTCTTTTTCTTTTTAGAGTAATCGGAAGAGGGGGAGTGTAATTTTTCTAAATTCATGAATGAAATGGTGATAAAATTCAACATGACATACAATTTTGATTTATATACTTGAATACCATCCCCAGAAATTACATGTCCCAAAACTATACCTTGTTGCACCATGAAATGTCATTTCTCATAATTTAATATGATATTATTTTCAATACAGTGACGTACGACTAAAGCAAGAATACTCAAACATTCATCAAAATAGGATCCATAATCAGTGAAATCATCTATGAATACTTCCATGAAATTCTCCAGGTAATCCAAAAAAATACTAACCATGCATCGCTAGAAAGTACCCAGAGCATTGCACAGACCTAATGGCATCCTCCCATATGCAAATGTGCCAAAGGGGCAAGTGAAGGTCGTATTTTCCTAATCCTCAGGGGAAATATGGATTTGAAAATATCCAGAATACCCATTAAAAAAATAGTAATGGGACTTACCTACTAGCCTCCTCTAGCATTTGGTCAATTAATGGTAGAGGTAAATGGTCCTTCCTAGTGTGTTGGTTTAGTCAGAGATAGTCTTTGCAGACACACCAACTATTCTTCCTATGATTTGGAACCAATTCATTATTTTCATTTTTGATTAATGTAAGGACAGTTTTTTTAGGAACTACTTGAACAGGACTAACCCATTGGCTATCAGAGATGGGGTAAATGATTCCAACAACCAATAAGTTCATTTCCTATTTTTTCAAAACTTCTAGGAGGTTTGGGTTTAGTCGACGTTGGGCCTGCCTCACTTGTTTAGCCTCATCATTTAACAATATACGATGTGTACAAATTGATTGTAAAAACCAGGAATGTTAGAAAGTATCCATCCCAAAGCTTTTTTATACTACCTGAAAAGTTCAAGCAGTCGCAATTCATGCTCAGGAGGGAGTGAACTGGAAATGACGATGGGATCCTTATTTCTATTCTCAAGATATGAATATTTTAAATCTTGAGTTAGTTGTTTTAGTTCCAATTCCTATGGATTTTGGATTTATGGGAGTGTGTGTGAAAGTGATAGGTGACTGATCTCATCTAACTTCTTAATGGTATCATCCTCAATAGAGGAATGAGATTTTACAGGTTTAGCAGTATCATTGATGGTCAAATGATCCTCAATGTTCAAGAAATCATCAATTGATAAACAAGAATGACATTTTTGTAATCCACTACAACAATCATTGCGTGAATCATTTACTAGAATTTCATTCAATGAAGAAAACTTAGAAAGGGGATCGGGGGAAATAAAAGTTATTTTTTCAGAGGTAGAGAGTAAATTAATTGAATTAACTTAGAGAGAGGAATGTTCTTCTGAGGGGTGCTTCATGGCATCAAGGATGTTGAAATGGACTATGTCACCACCAAATTTCATAGATAATGTACCATTATGGACAATAATTATGGTTTTGAAGGTTTTCAATAAGGGTCTCCCCAATATAATTTGGGCATGCCCATTCATCCTATCATCTTCCATTTTTAGCATATAAAAATCAGCTGAAAATTTTCACCCTCACAAGGACATCCTCTAACAAACCAGAAGGATGTGTGGTACTCCGGTTGGCCAGTTGAACAAAAATTCCGATGGGATTTAGTTCCCCAATCTGAAATGAAGATTAAATGGAGTTAGACATCACATTTATAGAAGCACCTGAATCAATCATAACATTGGATAATGAATACTCCCCTATAGAGCATGGAATTGAGAATGTCCCAAGATTGTTGCACTTGGTGGGAAGTGATGGCTCTATTAATGTTGATACATTCCTCCCCAATCTCACATTTTTATCTCCATGAAGTAACCTTCAGCACACATCTCCTTTAGAAACTTGGCATATCTTGGAATTTGCTTCATGACATCAATCAAAGGAATGTTAACCTCCATTTTTTTAAAAGTTTCCAATATTTCCTTATAAAGTTCAGTTTCATTTTGTTTTCTTGGTTGGGTGGTCCTTTGGGGAAATGGAAGAGGAATGGTTGGGATAGGATAATCATCTACATACACACTCTTTCCTTTGGAATGACTTCTCTCAAGATAATTATTTTATTCTCTTGGACCATTTTTAGTAGTTGGGATGGTGGTTTTCTGTGGATTAGATGAATCTAATGGAGGGTTCATTTGGGTTTTAAGTTGTTTCCCACTCATAAGGGTTATGTCACTAACATTTAATTTATCCCTATGGTTAACTACTAATTGAGAGGTTTTTTTACCTATCATATGACTTTTAATTTTCCCCACCGAGTTAGCTAGTTGGCCCAATTGGGTTTTCAGGTCTTGTATAGAAGCTTAAGTGATTTTTTGGAATTTTAGATTTTTGTAATCCATTTGTTTCATCATATATTCTAGGCTAGGATCATGTTTGGGAGGGGGCAGTTGGAAGGGCCTTTGGGGTGGTTGAGGATTTCTGGGTGGTGGTGTTAGATAACTACTATGTCCTTGTTGGTTCCATGGTTTATGAGGCTAGTTTGAATACCCCTTGCCTATAATCTTGGTTTTATTTCCACCCATGGTTGTATGAATAGTATGGTTCTTGCCTAAAGGGTTGGTTATAGGGGCTCTCAGGAAGATTGCCTTACAACTCTTAGAAGTTTCTCTTAATTGGGGGAATTGGTCAGAATAATGGGTTTTAGAAGAGCATATTTCACAATGGATGAGAGGAGGAGATAGAAATTTTCCTTGGGAGAGAGAGTGTTGTCGTAAAAGGGTACTTACCTCTTCAAACATTGTGTCCACATTATTTTAAAATTTAGTACTTTTCACCTCATGGACACCTGAAATGGGTACACTGGACCTTGTATCAAATTGTTGAGTGTTTTGAGCCATGCTCTCAATCAAGGTTCTTGTAGCATTTGGGGTTTTATCTACTAGTGCACCACCTGCAGCAACATCAATCATGTTACGATAAATTGGGATTAAAACTTTATAAAAACACTATATTAAAAATTGATCACTTATTTGGTGGTGTGGAAAACTTGGACATAACCTTTTATAGTGTTCCCAAAATTCATGTAATGTTTCCCATTGTGATTTCCCTATACAACATATTTTTTTCCTTATAGTTTTAGTTCGAGAGGATAGGAAATATTTTTCAATAAAAAGGTGTTTCATGTACGCCCAACCTCTAATTGGTGAATTAGCATATAAAAGCCACTATTTTTTAGTGTCTTCTAATGAAAATGGGAATTCTCTGAGCTTTACTTGCTCTTCATCCACATTTACAGGTTTTAATTTAGATCACACAGTATGAAATTCTCTTAAGTGTTTATGTGGATCTTCTCTAGGAAGTCCATGGAATCTTGGTAATAAATGAATTATACTATATTTTAGTTCAAAATTGGGTGTCTCACCTTTCATTTGAATGTAAGTGGGTTGGATATCAACATCCAAAGAGGTTAGTTATTTTTAATGTATAGTTATTTTCATCCATTTTATGAAAGATTATTTCAGTTTTAATGTTGGTTCCGGAAGAATAAGAGGAAGGATCAAGAAGAGTGTCGATTTTTTGTTTGTCCTCCTTGAAAGGGTTGTCTTCTGTGTCTCGGTGTCGCTGACATAGTATCCTATCTAGTTCAGGTTCTAAAAGAGGTAAATCTCCCAGATTAGAGTTCATATTTCACAAAAACTACACAAAAAATAAATCATAACACAAAAGTATTGAAAATGTAAATAAATATTCACAAAATTTTTAAATATCTTATAAAAAACACACACTAAAAACCGAAGAGCTCCCTGAAAACGACGCCAAAATTTGACCGCGCTGTCATGAAACATCAAATTTATTATTTTTTATGGTTTATTTATAGTCTAAAGAATAACCTAGGTCATATCTCCAAGATCTTTGCTAGGTTTTGAGTGTGTATTTTCAATAAGAATAACAAAAGAGGGGGGGTGATTTTGTAAACAATTTTAAGAAAGTAACTTAACATAAATAGTTTTAAAGTTGAAAGACAAAGTGGATTGTGAAAAATATGAGATAAATAAGTGATCATTGATAAGTTACTATAGAAAATGAAGTATTACTTTTTCTCAATTGGTTATTAGGTTTTTTGTAATCCTTTGGTTGAGGGATGACCAAGATCTTGGTTTCCCTCTTTCCTCTTAAAACAATGCACAAAGAACCACCCCTTGACACAAAAATTGTGCTGTCAAGGTTTGGACCTCAAGAATAGAGTGAGGTATACAAAATAATACTGAAATCTCATGTATGTATGAGATAAATAGTATTCTTGTGTTGTCCAATCATAACAACTCAAGATTCTCACTTGATTCTCAACACAATCGGTATTGAAATGAGAAATGTTTCACTTAATTAAACCAAATAAATGGATTCAGAGAAAATGCATATAAATATTAAACATAAGTGAAATAATTCACACAAAAATTATACCAAACTAGTAGAATATAAGGTTTTGAAACTCCCTCTTCAAGTGTGTAGCTCCCTCACAATGATCACCCACCGTTTAGCTCAACATCGGGAGGGGGAAGAAGCTCGGGTGGAACTCCTTATTCATTATTGATCCCCCTATGAGGATAGGGGACTCCAAAACTTCAAAGATGATGAGGAGACTCCTACAGGACTCCAAAATATCAGATATTAACTTCTGGTTCGAACTTTCAAATGAGGAGCCCAAGCTTCCATTTTATAGACAAAGTGAAAGGTGTTTTTGGGCACACAGATTGTGTAAAACCACTTGGACCATGGTTTTAGACCACTTTAAAGTATAATATATCTTTGTAAAAAACTAGAAAAATGTTTCCCCACATATTTAATATATCCACTTAAATTTTTCCACCATTTGGAAAAATACATCTCGAGATATTGATAAAATACATAACACCACATTTGACTTTGTGCAGATTTGATTCTTTGGACAGATCAGTTATGATGGGCATCTTAGAGGCCAAATGAGGATTTAGTTACTTCATATGAAATGTATCCCATTAAAATTTGGACTATACCACAAAATTTCATCCCATTTTGATTCAAATTTTAGTATAAATATGTAGTTGATTTAAATGGTGTGCATGGATCCTGCGCAGTTTGGCCCATTTTTCTTAGACATCATCATGAGCCCTCCAAATCACCTCCACCTTCAATGAGGTTATCAAAAAAAGTATCATTGACCTTTTTAACAATAATAAATACAAAATAATTTAATCAAACATGAAGTTCAATTTGTTATTTTTTTTATAATTTTCAATACAAAACTAGTTTAGCACAGTAGTGTAAGGGTGAAAATGAAACAGTGAATCATAGTGTGATCAGTAAACAATAACCTCCTAAATCCAAATCCCGAACTGGTTATGGATTTGGATAGAAAGATAATATGTATAAATAATATTTTATTCATGGTTCAAATAATAATACTAGAGTTTCTACGTCTAATGAAATTTATAGTTTTGAAAATAAATCTAAAACTTTTGGACCTAAAAAATATTTTCTGTCTAAATATGTTAATTCTATTATAAGAAAGACTATGAAACACATGTGGATTCCAAAGGCTTGATTTTATAACTTCTCTTGACACAAGAATATCCGGGTACCAAATTCATTTCTTGTTTAATTATTTTTAGGACAAGTGTTTGAAAATATACAATATAAATCTATGGTTTTTGGATAATGGATTTTCTAGAAATATGAAAGGATATCATTAAATCATTAATAACCTTATAAAAGTTGATGTATGACATGTAACTTTCGGTGAGAATATAAAAGAAAAAATTATTGGAATTGGATAAATCCATAACCCAAAATGTATCCATATTTCTAAATATTTATTTATTTTTAGTTTAAATTATAATCTGCTTAGTATTTATAAATTGCATGATGATGGATTTGATGTCAAGTTAGAAAACAATGCTTATAAAATTTATGAGTTTAATAATGATTTATTTTCTCAAAATGTTTCTTGTTTGAGTGCCTTTCATATATAATATTGGATGTGTCATAGGATACTAGATAAAGAAATAGGATTCTTCCACTCAACCACTAGAATTGGTTCATATAGATTTATTTGGACCATATCGAGTTTCTATTTTAGTAGAAAAACACAATGATTTTTTAATTTTTGATGGTTATTAATGATATAAATGGGTGTTTTTCATATCCCAAAAAAGTGGAGCTTCATATTTCTTTTCAAAATATGGAAAACTAGTAGTTAATTATAGTGGACTTTCCATCAAAACCTTGAGAAGTGATCATGTCCAAGAGTTTGAAAATCAGGAGTTTAAATATCTCTACTCACAATATGGATATGCTCACAATTTATCTACTCCTCGAACACCCCAACAAAATGGGGTTGTATATAGAAGAAATAGGGTTCTTCAAGAAATTTACCAAACTGTGCTAAGTGATTATGAATTAACTATCTATTTTTGGGATAATGTTTTTAAGACACCTTGTTAATTTATTAATATAGTTTTTATTATATTTATCTTAAAAAATAATCTATATGATTTATTTTGTGGTAGAAAAATCAAAGTATGCTACTTTAGAGTTTTTGGATGAAGATTATTCATTCTAAACACAAAGGAGACTCTTGAAAAGTTTACACAAAAAAGCTATGAGGGAATTTTTATTGGTTATTAAACCACTAGTAAATCATATAGAGTATTTAATAAAAAATATAAAGCTGTGGAAGAATCTGTACATGTCCTTTTTGAAGAGACAAATCCACATAAACCCAAACCTATTGTATCAAACCTTGAGGATGATATGTCAAATTTTAATATCATTAATACCTATAAATATACTATTATTACTGTTGAATTTCCTAATAAATCTTCTAGAAGTAACCATCAAGACCTTCCTGACCTAGAAGAGGACTTGGAAGAACCAAATACCTCAATTACTAAAACCATTAGAACCCTAAAAAACCATTACTTGGATGCTATAGTTGGAGACCTGGATAAATGTACTCAAACTTAAGAATCACTAAGAAACCAGGTTGAAAATCAATACTTTTGTCTCAGCTTGAACCTAAAAACATCAATGAATCAATAAATGATGAGAATTAAGTGATAGCTATGAAAAAAAATTAAATTAAATTGAAATAAATAAAGTTTGGGAATTAGTTGATAGGTCTAAAGACTACTTAACTATTGTAACAAAGTGGGTATATATAAACAAGGTTGATGGGTGTGGCATAATTATTATAAACAAAGCTAGATTGGTTATACAAGGTTATGGTCAAGAGGAAGGTATTTATTATGAAGAAACATTTTCACTAGTTTCTTGACATGACTCTATTATAAAACTACTTTCATATGTAGCACATAATAATTTAAAACTATATTAAATGGATGTTAAGAGTGTATTTATAAATGGTTATATTATCAAGTATGTTTTTTTTGAACAACCCCTAGATTTTAAAACTCTCATTTTTTGAATTATGTTTTTAAAATTTTAAAGCCTTATATGGTTTAAAACAGGATTATAGAGATTGGTATGATGGGATTAGCTTTATTGGTTTCTAAAATATTTTTTAAAGGGATAGTCGATCCTTATTTATTTATAAAAAGGATTTCCAAATATGTTTGGGTAGTGAAAATATATTATGATGATATTATTTTTGGTTCATCCAAAAAACTCCTTGTGTATAGAATTATAAAAAATGATGAAAAATGAGATTGACCTATGTTTAAAGGGTGGGATAAAGTTCTTTCTTAGTTTTCATATTTTTAAAAATAAGGAATGAGTTATTTTAAATCAAAGTAAATATAAAAAGTATCTTTTGAAACATTTTTGATATGAATGGTGAAAAAGGAAGTGACACTCCCATGAGTACATCTTGTAGGTTGGATTTGGATAAAAATGGGAAACCAATAGATCAAATCACTTACATAGGTATGATTGGAAGTTTACTTTACTTGACTACTAGTTGACCTGATATTATGTATAGCGTGTGTATGAAATCATTTTCAATCAAACCAAATTTAATCTTATTTGAATGTTGTGAAAAGGATTTTCATACACCTTAAGAATAAAATTAATTTTGTATTATTTTACCCTAGAAGACAAGAATTTGAATTAGTAAGTTATTCAAATGAAAATTTTTTTGGTTGTAAGTTAGATAGAAAAAACACCTTCAAAACATGTAACTTTTTGGGAAAGACTCTAGTATCATGGTGTAGTAAAAATCATAATTATCTTTCATTTTCAACTATTTAAGCTGAGTTCATAGCTAAAAATAACTGTTGTTCACAAATTCTATGGATGACATACACACTAATAAACTTTGAATATCAATTTAGATATATACCTATAAACTGTGACAATACAAGTGATATTAACATTTATAATAATCTTGTGTCTCATTCAAGGACAAAGCACATTGATATAAGACATCATTTTTTAGAGTTAATTTCCAAAAAATGTGATAAAACTCTCAAATTCATTAACACTGAACATCATATTTCTGATATTTTCACAAATCCTTTGAATATTGAGAGATTATTCTATATCAGACATGATCATGGTAAGATAAATTCATCTTAGTCATCAATTACCTCAATTATTTTGAATCTAGTAAAATTAAGTCACAAATCATATGATACAGTGAGCTTGCTATCGTTGGGTACTACAATTGAGTACCACCATTTGATGCTACCATTTAGATTCTATTGTCCAAGTGATCACATTCGGGTTCTACCATTAAAATGATACCATTTGAGTTCTATAATGTAGGTGCTACCATCTAGTGCTACCATTGGGTGTTGTTGGGAAAGATTTCTACCATAGATCCTCTTTTGTGACTTCTTCTAACATAACTAATTTTGTTTTTTTAACACTTAAAATTAGTATTTTATTTGAATTAAAATAAATTTTATATAATATTACCAATTTTTTACATAAATGATTAAAACATCTATTTAGATTCTGGATTAAACCTGTTCTCTCATGCGCCATTCAAACTTCCTCTCCCCTTTCTCCCTTAAAACCAACCTTTAGCCTTCGATCCTTCAAATCTCTACAGTGGTGGTGAAGATAAAGTGACCTCATATTTCTAATTCACCTAATGATCCATGACCACATAAGAAATCCAAAGGTGAATCTATTTTACCTTTCTAGCTGTGAAATCCTATTCTTTCAACTCGAGGAGTTATTGTTGAGAAAGAAATGGATATAGTTTGGTTAGAATATAGTAAATCATTGGTATGAAGAGTAGTTCAAGTGAAATTATGGGAATATTGGTCTCAAAAGAATGAAAAAACTTTATATCCTAGATTTTTTCATTATTTTTATTTATATATATAGAATGAGTTTAGGGAAAAGAAAGATTTCATAAAGACCTTGTTTGAAAAGAAGGAGTTAATTTTCTCTTCAAAGAAATGGGAAAAATTATTGAGAGTTCCCCATAAAGGATTTCATGAATATTATAAAGGATCTTACCCTATTGGACATACATAGTTTGTTTTTAAGGAAGATATTCTAGATCTTACTATAGATTCCAACCCAATAAGAATGATTGCTGTAGAACTTGATGAAGAGTGTATACTTATCTTTAAATTTATTCAGCATATGTTATGAACTATAAAGGGATAATTTAGTGTTATGAGGTTTTAAGATTTTTTCTTTATCTTACACATAATGTGATAAGTTAAGTTAAATATGTGAAAATATATTATGGTTCATATGATGGAGTTTTATATGAATGAATCTAGATAAAATTCCTTAACTTATCCCAAGATGATATCTTCTATACTGAAAAACAAAGGAATTATTCCTAATGGAGAAGAAAGGTTTATTCAATGTGATGAATTATGTTTAATAAAAGATACTTGTAAGAGGATGAAGGTAGATTGTAACCCTTAGACTAAGAAATGGGTTTTTAATAATGATAGACTTTATGAAAACTTCAATCTAGTGAAGATGCCCACAAGACCTAGAGATTTTGTTGATCCTGATTTGTAACCAGATGAGTTTGTGACATATTATTCAGATGAATAAGTGGATTATGATAATGTTGAAGTTGAGTAAAGTTTAATAGAAGTCTTAATAGAATTTGGGAGTGATCTAAACATAGTAAAGGGTCAAAATATCTCTTTTGGGCCTCCTGATTATTCTATTTCATTACCTTTTTAGGAAAGTTCATTGGAAGATGATGAGTTATCAAACATTGAGTATTCTAATGATTCTTTTTTTGAGGAACCAGATTATGAAATTCCATAGGATGTGATTATACATTCAGATGATTCTTTATATGATTTTGATGGAGAATATGAAGATGAAGTGACAAATCCCTTCATATATTTCTCTTAGTCTAGAAAGAATATAAGTGGTGACCGAGAAAGTGAATCCCAAGGTCACTCTATGTGACAAGATGTTTTAAGTTAAGTCAATTTAGATATAGAGTATGTAGTGACTTAGTGGGGGAAGTCCCCAAGGTTACAAATTCTTAGTTTGGATTATTCATATTCAAATTCTGAAAGTGGTGTTGATGATGTAGGTAGTCCACTAGAGCATGGTTTACCTTCCATCTCTACTCTTCATTTAGATCCTAAGGGATCATTAGTAGAGAGTATTGACTAGGTTGGGCTACTCTAGAATTTTCCATTAGTTGTTTCAATTAGATATGAGGAAGAATTTTTAGGATAAATGCATGATAAGGGTGTTAGTCTAGATGATACTGGCCATGGATCTCCTCCTAGCCATGCTTCACCTTTACCTAGATAGAAGAGGTATTCACCTTCTCATCTTCCGCACTTTATATTTTTTACTTGAACTAATATGGATGCCTTTAAGGATGATCTTATATATATTTTTTCTGAGTTTTCTAAGTATTATACCTCTCATAGTAAGGTTCTTAAAGTGGATGAAATAACCTTGAAATTATATCTTGTTGTGACACATATCCAACATAATCTATTTCCAATGATTGGGGATCTAGAGGTAGAGAATCATAAGCTTGTTGAGAAGATAAGGGGTATTCACCATTTTTTAGAGAGTATAAGGGTGAATATGACCTAGAAAGATCTAAACATTATTGGGAACATAAATTATATTTCTTATAATATTGGTTTCTCCTATTCCAAATCTCCTCCTCCTTCTCTGCCTGCTCTTTTTGATGTTGTCTCAGTGAGAAGTATTATTTGAGAAGATTTGGAAATTATTTTGGGAGATTATTCCAATTATAATTAAGAAGACAAATGGTAGATAAAGTCCCATGTTGATAATATTTATAAAATAGTTTCGGAATGTAGTAATGAAGCTAGGAATGATAGGTATTTTATTACCAAATCTCTCAAGTATTATATTTCTAGATTTTTACTAAAAATGATCTCAACTCCCATTTTAAAATTTTTGGCATAAAATCTTAAAATTATTCATATCACTAGGGACTTTAAGGAGAATTTAGATTAGTTAAAATTTATAGACCCTTTATTTATTTTTATAGAGGAAAAAATAGTTATTTTAGGTTATGGATCATGGTGGTTGGGTGATCTACGAGTTTTTTGAGCTAATTGAACAACATATCTACACTATCTGGACTAATGTTATTGTTTCAACTATTATGCTTATGACCGACTTAATATCAACTCATATTCTAGCTCAAATTCAGACTAATTCCATATCCATAATTCATTTAGGACTTACACTAATAGAATTAGTGAATCATCTCAGGCTGGTATCCTTAGGCATAGTCTTTTAGCCTCCAACACCTCCTTCAACCTCATCTCCTCCTCTTTCCTCCTAAGGAAAAAAGCCCCACATTTTAGGGAATCAGTTTTGGAATTTTATTAGGATCTGATTGGGCTGTTTTATTTTGAATTTTCATGATGTAATATTTTTTGACTTTGATCTTAATGAAAATTCACTATCCTTATCTCTTCATTTGTTTTATTTTCTTTGATGGACTACTTTTTCATTTTATATTTTCTTCCCTTTTTGGCCTTTTTGATAATCCCAAAAGGGGGAGAAATAATTTGTATATATTTATATGGTTTTATGATAAACTTTTTGGATAATGGTTGGAATTTGAATTATTTTACAAAGGGTGGAACTTTATTATATTTTTTCTACTCTGATTATGCTCATATTTTTCTTTAAAATACAGTTTCGTATTTATTTTCAAACCATGATTTGTGATCATAAAAAAGGGGATGATTATTGGATCAGTGTAGAAACTCCTTATTTTAATGCTCAAAAATCATACTTACTTTATTACTAACTATTTATATGTTGTATTCTATAACTTCATCATTATGTTTTTTTACTTGAATTTCTATAAGTACTTATGCTATTGTGAGATAAAATTTTCTACCATCCATAGACTCATGATAATGTTTGAATACTCATGCTACCATCAATTATATTATTCTACAACTAGAAGAGTTGTGCTAACATTAGAAAAAATATACTACAACTAGAAAAAAATTTCTACCACTATAAAAAAATTTATTACCACCAGAAAACGTATGCTACTGTTAGAAGAGATCTTTTACTATTAGTTGAATTCCACTAATGTCAGCTAATTTAGTCAACTATCAAGTAAGTTCTGTGTCCATTTTGAGGATCTGCTACTGTGAATCATAGTATACTACTAGGAAGTGGTTTCTTATTTTGTTGATATCTTCTTATGTTGATATATGATTCTATACCTATTTGATATTAAATTCAAATTAATTATCCCAAAGAATAGTTTATGGAATTTAATGAAAGTTAGAGAGTTTCTCACTATGAGGATTTAAGAATGAGTATTCTTAAAATGGATACTCTGGAGCATTGAAGATAAAGTTATCATTTCTGATATTTTATGCTCAGTATGAGGATTTAATTTACTAATATCCTACAATGGATAATTTGACTTATTGGAAAAGTAAAAAATCTAAGGAACCTCTCATGCACATGGGAAGTTAGTTAGTTGGTAGGTTGGTGTGAAAAGTGAATGTGCTAAAGTATTGAGTAGTGCCTATTAAAAAGATTGAGGATTGTACCATGATTTCTACGAACACTCTATTTTCATAAAAATATTGAGCCTTTATGAAATATCCATTAAGGGACATCAATGAAAGATTTAAAGACAACCTAATAGAATAAAAAGATCATTATTGATCATATCATGCTTGATCAGAGAAAGATAACATTACAAAACTTCCATATTCTTTCTCTCTTCTTATCTATTATTAATTTCATTCGAGTTGTGCTTGTTATTCTTGTTTATTATTCATTAAAAATCTTCTATATTAAACTGGATAGTTCTTTGATACTCTATTCACTTTAAGTTTAAATTTTTATTCCCATATATAACAATATAATAGGCTGATTATAGTATAGACTATAAGGTGTGTAATTGTTTGTGTATACCCGATCCGGGTTATGGATCACCACATTTATTTTAATAAAACTACTTGATAGTGGAATTATTTAAAGTGGAGAGGAAGAAGTATCATCTTGAGACTGAACCTCTTATTTTAAAAATATTCTATGTGTTTAAATTTATTTTTCTTTCTCTCTTTTTATTTATAAAATTATTCTCAAAAAAATACTATGATAATTAGATTTTAATAGTGATATAATTATTTTTGGTGTGAGTAATATAATTTAAAAAGTTTAATTGTTTTCAAATTGTGTAAATGAGTTTTGATCAAACATTTAAGATATTATTTCAAATCTTCAAAGTTTTTATACTTAAATTATTAGTTAATTGGGTTGAACTATTTTTGGAATGTTTTAAATTTTAATTTGTAAAATATTTTTAATAGAAAATTTGGAATACTCAATTCATCCACTATTTAGTAATTCACTGGGACTATCAATGAGAATAATATTCATTCAACATGTTAAATAATAAATAATAATATTATTTTATTTAAGTTTTGGATACAATTAGTTTTTGACATTTTAGGATTCTTTATCAGTGGTATTTTGTGAATCCCCCCAAAGTACAAGGTTAGAATCTAACAACATTCCAAGACACCCATAGAGAAATAAGTTAATGTAGAAATGACATAAAACCTCATATGGATTCTCACTATCTGATATAATCCCTTTATCACAATATCTCTAATCAAAAAGGTTTTATACTGGTGTCATTAACCAATGTGCTCGATGTATCTTTCTTTGAATTCCTGGAAATAAACCTACCCATAGAAAAATATGGACATGGATTTATTTAGGATTATTCATTATAGTAAAAGGGCCAAATATATAAACTAACATTAAGGAAAATAAGGGATAAATAATTTCTCACATTATTTATTAATGAAATATTACTCATGACGCACCCAATGTATCCTACCTCACCGTAGATATATTTCCTCACAGTTTTCATCAATTCATAAAATTAAATGAATAATAGCATCAAATAATAATAATCATAATGTATAAGGATAAATACAAACATACATATATAAGAATATCCAATGACACATATAAATGTGGATTTCCTATTGGTGGGTTGTGTTCTTATAATCTCATGTATTGTAAATTACCATGGGCGTACACTATGAGAAAGTGTCTCAAAGTCCTATGAGGTTCCACCCTTGATAGAATGTATCATTTCTGTCCTATAAAATAATATAATCTAGTTATAGAATATGTATTTAAGGATAATTATATGGAACTTTTGGGTTCTCATCATAGTAGAGAACAACTAAGACCTTTTAGTGTGATAATTACTCTTAGGACACTATCACATACTATGTCACGAAGAAAAAAAATCATGATGTGATAATAATTTTATTAATATTAAAAATAATGAATACGGGTTATCATCACACATATAGAATTTGGTTTAGGGCACCAACTCTAATAGAATCCCAATTTCACTAGATCCAACTGCTAACAACTTTTAGTACACTAGATTTTACATGATACTCTTGCTTCTACTAAGATAAGGCTTTAGTCAAGGTGTCCATAACATTTTCTTCCTTTAAATATATTCTTACTATAATTTCACCCCTATGAGAAAAATACCTCAATATGTGATACTTATAGATTATATTCTTTGTTTTTTGGTGTAACATTGGTCTTTTATGAGAGTCATCGCTATAGTATTATCACAATATAATGTGATAGGTTCTTTATGGTTAGGAACCATATCAAGATCTTGGAAAAGGTTTTGTATCTATACAGTATATTTGGATGCATAAAAATCCACTATATACTCTAACTCTTCTATAGAATAGACAAAAACTAGATTCTTTGAACTCTTCCATCTCATAGATCCTTCATTGATACTGAATACATATCCTGACTATGAATTTCGATCATTCTTATTTATTTGAAAAATAGCATCAGTATAACCCCTCACGATTGACTACCCATCTTCTCCATACACCAAGAATATATCCTTAGTTCTTCTGAGAGACTTTAGTATAATCTTAATTGTAGACTAATGTTATTCACTTGGATTAGCTTGATATTTTCCTACCATTCTCAAGGAATAGGCAACATCAATCCTAGTATATAACATGGAATACATGATTTATCCCATCAAAAAATCATATGGGATTCTACTCAGTCTCTATTTCTCCTCTTGTGTCTAAGGACACATTGTCTTGAAAATATGTATACCATGTGACATTGGAACCAATAATCTCTTGGATTTTTCTATACTAAATCTATTTGGTATCTATTCAATGTATATACCTTTAATTATTCCAATAAACCTCTTGGATATATCACAAATGATCTTTATCCCTAGAATATAGGGCGATTCACCTTAGTCTTTCATTGAGAATCACTTTTTTTAACCAATCCTTAACTTCCTATGAGACAGGTATATCGTTTCCAATAAGTAATACACTATTGACATAAAAAAACAAGGATAACAACCACAATCCCACAAAACCACTTATAAACACATTGATCACATTCATTCTTAATGAAACACAATTCTTTTACAACTTCATCAAACCAAATATACCATGACCTAGATGGTTTCTTTAATCCATAAATTCATCTATATAACTTTTATACCTTTTTAACCTTATTTGGAATCACAAACCCTTCTGGTCGTGTCATATATAAATCTTCCCTAAGATTTCTATATCACCCCCGGTTTGAGGTATGTGACCCTTGTTTATACATTTTTATTCATATGAAGGGGTTGGGAAAGGTTTTGGAGAGTTTGGGAGAGTTTGAAATGGTTTTGAAAAAGTTTTGAGGCCTTTTAAGGTTACATGGTTTGAGCACGTTTAGAAGAAACTATGCAAGAATCCCAGGTAACCGTGCGATATGCCACTGTTTAGACAGTAGCATCCACAAGGTTTGTCAAATTGTACAACACAATATAAATGGTTTTTTAAATGGTGTTAGTCAGGATTTTCCCTAACTCACCCATTTTTTCTCCCATATGAACCCTACACTGGATTTCTTCTTGTCAAGGGCTAGGGGTTCTCTCCCACTCATTTTGGAAGGGATTTGAAGGGTTTTCAAGGTGGTTTGAAGGTGCTTCATCTCATATAAGTATTATCTTTTGGTTTCTTTGTGGTTTCCTCTTGATCTTCTTTATTCCCTCTCTTGGTTTTCTAGATCTACATCCGTTGTATGTAGATATAGGGTTTTTGTTGCCTTGGGTGATTATTTTATGGATTGTTGATGATAGGGAAGGAGTTCTAGAGTGGTTTTTGTGGAGTGTTTGTCTGAATTGGTGGTGTGGTTTCTTGTGGGTCAATTTTATCGAAACCCTAAAGGTAGGTGGTTTCTCTCACGACTCCACTTTGCTAGAACTTGACGCCTTGTTTGCAATTAATTTATTTTTCTTAAAATTAATTGTGAATATGAAGTGAAAATCTCAGTGGAAACCCATTGGGTGATGATTTTGGGTGAAATGGGATATTGTTGCCAAAAGGGGCTTGTTGTGTGATTTTAAAATGTAGATTTTAAAATTGTTTGTTTGGTTTAGTTTATGAAAATGGTTTGGGAAAATGGTTTTCAATAAGAATTTGGTTTATTGAAATGTAGTTTGGCATGGAAAATGGTTAAGGGTATTTTCAATAAATGGGTGATTTATTGAAGTGATTGGCATGTGTTGGAAATGGTTGTGTTCATAATGTGTGGCCTTGGTGTGATTTATGCATGTTGGTTGGTCAATTATTATGTATTCTATTGATTTTGTGTGAAATGGGTGGGAAGTCTCACTATAAAAGGTGATGGATATTGGATGGAAGGGTCACCATTATGGATAAGTGGTCAGGAAGTACCACTAGTTTGGAAAAGTAGTAAATGGGTTTGGACAGGAAGTTCCACCGTGGTTGTTTTTCTTTTTGTGTGTTTCTATGAAAGATGAAAATGGTTGTGTTAATGTGAAATGGTGAAATGGATTATGACATGGTTTTTTGTATTTCCCTTGGGTTTCATGGTTTGCATAAGGTGGCTTGATAAGGGTGCGTTTGGCTTATCAGAAATTGTTAAACTATTTGATGCTTTATATAAACTATTTTATATAAATGTGTTAATAGTTTTATCCTAGTGTCATGCGTAGGAAAGTAATTTGGGGAAATCCTACTGAGTATTATTACTCACCCCTACTTTTTCACTTTTGTGCTTTTTCAGATGTTGTACTCCAAGACACACATAAGAGTAAGGAATTTCATTTTGCTTTCAGTTCTTTGCGATGCTTGGGTGGTTTGGTGGTGCTTGGTGCATGGAGCTTGTTGTGGATCAATGGAGGGTTCCTTGGTTCACTTTAGGCCTGTTGTCTAGCCTTTTTCTTAGCGCTCTGATTATGGTTTGGTATGGTTTGGTTTTATTGGTTGTCTTTTGGTACTATATGGTTCGGGTTTCTATGTTAACATGCATCATGTAGTTTTTTTGGTAATGGCTTGTTTGGTTGGTTGGTTTATCTTAAGAAATTTTTTCCCCAATTAGATTCTTAAATCCCTCGACATTTATTGTCAGACTTTGGAACCTTTTGAACGTCACTTAAGTTCTAGTATCACCTCACCATCTTCTCAATCCATTGAGGAATGGGTGGGGCGTTACAAGTGGTATCAGTTTGTTTGGTCCTTTGGTGTTAATTGTTGGTCCTTTGGTGTTGGCATTTGTTATTGGTCCATTCATTGATTCGGTATAGTATAAAGGCATAGGATTTTTGGAACTTGGAATGTACATCATAAAATGATGTAGCTAACCCTTTTATGTTGAACTTCAAGTTACTAGGGAGTTTGGTACATAAGTGTTTTAGAGACACTTATAGGCATTGGATATCTTATTGTCGTGGGTGTAATCAATGAGATGAGCATGGCATGCATGGTAGAAATGAATTCCCTCTAGGATTTATATTTCATTTGGTATAATGAATTATGTTATGGTATGAATATATGGATGTGTGGAAAATCTGAAAATTAATTCAAATGTGTGGATTTGAAATGTGAATGGTTGTGGTATTTTGAAAATGGGTCAATTTTCAAAAAATGGTGGATTTTTTAAAATAGTGAAACATGGGAAATCTGAACTTGTAGAAATACTGGTTGTGATAGTTTTTATGTAATTGAATTTGAATCGTAAGCCTGTTCTTGCTATGGGTTTGGGACTTACAGTTGTTTTTGTGTTGATAGTAATGGCATCACATAGGTTTCGTAGAGACCAACTAGAGGAGGTTGTTGAAAATGTGGTTGTACCTGAGCCTCAGGTGAACCAGTAGCTAGTGCATAGTATAGTGCAATCTTTACAAGATGTGGAAAGTGGAAATAAAGTGGATGAACCAAAGCATGTGGATCACACAGTTCCATTTCAAAAGTAGAATCCACCCATTTTTAAGGGTGATTCAGAGCTAGAAACAGTTGAAGTGTAGCTAGATAGAATGAATAGGATATTTGAATTCATGGGAACATCGACAAAGATGAAAGTGAAGTTAAACATGTACATGTTGGAAGATCTTTCCCTTAAGTGGTGGGAGCTAGCGGTCTAAGCTGGGACGGACCAAGGTGTGACATGGGAGGGTTTTTGAGGATTTTTTAATAAAAAACTCTACCCTCATACATTCATAATTCAGCACACAACATATTTCTTTCGTTTGAAGTAGGAGAACCTTTTAGTAATGGAATATACAGCTAAGTTTATGAACTTAGTGTGGTTTTCACCCAAGGTAGCAGGTAGCACATCGTTGATGGAACAAATTTTTGAAGCTGGGTTGAAGTAGAAAATTCATTCCAAGATAGTGGTGCTGTGTATAAATGATTACATAGAAATGGTGAATAGAGAAACATTAGCTGAACGTGATATTTTTAGGGCTACAAGTAGGGGAAGTATATTGGTACCCATGGGAAATAGTGAGAACTCCAACACTAGGTTCAAGAATAAGAGGGACACTTAATTAAAGGGTGGGAGTATGGCTCATAATCTGATAGTAGGATCAATAAATACTCCTTTTAATCCTCTGAGTAAGCCAGGATGTTTTCAGTGTTGCTCTATGGGACACATCAAGTGGGATTGTAAGGAACAACCTCGAGCATGTCATAACTGTAAGCAGACGGGGAATCTTCAGTGGTATTCCTGTAATGCTCTGAGGTCAAGTGTTTTTAACACTCCTTAGGGGTCGCAGGTGTCTTATGACTTGACGGGATGGGGGGAAACAACATACTCCTCGTCAGTAGAGCTGAGTTAGTCATGGTGATTATGGAAATACCATGACACCTCAACAGGGTAATAAAGAGTAGAGTGTGGCAAGCAAGCAGTTGTTTGGAGATGAACAGGTTGTGATAGATGATCAGTTGGGACCATTTATGGTGCGAGGTACAGTTATTTTAAATTCCATGTTGATGTAAGATTTGTTTGATATGGGTTCTTCCCACTCTTTCATTGCTTCTTGTGTTATTAGTTTGTTGAGTCTAACTGTGAAAATGATGCCTCATATTTTAAAACTTCAAACTCATTTGGGTCAAAGAGAGTGTTGAGCCTTCCTATGTAGAGAATGTTGCTTAGTTGTGGACGAAATTAAATTGATGTGGGATTTATCAGTGATTGAGAAGGATGCTTATGATAAAATCCTAGTAATGGATTTGTTGGAAATGTTTAAGGCCCAAATCTATTGCTATGACGAATGATTAGTTTTATGATGGAGGATGGAATTGAACACCTCTTTAGAGGAGAGAAGAATAAAAACCAGTTTGCAACAAGATTTTTGACACTATCTATTGGTACAATATAATATCATTTAGCGGCATTGTCCTTGGAATCAGTGGAATTAGTTGACCATAGAGTTTTTCCAGTGGTTGTTGATTAGTTTATGGATTTATTTCCCAAATAATTCTTAGAGTTTACACCTATGAGAGAAGTGGAGTTTACAATTGATCTTCTTATGGGGACCACTCCTATATCACTTTCGCCTTACCGAATGGAACTAACAGAATTGTGGGAATTAAAAGTGTAGTTGGAAGAGTTAGAAAACAAAGGGTTCATCTAGCCTAGAATGCCTCCATGGGAAACACCATTTTTGTTTGTTAAAAAGGTGGATAGAACTCTATGACTCGATGCGGATTATCGTAGACTTAATCAGGTTATGATAAATAACCGATATCCAGTTCCACACATTGATGAATTATTTGAGTATTTGATGGGATCTCAGTGGTTCTCCAATATTGGCTTGAGGTAGGGATATCATAAATTGCGGGTGAGGAAGGAGGATATTCCCAAAATAGCTTTTAGAAGTAGATATAGCCATTACGGGTATGTGGTTATTCCCTTTGGTCTAACAAATGCAGCGATAATGTTCATGAAATTGATTAATCGGATATTCCAGTGATATCTGGATTCTTTTGTGGTCATATTTGTTAATGATATACTGTTGTATTAAAGAACAAGGATGGATCATGAGAATCACTTGGCGATAGTGCTAGGGATCTTGAGGGATCAGCAGTTGTATGAAAAATTTTCAAAGTGTGACTTATGGATACAAGAGGTTCATTTACTTGGACATTTTATTTCTGAGAAGGGTGTTTTAGTTGATCTGAAAAAGATAGAGGCTATTATCTCATGGAAACCACCAAAGAACACTTTTGAGATATAGATATTCCTTTGTCTAACTGGCTATTATCGATGTTTTGTTAATTATTTCTCATAACTGTCCTCACCAATGGAATCTTTGACAAGGAAGAATGTTCCATTTCAATAGGATGAGTAGTTTTATAAATGTTTTGAAGAGCTAAAGAATCGCCTTACATCAACACTGATCTTGGTTTTTCTAGAACTATGGAAAGGGTACGTGGTGTATTATGACGCATTGAGATCAGGGTTGGGGTGTGTTCTCATGTAGGGGGATCACATGGTTGCATATGGATCACAAAAGTGGTGGTTTCATGAGAAGAACTACCCAACACATGATTTGGAGTTTGTGGCATTGGTTCATTCTTTAAAAGTGTGGCGTCATTATCTCTTTGGTGAGAAATTCATGGTGTTTACTTATCACAAGATTTTAAGGCATATTTTCTCACAAAGAGATTTGAACTTGAGGCAAAGAAGATGGATGAAATATCTCCAGATGTTTGATTTTAACTTAATGTACACATCTGGTAATGGAAATTCGGTGGCAGATTCATTAAGTAGAAAATACTATGCTTATGTGGTGAAATAAGCATTAAATCAATGACAGTTGATATCGGTCATAGACAAAATGTGGTTGTAATGTGAGGACAGGGGTGACAAAGTGGTCTTCTTTCCATTTTCATTGGTTCCTAACTTGGTTGGTTTGGTTAAAGAGGTACAAGCAACTGATTCAGAGTGTATGGTGATGAGGTCGAAACTCAATGGTGGGGAGACCATTGAGGGCTGGGAACTGAATGGGAAAATCAGTTTTGTGTTTTAAGAATCATATGGTGGTACCAATGGCTTTTCAGGAGTAACTTCTCAGGTGTTATCATCATTCTAGGTGTTTTTTCCATCCTAGAATTTAGAATATGTATAAGGCATTGAAAGCACAGTTTTGGTGGGATGGCATGAAAAGGGAAGTGGACGAGTTTTTTTCGAGATGCTTGACTTGTCAGCAAGTCAAGGGAGAGCATTAGCAGCCATCATGAATTTTGAAATATTTGCATATTCCAGTGTGGAAGTGGGAACAAATAGTGATGCATTTTTTGATAGTTCTCCTGAGAATGGTTAGGAAACATGATTCTATATGGGTGATTGTGGATCATCTCATAAAGTCGGCCCATTTCATCCTGATTCATGAATCTCATACGGTGGAGGATCTATCCAAAATCTATATCTAGGAAGTGGTAAAGAGTCATGGTGTTCTAGTTTCAATTGTATCAGATAGAGATATGAGGTTCACATCTTGTTTTTGAAAATCCTTGAAGCAATCCTTTGGGAAAAAGTTGATGATGGGCACGACGTATCATCCTCATATGAATGGCCAATCTGAGAGAACTATACAAACTTTGGAGGATATGATAAGGGATTGTGTGATGGATTTTGGTGGTTTATGGGAGGATCAATTACCATTGTTGGATTTCTCCTATAATAACAATTATCATAATTCAATACATATGGATCTGTTTGAGGCATTGTATGGGAGTCCGTGTCATTCTCCACTATGTTGGGTGGAAACATGTGAGACTTCGATGATTGGACCGATCCTTGTCCAAGAGACTACAGAGAAGATCAAGTTGATTAGAAAGAGGATGGAGACAGCTCAAAGTCATCAAAAATATTATGCGGACCATTGTCGATGACCATTTTCATTTGAGGTGGGTGATCAAGTGTTTTTGAGAATCTCTCCTAGGTTAGGACATCATCAGTTTGGAAAGTAGGGTAAGTTATCTCTGAGGTATATTGGGCCTTTTGAGATACTTGATCATATTGGAGAGGTAGATTATTGGTTAGCTTTCCCACCACGGTTTATTGCGGTTCACAATGTGTTTCATGTCTCGCAGTTGAAAAAGTATCAACCAGATCGTGACCATGTGATTCGATGGGATCATGTGGAGATGGAGTTCGATGCTTCTTTGGTGTACATGCCAGTGTGGATTTTGGATAGGAAAGATAAATTCTTATGTGGTAAGATCATCGGTTTAGTTTGAGTTTTGTGGTAGCATGGTCAGATTCAAGAGGAGACTTGGGAGCATGAGAAAGAGATGGTCGAGCAATGGCCCGAGCTCTTTCAGCAAAGAGATGGTTCTCTACTTTCCAAGGATGGAAATTCCAATGGTGGGGAGATTGTATCACCCCCCAGTTTTAGTCATGTGACCCTTTTTGATACTTTTTTATGCATATAAATTATTTGGTAAATGTTTGGGAGAGTTTGGGAGAGTTTGGAAAGGTTTTGGAAAAGTTTGGATGTCTTTTTAAGGCTGCACAGTTTGAGCACAATTAGGGGAAACTGTGAGAGAATCCTAGGTAACCATATGATATGCGACTGTTCGGACAGTAGAATCCATGCGATTAGCACACAGTTTGTGAAACTGTGCGAGATAACCATGAAACCCATTAAAAATGTTTTTATTAATAGGGTTAGTTATAATTTTCCCTAACTCACCTATTTCTTCTCACATACAAACCCTATGTGGGATTTCTTCTTCTCAAGGGATAGTGGTGTACTCCCACCCATTTTGGAAGGGATTTAAAGGGTTTTTAAGTTATTTTTAAGGCAGTTCATCTCAAGTAAGTATCCTCTTTTGGTTTCTTTGTGGTTTCCTCTACATCTTCTCTCTTCCTTCTCTTGGTTTTCTAGATCTACATCCATTTCATATAAATATAGGGTTTTTTTGTCTTAGGTGATGATTTAGGGATTTTTTATGATATGGAAGGAGATTTAGAATGGTTTTGGTGTAGCTTTTTTCTGGATTGGTAGTGCGATTTCTTATGGGTTGATTTTTCCAGAACCCCAAAGGTAGGTGACTTCTCTCTCAACTCCACTTTTCTAGAACTTGAGGCCTTGTTTTCAATTAATTTGTTTTTCTTGAAATTAATTGTGAATATTATGTGACAATCTTTGTGGAAACCCATTGGGTGATGATTTGGGGATTTTGGGTGAAATGGGATATTATTGCAAAAAAGGGTTTATTGTGTGATTTTAAACTGTAGATTTTAAAATTGGTTTCTTGGTTTGGATTATGAAAATGGTTTGGAAAAATGTTTTTCAATAAGATTGCGGTTCATTGAAATGTATTTTGTCATGGAAAATGGTTAAAGGGTGTTTTTAATAAATGGATGATTTATTGAAGTGATTGGAATGTGTTGGAAATGGTTGTGAGCATAATACGTGGCCTTGGTGTGATTTATGCTTGTTGTTTGGTCAAGTATTATGGCTTGTGCTCATTATGTGTGAAGTGGGAGGGAAGTATCACTATAAAGGTGATAGATAGTGGATGGAAGGGCCACCATTATGGATAAGTGGTTGGGAAGTACCAATAGTTTGGAAAAGTAGTAAATGGGTTTGGATAGGAAGTTCTACTGTGGTTGTTTTCCTTGTTGTGTGTTTCTATGCAAGATGAAAATTTTTGTGCTAATTTGAAATGGTGAAATGGATTATGGAATGGTTTTTTGGATTTCCCTTAGGTTTCATGGTTTGGGTAAGGTGGCTTAGTAAGGGTGCATTTGACATATCAGTAATTTTTGAACTATTTGATGCTTTATATAAACTATTTTATATAAATGTTATAACAGTTTTATCCAAGGGGTGTGTATAGGGAATTCATTTGGGGAAATCCTACTGAGTATTATTACTCACCCATTCTTTGGAACTTTGGTGCTTTTGTAGATATTTTATTAAGGGACACAGGTAAGTGTAAGGCATCTCATTTTTCTAGTGGTTATTTGTGATGCTTTGGTGGTTTGGTGGTGCTTGGAGCATGGATCTTGTTGTGGAGTAGTGGAGGGTTCCTTGGTTCACTTTGGGTCTATTGTCTAGTCTTATTCTTAGCACTCTGATTTTAGTTTGGTATGGTTTGGTTTTATTGGTTTTTGGTAATTGTTATCGATTAGTTTGGTTGTCTTTTGGTACTATATGGTTTGGGTTACTATGTTAACATGCATCATATAGTTTTGTTTGTAATGGATTATTTGGTTGGTTGGTTTATCTCAAGGGAAAATCATTCCCCAAGTTATTATGGAAGCCCTCGACATTTATTTCTAGCCTTTGGAACCTTGGGAATGTCGCTTAAGGCCTAGTAGCACCTCACCTCCTTCTCAAGACAATAAGGAAGGGGCAGGGCATTACAGTTTCCATTAAGGAAAACTATTTTGACATCCATATTCCAAATTTATTAGTCATGGTTATTTTCTATATAAAATAGAATTATGATGGATTTAAACATGGAAAATGGTGAAAGAGTTTTTATTGTAGTGAATTCTTTGACATTATTTAAACCCTTTATCTAGTAAAATTTCTCTATAGGTACTTAATTTACCTTCCATGTCTAGTTTTCTATTGAATACACATTTTCACCCAAAAATATTTACATCAACTGGTGGATAAACCAAAACACAAACTTGGTTTTTATATATAGAATCCATCCCATAATTCTTGGATTCTTTCCATCTTGAAGATTTTTGAGCTCTTTACTACCTATGTGATAGATGTGATTAACTAATTGTTGAATTAATTAATGATATCAATGTGATTAATTAATTAATTAATTAATGTTTTGGATGTGATTAATTAATTGTAGAATTAATTAATGGAATGATTGTGATTAATTAATTATTGGATTAATTAATGAGAGTTATAGTGAATAAAGGATTAGTGTTGCTTAATCTTGATTGAAGTGATATAGTGAAGCATGTAATATTGTGATACATGTGAGTTTTTGATATATCAGTATGGAACAGAGACTAATGCTCCAAATACCCATGTGCAACTGATTAATATACGAGTGTGGGACATGGACTAATGCTCCAAAAACACATAGAGTGTAAAATTTCATGCATTAAAATTATATGGGATAGGGATTGATGCTTCAAATACCCATGATGTGTGGGATAGGGACTGATGCTCCAAATACCCATGATGTGTGAGACATGTACTGACGCTCCAAATACTCACAGGGCACTAGACATGACGGTCTACTCCCAAAATAGTGTCATTAGACTATGGTTCCAATTATTCGTATCATGATTTTAAATCAAAAGGATAATGAAATACCATTTGTTTAAATTAATTCTGAATTAATAATGAATTGTGAATTGAGATACCGGTCTCCATGAGAACCTGAGGGTTTATACGGTTAAATAAAGTATAATTGAATAAATGTAAACCATTTACCTTGTTACTTTTATTTTATTTTTTATAAAACTACATACACTATTATTGATTGGATTTTTTTTATAATTTGTTGGTGGTGGAATACTGAGTTGAACTCACACCCTACTCGGGCTACCTGATCGATACCTAGATAGATTACATGTTTGCAGGATAGGTTAAGGGAAAAGGCCTTATGTTAGATAGTTGATTGGGTTGGAGCATTGACGAGGGAACTGAACATGGTTCGAGACCCACTTGTTAGTTGTTAATTTCTTTACTTTTGGGATTGCATTTTGACACTTGGAATGTACTTTAGAATATAATATTTACTATTTAGTTTTAACATTGTATTTCTAATTTTTCTCATCTTGTGATCTTGGTACTGTTCTATTTACAGTTAAATATTATTTAGTAACTCTTTGCATATTTTTATGTTGGTGCATCACTTTGATAAAAGAGGGCATAGTCTCCCCATGATAGATATTTAACCATCACTTCTAGTTGGAATCCTCTTGCATACGGGGAGGCACGCTTGAGGTCATGTGGAAAACTGGATCGGGGCACCGGGGCGTGGAACCTGGGTCGGGATGTTACAATTGAAGATAAAAATCTCATAGGCGACAAGAGAAAGGATCAATGAGAGGATGAAGTTTCTTCAGAATGTTGTTCCAGGGTGCAATAATGTATGTTAAAGAAATATAATATAGATTTTTTTATTCTAGTTTCCAAGTGATAATTAATTTTATTATGTCAAATGAAATGTTTCTGAGAAAGAACTAATGATCAATGAAATTGTCAACTATGTCCAACCACTATAGCAGCAGTTTAAGGTATGTCACTCTACATTTCTTGATAGTTGATAAGAGTTTCATCTGTACAAAAATGAAAAAAGTGATGTTTGGTAAACAATGGGATTGAAAATGGTTGGATGAGTTATTTATTTTTTGGTTTCATTAAATTAATAATGGAAATCAAAAAATAGAAATATTAAAATACTTTCATATCCTAACTCTCTCAATAGTGGTAAAAATAGCTTAGTGTCCATCTCATACAAATACCAAGTATTTAGGAATATAGTATATGTACAAGGTTGTTTCATGTATAAACACCAGCATGGGTGAAATGGGTTGACCACTCAACTTCAACCGACTCTACTATTTTTTCATGTGTTTCTAAATTAAACAAAAAATTGATAATATCACACTGCATTCATTTTCAAAAAATCAAATTATTATTTTTTAATTAAATTTTTAAATAAAATTATTAGTCAATTAAGAGTTTTTAATTGTGCCTGATTTGATGAAATATTCATGTTCAAATTTTAAAATTCAACTTTAGAGCTATTTCACTATAAAGATACACCTATCTCATG